>CM031234.1:419689869-421022307 GCA_018340775.1 Taxus wallichiana var. yunnanensis | reverse complement strand
AATCTCATCGTATGTCAGGAGAGTTACATGAGCTAGAGACATATGCTTCAATGTTTACATCTTTTCCATCATCATTTTGATAAGATCATTGGTAGGTTGTGATGACTGGGAAACCCCTGCAGTATAAGGGGGTAGATGAGGAGGGTATGATGGGTAGCATCCCAATTATGTGGTGGTGCCAAGTATAAAAATTGTGAGGGAGGAATGTAGGCTAGAATAGATGTAGATGGAAAGTATCTGAATAAGCGATAGATGAAATAGGGGATGTTGGTGATAAGTGTAGGTAGGTGGAGTGGACGTAATGAATCTCGTAGTAATTAGAGGAAGAGACTGTGGGATGGAGAGGACAATGTTTTGGAAGGGAGTATGGGCTGCCGACACCATGGGTGGTTGAGATGCAATAGGTATATGAGAGGTGGTGGGTGCAGATAGACCTACACTCAAGGTGGTTGATAAAGGCATGGTTGACATCGTAGGAGCAACTAACGTCAAAGGCATGATAGATCATAGGTGCAGTAGATATCAATGATGTAGGGTCAAGCTAGGAAACCACATGTGGTAAGGTGGAAGAGGGTAAGGTCAAGCTAGTAGTAGTTGATGTAGAAGTGGGTGTGAGGGTAGGAGGAATGGACACATGCATGTCATATACAAGCTTCCTGATGAATCAGGTAGATGAATGAGTGAGATAGTACTACAAAGTAATGGGGTTGTGATCAAGGAGTCTCGTGAACTCCTCATCACCAGTGGGTATGGAAAGATCCTGATTGGGGTCCATGGGTGATGAGATTGAAGGGGGTGATGGACTAGGTGGGAGTGGTGTGAAGATAGCGTGAAACATGAGAGTGTTAGCTTGTTTACGAGTCAAAACCATGTGACTGATGATAAAATAGGTATTTTGAGCTTATGATGCAAAAACACAAAAGTAATGGGAAAAATTAGTCTAAAATAAGTGATTATATCATTTTTTGATTGGAAAATAAAAACACAGAGACCGATGTCAATTGGGGTAACTGGTTTTGGTATAAGGATAATCGGCGTCGGTCAGCTCGAGATCGATGTCGAGATACTTATGAAGAATAAGAGATTCAAATATTTGGCAATGACAGGTGAAAATGGGTCAACCTGGATCCTGAAAATGATATCAGAGACTCAAGAGTGGGATAAAAATGGTAGAACAAACCACAAAAAGAACAAGAAGGTGAAGAATACTATTATGGAAAAAATAACCAAAAATTATATAAACCAATGTTGGTCAGTTAACCAATTTCAGTAAGATGATACAACCGATGTCGGTCGCTGGACCGATATCGGTTGTTGTGAAATATGGGAAGAGAAGAAAAATGGAGTTTTGGTGATTTAGATCAAATAAAAGGGCCAACCCAGAGAGTGAGTATGGTTATGAGGAGTCCTAATAAACCCATAATAAAACTGGAAATACACAATTGTCATGATGTGGGGTATAAAAGGATAAGAACGAATGAAGAAACACAACTCACACCTCAAAAAACAAAAGTAGAAAAAAAGATAACAAACATGAAATCCTATGTTGTAGATTTTATGTTGTGGCTTATGCCATTTAGGACTGACTATAAGCATAATAGAATTTTTAGTTAACAAGGGTGCCCTATAAAATATGACAACTATGGCATGGTTTCAGGTAAGTTTTGGCATGGGAGATCCTTCTCTGAGATGATGACTAGATAGAGAAACCAGTTGGAGCCCATTGTCAATCCTTTGATCGTGTGATCATTGACAACTTCTTCCAGGAAAGATGTTGTTTAAGAATTGTGTAATTTGGTTTTAGTGATTTGGTATAGAGAAATGTAAAATGTGAGCTATGGTTCAATTTTTCAACCATCAGCTGGGCATGACTTCCAACATATAGGTTTCCCACAATTTTAGATTATCTATAATGCAAAAACTCAAAAATGCAAGTGCACAAGTTTTAAAACCCAAATCCACAAATTATATTTGATGAGAACAAATTATGAAGAGGTTAAGGGTATGACTTTCACTAAATGCAATACAAGAAAAGAAAGAAGAATTCTTTTAATCCCAAAAAACAAGTGTCACTAAGATAATTAGAAGAAAAGAATATTTCCAGAGAAGAAGCTTAATGTGAACTCATTTGAATGAAAATAGACACACAAGATTTCCCTAGGAATGAAAATGCAAAGAAACCCTGATGGGTCCCACCAGTGTGTGCCAAGATGTTTCACCTAATTTTTTTTTATTTGGTTAAAATGGAATAGGAAATATGTTAGGAGGAATACCTGTGATATGTAGGTCGAAGGTTGAATGCACGCGTTACTAACTTTTTGATCCAAGTTGATCGTGAAGAGATTCCCTTTGGCTAGGAGGAATGACCTGTATAAGAAACAAAACAAGACCACCAAATAGTATTAATAATATAGGTTAGTGGACTACCTAGCGAGTGCTAGATCCGGGAAGCGAGGTGCTTCCTAGAAGGCTATCAATCCACTTTTAAATACAATTTAATGCAAATATCATGAAGTAAGAAATCCTATTGTAGTTATACGATTTAGGTATCTCGTGCAAATACAATAAGAAAATCTAATCTAACAGGAAAGGTTATGATTAAATCTGGAGGTTTGGTAGGTTATTTTGGGTTTTGCTAGGTCTGACAGGGGTCTGGGATTGATCGGGTAAGGTCTGGGCTAGTTTTAGTTGATCGAGAGGCTTGTTGGTCAAAAGGAATGAAATGACATCAGAGACCAATTTATCGGTCGATGGTGAAATTAGTATAGAGGTGAAACCGATGGTGGTTAGGTAACCGGAGTCGATAGGGGAAATTGATAATAATTTGATAAAAATGGTTTGGGGCTTCTCTGTGATTGCATAGAGAGAGTAAGAAGGGTGTGTGTTAGGTTCATGATATTATTGAAAAGACTCGGGATATAGAGGGGAATTTCTTGAAGGAAAAAAAGGCTATATGTGGTTGGTTGGTAGATTGGTGAGGAGGTGGAGATAAAGGAATACAGGAAGAAATAAAGTATAATGAAAGAGGTAAGGAATCTATACTTTAAGCAAGCACAATATGATTGAAATCACATATACTTACTTGCATTTACAAATCTAGTAGGTGAAGGTGGAGGGTAGTTGATCCGTGAAGATATTTTGGAGTCAGTGTCACGGAAGTACTCCCGTAATGTTCCGTGAGTATTCCAATGCTTTGGAATGAGAATCGGATGCTTGCTTGGGCCTGTGGTTGAGTATTTTGTGTCATCTGGATGCTGAGAGGTTTTGGATTCATGCTTGAATGCAATAGTTATCCCAAAACTAAAAATGACCAACCTAGGTAAAAGGTTGCAAAGTTTTATATAAAGTAACTAGATGGTGGTTAGGTGACCGGTGTTGGTCGAGGGATAACCAAGGCATCGGTTAAGGTGGGTAAGTCTAGGTTTACCAAAAATAGGCATATCTTTACTATTTTTGGCGTGATTTTGATTGCCAATCCGGGTCTCAAGTGAGGGTTGGCACTTAGATAAGTGGGAGTGTTGTTGGAGAAGGAATAGGACTTTAATTTTAGGGTTAGACTAAGTCCCAGTTGGTTGGGATAAGTAAGGACCTAGTCTTAATTAATTAATAGGCTAGGAATAAGTCCATGGTGAGGTGTCTAGGTGATGTGTAAATTAACTTAATTAAAGTAATTAAATTAATTAATAATGTGAGGATGAACATTAATTAAATTGTAAGTAATTAAATTAATATGAATGTGGGGTAAGGGGTCATGGTTAGGTGAACACGTTATGTTAATTAATTAAACCTTTGTACATTCCCATCTAAATGTTGGGGGCACTTTCAAATTTTCATCGTCTTGCACATAACACATGGCATTTTCCCCTTGTACATCCCCTCTATCCCTGGGGGCATCCACACTTCTTCATTTGTTGTACATAGCTTCGGAAAACCTTTCGGAAAAAACAAAAACATTCAAATATGTTAGAAAAATCCTAAACATCTGAAAACCCCTTTTCAAGGAAAAAACTACAAAAACAAATGTGAACAATAGCCTTGAAAATTATCTTTGAGATAACACCAAAAACAATGAAAAATGATTCAAAATTGTCCCATAAAAACAAAGTAGTGATTTGCTTACTTTTCCTTATCGGTTTGTAGAGTTTTGGTTGCGTTATCTTTCCATGTTGTGTGTTTTAAATTGGATTCATTTGCTTAGTTTAAAGTGTTAATTTAATATTATGTACATAGGCATTGAGTTCATTTTATCTTGCATACTTGTATATAATTGTGTTGTGTTAGTTAGATTTGATTAAGTTGTATTTTTGTTTGTGTTGTACAATTTGTTTTCATCGTAACATCTATCATCTATCATCTATCATCACATTTATACATCATATATCAATAAAAGCTAAGCTACATCATCATGAACACGAAAATCAAACAAGTATGCTAAGCTAACATCATATAATATCACCCCGAGAGGCAAGAGAGACCGCCTTCTGTTCCCCCTCCAACATAGACCATAATAAAAATGTGAACAATCATGACATATATCATCAAAACATGATATAATGTACGATGTCACATACACAACATATGATAAGTAGAACATGAAGTAGCACATCAAAACATGTGATATCATCTAAAATGTTATCTCATAAATCAAGAAACATGTGATATAATCATAAACACATCATGAATAGGTCCATCATCATCATCATCATATAACATGTCAAAATCAAATGTCCATATACAATGTGTCTCGATACATATATATGGATATAAAAGTATGCCATCATGGGAATAAGCCAAAAATGTGCCTTCATCACGAGGCATAATCAAGAATAATACATGTACATCGATTAAAAATCATTCATATCGAGTCATCTATCCAAGGTACACACATCTGTGTATACATCAAAAATTGATTCATGTTTGACTCGATCCCTCATATGGGCTAGCTAGTCT
Organism: Taxus wallichiana var. yunnanensis; assembly: GCA_018340775.1. NCBI lineage: Eukaryota > Viridiplantae > Streptophyta > Pinopsida > Cupressales > Taxaceae > Taxus > Taxus wallichiana. The sequence goes on along the minus strand of CM031234.1, from coordinate 421,017,357 downwards.
CCAAGGCGGTGGGGTTCCCATCACCTGCTGCTCTATCTGTGGCTGCTCTATAGATCGGTTGATGTCGCTACTATGTGAGACTACGAACTAGACCTGCTCATGGAATGTCAGCTAATGTCTTGAGCTCTCTGTCCCTCTGGGATAACCTCATAATATAATTATCTATAGTATGCAACCTTTCTAGTAGTTATAGCTAAATCCAAATGTACCTAAGGTGTAACATCTACTCGGCTATTTGATGAAAGGATGCCACCTCGTCGATACCCTAGCTACCTCGGTTGGTGCTCACGATCACTCGGCCTGAGTCGATCTCTCTCTACTATCACTACTTATACATGTGTGCCCTCAGGCTGGCAACCGATCCCTCTCTGTAGTAATAGCCTGGACTGTGCCTTGGCTCGGTCTCTCTCTGCAATCAACTGTTGTACTTGGGCCATGGAATACTATAATAGGGATGTAACTGTAACATCTAAGCTTTCATTTTTGTTTGTTGTCGCCACATGACACCATCTCCTCCACCTCCCTACGGACGACCTGTGGCACTGCTGCAATCTAAGGAGGCACCTATTGTAATGGCCCCTAGATCCCAATTGGTATGCCCACTCAGGGCATCTGTATCTATGGATATATGGGGATTTTTCTGTCTCGGTCTCAACCCCTGTCCCTGGAGCACCCCATGGATGACCTGTCCACCACCGCCATCATGACCATGTCCTTCAAATCCATCATCACTTGATTCATTGTTATCATTGTCACTAAATTGCTCTGCTATTGTCCTAACCCCGCATCCCATGCGACCTACAGAATAGTGAGATAGTGAGGAAAAATTGTGATATACCAAGGCCCATATACCATTTTCACTCCAGGATCCCTGATCTTCCACAAAGAGACCCATACCTGTGGTACCATCTGATCAAAGCTAGTTTAGGCTTGCTCTGTCTGAATCTGTGGCCCCATATCAAAGGTCTCTCTAGATCGCGTGCATACCACATCTCAAGACACTGGTACATCCTATACGGCACCAAATTGCCATTGGCATCGATCTACTTTGTAAAACTCTATGATATAGCCTTGGCTTCCTATCAAAAAGGGCTCAACCATAGCTATACTAATCTCATTTACATCCTATGCCCACATATACTATTCGTATGACCTCCATACTATCATGTGCTGGTGGATATCATCAAAAATTCAGCGATAGTGAAAATTTTCCCCTGTGTGTCCACGAATATCATCACCATCTGGGATCCATCCCATCACTAATGGCTCATCGCGACCTCGAACTCGTAATGCCCCTACGGGACAACTAAGAACTATATGATCCCAGGCCCATATCTATAACAAAGTAGTTGGACCCATAGTCTTCTCACCATCGTATGTGATCAAATGTAAATCCTAGTACATGTGTGCCACCATACACTAGCCCCAACGATATCTCTCACCTCAAACTAATCCATGTATCATGCTAATGAGACCAAGTGGAAAAGATGTCACTATCTTGTCAAGAAGCGAGGATGCCACCGACAAAGGCCATAAGATAGATTACCACTTGGGATAGTCTCGAATCTGAAATACACTAGTGCATCCACATTGTCATACCACAACGAGGTATCTCATCATGACCAAACGGCTCGATCGGGTGATCAAGTAATATGCACCCTATCACTAATGTACTCTATCTACGGCCCCTGTATAGGCACACGTAGTATGCACCAGACATCCTCCAAAGTGACGGTCATCTCCCAATCGGGATCTAGAAGCACTCACTCTCGCTGTGCCATCTCTCAACTATGGCTATGAGTAGGTCGTGGTCTAGAGTGATTTGTGGCATTTGCACCACGTAATCTAGTTATGTGACCTCTAACAAGATATCCAGAATCTGCCTATCTCGTCATGAGAATCCCGCCTTTAGGGTGGCTAGATGGCCATGTCGCTCTCTCATCTGTAAAGCTGGTCGCTATCTCTGCAAGATAACACAACACTTGTTAAGCATTTATTTTCTTCTATTTATCTTCTTTTATTTTATCCCTAACATTCTTCTAAAGTACTAACTCATATTTTCTTCTAAGTGTTGGTTAAAACACTTTCTTGGCACATGCGCGCCCCTAAGGAGACCTCTGCTACCTTTTTGGCATCTGCATGTGTAGAACATGTGCGACATGTTTCCGGTGCATGTGTTTCCTTCATGGTACATGTGCCCACAAAAATTCCACACCTCCCGACAACACATGTGTGTCCTTCGGGATGCATGTGCCCACGTTTTGACACATGCGCACATGTTTTCCCCAGATGCTTGTGCATATATTTTAGCACCTACGCCTACACGTGCACATTTTTCAATGTATGCACATGCATGCACGTGATTTTTGACACATGTGAGCACCCGATGATGCTGCGCACCCTTAAGGTGCAAGGGTGTGCACACACATTTTCACTACCCTAATTACACTAATAAATGTAATTAAATGAAAAAATTGACAAAGAATGATAGGGAAATCATGGAGGGTTTGTTGTCCTCCTCCCATGCATACTCCCAGACCATGTCTGCGTGCCTCCTATGGTTTTTCACTCTCGCCATCTCTCTTGCATCTTAGAGCAAGTCACGGTAAAAATCAGCAAAGGTTTGGTAACAAATGAACTATTCATGATGATTTACCCCCTCCCGGGGAGGGTATGTAGGGTCATTTTGACCCCATTACACTGTGTTTTCACTCACCGTGCTAGCCAAAGGCCATGTTTCTACCATCATGATCATTTTCACCTCTTCTATAACCATTCACGTAATTTATTTTTAATAAATTAACATTTTTCACTCATTTTTAACCCGTCGGGGCATATTTTTGCGACCCAACACCCGTTTCTTCTCCCTAGGGAATTTTTGGTGCTTTTAGGTGATCTTCCAATCCATTAATTCTTCTGACTGATCTAAAAACTCTAAAAATTATAAAAATCATAATTTTCCAAAAAAATTATAAAATTATTAAAAATCCAAAAATTGTAAAACTTCAAAACTTGACAAAATTTGGTAAAAAAGCTCATACGCAACTAAAATTTGTGTCACATGCATGGTATTCATCTCATATCTCACTTACATTTTCACGTGTTTTAGAACCAAATGACTCGTGGATCATCTGGATCTACAACCATTTACAAAGCTAGACGGCTTTCTTTGTTTTTACTATGGGGCACAATGAGTTGTTTGGTACTGTGTCGTAGTGCACAATGATTTCTCATTAGACCTTGTGTCCTTCATCAATTCCCCTTGTATGTATCCTTTCTTGGGGCACCACTTTTAATCCTTTTTCATTTATCACGAACATCCGGGAGGCCGAAGATCGATAAAAAACATTTGTGCAACTATCTTGAACGTTGTTGGTTTGAGTATGTGTGTTTGTACTTGTTTCCCTATTAGATCAGCTTGTTTACTTCTTGTATTGCATTACATTTTGTATGTTGCATGGATTTGGAATTTTAGCAATGGATAATTGTTCATATTATGGCTTTTCATGTCATTTTACACTTTTCGTATGCTTATATTTTTAATAAGGACCGATGATGAAGATTTATAGCAATGTGATGAAATAACTATTGTTTACACAACACTGGATCACTGATAGCTCAATATACTTTCCTTGTTATTTTTCTTCTATATCCCTTTTATTTTTTATTACCTATTCTATTATTTCACTTGGGGCATCCTGTCCCTCCTCATTCTTCTATCTTCTTCCTTCTTCTTTTCGATCGTCGATCGACCTCTTCCATCACCCCATCAACACTCGAGGGGGCATCCTTCACTCTACTAATTTTTCTTCCACTCCTTCACAAAATTGTAGTTTATGCTTTTCTATTTTCTTTGAAGTGGCATAGCTTATGCCACCCCAAAGAGGGGAAAATGTAGACACCTATAGTTTGATCAAAGCAACTTTATTACTAAACTTGCACTAACTATTCTAATCCTCGTTAATTAACTACACTATGCTAGTTAAATAACCCACCTAACTCTCTCTAATCCCTAAATCATACTAATACCCCTCTAAACAGATTCCACAAGCCTATCCCTATTAATTAAGCCACTTAGGGTTAATTAATCCCCTTTCACTTTCTAAAAGGCACTTACCTTTCTAAAAGTGCATTTCACTTTCCAAAGTCCATTTCATTTGGATTTTATCTTTTGGGCTCATCTTGTAGTTGTAGGTCTGAATTGAAGAACATGATGGAAAGGCATATTTTGGACTCTATAAGATCTATATCATAGACTAGAATTTGATGATATCAAGGACATAAGTTCCTAGGAGAGGACACGTCGCCTACGCACTAGCATATATTTTGGGCCTTTGGTGTCTATGGGATATATGTGATCTTGGTTCTTCATGTGTTGTTTCTTGTCACCTTTAGTTTGTTGTAGGTCATGTTGGGTTTGTTACAATTCTACTCAATCACACATGTACCTTCAAAATAAACCATATCTACATACAAAATACTCAAGTGCACATTAGATGAATAAATAATGCATATGCTTGAGTCGGAATGAACTCGGAGATCACCCCAATGTTATTTTCATTAAGCGTTGCCTTTGCATTTTAGAATCAATACGGTTCTAGTGTGTGTGTGTGTGTGTGTGTGTGTGTGTGATTGGAATAGTGTCTCTTGAGCTAGGTTTCTCTAGTGTCAATGGCACAAAGAATAGTAGGCTATAACTACTTTTTCCCAATGCAAAATGTGTGGTATGGAATTCAGAATAGACCCTCCTATGCAATACCAAAAATGTAGTCCTTGATGTAGTAGATAGAAAATATTAGCTCCTTATAGATGTATGTGCCTCTTGAATTTTTTCCCCCTAATGGAGTTAAATAATTCATGTATATATATATATATATATATATATATATATATATATGATTCCTTTGTTTAAGTTTCATCATTAACAAGTGAAAGGCCGACCTAGGGTGATAAAAAAGACAAGAAATAAGTAACATCGAAAAATCAGAAAAAGAGAGAAAGTGGAAAAAAACACCTAGAGGGGACAAAAGCACCCAAGTACTCTTGTCCCTAATGGGTGGTTCTGTACAGGGCACTCAAAAGGTAAAATAGTGAAATCAAAGTTGAGAAAGATGTCAAATAGTATGCAAAATTGTAAGGTGTAAGTCCAGAAATAACAAGCAATAAAGATAAGAAAGATAAAAGTAATGTCAAAGCAAAACAAGTGTTGTTAATGACTAGTTCTCTTGCTTAGGAATCATGCATATAAATGAAGTATTTAGAGGCTAGATGTACATAGTAAGTGCGTGATTTAGTGACTACATATACATATGACACAAGCCACTAAAGATAGATTTAGGGTGATCACAAGCATCATTTTGAAGGAATATGTTGACAACTTGGAGTGAAATGATACTTGAGATGATAAGCTTCATAAATCATAGCAAACCCACTCAAAATATGCACAAGATGTTTATTTCACAAGTATATATCATGTTGAATTAACAATAAGTGATGTGATATACATGGGTAGGGAAATGTGTAGCATAAAGCTGGAGGTGAAATGGGATGTAAATGAAGGGAATAGGGACTAGTGAGAGAATGTAGCTGCATTAACCATTTTATCTTGATAATTCTTCATGCATTCACACATGGAATCAAAGAGATACCCCCTCCAAAGGTTATTTTCCCTCATAGACACCCAAGCGAGGAAAGAAATGCAAAATAACTCTTGAAACCCCATCATAGACACACGAGAATGAAGTTTTGTGCACTCATCATGCCAAATTTCTAATATCAAAGGACACTCTAAGGCAAATAGATATGCATTTTTAGAAATTACATAAAGGAAGTTTATAATTGAAGCAAATGATGCGCAATGCAACACTACAATGTAGAAAAATCTCAATATCGATCAAACAAAAAATTGCAAAATGATTCTTTGTAGTTATTTTTCATGATCAACATAGAATTATCAAGGAGAATGGAAATTTATTGATTTTAGATTTGTTTACAAGAAGAAACATCAAAATTGTACAATGATGAAGGGTTTTGTGTGTACATTTGCAAAGGAGACAAGGAAAACATGTAAGAATGGGTCATGAAAGCCTAGTAATGGTTATACAAAAAAACACCTTATCATGAACCTACAAATGATGAGCACAAGTCACCAATTCTCTACAAAGCTACTCCAAAAACAAAAAATTGTACTTCTAAAGTAGTAGCCCCACAAATTCAAACTTGTTTCCTAGTGAAGAGAATCCTTCAATTTTTATACAACAATGTCCCAATCCTAAAAGAATATCCCATAGATGTTAATATGATGATTGTAAGCATGTTATTTGGTGATCATTGTGCTCGGGGAGTAAATCAATGGAAAACTATATAGTCAAGAAAAAGGACAAAGAAAGCATTGTCAAATGTCCATTCCACATCACTCTAATCAACAACCTTCAATTTGGTCAGAGAAATGGAAGAATAGGACCTTCTAGAAGCATATCATGGTGGAGGGGGTCAATCATGGCATCTACAGATTGTAAATGGCATCAAATGATTCTTAAAAATGGCATTTAAAAACCAAAACTTCTGCAATTAAAATCTCATGAATTTCTTCACCATTTTTGCAAACTTTATCTCCTTGGAAATACTTCTCCAATACGTTCCCAATGCACTTGGTTAGAGGTGAAATGGATGCGCAAGTCAAAATTTATGGGAAAAATACAAACGACCATTCGTGAAAAATCCCCTGTTTCGTTGATTTTAGGATAATCCCCCTTTACTTAGTGGCTTTCAGAGTTTTCATTTCGTTATGTGGATTTTTCTTGATCTTTCAAGTTTGTCACAACTTTTTCTTATTTCACAGGGTCTCCTTTGTATTATGGTTTTTTTGTGTTGCTTGGATTATGCCTTTGATGTGGAATTTCTTTTGTTTTGTGGCTATATTTATTTTTTCTACAACTTTTGCAACTCCCACGAATACCATGCCTTGAGAAAGTCACAAAGACAATAAGTTTCTATCCTCCATACTTGGTCACATTCTAACTTCTCTCTTCCTACTTCACGGATCCTCGCGGCACTCTCTCTAATAATTGCAGCTTCTTCCGAGTGGACTACACTCTTTGTTTCTCAAAAATAACTAATTCAACATAACACTATAATCACAAAGAATGCAAAGCACAACATTTCTTCACCCCTTTGTTCTACGAATTTCCTTTGCAAGTTCTTTCAACTCATGGAACACTATCCTCTAAATTTTGTGGCTTCTTTTTTTTGCTTCAATACCCACAAAAGACTACATTCTCTTCAATATGTGGAATACTACTCTTTGAAATACGTAAAACATTGTAACTTTTGAAATCATCAAAACCAAAGGGAAAGTTAAGATGTAAGTGAAAATCCACATTACATGGTCATAGTATGACACAAACATGACTTTGAGGACCAAGGAACCACTAAGCAATTTTCATAACAAAGGGAACAAATGGGTAAAATGGAAAGGTCACTTCAACATGTTTTGAAGGATTTTACAAAGATGGTGCCAAGAAACATGGGTATTAAAATGGGCACCAACATTAGCTCTAGCTAGGGGATGGACACCCTCAGTGGGTGTCTAGAGTGCTATCCATTGGACAAAGGAGTAAAATAGGTAAACACTTAGTTTCTCGCATTTTCAAATCACATGAGTTACAAAAACCTACCAAGGACAAAAATAAATAAAAATGGAAAGACAAAACAAACTAGGGAACAAAAAAATAGATAGAGGAAGAACTATACACTATGTAAAAGGAATGATTTTGGGATATACCTGATGCAAGAATGTTTGAGATGCCTATTTTTGTCCCCAAATCACTGCACCCTCTTAATGGCCAAAATATGAACAGGATGTTCGGTGTGATTGAGACACATGGGATCACCTCTCAAGCTGTGGGACTTGGGATCGAGGTGAACCTCTGGAGAAGGCTGGCTTCCTCTTCCTAAACTAAATGTTTTACTACCCTGGTGTACTTGAAATGACCATCTAATCCTAAGCTAACATCTTCATGAGTTTTAAGGAAAGAGGCTTTGCAGAACTGAAACTATACTAAGGGTGGCAATGCACCTAATTAAGGTATGTTTAATTCTGGAAGGGTTAGTGTGGGGGCGATGTTTGCATCATTGACCACATTCACCTATCGCAACTTGAAAGGGTATAAAATACCACAAACCAAGGGTTTGCATTCCTTCATTAAACTTGAGCATACATAAGGATAGATCGAATTGGATTCAACACACAATTAATTTATCATGAGGAAACAAGACATGCATATGTCAAACATCAATTTCTACAACTATGGATAATGATGATGTACCTTAATGCAAGAAGGAAAATGAAGTTTTCACAATTGACATAAAAGATAATTGCATTATTCCTTCACAACATGAAATAGATAACCTGAAATAAAGGTAAGATAATCACTCACACTAAGGAATCATACATTCACAAAGTAAGCATTAATTAACCATTCAACACAATAAATCATATTTCCAATAGCAAGGTGTAACTCTGAATATAATTAAAAGGTTTTTAAGAAATCTTTGAAGCACTCTTCTAAGCTTGAAGAGCAACTCCTACCAAAAAATAATCTATATCCTTTCCTAGCTTGAAGAATTCAACTATTTATAAGTTCTTTAGGCTGAGCCATTACAGCTAGGCCCTTAACTAACATTTTCTAAAAATAGATATGTCATTAAACTAAGGGAACATACTCCCATAAAAATAGCAAATTTGTTGCAAGGGTTTGACTCAATCAACCCTACAATTTGACCGATCCGAGCTTGGATCGACCTTCCATGGGCGCTCGGCTTTGGCGTTGTTCGGCCTACACCTTCCTCTCCTACAATTTTTGTTGTTCTCCTTCCCACGAGCCATTCGATGCTTATACTTGAATGAAGCGCTTGATGACTCCTGAATTTCTTCATCTCAAGCCCACATGCATAGTGATTCACTACATCTTGTTTCAATCTCCTTTGTGATCTTAGTTAGCACTCTTTAGAGTTTACTCACAACTTTCTTGACCTCCTATGAAATTTTGGCACAAGACCAATTGGTCAATGGAGTCACTACTAAAATTTTTGGTGACCTCATCGTCACGCTTCACCAAATCCTTGAAATTTTCCTTAATTTGATCTTCAGGAAGAGCATCGATGTTTTCGTTGAAGAATTTGTAATTAGCAATATCAAACTCTTCTGAGATGTCATTCAGGGCATCCGTGATTTCCACTCGTTTCTCCTCCAATTTCTTAATTAAATCCTGTAATACTTGGCACCAAAATTCCATGGCCTTTTGGTATTCAAATAACTTTGAGGCATCATCAATCACCTCTTCTTAAAGGATAAATTCTTGGTCTTCTTATTTGATCTCACTCCACGTTGCCAAATTTAAATTCAGATTATTATTATCTTGAAGAAAGCTTCATCCATTTTACAAATAGTAACCTTCCCAACCTGTAGATCATTATATATTTCGATAGCCTCCTTGATTAAGGGATTAGCTTCCTATAGTATGCATTCTATCCATCCATTTACCGATCTCCCTTTCTGTCCTAGCTTCTTGAGCTCATGATAAGAAATGTCATCGATGGTAGAAGAAATTGTCATGGCTGTAGTAGTTGAGACTTCGGTAGATGGAGTTGGTTGGGTTACTTTGCATAACAATGAAGTGAGTTGTTCGACCTTGAGTTTGAGCTCATCTTTTGTAGCCTTATCTTTATCGTATTTTTTTAGTAGAGCCCCAAGAGTAGTGTGCACATCTTGTTTGGCTCCTTAATGAGTGGATTTTCCCAATGAAAATCAAGATATCTGATAATATGCCATAGTAATTGTCTCCTTGGTTTTCCCTCCAATGGGAGTAGCAAATTATACAATTCACTCTCCGAGATGGATTCACCGTCGGACTTGAAATAGTTCTTGGCCTCTTGGCTTGTCTTTTGGGCATCTGATCCAATACACTGAGATCTATGACATCTCCCAGAGGCACCTTTTTCTTCTACTTTAGAGTCTATCTAAACAACCATTCAAGAATAGCTAATGTTGATGAAGATGGGTCAATAGATTTGATACCTGAAACATTAGATATGGCAAGAGTACTAGAAACGTTAGTTGATATTTGGGTAGAAGTGGCCATGATGGACGGGGTGGATGTAAGGACAGCCATAGGAGTTGATAAAATGATGCTTGGGAATGAGGTGGAGGGAAATGGAAGTGTTAAGGGAAGTGAAGAAGAAATGGGTGACCGATAGTTTCTCCAGCTGAGAGAACTGGAAGGGATGAGAAAACCTAGGCCATGGAAGGGGATGGGAAGGAAGAAATGATTGTGGAAGTGGAAAGAGCTGATATTGGAAGTGACAATTGAGGGAAAGCAAATGTGATGGATATTATGAGACACCAGTGGGAGTCACTAAATTCAACTACTTACACACAAAGCACATGAGACATGGCCTTGGAAATAGGATCCTTTGAGAGAGATGAGCCACCAATAAAAAATGAAATTTTTTTGGGAGTCATATGGGTTTTTTGGGTTGACCTTTTCCCCTTTTTGGGTGTTGATCAGCTCATGTTTGGTGGGGCCTCTGTACTTGTAGGTTGGTCTGCTCCCTTGGGTGAAATTCCCAAAGTAGCTAACCAACTATAAGTTCTCTGCACAATGGGCCATGCCCTCTCCTTTATATTGCAACATTATTCTACATAATCCAAGGAAATGGTTGGTGACAATATTACCATTTTTGTACGCCACATCTAAGACCTCATCATTATCTTGTGCATCCTTCATGACATCGGCCAAACCGAATCGAGCGTACTTCATCTAATGTCAACCTCTCATAATCCCTTTGTCGGATGATGTATTCATCCCGACAATGAATCCAAATATCCTCCAATTGGGGCACGTGGGCACTAGACCAACCTGTTTCACCGAATTTACCCCAATAATCAAAATTAGTTCATGGATGAAAGGTTCGCAAGGTTACTTTGGCCAATTCTGCATCCACATTTTTGGCCTTATGAATATTCGGGAAGGTGTATCTACCAATTGAAATAGGGAAGTGCATTCCGATTTTTGCGTTTGTTTTGAATTCGGTGATAATCCAACAATTGTCGGACCAATTCCAGTAGAACCCATTTATCAGTGGGGCACCTTGGCAATTTTTGGGGGCACCTATAAAGCCTGGAACCCAAATGTAAGTGAATGTGGGGAATTGTAAATAGATGGCTCCCCACTCACGCACTTCTTTGAAGGCTTCATCAGAAATCTTCGATTCTATAATTCCTTGTCAAAACGGTAGAGGATAACAGCAAAGAAGGCATCACCGACCCTTCGAAAATGTTGGTTCCCTTCACTTAGTGTGAGTTGTGGATAGAAATCATAGATTTGGGAGGTGTTGCGAATACCTTTAGTATTCAATCCAGAGAAATCTCCCATAGCAACGGCAACATAAACCAAGAAGGATGTCATATAGAAGCTCTTTGTGGAAAGCACCTTGCTCAATTGATAGCAAATGGAGCTACTAATATGCTCCCCCCATCAGATAAACTCGTTATTCTTCTTGATGGTAGTGATGTATAAGAACATCCATTCCTAGAATTCCTTTAGAAGGAAGACCTAAAACTCTACTTAGTAGCACAATAAGATCACTAACCTCCTGAATAAAATCTAACCGATGCATGGTTTTGGGTAATTTGGTGAAGCTCTTGGCCAGATAAGTTTTCATCATGATTTTTGTGCATACTTCCTCTTCCTTGTCCCAATGTTCTCTATTGACTGCGGAATAATTATGGCATAATCTTGAACGCGGGGAGTTTGAGAAAATCTTCGAAGAAGTCTGGGTCCAAACGAATTACTACCTTATCATCATCATCTTTGACTGACATGGATTCTTTGTCAAAGTGGGATGCCGTAGCTAAAACAAACTTTGGGCAATGCATGGATGTGGGAAAACCGTAGCAAGGGCAAGCCCACTATGTCATAAATGGTCTGCATCCATGATTTCTTATTCGAAGCCTTTACTCTTTCCCAGAAATCGAGAAAATCAATTTTCCCTAGGTCGGTGTCCCCTATATTCCCTAAGTCAGAAGATAGGAAAGAGTGAGGAGAAACTCCAAGAAATGAATACTTCATCTTTTCTTTCCCCTTTGATGTAGAAGTAGACATCAAGCTCTATATGTCGGAACAAAAGTGAAGTTTGAAAAACGCTGAAAATGAAGCTCGAAACTCGAAGTGCAATAGTTTGAGAGACAGTGTCGAATTATTGAAAAAAATAAGCTTCCAAAACCCGAACTAGAAAGTCCCAAAGAGAAAGATATGAAATTCCCAAAAAAATTCTCCAAAGATGAAGGTTCCGAAACAGAAGTTCGAATCTCACGAAGTTTCAAATCTCGAATCTCTCAATTTCAATTTCTTAATTTCAAATTTCGAATCTCAAATCTCTGAAGATATGACTTGACAGAAAACTTGAAATGAAAACCTCCGAAATGATAATCTCCAAAATAGAGAAGACAACAGCTCCGAAATTCCAAAAAGAATATCTCCACCGGATATCTCGAAATGATGGAAATTTTTTTTCGAAAAGCGTTGATCTCCAAAATCTTGAAAAATTGAGAAGCTCTAAGAGGTGAAAATGAAAAACTTGAGAGGAACCCTGGAAAATTTGAATGCTTGTGGAAACTCCAAATGTAGAAACATGGTGGGAAATGAGTTTTTCATTTCAAAAGGCATGCAGAGGAGGAAACAAACAAAACAAACAAAAACGAAAATAAGAGATCTTAGACCTAAAAAGAAAATAACCAAGATAAAATACCTCAAAAATGACGTTGAAAGGTACAAGAAAATGGAATGTCAGAGAAAATGTGTTAGGTAAAAATGACGAGTAAAAACGAGTTTAAATAGAAAACCCGACATTAATGGTGAAAAATCTGATCCGTACGGGGTTGGTGAAAAAATAAATGCACGAAGGATTTCAAAAGTCTGAAACCCGAAACCCTAAAATTTTGAAATTTCAGAATTTTAGGGTTTCGGGCTTCAGAAGATTGGGAGATGAAAAAAATGTGAATTGGAATGAAAATTTACGAAAGAAAGAAAGCACGAAAATCCAAAATTTTAGAATTTGGACTTTTGGACTTCGGAAGTTTGAAAGTGAAAATCCTAAAAATGACTCGAAGAATTCTGAAACCAAAAGCCCAAAAGTCCAAAATTTTAGACTTTTAGAATTTCAGACTTTGGAAGTCTCGAAAAGGGATTTAACCAAAATGTGGCCAAAAGTTCTGAAACCTGAAAGCTCAAAACTCTGAAATTTTGGACTTTCGGTTTCGAACTTTGGAACTCTGGGTTAAAAAATTGCCAATTACATAGTAAAAAACTCCAAACCCCAAAAGCCCAAAAGTCTAAAATTGGACTTTCAAGGTTTCAGACTTCGGAAATTTGAAACACAATTTCAAAGACTCACGCCATTAAATTCCAAAGAGAAAATCTCTAAAGTCCGAAGTCCAAAATTCAGATTTCGGGCCTTGGAGAATTTTCCATTTACAAAGGATTTTCTTGGAAAAAATAATCGACCACTTTGACATCTACTTCTCAAGGTAGATTAAAACATTAACATTTTTGGTGACCTCTAGGGAAAGCTTTCTGCTAAGCTTTTAGACCAGTAGCCTTAAGCAAAACATTGGGAAAAGGAGTCCTAAAAAGAAAACTAAAAATAAAACACACAAGAAATGGAAAAGAAAACAAATGATGTGCAAAGCACTTGGAGGAAAAGAAAAGAACACTGTACAGGGTGGAACAATCTCAAAATCAAGCTTTGAGATGTATCCCATTCACATGAATGGGAAATTCTTCTCCGTTGAGTTTGGATAGATGAAATGAATTCACCTCTTTGCAACTTGTAATAATATAAGGCCCACTCAGAGAGCGTCAAATTTGGCATGCTTTCCTGGCTTGGCCTGTCTTCATCCCATTTGAGGACTAAATCTCCCTCTTGAAAATGCTTGTCGGATGCCTTCTTGTCAAAATATTTCTTAACCTAAGACCGATGTTGCTCCAAAGTCTTCATAGCCTTACTCTGTACTTCCTCTAACTCCATGAGTTCAGCGAATCTTACCGTATGAGGATCACTCTCCATAACCTCCAGTTAATGAGCTAACTCTAAAGAAGGTAACTTCAAGGAGAGCGGAAGTTTTTCTTCCCTTCCATATACAAGCACGAGAGGGGAATTCCTATGGCCCTTTTAGGTGTGATCCAATTTTCCCATAAGGTAGTCTTAAGCTATGTATGCCAAGTCCTTTTGTTAGTTTCCATCGTGTGCTTAATGATCCTTATGAAGTTTTTGTTACTAGACTCAACCAATTTGTTTCCTTGTGGATAGTAATTGGACGAGGTCTTGAGGTAGACCCCGTTTTTAACAGCCCATTCACTCAACTTCATACCAAGAAAATCCATTGCATTGTCTAAAATGACTGTAAAAGGAACACTAAACCTTTTCATTATACCTTCCAAGAAATCTATCAATACCTTTTCACTACTCTCCTTCAATGCTATCGCCTCTGTCCATCAAGTAAAATAGTCTGATTCAGTAAGGACCCATTTATGTCCATCACTTGGATGGAGGATTAATCATTTTGATGAATTCCAACCCCCATTGAACAAAGGGTTGATCCACTTGAATTGGATGCAGTGGAAGAGCTGCCAACTTCTGCTTGCCTATGAAAAAGGCACATTCTTTACATTTCCTTACCCATAGATGGGCATCTTTGAACAAATCCAGCCAATAGTAACTGGCTCACATGATCTTGGTAGTAGTTGTTTGTGCATAATAATGTCCTCTACCATTATGAAACTCTTCTAGTGTCTTACTCACATGTTCCGAGTCTTATGCATCGAAGGATGCCACCGTTCAAATCCTTTTGAAAGAGAACGTTATCTACCAAAACATATGGAATAGATTGAAGACGAAAAGTTCGTCTTTGGTTTTTATCCATGTTCACAGGATATACTCCTGAGAAGAGGAAACTCTTCATTTTGGATAACCAATCAACTTGATCATCACTCTCATCATTTTTTAGGAGCATCATATCCTCATCACCTTTTGATTCCATGTCTGCAACAAGTTGTTGACACAAACCTTTACCTCTGACAAGTTTGGTAACCTTGATATGTACATCATACTCCATCACCTTCGTGATCCATCTAGTGCACTTCTCATTCATCTCTTTGTTTAGAAAAAAATCCTTGACGCCTGGATGAGACACCATCAGATGAATTTATTTGTTAGACAACATGTGCTTTAATTTCTTCACATCTTGAACAACCATGAGACCTAATTTACAATGAATGAGTATTTGAGCTCGTAGTCTTTGAGGGATTGACTGAAGAAAGCAATTGGCTGCTCCATTAGATCATCATTTTGTTGAGTTAGAATCCTTGAAATACTTTCTGGCTGCGAAAGCATAGAGGATGAAATATTTGTCAAAATTGGGATTTACCAGTGTGGGAGCTTGGGAAATGGCCATTTTGATAGCCTCAAAACTCTCCCTCCCCTCTTTTGTCCATGAGAATGGAATGTTATTTTTAGCATGGTTGTGAGTGGTTTAGCCAATGTTGCAAACTGAGGGATGAATCTCCGCATGAAATTTATGGTTCCCAGGAAACTTTGGAGACCTTTCTTGTGACTTGGAAGAGATAAGGACATAATGGAATGAATCCTAGCTAGATCAATGGACAATCCCTCTACTGAAACAATATGTCCCAACAATTTCCCTTCTGAACTATGAAAATGCATTTCTTAGGGTTCAGTGAGACCCCAAATTCTCTGCATCTTGAAAAACTTTCCTTAGATGTGTGATATGATCTTTGGCATGCTTGGAATAGACAGTTATGTCATCAAGGTAAACCAAGATAATATCATTGATTAGTCCTTTAAATGCCATATCCATGGCTCTTTGGAAAGTAGCCCCTACATTGGACAACCCAAATGACATCTTGTTGTAAGCATACGTGCCCCACTTAGTGGTGAAAGTTGTTTTGAATTGATCAGATTCTTGGACCAGAATTTGATTATATCCTAAATATCCATCAAGCAAAGAAAACCTTTGAGCCCCTGCCACTGTTTGGAGGATTTGCTCCATTGACGGAAGAGGGTAATGATCCTTCAATGAGGTGCGGTTCAAATCCCTAAAGTCCACACACACTGAATCTCTCCGTTCTTTTTCCTTATAGGCACCAGATTGGCTACCCATGAGGAATGCTTAATGGGAAAAATTATGCAAGCCTCGATAAGCTTGGTTAGTTCTTTCCTCATTAGTGGCTCAATTTTGGGATTGATTGGCCTTTTTTACGAATTAGCTTAGAGTTAGGATCCAACTCGATGGTATGTTGAGCTAAACCAAGATCGAAACCATGTAGGTCTTTGTAGCTCCATGTGAAAATATCATGATACTCTTAACATAGTTCAATGAAAGATTTCTTTTCCTGAGCAGTGCATACCTTACCAACTTTTAATTTTTTTCATTTGACACCTTGACTTCTTCAAAATCCTCCTCCTTGACCACCATATTAGTTCTCTGTCCTTTGGCTTGATCATCTAAATTGAAGATGGATTCCAATGTAACTAGGCCTTTTGAAAGCAGTTTGTTTCCTTTCAGCTATATAATTTGATCACCGTAAGAATTTTGAAGTTTATCTTGATGTTTGGCAACAAACTTTGCTTCTTGTTGTAGGAAGAGAACAATTTTTTGATCACTATCGAACACTGCCCATACCTACTTACATTATCCGTGCATACTGGGATGAACCACCATTTTGACTATCTACTACTCTTCTTTCATGATGTCTATAGGTACATCGTACTAGGAGCCAATAGTAGCTACACTGTCAGCATCTTGATTTTGCTTCTGGGAATTGCATGAATTCTAAAAGCTTCAAAATATTCTATCAGATCCCAAACCCAATTTTTATATGACCTCAGTAGATCATTTTTGATGCACTATGGGTTGTAACTTGGTGCACAACCAATTCAATATCGCCAAAGACGGTCAAGGTTTGGATTCCTCTTCTTTGGGCCAACTAAATTCCTTGTATAAGAGCTTCATATTCGGTAACATTATTAGTGCAGCTGAACTACAACCGAAAGGAAGAGAAATATTTGTCTCCTTATGGAGAAATCAACATAACCCCTACACCAGATCCATTTTTACTTTGTGAGCCATCGAAGAACATTTGCCATAGTCCCTTTGTATCACTTGATGTCTTAACAAGTTGAGGTATGATGGTATTTTCTTCATGAATGCAATATGTACCCAATCTTGTTTCTTCCAGAAAGTAAACAAACCTAATTCTTCATCTGCTAATAAATCAACATAGGGATCATATTGGTGGTTGATACTTACTTCATCAAGCACTGTGTCAGGAACTTCCTCCGTGAGAGTAGTTGGCTCGTGATCTGCATCTTCTTCATCTGGGTCACCAATGGCATAATTTCCATTTATGGGTTTAGCGGTGTATGGTTCCACATGATTATGAAAATAGGTTCAGCTCTTATAGTCACCTTCATCCTGTATCGAGTTCTAAGGATCATATGCAACCAGTTTGATGACAAATAACCACCCATCTTGGTAGTGAACTCCCATGATAAGAAAATGGAAAAAGGGGAGGGAGATCAATAAAAATATGTCCTGCATGAAATTCAAGCTAGGACACACATGGATAGTAAGATGAAGCCCCTTAATGACCCCCACAGTTTGGACTACTACCGTCTAGTTGAACAAATCCTCTTGAAATTGGAGTATATGGAATTTGTAGTATATTTGCGACCTATTTGGGCATTACGGAACTACTGGCTCCAGAATTGATCATACAATTGTGTACCAAATGGTCACCAATAATCAGTGACATATAGAATGGTGGAGGCTTGTTAGGCTTAGAAAATACTTTTTTTTTGGGTTGGCATAAGCTGGTTGCCACTACTACTTCTTGACCTGATGATTTTTTGGTAGGTCTAAAGTTGTTCAAAACTTCCTGTAGCAATTTCCTCTAATAAGGAATCGAGAGTGCATCCCACATTGTGACACTCAAATTGGTCTTCTTCATTTGCTCCACAATGTTGAACGGAATCTCCCCCACTTTTGCTAATACCTTTTGGGGCATTGGAGTCTTCTTTTGGAAAATTCCTATTGGGCATTGTGATACTTGAAGTCCCATCCTTCTTTGTAGACTGATCCATGGATACTTCCGGTGATTTCTTTCCTATGCCTTTATCATCTGATATTTATGTTGGGGGCTAAGAAGTAGATGCCTGATCAGTTTTGGAAGATTGTGGGTCTATTTCCCTTTTCTTGGAATGTGTGTTGGATGCTATAGTGGAGGCATCAGTATTCAAGCCACAAAAGTCTTCTGCTTGCCAATTTAGTAGTGTAGTTTCATCAGAAGGTTGGTCTTGAATTTCATGAGTGGATGGTCGTGAGATGATTCAAGTAGAGAGGATATGCTTTGGACCATAAGAGCTCGACTGTAACTCGTTTGGGAAAATATTTTGGTTGTGAGGCTGAGAACAAGGGTAACACCACTCGTAATCTTGAATGAGATTATTTTGTACTGGTACTATGGCTTTAGATGAACTGGTAATAGAAGGGTTCTAGAAGTTCAAAGGTTTCACGCTTGTTGCTTGGCTGGTAACCTGGTTTTGGGCCTGATTATTTCCTTGAAAGGGAGGGTGATTTGCTTGATATTGTGATTGAAACGGTCGAGCATATTGGGATTGTTTCCTTTTCATTGCTACAAGCTCATTTCGAAGGTCTGCAGTAGTGATTTGACTTCAAATAGATCATTTGAAGAGGCTAGGATAGATTGAGCTAGCTGATTAGAGGTTGTTGGAATAGGTGCAATGATAGGATGATTATTTGTAAGATCTGGAGAAAATGGCATGGGTGGTCGGGGAGCTATCTTTCCATCCTGGATCAAAGAATTTTCCACATTTATGGCTATGTCATAAGCATCAGGTAATGTAGTCCCCCATGGATTGAATCATAATTGCTACATTGCTATTCAAAGCTCACAAATAGTATAGAAATGCATTGTTTGGAGAGGGCTTGATGAGTGCGAATCCTATTCCAAGTCCTATGAAATTAGAAATTGAAATCACTCATGTACTCCTGGGGAGCTCTCTTTATGGTGGTGAGTTGTTCTAAGAGTGATAGGTGATCACTCTTGTCTTCGAACTGTTTACAAAGCTTCTCTCCTAATTTGTCCCAAGTGGTTATTTTGCCAATACGTAACATTCGAAACCATTGAAGCACTTTTCCCTCAAGCAAGTGGCGTGAAGTCTAAAAGCAAAATTATCTTCTGTGACGTTGTGTAATGTGCGAGATGCTTGGATACATCAAGAATGTGTTCTATCGAGTGACATGAGTTTCTCCTATGTAAAAGGATAAAATTTTGAGTGCCGCAATCGGTATAGGGTCATGTTGAGCTAATTGAAGCGGAATGCTTGCATTGAAAGGGGGAAAAACTTGGTTCCGTTCCATAGCAACAAACCTTTCATTGGTTGATTGTTCCTAGATGGAAAAAACCTTCGTCTGGAGGGGTTGAATGACCTCTATGACATGAATTTGTAGCTTATGGTGTTAAAATAATTTTGCTTCTTCTCTTGGGAGGAGACATGAAAAGGTTGATATGTTGATAACTTCCGTGCTTTAAAAAGATCTTTTCTCGAATTCTTTGTATAAATGAATACACCGAAACTTGAAATCTTGAGAAATAGAGTTTCAGTACTTTGATTTATGCCAAAGAGAAGAGAAATACCAACTTGTCCCACGGGTGTGCAAAAACGGTTGTCCCAAATCACTACACCCTCAGAATGGCCAAAATATGAACAAGACATTCAGTGTGATTGGGACACATGGGATCACCTCTCAAGTTGTGGGACTTGGGATCGAGGTGAATCTCCATAGAAGGTCAGCTTCCTCTTCCTAAACTAAATGCTTTACTATTCCTAGTGTAATGAAATGACCATCTAATCCTATGCTAACATCTTCATGAGTTTTAAGGAAAGAGACTTTGCAGAACTGAAACTATACTAAGGGTGGTGATGCACCTAATTAAGGAATTTTTAATGTCCTGGAAGGGTTAGTGTGGGGGGGATGCTTGCATCATTGACCACCTTCACCTATCACAACTCGAAAGGGTATAAAATACCACAAACTAGGGCGTATGTTCCTTCGTTAAACTTGAGCATACATAAGGATAGATCAAATTGGATTCAACACACAATTATTTTATCATGAGGAAAAAACACATGCATATGTCAAACATCTATTTCTACAACTATGGATAATGATGATGTAACTCAATGTAGAAGGAAAATGATGTTTTCACAACTGACATAAAAGATAATCGCATTATTCCTTTACAACATGAAATAGATAACTTGAAATAAAGGTAAGATAATCACTCACACTTCGGAATCATAAATTCACAAAGTATGCATTGATTAACCATTCAACACAATAAATCATATTTCCAATAGCAAGGTGTAACTCGAATATAATTAAAAGGTTTTTAAGAAATCTTTGAAGCACTCTTCTAAGCTTCAAGAGCAACTCCTACCAAAAAATAATCTATATCCTTTCCTAGCTTGAAGAATTCAACTATTTATAAGTTCTTTAGGTGAGCCATTACTGACTAGGCCCTTAACTAACATTTTCTAAAAATAGATATGTCATTAAACTAAGGGAACAAGCTCCCATAAAAATAGAAAAAGCATTATAAGGGTTTGACTCAATCAACCCTACAATTTGACCGATTCGAGCTTGGATCTCGACCTTCCATGGCCGCTCGGCTTTGGCTTTGTTCGGCCTACACCTTCCTCTCCTACAATTTTCTGTTGTTCTCCTTCCCCACAGAGCCATTCGATGTTTATACTCAATGAAGCACTTGATAACTCCCGAATTTCTTCATCTCCGAGGCCCACATGCATAGTGATTCACTACATCTCTGTTTCAATCTCCTTTGTGATCTTGGCCGGCCTTCTCCAAAGGTTCACCTCGATCCCAAGTCCCACATCTTGAGAGTTGATCCCATGTTTCCCAATCACACTGAACGTCATGTTCATATTTTGGCCATTTGGAGGGTGCAATGATTTGGGAGAACACCTACCATTATTATGAAACTCAAGCATTTCACCACCAAATATCTTAAGAATAAGGATGCTCTCCAATTTGATATCCATGGAATAAGGGTCCATTCAAAGAGCTTTAAACTTTCCATATTACCCTTATCTTCATGCATGTTGTCCCATAATAACACCAAGTCACCAATTTTTGAACTTCTTATAGAGACCTTGTCAAATATATTATTCGATTTTTTTCCTTGAAATTTATGTGTCTCTGGTGAGATTCTATCCTAACCTCATCAAGTTCAACAATCTGATTGATCCTTGCTACATAAGGATCAATTCCTTCTTCCTCCCCAAATTGTTGCATGAATTAATACACTTGATAATTTAGATGAAGAGGAAGAATAGATTAGGTGTAAGTAGACTATCTCAAATGGGCTCTTTCAAATTGACCTTTTGGGTGTGATTATATCATCCCATACTGTAAATTTCAATTGCTCACCCCATTTCCTCTTATTGACATCCAAGGTCCTCTTAAGTATCTTGATAAATTTATTGTTGCTTGATTTAACTTGCCCATTTCCTTGCAGTTATAGTTGGAAGCATAAGTTAGGTTTGTCCCTTATTCTTTTTACATTTACAAGAGGTTTAGCTCTGAAACTCATGGCATTTTCAGTAACTAACTTGGTTGGGACACCAAAACTACAAATGATGTTGTTAAAGATAAACTCCATGACCACTTGGTGAGTTTCCTTCTCGGTAGGGATTTCTTCAACCCACTTGGTAAAGTAATTTGTAGCAACCAAAATATACTTGTGGTCTACACTAGATGATACCTCCATCATTTCACCAATAAAATACATCCCATATTGTCTAAAATAATCCTCATTTGAAATGGATTGCAATAGCAAGGATCTTGAATCTTTTAGTGTACCTGAGAAGCATTGACAACCTTCACACCTCCTCAAAAATTGAGCAACATCATTAAACAAAGATGGTCATCAATAACATGCCCTCAAAATATTATGAGAAGTCACTTTAGTAGTATAATGGCCACCAAAAAATCCTCCATGAAACTCATTAATCAACTTAGGAGCTTCATTTTTAGTTATACATCTTAATAAGACCCCTTCTAGATTCTTCCAAGCTAACCAAAGTCAATCAAGATGTATTTTTGGGACACCAACTTCAATGTCCTCCTTTGATTATTTTTAGGCCTAAAGGACTATTCAAGTTCTTCAAGTAATAAACTATTTCCTTGTATCCAATAGAATCACATACCTTTTCATGAGGATCATCCAAATCAGCAACAACATTATTCACTTCAACAACTTATAGATTTTCTTCTACCATTAGTCTTGTTAAACCTAGGCCTCTTACCAACTTCGTGGTTTAAGTACCCATGTCATTTTCTTAGAGGTTTTAACCCATTTGTACTTCTTTCTTGAAGCTTCGGCTTTTTTCAAAATGTATTTGACCATGGTGTGTGGTACATAGGCAATGACCCTTGAGCTCAAGATGTAAGGTTTGAAAACTTTAATGGCCTTTACAAAAGAAAAACCGTGCTTTTCCATGAATGTATATTTCATTTTAAACCCTGCAAGGCCTTGCTAAAGAATCCAATAGGTTTCTCATGTCCTTCATCATCCTTTTGTATAAAAACAAACGCAATAGAAGTGTTGTCACTTTGAAATGTACCCTTTGGAGAATGGTGTGATAACTCCATTTTCAATTGACAAACTAGAAACACTCATAGGTTTTGGGTAACTTGTATGTTGGAGTGAGTCTCTGAAGACACAAAATCATGCACTTTAGACATTATTTAGTCCCAGTCTCATACTATTATTTAGAAGGTTTTTGAGTGAAGAAATTAATAATTAACCCCCATCTTTTGGCCATCTTCTTTTATTTTATTTCGTCATTCCGGCATTTTACACCTACATGCCCAATCTGTTTCGGTCATCTTCTGTTATTTTAGCCTTGAGTGGGGTGGCCAGGCTAGTACTGGGGTGCCCATGGGTGCCCTAGTCCCACCAGGGGTGCTCAATCCTTTTTACACTTTCCCACAACTTTTTGGTCTTTTTCTAGCCATTTTAGATCCTTATCTTTTTGGTGGTCAGCCATTTCGGGGTTAATTACAAAATTAGATCAAGAGAACCCTGTAAATATAAAATTATGAGACCATAATGAGGGACCAAGCACTAGTCACTACAATAATCCATCTAGAGTTGTATCCATCTATTGCATTAGAGATCACTTACATCCACATAGCTCCATCACAAGGCACAAGGCTAGGACATCTACATCAAACAAAATATAGGGGGAGGATTTTATTCTATTCTATGCACACATTTTATTACATTTTCTACATCTAGTTATTTCTTGCTACTTCACAAATTGCGACTGACATAAGAGCACCTAGGGAACATGATGCACACACACACCAGAACTACATTTGTGTCTTAAATGTAGTGTTGCACCCAATTAGTAAGCCCAATGTTGTGGCAGCTAAGGTTAGTCTGACCCATTCATTTGCATTTTTTTTAGGGTTTTGATACTTCTCTTTGGTCCTTTGTCAGACGTCTTATCTTCGTTTTAGATTATTAACGTCATTTGGTATGGTGTAGCAGATTTGATGTGACACACGGTGAGGGTTTCGAGACCATCTTCTAAAACTGTAAATATCGGTTCTAGAGCTTTTGCACAAACCATGGTGCCCATTTTACTGACGAGAACACCCGTAGGCTTTTGATTTCTCTTCAAGCACTCTAGACTAGATAAACAACCCTGAGATCCATCCTTTTCAATGTTTCTACACGATCGTTTCTACTTCTAGATTCTCTAATTACCTTTGCGACATAGTGCCACGAACATATCCTATTCAACTAAGTTCTTTCCTCTTCTCTCTTACACATTAGGGTTTTTATTATTATTATATTAGTTGTTTAGGTCATTCTCCATACTTCTTTCTTGCATTTATAGATTGTATTTACATGTTGTTCTAGATTAGATTAACTACACATACATCCACATTTTAGTTAATCGGTCTCAGAGAGGGATGGTTCCCCCTAGTGCAACACCTAAAGCGTTTTCTATTTCTAAGACTGCTCTATTCTACCAAAAATAAAAATTAAAAGGGATAAGGAAAGAAGAAAAAACCTAAATAGATGGTGATACACCAAAATGTTTTAAGGATATGAGACCTATTGGAATCACACAGATGAAGCACGGGAGATACACACACCATACACTAACTACAAGTGATTGTATTAGAGTAAATGTGTTTCTTAGAGGGGTTCAAAGATGAGTTGTGACAAGATAAAGAAGGGGAAACAAATGGCTCCACAACAAAATCCTGCATACAACTTGTTAAACACAATCTATGACCTGTAAATTGACACAAAATTACATGAAGGCATGAAGATTAAACTATTAAACCAAGGATAAACATGTATCACAAAGATAAAATCAATTTAAAACAAAATATGCACTAAATGCATATTGTAAAAAGGTAAAAACAACTCCTTTATTACTCCAAGAGGTGGAATAAGCACAAATAATCACTCATGACCCTTGCTTTCTCACCCAAAAAACTAAATTGCTCCAAAGAACATGAATGAAGAGGAAAAAGATATTTTTACAATGCATTCTAGAGTTTTTATAGAAAATTTGAGAGAGAGGAAGAAGTAAAAGATCAGACATGCAAGTCTGACTTCTAAAAATAGGAAAAGCATATGTTCCCTGTCTTTTTACTCCAAAAATAACCCCTTCTTGTGAAAAGTGCACATCAACTTTATCTGTTTCCTAAAAATAGTCTTCATGCTTTATTCTTATCTAACTCTACACCCAAAATAAAATTTGTGTTCCTAGAAATAGGAAAATAGCTTTTCTTCCACTTTTGCATGTTTTGTTCTATTATTAGAACTTCTAGATGGTGAAACAAATAGCCCTTGCAATGTTTTCATCTATTTTAACTTTCATGTGTTGTCTTTAACAAGCGTGTTAAAAATAACACTCCACGTTTTGGAAAAAAGAAAAACAAAGTGTTTCTAGATTGTGTGAAAGCTTCTTCCCTTTTGATTTCCCTTTGTCGCATGGGTTTTTGTGTGTGTTTTGTTCCTTGCTTGTACCTTTGTATTTCTCACCTTTTATGTGGGCTTTTGCACCTTTGTCATGCGTACTTCATTTTTCTTTGATGCTGAGACTCTTGCATAGGTTTGTCTTTATATCACGTGGGCTTCCACACGGGTTTCTCTTTGAATGTCACGTGGAATTTTTCTCTACTTTATTACGTGGGTCCACGCGTAGAATATCCTCCTCTGTTACACAAATTCTTGATTTATCACTTATGTGGCCTTGTATCTCTACTTTGATGCGTGGCTTTGTTTCTTCATCTCACGGATTTTTTTCTATCATTGTTCCATTCCTTTGTCTTCTCCATGACTTTATGTGGCTTTCTACATGTTTTGTTGCTGACCCTCCACAAAATTTTGTGGGTTTGTGAGTGAGCTTCCACTTGGTTTTTCTATTTTAGCGTACGCTTTTTGCACATATTTTATTCTGTCATTTGTGCGTCCTTGTAAATCTTATTTATCACACGCATTTCCGTGTGGGATTCGTTTTCCTTTTGTTACCTTTGTGGATTTCCACAGTTTTTTTCCTTTATTCCGCAAACTTCACGTGCGGTTACGCATGTGGGTCTCATTTTTATATCGTGTGTGGATTTTCACGCATCCTTTGCACATCTATTTCTTAGTTTCTGATTTGGCGACTATTGTTCTTTGCTTTTTGACTTCATTCATTAAATGGGTGGACTTTAGTATGACCTTCCCTTAGCTCCATGGATTTCTCGCGCGGGTTATTTGTTTTTTGAGGTGCATCAAACACTTTTTCACCTTCTTTTACACCTTTTTCCTTCAATTTAAAATTTTTAAGTACACAAAATGAACAAGTGATCTAAATAAGCATGAGAGCTTATTTGGATAATAATTTGGTGAGTTCTAGGGACATCTACCTGACTAGATGCAAAAATCCAATAGCCTTGAAGCATCCATTGGGCATGGACTCATGTATCAACTACTACAATTTCTCATAATTTTAGAGCACTAAAAATACCTCCCGAAAATAAAAACTATGATAGAAGCACTTATTAGACAACAAACACACCAGCAAAGTGCACAAGGCACACAAGAAAGGAAAAAACAACAATGTGCATGAAACACTTGGAGGAAAGTAAAAACAACCTATTATGTACAAGGGTGAAACATGACCTCAATAGAAAAGTTTGAGGTATATCCCATTAACTGGGATAGGAAACTCATCACCATTCAACTTGGAGAGCTGAAAGGCATTTTGTTATCTGTAACTTTTGTGTGCCTTCCAGGGCTTAGTCTGCAAATATGACCGACTCTAAAAAAGAATCAAATTACGTGTGCCTTCCAGGGCTTAGTTCTCTCTTCATCCCACTTGAGCACAATGTCTCCTTTTCTGAATGTTCTTTCAAATTATTTCTTATCGAATACCTTTTTACTTATGTTTGATGAAGTTCCATTATTGTCATTTCCTTGTTTTTATTTCTTCCAACTCCATTAACTCTATAAATATGATTTCCATTGAATCTTCTTCCATCATCTCCATTTGTTTAATGAGGTCTAGAGTTAGTAACTCATTGGAAATAGGAAACCTTACTTCTCTACCATAGAAAAACATGAAAGGAGAATTTCCAATTGATCTTTTAGGAGTAATCCTATCAGCCCATAAGGTTGATTTCAATTTTGTATGTCATGATCTCGATTTTATGCCATATTTCTCTTGATGATTCTAAGAAGATTTTTGTTAGTTGATTCAACCAAGCCATTCCCTTGAGGGTAATAATTAGATGATGTTGAGAGATGAATGCCAAGATTGAATTCCCATGTGCTGATCTTTGTTCCAAGGAAATCTAATGCATTGTCTAAGATGATTATTGTGGGGACACCAAATCTTGTGACTATACTTTCATAAAAGTCTAAAATTGAAGTCTCGTTTGCCTCTTTTAAATCCACTACTTCTGTCCATCTTGTGAAGTAATTTGTAGCTATGAGAATCCATTTATGACCTATACACTATAAGGTGGATTAATCATGCCAATAAAATCTAATCCCCATTGCATGAAAGGTTGATTTACCTGAATGGGTTGAAGAGGAAGAGTTGTTAACTTTTGTTTCTCTGTAAAAATGGCACACTTTGCACACTTCCTTACCCATGCATGAGCATATTTGAATAATTTTGGCCAATAATAACCAACTCTCATAACCTTCAAGGCTATAGCTCTTGGTGCAAAATGGCCACCAAATATACCTTCATGGAATTCTTCCAAAACATGCTCAATCTGATATGAATCGATGCATCTTAAAATAACTTCATTCACATCTTTTCTAAAAAGTATGTCATCAACAAGAACATACATAATGGATTGTAACTTGAAATGCCTCCTTTTTGCTTTATCCAAACTCTAGGGAATTTTCTAGTCGAAGAAAATGGATCATATCTTGGGTCCAAATGTGAGGTAATGAAGGAGCAGTTGTGTTTGGACCATCTTGAAGCACTAAAATATGATTTTTATCATCATGCAAATATGAAGCTAGTTGTTCACATAGTCCTCTTCCTCTAACCAACTTAGTGACTTTAATATCAACATCATATTCCATCACTTTTGTGATCCAACTTGCTCTTTTCTCATTCAAATCCTTGCTTAAAAGAAACTCTTTAACACCGACATGGGAACCATAATGAATTTTTGTTAGAAAGTAGGTATCTAAATTTCTTCAATCTTCTAATGAATGAAAGAACTTGTTTCTCAACAAAAGAATAATTCACCTCGTAATCTTGTAATCCTTGACTGAAAAAAGTAATTGGCTACTCCAATTTTTCATCATTTTGTTGCACTAACATAGTTGAGATTGTATCAATTGCTCCAAAAGTATATAAAATAAAATCTCTGTTAAAATTCATATTGATAAGTGTTCAAAGCCCTTGAGCATAATAGTGTGTTTAATTGATTTGAATGCATTCTTTCCCTCTATTTTCCAATTGAAAACCATGTTCTTCTTGAGTATTGAGGTTAGTGGTTTTACAAGATTTACAAAATATGGAATGAATATTCTAATAAAATTAATTCTTCCTAAGAAGCTTTGCAACACCTTCTTGTGATTAGGCAAGGACAAAGACAAGATTGCACTTACTCATTTTGGATCTATTTTGAGACCTTCCTTGGAAACAATATGACCAAACAACTTACCCTCATGGAATGAAAACACACACTTCTTTGGATTTAATGAAATGCCATATTGTTTGTATCTCTCAAAAATGTGCTGCAATGTATGATATGATCTGCATGACATACTTTGAAAAATCTGCTATAGCATCCAAATAAAAAAGAACAAAATTATTGATTAACCCTTGACATGCCAAGTCCATTGCACGGTGAAATTTGGATCCTACATTTGATAGTCCAAATGGAATTTTTCTATACTCATATGTACTCCATTTTGTAGTAAAGGTTGTTTTAAACTAATATGATTCATGTGCCAAATTTTGATTGTAACCAAAATAGCCATCAAGTAATGAGAAACACTCTGAACCACTTACCCTTTGCAAAATTTGCTCCATTGACAGTAGTGGGTAATGATATTTTAAAGAAGATTTGTTTAAATATCTAAAATCCATGCATAACCATATCTCTCCATTCTTTTTCCTTATGGGAACCAAATTGGCCACCCATGATGAGTGCTTGACGGAAAAATAATGTTAGCTTTGATCAACTTATCCAACTCTTGCTTCATCAATGGTTCAATTTTAGGATTGATAGGTCTCGATTTTGTCGGACTAATTTTGTTTTTAGATCCAATTCTATTGTATGTTGAGCTAAATCCGGATTAAAAATTTTTAAGTCATCATAGCTCCATGCAAAAAAATCATCAAATTCTTGAGCAAGTTGAACAAAAGCAATCTTTTCATCATTATTACATACCTTGCCCAATTTGAGTGCTTTGTCATTGCCAATGTTGATTTATTTGTAATCATCTTGTTTGATCATCATATTGGACTTCTCACTTCTGACTTGATCATTTGTGTCAAAGATGGAGAAACCAATCCTTGTAATATCTTGTTAGATTTCAGTTGAATAATCTGATCATCATACTATTATTGTAATATATCCATATTTTTACTCAACTCAGCTTCCTCTTGTAGGAAATTCATTATCTACTGATCTAATTCAAACACTTGCCAATTGATATTGTTTTCGGGATAGAAGGCCTTACCACTATCTTGATATGCTATTGGTTTTTATCTTTCTTGATCTGATCCGGAATATCAACCTAAGCACCAATGGCAGCCATCCTATCTGCATGTTTGTTCTTCACTCTAGGAATATATCAAACATTGAAAGCATCAAAATCTTCTATTAAATCCCATACCTGTTCTTGTAGGATCTCAGAAATTTGTTCTTAGTTGCATCTTGTCCTCTGATTTGGTTAACCACCAACTCATTGTCACCAAAAACTTGTAATTTCTTCACTCCTTTCCTCCTTGCCCACTGAAGACTGTGCATAAGAGCTTCATATTCAGTTGTGTTGTTAGTGCAAGTAAACTGAAATCTCAGAGATGAGAAATAATTTTCCTTTGTTGGGGAAATCAACATGATCCCTCCACCTACTCCATTCTTGCTTCTTGATCCATCAAAGTATAATTTCCATAAACCTTCATCTTTCTTAGTTGTTTTGACAAGCTTAGCAATATGGTGTCCCGAGATTTCACCCTGAAATCTAGGACTACCCCTTTTAAATTTTTTTCATTCTTTTCAAGTAATTGGTCGTGTTTTGTGTTTTTTTGTCTACGGATTGTTTGCATTGCTCCAAGGTATCCCCAGAAAGCCAAAAATCCACATTCACCAAATACCCACATGTTAAAGCTCACTCAATTCCTTCAAATGGGCTTTTACGAAAGCGTTTTATTTATTTATATATTAAATAAATAAATTTATTTTAGATTGAGCTAAAATTGGAGGATCTAGGTTATATAAAGCACTTCACCCCATCATTATTATCACGAAAATTCACTGGGGGAGACTTTTGTTAATCAGCTAATTGGAGAAATTTTTCGAGCAATTGCCCGTAGCTTCTTTCGGGTTTTGTTTTTATTTCTTTTTGTCTGTGTTTTGGTTTTTTCTTCGTTTTCATCCGCAATCCTCGTAGCCTATTCATTCTTTATGCCGAACTTTTCTCGAGCCTAGGGTTTTGAAAAGCTATCTGGTGTTTTTAATTGCTAATTAATTTGTCTAAAAGTGGTGGGGCTCAAGATTCCTTCAAGAGATTAAGAGGTTGCTTGGTCCAAAAAGGTGCAATAATGGATTTTATGAAGATAAGAAAAGCACTTTCACCAATGCATAGAGCTCTAGAAAAATTGCACTTTTAGAAAAAAATGACACCTAAAACGGAGCCGCGGAGTGAAAGTTATGGCGATTGCAAGTTTTGTTGCTACATCTTCCGGACCCTTTCCAAAAATGGAAAATTTTATTCTTCTTCTTTGAAAATCCAAAAATGGAAAGAAATGCAGTTTACAGCCAAAACGTGGTTTTTCAAAGCTGCCCTTCCTTCAATTTCCACGCCAATTCCTTATGCAAGTTGTATTTTTGGGGCAATTCCAAGAGCAAGTCATTTATTTTGCAAGTTGCCTTTCCTTGGTACTTTCCACGCCAAACACGAGAAATTGTGAATTTTGCAAGCTACTGTTGCTTATAACTTTTTTTGCTACGAGAACTTTATGTTTTTCTCAAAAAGTAAGTGGAAAAAGCTAATACAAGTCACTCATCTAAATTGCTGCCTTCCTTCCACTTTTTCACTATCATGACTTCATGTTTTTCTCGAAAAAGTAAGTGGAAAAAGCTAATACAAGTTGCTCATCTAAATTGTTGCCTTCCTTCCACTTTTTGTTGTCGTAACTTTATGTTTTTCTTGAAAAAGTAAGTGGAAAAAGCTAATACAAGTCGCTCATCTAAATTGTTTCCTTCCTTCCACTTTTTCGCTTTCGTAACTTTATGTTTTTCTCGAAAAAGTACGTTGAAAAAAGCTAATAAAAGTAGCTCATCTAAATTTTTGCCTTCCTTCCACTTTTCGCTGATGTAACTACATATTTTCTCGCAAATTTTAATGAAAGGATGAGTTTTTTTATTGAAAAGCATAACCATATATTAAAGATGAAGTACAATGCTAATCATACAAAATCAGGTGGAAAAGATCACACCCCATAAGTAGGATCAAAGTAGCCATAAAGAGGCTATGAGTAGCAAGTTTCATGTTAATAGAAGCATTTTCAATCAAAAAGCTTTAAAACAGAAATGCAGAGAACCAGAGAAAACTCCAAACATGGAGCTAGGTAGTAGCAACAAACATGGAAGAAGGTGGCGGTGGCGGTGGGCTCTTTGGACGGTCACCCCAACCACCAAGAGTAGTGTCGGGGGTGTCATCAGGCTGCTCCCAGACCATCTATCTCTGCTGCTGCTCCTTGTTTCCCCATCGGGAGGTCGAGATAGCTAAAGAGAGCCGTGGAAACTTTGATTGGTCAGTGCCCTGCCTCCGGAACCACCACCGCGCGAGTCGGCCGACCAAAACCCCGGTAGCGGGTGGAGTCCAAGACAGAGGTGGAGAGACCTGCCGATGAGGAGAGGTACTACGCCACCCACGAGCCGAACCCGGTCGAAGTTGTGCCACCCATGGGAAAGCGAGCGACGACCTTGCAAGCGGGAGTGGCAACGAGGGGAATCTGGCGGAACGCAACTAACACAAGGGCACTCCCCCAATGGTCTAGAAGAGTTTGCAAGTGCTCAACTTCTATGCGGACTTTCTCCGCCTACACCTGGATCTGAAGCGAAACATTGGAGATGACAACAAGCTTGTTAGAAATAGCAAAAATTCTATCCACTGTCTCTTTATTAAAAATAGCAACATTTCTAGATTTCCAAATGTGATATAAAATAGCCACTCTGAAAGAATGCCAAATGTTGTAAAATTTTGCAGGAATAAAGGCCGGATCCCCCAGAAGAACCATTTTCCACATGAAGGTGGGCAAAAAGGTTGGAAAAGGGTATGAATCTAGCGCCAGGCAGACTAAGCATGAGGGCAGAACCAAAAGAGATGAAGAAGAGTCTCAATGTGGTTGCAGAAAGGGCAATGCGGTGGGGGAGCTCCCAGAAGAACAAGGTGCTTTCCCATAGGAAGCCCTTGATGAAGAATGCTCCAAAGAAAGTGTGCAACTTTGGGCTCTATAGGAATGGCCCAAACAACAGTGAAGCGTTGCTTCCACCCAAAACGAGTGGAATGCAGGCTCCATCGAGCATTTAACTTTTTGAGAGGAAGTTGCTTCTGGGTGAGAAGCTTGTAGCCCAACCGAGGTTTATAATTTTTGAAGGGGGTGGCAGAGGGCCAATGCCAATCAAACCACCACGGGTGCTACGTAGTAACACCAATTTTATGCAAACAATCGCCAGGTATGAGATCTTGAATGATAGAGATGGCTTGTTTGTCATTGTCATTTAGAGAAAAATTAGCTTTTAGGCTATCCCATGGAAGCCAATCCCTGGTGATAGGACAAAAAGGTCTTGAATATATTGAATCCCTTTTTTGAAAAGACGCAAACCCTTGAGCTACAAGGAAAGAGCAAGGGGTTTGTCATGAAATTGAAACACCGGATTCCACCACAAACTAAGAGAGTTAAGAGAGCCCGTTCCAAAACCATCACCTGCTAGAGCAGATGGGGTTTGAGAAGTTCCCAAGCTTTCCATATGCTTTTTGCCACAAAAGAGCCACCTATTTTAACATAGTAGCAGGGCATAGAAGTAAGGAGTAGTAATTCAAACCCTGTCATGCCTTTCGATTGAGTAAAGACCCTTGAGATATACAATTTCTGAGAAGAATTTTCCAAGATTCCTCACCTTTAAGGCTGCGAATAATCCATTTGGTAGTAAGAGCAAACCCCTGCATATGAATGTTGATTAGGCCAAGACCACCAATGTCCTTGGGCATACAACATATGTCCCAAGAAACTCTATGAAAACCATGGTTCCCTTCGGAGTTGGCCCATAGGAAATCATGTAGAATTTTCTCCAGCATGTGGTAAGCAGCTTTAGAGGGTGCCCAACATGATGAGTAATAGACATGAGTGGCGGCTAGAACCTTGGAGCAGACTTGGAATTTTCCAGCAAGAGACAGATGCTTGGTAATCCAAAAAGAGATTTTTTTCTCAACTCGCTGAATCACATAGTTCCAAAGGTCAGCAGGGGATGCCATAAAGGCAAAAGGAATGCCTAAAAATTTGAATTGAACACCAGGTTCAATCCAAAGCCATTGGAATCCCTCTAGCCAAGGAGGTTTGGGACCCACCGCTGTCTGTAACATTGGGTTTTCTTCCATTGGATAGTAGAACCAGAAGCAAGACAAAAATATCAAGGCATTTCATGGCATTAGTGACAGAGGCCTCTGTTTCAGCCAGAGTGAGAAAAGAGTCATCTACAAAGTGACCATTAATCAACTGCTTAGGAGAGGAAGGTAGTTGAATACCTTTAACCAAACCAGCATTAGTAGCATTAGTAAGCAAGTAGCTTAGACCTTCAGCAGCAATGACATAAAGAGAAGGAGCAAGAGGGCAACCTTAGGATGGAATGATGAAGAGAGAATCTCTCAGACTACTGACCATTGATAGTAATATAGGCACCCGCATTTTGAAAGAGCATATTAACAGAGCGGATGAATCTAGGTCCAAAACCGATAGCCTGCAACATGGCCAGAATGAAAGGCCACTCAACTTTGTCATAGGCTTTTTCAAAATCAATTTTAACAAACAAGAGTCGGTTGAGAAGTTTGGTGGGCATATTCCATGCCCTCCCAAATTGCAATAATGTTGTCCAAAATATATTTGTTCTTGATAAAGCCGTTTTCTCACTCCTAATGATCAGGGGTAGTAAATTAGTGAGCCTGATAGCAAGAGCTTTGGAAATAATTTTTATGAGACGTTGAGTAGAGTTATTGGCTGCCAACTGGTGATAAGCACGGGATCCCCAGATTTGGGAATGAATTTGATGTTTCCTTGGTTGATCAGATCGCCTGGGTGTTGGAGGACATAGCTTCCAGATAGACTTGATGCAGATCTAGACCAACAGTCATCCATAGAGACTGGTAGAACTCATAGGGAAAACCATCAACACCGGGGGCTTTATCAGAGGCCATTTGCATAACAGCTTCCTTCAAGTCATCAAGAGTGAGAGGTCTATCACAAGTGATGCGCTGAATTTTAGAGAGCTTGCAAGGAACAACTTCAATGCATTGGAGGAGAGCAACATCACGAGCCGGAGTAGCAGGTTGAGTAGCAAAAACAACATGATAGTGATGCACAAAATCTTGCAGAATGTCAGGTAAGAGAGTAAGCCTTTGATTGCCATCCTTGATTGCTTTGATTTTGGTGAGAGTTTGATTAGATTTAAGGGAAGCAAAAAAATCCTTAGTAACTCTGTCACCAATGTGAAGCTAGTGCAGACGGGCTCAAACTTGGGCTCCTCTAGCCTTATAGTGCTCCTCAATTTGAAGCTTATGTTTCAGTGAGTAGCTTGCACTTATAGGTGGGTGTTGAAAGGAGACATATTAATCTCTTGAATAGTCCGTGAATATTCAATATGAGAGGCTTCATGAGCATTCTCTTGTGAAAAGAGCAGCTTTTTTCCCATATAGCCAAAGGAAAAAGTGGTACGAGTAATGGCATGAGACCACCAATAAATCCAGCTAATCCCATCAACAAGTCGAGGTCAAGATTCCAAATACGTCTTATATAATCCAAAGTTTTGGGATGAGAAAGGTGGGACGTATTTAAATAGAACTGGGTGGATTTGGGCTTGGGACATTGAAAGTTCCATTGAATCCCAAAGAAAATAGGCTTATGGTCAGAAACCAAAGCAGTGTCCACCACCGAGACCGAGAGATTATATGAAGATTCAAAGGAAAACCATTGCTGCTTTGAAAGCATAGCTCTATCAAGACACTTATAAACTCTGTCATTACCAGATCTAAAATTAGACCAAGTGAACCAAGGAGTGGTAAGAAGAGTGCTTGTAGTGGTTGGGATAAAAAAGACAAAGTTTATTGTGTAAATAAAACCACGCTTCACATTTACTAGTACACCAACGCATTGGAAGCCGACCCAATTTGTCTTCGGGGATTCAACCATGTTGAAATCACCTCAAAAAAAGATAGGTAGCGAGAGGGCGAGATGTTTAGCTTGACCACCGCCAAAAATAAGAAGGTTCAGAGGCATTGTTGGAAGCATAAATATTGGCCAACCCAAGAATGTGGCCGTCAAAATCAAAAAGGGTCCACACCACCCGATGGGTGGGGTCAGAACCCCAAGATATGATATTGGAGGTGAGGTCAGGGCTTAAAAGAGTGACAACACCACCTCAACCGTTATCATGAGCTGACATCTGGCAGAGAGAACTAGGCTAGATGGTACACATAGCAGAAGAAAGATGGAAGCCAGAGATTTTGACTTCCTGTAAACACAACACCTGAAACTTTGCAAAATGCTTGCAACTGTCTCTGACAAGATATTTGTGAGTCAGATTAGTAAGCCCCCTGACATTCCATGAGTAAACTAACATGGAGAACTATCAAGGTGCATGTTTTCCTCCTCGAGGCCGGCTAATGCTCCAAAGTGGTTAGTTAGAGAAAGTGACTTGTCGCGCATTCCCATGAATAAAATCACCGAGCTCGAACTGCCAGCGGGGTCTCTATGAGAAATCTTCCTCGGAAGGAGGGGAAGGACTTCGGGAACGACGTAAGGTAGCCTTTCTATCTGTCTGAGTAGCCGAACCACTAGCCGTGAGATCTAGAAAGCTTGAGGTCTCGGGAAATGAGGGGTGTGAAAGAGCAGGAGCTGAGGGGTGAGGGCTGATGACAATTGCAGCTTGCGGAGACCGAGAGATGGCGGGGCGCGGGCTTGGGAGGGTCTCAGAGACCACTTCAAAGGAGCAGAAGTAGAGGTAACCACCGGTTTGTAAGTAGCCTATTGGTGCTTATTTCGGGTCGAGGCTGAAGGTTTTCTGCCATTGACAGTAGTCCATCCATCAGAGGAGGGAGTGCTAGATTTAGGGTCCATCGGGGTTTTCTCGAAACCGGCGGTGGGCTTGGAGTCATGAGAGGACAATCCTTGATCATATGGTCAGCAGATTGGCACCGAAAACAAGTGTTGGGTAGATTGATGTATATAACTTTCTGCACAAAGCGTGTGTCTCCAACCTGGATATCGAGGGTATCTTTGAGGTCTTTTGAGAGATCAATTTCTACACAAACCCGTTTTGGGGTCGAGCGAGTAGAACTTACTTTTCTCATGGCAGATGAGGTGACCCAAGGGTTTGATAAGTTGATCAACGAATCCCCACAGAGGCAAAGGGAGGCCTGGAAATTTGACCCAAACAGGAATTTTGAGTTTGGCTTGCTCAGAGACTTGAAAATCTCGAGTCCAGTGGGAGAAAACCACAAGGGTATTGTGAATAAACCAAGGACCGTGGTTAACAATGGCTTTGCAATGTTCAACATTGGTAAAGTGAAACAGAAAGAAACCCTTGGTCATGTTTTGGACTCCCTCTACCTTGACTCCATGAGGTTGCCAATGATTATGAATCCATTGGCAAAGGATACCTTCAGGGGGAACTCGGCCCACAAAATAAGCAACAAGAGAAAATGATTCAAACCAGTTGCAAGCTTTGTCAAAAGCTGGTAAATCAAGAACAATATATCGAGGAAGGAGTATCAGTATCCTTACCTCATCGAATACCTTTAGGATGAACTTCCTCGCTTGTTTCGGCACCATTGTCCAGAGCTCCTGTGATAAGACCAGCATCAATAGATGCATGGCCCGAGGAGGTGGTCATTTTATAAGCCACCGCCCAAGGGGCAGATTGGCGATCGATACAAAATTAATGCAGATAATCCACCTGGATTTGCAAATCGGCGGTGTGACGCGATGGCGGCATACGGCAAGGCCGAGCATTCACTGCGAAAATAACTTGTTGAGCCTAAACCCTAGCAGATCCCAAAAACTCTGAAAAGATGATTTTAGATTGGTCATGTGCAAGTCGTAGTTTTTAGAGTTATTGTTTGCCAACTTCAAGCTGTTGCCTTCCTTTCATTTTCACATTGTTGCCCTCTTTAATTTTCAACGCAATTTTTTTCCCTCAGAGAGCCAAAACGCAGCCCATGTGAAACACTCCAAAATTGCATGCAAAGTCTCCCAAAAGCCCATGCATATTGCTTCCAGTCTCAGTTTGAACTCATGTTAGAGCTTACTTATATCTGCTTGCACCCGAAGCCATTCTAGAATTCAAAATTGCCCATATGCAATTAAAAATAAAAGGTGATGAGTTTTCTCTAAATTATTTATGGTAAACATTTCACTGATGCATATACTCAAGGAGAACTGCAAAAGCTTCAAGGATAAGAGGGAAATTCTCAGATCTAGTTTGGTGAGAATCAAAGGAAAAGAGTCAACAACATATGGGAGAAAGAGCTTCTCAGGTTCTGGATAGAGATATCATTCATTGTCAAAGTGAATGAGGCAGAGGTGCAATACAACTTGGATCAACATGCAAAATATGGAAGAAGAACAAGACCGGGAGCATTGCAGCTTTCTTCTAATTTCTTCTCCTCTTTCTTCTTCTTTCTCTTATTTTCTCGACAAAGCAATTAAGTAATCAATTAAAATTGTAAAACTTAGGTAATTGGTTTGAAAGTCGTTACTTTGAGTTACTAGAAAAAGTCAATTACTTGAGAATAGGTGGCAGACATGCAGGGCATTGATTTAGTCTTCAGATGCATGTCATGCAAAGAGAAAGTCTAGGGGAAAATATTGCCAATTGCTTCCCTTTTTCATAGCTTCCACATGTGGCAATTCATTGAAATCTTCCTATTTGTAATTGCCCTCTATGCACTATAAATAGAGGAAGAGCCTACGGGTTAAATAATCACAATTGGTTTTATCAAAACTTGTTTTAGCAAGAGCTTTTGTAATTAGATCATTCTTGAGTTTTCATACTTTTTGCTGAAACCCTTGATGTGATTTTTGTGAAAGATATGGAATTGAATAAAAGATGGATTTCCAAAGAACTTTGTGTCTACGGTGCTTTGTTCGTCACTTCTATTTGAGGTTTTAGATAAACTTTGTGTTATCTTAGATCTAGGTTAGAAGCTATTCATTTCCCTTAGTACTGAATGTTGTGAATTTTATCTGTTTATTTAATTTGTGTGGATGATACCAACTCTGATAACTATTGGTTATTTCAACACATTTTCCTTTCTTCTTTCCTAAATTCTATTATTTCCCACTTATGCAAATATTCCAAAACGATTTTGCTTCTTGGTTGCAAAATTGCCCAGCTGTGGTTCACGAGCTATGATAATTAAAGTAAAACCTCGAAAATAGTTATTAGGATTCACCCTTACCAAATTTATAAACATCTTACACATGATCCTCACCGTTAAATGAGGGAGATTTATCTCATGATCGCCTAGGTTTTAAGCTATGCATAAAATCTAACCAACACAATAATAGCATTTTCCTCATGCAAATAATATGTTCCGAGACCTACTTCTTCAATATAGCTATGTGGATCAATAGCATGAGTTTGAGTAGCCCACTCATCAAGAAATAAATCTGGAATTCCCTCAAGAAGTGTGGTTGGATCTTGGTCAACTAGTTGGTCTTCTTCATCTATGATCATATAATTTGAGTTAATGACACTAGGAACATAAGGTTCTATGTGATTTTCTAAGATGGGTTCAGACCTTATGGTAACTTTGGTGCCATACCTTGTTCTAAACAACATGTGAGACCAGTCTAATGATAAGTAACCTCCAATTTTGGCCGTGAAATATCTAGAAAGACACAAAGCAAAGAGAGGAGGAAGATCAATGATAAAAACATATTGAGGAATGGAGAAGTTGGGACATGCGTGCAAGGTTAAACTCAGTCCTCTAATGAATCCAAGAGTCTTTATGAGTGTTCCATCAAGCTGAACTACTCCCTTAGAAAGAGGCTCATAATCTAGACCAAGTTTGTCAACAATTTGCTTGGGCATAATTGAGCTAGAGGCTCGAAATCAATCATGCAATTGTGAACTAGGTTTTTACCTATGATCAATGAAACAAAGAAGGGAGGTGGCTTAACACTCTTTTTTTCCCGAGCTTTTTTGGATCAGGTGTATTGGTAAGCACAACTTTAGATAGTCTTGTGTATGATTGGATAGAGGCGAGGTTAAACAAAGCTTCTTGCAAGAGATATTTTTGTCTGGGAAGAGACAATGAATCCTATATCGATATATTAACTTTGGTCTACTTCATATGCTCAAGGATATTAAATGATGAGTACTAATATTCTATTGTACTTTCTTACATGATGCACCTTCTTGTATTGGTGGCATGGAGATTGGGGTCTCTTGCTAATTTTGAGCTTTTGTAAACTGACTTCTTTGATTGCTTTGCTGATTTAAAACCATAACAACAACTTGTAATGTTGGAAAAGGTTGAGAATTGTTCTTCTTAGGAGGATGATCTACTCTAATGTTCTTTTCTTTGACCTTGTGTTCGCTGCCACAGAAGTAGAACTCTAATTTTTCTTTATTGTCAATCTAGTTTAATCCAAAAAAATCATCTTCTTTCCAATTTAGGAATGTGGCAACGCCTTACAATGACTCTTTTGAAGCCTCCTGATATGGTGGAGTCTCAATTAATGAACTTTGAGAAATAGCAGTTGTTTGCACTGTAAGTGCTTGATTTTGAATACCATTAAAGCAAGAATTATGATTATGGGCTTGATTACATGGATAACACCACTCATAATCTTAAATCAAATTGTTTTGGACCGGTACAATTGCTTTGGATGTGCTAGTAGCATTGGGATTGACTGTTTGGATAGGTTTGACATTAGTAAAATGATTTTGACCTGCAAATTTGGTTGGAAAAGAGGTTTATTCTACTGATTGGGAGGATAGTAAGGTCTGAAATTATGATTTTGCTTTCTTTTGAGAGAAACTATCTCATTCCTAAAATCTTTTAATATTCCTTTTATCTCTTGTAAATCATTTGATTGGCTTGGGGCTGCATTGATTTGGCTCAAAGGATGAGAATTAGGCATTGGAATTGGAGCTATTGCAGGTATTTGGAAGGAAGTAGGAGGAGGAATTTCTAGAAAGATGGGCATGGGAGGCCTTGGAGATATTTTCCCCGCTTGTATAAGACTATTTTCAGCTCCAATTGCTATGTCATAAGCATTAGGAGTGCCCTTCCACCCATTGATTGTATCATCACGAAATATCATAATTCAAAGCCCTTAAATAATACAAAAAACCATACTGAGGAGTAGGCCTTACCAATTGTGTAATTTTGTCCCAAGTCTTTTGAAATATGTAGTTAAAATCAATCATGAAATCTTGTGGTGCTCTCTTGATGGTGGTCAATTGTTCCACTAATGAAAGATGATTTGATTTGTCTTTAAAATGTGTGCAAAGAATTTCTTCTAGTTGATCCTATGTAGTGATGGAATTTAGTGTTAGTCCTTTGTACCACTAAATTTTTTTCCTTGAAAGAGACTACTAATAATTTGATTGTAATATTGCATTGAGTAACATGATAAATAGAGCATATATTGGCCACATCTTTAACATGTTTTATGGGTGTAACCTAATTTTCTCTAGTAAAAAATGGGATTATTTCGAGAGCATAAATTGAGATATCATCATGTTGAGCAAGCAATAGTGGGCTGCCATCATTGAAGGAAACAAAACCGTGATTTCTTGGGAGGGTCATA
Source organism: Taxus wallichiana var. yunnanensis (assembly GCA_018340775.1). Classification (NCBI taxonomy): domain Eukaryota; kingdom Viridiplantae; phylum Streptophyta; class Pinopsida; order Cupressales; family Taxaceae; genus Taxus; species Taxus wallichiana. Next base: position 420,976,362 of record CM031234.1, on the reverse strand, counting down.
TTCAGATTGAGACTGGGTATGGAAAATTTGAGGAACAAACTTGGTTTTTGTGGAGCAGAAAAAGAATTAGGATATGGCTTGGAATTCAAAAATCTACTTCTTTTAGCTGAATTCAAAGGTAACTCAATGAAATCAAATGGAATACCTTTTGTAGATGATTTGGTTGTAACCTTTAGCATGAAATAAGCATTGATCTACTACCAGGATGTGCTTTGAACTTATGGAGCCACCAGATGTCGGATGAACGTGTGTGAAACATTGATATTTGCTAAGAACAACATCAAATCGCCGACAAATTCTTCGTTATATGTCACCAAGGTGGATAAAATTCTTACAATGGAACACTTGAAAAATATTAAATCTAAATAAGGTTTCCCACGGCATGCCGAGAAATGGTTGTGCCAGTTGGAGGCACCAAAGTGGCTAGAATGCTTCTGATGGAGCACTTGAAAAAGATTAAATCTAAATAAAGTGTCCCATCATGCATGTCAAAAACTATTGTCGCTTTGAAATGCACCCTTGGAGAATGGTGTGATAAATCTCCTTTCAATTGACAAAATGAAAACACTCCTAGGTTTTGGGTGACTTGTATGTTGGAGTGAGTCTTCAGAGAGGGTTGGTTCCCCTAGTGCAACACCTAACTTATTTTCTATTTCTAAGACTACTTTATTCTACCAAAACTAACAAGGAAAAGGGAGAAGGAAAGAAGAGAAAACGTAAAAGATGGTGATACACCATAATGTTTTGAGGATCTTAGACTTATTGGAATCACACATATCAAGGGGAGCCACACACACCATACACTAACTACAAGTGATTGTATCAAAGAAAAAGTGTTTCATAGAAGGGTTTGGAGCTAATTTGTGACAAGATAAAGAAGGGGCAACAAATGGCTCCGCAACAAATCCTATATACAACCTATTAAACGCAATGTATGACCTGCAAATTGACACAAAAATGCATGAAGGCATGAAGGTTTAAATGTTAAACCAAGGTTTTGATGGGATCCGGGTGGAGTGGTCAAGTTGGATGGTTGTTTCGGCTCCACCCAAGTTCAAATCCCACTATGGCACGATCCCCGCTTGGGGTGGTAATGTCTCAAGTGGTGCAGCTGGTAGGCTGGATTTCACATAAGGAGTTTCTGGATCAAGAAGACTTGCGCTTGGTGGTGTGTGTGGTGGCTTGTGTTTCGCTTGTGGTGGTGTGTGCTTATGCGTGCTTATGTTTTGTTGGATCAAGCATGGTTGGTTCATGGTGGCAGCTCGTGTTCCGTCAATGGTGTGTGCAAGCAAGGCTACTCATGTTTCGCCGAGATGTGATGCGCACTCGTGGTTTTTGCTAGTGGCGGCTCATGTTTTGCCGGGTGTCGGTGGTTCATGATTCGCCAATCGATCGTGTGTTCTTGGTGGCAGCTCATGGTCCGCAAATTGTTGAGCTTAATTGTAATATCTTGGTTGTTGTAAGGGTGGGGTCCCTTAACCCTCTGGTTCATAGCTTTGGTCAAAAGTGTTCACCATATTAAGAAAAATGTTAAACCAAGGATAAACGGTTATCACGAAGATAAAATCGGTTTAAAATAAAATATGCACTAAATGCATATTGTAAAGAGGTAAAATAAGCTCCTTTATTACTTTAAGAGGTGGAATAAGCACAAAGAATCACTCATGACCCTTGCTTTCTCACCTAGAAAATTGAATTTCTCCAGAGAACATGAATGAAGAGGCACAAGATATTTTTACAATACGTTCTGGAGTTTTTATAGAAAATTTGAGAGAGAGGAAGAAGGAAAATCTCAGACATGCAAGTATGACTTCTAAAAATAGGAAAAGCATATGTGCCTGTCTTTTGCTCCAAAAATAGCCCCTGCGTGTGAAAAGTGTGCATTTTGCTTTATTATTTCCTAAAAATAGTCTTCATGTTTTATTATTATCCAACTTTGTACCCAAAATAAGATTTGCATTCTTAGAAATAGGAAAAACATATTTTCTTCCACTTTTGCATGCTTTATTAGAACTTCTGGATGGTGAAACAAACCACTCTTGCATGTTTTTATCTATTTTTAACTTTCATGTGTCGTCTTTAACAAATTGTGTTAAAAATAGCAATCTGCGTTTTGGAAAAAAAGTAAAAAAAAAGTGTTTCATGATTTTTTTATGGGTTGCGCAAAAGTTTCTTACCTTTTGATTTCCCTTTTCACGCGTGTTTTGGTCCTTTCTTGTGCCTTTGTATTTCTTACCTTTTGCATGGGATTATGTGCCTTCATCGCACGGACTTCATTTTCCTTTGATGTGCGAGACTCTTGCGTGGATTTTTCTTCATATCATGCAATTTTATGTGTGGGTTTCTCTTTGAATGTTGCACAAATGTTTACTCTGCTTTGTTGTGTAGGTCCATGTGTGGACTTCCTTTCTATGTTACATGGCTTCTTTCTTTATCGCCTACGCGTCCTTGTATCTCTACTTTGATGCGCTTGCTTTATTTCTTCATCGTGTGGATTTTGTTTTGTCCTTGTTCCATTCCTTTGTCTTCTTTGTGATTTTTAACAACTTTCTACGTGTTTTTTGCGGTCATCCGTGGATTTTTGTGGGTTTACGTGTGGGCTTCCATGCGCCTTTTCTATTTTACCGCACACATTTTCACACAACTTTTCTTCTTTGTCATTTTTGTGGCCTTGTATTTCTTCTTTGTTATGTGGCTTTCCTTGCACGGGCTCCATTTTACTTTTGTTACCTTCGCAACTTTATATGGGTTTGTTCTCTGTTCGCCAACTTCTACACGGCTCTATGCATTGTGTCTCATTTTCTCGTGTCACCTGATTCTCATGTGACCTTTCGCGCATCTCCTTCTTAGTTCTACGGATTGGCGTGGATATTTCTCTTTTTGTTGCCTTCATTCATTAAACATGCAGACTTTCACGCGACCTTCCCTTAGCTCTACGTACTTATACGTAGCAATCCACATGGGTTGTTTGTTTTTGAGGCGCACCAAATATTGTTTCTCCTTCTTTTCCACCTTTTGCCTTCAATTCAAAATTGTTTTAAGTACACAAATTTAACAAGTGATTTGAATAAGCATGGGAGCTTATGTGGATAACAATAAGTTCAAATGCGAAGGAGAAAATTCAAAACTCCTTTTTATAATTTGGACTAGCCAACACATGGGCAGTCTTCAAAGCATCCTTTACTCCTTTAAATGTTTACACTTCCTCATCTCCCCACTTGATAATATGATCTTTCTTCAACATACTTGTGATAGGCAAAGTACTCTTAGTAAAGTTAGACACAAACCTTCTCACAAAGTTAATCTTACCAAAGAAAGATTGTATACCTTTCTTGGATTGGGGAATAGGTACTTTGTCAATTTCCTCCACTCTTTCGGGGTTGATCATAACTCCTTCATGAGATAAAATGTGTCCCAACAACCTTGCCTTTTGCACACCAAAATGACACTTCCTAGGATTCAATGAGACACTAAATTATATACCCCTGATCAAAATCTTTTCAAGGTTCTCTAAGTGATCACCGCTCTTCTCAAAAAAACATTTTTATATCATCTTGGTAAACCACAATAAACTCATTGATGAATTGAAAAAATGCAACATCCATTTCTCTTTGGAAAGTAGCTTTTGCATTCATTAGACCAAATGTCATTCTGATATAGACATAGGTTCCCTGGGAGTCTTGAAGGAAGTCTTTTATTTATCAGTTTCTCTAACCACCACTTGATTATAACCAAGTCAAATTATCCAATGTTGAAAGCATTTATGACCATGTTACCTTTTGCAAAAGATTATCCATGTTTGGAAAATGGTATTTGTCTTTTAACGAAGCCTTGTTTAAATTTATGAAGTTAACACAGAATCTGATATCCTTATTTTTCTTTCTTACTGGAACTGATTAGAAACCCACGAAGAGTATCTTGTAGGTTGAATGATACCTCCATCCTCGAGTCTCTTAAGCTCCTCTTGCATTTTAGTTGCAAGGATGGGGTTGATTGGCCTTTATTTCTACCTAAAGGGCTTGGTGTGAGGCTCCAAAGGTATCACGTGTTGAAACAGATCTTCCTATAGGATTTCAACTCATAATAGGACCAAGACAAATAGTCATGATATTTTCTTAATAGTTTGATATAGGCTTGTTTTTCATTTGCATCTAAATTGTTGCCCAACCAAACTTTTCTTGGATCTTGGAAAGTTCCTAAGTTGTATTCAATTACATCTCTTAGAGTGTGGGTGGACTTGTTCATATCTCTATCAACACCATCAAAAGTAGATTCAAGTCGACCAACCCTCTTGGGATTGTATTAGTCTTCAACTAAATTATCTCCTTCCCAAATAGGGTCTCTTTTCCATCACACGTCTCTACCATAGGCTCAAGATCAATTAATTGATTAAAAACTCATCTTTGCAACTTAGGAATTTCATGATGTGAGTGTATGCATGCAGCTGAATTAATCTAAGCTAATGAAAGGAAACTAACACCAAATAGATTCCTAACTTAGTTAATCAACAACATAAACATCATGATAAAGCTAAAAAGGAAAAGCTTAAACTAGTGCATAAAACATTAAGAACATTAAATGCAAAACCAATCCTTTGATATTTGGATGTGCTTTGTAATTGTAGGTACTCCTTTAGTGATCCGAACGTTGCTACGTGTGATCAAAGGAAATTCTCCATGGAAGAGGAAGAGATCTCACCAATATGGCTTAATTGCCATGTTTGGTTCTTCTCTTACTACTCTTTGCCAAGTAGAAGATGGAAAAAGTTATTTGATCAATAAGCCTTCCAAGATTAAAATGATTTTATCATATGTAGATGTCTTACAAGGACATGGTGTAGGTTTGGACAAGGTGTACTAGGTTTTTATATAGCTTTTCGGTTTTGGAAAAACTTGCAACCTAGTGAATGTAGGATAAAGTTAAAATAGAATTAGAAAGGGATAAGTATGATTAGAAGAGATTAATTAAATATTAGCGACTTATGGGAGTTGGGGTGATTTAATTAATCAACTATGATTAATTAATAGGCCAAAATAAGCTTAAGAAGCCATTTGAAGATGATTTAGAAGAAAATTAGTAGAATTTGAAGGGTTTGAAAGGGGATTTAACTAATAAGAAGGTTTATTAGTTAAATACAATATTGAAAGGCTTAATTAATTAATAATGGTTAATTAATTAATTAAAAGAGGATTATAACTAACGAAGTGTCATTAATTGACATCTAGGATGGGGGAAGGCAGTTAATTAACAAAGTGTCATTAATTGACCGAAATGAAAGGGAATGTTAGCTAATTAGCGGGAAATCACTAATTATAATGAAATGACAGAAAGAGGATAATTAGTGTAATTTTAGTATTAAAACTGTGTAGTTAGATTTAGGTGTCTACATTTGCCCCTCTTTGATGTGGTGTAGCGCAAACGACGCCACTTCAAAGATAGTAGACAATTTTAGACAATTTGAAGGAGTAGAAGAAAAATTAGTAGGATGGATGATGCCCCTCGAGTGTCAACGGGGTGATACAAGAGGTTGACTAACGCTCGAAAAGAAGAGAAGAACAATTGTGCTAAAGAAACAATTTGATCTCGCCAACAAGAGATGTTGTTCTTAATAGATCTTGTGGAAGAAAAACTCATAGCAATGAAGTGATTCGAATCTGGGCCTGGTTGGCCATTGTTGGAATCGATAAAAAGAGTAGGATCTCGTGCCTCAAGTGGAAGAAGCAAGGGAGGGGGAAGAATTGGAAAATGATAGGTAGAAAGTTAGTTAGAATGGAAACGAGAAGATAGATGGAGAATGGGAAGATCACGACGTAGTTGACGTACCATCTGGCTCAGGAAGTAACTATTTATTTAATATAAGCATACAACAAAAGTGTAAAATGACATGAAGAGCCATAATTGAATTTTGTTCATTGCTAAAGGATTTAATCAAAGAAAAATACATAAAGCAATGCAAAGTATGAGAAAGTAAACAAGCAGACCAACAAAAACATGCACAAACAAACAACGTTCAAGAAAGTTGCACCAATATTTTTGTTATCTAGCTTCAGTTCGCAAATGTTAGAGTTATATGATAAGGGTTAAAATGATGCCCCAAGCAAGGATACATGCAAGGACTAGATGAAGGACATAGAAGTCCCATGAAAAAGAAACATGCACTATGAAATTTCCCTAAGCAACGATATATGCAAGGGAAGACAGACATAGCAAAAAAACCAACTTTGTTAATGAAGGAAGATCAAGATGATTCGCATGTCGTGCGCTAGAACAAGCAAGCACTAAAGTAAGATGTTTTGTAGGATAATTTTTGAGTTTGAGGATCTTGTGTTGTGTGAATGTTTAGGATGTATTAATGTTTTACCAAGTTTTTTATTTTTGATGTTTTACCAATGTTTTTGGATTTTTGATGTTTTACCAATGTTTTTGGATTTTCTGATGTTTTTACCAATGTTTTTAGATTTTGTGAATTTTTAGGGTTTTTTGAAAGTTTTCCAAAGCTATGTACATGAAAACGAAGATACAAAAATGCCCCCAACGATAGATGAGAATATACAAGGGAGAATCTTATGTGTACATACAAGAAGAGAAATCAACCGGATTAAGGCCACGAAGGATAGGTTCAACAAGATGATGAACTCAAACCAATGAAGTGATGGAAAATATAGCTAGATGAGTGGCGATGAAAAGGTGATGAGCCAAAGCCACAAAGCATGAGACAAAATACAGACTATAGCAAGAGTCTAAACAAGGTCCAAACAAAACTTGGTAACATACTAGTCTTGTTTTCTCATCAAGATCCAATGTGTGCACGTGGAAATTAATTACCTCTTGAAGTGAAGATTTGATAGGCAATAAGTGAAGACAAACTAGCCAATGTGTAGGAATGATTTATTTTGAAAGGTGATTTGTGAATGGAGGGTGGAAGGAGAGTCGTGCATTACTTTGTTGCCCAGTGACATTCATAGCCCTAACGGAGATGCATCGATTCTAGCCGTAGCATTTCTCTACTACCATCAGGCATCCATAGCCCCGATAGAGATATTGGAAATACCCCAAGAGAGTTATATTTGTTTTGCTTTTGATTTTTGCTTTCGAAAAATATTTCAACTCTCTCGATTGTTTTGATAAGGGGTTAAGAACCATTGATGGCTTGATGGAAGGAGGTGGAAATGATGGTGATGAAATTGGCTAGTGTCAACAAATATGCCCAAAGGTCTTCACAACAAGTTTATTAAATGTGTGATAGTGAGAGGATCTCTAAGAGGTCAGTCGTTCTTTAATTTACCAAGGTGATGAAAGACCAAGGTCAAAAAGATACCATAGAGATAAATGTCACACAATGAGCGTGAATAGACCAACTAAAATATCACCAAAGGGATGAAAATGGTGGGAGACTTGCAGAGGAATATGAAGAAAGGAAGGAAATAACATAACATCCATGTGTATGCAATACCTGATTACAATGTTTGATCTTTGTACCTTTGATTTTTTATTGTGTTTTAATGTTTTTTTAAAAGATTTTTGACGGTTTTGTGAAGGAAAACCATGAAGAGAGAAGAAGATGAAGATGAATTATTGGGAAGTTGGGACCAACAATGTCACTCCGTGTGATAGGATCCAACAACGATGTTTGTGATTTCTTTGATGAGGGAGACTATGAGTTTTGATTATCAAGAGTGATATTATCTCCAATCTCGATGATCGTTGTGAGCTCATACTCGATAAGTGATTGCGACTTATCTTGGAATATGGATTTTGTATGTGGAAGCTTGAGTTCCCTATCCATATATTTTTGCACTTTGCACCATACTTGGCATTTGCATTGGTGTGCATTTTTAATCATATTTGAGTTTTGGATTTGTGGTTATTTGATTTGTTGGGAGCTTTAAAGCTCTTTGGATTTTTTATCTTAGCTTGATGAAGAAACTATTTGGGTTTCATACAAGCTAATGTGTGATTTTGTTGATCCCAAGAAGTGGGAGAAGAAAGTGGATGTTTAAGATTGATGATAGGAATGTTAGGGATGATGGTGGGCTTTGCAACAATTGTTGATAGAAGGATGATATGATGGATGAAGAGGATAAGGTCCAAGGATTGAAGAGAATGGGCTACGGGAGGTGAGCCATAGACAGAGAAGATGAAGGACCTGGTAGGATGTGGCCCAAGGATGGAAGAGAATGGATTGCAAGAGGTGACCCACAAATAGAGGATGAAGGGCTATTGACACGTGGCCTAAGTATAAAAGATAATGGGCTACCAGGACATGGCCCTACTATAGAAGATAGTGGGCTACCAGGAGGTGACCCATAGATAGAAGATAATGGGCTACTGGGAGGTGACCCAAGGAGAGATTATGATTGAGGAATTGTGATATGTAAGGAATGATTAGGTGATGAGAAGATAGGAGGGGAATCAAGGATAGATCTTGTCATTTCGCCATGTAATGGGAAATGCGAAGATGGAAGAACAAGAGGAGGATCAAGTTTGATGATCTTAGGATCTTTCTCTGTTTTTTTATTAAAGGACTCAACCTCTTCCCCACAATATGCGAGACACATCAAGGTCAAAAGAGAATCCTTGCTCGTGATCCTCTAGAGGAATGTCATCGTGTAACCCCATGAATTCTCCGATTGCTTCTTCATTTTGAAAGAAATCAATCAAGTATGGGTCATTGTTTGTCGACCATAGTAGGTTGATTGGAAGAAAAGGGTCCAACAAGTGTTGAAGATTGAGAAGATGTTTGATGATGGAGATGATGGGAAGGTTTGAACTTATTGCTCCCACAATGGAATTTGATAATGCTTTGAAAAGATATCTTAGCACATCATTTTTTATGAATTGTGAGATTTTGAAAATATATGGGCGAGTACATCGAAAATTCTTTTGGCAAAACATTAAGCAAGACATCGAGAAATTTGTTAGAGAATGTGCTCTCTACCAAATTCACAAGAGAGACAATGGCATCTCTAGGGTTGCTACAACCACACCCCTTCCTACAAGGATTTAAGCATATATTACAATAGATCTCGTTAAGGGCATTTTCAAATATGGGGGCAAATCAATCGCTCTAGTGGTGGTGGATCGCCTCTCCAAATACACCCATTTATGTTCCTTGGCCCATCCCTACACCTATTTAACCAATATCCCAAATTTTCCACCTCGACAACATTATCGCTTTTGTATATACTCGGCTTTTACCACTATTTCTAGTAATAATTTTTCAAGCAAATAAGGATACACTGAAACGAGCTCTACATATTAATTGTAAATAGATGGTCAAATAGAAATAATAAGCAAATGGTTGGAAAAATGCCTTCGATGTTTCGCCTCCGATCAACAACATCATTGGGTCAAGTGGTTACCACTTGTTGAATGGTGATACAACACCACATATCAAACGACCAACTAAATGTCCCCATATGAAATAATCTATCCTCAAAAGTTGTCATCTCGTCTACTTCATCTTCCAAGCAATTCTCAAGTGCAAGTGGTAGACAATACCCATAGTGCATGGGAGAATGTTCAAGTCCTGAGGAAAATCTCAACATGGCCCAAAATCGCATGAAACAACAAGGAGATCAACACCACTCCAAATATGTCTTCCAACTAGGGTATATGGATTTTCTTCAATTACAACCTCATGAGCAATCCTCCTTGAAGATTAAAGGTCGCCAAAAACTTGCCTCTAATATCTATGGCCTTTACAAGGTTTTTTGAAATATCAATTTGATCTCCTACAAACCGGGACTTCTACCTTCTCGGATTCATCTTCTTTTTCATGTCTCATGTTTTAAGAGTCCTTGGACAAATATCACAACACACACAAAGTGCTTCCAAAACTCGATGTTGAAGGATCCCTCATATTCTCAAACCTAAAGTTGTCATGGATAAACGTTCACGCCAACATCATAACCGATCAATCACAAAAAAAAATCGCCTAGTTACAAGGTATGCAACCGTAAAATACAACTTGGGAGCCCCTTCTCGAAATTCAGCAACAATTTCCTAATCTTAAACTTTGAAGGCAAAAATTTTTAAGGGGAAGGGCATGTTAGGACCCCCTTTGTCTTAATTCCTTTATTTACAATCTTTATTATTAATGAAAACTACATACAAATATGCTTTTGTAGGTCATCTCTTGAGCTATTTGGAAGTCATAAATGCATAAAATGTCTTAGTTGGCTAGACTAAAATTCATATAAATGTGATCCATGGGCTACTGTGAAAACATCCACAAATTATATTGTATTGAGCTTTTTCAAAAGAAGTTGCCCCTCGAAGAGATCAGTCATATTGCAATGCAATTTGATCTATTGAATTGAATATAGTTATTTTTATTTCATTTTCACGGGATAACACACAACAAACGGCGCCCATGTCTCTACAAAAATTCGGTCAAGTCTCTCTTATAACATAGTTGTATGACTCTCCAAGTTGGTCATAAAACTTATTGCTAGTGACCCTAGAAAGTCAAGGGCAAGGGCAACTCTCCCCACAGAATGCACCGCATACATAAAACTAACCATAAACTGCATCATCGCAACCATCATGCCCATCCGTTGCCACATGGCGTGTAGTTCAGCAATTAGGTTTTTTTTAGCGAATTTGGTTTGGTTGAAAAACACAATGTTTTTCAACACACTGTACAAATGCCTACAAGGATTCGAACTTGAGACCTGTTGGTTATTTGTGTGCGCTCCTACCTATCGCCTAGCACCTACCACATGCAACCATCTAGTTTCAATCGGATATATTCAAAGAATGTCAAACCTATGATTTCACTGCTGACGCGCAAGTCCCACCCATCCATGGCATGCATGTCTCTATGGTGTTTTTTATTGGTAGTTTTATGTATGGTGGTGCATTCTGTGGGGAGAATAGCCTTCGGCAAAGTCAAGATGCATCAACTCTCTAAACACAAGTGCAATAAAACTTGTTGAGTTTGGAAGAGACTTAGGAGAGACTCTACAATTCCGAGTGTAAGACTTGTAGGGGAGAGGACCTAGTAGTGGTGCACCCTAAATTAGGGGCCCACCAAATCAATTTAAATATAATATGAGATCCTGATTTTTTCACCAGCACATAGTTTAATATTTTTTAAATTATATATTTTTTTGAGTGTTGAATTGGAGGGAAAGACATATTTTGAATCGATTTAAAATTGTAAATTTGAGTTACACTACATTTTGATTGGGACCCATACTTGATCATGGGTGATAATGGTTGAACATTGACAATTTAAAAATGACAATTCTTACATGGCATGATGGGATTGGGTGTTGTCATATCAAAAATGACTAATCACCAGGTACTTTTATGACAACTATTAGGTGTTGTGTATTCAAGACACTATATCAACAATTGGACCTTGCTCAACTATTGGTGTCTCTCCCTATGCATAAAAAAGATAATAAATTTAATTTGTAGGTCAAAGGCCTCGCATTCAAAAAAAAAAAAAAATTGGAGTATATTTATATGCCAAAACAAAGTAGGCTTGGCATATCATTCTTGCCAAGTCCGAGCCGAATTTACGTGTAGATATTCTACCTTCATATTGACCACATCGTCAAATGCGGAACCATTAAAATTTTCTAAAATTGCAAGTTTCCAGAAGGGCAAGTACATGAATTCACAAATATGGAATGTTACACACACATACAATGTCATTCATGAGTCATGATGAGAGTCGCATGCTGCACATTAAATTGCTCGAGTATTTATTTTCGATTGGACGAAAATCATTCGGTGTCCCTAAGACATTCTTGAAAACGGCTACAACCCATTTACTAAACAGGGGATCTGGGATGGCATTAACCACAGAAAATCGCCCCATAAAAGTGGCAAAGCCACACCCAATTTGAAAGGTCCTTCTTGCCTTTAGGAATGATTAAATTTCATATTGGATGATCACATTTATGATATATTCCAGTTATGCTTAGCTAATGCAATGATTCACAACAATAATAATATGCATGTAGACAAATCCTCTTTAACACCCACAAAAACAAAAATCTCCCAATACTGAACAACGATCAAAACAGATACAGTTGAAAAACAAATACAGAGTAGTGGAGTTGGAATTACTGATTTCTCTGCCTGTCAAAGATTTAAATTAGGCATTTACAAGAACCATATTAAAATAAATGTAAACACCAACAAGCCAGAAAACTAAAGACAGATTATTAAATCAAAATGAATATTAGTATGTCTTGAATAATCTCAGCTTGCCTGAGCTTAGCCCACGTATATCCTCTTGTAACGTAACTAAATCTGACATTGAATCAGGCAGTCAACTCTAATCATAACATAGTCATGACGCATATTACTTATTTGGCAAGTGGGTAAATATATTAAGTCTTCAATATAGCTAGCTATTATCTCACAACAGTATCCATCAAACAACATTCATATTAAAATATGGTACGGGTTAATTGCAAACACGTAGCATTGTTGAGCTCAATTAAGGAAATAAAAAAGCTTTGCATTAGATTGAACGTTTTGCTACAGATTCTTTATGCAAAAATGTAGAATATATAGCTGTATATAATTGCAAAACAAAGGTAAGTTTGTTTCTAATGGGCATTAGTTTATTAATTTTGGTCTAGATCTTGGAAGATGTCCCCTGATGTATTGGATTCCTCTTATCATAACTTCTGTGAAATGGTAATGGCTAATCACAGCTCTATAGCTACCATTATAAGCTACCAAACTCAGGCCTACATGCCTCCTTATGTTTTTCTTTCCATCCATTGTGAAATTCATCATCTGTTCCCTCTCTATGCAGTCTCCACTGCGAACAAGGGCAAGACTGTTGGTAGGTTGGGAAAGACTTCCGACTTGTTTTCCAAATCTTGTACATTTACTCCAATCCGGCCTTTCTGAAAGTGTAAGTTTTTTTTTGCAATGTGCAGGGTGTTCTATCTTTTATGTGTCTCTTTAAAATATCTTGCATCTGTTGTATATTCAATAGTGTGGGTTTTCTCTTTGCATTCATCCTTGTCTCTATGTACTAGATATCCAAGACAGAATTAAAACCTAGTATTTCATTTTTGGTTCTCCAAGAAATCTCATTTCCTAAGACACAAATTTGAATTCAAGTAGAGTTTGTTGTAAATTCAAATGACATTCCTTATATGTTGCAGCCCTATAGGAGGCACCCCAAGAGAGTTAGTGCTCCTTGGAAATGACTGAAATCTACAGGTCAGAACTTATTTATAGCTTCTTTGTACGAAAGGGAGAAAGTGATAAGAAAACCATCACATAACAGCAAAGGTGATGAGCAACCTCATTTTGTTACATAGAAAAAATCCAATCATATTTGCAGTCAAACATTATTCATCAATCAGTGAGATTTATCTATTACACCTTGAGTAATGTCAACAAAGGATATAAAAATTTCTTGTTCAACAGTGCTGTAATTGGTTGAATTTATGAGCCCAACTGCAAACCTGCTACAACTGATGTAAATCCTATAGCAAAAGCCCTACATCTGATAACAAATTTGAATCTAAACTAAAATTGAAAATATAAATTCTGATATCTCACTGAAAGCAATCTTTTTTTTTTAGTGACAAAAACTGGAGTAGTTTTTTTAGAAAGATCTAATTACCTGGACAGCGCAGAAACAATGCTCAGATTGCTAAAATATGAAAACGGAACATAAATGTTAGTTTAGGCCATGCATGGTGATAGAAGAGAATAGAAGTTTCCTAACAATGTATTACCCGGAGAGCACAAAAACAATGCTCAGATCACTATAAAATAAAAACAGAACATAAAGGTTAGTTTAGGCAGTACATAGAACAGGAGAACTTTCCTAACAAGGTATGCGTGTTGATTCAGGCTAAAATGCCAGAGCAATATGGTCACTGCACTTGACCAAGACAGTTTCCATAGATCCGTGCACAGACCCACCTCCACCCAAAAACATGTACCACTCTAACGCCCACAAGCCAACTTATAAGCTATAGTTAATGTCTAAATTTGGAATCAGCAACACTGTCATCTTTCACATCAGTGACTCTCTCATCTTTCATGTCAGCAACTCTTTCATCAGCAATTTGTATTCACTATCATCAAACCACAAATGGGCTGATGCCGTGAGGAAGAAGGAAGATACAATCGAGAGATAGGACATGGGTAAAGGCACTTTACGGGAATATGGGAAGGCATAAAATTACTCCCCCATCCTAATGATTCCTAAAGCTCAAAAGCATCATGCTGATCAAGCCCTGACGTTTGAACACCATTAGTGATCCGTTTTACAAGACAGTCGAGATGCTTCAAGAACATTCATAAGGGTTCCTATAAGCTCACTGAAGAGCATAAGTAGGCCAGTGAGGATTTGGAAGTTTTAAGATACAGTAGCAGATCTCTTTAAAGAGAAATTCTATAACTCATGCAGTCAGTTCATGAAATGTGTACTTCACAGAACCAATGCCATCATCAACAACCTTATGGCAAAGAGATGTATAATAAAGCAGATATAGATTTTTATTTTTGTGGGATTTTACATGTGTGTATGTTTAAGTCAATCTCAAGATCACCTCCATGGGTAGTCATTACGCTAAAGACAATTTTCCTCATGTATATATCTGAAATAATCTTACGGCAAAGGGACTCAATTAGCATACAAGCACCTTAAAGTATTTGTCAGGGGAAGATCTAAAGGTAAATGTAATCCAATGCTTTGGGATTCTCACAGTTTCTTTTCCCATTGGCAAAGATTTTGGAGCATGTAATGTATTATAAGTCACCTTTGTCTCACAATTCTTACCAAAGTGGGATTAACCCAATCATATTATTTTTTACGTAAGTGGAGGCTTCCATGGGTATTTTAATTAGATTTTAAATTTTTGTGGGATTTTACCTATATGTTTAAGCCATCTCAAGATTTACACTATTAACATTATTCCTTAAGTATTTTTAATAATCACAAAAACAAGGGGACTCAGGACACAAACACCTTAAGCTTAAAGCATTTGTTACTAGAGTGGAGGAAACAAACGTCAGTCTGGTTGAGTTTCACAATTACATGGATGTATACTTTTGACTTTGAGACTTAACTACTACTAATAAAAAAATTACTTTTAAACAGAAAGATATCCTGGAAAATTTAGAATTTTCTTCTAACTCAGATAACAATGAATTTCGCCTAGCACTCCCTCATTAAGTATCACTTAGACTGTTATTAATTCTGGCAAACAAGCCAATATGACAAGAAAACAAACATACGGAGAAACTTAAGAGCAAGTTCATCATCCGGATCATAGTATAGTTATACATACTTGGCGAGTACTCGCCATTTTTTCCCCTGGGTGAGTACTAGTCACTAGTCAGAACCTGCAGCTGAGTTTTTGGCGAATATTTGTGCGTTTTTGGAGTGAGTTGTTTGTTTTTTTAATAAAAAAATTAGCAAGGTTTTGGAAATCATAATTCATCACTTGCATAGATGTACAATTTCTGATGATAATTATTAATGACAATCATCATAAATTCATAAGACTTAATCAGCTGGCTGTTGTATTTGCATGATGATGCAATTTTGTACTTTATTTCTATTCAAATCTAATAGAAAACAGTTCCCCATTGTTTTACAGACTCATTTGATACATTTTGTAGCTATATTTCAAATAAACTTTATGATTTTTAAATAAATTAGGTATTAATATTTCTAAGTTGCCGAGTATTTGCCAAGTCAATTTTTTTTGGGTCTGCCGAGTAGGAGTATACAAACTATGATCTGGATCACTTTAGATATGAGCAATACATATATTATAATATCATAATTCAACACAAAAATCTGCCCTGAACTTCTGTAAAATGGTTTGGATGTTACTGCCTCAGGAAAAGACAAAAAGACAGTAATTGTCTTTGTACATATCGGTGAAATGCCACTAAACGTCTTTATAGAAAACAAAAAATGGACCTTAGAGGTAAAGCCTTGTCCATTTGTCACTTATGTTTTTCATTTGCAGTGCCGAATCATGCCGGAGATAGTTCTGCCTGATACATTGAGGTGCTATTTTAAGCTTTCCCATCTGTAAACTTCCATTTTACCCGCTTTTGCAAAGAATCAAGTCAATGCAGAAGTACCAGATGCAATGCTAACTTGGGCTTCAAGTAGCTCCAGCTGACGCTCCAAAGAACTAAGCTTCTCATTTAGTCCCGCTAACTTGCTTTTTGTAGTGGCCTCTGTACAAAGAGTAGTTAATTTTAACAAAGAAATATCCACTACAGGAAAAGAAAGAAAATCGCGAAAAGAAAAAAGAAAAACATACCCAGATTCAGTAACTTCTAAACATGAAGTTCTCATTTGGTCAAGCCACAGCTTGATAACATGGAACAAAAGGAGAATCCATTGCTGGACAAAAACAGACAAGCTTACTACCTACCGCCTAAATCGTATAAACTACAATAAAAATGGAACTACTTATGGCTTCACACATGCAATCTCTTGAGTGCAAATTAAAGCTTGTGACTTACAAAATGCTTTGTTATGAATGAAAACTTTTCACCTTGCTTAAATTTGTAATGTAGACATTTTAAGAGATTGCAAATAGGGTAAATTTCTCAACTGGCACTGAAGTTCTGACTTGACACTAAATTTCTCAAATTGACTCATGAAAGCATTAGAAAACAAGTCCCCTATACAATTGACTCAAACATTTTGGTTAGATTCAACTTCAAACTCTGCAGGGCGTGCTTCCTGTGTTAAGCCCACACCTGGATGATACTGGGTACAAATTCCAGGCAAATTTGGAAGCATTCAAACCTCGTGCACATGGCTTCGCTACCTAAAGGTGTTCTCCGCTTGAAAGTGGAATCCTTCTGAATTAAAACAATGGCAAGTGACAAAGATAACACTTAAATTTTAATCAAAGGGGTTGCAGTCCAATTGGTTTAGCTGTACATCGATAGTAAATATGCATTGTCAGTGTCACACTATCTATCAAGGTATAAACCCCATGAGCTACCAAAACAGGATGTGGCTGAGTTTGAGTCCCAAGAGAATTTGGCCGAATAAATTACCCTAATCCTTAACACTAAGCTGGAGAAGGTCGATTATTCATGCAGCCAATACTGATAGATATAGATATATATCCTTCAATTAAAGAAGACCTAGTTTAAATCCCAACCTAGCCAGCAAACCTTCTAGCTGTATGAGGACCCTCTGGTGGGAAGAAGGGGCATATATATGTATATAAATTAATCCCCTTAGGTTCCAACCTCATGACCAAGCCCAGGGGACAAATAGACCTTGCCATTCCGTTCCTAGTTACAACTTATCTAGAGAAAAACAAAACCAAATCTCTCATTTGCTAAAAGCTCATTATTGTGCAGGATTCAGCTAACCAGAAAAGAATGCAGAAATAAAATGAAATGATTTTAGTTATGTCTAGAATATGCCCTATGACATCACAAAAGTTACAGCTGTCTCAACCACCTAACTAGTATGAATTTTGAAATTTAGGACAAAGTTGATTCCTTATAAGATTGGTTCTTCTGCTATTCATAATAATAACGAAACCAGCAGAGAAAAGGAAAATGAACCAGACAGCCAGGCTACGTAGGTTCTGAATTATAATGGCCATATTCTAAGTACAATGCATTACGACCAAATCCACTCCATACCCTCAAAAGTTAATACAAATTAAACGCACATAGCACTAAACCCAATCCATACCCTCGGAAGCAAATACTAATGAAAACACCCATAGGCACAACATGTGTTGGTTGCCATTAAATGGAAGCGCGTTTTACGGGTTTACAATGCTTATATAGATCCATTACAAAGAAAAGTTCTTCAAAAATTTAGGACAAAAGAAATCAAGATCTGTCTACGAAAACAGGTACCAATAAGGAAGTATATCAAACAACGCAAAATTTCGGAAATAAAAAAGAATCCATATGACATAAAAAAGAATCCATATTGAGGCAAATGAAGACCCACATACCAAATTGCACAAGGAATTCAAAGAGACGACGGACATTGAGAGCCAATTGACTGGAAAACTCCCTGTTGTCCCAATCTGCCTGTACTGCTATGCCCACGTTCACTGCATTGCTCATGCCCCCTCCTCCTTTTGCCATTACTTAATCCAGAACCCACCTCTGAAATACTGCATATATGCTTTGGGTACCCTCAAAACTCAAAATGAAATGAGTGACACAAAGGAAGTATGTGAATAGCACGCTATGGATTGGAGGTTGGGAATAACATTATTTTTCACAATATCTTGCACTGGACTTGATTCTAATGATGGTCTCTCCAGTTAGTGGAAGGCGTGCTGAAAATCTTACAAATGAAGTGTGCGGAGGAAATGGCGGTTCTTTTGTGTTTTATTTGATTGGTTTGTTGTGGTGGAGCTTCCTCATGAGGAAAGGAAAGGTCTCATAAGGTCCCTTTTCACTCAATTGTATTTAGACCGTACCGAAGGGTTTCATGAGGTCCTTTTTCATTCAATGCTGTTTACAATATATATATATAACTCCCATTATAAAGTTTATTTAGGGTTCCTCTTTATATAAATTTGTTGTTTATTGATTAAGGAGAATTTAACCCTTATAATGGTATCACTTTAAGGATTTATTAACATATATTGTGAGTCGGATATACCTATTTAACGTATTTTGAAATTGTTTTTACAACTTTTTAAAAAATCACTAACTTACAAAACAAATCTTCGTTAGAACATTACTAATCTTAATAATATCAATGAATCGCATAAAGCTTAATATTAATGAACTTGGATTGCCTAATGTGGCTCAAGTAGGCATGGAGAACTCATCAAAATAGGGTGCTCAACTACTTTGGAATCCCTCCTTTAATATTAATGGAGAGTGTGGAAGCATATCCAACCTTTATATGAGGGTATTTGTACGTGTGAATCTTTGATTGTTTTAATTTAGCTCTTTGCGTTATGAGTTAAACCTTTGCGTGGCCCCTCGTTTTAACCCATCGTGGGGCATTTTTAGATAAATTTCCATGGGATAAAGCCTCTAAATTTTGCTTGATGCAAATAGGAATGGGGGTGGCATTAAATGGTTGTCATACTCCCGAACTAAGGACTCACAACCCATACTTAAGGGGACACAGATGATTTAATAAAATTTAAATATGAATAAGAGAATTGGTGATCAATTCGATATATTAAAAACACATAATATTCAAACATGCAATGATAAGAAAATACAAGCAACAAGAGGATAAGAGTGGCTTAGTTGATGTCTAACTATATGGGCTAGAAAAATGGTGGAATATGCTCAATTTGAATTGTATGTGCTTTGTCCGGAGAACAGGTGATTCGAAATTTATGTTGGATAGAATCGCCTGGATCTAGACAACATCACCTGAGGCGCTAGTGTTTGAACTGGGCACTAGTGTCCTAGTGAGAGGTGCAGATCTAGTTCTTTCAATGTCTGATAATGTCGCCTTCAATTTGCTTGGTGTTGCATCAACTTCAATGTAGGGTTCTTCGGTCACACTTGTACCTACAAAACAAACCCTAGCTATATGCACAAGACTCGAGTGCACATTAGATGGAATAAAAGATGTTAATGCTTGAGTTGGATTGATCTTGATTGTCATCCCAATGTGATTGTCACCAAATGTTACACTACATTTAAGACTCAATCTAGTTTTGGTGTGTGTGTGTGTGAGAGAGAGAGAGATAGAAATCGTGTCCCTTGAAACTAGGTTTCCCTTGTGTAAGTTACACCAAGATAACGAGCTACAACTACTTTCCCCAAGATAATGTGTGTCATGGAATTCAAAATTTTCCCTTCTTATGTAGTGAATAATGCAACCCAAATGCATTCCTTAAGTTGCTTCTTTTGCCCAAGTAGTAAATAGAAAAAAATAGCCCCAATTGCCTCTTAGAATAGTTAGTAGGTTGTGTATATATATGAATCCTTTGTTTGAATTTCAACACTTAGTGACACTAAAGGTCGACCCCAAACATGAAATAAGAATTATAAAATATCCAAAATCAAGCACTAAGTGATAATTTGAAATATAAACGAGAGAGGACAACATCACTAGGAAGGGGCACTAGCACTAGTATCCTTACTAGGTGTTATTGTCCCTAGGATAAGAAGCATAAACTAGACCAGAGACAGAGACCTGGATCCCTTTGACATGACCAAAAGAATAAATCTAGAAAGTATAAGATAATGATATTATGTTTGTCCCACGATGATGGGTCCAGATTAGTGGCTCGAAATGTTGGACTTCACTAAATTCATACACAGTTCTCCAAATAAAATTAACACTATGTCAAATTGTGGAAATCTCGGAAAATCAAGTATAAGGTAATGTCACAATCAAAATCAATCAAAATCAATAGAAGGACTATGAGAGGTGTCACTAGTGTCTAATTTTATCACTTAGGAATCATGCATATAATGACATACTAGAGGTGTAATGTAATAGTAATAAGTGCATAATTTTGTGTCTACATTTTCCCCACTTTATGTTGGTGAATGAATATTCGATAACATAAAGTAGATATGAAGAGTGTACCTTATGGAGAGTCGAAGGAGGTTGTAACCAATAACATTTCGAATGGAAATTGTAGGATGTGTATCGTGGAGTCTAAGAGGGGATAAGAACCCTAGGGGTGACTTGTGCACGTAGTGAAAAGGATACATGTGTTTGAATCGAATATTGCCTTTTCCTAAGCATTTTGTGCTTGAGATTGTTCCTTGTTCCATTTGTGTTGCCTTTTATCGGGATAAGGATAGACCTACAAAAAAAAGAAAAGTGTAGTCAATGCTCATGGTATATGAAATTGAACTTTAACTTAGAGAAAATCATAATAGAAATGTGTAAAGTAAATAAGTGAATCAAGGATAAAGTACACCTAAATGCCGAGAGAAAAGGAATAGAATGTTCTGTGTATTAATATCCTTGGAGAACTTTCTCTAGGAGATAGTTGGAAGGGTCAAGAGTGATAAATTCTCAAACTGATGTGAATGCTCGAGGATTTAGGCATCCTTCGCCTGAGGAAGAGTGTTGGGAGAGTGGTCATCTTTGCCCTCCATCCATGATGTTTTCCCATAGATAAGTACCACTACAGATGGTCCCCAACCTAAATAAGTAATCGGCCATAGATGACACTTTGTTCCGCACATATCGTTGTCCCCTGCATATGCCTTAGGTGCCACTTCTTATTAAATACCGATAGGAAAAATGTGAATTGAGAAAGAAGAGTAATTAGCTCCCTTTCCCAAAATATGAAACATGTTATTCATTTTGTTCCTTTCTTTATGTATATTATATTGAAATTCAATATCTGTCATTAGATTTTGTAAAAACCATCACTAAGAAACTCTACCAATTTATTGAATTGTTTATTTTTTCCCCAGGAAAAAACCGCCTAAGTGGGACACCAACACCCACCGTTCCTTTTTAATATGAGTGTTTTTGTTCCTCTACTATTTTTAGCTCATGTCTCATTCGAACCATTTTATGAGTCTTTCTTCTTGCCCATTTTTGCTTTGTACCATTCTATTTCTAGTTTCGAAGGCTGCTAATAGGGTGAAATAAGCACCTAATGGTTGCCCCCTCATTTGGGGTGCGAGAGTAGATCAATGCAACTACGGCCCAAGTGAGAGGATATGAACTCGATGTGCACATCGAAGAAGGATTCTTGCAAGTGATCCAGAGGATATTTTGAGTGCGCAGATGATCCATAAATCTCCCTAAACCATTACAACTCGAAAGAGCGTTTTGTGAGTGTTATCATCAAATCATGACAACCTCTCGGTTTGTCATGTCATGTGTGTGAGGCAATCGATGTGATTGGGTAACATGGAATTGTCCCAAGGTGTGGGACCTTGTAGTTGAGACAACTCTCCAGAGGAGGTTGGTTCTTTTTCCTACTCATATGCTACAACTACTCCTAAATGTAACAAAATGCCTAATTAATCCTACCCTAGAAATTCCAAGGGGACAAGGGAAAGAGAGTGCATGAAATAAGGGAAATCCTACACTAAGAGGTGATGACACCAAAAAAAAAGGGGGCACATTGGGACGAGTCCTCAAAATGCGTGAAAATGGAGAAAGATGAGTATGGGAGGGTGGGAAAGCATCATAGATCATAACACATATAATAAACCATTCCCATTAAACACAGGCACATTTGAGCATGTAATAGAAACAATGAAATGCACAATATACCTACAAGCATGAATAAAGGTAAGATAAAGCAACAAAACCAAGCTAGGATAGAGAACAATCACAATTCATTGATTTTATTGCTCCAATGATTTTACACAATACTTCATTGTATAGGAAAAAGGCAATATTTTATATTACAAAGATCCAAAAATGGAGGCTTGGGGCTCTAAAAATCACTCAGCTAAGGAGAAGGGATAGGGTAGATGAAACAATGTCCAACCTTTGTAAAAATGTCCCCTCTACAATATATAGAAAGAATTAGTGAGGAGAGAGAGAGGAGTTCCAAAATCTACTTCAATCACCCACAAAAATAATCATTTTTCCTACAATAGGGATGGGAAGACCTGCAAAACCCATACTCCATTGTACTTTGGCCTGTGGAAGAAGGAATGGGCCTTTATGCCCTCATTTTCTCCATTTCTTGCACTTGGGTATGACCACCTTGTCCTGGAACTACCTCCTCATTTTCTCCAACCTAAACCACCAAATTCCAAATTTTAATAATTCCATGAGATGGGGCTCTAAATTACCTTTCCAACGACTATAATTTTGTAAAAATATGATAAGTTTAGTGGAAGTTATGATAAATTTTGTTTGGGTCATTATTTGACCCTCCACACCAACCAACTCCTTGCATTCAATGTATGGCTCACCAAATAGCCTGCCCCATAGATTGACTCCAACTGCCCTAGCTCGCCTCAGGTTCATATCCATCCCATACTTCTGAAATCACCCCCAACCGAGTTGCTTCGAGCATCGAGACTCGGGGTTTGTTATCACCCCAACATTGACTTGCCCACCAAATGTCCAACCCTTTCAATCCTGAAAATCCAATGCATTGGATATCGAGTTTGGACTTCCCAAATAGCTCATCATGCCCCGTAGCCTCCGATGTATTTTATCTTTGAAACTCGATTCAAAACTTTCCCATTGACCACGAAGTGGCATTGACCTCCATGCACAGAGACTTCGGGTTTTTAGAGACGCCTTTCATCGACATCTCTCTCGGATTTGGATGCAATGTGCCCCAAATGTCCAAGCTCCCGAAGCCCAAAACCCTAAATCATTCACCTCACCTCCTTCCTAGATGTGCCCAACATTCCTAAGCTCCTTGACTCCTATCCACCAAGCACCATGTCGACATGGCTCGCCCAACCTTTCGTGTCGAGCCTCCGAGATAATGAATTTCAAGCTCCATCTAAATGCCAACCCACAAGCCATTCTAAGCATCCAAGCTCATCGAATAGCTCGGTTATCTCCTCCGATATGGTTCCTTTCATGGGTTTTAATATCTTTTCCGACCTCTTCGCGTGACTCCGAGTCGATATTCACCCTGTCGACTTGCTCAACGAGTTGGACCCATTGAGCTACCTACCTAACGAGTGCCGAGCTCGACCCATGACTCGCACGAATCCTCTTGAGCTCAATGAGTAGCTCGGTGAGTTATCCTCCATCTCTATGACCCAATGCATCCCGGCCCACTTAGCGAGCTACTTTTTAGCTCGCCCAAGTCATGTTTTAGCTCCCTAGCCATTTTGGCCACTTTTTCAAAAACAATCTTGATTCTTTGAATTTTGTTTGGGTTTTTTAGTATTCCGGGGGGCATGGGGATCCCTCGGGGCACCCCGAGAATTATTTTCTTGATTTTACTTATTTACCCATTTTTTGGCCGAATGTAGGCTCGTTTTCTTTTCTAGTTGGGCTTCGACCCTCTAAAACCTAGAAGCGGAAAAAATGTCCTAAATGATTCCAAACTTCCGAAAACGCTCGAGATGCTTCAAAACCTCGAAGTTCACCTGTAATACCCCAGATTGCTTCATGAAGGCCATGTCCAACGTCCTGGGTCCAATTTTCTCGTGTCATCTATTTTCACCTGGGGGTAAAAAGGATAAAAATTGGTGACTCATGGGGACATATGTCTGCTAGATGGAGTTGACCAGTAGCATGAATGTATCTATTGGGCATGGAGTCATCACCGACAACCTAAACTAATCGAACATTCAAAATTTTCCCCGGAATCTACTTGAAGCACCGCCGAACCTAGACTTGGCCTAAAATGCTCGAATTTTCCAAAATTTTATAAGGAAATCTTGAAATTTGTATGAGTGGAAAATTGTTTAGATCTGAAATTTTCTTTTCTTCATCTCTGCAAATTGACCCTTATGGGGTGAAAATGAAGACCTAAACTTTCCCCAAAAATATGATTTCCTTCCAAGCTTGAAGGACAATTGAACTGATGGTTCCTTGGCAAGAATGAAACACTGTAGAATTGGAAACGCTTGTTGGTTTGGGGAACACCTAGGATTGCTTTGTAAAATTAATTTTCTCATCCCCGTATATTGCTTGGAACATTACCAAAGGTTGGAGATGCTTACAAATTCATCATATTTTCAACTAGACAAGATCCAATGAATGAGCAAGGGAAATTTGAGGTTGATCTTCTGCTTGAAACCTAAGATGACCTTGAATGAATTTGAGGAAGGCTACCCTTTGAGACTAACTTTCTTGTTTTACAAGAGGCACTAGAATCTCAAATTATGACTGATTATATAGAGACAAGAGATTAACATTATTAAAATATGCCCCTAATTTGATTTTAGTTGCTCTGCATTTGAAACCTTTTGAGGATTGCAATTGTTCCCTATAACTTTGAGCTTCTTACTACAACATTCTTTTCGGGAGGTGTATTGAATCATACAGAGATACCACTAGAAGAAATAGAACATGTGCCCGAGGCACTTAGGGAAACTGAAACCTACTCTAACAACAAAACAATGTGCACAAACACTTAGAGGAATTAGAAACCTAAACTAATATGTACAAAGGTAAGATTTTACTTTAGTAACATTCTTGAGATAGATTCCATTGACTAGAATCAGTAATTCTTCTCCATCCAATTTGGATAGTTGGAAATCATTGCTACTTTTGCACCCTATGATCATGTAGGGACCACTCCATATAGCATCAAATTTGGAATGCTTTCCCAATTTTTCCCTATCTAGCATCCCATTTTAGAACCAAATATCCCTCTTAGAAGGTTCTAGCTTTAGCTTTCTTGTCAAAGGACCTCTTGATCAAGGCTTGATCCTTCTCAAGGTTTTTGTACCACGATCCTCAAGCTCCTCCAACTCCATGAGTTCTGCATACCTAACTTTCATGGGCTCAAATGCGAGATAGTTCCAGCTGCTTAAGGAGCTCCGGTTCAGTAATGGTAATTCAAGATATGGGAAAACTTTCTTCTTTTCCATAGAATAATTTATAGGAGAGCTGTCAATAGACCTTTTTGGTGTGATTCTATCATCCCACAAGGATTATTTGAGCTTGGTATGCCATGTCCTCTGATTTTCATCTATATTACTTCTAATAATTCTCACAATTCTTTTTTTGGACTCAACTTTCCCATTACATTGGGGTAATAATTAGAGGAGGTGCTCAAGTATATCCCGTTCCTAACAGGCCACTCAGTGATTTTAGTACCAAGGAATGCTAGAGCATTATCTAATATGATAGTTGCAAGACACCCAATCTGGTAACAATTCCCTCATATAATTCTAGTATGCTAGACTCGTTCGTCTCCTTAAGTGTCATCGCCTTCGGTCCACTTGGTGAAATATTCTATTGATGTTAGGATCCACTTGTGGCCTTGGCTTGAGTTCAGGTCGATGACCTTAATGAAATCCAATCCCCATTGTATAAATGGTTGGTCAACTGAAATTGGGTGGAGTGGTAGTGCTGATAGTTTCTCCTTGCCTGTGAAGAATGCACACTTTTTGCACTTTTGATCCATGCATAACAGTCACTGAACATTGTAGGACAATAGTAACTAGCCTTCATGATTTTGAGGGTTGTTACTCATGGAGCAAAATGACCTCCAGCTTCTCCATCATGGAACTCATGTAGCACTTTCTCAATTTGATTTGTTGGAACACACCTAAGGAGAACTTCATTCACGTCCTTCTTGAACAAGATACCATCAATAAGAACATATAGAATGGATTGGAGTCTAAAGTACCTTCTTTTTGCTTTACTCAACTCTGGAGGGCATAAACCTATTTGGAGAAATAGTTAGTCATATCTCGGGTCTATCAAGGGATGGGTACACCATTTGCTACTTTTTTGGGTTATCTTTGAGCACTAGAACAACTTCTTCTTCATCTTTTGATTCAACATGTTGATTAGAGCTAGTTGTTCACACAAATTTTTCCATGGATCAGCTTATTTATCTTGATTTCAATGTCAAATTCCATGACGAGTAATCCAACTAGCCCTTTTTCATTCAAGTCCTTGTTGAGAAGAAAATCCTTTACTCCAAAGCATGAGACACTAGCAATTGAATTTTGTTATTTGAAACCAAGTGTCTAAACTTATTCAAACTCCTTATAACAGCATGAGGACATGATTTTCAATAAAAGAGTACCTCACCTCATAATCCTCCAAGCTATGGTGAAGAAGGCAATGGGCTTCTCGGATCCTTCTTTGTTTAGCTACACCAAAATGGTAAAGAGATTGTGTTTGAGCCACCAAAGGCATAGAGAATGAAGTCTTTGAGAAATATGGGTTGATGAGAGTTGGATCTTGAGATATTACATGCTTGATAGCCTCAAAACTCTCCTTTCCCTCTATTTTCCATTTGAATGTTATACTCTTCTTCAACATCATTGTTAATGGCTTAACAAGAGTGGAAAAGTCAGGACATGAAGCTTCCGAAAAAATTGATCCTCCCAAGAAGCTTTGGAGAGCCTTCTTGTGGCTTAGCAAATGGTAGTGCACGGATGGATTCAAATCTTTTTGGATCAATTGTCACCCCTCCTTAGACACAATGTGACCCAGGAGCTTGCCTTCATGAGTAAAGAATATACATTTTTAGGATTCAAGGATACTTCAAACTTCCTGCATTTTGGAACACTCACCTAAGGTGATAAAGGTGATTGTTGTGCATTTTGGAGAATACATCATGTAATATCATCTAAGTACACAAGAGCCATCTTTTTATCAACCCCTTGAATGCCATGTCCATATCCCTTTGGAACTTAGCTCTGACATTAGACATGCCAAATGACATCTTCTGGTAAACATATGTGCCCCATTTTTTGGTGAAGGTTATTTTGAATTAGTCTTCCTCTTTCACCATGATTTGATTTTAGCTCAAGTATCCATCTAGCAATGAAAATAATTATGACCCAACCACTACTTGCAAGATTTTCTCCATGGAAGGAATTGGATAGTGGTCCTTGAGATAATTCTTGTTCAAGTCTCGGAAGTCTACACACACAATCTGATTTTCATTTGTTTCTTTTAATGAATGAAGAGTGCTTGATTAGGAAGATGATGTTTGCCTCAATGATCTTGTTCAGTTCCTTCTTCATGAGAGGCTCAATATGAGGGTTCACTAGCCTTTGCTTTTGTCTAATAGGCTTGGCTTCCGGGTCTAGTTCAATAGTGTGTTGTGTTAATCTTGGATCAAAGCCCCTCAAATCTTCATAAATCCAAGAAAAGATGTCTGGAAATTCTTAACAAAGTTGTATGAAATTAGATTTTTCCTTATGAGTACTTTCCCAATTTGGAGTACTTTACCTTCTCCAACCAAAATAGGTTCTAGAATCTTCCCCATTAGGATTGAAATTTTTCCTTTTCTTTTGAAACTGGTCATTAGGATTGAAGATTGAAGTCATTAGGACTTTTGGGAGTTTGTTCGTCTTAGCTAGATCAATTGATTTCCATACGGCCACTCTAATTTGTCTTGGTTTCTTGAGGAGAACTCAAATTCCTCTTGAAGAAAATTAATGATCTATTTATCACTCTCGAACACTTTCCACCTAATGTTGTTGTCCATAATAGTTGGTCTCACAACCACTTTGATATGAGGTTGAGTTTGATCTTTCTTAATACTCAACAACATAAAATATTGCTTCGATTATTGCAATCGTGTCCACAGCCTCATTATTCTTCCTTGGGATGGAAACAATGTTAAAAGTTTCAAAGTCCTTAATGAGATCCCATACCTTGTTCTTATAGCTCTTGAGGAGATCATTTTTAGCTGCATTCAGTCCTCTAATCTGGTTTACCACCAGCTCACTGTCCCTGAAAACTTACAAGTTCTTGAAGTTTCTCTTTCTTTCCTAGTGTAATCCGTGGATTAATGCTTCATATTCAACTGTATTATTAGAACAACTAAATTGGAATTAGAAAGTTAAGTAGTAATTATTACCTTTGGGAGATATAAGCATTGCTCCTCCTCCCGCACCTTGTTTTCTCCTTAAACCATCAAAGAACAACTTCCAAACCTCATTATCATATTTATCATCTAGTTTGGTGATGTTAGGGAGGTGGATTTTACCCATGCAAGCAAATAAATACCCAACTCAACTTCTTCCATATCTTTGTATGGATCATATCTATGCCTCTCATTTGCCCATTCATCTCGTGTCAAATCTGGAATGCCTCTAACTTTAGTACCCATTTTTGAGTGCTTGAATCTTCTTGATCAAAAGTTGAGCAATTGGCATTGATTGGACTTGGTACATGAGGTTCAATGTGATAATTTGCAATTGGTTTTGATCTAATTATAGCTTTAGCTCCATACCTGTTCTAAAAATCATGTGGGACCAATCAGTTGATAGGTACCCACCAATTTTAGTCGTGAAGTCCCTTGACAAACACAAAGCAAAGAGTGGTGGTAGGTCAATGACTGATATACATCTTGTTGGACTATGACATTTGGGTATGGTGTAGCATTATATTTAGATTCTTGATGATTCTCACTATTCCTATCATTGTTGTCCATCTAATTGTACCACTCTTTTGGAGTTCGGTTCATATTTAAGACCCAGTTGATCTGTTATTTGCTTAGGCATCATTGAACTACTCACATCTGAGTCAATCATGCAATTGTGTACTAGGATATTTCTAATGATCATAGATATTTAAAATGGTGGAGCATTGAAGTTTTTTTGGTTGACCTCCTTCTTATTGGGTTGCATTTGTGAGAACCTTTTCCTAATTTTTGGATAACTCATTTGAAGTGGACCAATTGGCCATGACTTCTTGCAATAATCTCTTTGTCCTAGGATTACCAGGAATTCCCACATAGAGATACTTACATTCTTCTTCTTCATCTGATCAATAATGTTGAAAGGGGATGGGTTGTCTTTTTTCTACCCCTTTTCTCCACATATTCTCTTCTTGAATGGTACATGAGCTATTCTAGAAGGTTGCCCTTTGGGCTGATGTTGTACATTGGGGCTATGTTACATTTGAATTGATAACTCCTAGGGTGTGATAGGAGACCGAGAATAAATTACATTAGGTTGTTGTTCTTTGATCTATGGCCCTATTTCTAGACTCTTGTGTTTTCTACACACCCTGAGGAAGTGGTTGACTAATCCCATAGAAATCCTTCGCTTGCCAATTTACTAATGTAATGTCACTTGGAGGTGTTTTTGTGTGTTAGCTACTACTGATGATTTTATTCCTCATTTGTTTCTTGAGACACACCAACAATTTGCACCATTAAGGCTTGGTTTAGAGCACCATTGAAGCATGTTTCTTGATTATGGGGTTGTCCACAAGGGAAACACCATTCATATTCTTATGCAATGTTGTTATGGAATGGAACCAAGGCCATGGATGTTGATGATGCATTAGGATTATATGGTTGAAATGGCTCATCAATGGGAGGTTGTCCTTGATTTTGGTTAACAACTTGAATATGAGGTTTGTTAGGCTTATATGGAGCCTTATTGGGTTGGTATTGAGGCTGATAGGGTATGAAATTATGATCTTTCTACCTCTTGATAGTCATCAACTCATTCCCTAAGTTCTAAATTTGCTTCATGACCTCTTGGAGTTCTTTAGAAGTGCTAGAAGAAGTAGAGGCCTCACTAGAAATTTGATTTCTAGGGGCTGGGATAGGGTTTAATTTAGGTGCTTGACTAGGATTAGGATTCCCCATATCCAGATAGATAGGCATAGGTGGCCTAGATGCAAGATTACCTACTTGAATTTAGCAATTCATCAGCTCTAATGGTTATGGCATAAGCTCCACGAAACATTGTTCCTCCCATAGATTGTATCATCATAGCTATATCATAATTTAGAGCTTTCAAGAAATAGAGGAATGCACCTTCTGGCATTGGTCTCATGGGAATTGGAATCATGTCCCATGTTCTTTGAAATATGAAGTTAAAATCAGCCATATGTTCATTTGGAGCCCTCTTGATTATAGTTTGTTAATTGACTCCTCCAAAAATTGTTAGGATTCCAAACCCTTTGTAAGGATTTTCCTTTGAGAGAAAAGCAAGGAGTTTAAGAAGAAGACATCCATCTCATTGATCTCATGAATGACACACACATTTGCAATTTCTTGAATATGATTGATGGGAGTCATATGGTTCTCTCTAGTGAAGTAGGGAATTTTCTTCAATCTTTGCCTTTGGAATAGGATTTTACATTGAGGGAAAGTGGATTGCTTGCCCTGTGAAGTTGACAAATGGATTTGGTGGTTGTTGATCCATTCTAATTGGCCTAAGAACTCTAGTTGATTGAAGGAAAGGTCTACCAGGTGGAGGTGTTAACAAGGTTCTATTCGGTGGAGATGGAGATCTTTGAACTCTTCTTCCTCTCCTTCTTGTGTACTGGAGATAGCTGCAAATACTCAAAAATACCTTCTTCTCTTGTTCTTGACTTGGTTTGGATCCTTCTCATGAATTTGAGAAATCCAAGCTACTAAAACCATTGAGTTTTGATTTTGGGAGTCGCTAGATGTGTTGAGAATGAACCTCCAAAGGATAGGATTTTACCAAGACACACATCCAATCCTGATAAAATGGAAATATTAACTTTGAAGGGCTCAAAATTGGCTACACAAGTTGGGACTTGTTTTGCAGCTGCTAATCTCTAAAATACACAAGGCAAAACATATCTCATGCAGTGTAACCTCTGAAGTCTGAAATGTAATTATCAAAACTTAAGACCACCTTTGCAATCCACAACCTCCGATCGGATCTTAATAGAACTCAAGACTTGTTTTGCACACTTGAAATCCCAAAATATATTTGGCGAAGTAGGGGCATGCAATACAACCTCGAATTCTAAAATGTCGAGGATTGGGTCCGATTGGTGTTTTGCAATCTTAAACTCCTAATTTAGCTTGCCAATACCTCCAAAAGCTGTGAAAGATATGACTTTAAAGGTCCCACCAAGCGTGTCGAAGCTGTCATCACCAAATCATGACACCCTCCAATTTTTCATGTCATGTGTGTGAGGTAACTAGTGTGATTGGGTATCATGGAGTTATCCCAAGGTTTGGGACCTTGCAATTGAGACAACTCTCCAGAGAAGGTTGGTTCCTTTTCCTAATCTTATGCTACGACTAATCATAAATACAAGAAAACACCTAATTAATCCTACCCTAGAAATTCTAAGGGGACAAGGGAGAGAGAGTTCATGAAAAAAGGAAATCCTACACTAAGAGGTGATGGCACTAAGAAAAGTGGGTGTTGGAAAGTCCTCAAAATGCATGAAAATGGAGAAATATGAGTATGGGAGGATGAGCCAGCATCACAGATCATAACACACAATAAACCATTCCCATTAAGCACAACCACATTTAAACATGTAATAGAAATAATGAAATGCACAATATACCTGCAAAGCATGAATAAAGGTAAGATAAAGCAATATAACCAAGCTAGGATAGAGAACAATCACAAGTCATTGATTTTATTGCTCTAATGATTTTACACAATACTTCATTGTATAGGTAAAAGGCAATATTTCCTATTACAAAGATCCAAAAATGAAGGCTTGGGGATCCAAAAATCACTTAATGAGGAGAAGAGATAGGTCGGATGAAACAATGTCCAATATTTTGTAAAAATGTCCCCCTTTACAATATATAGAAAGAATCGGTGATGAGAGAGCGAGAGGAGTTCGTAAATATGCTTTAATCACCCATAAAAAAATAATAATTTTTCCTGTAACATGGATGGGAAGACACGAAAAACCCATACTCCATTGTACTTTGTCCTGTGGAAGAAGGAATGGGCCTCCATGCTCTCATTTTCTCCATTTCCTACACACAGGTATGACCACCTTGTCTTGGAAATTTCTCCTCATTTTCTCCCACCTAACCCACCAAATTCCAAATTTTAATCATTCCATGAGATGGGGCTCTGAATTACTTTTCCAACGATTATAATTTTGTAAAAATACGATAAGTTTAGTGGAAGTTATGATAAATTTTGTTTGGGTCATTATTTGACCCTCCCCACCAACCAACTCCTTTCATTCAATGTATGGCTCACCAAATAGCCTACCCCACAACTTGAATCCAACTACCCCAGCTCACCTCGAGTTCGACCCATCCCATGCTTCTGAAATCACCCCCGACCAAGTCACTTTGTTATCCATATTTTACACCCATGCAAAATGGACAACTTAGCGAGGATGGAGGGTTGTTAGTTGATCTTAACTTGCGGTGAGTTGGAAATCCGTGGCGAAGGTCTGAGCCGATTGAGCAGAAGAAAGTGGTGGATGAATATCTGCTAGTATAATTTTAAAATGCTACGACAAGTAGCAGGTATGGATGTTACCAACCAATAGCATGTTTTATGGTACCCATTTGGTAGTGGGGTTGATGAGTCGTAGGGAAAATGATGTAGAGGCACTGGAGCACTCAAAATGCTATTGATTGGTAGCATGTACGGATGCTACCAACCGGTAGTAGGGAAGTCGCGGTTCCAATATAAGTTTAAAATGAAACTGATTTGGTAGCATTTTTGGTGTCTAGTTTCTGACAAAGAGGATGATACTTGCTATCAAAGCGATGTAGGGTTGTCGGTAGCATTTGTATAGATGCCACCAACCTGATAGCATATTTTAATCTCTCAGATGGTAGAGGGGAAAACATGTTACCGGTTGGTTGCATTTATGGAACTGGATGACACTAGGGAAAATTATGTAATCGGTCAAATGCATGAATGAACCAGGCATTAATAGAAGTAGTAAAAAGTGGTTCAACTACCAGTTTAATGAGGTATGGCACCCATGACCCCGTGTAAGCAAAGTACCAAATTCGTATGGCCTCCCATACCTCTTTAATGAAATATGTCGATTGGTGAGGCAATTTCAAGGCTCTTCTTCTATATATTGTAAAATTCACCTCATTTTGAGGAGAGACTTTCTGTAATGTAAAGGAACTCTGTCAAAATTGTTCCAAAGTTTTGTGAGCTAAAGGCCTCAAATTTGGGCATTTTGTAAAGAATTCATGCCTTGTGCCTATATTGTAATGGATTGTGCATGTTTTTAGCAATAAAATTCATGTTTTGTGGCTATTTTTCCCTAGCTTGTATGACATTGCATCTTTTGCCTTCCATTATATTTACAGGTATATTGTGCATATATATCTCTTTGCAGGATCTATAATTTGTTGTGCTTTATGAATATAGGGAATTAAATATTATTTTGGCTGTGGTGCCTCCACCTGCCCTCTCTTACTTTGTTTACTCCCTATTTTTCACTCACTTAGATTGTCTCACCCTTTCTTAGTGCATCACCTTCCCTTAGAGTAGATTTACTTTTATGTATTCTTCTATCCATGTCTCCTTAGAAAGCATTAGGGTAGGATTAGATTAGTTTTCCATTCTTTGCACTTTGGAGAAGTTGGAACTAGGTTAGGAGAAGAAGCCAAATTTCTCTGGAGGATTATCTTACTTGTAAGGTCCCACACTATAGGATAATTCCATGTTATGCAAATTACATTGATTGCCTCACACACAAATCACTAGTAACCGAGGGTGCCGTAATTTTTTGATAACAATTTTGGCATGCCCGGTGGGACTAGAAGTCAATTTTCTAGATTTTTCAAGATTAGATGTGCATCTTGGCAAGTTTTCATCTTTTGGAAGCTTTGTAACAACACGTCTGCAACTCCCAAGGTTAGATTTAAACTTGTTCCAGCGGTCTAGTAGCCCAAGTACATGAGAAGGATCCAAACTTGGTCCAAAGCAAGAGAAGAAGGAATCTTTGAGTATCTAAAATTATCTCCAGGAAAGGAAGAAGAGGAAGGCAGGTTTAGAGGTCTCCATCTCAACCAAACAAAACCTTATTAACACCCCCGCCAAATAGACCCTTTCTCCAGTCCACTAGGGTTCTTAAGCCAATTATAATGGCACATCAAAACCACCACAAGGGCCACCGAATCCCTTTGTCAACTTCATGGCAGTAGTCCACTTGCCCTAAATGCTCAAAATCAAATCCTAGTTACAAGCATTGAAAAATATCCCCTACTTCATGGGAGAAAACCATACAACTCCTATTGACCACATCCAAGACATTGCAAATTTCTGTGCAATTCATGAGATTAATGAAATGGATGTCACAGTCAAGTTGTTAGCTTCCTATTTCAAGGGTAAAGCCTTGCAATGGTTTAGGAGCTTGGCAACAGGGTCTATTCAAAATTGGAATCAGTTGTGTTCAACTCTTTGTAACCAGTTTGGAGAAAGGGAGGACAACTTGTCTTTATTAGAGAAGTTGACAATAATCAAGAGGGCTCCCAATGAGCAAATGGCCGATTTCAACTTTCAATTCTAGTGGAAAGGGATCGGATTTTGATCATTGTGAGGCCAACACCAAAGGGTACATTCCTCTACTTCTTGAGGGCCCTAAATTCTGACATAGCTATGATGATACAATCGATGGGAGGAACAACACTGCCAGGAGCATATGATATAGCTATCAGAGTGGAGAACTACTTAATTCAAGTAGGCAAGCTAGTGCTTAGGCCACCTATGCCTCTATATCTAGAATTTGGGACCCCTTCTCCCATTCAAATCACTTGAAATAGCTCTCATTCTAGCTCCTAGATATGAGAGCTATAGCTAGGTCTCCACTTCTTCTAGTACTTCAAGGAACTCCAAGAAGTCCAAGAAGTTGCAAAATTTGGGGAATGAGTTGGTGATTATCAAAAGGTAGCAAGCTCAGAGCTCCAGACCATACCAGCCTCAGGCTCAAGCGAATAGGCCTCAATATCAGCTTAACATGCCTCCTGCTCAAGAAACAAAGAAAAATCGAGTCAAGGGCAACCTCAAGATGTCGAGGCCATTCCAATCGTATAATCCAAATGTAATTTCAACATCTAAGGCCTTGGTTCCAACTCACAACAACATTGCTTAGGAGTATGAATGGTGTTACCCTGTGCAATCTACCTCACAATCAATCATTGTGCTTCAATGGTGCACTGAACCAGGATTTGATGGTGTAGACCGTTAGTGTGCCCAAGAGCCAAGTGAGGAGGAAAATTAACAAGCATCTCAACAAGAAACTACCCCAACTGAAACCACATTGGTAAATTGGCAGAAAAAAGGAATTTTGTGGAGTTAATCAATCTCCTTTCTAGGGTGTAGCTGCCAATACATGGTCAAAGAAAAGGAACATAGAGGAAGGAAAATCATCAAATGCGGGTTTTTCTCAGCCTACTCTCACACAACAAGGAGTTAGTAGACCAAATGTAACCCCTAATTTACAAAACCAACTTAAGGAAAGCTTGTTGTGCATGAGTAGCCCCCAAATGTGTAGAATTAGCCCAGGGTACCAGTTGTAGCAACTCATGGGCCAACCTAGGTATCATAAAATATTCCTTCAAGCAAGGGGTAGAAAAAGGACAACCCATCTCCTTTCAATATCATCAATCAAATGAAGAAGACCCATGTCAACATTTCCATGTGGGAGTCACTAGTGATCCCAGGACAACGAGATTTGTTACAAGCTCCAATGGCCAACTGGTCTACCTTCAAATAAGACATCCATTAACCAGAGAAGATCCTCACTAATGCAATGTAAAGAGAGGGAGGCCAACCAAGTAAAAATTTGAAGCCTCCACCATTTTATGTGTCCTTGATTGTCGGGATAGCTTGGTACACAATTGCATGATTGATTCAGGAGCAAATAGCTCCGTAATGCCAAAGCAAATTACAGATAAGTTGGGCCTAAGGTACGAACCGGTCTCTAAAGGAGTGGTATAATTGGATGGGACAATAGTGGGAACAGTGGGAGTCATCAAATACTTGAGTCTAATGTTGCATGCATGTCCTAATGTTACAGTCTTGCAGGATGTGTTAGTTATTGATTTTCCACCTCTCTTCACCTTGTGCTTGTCAAGGGACTTCACGACCAAAATTGGTGGGTACTTATCAGTAGATTGGTCCCACATGCTATTCAAAACAAGGTATGGATCCAAAGCTACAATTAGGTTAGAGCCAATTGCTAACTTCCACATTGAGCCTCATGTGCCAAGCCCAATCAATGCCAATTGTACCATATTTGATCAAGAAGAGTGCTTGGAGGCTCAGGAGGCAGACACTAAGGTTGGAAGCATTCCATATTTAACGCTTGATGATTGGGCTCATAAGAGGCATGCTTTTGATCCCTATAGAGAAATGGAAGAGGCTGAGTTGGGAGTTTATTTCTTACATGAGGATAATTCACCTCTCCCTAGCATCACCAAATCAGACGAGAAAAATGATAATGAAGTATGACAACTATTCTTTGATGGTTCAAGGAGTAGGAAAGGTGTTGGAGGAGGTGCAATGATCTTTTCACCACAAGGTATGAATTACTACTCAACCTTCCATTTTTAGTTTGCTTGTTCGAATAACACATCGAGTATGAAGCTTTGATCCATGGATTGCATTGGGAAAGAAAGATGGGTATCAAAAACTTGCAAGTGTTTGGGGATAGTGAGTTTATTGTGAACCAAGTTAGAGGATCCCATGTGGCCAAAAATGATCTTCTCAAATCCTAAAAGCATTGGGTATGGGATCAAAGTTGAAGACTTGGAAGCTTTCAATATCCAGGCCATATAGAGAAAAAATAATGAGGCTACAAACATGATTACAACAATTGGAGCAGCATTTGATGTTGTCAAGAGTATAAAGAGAGATCGATCTCAGCTCCATATCAAGGTGATTTTGAGGCCAATTGTACTAGATAAAAACATGAGCTAGAAGGTGTTGAGAATGATCAAAATATCATCAATTTCTTATAGGAGGAAGCTTGGTTCTCATCTAAAAATTAGGAGAAGCTAGAGTAGCAATATGGGGATCAAGTGGTGCAGCTACAAACAAATAAGTTGCATAAGGTTTTAGTGACTCTAGAGTCAATATTCAACCCAAATGATCAATTCTAAAAAGAGAAGGCAAACATTTAGGTTAAAAGGGAGGACGCGGAGCCTATTTTGGTTGGAGAAGGTAAAGTGCTCCAAATTGGTAGGGTGAGTACTGAACAAGAGAAGTGTGATTTCGTGTAACTTTGCCAAGAATTCTCGGATGTATTTGCTTGGGGATATGAGGACTTGAGGGGATTTAATCCAAAGTTGGCACAACACATGATTGAATTGGACCCAGAAGCCAAACCTGTTAGGAAAAAGCAAAGACCAGTCAACCCCCATATTGATCCTCTTATGAAGAAAGAGTTGAATAAGCTGATAGAGGCGAGCATCATTTTTCGATCAAACATTCAAGCTGGGTTGTAAATATGGTACCTGGTAAGAAGAGAAATGGTGAAATCAGGTTGTGCATGGATTTTCGAGATCTAAACATGGCATCTCTCAAGGACCACTCTCTGCTTCCTTCCATGGAGCAAATATTGCAAGTAGT
This sequence comes from Taxus wallichiana var. yunnanensis, assembly GCA_018340775.1. Lineage (NCBI taxonomy): Eukaryota > Viridiplantae > Streptophyta > Pinopsida > Cupressales > Taxaceae > Taxus > Taxus wallichiana. The sequence continues at coordinate 420,938,526 of CM031234.1, read as the reverse complement.
ATTCAGATCAAAAAGATTCTCTCTCTCTTGGATGGATATTCGGGATACAATCAAGTCATGGTGAAAGAGGAGGACCAATTCAAAACGGCCTTCACCACAAAATGGGGCACTTATGCCTACAAAAAGATGTCATTTGGGTTATCAAATGCTAGAGCTACATTCCATAGGGCCATGGATATGGTATTCAATGGGTTAATAAACAAAATAGTTATTTTCTATCTTGATGACATCACTATATTTTCTAAAAATGCAGAAAGCCACCTCTTTCATCTCAGGCAAGTGTTCCAAAGGTGTAGAAGATTTGGGGTATCCTTGAACCCCAAAAAATGTATATTCTTGGCACATGAAGGAAATTTACTAGGCCATATTATGTCTAAGAAAGAATTGACTATTGATCCTAGAAAGAGTTGAGGCTATCTATGTTCTATTCGTGTTCTATCCGAAAGAGTCATAAGAAGGATCTCCAAATTTTCTTGGGGAAAATCAATTTTTTTAGGAGGTTTGTTCTAACTTTGCTAAGTTGTTCAAGCCACTAACATTGATGTTGAAGAAAAACATGGCTTTCAAATGGATTGCCAAAGGAAAAGAAAGCTTTGAAGCTATAAAAAGGCCATTACACAAGCTCCAACCCTCATAAATCTAGATTTCTCAAAGGACTTTACTCTCTATGCTTTTGGTGGCACATATGCAATATCTGCCATACTAGTACAACTAAATCAAGAAGGATTTGGAGTAGTTTATTGCATTCTTTAGCCATGGGCCTTGAAGATTATGAGGTGAGGTACTCATTCATTGAGAAACACATCCTTGTTGTTATTAGAAGTTTAAATAAATTTAGGCATCTAGTGTCAAATAACATAATTCATTTACTAGTATCATATGCTGGTGTGAAAGATTTTATTTTGAGCAAGGACCGTATTGAGAAAATGGTTGGTTGGATAAACAAGGTCATGGAATATGACATTGATATCAAGGTGACCAACATTTTTAGGGGAAAAGGGTTGTTTGAACAACTAGTTTCATGTCAACATACAGATGAAGAAGGGGTTATTTTGGTGTTACAAGATGACCAAGAACCAATGATAGATGGTGTACCAACTCATTGTTGGACTCATGATATAGTCCACTTCCTCCAAATAGGTTTATGCCCTCAAGAGATGAGAAAAACAAAGAGGATATATTTTAGACTCCAAAGCCATTCCATATGTGTTTATCGATGATGTTTTGTTAAAAAAGGATGTGAATGGATTCCTATTGAGGAGCATTGGGATGAATCAAATTGAAAAGGTACTATGAGAGTTTCATGATGGAGAGGCTAGAGGTCACTTTGCACCATGAGTAACAACTCTCAAGATTATGAAATCCAAATATTATTGTCCCACATTATTCAATGATTGTTACGCATGGATAAAGAAATGCAAAAATGTGCATTCTTCACAGGAAAGGAGAGGCTAGCAACACTTCCATTACATCCAATGTAAGTTGACCAACCATTCATGTAGTGGGGATTGGAATTCACCAAGGTCGTCAATCCAAATTCTAGCCAAGGTCACAAGTGGATCTTAATTAAATAGACTATTTCACCAAGTGGACAAAATGGCGTAGTAATCAATGAGGTGAATGAGGCTATAACTTGGATTTTTATGAAGGGATAATGACAAGATTCAAAGTGCCGACCACCATTATATCATACAATTCTTTGGCATTCCTTAGTACTAAGATCACTAAGTGGGCTGTTAGGAATAGAATATACCTCAGCACCTCATCAAACTATTACCCCTGGGGGTAATGCGGGGAAAAGTTAATGAACAAGAACTTATTGAGAATAATCAGGAGGAATCTAGATGAGAACTAGAGGACTTGGCACACCAAGTTGAAATCATCCTTGTGGGATGATAGGATTACTCCTAAGAGGTCAATAGGTAACTCCCTTTATAGGTTGGTCTATAACAGGGAAGCAAAGATGTCAATATCCCTAGAGCTACCAACATTGGAGCTTATCAAGCAGTTGGAGTTGTTTGAGTTTGATGTCATGGAAGTCAAGTATGTAGAACTCATGGAGTTGGAGGAACTGAGGGACAAAGCGGTGAAAATCATGGAGAAGGATCAAGATTTTATCAAGAGGTGCTTTGATAAGAAGGCCAAAAATAAAACCTTCAAAGAGGGGGACTTGGTCTTGAAATGGGATGCAAGAGGGAAAAACAGGAAGAAACTCAAAGTTTGATTCAATATGGAGTGGCCCTTACATGATTTCAGGATGTAAGAGAAAACAATGCTTTCCAAATATCCAAGTTAGATGGAGAAGAATTATAGATTTTGGTCAATGGAATCTACCTAAAGCATTGTTACTAAAGTAAAGTATCTTCCTTGTAAATATTATATTAGTTCATTTCCTCCAAGTGCTTATAGCACATTTCTCTATTGTAGTTTAGGTTTTTTTGTAATAAGTGTTGGTGCACTCTCTGCATGTTCCATTTAGAATATGTATGACTTTCTTGTTTGTATATAGTTGTGTCTTGTTACTCTTGCACTTTCCAGTTTCAGGAAGAGTCTCATGATGGAACATCCAGTCTCTAAGCCAAGGTTTTTGAAATGACAGTCAACACTGTTTTAGAGGATTTAAGGGATGAATTATCAAAAGTCAGACTAGTTTCAATAATCAAAGTGAGTCCATGCCCAATGGATACTCCAGAGTCACTAGTCTTTCATATCTAGCAGACAGATCACCTCGCAAGTCACCAATTGTTATGCATATTTTACACCCCTGCAAAATGGAAAACTTAGCAAGACAAAGGGTTGCCAGTCGATGTTAACTCACGGGGAGCTGGAGAGTTGTAGTGAAGATCTAAGCTGATTGAGTGGAAGAAAGTGGCAAATGAATAGCCACCGATAGCATATTTTATGCTACCAAACGCAGCGTAGCGAGGTCAGGAAGAATACGGGGGAAAATTACACGAGGCACCGATAACAATCAAAATGATACCATCTAGTAACATGTACAAATGCTATCAAATGGTAGCAAGGAAGTGGCAGCACCAATCAGAAGTTTCAAATTCAACTTGATTGGTAGCATTTTTTTTTATCGGTCGGTTTCACAAAGATGACGATAGATGCATCAAGCGATAATAGGGTCACCGGTAGCATTTTGTACAAATGTTATTGGCTAACAACAAATTTTAAGCTCTCGGATGGTAGTAAGGAAAGCATGTTACCGTCCAGTTGCATTTATGCAACCGGTGACACCAGGGAAAATTATACAATGTGACTAAATGCATGAACAAACCAAGCATTAGTGGAAGTAGTACAAAGTGGTTCAACCACTAGCTTTATGAGGTATGACGCTCATGAATGCCCGTGAAATAAAAGTACTAAATTCGTATGGCCTCCCATACCTCTTTAATGAAATATGTCGGTTAGTGAGGCAATTTCGATGCTCTTCTTCTATATATTGTAAAATTTTCCTCATTTTGAGTAGAGACTTTCTGTAATGAAAAGGAACTTTGTCAAAATTGTCCCAGCGTTATTGTGAGCTAAAGGCCTCAAATTTGGGAATTTTGTAAAGAATTCGTGCCTTGTGCCTATATTGTAATGGATTGTGCATGTTTTTAGCAATAAAATTCATGTTTTGTGGCTATTTTTCCTAGCTTGTATGACATTGCATTTTTTCCTTCCATTATATTTACAGGTATATTATGCATATATCTATCTCTTTGTAGGATCTATAATTTGTTGTGCTTTAAGAATATAGGGAATTGAATATTGTCTTGGACTTGATGCCTCCACCTACCCTCTCTTACCTTGTTTACTCCCTATTTTTCACTCACTTAGATTGTCTCACCCTTTCTTGGTGCATCACCTTCCCTTAGAGTAGATTTAATTTTGTGTATTTTTCTATCCCTGTCTCCTTGGAAAGCATTAGGGTAGGATTAGATTATTTTTCCATTCTCGAACTTTGGAGAAGTTTGCACTAGGTTAGGAGAAGAAGTTGACGTTCTCCGGAGGATTATCTTACTTGCAAGGTCCCACACTACAAATAATCCTATGTTATGAAAATTACACTGATTGCCTCACACACAAATCACTAGTAATTAGGGGTGATGTAGTTTTGTGATAACAATCACTTCGGGCATTAGACTTCAGCGTTTGTGATCACCCTAGCATCAACTCACCCACCAACTATCCGAGCCTCGAAAGCCAAAAATTTGATACATCAAACATCAAAGTTTGGACTTCTCAAATATCTCACCACATCCCACAACCTTTGATGCATTTTATCTTTGAAACTCCAATGTAAAACTCACGCATTGAACCCGAAGTGGCATTTACCTTCGACACAATGAACTTTGGGTTTTTGGAGATGCATTTCATTAGACATCTCACCTGAATTTGCATGTAATGTGCCCTAAATTTCCAAGCTCCCAAAGCCCGAAACCTGAAGCATTTACCTCACCTCCTTTGGACGTGGCCAACATTCCCAAGATCCTCGAATCCTATCCACCGAGCACCACACCAACATGGCTCGCTTTAACCATCGTGTAAGCACCTCATAGATATTATGACTTCGAGCTCCATCTCACCAACCCACGACCCGTTATAAGCATCCAAGCTCATTGAATATCTCATAAAGCCCCTCGATTTGCTCCTCCCACAGGTTTTGATCTCCACACCGACCTCTTTTCCCGACTTGATTCGTTGTTCACCATGTTGACTTACTCGATGAGTTGAACCCGGTAATGAGTCGTATACCTAACAAGTGTTGTGCTCGACCCATGACTCACCGACTCCTCATGAGCTCGCTAAGTAGCTCGTCAAGATATACTCCATCTCTATGACCCGATGCATCCCAACCAGCTCGGGAGCTACTTTTTAGCTCACCCGGTGGCTCGTTCGAGTTGTTTTAGCTCCTGGCCATTTTGGCTACTTTTAAAAAAACCCGATTCTTTGAATTTTACGTCGGGTTTTTAGCATTCCAGGAGCCATGGGGATCCCTTAGGGCACATTGAGAATTATTTTCTTTATTTTTCTTACTTACCTATTTTTTGGCCGAATGTGGGCCCATTTTCTCTTTCCAGTTAGGCTCGACCCTCTAAAACTCATAAGAGGAAAAAAATGTCCTAAATGATTCCAAACTTCCCGAAAATGTCTCAGATGATTCCAAAACCTGAAGTTCACATGTAATACCTCAAATTCCTTCATGATGGCCTGTCCGATATCGGGTCCAATTTTCCCCTGTCATCCATTTTTACCCAAGGGGTAAAAATGGATAACTGAGAGATTTTAAATCAATATAAAGAACTCAAAAAACAAAGCTCATATGTGCAAGATATCGCCCACTCGAATTTTTCAATCAACTGGAAAAATTCGGGACCTGCATAGGTCTATTGACTTGGATGCGTGCACATCCGCCAAGTGGACGAATCACATTGCGAGAAGTGGCACAATGGGTGAAGAGTAAAAAATTAGGTTTTGGATGCCGATCTTCGACACTTGGTTATGAATAGGTGGGCCCCATTATTTGTTGGATGGGGCCTTCACCGAGGTCAACGCACTTTTTTATGGAGGGGTACCTTGGCCTCGATCTTCATATTAAAATTGTTGAGCTTCTATTTATATTTTATCATACTTATGTTACCAAGTTGAATGTGGGATTATTTCATTATAATATTGAAATGCTTGCATTGTATTATAATGAGACCAAGTTATATTGCATTGGGTTTGAGCTCACCCGAACTAGTAACAACTCGGCATTGGACACAACTCATACCTATTTCCATGAAACTCGGTGGGGTGATCAACTCCCACTAGTCGACCTAACTTCCACATTGTTTGGGCTGAACTCCTATAAGCAGCCCGAGAGCCCAACGAGGCCCTTAAATAACTCAAGAGGATCACTATACAACAACCTATGTGGCGGATCAATACTATAGGCCACCTACGTGGCTAACCAACCTAACCCACAATGCATCGAGCACCACCCATGTGGCACCTTTTAACTTGGCCCAATAGATTTTCGTTCAACTATGCATCGGCCACTTATACGCGACACAAAAATACAAGCATAGTTGTGGTCTGTAGCCACTGGAAGATAGGGTGTGTATGCCCAATATAAACATCGAAGCCACCTTATGCATGGAGAATGTGGGATATATCCCCACAATGGGTAAACAAACTATCGATAAAGGAGGAAAGCGATTGAACCTAAGGCAACTAGGTTATCAAAAGACCCGCTCACCATTAAGCCAAAGCATCTCAACGAGTTATATATTTAGCTTGTATCTACTTAAACAAGACTTTGGCTAGGACTATGTAGGGGCATATTGAGATAGTTTTGGAATCTCCATTTTTAAGCACTTAGGGTCATTTTTAGACTTTTGTGTAAACTGGATAATTTCTCTAAATTTTGAGACGATTCTAGTGATGTCATTATTTTTCTAGGGAGTGCTTTAATTTTCTAGTTATGACGGGTTTTTTTGACTATTTTCACGGAGAACGCCTTTGTGGAGATCTTTGCAAAGCCATAGATGGATTTGAGAACATGAATATGAAAAATTGCAGAGTTCTACAAATCTGAATCAGCTCATTTGTAGGTGACAATGATCTATTAGTCAGTTTTGAAGGTAAAATTGTACTTCAATTGATAATAAATAGATCGATTCATGATTAAGTGAATTCGGAGACGTAGCCCAATTTGGGTGAACTCCATTATCAAGTTTTTGTGGATTGTGGTAATTTTTATTTATTGTTTAGTATCGTTTAAATTTCAGATCAAGAATTTAATGATTCAACACAAGGCAATTAATGGTAAATCCACTTAAAACACTAGAAGTTGCATTTTGATATCGGTTTCAAAATCTAAAATGTGTTTACAAAAAAATAATTTTGGATGATTAAATCGATTAGAAATGCAATGATAAATAAACTTGTGATCAGATGTTAATGGTTTTGTAATATTTTTGTTTGAATTACGAAATTTGAGATTAAAGGAAAAATTGGTCTTATAAGAGATTAATTGGAAAAATAATGGATTTGTAAACACGTTTACAAAGTGAATCCATAACAATCTCTTGACTAATTTAATCAGAATTTTAACTATCTAAATAATTTTAAAATAATACCTAGGGGTAAAAACTATCTTCGAGATCAATTTTGGTATCATAGCCGATTTAGCTCGAGAATTTGCTTTTAGTTGAATTTGATTTCATTGTGCTTTTGCATTTTGGACTTATTGATCTTTCCATTGTAATGTGGAGAGTTTAGAAGTGCGGAGTGTGTAGGAAGCCATAAACAAGATGTACAAACACGCAAATCTCAATGAGATTAAGGCATTCAATTATTAGATTCAGGATGAGAATACATTCATGAGATGTTAGTTGTTCTCCCTTGAGGAACAAATTACCGATTAAAAAAATAGCTTGAATCCAAGGATGAGATCTTGATGGTATTACAATGTGGTGAACCAAAGAAAGAGGTACCTTTCACTATAGATGTATCCACTATGATTGAAGAATGCATTGCAAGTATAGCACCACAAAATTCCTCTTCCCATACAAATTTGGATTCGGGTAATGTTCTAGGTGAATTTAAAAAACACACAAAGGCAATTGAATCTAAATTACTAATTAAAATGGGATTTAATGGGAATGGCCTTGGTAAGAACAATCAAGGAATATCTAACCCAATACATGTCGAGGATCATCCTCGTTTTACAGGATTTGGGTACACTAATGGAGGGAAAATGAAATTTGGAGAAGGCTCCACAATTAATAAAAAAAGACAAACTTCTAATAACAAAGTGTCTTCCCCATTAGCATCTAGTGAATCTTCATCCCAAGATGGATCTGGTAAGAGATCACCAAGAAGAGGTATTGAGGTTCCTTCGCCTCTTGTATCTTTGTGAGCATATGGAAAATGGTAAAACTCTTGATCCATTATTTCAATTTAAGAAATTTGGAAACAATATGCAGAAGATGTGGTATAGTTATCCATGCACATTTTGTGGGATGTCTAACCATTGTGTAGCCAATTGTAGGAAATGTAAATATTTGTTGGAAAAGATTTTGAGAGATCACTCTCCTAAACACAACTCTAGAGAAAAGTAGTTTAGGTAAGTTTCCTAAAAATGTGGACAAGAAATTTTGTAATCACTATAACAAACAAGGTCATGAAAGTGATAAATGTTAGTAGCATCCTAGACAAAAGTGGAAACTTGTTAACAAGGATAACAATGTTAAACCAAAAACTTGAAAATGACCCTTGTAGTGGTTCATGTAAACACTGAATAAAATCAACCACCTAAAAAGGAAAATGTAATTAAAATGGTGGGTAAACAATTTCTCAATTTTATGTTTGCATAGCAGTAATTTTTGATTAGCATGCAAACTAACAAAGCATTTTTGGGAATTCCTATTGATTGGTAAAAAGGAAATATTTCCCATGTATTTTTCTACTTTGATTTGGTGAAGTAACTTGAAGGGGAAATCTAGGTGACAGGTTTATCATACTTGGATAATTTCTCTTGTTTATGGGTTTTGGAAAACTTCATTTTGGAATCTTGACAACAACATATACATGCGTTTCTATGGGGCATGGTTCAGATTATGTTGTTGTTTCACATTGTGTAAATGTATCATGTAGGCACTATTTGTAAGTGTAGCAATTATACAAACGTTTTGTAGCCATGCATGATTTTTACACATTTTATAAGTCTATTATTTTAGGCTTTAATATTTGTAACTGTCAAACATGGTTACAAATAGGTTGTATAATTATTGCACTAACAAAATGTGATGCATGTTACATTTTGCATAGTTGACAGTGGTGCAGGATCAATGTACAACAGATGAGTATGACATTTTGGTTTTCATATCGGTTGTAGTATTGGCCATGAGTTGTATTACTTGTTATCCAATTTCGCAGCCCCTTTGAATTGTCTAACTTGCAAAATATAGACTTGGGAAGTATGATCGTGTATCGGTGAAGAAGCTAGAGAAAGTGGCATGTTCTTTGAGTTTGAGATGGAAGGAGGAACCAAATGTAATTCAGTAACATTTACGGATGTTACCGGCTGGTAATAAAGAAAATTGTTACCGACCGACAACACCTTACAGGCCGACACATGTTACTAGATGACAACACCTTCTGGGCCAACACATGTTACCGTCGACAATAACTTTTAGCCAAATCAGCTTCACGCTTATCTTGCATATTCATGGCTTACATCAGGAGTTCAAGACTGAGCTTGGGGTCCTTTGTTTCTTCCACGGATCTCAATAGTTCTTGTACGGAGATTTCTTTCAAGCCTTTCACGGGATCTTCACAAACTAATTTTGTCTCTCCATATATGGCCTGAATGAGATCATATTCATCCCCAAATGGGAATGAGAATAACTCCTCATCTTGGATAAGCATATAAGATGATTTTTCTTCTTGAAAATCATCAAGAACCATCTCCTCTTCCTCATGGTTTGCATCATTTGGTAATTTGGGGCTGCCCTCTTGTAACTCAAATCTCCTCAATGCTTCTTCAAAATCTAAATCTCTCTAGGAAGGCATGTCTAGACCTATCAAGATGGGAATATCCTCTTCCTCCTCGGTTTCTACAAAGTGATTCGTCTGCACGATACCTTGATACAAGATGTCAACTTCGAGCTTGTACCTCATCTTCTTCTCGGGAAGAAATTTCTCCATGTCTCCCTTCACTGGTATGGTTGTGGATGACCAATTCATATGAATTTTCCTCCCAAGTCTCGGCAAAAACTTCTACTTAACAACATTTTGAATGAGGATGGGACATTTGCTACCAAAATCATCACTTTGAAATTTTCTTTTCGGAAATTTGGTGAGAGCCACCTGTGCATCTTTGTCCTTCCCTACAAGTGGGACCTCTTTTGACTCCAAAGAGTAACAAGAGTCGGCGGGTGGAGTCATAGTGAGTTTGAGAGCTTTGGCAGGCTTCACAGGAATGACATTATCCGAGGCACCTGAATATATTATGCAGTTGTTCAATACATATTCTCCAACAATAAGGGAGACATAAAAAGGACCAACCTTATCAGTCTTGGATGCGCTTAAGGAAAGCATGTTCTGTGAGGGAGGTGTAGGTGGGTTTGGCAACATGCCTTTAGAACTAGAAGTTACAACATTGGGTGTTAGACTACCACTCCTGATATATCAAACGAACCTCTCAAATTGTTTAGGATGAGTCCGTAGATATTTAGTTTCAATAATTTGGACTTTGGCTTTATTTACATATTTTATGAATTCAAAAGGAGCAGATGTGGGCGAGGGTGATGAAGGGATTAATTTTGGATTTCGAGACGGGTTTGGAAGCGTGGAGTATATTTTGGGGAATGAAGGGTATTTTTAAAGGTACAATAGGATATTTTAAAGTACAAGATTTTACAGAGCAGATTTAGATTTATACTTGGAAGAGACATCGGAAGACTTGGGATTGTGTGATCCTTCTTACTTGCTTTATGAGATCGGGCTCCAATAAAGCGGACTCAAGGATTGTGAGAGCGAAGATCCTCAACTAATTATTTTGTTTTATGGAGTCACCATAGGAGGATATTCAATCTTCTTTTTCTCTACAATAGTGGAAGGAGATACTCCTTTCTTAGGCGAGAATGAGTGAATACCACACACATAAGAAATTGGGTGCATCTTCTCTCTGTCTTCTTCCTTGCCTCCAGAATACTCACAAAATCTGATTTTTGTATTGTTCTCAAGTTCATCAATTTCTAGGAAATTTCCACCTTCACTTTCTTGTTCAAGCTCTTCTTCCTTTTCTTGAATCTTAAAATTTACATTCATGGGTGGGGCCTCCAAGGTGAGCCTTTGGGGTGCTCCTGCAATCTAATTTCTATTGCTTCTTTGAGAAGATACTCATTCAAATAATTCCCTCTTCAAAGATGCCATCTCATTCACCAACTTTTGTAGTGATGGATTGGTTCTCTCATCTCCAGGATGTTGGGCCTTGCCCTTTGATGGATTCTTGATCTTTCCAGAGAGGATGAGATCATCATCAAGTTCAATGGCCAATCTTTATGCTTATGCAATGTTCCTTGGTTAAACTCTTCATAGGAGAAATCCTACCTCTGGTGGTTGAGAATTTATGAAGAATCTCTTGATATTATTTTTAGACGGTGAATCTTCTTCCAGTATCTTACGAAGAAACTATTCAAAGTGAGCCACGAAGTCTCTCATAGTTTCACTTTCTCCTTTCTTTATTTGAGCCAACTGCACCAAGAGGTCCTGATAGTCTTCAATTTATTTAAATCTTTCTTTGAAGGCAGTCTTGATGTCATTCCAACTAGTGATGGATCAGGCAGGAAGGAGGTAGAACCATTATGCTTCTTTTTCTTGGAGGGACTCCATGAATAGTCTTATAACAAAATCTTCATGTTGGACACCAATAATTCCACATGATGTTGTGAACGAAATGATGTGTTCTTCAAGATGTTGTTGTTTTTCACCTTTGAACTTTGGCAAGTTCTTATGGGAACTTGTTGGTAAATCATGAAGAGGGGGTTCAAGAGTGAACAAGCATGTATTTCTTCCCATGGAACAATGGGTTGAGGTCTTTCTGCTTCTTCCGCCATTGTTTCCACTTCAGCTTTTACTTCATCAAATTCTTCTTCAAATTATAGCACTGAAAAAATCTACAATAGGAATATGAAAAGACACTATGGAATACAAAAGGTCACTTGCAAGAAATTGACATTATAGCCTTCAACAATGAACTTTTTTTTCAATATTTTATTTTTTTTTAAAATTGTGGACCTTACGGTCATATTTTGGGTTAAGATGTGCTAAATCTATCCCATGTTGGGCACCAAAAATGTTAGCGAGAAAAATTATCGAGTGGACAAACTTGTGGATTTCTTGCCAACGCTTTGGGAATCTAAGTTGTCTGCTTAACCAATGCATCTAACGTATATACATGTGCATGAAAATGTGGATTTCTATGGTGGCCTTTCGATCGGGGATCCAACAAGGACACTTCAATGACCCTGCGGCAAAGCTTGCATATACTGCAAGAGAGGACTTTGTCTGTAGAGAGGGAAAGGGGAGTGAGAAATTAGATAGGAGAACTAATGTTGTAGGTAGAAAATTAGATTCTTGCATACATCAATTAGAAGTTTTATCACATGCATTAAAATTAGGAGGAAACAACTCTACATGTAGCAACAAGACCAAATGGAATTTATGATTACAAAGTATCAATAAACCCCTTAGTCAAAAAAAGGCTCAAAACTCCTTCGAAGGAGTTAAACCAAGTTGTACATAGTATGAGAATGGAGGAAAAATAGAGAGTGGGGGAAAGGAAGAATTTGGCTATCTCCTTTGTTCTCTCAAGGTAGAATGCACTCTTGAGATTACAAAATTAATGACCAACCCTTTGAAATGGGAATGATGTTACAATTTATAGAATGAGAGGTGACTTATCATCTACCCCCAATGGATTTTCATATGTCCTTGTGTAACTTAAAACTTTTTGACTTCCTAGGAGAATATTAAGTCCCATTTTTTTAACATAAAGGTGACTTATTATGTTAGGAACATTAGGACATTTGAAAAAGTGAAACCCCAATGTGAAATTAGAATATTGGAAAGTGAGAGAAAGTTGGGGGAAGAGGAGAGAGAAATAGAGAGAGAAGAAGAGGAGATGTCGTTCCCGATGAAGTTCGTTGGTTCTCATTGATGGAAAGCTCCAAATGCAGTGAAACTCGAATCTTCAAACTCCTTGCACACTATGAAACTCCTTCAAATTAGCTCATGAACACTCACCAAGTTGAGTGAACTGTTCTATTGATGACCGCAACTCCTAGCCTGCGTATGATATACCTGTGACCTGAACTATGTAGTGAGTGTCGAAAAACATTGTCCAGTTCCCTGAGATGATCACCCCTCTATGTCTCATTGTGCCAAACTTTCCCTTTGAGAACAACCTACTATTAATAGTAAGTGTCCAGATGGAAGGCTTACTATTTTTAGTGAGAGGTGATTTTTGCCTCTTCTCGACCATCGTGATGTGATGAACTCCCTCATTTGATCTTGTGCACATTGCCTTTGCTTTGACCACTTCTTGGGGTGACTTACTATTTTTAGTAAGCACCTATATAAGGGACTTACTATTTTTAGTAAGTGATCATTTTCACTTGTTTTTTCGCTCCGGATAATCATTTTGGCTTCTTGGAGGTCTTCAATGCACACTGCCTTTTCCATAGCCGCTTTTGACGAAGACTTACCAAAAATAGCAAGCATGTGTAGGAAAGCTTACTATTTTTAGAAAGTGGATTTCCGGTGCTCAGTTTGTGATGGAGTCTATTTTTCTAGATTTGGCTCATTGTCATGGTCATGTCCTCCGAATTTCACATAATTTTTCCCACTAGAATGTCAAGAAATAAAATTTAAATTTTTCACTGGCAGTGGCTTCAAGCACGAAGCTGTCATGGCAGCCATTAATTGAGCTCAAAATTTGTAGGTCTAGTTTTTGTCTCCATTTGTGATGAAAAAACTCCATTATGATAGGTTTTCATTTGGATCTCGTGTGTAAGTTTTTAGCTCATTTCCATGGCCGAATGATGGGAAATCGACGAATGTGAGCCGGTGCATGAAGTGAGGATTTTATTGGAAAAAATAATTCAGAGCACCATTTGACCTCCCATTTGTTGCATTGTGATCGTATTGAAAAATGTGGAAGTCTGAGAAGATGAAACCTTGATCCGACTTGTATCTTGTGAGATATGAAGATTTCTCGATCGGGTGACTTCACGGTTATCTGGAAAAAAACCTTCATTTTCTTCCGTTCTTCATTTCTTCAACACTTTTTTCTCTAATATTGTTGTGTTTTCATGGTGTGGAGAGTTTGGTGACCATGACAGAGCTAGTTTGGATCAGTAATGGCAGACCGGGTGTCTGGACAAGCAAGAACAAGGCCATGGCATGGTGAGAAGTTGTGAAGGAGAAATGAGGGGGAAGAAACGACTAAGTGCCGGATTTGAATATTCAAAAATGCTCATGCAAGGGTGGGGTGAATTTTTCATGTCTAATGTCCCTAACCTCAGGGACATGAGGGACATCAAATGCTACGGTGAGAAAGAGGATGACCTGTGTCCTCGATCTGACGACAGGGGACTTGCTTGAAAAAACACTAGAAGCATTGGGGGTTGAAATCCGATCACGTGGATGACCAAAGGACTCCCCATAAGGGATGGGAATTTTTTCCATGTTTTATGTCCCTGACCTCAGGGACATGAGGGACATCAAATTCCACGGTGGTCTTGGAGCTGACATGTGTCTTCAAATCGCGGTAGGGAATTTGAGCTCCAAAATTACACCTGGGGGCTAAACTGTCAAGTCTGAAGGTCACATGAGGGTCCCAGAGGTCACATGGGGGATGGGAAAATTTTTACAAGGTTGATGTACCTAACCTTAGGGATGTTAGGGACATAAATTCCCGCTAGGCTCTTGGAGCTGACACGTGTCCTCTCAAAATTTGGCTAAGTCTCGAACACGCTCCAAGAAGGCGACTTGTGATGATGATATCTTGAGCTTTCGATGGAATTTTTGGAAAATTTTTATATGATCCTAAATATAAATGGCCTTTTGAATCCAATGGTGGGAATATCATGTCTTTATTCATCCATTTGATCCCCGAGAAAGTAGAATTCTGATATGGTACTCCATTTGTGCCTAATAAAAGCGCTTGTAGATCTAATGCGCCAAAGTGTTGTGAAAATATGATTCACAATCATGTAGGGATTGTAATTATATTTCTGGTGATGTTTCGCTTTACTCCTAACTCCATCCAGAGCTCCCAAAATTTTCTTTCGAAGCTCAACAATTGTTTTTAGGCTGTGTATTGCTAGGCTTGTGAACCCTATTTTTATTCAAACTGCTCCAAATATTTCAAAACTTCCCAAATCTTCCAAAATCATTTCCATTATGTTCTAAGGTATTCAATTAGCCTCCATGTTTAATTTGGCCCTTCTGTTTTACTCCAGGGGGGTTGATCCATTCTTGGGAAGGCCAATGCTAGCCCTTCCCACAACTACTTGTAGCTTGCAAATGAACTCCTTAAATCACCTAGGGGGAATGAATGGACTTTTCTAAATCACCTAGGCGGATGAGATAACATTAATCGGGAGGTTACTTGGGATATTTGGACATACCCGGGTGTCTTGGAATGATGAGACTTGAAAAAATTAACACTAGGGTATAGTTGTCGTGCTCGGGAATTGTCAATTACCCTGTTGCACTTTTGCATGACCAACATCAACATCTATTATATCTGCTTGAGCCTTTGTTGAATCCTAAAATTATTAAAATAAGGGTATATTCACATCCTCAGCTGTCAGAGTTTTATGTGTTTTCATGCCTTGACCCAATATTTTGCTATCTATTGGATTTAATGAGATATTTCCTTGGGTCATTTTCTCTTGAGTGTTTCCCATTGTTACTCCTTCCGAAGGAAAAGGTGAGGATAAAGGCACTGATTGCTCCACCTGTGGCACTAATGCTACATGTTGCACCTAAGAAACATCACTTCTTTCATGTTTTAGGGATCAATCACTACATCCCTATGCTTATGTTTCTTGGGTGTATGAGCACCTTCTCTCACCAAGATTGGCTCATAGACAATTTTGTGTTTCTTATGTTCCCTTTCAAACTTTTTAAGGTCCAGTGCTACTCTTCATTCTTCTTTATGTGGCTTAGATTGTGAATGGCCACTTGTTATAGCCCCACTCATCAATTTATCAACACTATGGGGTTTTGGAAAAGTACTTGAAGGAACCATATGAGACGTCATACCCTTCCCTTTTGCTTGAAGTGGTAATGCAAAGGTGATAGGAGCATTCTCCATATATTTCAAAAGCATTTCCTTAGTCTTCTGCCTTAGAGCAGATATAGAAGTACCAGTCCCACTAGTGGTCGAAGTCCATTCATCTATAAGTTCTAAAGTAGGCCTTTTTGAAGGCAATTAAGGAGCTTTTCCTCCCAAGGGATCCATTTTGTCAGCCCCTTCTCTCAGGGGAGGAATGTCATCATTCAAATTTCCCAAATCCCTAAAGTTATTGAGAATTCTTGTGTTTTGAACTAATAAATCAATGTTCTTCTAGGCCAACCAATTTATTGTTCTCCTCATTACATTAGTTATCCGAGTATATGAATCATTTGATTCCTCTTCATTCCAGTCTAAAGGGGCTATAGGTTGTCCCTCCACCTTTTGATCAAGATAATATTTACTCACTGTATGTGGATCATCCATAATTCCCTCAGGGATAACTACAATCTTGAAATCTATAATTGAGAAAGGGTCATTCTAGAGAAGTCTCTCAGCTTGACCTCTTCCTCATCTCTACAATTCATCCAATAGTCCTCAAATTGAGGCTCATGTTCAAAAGTATTTGCAATATTGTTGAACACCCACCTGATATCATAGTTGGCCCTTGCCTCAAACTTCTCCATCCCAAACCTTTTCATCTCATCTTCAATTAATCTAGCTTTTATAATTGAAGGGCATGAGTACCTTCCAACCCTGATGGGGAACTTAATGTTTGTCTTGTGTTTCCCAACAATTAATTTGTGAACCGGTGTCAATTGCCTCGCCAATTCACACAAAGCCATTTTATCATCTAAGTATCGGGTAATTTACATGGTTGTCCTTCAAAACCACTAACCCTGATATATGTAAATTTCTTTTACTTGAATGAAATAACATCCATATTCCATGATTACTGGCCGTCTAGCCTCCTCGAGATCTGTATTGCTCCCACTCTAGTTTGAAAAGACATGATTGGTGCAAAGAAGGAATCATTAACCAATCTTACATTTCCGCCCCAATTAACCAACTACATTTGGGGAAAATCTCATGCATTTGGCATTCTTTAAAGTCATCATGTGGCAAGAGGCGGAAACACCTATGTCCTACGATATTGTAAATCAAATAGGTCATCATGTAAAATTCTAATTCTGAAGTATCACCCATCTCTATTTTTCTTTGCCCAGTGCAACCATGTGACTATGAAGTGCCTCTGCAATGAAAGTTTCCTAGCAAATGCTCCCTTTCCTTTCCAAAACTATCCACATGTAAGTGCACATCCATTCCTTGAACTCATTCATGGTCTCAACCCACCATTTGATTTAACAATACAATAAAATCCTCTGCTTCTTCAACAAATTGTGCCCTAACCAATCTTTTAGGGATTCAAGTGGTTGCCTTTTTCTCTACTAAGAGCCATTTAGTATTTATGAGCCTAGCATAATCCTTTTTTTTCTCATAATCTCATAAGGCTAACTCAATACCCAAGGTTATCATATTTCTTATTATAGGCAACATGAGCATTATTTTGATGGTTGCGTAGCGCCAAAGTTAACATTGCATCACCAATTTCATCTAGTACTTCCCTCTTCTCTGGGTCATAATTCATAGTGCAAAGCCATACTAATTTTGGGCAATGTACTAATGGTGGAACAACACAAGCTAAAGCAATACGACTATCTTGAATTTCTTTCATAGATTTTCTCTTGTTAGGGCTATTCAATCTTTGAAGAAAATATTTTAAGTCAGTATTCATTAAGTTTGTGTCTATGATTTTATCCAAATCATTCGTGATTCTGGATGCAATCAAGAATGTAGATGACATGGTTTTCATCTTAAAAACCCTATCTTTACTTCAAATTTCCTTCCAATAAAATAAAAGTACAAGAGTTCCTTAGTTCTTACTGATTTTCCCATGAATGTCTGAGCAATTCGACCATGATTTGAAAGTTTTCCTATTTCTAATCTCTAATTCGAGCTCCACGATCAATTTCACAATGTTCCTTAATGAAAATTACTAACAATGACATCCAAATCTTGAAAAATGACAGCAAAAGGATCAAGGCATTCGAAAACTTTAAAAATCATCCTTGATTTTTGTGAAAACACATTGATGGTGGCAGAAATTAATCCATTACATCATGGCCATCCATTTTAGTTTTCCTAATTTTTAAATGTGAGCCATCCACGTGGAAAATCATTATGAAAATGTGGGCTTGGGGAAACTCTTTGCACTTTTTCTTTGTGTTATAAACACATGCACACTTAACTGTTTGACCCGAGTGCCCACTTTTGACTTTCATCCTGAGCTTGACACATGGTCATATCTAAACGGTGGTGAAGTCATGAGATTTTTCTCAAAAGTTGTTCTCTTTTCAATTGAGCCCAAAAATATCAATTTTCCCCATGTTGGGTTTCAGATTTTCACTTGGAATGAAACCATAGTTAGGGGACAAGCAAGTCCCTCCTCTTTAATGGGAGAGGTTCCCTTATTGAAAGAAGGGGCAAAACCTATGTACAAATACACAATATTTCATTCAATGGTGGTTTCCCGATATCTTGAAATGTGTTTAATTCTGAAAAGTTATGAATACACGAGGATAGAAGAATTGAAGAGAGGAGGGAGGCAGAAGAAGACAATACTTTCAGGGAAAAGAGATGGTAGAGAAAACCCTTATATGTATTGAGCAAAATGAGATATAGAGTAGAACCATTCACATTTATAACGGGCATAATCCACAGACTCAAAGTTCTTGAGATTTTATAAACTAGAACACAAAGTTTCTAAGCATGCAAGGATTAAATGATTCATCAGATCAGAGCAAGAAGGAAAGAGAAAACAGAGGAAAAAGGGGAAAACCCTTGTATTGATTTCTTCAGATTCAAAATTACAGTTCCAAAATCTCAAAATTCCCACCCTTTACAATGGCTTTGAAAGCCTATGAAATAGCTCGCAAGATATGGTTACAACTTCCTCGAGCAAGCAAGAAACGGTTACAAATCATTCCAATCATTCGTGCCCTTTCGAATTCTTGATTCGTAAAGAAACATTAATGGCAGAAAAAACTAGGCTTTCCAATATACGACCATTACATTATTTCGCTAGTTAAATATGGGCCATTCGATATGCTTTTATAAATTTAAATTTGGGTCATCCATGTGGGAGAGATTTAAACTAAAGCGATCTGCGGACGCCTTTACATTTTTTGCCTTTAAAGTTGCGCTAGGCTAACATGTGGAGAATTGGCCGGTTCTTTTATATTTAGCCGATTCGAGCCTATTTTCAACTTGACTTATGTTGACCCCTAGACACGTGGAGAGTTAGTGCTCATTTGAGTTTCCACTTTGGAAACGGATCCTCGAAATGACGCGAACGGACACGTGGCTTCTTTTTCCGGTTCTGGACTTTTCAATGGCCAACTCTGTCTCTTCGTTGACTCTAACCATGTGGTGAGTTGGCGTTCATTTGAAAACCGGCCTTTTGATTTCACTTTTGAAATCATGTTGTTGAGGCATGTGGAGGCTTCCACCTACCCACTCATACTTAATTAATTTAAATAATCTGGATCTATCCTTTTTGGATCGAGACACATGGAGGAGCGCGCAAGTTTAATAACGCCCTTAGCTTCGACTCTTGAAGTTACATTGTTTGGACGCGTGGAGGCTTCTGATGTTGCTTGAAACATGACCATGCCACATCCAATTAGGGATGTCCACGTACTACCCATGGATACTGGGACAAAAATTAACCGAAGGGAAGATACGCCTGTCATTCCCGACTGTGGGAAGAAATAAAAATAAGGGGAAAAACTTGACCATTACGCTTGACTTTCAAAATGGTCTCTGTACAATGAAAAACTGTAAAAAATAACAGGCTTGACGCGATCCAATACTCCAAGTTACCAACTCATTTTTTTTGAAACTTGACTTCAAAAGAGTGGAATTTGGAGAGCGACAATAGTTGGCTCTTTCTAGGGATGACTTGACAGAGGAATGAGGCAAGATCAAGAACCATAAAAAAAATCAAGGAAAGCAGACCAGTGCCTTATCCATTGGGAAAATAGAGTCAAAGGCAGAACCAATACAAGGAAACACACACAAGACAGGAAAAGAAACAAAACAAACCAAAAGGGAAGACCCAAAACAAAACACACCACACAACAAAGAACAAGAAAGGGAAACAAGCCAAAACCAAAAACCAAACACAATGTACAAAAGGACTTCCTATCCACCTAGGACTTGAAAAACTTTAGGTACTACCCACTATAAGGAAGTGGGAGGGGAGATCCATCCATGTAATCCGAGAGAAAAAAGTTCTCTCCAGCAAAATTTCTGATTCTAAAAGGACCAAGCTAAAGAGAATCAAACTTACCATGGCTTCCTCATGGCTCATGTCTTTTGTCCCAAAGTAGCACAATGTCTCCTACTTGGAAAACTCTGGGTTTGGATTTCTTGTCAAACAAATCCTTCACTTTCAATTGATGAGTTGCTATCCTGTCAACCACTTGCAATCTATCCTCATCAAGCTTTTGAAGGTACATGATCCTCTTGTCCAAGGAATTGGAAAAACTTGAATCTTCAATAGCCTTCATTAAGTGCAAGGCTAGTAATTCCACTATTATTGGTAACTAGGCTTCAACACCATACACCACTTGAAAAGGAGACATCCCAATTACTCTTTTGGGTGTAATTCTATCTCCCAGAGAGCATCATAAATTTTCTTGTGCCAATTCCTCTGAGAATCATTTACAAGCTTTCTAACTATGTTCACCAAGTTCTTGTTTGTTGATTCTACCTGTCCATTCCTTGGGGTAGTAGTCTAAAGAATGAGCAAGGGAGATCCCATACCCATAACAGAAGTCCATCATCTTAGTAGAAGAAAATTTGGAAGCATTTTCAGTCACAATTTTGTTTAGGGTCCCAAACTTGATCAATATGTTCTCCTTAATGAAGTTGCAAACTACCTCAGAAGTAGTGCTCTTGACTGGGATGGCTTCCACCCACTTGGTGAAGTAATCTATGGTAGTCAACACATGGGTATGCCCAACACTGGAAGATGGATTGAGTGCTCCAATGAAGTCTAAACCCCATTTTTGAAATGGCTCTTCAATCACTATAGGCTTGAGAGGAAAATTAACCAACTTAGGTCTTCCAACAAATGTTTGGCATGCTTCACATTTACCAACCCATTTTGATGCATCTCTAAACAGAGTGGGCCAATAATAACTAGCATGAAGTATTTTATGAGCTGTTATAGTAGAGGAGAAATGACCTCCACAAGCTTGGTCATGAAAATCAGAGAACAAATTCTTTTGTTTCTCCTTGTCTACACACTTCAAAAACCTTCCATCTATGCCTCATTTGAACAAAGCATTCTCCCATAACACATATTGTGTAGACCTCAGTTTGATGGCTCTCTTCTCTTTGGCACTCAAGTGAGATGGAAATTCTCCATAGGTCAGAAAGTGAGCAATGTCAACATACCATACATCTGTCGAGCTAAGGAACAGAACAACAGGGACATCAACTCCATCTTTGGACAACTCCTTGGCAGCTCCCTTAGCAATGAGTTCACATAGGCCCTTACCCCAAACCAGCTTTGTTGGCCTAATGTCAAGATCATACTCTTGCACCTTTGCTACCTAATTACCTCTCTTGGTTCCAAATTATTGCTGAGTAAGAATGGATTTGATTGTTGTATCAGGCACCAACACCACAGAATGAGAATTAAGGATGTAAAACCTAAACTGCTTGACAGATTTGACAACTACAAAAGCATGTTTCTCCATCATGGTGTACTTCATCTCATGAGTTTTCAAGACATAACTCATGAATGCAATTGGGAGCTCATGATCTTCAGCATTCTTCTAGGCTAACATAGCAGCTAGGGTATTTTCAGTGGCATAATAATAGATAATGAAATCTTTGCTAAAGTCAAGGCACACCAAGATTGGAGTCTTTGTAATAGCCTATTTAATGTCCTCAAATGATTTCTTCCCTTCAGAGGACCAACCAAAAGTTTGCTTCCCTTGCATCATGTGAGAAATGCTCATAGTAAGTTCTACAAAATCGGGGATGAATCTTCTTAGGAAATTGATCTTACCAAAGAAAGAATGGACACCTTTCTTACTTGATGGAAGAGGAATTTGCTTTGGATGGCCTGAACTCTCTCTCGGATCAATCTTGATCCCTTCCTTTGAAACAATGTGTCCCAACAACTTTCCTTCTGTGACACAAAACACAAACTTCTTAGGGTTTAAATAAATCCCATGCTCTCTACACTTCTGCAATATTGTTTTAAGGTGTTGGAAGTGATATGTTCTTACTTTAGAAAACACTGTAAAGTCATCCAAATACACAACAATGCGTTTCCCTTTCAAACTACCAAAAGCCAAGTCCATGGCCTGCTAGAAAGTAGCACCAACATTAATGAGACCAAATAGCATCCTCTTGTATGCAAAGGTGCCCCAAGGAGTAGTAAAGGCAGTCTTATGTTGATCTGCAGTATTCACCTCTACTTGATTGTACCCCAAGAATCCATCTAGTATAGATAACATCTCCGAGCGTATGACAGCTTGCAATACTTGGTCCATCATGGGGAGAGGGTAGTTTTCCTTCAAAGAACCCTGATTTAGATTTTGAAGTCCACAAAAATATGAATCTCACCATTCTTCTTCCTGACATGCACTATATTAGCAATCCACGTTGAACGGTGGATGGGGAAGATGATCTTATCCTTTAAAAGATTTTGTATTTCTTGGAAAATTGTATCAGCTATCTTTGGATTATATTTCCTTCGCTTCTTTTTGAATAGTTTGATCCTAGGCTTAAGAGGAATGAAATGTTGTATTTCTTTAGGCTTAAAAGCCTTAAGATCATCATAAGAGTAAGCCAAAACATCATCATACCTCTTCAACTGATTCACCACCTTCTTTTTCTCTTCCTGAGTGCAACATTTTCCAATGTTGACCATTTTGGGATCATCAAGACTCCCAATATTCACTTTCTTAGTCTCAGTAAATTGTTGGGATCCTTGAGAAACTTTAGACTTCATATACCTATCATGTTTATCAAAAAGATCCTCCAAACTCACCAGCCCTTTAGGGATTTTGTTGCCTTTCAGTTTGATGCATCCATCTTGATCCATCTCTTCTTTGACACCCTCTTCAATAGATGACACACACTCTCTAGGAAGATTATCACTTCCTTCAAAGTAAAACTAATCAAAGTTGTCTCTAAGCTCTAAGAAAGAAAGCAAATGTTGGTCATCATTGAAAAATTGCCAATTATTTTCATTGTTAGGCACACTGGGTCTATGGATCATCTCAATGGTGAATTTCTCTTGAGGGAAATCAGGATGAGGAATCAACAAGGACCCCAAAATAGCTAGAGAGTTAACCCTAGTGTTCCTTTCCCTTGGCACAACTTCAATGGAAAAAGCATCAAGGAATTCAATGGAATCCTAGACCAGATTCCTATAGTGCTTCAACCTTCTGTTCTTTACTTGATAAAGGTCTCTAACTTGTTTTACAATTAGCTCTGCATCTCCACGAGCAAGAAGGTTCTTCACTCCCATTTCCTTTGCCATGCTCAACCCAAGAATGAGGGCCTCATACTCAACAATATTGTTGGTATTTTCAAACTGGAACTTGAAGGAGAAAGGATGAACCTTACCCCCAGGAGAAATGAGCACTACACCAGCTCCAGAACTAGCTAAAGAGCAGCTTCCATCAAACTCCAAAGTCCACACACCATTAGGATCAAACAACACTCCCTTTGACAGACTTGTCTCCTCTTGTGACATGATCATGTAGTTCCCATGCCCAATGTCTTCATACAATATTTGTGCTTTAGGATCATCTTTCTTTTTCACAATATACTTTGCTTGTTTCTCATGTAACAACTTCTTCTTCTCCCCATTGACATGGATCAAGGCATGTGACCAATCCATTTGGATATCACCTCCAACATCTTTGCAAAAGTTCCTACTTAGCAACATGCCATAGGAAGGAGGGATATCGGAAACCAAGATGGTAGTAAAGACCTTCTTCTCTAGTAAAGAAGCAAAAGCTACTTGTACATCCTTGATTCTCCCAACCAAAGGCACTTCTCTACTTTCCATGGAATAATAAGAGCCATAAGTGTGGGTTAGGGTTAGACCCAAAGCATGAGCCACTTTTGCAGGCATTACATTATCAAATGCACCAAAATCAATGACACAATTGCTAAGCTTGTGGCCAGCTATGAGGAGAGTCACATAAAAGGGTTTGATCTTCTCATTGGGTGAAGTAACTGCAGCCACAAGGATGGGTTGAGGTGAAGAAGGAGTGGGTAAAACACCTTTAGAAGAATGGGCTGGGGTTTTAGATTTATAATTTATAAAGTTAACCATTTTGGCAAAGGCTTTAGGATGGGTGTGATAGAAATCTGCCTCTTGGTCTTTTTAAGATGGTCTATAATGTTAGAAGATCCAGATGTGGATGGGGAATCACTACTAAGAGTAGGAGGAGATTTTTATCTATCAACTTTATCATTTGTTGGAAAAGAATTCTTAGAAGTAGAAGTAGAGGGAGAAGGACTAACAGAGCTTACCTTTTGGGTGGAAGTAGTAGGAATAGGAGCTCCTCTTCTTGCAATCACCGAGATGGTGATGGGGTACTCCTTGGATATTTTTACAGAGTTGCACCACTTTTTCCTTTTGTTGGTCTACTCCGGGTCATAACAACATATGACTCACTATTCATCTCAGCCACTACATCATCATAGTCATCTTCATCATCCACACCTTAGTGGTGAGGAAATGAACTCGAGAACCACCAGGCTCCTCTAGTTCTTCATCAGCTTCCTCTTCTTGTTCATCATAGAGCCCATTCTCTTCCTCATCATTAGGCTTAAGAACTTCACAAGTAGCATTGACAGGCACCTTGAGGGGTGGAACTTCAATGGCCAACCTGGTTTGAGAAGAGGGCAAGTGGTTCCTAGGTTGAAAGTTCTTCCTTGGAACATCTTGATATGGAGCATGTTGAGCCAATTGTTTCTTGATGGCAATGAGGTCATTAGCCAACTTTTGCACCAACTAATCTGCATTACCTCTAGGAGAAGAGGAAGAAGAAGATGCTTTGGATTTGAAAGGATCCCTTTTCAGCTTGGACATGATCAAGTCATCTTCCACATTGACATACTAATCTCTGATTAGCATCCAAAGTTGCAATATTTTCTCTCCTCAGGGCATAACTTACTTCCGAAAATTGAGCATTCAAGAAGAAACACTTCTGAATCTAATCAATAGGCCTAGTATTTTGTGGAATCTTGTTAATAAACTTATTGAACTTGGCCACAAATTCTCTCATAGGATCATGTGACTCCTTGATTTGAGAAATCTGAGCTAGCAAAGCATGCACATCTTTAGCAGGTTTGAAATGCTTTGCTCAAATGCAGCCCTCATAGTAGTCCAATCGTTGATGGTCCCAACAGGAAGATGGTAAAGCCAATTTGCAGCATTGTCTTGCAAGGTCTCCACAAACATCCTATTAGAGACATCCTTATGCTCAACTCTAAGGACCCCACATGCAACAATGAAGGCTACAATGTGTTCATCAGGGTGCACTTTGCCATCACCTCTAAATTTGGGAAAATTCTTCCTGTTACCCCTAGGTAACTCATGTAATGGTTGAGGAAGAGCAGAGGACCAACTCTTTTTCCCCAAGGCAGAGGTACTGCCATCCTTGGAAAGATTTTTGAAGTGGAACTGAGACACCAACAAGAATTAGGGCATGGAGATTAGGGCTAAGTTGTGCTTGAGGAATGCTACTACCAGAAGCTCTATCTTCAACAGGAGGTGTGCTTGTGGAACGAGCTCTTCTATTTCTTCTTGTTGGAGGAAGTTGAAAACCTTGTTGATCTAGGAGTTGAAATTAGGGATCTTCAATTCCAAGAGCCCTTCTACCACGAGTGTATCTTAGAGTCGCCAGATCAAAGAAATGATCAAATTAGTTGTTCTTTTTAGAAAGGAAATTTGTTGAACAAATCCCCAGAGTCACCAAAAACTGTTGGGTTTTAGATTTTCACTTGGAATGAAACCACAGTCAGGGGACAAGCAAGTCCCTCCTCTTTAATGGGAGAGGTTCCCTTATTGAAAGCAGGGGCAAAACCTATGTACAAATACACAATCTTTCATTCAATGGTGGTTTCCGATATCTTTAAATGTGTTTAATTCTTAAAAAGTTATCAATACATGAGGATAGAAGATTAAAGGGAGGAGGGAGGCAAAATAAGAAAATAATTTCAGGGAAAAGATATGGCAGAGAAAACCCTTATATGTATTGAGAAAATGAGATATAGAGTAGAACCATTCATGTTTATAACGGGCACAATCCATGAGACTCAAAGTTCTTGAGATTGTATAAACTAGAACACAAAGTTTCTAAGCATGCAAGGATTAAATGATTCACAGATCAGAGCAAGAAGGAAAGAGAAAATAGAGGAAAAAGGGGAAAAACCTTGTATTGATTTCTTTATATTCGAAATTACAGTTCTAGAATCTCAAAATTCCCACCCTTTACAATGGCTTTGAAAGCCTATGAAATAGCTCGTAAGAGACGGTTACAACTTCCTCGAGCAAGCAAGAAACAATTACAAATCATTCCAATCATTCATGCCCTTTCAAATTATTGATTCGCAAAGAAATGTTAATGGTGGAAAAAACCAGATTTCCAATATACGGCCATTACATTATTTCACCATTTAAATATGCGTCATTCAATCTACTTTTATAAATTTAAATTTGGGCCATCCACGTGGGAGAGATTTAAATTGAAGTGGGCCTACGGATGCCTTTTTCATTTTTTGCCTTTGAAGTTGCGCCAGGATGACACATGGAGAGTTGGCCGGTTCTTTTATATTTAGCTAATTCGGGCCTATTTCTTGCTTGACTTATGTTGACCCCTAGACACACAGAGAGATAACACTCATTTGAGTTTCCTCTTTGGAAACACCTCCTGAAATTGTGTCAAACGGACGCGTGGCTTCTTTTTCCGGTCCTAGACTTTTCAATGGCCAACTCTATTTCTCCATTGACTCTGACCACGTGGCGAGTTGGCGCTCATTTGGAAACCAACCTTTTGGTTTCACTTCTAAAATCACGTCATTGAGGCACGTGGAGGCTTCCACCGACCCGCTCATACTTAGTCAATTTAAATAACCGACTTTGTCCCTTTTTTGACTTGGGACATGTGGAGGACTGGCGCAAGTTTGAGAACCACCCCTGGCTTTGACTTTTGAAGTTGTTCTATTTGGATGTGTGGAGGCTTCCGTTGTTGCTTGAAACACGGCCATGCCACACCCAATCGGGATGTCCATGTACTACCCGTGGATCTTGGGACACAAATTAACTGGGAAGATACGCCCATCATTCCCGACTACGGGAAGAAATAAAAAGAAGGGGAAAAACTCCACCATTACGTCTAACTTTCGAAATTTTCTCCATGGAATGAAAAACTGCAAACAATACCAGGCTCGACGCGATCCCATACTCGAGGTATCGACTCAAAATTTTGAAACTTGACTTCAAAAGAGGGAATTTGGAGAATGACAACACCCCGATGACCCACTTCCCCACTCTTTGCGAAGAAAAACCCACGTGTCCTTTCATGGGTCTTAAGATCTTCTTTGAACTTTTATACATTATTACCTTAGTGTGTGGAAATACAACTATGCCCCGATTCCCGCATCCATCCTATTTTTGACAAGTGTACTTCCTCGGAGGTGAAGTAAATTTCTGTTTGTGCAACTTCTAATTGTGAATATTTAGAGGAATATTTTTCGGGCCTCGAGGCCTAATTTGCATATTATGAATGTTATAGAAAGTTATAAGTTTACAACTTAAACCCACCATACCACAACCAACTGGAACATGCCATGTATCATCGGGTAGCAAAACCAAATATGAAATTTGTAATATGATCAAGGAATAGTGCACATAAGTAATTTTTCTGATTTAAACCCGATTCATGATTAGTTTTTTGCAAAGGTTTTCAAAAACAACATGCCTAACACGATCCTCGACTAGAAAAGAGGAAAAACGACCTACACACGGGAAACTCAAATGCATTTAATCATGACTATAACTTTCAAACTCGCACCTCTCACGGGAAGAAAAAAACATAATAATTTTCAAAGGCATTATCTAAGCAAAAAGGGGTAAGATTATTTTGAGCACCAACACCGGTTCCGAATTAGGGATGGTCACTCCCTACGGGTGCCACAAGAACCAAACATAACACAAATACAACAGGCCACATGCTAAAATCCATTGGGATATGGAGTCAAATAACATACGCACTAGATCATGTAATAATAATGCAAACCATCATGGAATAATGTTTTTTCGAATA
Organism: Taxus wallichiana var. yunnanensis; assembly: GCA_018340775.1. Lineage (NCBI taxonomy): Eukaryota > Viridiplantae > Streptophyta > Pinopsida > Cupressales > Taxaceae > Taxus > Taxus wallichiana. The sequence continues at coordinate 420,910,308 of CM031234.1, read as the reverse complement.
AAGTCTCTTTACCATCATAAACACAAACCATCGGTTCCTAGTCCATATTTTGATTTGTAAATTCTCCTTCATTTTGTAAAAAACCTCTAAACCTAGGCATCATCTTCAAAAACTTGCCAATGTTTGACATTTTCAGGGACATATGGTCTTGTCAACACTTCTATATCATACTCACAGTAAGGAGACATTGTACAATTTTCAAATCTAGATCCCAATACTACCAACCTGTCTGCAATAGTATTATGCTTTCTGTCATGGTATATTATGTTGAAAGAATCAAACATTTCAATAAAATCCCAAACTACATGCTTATATTGTTTCATTCTTTGATTTTTGGTTGCATATAATTTCCTAACTTACTTGACTACCAATTTTGAATCTCCCTTAACAATAATGTCCCTAATACCATACCTCCAAGCAATCCTTAAACCCAAAATTAGTGCTTCATATTTTGCAATATTGTTAGTGCACTCAAATCTAAGTTTAAAAGAAAAACTGAATACCTCTTGATTTGGAGATATTAGGACAACACCAACACCATTCCCAAATTTAGAACAAGCTCCATCAAACATCAAAATCCAAGGGAAAAAATTTGCTTAGGACATTTACATTTTCAATGCTATGCTCTTTAAAATCTGCATAGCCCACAAAATTATCAACATCTACATCTGTATATAATACTTCATAAGAAGCATTGTTAGGGTCTTCAATCAGATGTAACATATTTTTCTCACCATAAAATTTTACAAGGCTTCTGTAGACACCAAATTTGTGTCTTACGACCCCTTGTGACCCGCATCTCATCTCGCAACCTAACCTCATCACCTAAACCTTACACAATTATTTATTAATTACCTTGTAATTGACAAATCCACATCATCTCACCTGCCACCTCATTTTGCCACTTCATCATGACCTAGCCCTAACCCTAAACTAACCTAATTAAGACCTATAACTTGGTCTACACCTACACCCATGACTAATGACCCCTTTCTCGGACCCAAAACCGACCTTCTAGTCACTTGACCAAGCCCGCAACTAATCCCTCGGGAGAAAAGCAGGGAAGGTGGGCTATTTTACTAAAAATAGCCTACTTTTTCCTTACCGATGCCGATTCCTACTCGACCGCCGTCGGTTACGTAACCGCCATCGGTTCCCTGTAAAATGGGCTCCCCTAACCAGAAACAAGGGTGGAAGGATTTTAGGAATCAACAGAGATCATTTGGGAGTGATCAAGAGAGTCCAGATCTTCACTTGACCGAGCAGAGACGAGTGAAGAAACCAGAAGAGTTGCAGCAAAAGGAGATCAAGCCCAAAACTGCAACAGAACAGCCAGAGTTCTCAGATACTCAGCTGATCATCGGGAGGGAGATATTTCATCTTCTGTTTGTCCAGCCATCCTACCTAGAGTTCTGCCTTTGTCATCAGAGTTCTTGGACCTGCATCTTTGTCAATAACCAGTAAGTTACATCTTGCATGTCCTCTTTAATAACATTTCTTAGACTTTTTGAAGCACAATCCTCACAAATCCATTCCTAGATCCACTACCCAGCGTGCTATTGCATCTAACTATCATTCATCTACCTCTCATCACCTTATTTCCTAATATCACCTATATACAGCCTTACAAATAACACAACTACCAAACAACACAACCACCCCCACAAAACAACCAACCTTCAGATCCTAGACCATACCGATATCGGTTATCAGCAACCGGTATCGGTTATCCTGACTATAACCAAAAACCAGCCTTTCCCCTACCCAGTTCAACGTAGCAATTTAATTGATATCTTACAGTCTTTTGTGTTAATTCATATTAGCAGGGGAACTGACCACCTTCGAAAGGAAGTTTTATATTTCCTGGGCCCAAGGCAGTTCCCTCATTTATTGTCTAATCAAAATCGTGTGGTCTTGTGTTCTTATTTGCAGGTAGTCCTTCCAAGACAAAAAGGAGTTCTTCGCAGTCAACCTGATCTTTCTCTACGGTACGCGCACACCATCTCGACGTTCAACAGGTATTCCTCCTAGCCCTAACCTTATCTGTTTCTAAAAGGAATGAAAGGATAGAAGCAACTCTATTCCCAGAAGCCGAAACATTCCGAGTGAAACATTTTGGCACGCCCGGTGGGACCCATTTTGGGTTTCTTTCTTTCTTACTTGCTTTCATATAGGGAGTATACTTGTTGTTTTCTTCTTCTAAAAGATATTCACAAGGTTTTGTATTATTTTGATAAAAGAACTTGCTTTGCTTTTTACATCTCGCATTAGTGAAAGTCATCTCTTTTGCTTCATCGAATATCATTTTCGATTTGGGTTTAAAACACGTGCATTGCATTACTGCTTGCTGTTTTCAATTCTAGCGAACATAGATTAAGTAAGCAATTGTCGTACACGTGGGGGTGATATCCACGGTATTGACAAGAAATTAATCTTACTTTCACTGCACAACACATACCGAATCACTTCACAATTAACACAACAGCTCAAACATCCCCCTTTTCCGCGGTATTCCTCCGCCCGATTGAGGTAACCTTATAAGCCAAAACAACTTGACATTTCCCCTAAGTCTTTTGTTTAGGATTGACATCATTCCGCGTCTAAAGGCATAAGCCCACAATAATTAAAATTAACCCTAGGGTTAGTCTCTGGATTTGCGTGTGCATCTTGCTTGTTTTTAGTTCTGTTTTCTTTCTCATACCCTGTCTTCTGTGATCAATAACTGGACAAGTATACTAAACGTTGTTAAAAATCAAATTAGCAGCCTTTTATATCTTGTTAGCCCAGACTTCTTACACCGACATCGGTTACCTGACCGACGTCGGCTATAGTATAACCGACATCGGTTACGAGACCGATATCGGTTACTGTCTTTCCCAATTCCTGACAAACCAGCAACCTACCAATTTCACCGATCGAGTTTGTTTCATTTTTCTGATTGAAACCCTACTGTGAACTCTGTCCATGGTTGTTATCACTCGAAAGCAAGCCGCCGCCATGGTTTCACATGCTTGCTCTGTTTCTTTGCCTGAATCACCCCCTTCACATTCTGTGGGGAATCCTACGGATACCAGCGAGGTTCCTAAAATTCCTGTGGGAGATAAGGACTTTGCCAAGTTTCTGGATGCTAATTCTAGCGCTGTACAATACTATTTGTCTCATACCCCTGACCGTACGCCTGATGGTCAGCTCCTTGTTGGTATGCCTATTAGTATAGCTGCTCATTTAGCTCCCACTCCGCCTGATAACACCGCCTTGCTTCCTGCATCTCTAGCCCCGTCTCCCAATCCGACGGCTTCAGAGGTTCATACGACTCAGATTGGCTTTCCGTTGGTTAATCTTGGACCCCACATATCATTACCGCCGACTGCCCCTACCTCATCTCTCTTGCAGACTGCTCCGTTCATGACTTGCTCTCTGCCACCTATCCACACTAGCTTTCCTTCTCAAGCTCCGCCTACCTTTTCATTCCCATACACGTATCCAGTGACCTCAACATCTTATATGGGACATCCCTATTCGGTCACCTCAACATATTCATCCTCCATACCTTATCAACACTTAACCCCACCATTGTCCAGCGGAGGCCCTTGGCCCAATTTGCCTCCGTTTACCACAATCGCACCATCATCTCATCCAACCACGGATTTCATCAAACAAATGATGGACAAAATGCAAAATCTGGAGGCCTCTGTTTCAGGAAGTCGTAGCGCCTTAACATACGAACAAGTTTGTCGGGAGCCTATTCACCCTTCTGTCCCCCTTCATTCGTATCCTCCTCAATGGGAATTACCAAAATTTACCCGTTTTAACAGTAAAGAGGACCCTCAACAACACTTGCGATCATTTAGACATGCTTGTTATTTGATTGCTCATGATGATGCCTTGTTACTCCGCACCTTTCCCATGTCCTTATCAGGACCCGCCTTGGAGTGGTACAGTGCTTTAACCCAGCACTCAATCTTCTCTTTTAACCAACTAGCCCAATCTTTCTTGGATCATTTCTCCATTAACATTGCCAAGAAAGTATCTATCACCGACCTTTATGCCATCCGACAATTTGAAGACGAATCTATCGCAGATTTCATTGGACGATGGCGGGGCCTTATCAACCAACTTACATATGCCTTGCCTCAGGCTGAACTTATCGAACTTTTTACGCGGGCATGTGCTAAGCACATTTCTCCTACTCTTCAAATTCAAACTTTCCGCACATTTGATGAGGCCTTTACCATGGCTCGGAAACTAGAAATTCGAGCCTTAGAAGAAGAGAAATTGCGGTTGCGCAACAAAAACCCCAATTTCGAACTCCAGATTCTACCAATAAACCAAACACCACCACTCCTCACACGTCCACTTCTTCAAAATCAAAAGGAGCTGTCCACGCGGTGATGGTCAAATCTCAAACACCGTCTAATACCCCACCAAAAACCACCTATAAGTACAAAGCCGAGCCCATCAATTACACTCCCTTGGGAGAAACTTATGGTGTCATCTTGGAAAAATTGCTCAAAGCCGGAGCTATCGCCTTGCCTCCTGTTAAACCCCACTCCGGGTTTGATTCTACCCGCGCTATACCTTCCTGGTACAAAGAAAATGACTTCTGTAACTTTCACCGCGTAAAAGGACATAGTCATGAAAACTGCAAAATGTTGAAAAACATAGTGCAGGAAATGGTTGACGCAGGTGATATAACCCTCGATAATCCTAATGCCCCTGCCAACCGAAATTTGAAAATCTTCAACAAACCATTCCCAAATCACTCGTCCAACAGTAACGTAAACCAGGATATCTTAGCCGAGGAGAGTGTTCATGAGATCCATGCAGTCTTTGACTCCCAGCCAAAAGCCTCTATCGAGAAAATTTTGAATCAAGCCTCTCCACTAACACAAGAGTCGAACCTCCTTCACCACCATCAAGCCAAAGCGAAATCATTCCTTTACCCATAAAAGAGTTAACTGCCTAGACTTCTCTTCTCATCAATGAGTGCAACACACTACATCCCTACAAGACTCGCGAACGGATGTTATCTAATTTATCTATTTCCCAAATGTCCCCTTCTACCGCTCTTCTTTGCACAAGAGGAAGGCTCGCCACTCCTTTTGACATCCTTAGGCGAGAAATCTCTTGCACCAACATCACCAAATTCTTTAACCATAATGAGACCCTCTCAAACATGCCCTCCTGCCTATTAGTAGTTCATCGCCTAAATCTTTTCAACAACAGTCGACCTCTTAATATCTATTGATACGATTACCTCATCTACCCCCCCTGTATGACACCCACGGTGGTGGAATCACAACCCGTCTTTCTTCCGTACCAAATTTACAATTCATGCCTAAAGATTGTCATTCTCCAGAAGATAGACGAGTCCTATGGGAGCGTTTGAGTATCCCCTATTCTACTCAAATGCGGTGCAGTGAACCATATATCCTAAGTGTTTGAAACTCAAAATGCCTATGTCCTCGGTCTCACCCCGTATCTATACTAAGTAGCCCATCCCCCTCTATTAACCTAACCAAATCCTCCCCTACACTTGGGACCTCACCAATGCCTAGTCTAACGCACCCACCTAAGCGACTTGATTTATCCAAAAATAAAGCCGCCCCACCACCTAGGAGACAAACTCAATCCGTGCCTCTATCACAATCAAAACCATCATCGTCACACCTACCTTCCATATTGGGACCTCATCCCTCCACCTTGCATCAATATATCATACCTCCTGCGTTTTCTTCAAAACGACCTACGCCTTCTGCACCTATACAGAGATCAAAGGGTATATCAACATTGTCACCCCACATATCCTGTCCACCCATCAACCCTAAACGAACTCCATCATCAAAGGATTTATTTTCTGTCACTCCCCTTTCTCCGTGGTTGTTTCCCGCTACCACGTCATCTGTAGCCTCATCATCTAACCAGCTGAATATAGCTTCTGCGCCAAAGAAACCACGTTTAGTGAAAACCACGTGTCAACACCCCTCGGCTAAACCACCACCCGTACGAACCAACCACGCCCAAACATTACCAAAACCCGCAAAACCAATACCCTCATCCTCCTCCGATTTTGACCCACTCAAAGGATCTTACGCCAAAATCCTTGCTATGTTGGTGGAGAATGCGACCATTTCCCTACCCCCACTTAGACCTTATGACCCGTCTAAACCTCGACCTATAGGTTACGATGAGTCTAAAATCTGCGCCTATCACCGCACACCAGGACATGATGTGGAGGGATGCAAAGCTTTAAAAACCATCCTTCGTCAGTCACCTCTCCCAGATACAAAGGTTAAGAAAGACAACTTACGAAGGGAGAGACCTTTAGCTTCAATTCCCTCTACTATACCATCTGTCCCCGCCTCACCAAGATCTATCATTATTACAACCCCACCTCTTGAAGACCATGATTTATCCCAACCATCTTCCTCATCTCAGGTCTACGAGATTAATATGATTAGTGTTGCTACTCGAGCGCAGAAAAACAACGAGAAAGCAAAAGAAAGCACACATGCGTCCTCTCTTTCTCCATCCAGCATCCCGATTGCACCACCACCCAAAGTGGTTATTCGTGGACCCGCTTACCCCGTCTCTAATGGAGTTGCCCATCGAGCCATGATCAAACAGCTTCACCAATCACCCGTAAAAATGACACTATATGATCTCATTCAGACTTCTGAATCCCATCGACAAGCTCTCGTTGAAATTCTTCAAGGGATCGAGGTCTTACCTAATGAAACCCTGCCTGTTGCCTCCATTCTAACACCCAATCATGTTGCTTCTCTCACCAAACAACCCTTTGCCCAACCACTTCGTCTCTCGTGAAAAAGTTGCTGGTGATCGGTTTCTCTGAAGATGAAATTGTTGACTTTGGTACAGAAGATCCTGACCCTGCCCTTTTCATCTCAGCTTACGTCCGGGACATTCGGGTACGTCGTGTTATGATTGACGGGGGCGCTAGCCTAAACATCATCTCTTCAAAAGCCTTCCAACAAATGAATATCCCTTCTAGCTACATGTGTGCCAATCCCATCATTGCGGTCATTCAATGATATTATTATTACCTCTACCTTAGGCACCGTGATCCTCAACATTCGGGTAGGACCACGTACTTTACCCGAACTCTTCTATGTCCTTGAAGGAGAGTTCCAATATAACATATTGCTAGGTCGCCCTTGGATCTCGGGCTATGGGATGCGTTCCCTCAACATTACATAGATGCATAAAATTTGAGTACGAGGGGAAGTCCTACACCGTAAAAGCTGATCCTCCCCCCTTTAAAACCTGCAATATGTTATACCGCCCTAACGATGTGCTTATACCAATCAAGACACCCATTCATTCAACCCAACCGTCCTCTTCAAATGTACCTCAACCATCCACCTCAACCGCACCTACGCCTTTGAGTGAAACCACCGTCGCAAAAACCACTTCCCTTCCGCATGCTAACATCCCAACCGCATGAGACCCCTTAGTAGATTTTTTCAACGCCTTACTTTGGGGAGTATCGCCTATATAACGTTAGTTCTTTCCATACCCCACAGGAATACGGATAGGTACATGCACATCCTACCTATGACCGTCATGTGGGGGAAGTAATCTCTTACGGACCACCCCATTGCCGCACTAACCTAACGTATGGGGGTGTTGACGCATCCTCCATTACCCCTGAACCCCCTCTTGGTGTGGTTCCCTTCCAATCCGATTTTCAATACTTGACAAATTGTCGTTTCGCCCTCACCTTCTTGACTCATTTGGGTTTGGAAAGGCTTTGGTTTTGGTCTTTATGAACAAGGCCGACATACACTCATTCCCGTGACTACACGCAAACACAATGATCGCAGTGGTCTCGGTTCTCCTGAAACACCTACACAGGAGGAACCTCGTGTCAGTTGTCTTCTAGAAGACAACGATGTCACCCCTACCGAACCATCATCACCCATTTTTCCTTCGTCACCCACAGAGTCAATAGATCCCGAATCTATCCCTCCTAACTTTTTTTTTTTCATAAATGCTATCTTCCTAGGTCCTCTCAATTATCAACGCGATAATGAGGACCCCTCTTCTATCCCCCTTCTGTATCCAGATATGATTAAAGAGGACTCACCTTCAATAAACGTTGTTGAGTGTCAGGATGATGACTCCATCCTCACTTACCTTGGCGCGGATGACTCTTATATTCAACGCGCCTTACCATCTGAAACTCAAACCATGCTGAATGAATCTACTATAGAAATCAACATCCACACGGAGGAAGATCCTCACATTGTGAAGATCGGACAATCCCTTAACACATCAGAACAAGTCGCCTTTACTACCTTTCTCCGTGCTCGCATGACCAAGCTTTCGCTTGGTCTATCTGTTGACATGCGGGAATTGATCGACATTGCCGTCCATAACATTACACTAAAACCTGATTCCAAGCCAATTAAACAGAAATTGAGAAAAATGCATCCACGCATTGCTCTCTTGGTCAAAGAGGAGCTTCAACGACTCCTTTCTGTTTCCTTCATTCTGCCTATTGACTATCCTCAATGGATTTCTAACATCGTACCTGTCACTAAAGCGACGGGGGGACTTTGGATATGCATGGATTTCCGAGATCTTAACCTCGCTTGCCCTAAGGATGACTTCCCCCTACCTAGCATTGACCAACTTGTAGATCTCACTGCAGGCCATGAGATGCTCTCTCTCATGGATGGTTTCTCGGGATATAACCAAATTTTGGTTGCCCCCGCCGATCAACATAAAACTGCCTTCATAACTCCTTGGGGAACCTTCTGTTACCGTGTAATGTCATTTGGCCTTAAGAATCTTTGGTGTGACCTATATCGGCGGGCTATGACCTACATTTTTCATGACATTATGCACACTATCCTTGAAGATTACGTCGACGATCTTCTTGGCAAATCTAAACATCGTAGTGAACATCTTGATGTTTTAACCATTATTTTTGATCGCCTGTTACAATATTCTGTCCGCCTTCAACCAAAGAAATGTGTCTTTGGTGTCCTTTCGGGGAAACTTCTTGGCTTTATCGTCTCTTTGCGTGGCATCGAGGTCGACCCATCTAAAGTCAAAGCTATCCTAGAAATGCCCCCACCTACCAATCTCAAACAATTACGTAGTTTACAAGGTAAGCTCCAATCTATCCGACGTTTCATCTCCCAACTCTTGGATCGATGTCAACCTTTCCATCACCTTCTTAAGAAGGACATTGATTTTCAATGGAGCGAAGAGTGCCACCTAGCCTTTGAAGCTCTCAAAACTTATCTCTTGCAGCCACCCGTGCTTATCCCACCTCAGGACGACCGCCCTTTCTACCTTTACCTTTCCGCCACCGACCACGTTGTAGGGGCCATGCTTGCACATCGTGACTCCGAGAATCGAGAGCAAGCCATTTATTATATAAGTCATACTTTGGTGGACTATGAGACTAGGTATACACATGTAGAAAAGTTATGCCTAGCCCTATCATTCGTGGCTACCAAACTCCGACACTACCTTCTGAATCACAAAACTTTCGTCATCACCAACACGGACCCCATCCATTACATGTATGCCAAACCTCATCTAAACCAACGCATCGCAGATGGCTCATGCTCCTCGCCGACCTCGACCTTGAGTTTGTCCACCAGAAATCAATCAAAGGACAAACCATCGCAGATCAACTTGCGGAAGCCCCTCTACCAGGGGAACAATTTACCAATTTTACATTCCCAGACGAACTCATCGCTACTCTTTCCCTCAAGGAGGAGTCGTATCCAATGACCCTCTTCTTCGATGGATCCAAATGCCACCGTGGTGGAGGAGCTGGCGTTGTTCTCATTCCTCTCGACGCTGAGCCCATGCCTCTTTCATTCCGACTCGATTTCCCTTGCACTAATAATACAGCGGAATACGAGGCCCTTGTTCTGGGTCTCCAAGTTGCGTTACACTTAGGTATCAAATCTATCAATATTTTTGGCGATTCTCAATTGGTAGTCAATCAAGTTATGGGCATCTACCAATGCAAAAATGAGGAACTTCAAAAGTACAAACACTACGTGGATTCACTTCTAGCCTTATTTACTCACTATTCTATCCAAACCATTCCCCGCTCCACTAATAAATTTGCGGATACTATGGCTTGCTTAGCCTCGCAAATTCCAGCTTCATCAACTGACTCTGACATTTTCGTCCTGGTCCAACAACTCTTTGCCCCATCTTATTCAGCCCCGGTTGTTTGTACGATAAATACGGTGTCTGCTAACTCGCAGGATACCTGGTATCACCAATTTCATGACTACCTTACAACCTCTGTTCTCCCATCTGACCTTACTAGTACCGGAAAACGCGCGTTTCTTAAACACGTTTCTCGTTATCTTGTTATGGGAGGACTCCTTTATAAACGTGGCTTTGATGGCATCCTCCTTCGATGTCTCACCGGTGCGGAGGTCACCCATACCATCCAACAAGTACATGACGGTATTTGTGGCGGGCATTTTAGTGGCCTTGCCGTGGCCAAACGAATCCTTCGCCTTGGTTATTATTGGCCTACTCTCAATAACGATTGCTACGAATATGTTAAGCGTTGTGTTATGTGTCAACAACACGCCAACCTTCAACATACTCCTAGCCACCCCCTACAGGTCGCCTGAGATCTTTGGCCTTTCTCACAATGGGGTTTAGACCTTATTGGTGAGATTCACCCTTCCTCTTCGCAACGTCACCGATGGATTATCACAGCAACCGAATATTACACAAAATGGGTGGAGGCTATTCCACTCATTTCAACCAAAAAAGAAAAAATTGTAGAGTTCATTAACCACCACATTATCTATCGTTTTGGTGTTCCTCATCGCCTGATAACAGATAATGGAAAATCTTTCAAAAATAAGTTATTACAAGACCTTTGTAACAACTTTGGTATCAAACTTAGCTTCTCATCACCCTACTATCCACAAGAAAATGGACAAGCCGAATCCTCTAATAAAACCCTAACCAAAATCCTCATGAAATTTGTCAATGAGTCTGGAAGAAATTGGCATGATCACATCCCCTTTGCCCTTTGGGCTTATCGTACTAGCATTCGTACCTCTACTAATGCTACACCTTTTTCTTTGGTATATGGTACCGAGGCTGTCTTGCCTCTCGAAATACAAATACCCTCCCTCAGGATATCTCTTCAGGATATTCTCACCAATGATGATTTCCGCCAAGAGCGGTTAGCCCAATTGGAGCTTCTTGACGAACGTCGTCTTACAGCTCTCGATCACCTTCAAATCTATCAAAAACGTATCAAGCGTGCTTATGATAAGCGACTTCATGAGCGTACCTTTAAAGTTGGTGATCTTGTCCTCAAAGAGAATCAACATGTAACCAAACTGGAAAAGAGTAAACGTGGAAAATTTGCTCCTAATTGGATTGGGCCTTATATAATCACTCACACTTATGGATCAGGTACTTATCATTTAGCTTCGCTTAATGGTAAGCCTGAGCCTGAACCCCTTAATGCCTTGCATCTTCGACCATTCTACTGTTGAATTTAGTGTTACATCACTTCCTATCTACCTACTGCTCGTCCCTTGAGCTCACTTACCGCTACATACACTTTGTTTCCTACATCTCCAAATAAAATCAAGCTCACTTCTCACCTCCCCTTAACGATGCCTTCCCCTTTTTAGTCTAGTCCATGACTTCAAAGTATTAAAATAACACCTTCTTATGGGATTTTCTTGAGTCAAACTTCCTACCAAACTAGATGCTTCACGCCAAAAGAACATCTAGCTATCTAAATTATATATAGACTGCTCCCTCGAAGGACAGCTATATGCCAAACTATTGCTGCTATCATATATAGACTGCTCCCCCGAAGGACAGCTATGCACTAAAATCACAGCTGTTACTATAAATAGACTGCTCCCTCGAAGGACAGCTATGCACAGTCAGCCTTTTATCAGAAGCTTCTCGCATTGATCAGCTTCGTGAAGACCTCAAGAATAATACAATCATTATCCCTTGTAGACTTCCCGCATCGATCAGTCTACATTCAATAAATAAAAGCCTCATTCAAAAGAACTTTTGCATCATGGACTTGTCTATTTAGGGTAGGTTCTCTTTCGTCAGAACACTCACTTTGTAATAAGTTCTCCGTACCTCAGCTATACCATTCACCTCACCTCACCATTTGTTTCAACTCAAGGGACGTAACGTACACTCGATATGTTGTGATCATACAACTCTTTTCACCTATTGACTTCTCGTCTATGCATCGGTACCTAGGGCTTCAAGCTCATTCTACGTTGTGTGGTTTGTTTAGCTCTTTTCACCTACGGAGCAATCTTTCCTCTTTGCCTCGCATCTAGGATTGTGTGTTGATCTTAATCAGGGCATGATTCCCTACCACTTGGGTAGGCTAACTTTCGCTTCCCTTATACCTTTTACAACATCACCAATTCATTACCAACACCCTCAACCTTACCTTACCAATATTAATATCAACATTTTTACCAACCAACCAATTGCCTAATCGTACCAAGTTGCCTAAATTCACCTCTCCCTGGTCCTAAGGGAGAACTACATCGGTCTGAGGCCCCTCCTTGCTTTGTGCAATGGGCTATGTAGGCAGCACTTCGGAGACATGGGGTCTCCCAAGGTTAGCTCGACCATCCCCTACCATAACCTATCATGTGTGGTAAATATAAATATTTTTGTGTATTTCTATTTAATCACATTCCTCTTTTATCCTTTTTCAAAACACCAACAGTCAAAACGAAAGCATTCTTATTATTATCATAACTCAAATCAACATACATATTCAGTCTTATTTAGATGTTAAACAAATACATCTCCTCTATCATCGACACGCAGGTCGGCATCCTTATTTATTCTTATACCTTGCTAACATTTATTCAGACCCTCACGCCTCATCCCGCACCAGGTGATGACCGTGATCGTCGACGCCTCTCACCCGCCCTCTGTCCTCAACGGTACCACGGCTATTGGTACCGCCCACTGATCTGCCAATCTCTCCTGTAACATATGAATACGCTCCCTCGCATGGAGGAATTCAGCCTCTAGTCTCTCCGCCCGTGACTCCGCATGACCGCTAACAATCCTCTTGTCTCATTCACCTGTGTTTGAAGCTGCTGAACTAAACTCTGTAGATGATCTCTCTCTGCTGTAATCATAGCTATGTCAGGACGATCACGTACACCTCGCAGTTCTGCTACCCACCATAATCTATAGGCCTCTGTCGTTCCTGCATCCATTACACTGCGATCGGCTGCTATCTCCTCTGGCCCTTCTGGAGGTGTTGGCCGGGGAGGTGAGAATGCTGCCTCGGCGTCGATCCTCATATATGGTCTATAAGCCAGGGGTATATCCTGCACAAATCTGAATTGTCGCCGCACGCGATCTATAGGAATCCTCTCATACTCACCTGGCCTGTGCCCCGCGATCCACCTCAATCGCTCTACACCCCTCAACTCCTCAGCTATGTTCTCTGTTACCATATAGTTCCCGTAAGGCCTCAATGAGATATCCATGCAATCGTCACCCTCTCCCATACACCACTGTAATACTCAATGTCACCCGTCACGGCTGGGATCTTGCCTCTTGTTGCATGCGGACCCATCGTCCCGAACCCCAACCTCTGTACTCCGGTCTCTCCTGCCTGGATGGGTCGGCCTATTGGTCGCACACAAACAATGTGCTCATAGGCCCAATAGTGTAATAAGTATGAACAATCCAGTGTCATCCTATGATTTCGCCTACAAGCCCATAAACCCCTGTATAGTTCCGCCAAATATGCAGGTGCCCATGCAAAAGTCACGTTCCTTTCTATCATCTCCCAAATAACACACATCAATGCCTTTGGAAATCTTCCCCCTTCTGCCCTCGGTAATGCATAATACCCTACCGCTATCATTAATATCACTGCTAACCTTGTCTCCTCAGGGTGTGCTGCATACATTATCCCATATGTGAATGACAAACCTCGTTGTGTCAAATCTCGTGCGTATGGACCAAATACTACTGTTATCACTCCCGCGCCGCGCTAGGTAATGCCTGATATACTGGTTTTCTGTAATAGGGAGCCTCAAAATACGGAACACATCTTCCGATATTCTTTGTCATCTCCCTGTTGGCGGATAGAGCGTATTCTTCTCTGGATTCCATCTTTGATCAAGCGCTGCTGCAAAGCATAGCATGGTTACGTGTGATTCATGAATAATAGCGGATTCCACTTAACCCCAAACGATTTATCAATGTCCATTCAGCTGGTGTTACATCCGCTCGGATTCGTGACAAAGCGGCGGCACACTATCATTCATCCTCAACCCCTTACGCTGCATACATCAAAACAACAAACAACCATTCAATCCATCAAATCCCTAAGGGTTTTCTCACATTCGGAAATTCCTCCGATGAACTCGGTATCGGTTATAAATAACGATACCGGTTCGATGACCGATACCGGTTATCCTAACCACTATCGGTCTTTATCGATTACATACACCTTGTCTAAACAACCACCTACGACAATCAATTGCTCGTTTATTCCTCTCTGTATACACAGACATACCCGAAACCCTTGATTACCTACCACGTAATACTCACCTCATTTATAACCCTTGTTATCATGTTTCCTTTCTCATATCTACCCACCTACTCTCCCCCATCTTATTCACAAAACATGCAGTAATCAAATCACAACCAAAACGTTTACCTCTTGAGTTGCAGCAGCTTGAGGTGGCACTTGTCTTCCCTCTCGTCCCTGCCTGCTGGATGCTTCTCCTCGTTCTGCCATGATCACCACCCTTTTCAAATTCACCTTTCTGCCTTCTGAATCTCAGAACACATTCACTTTCCCTGTCTCTTTTCTCCTTATCACTCAAATCTCTCATGCAATTACCTGTCTCAGTCGTCAAAAAGCGTCGCGTTCGCGTATTTAACTTCTTGCATGGCTCTCAAAATTAGAACTTAAGTTGCCACCCTAGCTTTTCTATTTTTAGAAAAGCTCATACCTAAATAACCGGTTTCGGTTACATGACCGATATCGGTCTACTAACTACCGGCGTCGGTTACATAACCGATATCGGTTACACACCTGCCTTTTTGAAACATAGTTCTTTTCTTCATTTTCTACCTAATTTTTATCGCGCCCGCCTCTTTTCCTGCATAACAACACCATTATCCATATTTGTCCATCCAATCCACTTCTCATTACGATTTCATCCATATCATCTATCTACATTACCAAAACAAACATGCCATCATCTAAGGATATCAAAAAACTATCAATCTATACACCATTTGGATCCAACTCATCAGATACATATATAACAATGTCACCAAACCAGCAACAAAACATGCCACATTTCATAATATAACATGATTGCATCCCATTAACAACAAACATCAACATCATCAATATATCAACATGTCAATTAAACTTATCATACATCAAATATCACAAACCATCGACAAAATACTTAAAAACATTTTGAACACAGCATGTGAGTCAAATCCTCATATCTATATATCACATATACAACGTTTCAATATCAATATGCCTGCATTGGGACATCTGTGATCTCATAATGCAACAAAGTCGGCACGAGCCATGATAAATGACAATAATCTCGACTCGGCTCATGAGGCCGGTCCCTCATATCAAAAATATACTCGGCTCGCAGGCCGGTATCAACTATACAACCCGTACTCGGCTCGCAGGCCGGTATACAATAAATGAATGAATAAATGAATAAATGTAGGCACGCAGGCCTCTATCAACACAACCGGTGCGTAGACCGGTGCCCATGTCCATATACAAAAACAATGCAGGGATCCCTCAGCTCTCCCCACCGCCCTCAGCACCTCTCCCTACTGGTCCCTGTGGTGCCTCTCGCCTCCCTGCAATGTCAGACATGCCGGCTGTGGCTGCACCTCCCTACGATCTCTGACTATGGGAGGTCTCTGCTCTATAAGCTACATATGGCTGATACTCAGCTTTGGTACCATCAAGAACATCTTGATAGTACCGGGCCTCCGCTCTCGCCTCCATATATCTCGTCGTGCCACCGTAGGTGCTGGGGTTGGTCCCCGGACTCCTACTACCAGTGCCCCCTGTGCCTGTGATGGTGCATTTGGTGGTGCTTTGGGCTGTGGTACTGACGTGTACTGCGTTTGCAGATTGGTGGTACTGCATTATTTTGGTGGTGGTACTGTACACTGCTATTCTATGCACGGGGCGTGGGTACATCTGCATTCTTGGTGGTGGTGCTCGTGCTGTGCAATGCTGAGCTCAAGCTGGGCTGCCCTGTAAAACACCTATCTGTGCCTGTGCAGTAGCCAGCTGCCCCTGTAATAGCTGCACCTGACCCCTGAGCTGATCTCGCTCTGCCATCACATTGCCAAATCTGGGTTGTGCGGTACATCTTACCCTCATTGCTCTCGACCAGCCCACCAAACCATATATGCTCCCGTACAGCCCGCATCATCTACAGTGTCATCTGCCGGCCTCTCAGCAACCCAATCTGGATCCACGGGCTGTGGTGCAGGTAGTGGGGCCTCTACATCATCCCTCCTGTACTGAGGGAAGGGAGGTGGCTCGTCCTGTCGCAGCCCCATCTGCACTACCCTCTCTAGGGGTATCCTCTCGTACTCTCCCGGCCTCCGTCCTGCTATCCAGAAAGTGTACTGGATCAAGCGTAACTGTACTCGGGCTCCTCTGTGCGGGTGATGACCTCTGTAAGGTCTCCATACGATGTCTACCGCTGTCAGGCCCTCTAATAAATGCCTGTAATAGGTGACGTCCCACCCTGCAAGCACTGCTCGTGGCTGTCCCACGACCCCCAACCACCTCTGAAAGCCGTATCTGTATATGACCTGTGGCCCTGGCTGCTGGGGTAACCCTACTGGTCTGATGCATATGATGTGCTCATATGCCCAACAGTGAAGTAAAAATGTCGAACAAATCCCGAATCGCCTCATCGGTGATAGCCCCACAGCTCCCTGTATAACTGCACCAGATATACTGGTGCCCAAGCATAACAGGTGTGCTCCTCCACCATCTCATGAAGCACCCCCATCAATGCCCGTGGAAAGCGGCCTCCCTCTGAGTCCGGGAGGGCGAAGCAAGTGATCCCGATCATCATCAACACGGCAAGCCGTGTCTCATGTCGGTGTGCACGGTACATATCACCATACATGCGATGCTCATTTGTGATATGTCACTAAGCGCAGCTGCATAAATCCCGAAAACTGTAGGATGATGTCCATGGGTCTCTGCATCCACACAAAAGCGGCCTCTCCATCAATAGGTAATCGAAGGATGCGATATACATCCTCCAATGTGATGGTCATCTCTCCAGTCGGGAGATGGAACACATTGGTCGCCGGATCCCATCTCTCGATGAGGGCAACCATCAAACTATGATCTCTGTCGATAGCTCTGTATCGCTGGACTCCGCCGAGTCCCACCTCGCGCATGATCGCCCAGTGTGCTGCGGATACATGTGGTCGCATCCGCACCAACAGCGGGGGCATCCTGTCCCGCATCGTCAGCTGCTGACGTGCCTGCAAAACCAACCCACAACATTAGCTCTACTCTTTACAACAACAACACCACAACCCTCTACACCCACTTTTCTTCTCCACCTAGCCACACCACGACTCTCTAACACACCCCTCTACCCACCTATTCTCTACGCTATTCGCCTCCCTCTTCTACCCAAAACAACCCACCCCAAAACACCCCATCCCAACCCAAACAACACCCCACCCCAACAACAACAACACCCAAAACACCTCATCCCAACCCAAACAACACCTAACTCACCACCACAAACTCAACACAACACAATAACTTAATAAAAAAAAAAAAAAAACTACGGACCGGTACCGGTCCCCAATAACCGACCGCGGCCCTCTTCCCACCGACGCCGGTCGACTACCGACCGCCACCGGCCAAACACAAAGCGCCCTGCCCGCAAATTTTGCGACCGATGCCGGTCGCTTAGAAACCGACATCGGTCGCTGTAATTTCCCCGAGCCGAACCCCCGCGCGGCCCCCCACCTCCATTTTTTCATCTTTCTACCTACATACCCACCCAAACACCCTAAAAATCTACCCACCCAGCCGCCTTGGCTTATTTCACCTATCTACCCTCTCCCTTTTTCGAATTATTTCCATTTTCTAATTATTTCCTAAAACATGTAAATTCCTACCCAAACCCCCATCTAGCTTAATAACATCAAATAAACACAATGAGGGGTTTCGAACCTACCCGTACGACACACGTCGTCGTGGTGGGATGGGTGGTGGTGGTCCAGCTGGTCCAGCTCCTCCTGCTCCTCCTGGCTGTGCCATGGCTCCAACTGTCCTCTTCTGGGTCCTCAACCAATCAACTACTGCCTCCTCCTCACTCGGGCCCGCTACCAACTCACTCCTCCAGTCCAATAGTGCCACCTCAGCGAACAAATGCACCAATGTCAATATTCCACCTCAGACAACTTAATTTGATTTCCAAATTGACAAAGTGACAATGACCGGCCGTATTTTTCTTTTTATAGGTTTTTCACATAGAACCGATACCGGTCAAATCGTGCCCTAAGAAACCGCAATCGGTTACCTAACCGGTACCGGTCATAGATAACCGATATCGGTTTTTCCTTTCCTCACCCAACTTTTTGCCCTTATTTACTATTGCCCCTTTTCCACCAACATCGCCTATATCAACCTTTGATGCAAACATTATTAACCATTTGGCCCGACCCAAGGCCTCACCCTACCCATTTGGCCCGACCCAAGGCCTCACCCTACCCATTTGGCCCGACCCAAGGCCTCAACCCTACCCATTTGGCCCGACCCAAGGCCGCAACCCTAACCATTTGGCCCGACCCAAGGCCTCACCCTAACCATTTGGCCCGACCCAAGGCCGCAACCCTAACCATTTGGCCCGACCCAAGGCCTCACCCTACCCATTTGGCCCGACCCAAGGCCGCAACTCTAACCATTTGGCCCGACCCAAGGCCTCACCCTACCCATTTGGCCCGACCCAAGGCCGCAACCCTACCCATCCGGCCCGACCCAAGGCCTCACCCTACCCATCCGGCCCGACCCAAGGCCTCACTCTACCCTTCCGGCCCGACCCAAGGCCGCAACCCAACAACTTGGCCCGACCCACGGCCGTACCACTTCAATACCCTACCCAACATCACCAACATACACTCTTATCCACCCATCCTGTCGTTTTTTTTTGTTTAATCGAGCTCACCTGTTCGTGTTTTAGCATGATTAGGGTCCTTGACTTGATCCGTCGACCAACTTTGCCCAGACTTAGACCGTGACGTTTATCTCAACCAAACCAACCATTTGGTACTGCCGAACATGCCTAAACGTTCCTGTACCTTACCTATTATATACCCTGGAGCTACTTCCTATGCCTTGGATACCAGGATTATATCACCCTTGTTTGGATAAACTATCGACCTTTGCCTATGCATTGCTGGTTTGCTCGTCAAATCATGTACCCTAGTCGTACTATTGCATTTCAACATGCGTCTGCTTCCTTGGACCTACCCCACCACCTTACCATCCTCTCTACAACATTTACCCTTTATCAACCCTATCCCTGATTTCCCGTTCACTCAATCTATGATAGATTTGAGGGGGATTACCTATATCCTTAACAGGAGAAACCACTTCATATTATTGTCCGCGCAGCTTTACAAAACAAGCTACACGACAATAAGGGGCTAATGTAGACACCAAATTTGTGTCTTACGACCCCTTGTGACCCGCATCTCATCTCGCAACCTAACCTCATCACCTAAACCTTACACAATTATTTATTAATTACCTTGTAATTGACAAATCCACATCATCTCACCTGCCACCTCATTTTGCCACTTCATCATGACCTAGCCCTAACCCTAAACTAACCTAATTAAGACCTATAACTTGGTCTACACCTACACCCATGACTAATGACCCCTTTCTCGGACCCAAAACCGACCTTCTAGTCACTTGACCAAGCCCGCAACTAATCCCTCGGGAGAAAAGCAGGGAAGGTGGGCTATTTTACTAAAAATAGCCTACTTTTTCCTTACCGATGCCGATTCCTACTCGACCGCCGTCGGTTACGTAACCGCCATCGGTTCCCTGTAAAATGGGCTCCCCTAACCAGAAACAAGGGGGAAGGATTTTAGGAATCAACAGAGATCATTTGGGAGCGATCAAGAGAGTCCAGATCTTCACTTGACCGAGCAGAGATGAGTGAAGAAACCAGAAGAGTTGCAGCAAAAGGAGATCAAGCCCAAAACTACAGTGCAGAAACAGCCGAGTTCTCAGATACTCAGCTGATCATGGGAGGGAGATATTTCATCTTCTGTTTGTCCAGCCATCCTACCTAGAGTTCTGCCTTTGTCATCAGAGTTCTTGGACCTGCATCTTCATCAATAACCAGTAAGTTACATCTTGCATGTCCTCTTTAATAACATTTCTTAGACTTTTTGAAGCACAATCCTCACAAATCCATTCCTAGATCCACTACCCAGCGTGCTATTGCATCTAACTATCATTCATCTACCTCTCATCACCTTATTTCCTAATATCACCTATATACAGCCTTACAAATAACACAACTACCAAACAACACAACCACCCCCACAAAACAACCAACCTTCAGATCCTAGACCATACCGATATCGGTTATCAGCAACCGGTATCGGTTATCCTGACTATAACCAAAAACCAGCCTTTCCCCTACCCAGTTCAACATAGCAATTTAATTGATATCTTAGAGTCTTTTGTGTTAATTCATATTAGCAGAGGAACCGACCACCTTCGGAAGGAAGTTTTATATTTCACTGGGCCCAAGCGGTTCCCTCATTTCTTGTCTAATCAAAATCGTGTGGTCTTGTGTTCTTATTTGCAGGTAGTCCTTCCAAGACAAAAAGGAGTTCTTCGCAATCAACCTGATCTTTCTCTATGGTACACGCACACCATCTCAACGTTCAACGGTATTCCTCCTAGCCCTAACCTTATCTGTTTCTAAAAGGAATGAAAGGATAGAAGCAACTCTATTCCCGAAGCCGAAAAATTTCGAGCGAAACACTTCCTTCTTTTGGTATGGTTGCATATGACATATTCATTTGTACACTCCCCCACACTAGCAGCCCACTTTCTTCACAACAACATTCCCCACTTGGCCGGACAATCCACAATAACTACATTCATGGTTAAGCACTTGCCCGGGTAAGCTACTAATTGCACTATCAATCCTTTAACATATCCAATCATGAATTTTTGGGACCTTAGCCAGTTCCTTCTCCAAGAGAACGCCCACCCCACACAAGGAGATGGGAATCTGGGTCTAGCTCAAGACCTCGTAATCTACCCGACCCGCTAGGTGCAATTCTTTCTCTTCCAATCACTCCAGACGTTCCTCTCAATCTACTCCTAGTAAGTCTACCCTTCATAAGGGGAAAGGGAAAACAACATTCTTCATAGGTGGTTTGGATCTTCTAGACTGGGTATCTTCCTATCAGAAGAAAATTGAGCTAGAAAAGATTATGAACAATCCCAGAATGACTCTTGAGTCATTGATGGACATGGGGATGTCCTAAGATCTAGCAAGGTCTATTATATTTGTCCAGATGACACATGGCTCAAGTGAATTCATGTTGAGGAAGAACAAGTTGTTGAAAAACTTCCTCCACTAGGGGGAAATTTTGAAGAGGGAATAAAGGACGTCTAAACATTGTTTTTATTTTGTTTTCTTTACTTTCGACATGTACACAACCTTCTTTGTCATGGGTTGGGGCCCCTATAGAACCCCATTTTTTCCTTTTTAACATGTAGAAAGCACAAGTATCTCAATAGTTTATATGCTTTCACAAATGTACATAGAATTTCATCCAAGCCATATTAAAAACTAATGCATTGTACCAAATTACAATTGATATTGGAAAACAATGAATTTCAAAGTAACAATCATCCTTAATGAAACAGAAATATCAAATAAAACACTAGTTAGAAAATAAATATGGAAAGAAAGTACAATTTTAAGAACAACAAGCTTAAGCTTGTTCATCATCTCTTATGTCTACACCCTTTTCTTCTTCAGTTTCCATTCCTGCTTCTTTTTCTTCTGGGCAACCTTGCCACATATGCATCATATCTTTGGAAAAGCTCATTGATTTCATCTTCATCTGGTCCTATATGGTGTTGAAAGATTAATGTTTTTCTAGCTATTACATCCACACAATGACCCATTTTTTGCTTATATTCCAGTGGCCTACTTTTAACTCTGAGATTCTGTTTTCAATCTTCCTCATTATTTTAATGACTTCATAAGAGAAATTATCTTTCTGGATATTCTTCTCAAAATAATTGATCAATAAATCAATCTTTAGATCACCATATCTCTTTTTGAATTTGTCAAAGACCATATCCTCCAGTTTTACATCAATGACATCTAGAGTATCATCGACCCAATTCCTTTTAACTTTAATTTTTTCTTTGATCCCATTCAGAATCTCCACTATGATCTTTGTTAATTCTTCCATAGCATGTTGGGTTCCTTTGAGTTCTTTTGGCATAATCCCCTCTTTTTCAACTAGTTCATCACTAAGCTAAGTTATGCAGTCCATTTTTGGAAAAATTCCCTCAAAGTAGAAGATTTCATTATCACATTACTTAATTATTTCATCAATTTCATTAAGCCTATTCTTGAGTTCTTCATACTTTTCCCGAGCTTCTTCAATTGCTTCTTTTCCCTTCTTTGTCAACTTTTTGACCCATGTGTCTATGGCCTGAACCTTCTTAACAACCTTATCAATTTTTTCTATTCCTTCAGGGGTATTGACAAAGGTACTTGCTTGAGTATGAGCAAAGCTTCCCAATTAATTGTTGTAGACTAGAAATCAAGGCTTTGACATGTTCTTTTAATTAATTTTTTTATCTTGTCTTCATCAACCTTTTACAACATGTCACTTACTGCTCTGATACTCCATGTTTTAATTTATCTCTCGAAGGATTTCCTAAAGAAATTAGTTGAACACTGTAGTCACTAGTTGTTATATTGTCTCTAGTTTTTCCTTCACGAGGGATTGCTACTTATAAAGTTTTACATGGTTGTCCTTCAAAACTACTAACCCTCATATATGTAAATTTCTTGTACTAAATGTAATATCATTTGTACTCCATGATTACCTTTCTAGCCTCCTCAGAGATCCTATATTGCTCACACTTTGGTTTGAAAATACATATGACTGGTGCAAAGAAGACATCATTAACCAATATTACATTTCCACTCAAATTAACCAACTGCAATTGGAGGAAAATCTCATGCATTTGGAATTCTTTAAAGTCAACACATGGCAAGAGGCCAGGGAAATGCCTATGTCATGTGATATTGTAAATCAAATAGGTCATCATGTAAAATTCCAATTCTGAAGTATCACCCATCTCTATTTTTGTTGTCAGTGCAACCATGTGACTATGAAGTGCCTCCACAATGATTTTTTTTGAGAAAATTCTCCTTTCCTTTCCAAAACTATCCACATGTAAGTTCACATCCATTCCTTAAAATCATTCATGGTCTCCAACCCAGCCATTCGACTTAACAATACAATAACATCCTCTGCTTCTTCAATAAATTATTCCCTAACCAATCTTTTAGGGATTCAAGTTGTTGCCTTTTTCTCTACTAAGATCCATTTAGTATTTATGAGCCTAGCATAATCCTTTTTCTTTTCCTCATAATCTTGTAAGGCTAAATTAATACCCAAGGTTATTGGATTTCTTATTATAGGAAACTTGAGCATTATTCTGATGGTTGCATGCGTCAAAGTCAACACTACATCACCACTTCCATCCAATACTTCCCTCTTCTCTGGGTTGTAATTCATAGTGCAAAGCCATACTAATTCTGGGAAATGTACTGATGGTGGAATAACACCAGCTAAAGTGATACAACTATCTTGAATTGCTTTCATAGATTCACTCTTGTTAGGGCTATTCAATCTTTGAAGAAAATCTTTTAAGTCGACATTCATTAAGTTTGTGTCTGTGATTTTATCCAAATCACTAATGATTCTGGACACAACCAAAAATGCAGATGACATGGTTTTCATCTTAAAAACCCTAGCTTTACTTCCAATTTCCTTGCCAATAAAAGAAAAGTACATGAGTTCCTTAGTTCTTACCGATTTTCCCATGAATGCCTAAGCAATTCAACTTTGATTCGAAAGCTTTCTGATTTCTAGTCTCCACGATCAATTTCACGATGTTACTTAATAAAAATGACTAAAAATGGCATCCAGTTCTTGAAAAATGACAACAAAAGGATCAAGGTGTTCAAAAAATTTAAAAACCATCCTTGATTTGTGCAAAAATGCGTTAATGGCGGAAGAAATTAATGTGTAGCATCATGATTTGTCCATTTCACTTTTCTTGATTTCTAAATGTGAGTCATCCATGTGGGAAAGCCTTATGTATATGCGGGCTCAAGAAAACTCTTTGCACTTTTGCTTTGTGTTATAAACGCATACATACTTAAGCTCGTTTAACTCGATCTTTGGCTTTTGACTTTCATCCCGAGCTTTACACATGGCCATATCTCGAATGGTGGTGGAGTCACAAGCTTTTTCGAAACTCTGTTCAATTGAGCCAAAAATACCGATTTTCCCCGATAACCCAGAGTTCCATGCTCCTTGTATAAGAAAAATCCACATGTCCTTTGTGGGCCTCGAGAGCTTCTTTGAAATTTTATACATTATTACCTTGGTGTGCAGAAATACAACTATGCCCCGATTCCCCGCATCCAACCTATTTGTGACAAGTGTACTTCCTTAGAGGTGGAGTAAATTTTTGTTTGTGCATCTTCTAACTGTGAATATTCAGAGGAATATTCATTGGGCCTTGGGGCCTAATTTGCATATTGTGAATGCTATAGAAAGTTATAAGTTTGTAACTTAAACCCACCATACCGAAACAAACTGGAACATGCCATATATCATCGAGCGATAAAACCAAGTATGAAATTTGTAATATGATCAAGGAATAGTGCACATAAGTAATTTTTCTGATTTAAACCTGATTCATGATTATTTTTTTACAAAGGTTTTGAAAAAAACATGCCTAACATGATCCTCGACTAGAAAAGAGGAAAAAGACCTACACACGGGAAACTCAAAAGAATTGAATCATGACTGTAACTTTCAAACTCACACCTCTGATGGGGAAATACAAAACATAACAATTTTCAAAGGCATTATCCAAGAAAAAAGGGGTGAGATTATTTCGAGCACCAACAGAGTGCCCAAAATTATATGAACATCGAGCAAGAAGCACAAACATGAGATCAAGGGTGCATGGATACTTGAATACAATGTCTTTGTGGAAAACCAATAGATGCCGAAGTTAGCACCAAGTCCAGAGGTAGTACATGTGAAGATTACTACACATGCTGAGGTTGCATGTGCTAGAGAAACATTGCAAAATAATCCTACCATCACTAATGAGGAGGATTTACATGAAAAATATCCAGACCCTACACATTAGAAGGAGGTTTATCAGAAACCATAGGGTACTCAAAAATATGCAAGATGAAATTCAATGTTTAAAGGAAAAGTCGTGGAAGTTGGAACAAAATAAGGCAACTTATACTTTCTAGTCGATGTTAATGATCTAAAGGAAGTATGTAAGATCTTTGTGTTAGGGGAAAATTATTCCATTACTAGGGAGTTGGTTGAAAGGAAATACTTTGACCGCTATTGAGAACAGCCACGCAAAATTTTGCATGCTAATCTCCCTTCCCATAGCTTGGATTATGACAAGGAGATTACTCTGAATGATGTTGTGGATGGATAGATTTTCAGCAATATTTTGATTGAAACAGACAAGAAAGTGAATGTGCTTACCTTAGATGCATGGTTCAGATGGGAAGACCTCCATTGCAGTCATCTTCTAATGTGTTGTATATGGCAAATCGACTAAGGCCACACCAATTGGAGTATTGAAGGATGCATCCATTACTATACAAGGGGCCAAGTTCATTGGGGACTTTGAGGTCTTAGCACTTGCAGAAGTAGACAGATTCCCAGCTCTACTTGGGCACCCTTGGTGCTATGCAAATAATGTTGATCTACGGTTCAATAAGGGATATATCAGTTTTGAGAACAAGGAAGAATGAGTTACTATCCCTTTGACAGAAGGTAAATATGCACCTTATATTGAGCCCTTAAGTGAAGAAGACCTGAACATAATTTATGTGCGCACCATTAGAGATTCAAAAGCACTTAAGCCGTGTAAGGAAGGAATTCTCCAGTGGGATGATGCACAATCCATCAATGATACTACACATATTTCCTATGAAAATTGGGCACATGACACTGATGAGATGGTTGGGTGTAAGGTAAGAAGTGCAATTGCATGCATAAGAAGGCCACATTGTGTTAGGTGGTCGAGCAATAACATGGTACCCCGATACACTAACGAAGGAAACCCTGAGGTATTCCGTGAGCCATGGAAGTACAGAGAAGGATAAAGTGGATAGAAGGAATATAATAGTGTATACCCTGCGTGGGATAATAAAGTGCTGGTGGATGGTTCATAGGGATAATCTCATAGAATGGAGAGAAGTGAGAATTGCTCTATCACCTGGTTTCTCAGGAGTAATGCACCTACTCAAATCTATGAATATCATGGTAATAATCCTATTCAACACCACATTTAGCAGTGTGAGAGAATCTAGATAGAGGGGCAGGAAGATTTACCACCTTTTTATGGGTGCACAAAATTTATTTCACCTTGCGAGGCTGCGTGCGCACTTGGTATGTTTATGTGGAGCTGCATAGAGAGACTGGAAATTGGTAAGACTTGACTATAGGAATGATCCAAACTTTTGACTACTTCTCCACTAAACCTCCGGTGAAAGAGGCATTACAGGTTATGAAGCGATTGACTATGGGAGATAGTGTAAAGGCTGAAGAACTCATTCAAGAGTTATTTGGTGAGTCAGACCTAGAAGCGTGTTTTGATAAAGTAGATGAGATAGATGCAAAACTACTTGAGCGCGCTTGCCTAGAGAAGGAGAAAGGAAAGATGGTCTATATGGTGGATGATGAAGAAGTGGAAAAGTTGGACATAGATCATTTAGAGGGTACGCGTGAGGTCTTAGACAATGTGGATGAGAAGGTGCACACCTACCATGAACCTATGAAGATGAAGAAAGTGAACATTGGCATGAATGTTGAACCTAAGGAGGCCATAATTGGAGATTACTGGTCTGACTTTGAAGTGGCTAAGATAAAATAGTTACTACGTAATTTCCAAGGCTTGTTTCTAGGGACTACCATGAGTTGAAAATAGTGCATGAATCTTTTGGCGAGATGAAAATTAATTTAAAGGAAGGTGCATGCCCGGTTAGGAAAAGACCTTACAAGATGAACCCTAACCTATGCGTAAAATTTAAAGAAGAAATTGACAAGATGTTGGAATCTAGCATTATTGATCCCATAGAAGAATAAGAGTGGGTTAGCCCTATGGTAATCAACATAAAGAAAGATGGAAGAATTAGGATTTGTGTGGACTATAGGAGCTGAATCCTGCATGTGTGATTGATCCTTTCCCTACACCATTCATTGAGGAAATATTAGAAGGCATTGCGAGGTGCGAAATTTCACCCTTGAATGGATGGATTCTCTAGGTATCATCAAGTAAGAATTGTTAAGGAGGATCAAGAGAAGAAAAATTTCACCATTGAATGGGGAAGTTTTGCATACACAAAGTGATGCCCTTTGGATTGAAGAATGTGCCTACAGTATTTTTACACATTGTGGTTCAAGCATTCTAGGATTTTATTCACAAATTATTGTAGGTTTACTTGGATGATTGGACCGTGTATGGGCTTATCAAGGATCATTGTGACAATTTTTGGTTAATGTTTGAGAGGTGTAGACAGTTAAACATCTCTTTAAATATCAAGAAGTGCGTATTTGCTACACCTTTTGGAACTCTACTAGGGCATATCATCTACAAGGAGGGTTTGTTAGTAGATCCAACTAAGATTGCAGTCATTTTAGGCTTAGAGGAACCCACCAGTTAGAGTGAGGTGCATGGATTCTTGGGCCACACAGGGTATTATAGAAAATTTATCAAAGGATATGCTAAGATTTTCACACCCTTGGAGGAGTTATTAAAAGGTAAAGGGAGGTTCTATTGGGGAGAACCGCAGCACCAAGCATTCAAGCACTGAAGGAGAGGCTTACTACGACGCCTATTTTACGTTTTCCTTCATGGAATCTACCCTTTCGATCATGTGGACACCTTTGGCATGACCATTGGCACAGTTCTAGCTCATCCTAGAGAAGGTATTGTAGATCATCCTATATGTTTTGCTAGTATAAATTTGACTCATGCATAACAAAATTATACAACTACAGAGTGTGAGGCTTTGTCAATGATCTACGCGTTACATAAGTTCAAACAAGACTTGCTAAAGAACACCATTTGTGTTCTATACGGATCACATGACATTGAAATACTATTTAAAAAGATTGTTTTACTGGGGCACATATGCCAATGGGTTCTTTTATTCTAAGAGTTTGAATTTACGGTGGTGGTAAACCCGGGTAGAAGTAATTCTAGTCCAGATCATTTGTTAAGGGTTCAATCATGAGAGAACACACAAAGTATTCAAGATACAATGTCAAATGCACAATTATACGGGTTGAATCGCATGCCCTCGGAGTTACAAGATATTATTGTTTTTTTACACACATGTATGGTGCTAGAAGGAATGAAGGCCTTGGAGAAGAAACAAATTACAATTCATGTTGCACCTTTCATGTTGATCAATGGTGACTTATACAAACTAGGTCAAGATGAATTCTTATGTCGATGTGTACTAGAGCATGAGCGCATGCCAATCATGGAGGAGGCTCATGGCGGTATTGTAGGTGGACACTATGCATGTGATACCACTATGTACAAGATTCTACTAGCTGGTTTATGGTGGGAAACCTTGTCTACAAGGATTGTAAGGCATGTGATCATTGTTAACACCTTGGAAAACACAGGCATAAAGATGAAATGCCTTTAAGGCCTATTTCTAGTGCAAAACCTTTTGAGAAATGGGCAATTAACTTTGTGGGTCCTATTTCCCAGTGCGTGCGTGAAATGGATCATGCTATATCATCACTTATATAGATTATCTTACAAGGGGCGAGTAATTGGTACCTATAAAGGATTGTACAAAAAAACAACAATAAGGTTCTTATGGGAAAATATTCTTACCATGTATGGATGTCCTTTAAGTTTGACAAGTGATAGGGGCACTCATTTCCTTAATGATACCATCAGGATATTATTGGATGAATTTATGGTTGCACACCATAAGACGACACCTTATCACCCTCAGGAAAATGGGACTGTTGAGGCTTTCAACAAGATATTGAGCCAGACTTTGACAAAAATTGTGATGTTGGAAGGAAATATTGGGATGATAAAGTTTCGTTATGCTTTGGGCATATAGAACAACCTAAAAAGGTTGAATAAGGAAACACCCTTTCAGTTGGTGTTTGGTACAGAGGTAGTTCTACCCATGGAATTCATGTTACCTTCTTTGCGTATTGCACGTGCATGAGGTCTATCTAATGAGCAAGCATTGGAAGAGAGAATTGATAAGTTTATATAGCTGGATGAGAGGCACGCCATAACACGATGGAGTCAAAAGAAAGAAAAAGCCGGAAAAAGGCATGACACGATAGACACATCAAAGACAAGAAGCTCGAGGTTGGGAAGATGGTACTTCTTTATGATTTGAAGTTTTGTGCCACCCAAGAAAGCTTAAGGTGCATTGGTTGGGACCGTATGTTATCACTCATATACTTGACTCAGGCACTTGCCAGCTAGAGGTGCTTGATGGAACACAGTTACCTAGTTACTTCAATGGGAGTAGGCTGAAGCCCTACTATAAATAAGCCTTCTTGGTGTTTGTAATAAGGTAATATTGACATTTAGATTAGATTTCCCTTACTGTATTTTCCCTTAATGTTTTTCCTTCTTTGTCACTATGTTTTGTCAATTTAGTTCAATGTTTTGTGTAATAAGTGCGCTTGAATCTGAATACAATATGAAGTATTTTATACACAGAGGACTACACATACCCTTAGTGTGGGGTGGTTGTCATTCAAACATGGGTATGCATAAGGAAATACTTGTGCAGGTGATTTCTCTTGTTAGAAAGTGTAGATAGTATGGAAAGGTGTTGCTAGAAAGAAAATTGCTCCTAAAGAAGACCATAGTTGGAAAAAATGAATGCATAGTGTAACGCGAGGTAAGTTGTGGCCGTAGAAACTACTTAGAGGAAGGAACAGTGGTGAGGTACTTTGGCGCATGGAAGCACACGAAAGGAGGTATGTAGCCAAAAGGTAGAAAGGTGCACTAGAAGGTTATAGTTGTGGTGTGTAGGTGTATCACATGGAAATTTGGTAAATGGTCAATTAATGAGAGGATCAATGGTAGGTGGAGGAGCAATAAATGTGATAATTTTTTCCAAATATATATAAGGACATGATGCGGGTTCACTTTTACCTTTGCAATCATGAGTATTTGAGTGAGCTAATTGTGACCGAGCTGAGAAAGACACATTGAGGTGCAGAGAGTTGTGAAACCAGATGAGGAGAGTAGATTTGTGCATGAAATTGGCTTGCGTCCACATTAGAGAAGGGTTTGAGTGAAGAAGAGGCATGCAGAGAGGAGAAATAGAGTGTCAGGGTTTGAGAAGAAGTTAGGGCACATGATTTCAAGCTAGGGCATGTGATTTCAAGCTAGGGCATGGGAGTTTTCTTGATGAAGTAAAAAGGCACAACCTTGTCTTACCATGGCACCAAGGAGAGCACCTGGAGTAGGAAAAAAGGGGAAGAAGAAGGTAGAAACCGAGGTGGAGATCGAGGATTCCCCAAAACAAGTTTTCAGAAATGCAGTACCCAAAGGACATAATCATGGGATGTGACTGCGATTATCACATTCGCAGGAGCAAGGTAAGCGACCACAATCATCGCATGACTAACAAGGAAGAGTTGAACACACTGTTAAGTAGAAAGACAAACAATTGCATAGTCAACGACATGCTTGTCTATGATGATGTTGGAGAGAAATTGTTGAAGAAGGTAGGGGTCTTGCAACTATATGAACTCCCTTACTTTGGAAAACCTAAGAAACTATATCAATGGCTTATGAGCAGATTCCATGAGGACTTCTTTTATTTTTCTAGGTGGTAGATGAGGATCACCGCACCCTTAATTATGATCCTAAAAAGTTTGAAGGGAACAAGGATAGAGATTACCAGTGACTTATCTGACAAAGCAGCTATTTTGACCACCCACAAGGAGCTGGGTTACTCAAAGGGTCTACACGGAATGGATATTTACAAGCTAAGGAAGTACCCTATTGTGCAGGTAGTTTTGCACTTACTCACAAAGTTGAATGATTAGGAGAGGTGGTCACAAGTGAACACCATGTGGGTACACGTTTCTAAGATGATGTCACAAGGAGAAATTTATAACTTACAGGATATGCCTTGGTAAAAAAAAAATGTGAGGCCCTTAGAACCCAAGATCCACACAAAGATGGGATCAATGATCTTGGGAAACATATAGCACAGAAAATCGACTCCATGGAGGGAATGGTCTCAAGTATGACACATGTTGTCAAAGTGCTACAGAATGAAAAGGAAAAGATCACTCAGGATGAAATGGATGCCATAGTGACAAAAATTCTAGAAAAGATAGGGAGCATGCTAAGTGACTGGAAGACCTTGGAGGCTAAACTCAAAAATGAATATCCAGAGTTAGTCCTTCCTGAGGAAAATGGTACTACAAAGTAAACTTCATTCTTTTGTACAATTCTTCTTTCATTCCTTATTCTTTATTGTTGAAGACATAAGAAGGAATTCCCATTTCCAAGGTGGAAATGTACTTTAGTGTGGGGTAATGTTGAGAAAATTGTTAGGAAATAAGAGATAAAATATGTGGAATAATCCCTTACAGAATCGCAATAGTAGAAACTAATATGCAGAAAATATTACAGATCTCAAATAAAATTGTAGAATAAACAACACAACACAAAGAGACAAGATTTATCATGGTTCACCCAATTTCAGCTACATCCACCAAGAAGCACTTGCTCGATTTTATTACAAGCCTCCACTCTCTCAATACAATACCCAGATTTGTTTGGAGCTATGCTCAACAAACTCTACAGAATTCACACCCAAATTCAAAACACATCTGCAATACATTTGCTTGTACCTCTATCATATGCATAAGACCATATAAATAGACAATTTCTTAAGCAGTTTGATACAAAACCGTGGGTATCAAAACCAAGGGAAAAAACCGTGGGTATCAAAACAATGGGCAAAAACCAAAAAAACCATGGGCCCAAAAACAACCCATAACGGTTACCCATTACCCATGGGTTAATAAACCACCCATGAAAAATTTGGGGCTTCGCCCGAAGCCCCCGAGCCCGACCGCTCACCGGCGAGCGGGACCGCCGTAAAATACCCGAGTGTAACACATAGAAGGTGTACCACATTCTAACATGCAATATAGGCTCCACAAACATAACAATCTCCCACTTAGAGACCGATTTCCACCGAGCAAGCTTCTTAACCCTTCCCTTTCATCTGCGAAGGCCAACCAAAGTGAACATAGCTTTAGTTTATCCTTGTGACCACCTTGGTCATCATGTCTACTGAGGATTCGAAGGTATGAATCTTCTCCAACTTCAACTTATCTTCCTCCAAAGCTGTCCTGATGAAGTGATATCTCAACTGTATATGCTTCGTCTTGGAGAGGAAAGCAGAGTTCTTAGCTAGGTGTATAACACTCTGACTATCACTATATAGCTTACATTCCTCCTGCTTATTCCCCAACTCCTCAAGCAATTGTTGTAGCCAAATCATCTCTTTGCTTGCCTCTGTGGCAGCAACATACTCAGCCTCCATGGTTGACAAAGCCACCAACTTTTGTAGTCGTGAAATCCAGCTCACTGCTGTCCCACCTACAGTGTAAATATAACCTGTTGTGCTCCTCCTATTGTCTACATCTCCAGCCATGTCTGAATCTACATAACCACGTAAAGTGGTGTCTAATCCACTGTAGCAAAAAACTATCCCCATGGTCCCTCTCAAATACCAAAGGATCCACTTTATTGCTTGCCAATGCTCTTTACCTGGATCACTCATAAATCTACTCACAGCTCCCACTGCATGGGCAATATCAGGCCTAGTGCACACCATAGCATACATCAAACTACCAACTACTGATGAGTAAGGTACCTTTGACATCTGGTTTCTTTCCTGCTCTGTCTTGGGACATTGCTCCTTTGATAACTTGAAGTGGCCTGCCAAAGGAGTCCCAACCAGTTTAGCATCCTGCATATTAAACCTCTCCAAGACCTTCTTAATGTACTCTTCCTGAGATAAATTCAGCTTCCGTTCCTTCCTATCCCGAGATATCCTCATACCAAGGATTTGTTTGGCTACACCCAAATCCTTCATAGCAAAGGATTCACTTAGCTGCTTCTTGAGTACTTTTATTTCCTGCATGTTTTTACCTGCAACTAGCATGTCATCAACATACAAACACATGATAATATAACTTCCATCCTCAAATTTCTTTGTATACACACAATGGTCAGAATGGCATCTGATATAACCTTGCTCCATCATGAAGCTATCAAACTTCTTATACCATTGACGTGGAGCTTGTTTCAGGCCATACAAGCTTTTCTTCAGTTTGCAAACCATCTCCTCTTTACCTTTGACCTCATAGCCCTCTGGTTGCTGCATATATAGTTCCTCCTCCAAATCACCATGGAGAAATGTAGTCTTTACATCAAGTTGTTCTAAGTGCAAGTCTTCTACTGCAACTATTCCTAGAACAGTTCTAATAGAAGTCATTTTTACTACAGGAGAAAAAATCTCATCAAAATCTATACCTTGTTTCTGTGCAAACCCCTTGACCACCAACCGGGCCTTATATATTTTCTTTCCTCCTTCGTCTTTGACTCTGAACACCCACTTGTTCTGTAATGCTCTTTTGCCTTGGGTAGCTTCACTAAATCCCATGTTTGGTTCTCCATGAGAGCCTGATGCTCCTCATCCATGGCTTGCTCCCACTTCTTCTTGGCATCTACCTGCATTGCTTCATCAAAGCTCTCTGGCTCTCCACTATCAGTGAGTAATAAATAATAAAGAGAAGGAGAAAATGTTTAGGTTCTCTTCTTACCCTAGAAGACGTCCTCAATATAGGAGTTTGGGGTTCCTGTTAAGGGGGTTCCTGAATTGATTCATGTGTCACTTTCCCATCCGAAAGATCCTCTATCGTTGCATATTCTTTCTTGGATTCTTCCCTATTTTCCTGCAACTGCTGCTTATACATGAATTTCTCATTAAAGACCACATCCCTAGATCGAATGATTTTCTTTTCCTTAATACTCCAACATTTATATCCAAAGTCATCACCACCATAACCAATGAAAATACATTTTTTTGATTTAGACTCTAGCTTGGTCCTATCATCCTTGTCTATATGAAAAACACCTCACATCCAAAGACTCTAAGAAATGAATAATCAACTTTCTTACCATACCAAGCCTCCTCAAGTATGCCTCCATCCAAGGCACTTGAGGGTCCTCTGTTTATCAAGTACACCAATGTGCTCACCGCTTCTGCCCAAAAAGAAAGAGGCAGTCCTACATGTAAACTCATGCTCCTAAAGACGTTCCATTATTGTTTTGTTCATCCTTTCGATACCCCATTTACATTGCAGAGTTCCCGGAACCATCTTTTTCTGCGGATTCCATTCTTAGAATAGTAATCATTAAATTCATTACTGTAATACTCCCCTCCATTATCTGACTTGAGACATTTTAGCTTAAGACCTGTTTCATTCTCTACCAAGGCTTTCCATTTAACAAAAGTTTCAAATACACGATTTGTTTCTAATACAATAAACCCAAACTTTCCTTATTGCATCATCAATAAAAGTAACATAATAACTTGAACCCCAAGAGATGATACGAGTGGCCCCACACATCGAATGCACCAGCTCTAATTTACTCTGTTTCTTTATAGGTCCAACCTTGAGAAACCTTACTCGCTTCTGTTTCCCATATATGCAGTCCTCACAGAACTCCAAACCTGTTTCTGTATATCCAGGTAAATTCTTCTTTATGATGTCCATGCCCTAATGGTTCATATGACCGAGCCTATAGTGCCATAATGTTGATATCGCATCGAAGCCACAAGATTACAATCATTAGTACTATCAGTGGTTAAATACAAGGTTCCAACCTTCTTACCTCTTGCCACCACAAGAGCACCCTTAGTAACCTTCCAAGAGTTAGCTATAAATATCACAGTACAACCATCACTTCCCAATTGCCCCACCGATATCAAATTTCTCCTTAATGTAGGCACATGTCTGACATCCTTCAATAGCCATGTATTCCCATTCTGCATCTTAACCTGAATAGAACCTTTTCCAACTATACTGCAAGGCTCATCATCACCAAGAAAAACATGCCCAAAATCCCCTTGAACATAATCAACAAAATAATGCCTATGTGGAGTAGCATGAAAAGAAGCCCCGAATCTAAAACCCAAGATTGTAATATTATGCAAAGAAAGAATCAAAGCATCGACATACATTACCCGATGCCACATTTTCCTCCTTGTTTTCTTCATGTTGTTTCTTCTTATCCTCGAAGCTCCCAACGGTCCTTCTTTGCATGCCCAAAGCTTTCCACAATTCCAAAGATACAATCTTGTTCTTAGATTTTGACCTTGCCTGATCTTTTGATTTTCCACGATTTCCTCTATTCTTCTGTCTCCCTCTAGTTTTCACTTTGTCAAAGCATTCCCTGAAGTAGAAGATTCCCAGAGCTTTTCTTCACATTTCCTCACTTAGAATCACCCCTACAACATCCTCAAACTTCAACTTGAGTTATTTGGACCGAGTTAATTACTACCATTACAGGCTATTCCAACTCTCGAGTAAAGAGCACGAGAATTAATAAAGCCCTAACTTCTTCATCAAATTCTATTGAATCGAAGCTAGCATATTCACAATCGTATTGAAATAATTTAAATGATCTGCTACTAAACTATTTCTCGACATCTTCATATTAAACAACTTTTTCATTAAAAATATCTTGTTAGAGGCAAAGGGTTTTTCATACAACTTCCCTAATGCATCCATTAGATCTTTTGTAGTCTTTTCCTTTGAAACATTAAATAATACCGAAGATGCAAGACATAGCCGGATTGTCCCAAGTGCCTTCCTATCCAGCAAATCCCATTCCGCATCTGTCATACTCGAGGGTTTGTTCACCTTCTCAGACATCGGAGTATAAAGATCCTTTTGATAAAGGTAATCTTCCATCTACATCTTCCAAAGACTAAAATTTTGCCCGTTGAATTTATCAACCCTAGATCTTCCTTCATCTGCCATAGCTCCCACTCAAGCTAAAAACTTTCCCTGCGATTCAACACTTCAGCAAACCAAACCAGGCTCTGATACCAATTGTTAGGAAATAAGAGATAAAATATGCAGAATAATCCCTTACAGAATCGCAACAGTAGAAACTAATATGCAGAAAATATTACAGATCTCAAATAAAAGTGCAGAATAAATAACACAACACAGAGAGACAAGATTTAACGTGGTTCACCCAATTTGGGCTACGTCCACCAAGAATCACTTGCTCAGATTTTATTACAAGCCTCCACTCTCTCAATACAATACCCAGATCCGTTTGGAGCTATGCTCAACAAACTCTAGAGAATTCACACCCGAATTCAAAACACATCTACAATACATTTGCTTGTACCTCTATCATATGCATAAGACCATATAAATAGACAATTTCTTAAGTAGTTTGATACAAAACCGTGGGTATCAAAACCAAGGGCAAAAACTCGGGTATCAAAATAATGGGCAAAATCGAAAAAATCATGGGCCCAAAAACAGCCCATAACGGTTACCCATTACCCATGGGTAAATAAACCACCCATGAAAATTTTCTTGGGGCTTCGCCTAAACCCTCTGACCCGCTCACCGGTGAGCGGGACCACCATAAAAATATCCGAGTATAACACATAGAAGGTGTACCACATTGTAACATGCAAATAGGCTCCACAAAAATAAAAAAATAACATATTGCTCTGAGGTGAAGGCACATAAAGGATGTGCGTGCTGGAGCAAGGCGCATTTGAGGGCATGAAAGAATAGTAGAATAAGCAAAGTGCCGTAACACTTTGAATTCGGTACTTAACCATTTTTGGATAAGGTTTATTCGGAAGATAGTGTGTTGAGCACGAGAAAGACATGAAGACATCTAAGCGCCATGCATAGTTTAAGCTAATAATAGGATTTCTACTCAGAGTTAACTATAGGAAGTCTATTCTTAAGAGAACTTGCATGTTGTGCATCCTTTTGTAAAGGCACATGGCTATTATTAGCATGTGACCTATTTTGAGAAGTGCATGGGTGGTGAAGGAAATTCCCCACCCCTATATATATGTATTGATTTACATCGTTAGGTGTGTGTGTGTGTGTGTGTGTGTGTGTCAAATTGTAGAGTTATGTTGTTGGTTTTGTCGTGCACGTGACTCATGGAGATACTTATGTAATGTAAGAAGCTTCGTGTTTTAGAGTATTTAATACAATGGTTCATATTGGTTGGATAATGGTGTTAAACATGAATAAATCTAGTTCTTGCATGGTAAATCTTGTTATAGTCATTGTTTAGTTCATCTTATATATATTCTAAGAACTAGATCTAGTTTATGCACTATGTTGTTTACTATTGGTAATGAATCTGAATACATATATGCACCATCATGCTAACATTTTGTACAAGCAACTCTAAAGAGGGACCTAGTGCCTTTACGCACTTTGGGTGAGTGCTCAGCTCAAGCTGAGTGATGTGCCAAAGTGCATCTGGGTTATTCACAGTGAATTCTAGGTTACATCAAAGCATTGTATATATTAAAGGTGGAAGTGGATTTTGTATGATGCACTTGACAAGATCTAAAGGGGTTGTAGATTGTGTAGGTGTAGGATTGGTGGATGTAGGGATGATTGGAGTTGCAGATGTGGTGAGAGTGTCATTTGTAGATGTATTGAGTATGGGTGTTTGCATAGTGGAGGATTCAAGAGGTGGTAGTGTTGATGTGGTCATAGATTCAGATGTTGATGTGGGTATAGTCATAATAGTAGATAAGTTTGATGTGGAAGTAGGTGTAGATGTGTGAGATGAAGGCATTGAGGTAGTTATAGATGAAGGACTAGATGTAATGGATGAGGATGTAGATGATATGGATGGAGAAGTGGATGTGATTAAAGTTGATGGGGATGTAGTGGTTGTAGTCACAATTGATGTTGATATGCTAGGCATAGAAGTTTATGAAGTTGTGATCATAGCGGAATAATATGAAATAGATGTGGATGTAATGGATGACGAGGTGATGGGTATAGGTGATGGTGTCAGATTTTGGTCTATAGTATTAATTATATGGGAATTAGGTTCTGTGATGTGGAGGGTGTAGTTTGATTGTTTGGTGGATGATTAGGAAATGATTGTTTGAAGACATCAAACAGTTGAATAGGAAATGCATTAGGATTTTCCACTTGGAGGTCACCAGAGCCTATGAGTTTTTGGATGATGTCTTTAAAAGAGCAACACTTATCAATGTCATGGTCAAAAACACCCAAGATACCATACTAGTTTGGGTCATGATTCGTCAAAGGGTCAGATGGGAGGAAGATGGATGAGATTGACTATCATTAACTTGTCAAATATTGAACTATAAGATTCCCCAAGAGGGGTATAGTTAGGAGGAAGCCTAAAAGGTCTTTTTGGAGGCTCCATGTGGGAAGTGGATGTGGATGAAGATTTAACCACAATGGCATTAGCGACATTTTTTAGGTTTGTCACCATCCATGGAGGATTTAGTGAACTCATATTTGGACTTCTTAGATAGGATTTTAAGATGGCCTTACTCAAGGGTGTGGAGTTAAAGTTTGCAAGATGTGGTAAATTCCTCTTCAAAGGTTTGATTGGATTTGAAGGGTGGAGGATATATTCTTCACACAAGAATGTGGGAATAGTTACATAAGCTCATTTTATGGAAGGGAGAATGATAGTTGTTTGATGATACCACGCCATCGTGTGATGAAATTTGTGATAAATTCTTCATCATATTGTCTAATGGCATAGAGGTTAGTGATCGTGATCTTATGTGCAATATTGATTGAGAAGTGTTCTAGGAATAATTGCACAAGTTAGGTGAATGAGAACAATGAATGTTGTGGGATGTCGTTATATGTCTAACATGGGGGTGGCTAATGACATGGGGAATGTGGAAACATGACGTCTTGATCAAGGGTGATAAGGTAACATGAATGTATAAAAGCGCGAAGGTGTTGTTGAGGGTCCTTCTTGCTATTGAACTTGGAGAATTTATGTAATTCCCAATGAGGAGGATAAGGGTTCACAAATATGGATGGATTGATTGGTTTTTTATATATTTTTCATGCTAGAATGTGGTTTTGGACCTGTTGGTCTGAAAATCTATCGGGTGGATAGATCTATGGATAGAGGAGCCAACACTGTGCAGGGCATAGCCCCTCTTTGAGACAGCAAAGCAAAACTAGTTTATTGCTATTCTATCAGCAGGAATATACGTAAGTCCTATAGTACTCCGCCTTCAGGGGTTTGGGATCTCATCCCAGTTGGGGTATTTCCAACTGTGAAAAGAAGGGAATGAAGCGAGGGAGAGGAGATAGGATAGATCTGAAGGGAGAAAAGAAATGAATTCCAAAGCGAGTAAAGGTCGAGGGTTTATGTTTCAGCCGGTAGTAAACAGAGCCAAACCTACTTGCATAAATGAACAAAGCAATACTGATGAACAAATGACAAAAAAGTAGAGATAGATCCAACAGAATAAACACATAGATCTGACATAAGAAAGATCAGATGCCCATGACACACATATTCAACACAAAGTCTTAATATTTGTATTATGTTTTCTTCTATTACAAAAGTACAAAGCCTTTTCTTCTCACTTCTATTTTTCATCTAAAAAGTGTCCACCACCTGAATACAACAAGTATTCAAGTATATATAGAAGGAGAAGGAGAGAGAGAAGGAAAAAATAAACCAACCACTAATTACAAAATATTTACAAAATATCTAAAAGTCAACTGTTGACTTTGGGAAACTTGATGGATAACAACATCCCATGGTGCAACATGGATGATGTCATCATTTGTGCCAACATACTTTTAAATATTACAAAAATAAAGCCAAGAAGAGGAAGGCTATTCATCGTCATCTCGCGGCTGGAAGGGAGTATCCTACTTCTGGTCAGGAGAGGCAATGTGGAATTGGGCCCGGTACTCCATGAATTTGCTGATCATTGGCTGGAGTTGATCCTGTGCAGGACCCTTGGTGTGATCACCAATGACTTCACAAGTCTCCCGTTCATCTCTAAGTTTTTCTGGGGAGTTTGAAGTACTCATTACCTGCCTCCATCAGGTATCCCACAAAGTCGGCGGCCAGAAGGTTGTTGATGGATTCAGCGTCAAAAGTAGCTTCTGGCCCTAACCCTTGCAAGACGATCTCTTTGAAGATCGAATGGTTTCATCTGCCTT
Source organism: Taxus wallichiana var. yunnanensis (assembly GCA_018340775.1). Lineage (NCBI taxonomy): Eukaryota > Viridiplantae > Streptophyta > Pinopsida > Cupressales > Taxaceae > Taxus > Taxus wallichiana. The sequence goes on along the minus strand of CM031234.1, from coordinate 420,869,580 downwards.
CCTCAAGGTGAATGATGGAGTGAGAAAGCCCGGAGACATTCTTAGGAAAATTTGCTCCATCTGATGCATTGCATCCAGGGCCTCCTCTTTGACCTTGTCAATCTTCTCTAGGACAAATTCCATCTGATCAACTTGGTAGTCCAAAGCAGCAAGGACTTTGTTGGGTGCTCTGGGGTGATCGAAGATGCCAAATTTAACTAAATCATCGACTGAGTAGTCGAGCATCTTCTGGAATGTCTCATGTTGCAACCTAGCATGGTCCAACTCTTCAGAGATAGGTCCGAAATCACCTAGAGTTCCTTGTTCGCTTGACCAATATTCTGATATAGCTCGGTGAACTTGACGATTACTTCCTCACTATCTTTGAGGATCTGGTCTCTCCAGGTGGATACTACCATGCCTTGTTTACCAATCTTGGCGTATTTGTTTATCTTATCCTGACTAAGGGCCTCAGGAGTTTCAGTGGTAGTTGTAGGAGGTGCACTACCCATTTTCTGCAGGGCTTGGAGAAGATGTTTATTTTGCTCTTTTAGTATCCTCTTCTCTTCCTTTGCTTCTGAAGCTTCTTGCAAAGGGCATCCATTGCAAATAGGGCCTCCCCTTGTAGGCTCTCAGAGGATGTTCCCATTATGACCTGTGTCATTGTATAATCTATAGGAGACATATCCTTTTTATCCTTTGTGGGATCGGGATACGCGATCTCCATTACCCTTTCACCTGAGGCGCTATGAGAGAAGCGGGTTATTGGCTTTTTATTCTTAGCTCATTTTGTTGGAATGACGGAGAAGTCCATAGGTGCAATGGGGAATTTCCTCTTGTGTTGGCTCAGGTGTTAGGATATCTATGCTAGACTTAAGGGAGTGGGACCAGCGGGAGAAGAGGGAATGACAGAAGAAGAAGGAGCAACTACAATGTACTCGGGGAAATGGGTTGAGACGCTTGGTGGTGGAATTGATAAAGAAACCGAACCTCTAACGCTCACAGGTGTAGGAGTTACTGTAGGAGAGGAAACTGTGGGGGTGGAAGGGAGCTGAGAGATGAGGGAAGAAATATTGGGGGACAGCTCCGCGAGGGAAGAGAAGATGGAGGAAGAGGAAGGGGAACAGTAGAAGATGGGGGAGAAGACACAACCAAAGGAATGGTTGCTTGAGCGACCTGAGGAGGGGAAGGAGGAGCGGGAGAAGGGATGGTGGGAACTTCAATGGTTATAGTAGTGGCAACATCCACGAGTGGATATGCCTGTTGGAATGCTTACCGCTTCCTTTCTAGGGAGGCGGGGGTACGATATTCTCTTGGGCGGCGGAAGGAGGACTCTTGGGAGCTTGCTCCTGAGTAGCACTTGACTCCCCTTCCTTGTCTTTTCCTTTTCCCTTTGGAAAATGCTTCACTGGCAGGTGCATTACCTAAGGGAGACGTGGTGAAGTCCACCCCAAGGTAGATGAGACCATTAAACTGCGCACCAATGCATTGTCTTCATGTAAAGTGCCTTTACCCTCTCCTCAATAGTCTGAGGTGCCTTTGTTCTGTCTATCTCAGCAAATGGCTAGTTGTCCCCATCCGTATCTAGATATACTTGATCAACTTCTTGATCAGTCATTTGGAAACCTTTCGGAACAATGGCCACACCATACTGGATGATTGATTGGATCGAGCTTTGCCTTTGGGAGGCAATTTCGTGGATCGAAGGTCGACCTTGTTGGGAAATTGTGCTTTAGGTTGAGCAACTCTAGTTCTGCAAACATTTCGGGCTTTGGTGTGAGAAGTGCATGTGTACCTGCCCACCGTGAGGGGGAATGGAGTTCCACCCTTCTTTCTCTTTAGGCACTTCTCATGATACGTGATGAGTTGTCTGGATAGCTCCAATAGGATTAACTTAGGGCCTGCATATCTTGGCAACTTGGTGGGCTCCCCAAGAAGTTGGCAGCTCTGAGATAAGTAAAAGTGGGGAATTGCATAAACAATGCCCCCCACTTCTCTGTTGCGGTCACAATGCTCTTGGTCGTTTGACCGTGAGTCATATTTGGCCTCAATAGGTAGATGATGCCATAGAAGAAGGCATCGTTGATCTTGTTGAACTATGGAATGTTGTTCTCCAGTTTCAACTCTGGATAATATTCATATATTTTTACCTGGGGCCATACCCCGCATCGGCTCAAGTCATTGGATAATCTCTCTCAGAGGCAGCAGCGTAGACCACGTAGGAGTTCATGTAGAACCTCCCTGTTGTTGAGAGTTGTTGGAGCTGCTCAGAGATGGTGTCTTTGCGATGATTTCACCCACGCAAAATACCGATCGGGTATGTTTTTGTTCATCATTTCCAGATACCTGAGCATCCATTTGTGGAAGTAATGGGCGTCAGGAAGCCCAAAAACCCTACTCAAGAAGGTAATGGTGTCGCTCAGCTCCTCTCGAAAAGTCGCTGCGATGAATAACCTGGGGCCACCTAGTTATTACCTTCTTATTCTTTAGATAAACCTCGTTCATGAGCTGCATACATTTGTCCTCATTTTCATCCCATGCTTTAATGTAGTCTTCCTAACTCACGCCACAAAGTGCCGGTGGTGGGGGATACCCAGCATGATTTGAAGTGCCGGGTAGTGAGGTTGATTATTACCTCACCCTTTTCATTCTCGACACACCTTGTGTCTTTGTTATAGCAGCGGGCCACCACCATCATGAACTCATTATTCACCGTGCTAACGGGGATTCCCCCAGCGAAGTGTAGACCACTACCCACTAATTTGTCCATCCAAGGACTGCCTGTGACCCTTCTGGTTCTGGCCCAAAAATCCTCCATGTCTATATGGCCAAGTTCAGCATCTTTGATGTCCAAGTCACATTCTGCATGGGACTCGGGCATCCTGACCCTCTGATACTTATATTTCATTTCTTCCTCTGTGAGTTTGGCCTTACCCTTTGACTTGGTTGGCCTCTTACTTGATGTAGACATATGTGATTCTGAGTTCAGCTGCTGATCTGCAAGAAGGAGTGAAGTCCAACGTAGAAGAGCCATGTGAGCTATTAGATCATCCATCAAAGCGTTACAGAATGAGGAGTTAGCAATTTAAAAGCTTAAGGTGCAGGAGGCACGGGAATACTACTGAGACGGTAGGCTTAGAAAATAAAGGCGCACTCATGTAGAGTGTTGCAAAGAAGAAAACAATGCCAAAGGGTGCAGGGCATGGGAATTCTACAGACAACATTCAGTGTTAATGCGAAGGATTTTCTTTTGCACCGTTGTGTAGGGTTTAAACTAGGCGCAACTAATTTTTGTGTTGCATGGCGGTAGGATGCGCTAATGGTGCAAGTATTGATCGTGTTGCAAACAGTTTTGGTGTGCCAAATGGCACGAGATTAAAGGGTGTATCACCGAGTTTAGGTGCGCTGAGGTGCTTTTTAGCTTTGGCACAGTGTAGGAAAAGTTTACATGACATTTAGTGTTGATGTGGGTGGGATTGCGCTGGCGCCATGTGTTAGGTTTACAGGAATTTCAAAGGGTGCAAGGAAGGTGCATGCTGTAGGCTGGGGTAGTGCGCCCTTTGGTGCGACTGTGTTTTATGCAATAGGGATGGCGTTTACGCCAAAGGAAAACCGCGGGTTTTAGATCTGTGATAACCTTAAATTTTCCCCTTTCTTGGACAAGTTTGTGGTTTGTAGGCCTCATTAACATGGATCTGACAATAAGGGGAATAGTGCGAAGAGGATCTTGGGTCCATTTCTGAGACAAAGCCCTCCAGGCCAGCAGATTTGGAAGGAGGGTAAAACTAGTTTGGGGGAGAGAGAAGATTGCAAAAAAATGGGGGGAGGGGTTTATGGTTTCTTCAGATTCATTTTATTATTATTCCACAAACAACCAAACCAAAACAAAAACCATAAGAAAAGTAAGGACCACCTACCCGGGATATATAGACTAGAAGAAATGATGTGGGGCCCATGAATGTGACGTAAAGCGACACGGGGATGACTGGAGTGCTGACAGGTGCAGAGGAATAAACTTTTCACGTGTTTTTCAATCGTGAAAATGACAGGTCGGATGCGCCTATTTATAGCAAAAGGCGCAATAAATGCACCACCAACCTTTTTCAAAGGGCGCACAAAATAGCATGCCAACATGAAAATACTTGCGCCTTTGGTGTGGTTATGCATCTGTCAGCAAGAAATTACTTGCGCCTTTGGCGCAAATTTGGGACTGTCAACATGGGTTTTTAGCACTTTGGTGCACCGCTTAAGGGTGCAACATTTTTAGTGTTAACAGTGGGGCGCATGCACCGTGGCGCAAGTTAGAAGGGCGCAACATGGGGAGGCACAACATTTTTGCTATTGACATGACAGAGAGTGCACCAAAGGTGCAGAAGAGGGCGCATATACATTTGATGTTGCATGAACAAAATCTATGCCCAGCCAAAAAAGGACCGAAATGACTAAGTTCGAAAAACTAGATTCTCTAGAAAGGGATTTTAGGCCATTCCGAACGCTAAGGGACCTCGGTGGGAAACCAAAACAAAATTTTGGTATGGTTACCTGCAAAATTGCCCTTGTCAATTTTATAGGATAACAACTGGCTCTTTCTGGGGACTATCTTTGATGAAGCTTAAGGGTAGAGAACCCCAGATCAACATGTGCCTATCCATTGGGTTACAGAGTCAAAAACAAGGGTGACGACAAAAGGAAAACACGCAACCGACAAAAGCAAACACACGACAAAAAAAAAACACACAACATAAAGCAAACTATACAAAGAAGAGAGCAAGCTCTACTTCCTGAATATTTTGAGATGCTACCCGCTATAGGGAAGTGGGAGATCAGTTCCATCTAGATATGAGAGATATAAGCTATTCTCTCCATTGAGCTACTTGATCTTTAAAGGTCCTCTCCATAGAGAATAAAATTTCCGTGCATGCCCTTTGGCTCTCTTCGCTTGTCCCACAAAAGGACGAGATCTCCTACCTGGAAATCTCTCTGCTTGGCCTTTTTATCAAACAATCTCTTGACTTGATTCTGATGTTCGGTGATCCTGTTGACCACTTTTACTCTCTTTTCTTCAAGCTCTATCAGGTACATGACCCTCTTTTCAAGAGAATTCTGGAAAGTTTCATCTTCGATCGCTCGTGCCAAGCGCAGAGTAGAAAGTTCCACAGAAATGGGAGTTCAACATTGATTCCATATAATACTTGAAAAGGTGACATACCGAGAGACCTCTTTGGAGTAATGTGGTCTGCCCACAAAGCGTCATACAATGACTTGTGCCACGACCGTTGATTCTCATCAACTAACTTCCGTATGATGGTCACTAAGTTTTTATTACTAGATTCGGCCTAACCATTTCCTTGGGGGTAATAATCGAGGTGTGGGCCAAGGTTATCCCATATTCATAGCAAAAACTGATAACTTCCCGTGAGGAGAAGTTGGAAGCATTATCAACAACAATCTTGTTTGGAACGCCAAACCTCACAATGATATTTTCTTTGATGAAATTGCAAACAACTTCAGAGGTGGCATTCTTAACAGGTATGGCCTCCACCCATTTGGTGAAGTAATCTGTTGCTGTTAGGACATAACTATGTCCAACACTTGATTGTGGATGTAGTGCTCTGATAAAGTCAATTCCCCATTGCTTGAAGGGCTCGTCAATAACGACCGGCCTGAGGGGAAAAGCAACCAATTTTGGTTTGCCAACAAATTGTTGGTAGAGCTCACATTTTGCTACCCAGGTGGCTGTATCTTGAAATAGCATTGGCCAATAGTACCTAGCCCAGATGATCTTGTGTGTTGTCACGGAAGAGGAAAAATGACCACCAAGCTGAGTCATGAAAACTTTCTAGCAATTTTACCTGTTGTGGTTTGTCGACGCATCGCAAGAAGATGCCATCAATTCCACGCTTGTATAAACCGTCATCCCAGATGACATATCTGGCTACTCTGAGTTTTATACTACACTTCTCTTTTGAAGTTAGATGAGCTGGGCACTCACCATAAGTGAGAAAGAAAGTGATATTGGAATACCACTCATCACTAGTTGCAATAAATAGAACCATAGGTAGAGATTCAGCTTTCTCCAGTTGGCCTTGTGTCCCATTGATGCCATCATCCTTTTCTTCAGGGCCCTCATAATCTTTGTTTTCAGCCATAAGCTGACATAGGCCCTTTCCTCTTACCAGCTTGGTTAGCTTTATATCTAGATCATACTCTTGGACCTTCACGATCCAATTCCCTCGCAAGCTTCCTAACTCCTGTTGAGTTAAGATTGACTTGACTACCGTGTCAGGAACCAACACTATTGTATGAGAGTTTAGGATATAATACCGAGAAGTTCTTGACTACTTTGACAACGGTGAAAGCATGCTTTTCCAACTGAGACATCTTCAATTCATGAGGCTTGAGGGGAGAGCTCATGAACGCGATTGGAGATTCAACGTCCTCAGAATTCTTTTGCATTAGGATGGCCGATACAAGTATGCTCAGATGCATAGCTGTACATGATAAAATCCTTGGAGAAATCGGGACATACCAGACTGGTGCATGGGCCACGGAGGCTTTTATATCCTCAAATGACGTCTTTCCTTCTTCGTTCCACAGAAAGTTTGTGACCCTTTCATCATATTTGATATGTGGCGAGTCTTTTCAGCAAAGTCGGGAACAAAGTGCCTGAGAAAATTCACTTTTCCAAAGAAGGAGTGAACACCGGTCTTGCTTGTGGGTAAAGTAAGGCTCTAAATAGCCCTAACCCTTTCGGCATCTATCTTTGTACCCTCCTTGCTTACAACGTGCCCTAGCAATTTTCCTTCAGTGACCCCAAAATAGAATTTTTTGGGTTTAGAGAAATCTTGTGTTCTCGGCATCTATTCAATACTTGTTCCAAATGATCACAATGATCACTTCATTGTTTAGAGAACACAGTCAAGTCATCCAAATAAACTATGATAACCTTTCCCATCATACCTTTGAACATGAAGTCCATTGCTTGTTGAAAGGTGGCACGCACATTGTTCAAGCCAAAAGGCATCCTGTTATAGGTGAATGTGCCCCAGGGAGTAGTGAATGTTGTTTTGAATTGATCTCCAGGTGAGACTTCAATTTGATTGTAGCCCGAAAAACCATCAAGCATGGACGACATTTCTAAACCAGTTACTGCCTATAGAACCTGATCTATTACAGGTAGTGGGTAGTTGTCCTTCAAGGACGCTTGATTCAGGTTGTGAAAATCTACACATATGCGTATCTCACCATTTTTCTTGCGTACTAGTATAATGTTTGCGACCCAGGTACTGTGATGGACAAGAAAAATGATCCTTGCGTTCAAAGCATCTTCTGTATCTCTGCCTGAATGGTACCCGAGATCTTGGGATTGTAGTGCCTCTGTTTCTGGCGAAAGGGTTTGACATCTTCTTTCAATGGGATGTCATGTTGGACGTCCTTCGGCTTGAAAGACTTTAGATCGGCATAAGACCATGCCAATACATCCATATATTTCTTCAACAATTTGACAAACTTCCACTTTTCTTTGGGTGTGCAACACTTCCCGATGTTTACAAACTGTGGACGCTCCACAGTACCTAGATTGAGTAGCTCGGTCTCGGAGAGGAGTTAGGATCATCTCCCACTTCTTCTTGACAAAATGATCATGTTTGTCAAACAATCATTCCAGAGAGACTAAACCTTTTGGAATTTTATTTCCTTTGAGCTGACATATGCCATCACTTCCTTTTGATTCATCCGATTGATTAGTGATGGATTCACGGCATGCAGAAGTAGATCCTTCAAAATGAAGCTCACTAAAATTTTCTGCCTTCTCCAAAAAGGCAATAAGTTGATTGTCATCATTGAAATACCTACCAAAGGCTTGAGAGAATGTCCGCACGCTTCGGTGGAAAACTACCTCAATGGTATATGTGTCTGTCTTCAATCCTGGGTGAGGGAGTATGAGGGACACGGAGATGGCCAATGAATCAGCCATATCATTCTAAGCTCTCGAGAATGGATTTTATTGAGAAGGCGTCAAATTCCTCAATGCTATCCCATACCATGTTGCAGTAATGCCTGAGCCTTTCATTCTTCACTTGATATATCCTTTTTACTTGATTTACGACCAGCTCAGCATCACCTTGCACTTTTAGGTTCTTGATTCCCCTCTCTTTTGTGGCTTGCATGCCAAGTAGCAAAGATTCGTATTCAGCAGTATTATTCATGTTGAAAAATTGCAACTTGAAAGAGAGAGGAAAAATCTCCTCCTCAGGAGATATTAGCACAGCTCCAACACCACATCCACTAGTTGCACAACTACCATCAAACTGCAATGTCCAAACCTTGTTAAGGTCTTCTTCCCGGACAAGAACATCTACTCTATCAGACTCAGTAGATAAGAAGTAGTTCCCCATCCCTAATGATTCGAAAAGAATTTGGGCTTTGGGGTCGTCAGAATTGGTGACCAGGTACTTCTTTTGTGATTAAGGCTCCAATATCGCATAACACCCTTGGACGGGATTCGGCTTTGGACAGTCCATATGAATCTCTCCACCGACTTCTTTGCAAAATCTCCTTCCCAAAGTAGAACTCCATATGCCGCTGAGATATCAAAGAACGAGGATGGTCATCTTAACCCTTTTCTCTGAGAACGCTGCAAATGTGAACTATGCATCTTTTATTTGACCAATCAATGGAACTTGTTTGGTTTCCATGGAGTAACATCTGCCGAAAGGCTTGGTAAGATTGAGGCCCAAAGCATGGGTGACCTTTACGGCATGACATTATCGAAGCCCTTAATCAATTATGCGATTGCTTAGCTTGTGACCATTGATTAGGAGGAGAGATAAAAAGGTTCAATTTTGCCGACGACGTAAATCGAGGCCACATTTATGTGAGATGCGTAGGAGGAGTGGAAAGGATTCCTTTCGGAGAGACATGGGAGACTATGGTAGCTTGGCTTTGAATATACTTGGTTAATCTAACAAGCTGCTCGGGGTTAGACTGAAGGTACTCAGCTTCAGACATTTGAATCTTGGTCTTTTTAGCATGGTCGATTATGTCGAATGCGACCAAGGATTGCGTCGATGAGGGAATAAGTCCCTCACTTTGTGGTGGAGGGGTAGGATTACTAGTCGTTGTGGGAATGGGAGAAGGCTGATTTGGAGGAGAGATGGGGGGAAAATATTTTTTGTAAAAGACTTAATAGGAGGTTGAGCAGGAAGAGGATTACCTCTTTTAGCAATAGTTGGAGGCGTGCTAGATGCAACCTTTTCTTTTTGTGTCCTGGCAGCAACTTCTGATTCTTTTCCTTGAGAGCGGGTGAAAACAACATATGAATGCCCACTTGCATACCCTTGAGTGCCCTCTTCTTCATCAAATTCTTCATCTTCAAATTCCATATACCCGATTGTAGAGTTCGGTCGGTTCACCGACATCTTGATCATCTTCACCTTGAGATGAAGGTTCTTCATAGTTTTGTTCCTCTTCTTCAATCTCGACTAGGGCATTGACCGAAGGAGCCTCAAGTGCCAACCATGGAGCTAGTTGCAGGTAAACGTGGCCTTTGTGGGGCATTGTTGGAAGTGAAATTTCTCCGTGGGATATCCTGGTATGAAGTGCTAGGAGAAGCTTGAGCTAATTGCTTCTTCAACGCGAGCAAGTTGTTTGCCATCTTCTGGAATGCCGGATCTGATGAAGCGGCTTGAGAAGGGGTTGAAGCTTTAGGCTTAGACGGCTCACATTTTAATTCACCAGATATAAGCAGGTTGTCCTCTATCCGAATGGCCGCAACCTGAGCTAGAACCAGGGTGGTGATTTGTTCTTGTAAGAGTAAGAAACTCACTCTTGAGCTCATAGCGTTCATAAAGAAACACTTTGATTTTTAGCATTGGCGCATGGCGAAAGCGGCACATGGTTAATTAGTGAATTGAAACGAGTGATAAAATTGCACATGGTTTCATTGACTTCCTTCTTCAGGTGAGTGATCTTGGACAAGTAATGCAAATGCATCGTCTGAAGGCTTATATCTTTCTTCAAATGCAGTTCGTAATGTGGCCCAACTAGTGATAGATCCGGCCGGTAAATGTTGGAACCATTCTGCTGCGGGTCCTTGCAAAGTCTCTAGAAAAAGGCGTACTGATACATCTTCATGGGTCACGTCCGGGATCTTTGCACAACATGATGAATGGAGATATATGTGAATCTGTGCTTTGATTTCCGCTCAAATCGAATCTTGGGAAATTCTTTCGGTTTCCATGAGGAGCGCGTGAACCGGATGTGGCAAAGCAAGAGGGCCCATACTATTTCCCCATGGTACGCCATCCGAAAAGCTGGAAAAAGGATGCGAGCCGGAGAGTAGTTTCACCGAGCAATAGAGTACTGCAAAGGGATGTGGAGGCTCCTTGTGGCGGTTCTTTCATGGAGGCAAGACACTTCTAAGTGATCGATCAATCGAACCCAAATGATGAGAAGCGTCTTAGTGTAATACTAAAATTTTGCCTTTTAAGTAGATCGAAAATAGGATCAACTTCTCCACGAGCTCTCCTGCTACAAGTAAATGGTTCACCCACCAGTGTATCTTTCAGATCTGTAATATTTTGGAGCAGATTTAAAAACTCTTTTTGGTTGTACTTGCTGATTTTCTGACTTTTCTGACAAAAATCAGCAGCATGCACTTTTTTAAATATTTAATTTTATCCCCTTTTGAAAACCGATTGCGGTTTAATGACAAAGATCAACGAGGATAAAATGGTGGTTAACTTAGCAAGCTGATTTTCGGATCTTAGAGTTGACTTTTACGAGGGTTTGAAATTTTTTGTAAACTGTCAGAATCTCAGATCTATGGAAAAATACAGGTTTTTGTAAAAACTCAGTGAACTAAAGATCTCTAACTAGTCCAGATCTATGGATCTCTGAAGAAAATTTTCAGTTTGGAGCATTTTTGCAAAAAATTTGGATTTTAAGCAAAAAGTTAAAATTTGAAAATAGGTAGTGGTTTCTATGGTTTTATTGATTTTCTGACAAACCACAACCGTAGATCTGGTTCGAATCCCAGTGAGTCACCAAAAGCGTTGGTTCGAAAAAATGCCAAGTGGAAAGATCTATGGGTAGAGCAGCCAAAGTGTGTGTAGGGCATAGCCCTCTTTAAAACAAGAAAGTGAAACCGGTTTATTGCTATTCTACCAAAGAGAATCATGCAAGTCCTACAGTATTCTACCTTCAGGGGTTTGGGATCTCGTCCCAGTTGGGGTATTTCCACTGTGAAAAGAAGGGAATGAAGCGGGGAGAGGAGATAGGATAGATCTGAAGGGAGAAAAGAAATGAATTCCAAAGCGAAAAGGTCGAGGGTTTATGTTTGGGTGGTAGTAAAATGATCCAAACCTACTTGCATAAACGAACAAAGAAATATTGATGACAGATGACAAAAAGTAGAGATAGGTCCAACAAAATAAACGCATAGATCCGACATAAGAAAGATCAGATGCCCATGACACACATATTCAACACAAAGTCTTAATATTTGTATTATGTTTTCTTCTGTTACAAAAGTACAAATCCTTTTCTTCTCACTTCTATTTTTCATCTAAAAAGTGTCCACCACCTGAATACAACAAGTATTCAAGTATATATAGAAGGAGAAGGAGAGAGAGAAGGCAAAAAGAAACCAACCACTAATTACAAAATATTTACAAAATATCTAAAAGTCAATTGTTGACTTTGGGCAACTTGATGGATAACAACATCCCATGGTGCAACATGGATGATGTCATCATTTGTGCCAACATACTTCTAAATATTACAAAAAGAAAGCCAAGGAGAGGAAGTCTATTCGTCATCATCTCACGACTGGAAGGGAGTATCGCTTACTGGTTAGGAGAGGCAATGTGGAATTGGGCCCAGTACTCCATGAATTTTTTGATCATTGGCTGGAGTTGATCCTGTGCGGGACCCTTGGTGTGATCGCCAATGACTTCACAAGTCTCCGTTCATCTCTAAGTTTTTTAAGGAGTCTTGAAGTATTCATTACCTGCCTCCATCAGGTATCCCACAAAGTCGCGGTAGGCCAGAAGGTTGTTGATGGATTCAGCGTCAAAAGTAGCTTCTGGCCCTAACCCTTGCGAGACGATCTCTTTGAAGATCCGAATGGTTTCATCTACCTTCCTCAAGGCGAATGATGGAGTGAGCAAGCCCGAAGACATTCTTAGGAAAATTTTCTCCATCTGATGCATTACATCCAGGGCCTCCTCTTTGACCTTGTCAATCTTCTCCAGGACAAATTCCATCTGATCGACCCGGTAGTCCAAAGTGCAAGGACTTTGTTGGGTGCTCTGGGGTGATCGAAGATGCCAAATTTAACTAAATCATCGACTGAGCAGTTGAGCATCTTCTGGAATGTCTCATGTTGCAACCTAGCATGGTCCAACTCTTTGGAGATAGGTCCTATAATCACTTGGAGTTCCTTGTTCACCTGACCAATATTCTGATATAGCTCGGTGAACTTGACGATTACTTCCTCACTATCTTTGAGGATCTGGTCTCTCCAGGCGGATATTGCCATGCCTTGTTCGCCAATCTTGGCATATTTGTTTATCTTATCCTGACTAAGGGCCTCAGGAGTTTCAGTGGCAGTTGTAGGAGGTGCACTGCCCATTTTCTGCAGGGCTTGGAGAAGATGTTTATTTTTCTCTTTTAGTATCCTCTTCTCTTCCTTTGCTTCCTGAAGCTTCTTGCAAAGGGCATCCACTGCAGATAGGGCCTCCCCTTGTAGGCTCTCGAGGATGTTCCCATTGTGACCTGTGTCACTGTATAATCTATAGGAGACAGATCCTTTTTATCCTTTATGGGATCGGGATATGTGATCTCCATTACTCTTTCACCTGAGGCGCTATGAGAGAAGCGGGTTATTGGCTTTTTCTTCTTAGCTCCTTTTGTTGGAATGATGGAGAAGTCCATAGGTGCAATGGGGAATTTCCTCTTGTGCTGGCTCAGGTGTTGGGAGATCCATGCTGGACTTAAGGGAGTGGGACTAGCGGGAGAAGAGGGAACGACAGAAGAAGGAGTAACTACAGTGTACTCGGGGAAATGGGTTGAGACGCTTGGCAGGCGGCATTGATAAAGAAACCGAACCTCCAATGCTCACAAGGGTAGGAGTTACTGTAGGAGAGGAAACTATGGGGGCAGAAGGGAGCTGAGAGATGAGGGAAGAAATACTGGGGACAACTCTGCTGAGGGAAGAGAAGATGGAGGAAGAGGAAGGGGGAATAGTAGAAGATGGGGAGAAGACATAACCAAAGGAATGGTTGCTTGAGCGACCTGAGGAGGGGAAGGAGGAGTGGGAGAAGGGATGGTGGGAACTTCAATGGTTGTAGCAGTGGCAACATCCTGAGTGGATGTGCCCGTTGGAACGCTTATTGTTGCTTCCTTTTTTGGGGAGGCGGGCGTTGCATAATCTGCTCCTGGGTGGTGGAAGGAGGACTCTCTGGGAGCTTGCTCCTTAGTAGCACTTGACTCCCCTTCCTTGTCTTTTCCTTTGCCCTTTGGCAAATGCTTCGGCCTAGTAGGTGCATTACCTAAGGGAGACGTGGTGAAGTCTACCCCAAGGTAGATGAGACCATTAAACCTGCACCAGTATTCCGTGCGCTATAAAGTGCCTTTTACCCTCTCCTCAATAGTCTGAGGTGCCTTTGTTCTGTCTATCTCAGAAAATGGCCAGTTGTCCCCATCCGTATCTAGATATACTTGATCAAATTCTTGATCAGTCATTTGGAAACCTTTCGGAACAATGGCCACACCATACTGGATGATCTCTGCCAAGGCCAGGCGGGAGTGATCCTTTCTTCTAAGCTCGACCTCGTGATAGAGATCGATATAGACATCCTCGATCTGTGGGACGTGGATTGGATCGAGCTTTGCCTTTGGGAGGTAATTTCATGGATCGAAGGTCAGCCTTGCTAGGAAATTGTGCTTCAGGTTGAGTAACTCTAATTCTGCAAACATTTCCTGGGCTTTGGTGTGAGAAGTGCATGTGTACCTACCCACCGTGAGGGGAGTGGAGTTCCACCCTTCTTTCTCTTTAGGCACTTCTCATGATACGTGATGAGCTATCTAGACAGCTCCAATAGGATTAACTTAGGGCCTGCATATCTTGGCAACTTGGTGGGCTCCCCCAAGAAGTTGGCGGCTCTGAGATAAGTAAAAGTGGGGAATTGCGTAAACAACACCCCCACTTCTCTATTGCGGTCACAATGCTCTTGGTTGTTTGACCGTGAGTCATATTTGGCCTCAATAGGCAGATGATGCCATAGAAGAAGGCATCGTTGATCTTGCTGAACTGCAGAATGTTGTTCTCTAGTTTCAACTCTAGATAATATTCATATATTTTTACCTGGGGCCATACCCCACATTGGCTCAGTGCTGGATAATCTCTCTCAGAGGCCAGTGTAGACCACGTAGGAGTTCATGTAGAACCTCCCTGTTGTTGAGAGTTGTTGGAGCTACTCAGAGATGGTGCTGCTGATGATTTCTACCCACGCAAAATGTTGATTAGGTACGTTTTTGTTCATCGTTTCCAGATACCTGAGCATCCATTTGTGGAAGTAATGGGCGTCAGGAAGCCCAAAAACCCTACTCAGGAAGGTAATGGTGTCACTCAGCTCCTCCGAAAAGTTACTGCGATGAATAACCTGGGGCCACTTGGTTATTACCTTATTATTTAGATAAACCTCGTTCATGAGCTACATACATTTGTCCTCATTTTCATCCCATGCTTTAATGCAATCTTCCGACTCACACCATAAATTTCGGTGGTGGGGATACCCAACATGATATCGAAGTGCCGGGTAGTGAGGTTGATTATTACCTCACCCTTTTTGTTCTTGACACACTTGGTGTCTTTGTTATAGAATGGGCCACGACCATCATGAACTCATTATTCACCGCGCTAACAGGATTCCCCGAGTGAAGTGTAGACCATTACCCACTAATTTGTCCATCCAAGGATTGCTGTGACCCTTACGGTTTTGGCCCAAAATCCTCCATGTCTATATGGCCAAGTTTAGCATCTTTGATGTCTAAGTCACATTCGTGCATGGGACTTGGGGATCTTGACGCCTCCGATACTTATATTTCATTTCTTCCTCTGTGAGTTTGGCCTTACCGTTTGACTTGGTTGGCCTCTTACTTGATGTAGACATATGTGATTCTGAGTTTAGCTGCTGATCTGCAAGAAGAAGGAGTGAAGTCAATGCAGAAGAGCCATGTGAGCTATTAGATCATCCATCAAAGCTTTACAGAATGAGGAGTTAGCAATTTAAAAGCAGGTGCGGGGGCGCGCAGAATACTACGCTGCAGAATAATAGGCTTAGAAAATCAAGGCACACTGATGTAGAGTGTTGCAAGGAAGAAAACAATGCCAAAGGGTGCAGGGCGTGGGAATGCTACAGACAACATTCAGTGTTGATGCAGAAGGATTTGCACTGCGCCATTGTGTAGGGTTTAAACTGGGCACAAATAATTTTTGTGTTACATGGCGGTAGGATGCGCTAATGGTGCAAGTATTGATCGTGTTGCAAACAATTTTGGTGTGCCAAATGGCACGGGATAAAGGGTGTATCACCGACTTTAGGTGCGCCAAGGGGCTTTTTAGCTTTGGCGCAGCGCAGGAAAAGTTTACATGACATTCAGTGTTGATGTGGGCGGGATTGCGCTGGCGCCATGCGTTAGGTTTACAGGAATTTCAAAGGTGCAGGGAAGGTGCATGCTGCAGGCTGGGGTAGTGCGCCCTTTGGTGCGAATGTGTTTTATGCAACAAGGATGGCGTTTGCGCCAAAGGAAAACCATGGGTTTTAGATCTGTGATAACCTTAAATTTTCCCCTTTCTTGGACAAGTTTGTGGTTTTCATGCCTCATTAACATGGATCTGACAATAAGGGGAACAGTGCGAAGAGGATCTTGGGTCCATTTTTGAGACAAAGCCCTCCAGGCCAGCAGATCTGGAAGGAGGGTAAAACCGGTTTGGGGAAGAGAGAAGATTGCAAAACAGGTTGGAGGGGTTTATGGTTTCTTCAGATTCATTTTATTATTATTCCACAAACAACCAAACCAAAAAAAAAACCACAAGAAAAGTAAGGACCACCTACCCATGATATATAGACTGGAAGAAACGATGTGGGGCCCACGAATGTGACGTGAAGCGACATGGGAATGACTGGAGCGCTGACAGGTGTAGAGGAATAAACTTTTCACGTGTTTTTCAATCGTGAAAATGACAGGTCGGATGCGCCTATTTATAGAAAAAGGCGTAATAAATGTGCCACCAACCTTTTTTAAAGGGTGCACAAAATAGCATGCCAACATGAAACTACTTGCGCCTTTGGCGCGGTTATGCGTCTGTTAGCAAGAAATTACTTGCACTTTGGCACAAATTCGAGACTGTCAACATGGGGTTTTTAGCGCTTTGGCACACCACTTAAGGGCGCAACAATTTTAGTGTTAACAGTGGGGCACATACGCCGTGGCATAGGTTAGAAGGGCGCAACATGGGGAGGCACAACATTTTTGTTGTTGACACGACAGAGAGTGCGCCAAAGGCGCAGAAGAGGGCGCATATACATTTGATGTTGCATGAACAAAATCTGCGCCGAGCCAAAAAAGGACTGAAATGACTAAGTTTGAAAAACCAGATTCTCCGGAAAGGGATTTTAGGCCATTCCAAATGCTAAGGGACCTCGGGGAAACCAAAACAAAATTTTGGTATGGTTACCTGCAAAATTGCCCTTGTCAATTTTACAGGATAACAGGACCCCAAGGTAATAAATGACTTCAAGATTATCCATTCTACTCAATAATGCTTACAAGGATCATTAGATGGATGGGGTTGTGATGTTGAAGGATGAGATTGTGATGCATAAGAGGTGGATGGGTTATGTTGTTGATAAGTTTGATACGTTTGAGGATGAGTTGGTGTTTGTGGAAGTGGTTAATAAGGGGGGATGTAATTAAGGGGTTGTGATTGAATGGGTTGAGATGAAAGTTATTATTGTTGAGAAATGGGGATGTGGTAAGATTGGTTAGATTGAGTTGGTTGTTGAGAGATGGGGATATTTGATTGGTTTGCTATGGGATGAGTTGGGATGTAAGTAATGGGTGGTTGGGATACTTGAGTTGGTTGAGTGGAAAGTATGTAGTGATAAGCACCTCGAGGAGGTTGTTGATGGGTTTGCGTTGATTCAAATGGATGGGGCTATGAAGTGATCACATTGGCATGGATATGGGAAGTGGAGATAAGGGGTAGAGTTAAATTATGTTATTCAGATATGGGAGGAAACAAGTGCGATTCTTGAGATGATTGGATGGAAGCACAAGTGACCGTAGTAGATGATGAGGTGATTGGAATAGAAGAAGTAATAGTAGTATTGATGCAAGGAAAATTAGGGGGATGGGGACAAAAATTGAGTAGTTTGATGATTGTGAGGGATTGAAGAAGAAGGTTTATTAGGATCAAGCTCATGTTGGGCCATAGAAAGCTCATTCATAGCTCTAGGAAATAAAACAAAAAGTTTTGATGTGAGGACTTGTGTAGATTCAGGATTGGAATGGTAAGCATAGATTTGTTGCAAAGGAGGTCCATTAATGGGGAGGTTGGTAGTCTTATGAAGGAGATAGTCATGAAGAGCAATTGGATTAGCATTGAGAAGCTCTTGTAATTCCACACACCCATGAGGGATGAGAGGAGGCCAGAAGCGTCAATAGAGGTGGTAGAAGGGGTATTGATGGTATAGATGGAACAAATTGATGAATAAGGAAAATATTAGTTTTTACCGGAGTGTTGGGTTTGACTAACTGAGTTTCTTGAATAAGGGGAATGGAAACAATGGGTTGAGTAACCATGGAAGAAGTAACCAAAGTAATGGAGTTAAGGATGGAAAGTGTAGAAGTTTTTGAAAGGAAGTGGTAGAAATAGGAATGTTGTTTGATGACATGTTTTGTTCCATTTTTTTACTTGGGATCTTGTAATAAATGGCATGAAACAAACAATAAACAAAACTATGTTGATTTTTAATTAACAAAAACAAGTCAAGCAACAAATTTTTGATTATCTTTATTATTAGAGATGTTAAAAAGAAATTAAAGACGGGCTTGAAGGGAACCTAGAAAATGGAAATATATGGATGGTTTCAAGTAGTTTTGGTGGGAGTCCTTGATATACCCAAAGGTACATGAGGCCCAAATATATGATGACTATGAGGTTGGGGCTTGGTATTGAGGCCTAGCCCTCACTTCATGATCCCACAGTGATAAGGGTGTTAGGTGCTTAGCCAATATACCCATAGTCAAAAAAATTATAATGTTGTCAGATTATCGTAACAACTTTACTATTGGGTAATGAAATCCCAATAGTTCCACATGGGATGAATTGTTTAATATGTGTAAATTGATTTGTGTGTGATGAAGGTTTGTGCAAAGTGTTAACCCATTTATTTAAACAAGATTTCCAAGTGCAAATGTGTAGATTCGATGAGAGAAATAGACAAGTGATGTAATGCGATAAAAGAAAGAGATGGGGAATAAAAACAAGGAATACCTGGATAACGCTTTTCCTTTTTATCTGAATTTTTAATTTTAAACAAACAAGAAAAATCCAATCCAAGCAACACAATCCAACGCACGTAAGAAAGCAAGCAACGATCCTTCCTATGAGGTTAGTAGAAGATGGATAGATAAAATAGAAATGGAAGACAAATGAAAAAGACTCACCGAAGAAGGGTGTGTCCCATCAGTGTGCCAGAATGTTGACAAAATTCCTTCATTCCTATTCAGATTAATGAACTAGTACTAAAGAAAATAAGTAACTCCAAATATGTGAGGATTTAAGGTACCTCAAGATGGGATGACGATGGATACGGGTGTAAAAGGATGGATCCTTCTTCGCAGCGAGATAAGTGACCTGCAAATCAAGTGAACTCAACAGAAAAATATTGGATTAGTAGATAGGATGGGTGGGTTTCTGAAAATGTCAATCTCGAGAAGTGAAAAATTCCTAGGATGGATGTCAACCCACGTTTTGATAAAGATAAATAAAATCAGATATTGATAAATTGGATGTAGCAGAATCGAACCAAAACAAAAACTGAAATGCTAGATATAAGATAGAAATGCATATTTGATCTAAATGCATGTAAATTAAATCAAACATGGGTGGGTCTATGGTGACCTAACGATACGGAACACGGTTGATAACAACCAGGATAGGATGAGAAGAGCATTTGGAAAACAGCCTGCAAGACCTCATGTAGATGGATCGAAGCTAATTTGGATTTGAAAGTGGATTTAAGTGAAGGAAGATGACTTGAAATAGTCCTGGATCTAGATATGATTAAAAGGATGTAAGAAAATTATGAAAACTGATGATGAATACAATAAAGACATATCTCATTCGATGGCAATCGGGTTGAGTCGACAGAATCGTGTGCTACGCCCTTAACCTATTGCTTGTATTAGGATATGAGTAGCCAACTTGTGGCTTACCATATCATTTTACTATATCATTTATACTTTATCATGCTTAGTAGGTTAGCCTTGGTGATGGCCATAACATAGGAATAATGTATATAGGGGTTTGTAGGTAGTAAATAAATCATCATTTGGAGGATTTGAGTCTATTTTATTGTTTGGAGGTTGCCCCTCGAAGTGGCGAAGCTATTCTAATTGCATATTGAGATCATTATTCTAAAATATTATGTTATTTGTTGTTCTATTTATGCTCATAATCTAAATCATACAAGTAATTTCATTACAAGTGGTATCATAGCTGCGATCTGGGCCAAAATTAGGGCAAAAACCCTATTTTTTTTTGTTTCCACCATATATTGCGAACCAAATTGAATTGGTGGGAGATATTTTTACAAGAATTGTGAAACATTTAAAGTAAGGTTCCCTAAAAATTTCAAAATTTTTTGATTTATTTTGTAAAATTTATTACAAATTTAGGGTTTTTCATAAAATTGTGCCCTAGGGTGCAAATTGTAGAATTTTTGAAGATCTTTACATTTTAGAAAAATTTGTCAAAAATAGTATTAGTATATTCTCTCGTGTGTTTTTCCTATTTGGAAGAATTTGTATCAAAATCCTAAACCCTAAGGTTTGACATCATCGCGAGGCCTTCCACAAGAGCAAAAAGAATCCAGTTACTCTGGGTAAAACCCCAAATAAAGATGGGGTAGTGATTGAAGAGATGGATTCAAAAGAGGTAAATACATATTCTTCAAACACTAGGGTTTTCTGAATTGATCATAAGGTGAGCCAACTTGAGTATGAGCTACGAAATGTACAATCCGAGATGGCCTCTAAAGGAAACTGACCAAATCAATCAGCGGTTGGATGATATCATACAACATGTAAAGGGTAAATAATATGGCCCAAATCTGCCACATATCAACCAAGGAGGATCTTTAGTTCAAAATCATGGACAAAATAACCATGTTGGATCACTTTTCCAACCCCATCAAAATCCAACTTATTTACAACCACGAAACATGATGTCGAAAGTGGATATGCACAAATTTGATGGTAAGGATCCCTGAATTAGATAAATCAAATGGAGAACTTATTTGAGTTACATCAAACACCATCAGGAAAAAAGGTAACATTGGCATACCCGTATCTTGAATCAGACCAATTCGTTTGGTATTGATGGTTATGTGCTCAAAGGCGTAAGAATGGTCACAATGTCACTTGGACAGTTTTTACCAAGGAGTTGTAATTACATTATAGTTCCGGTGTTTTAGAGAACTAATTTAGTAAATTAGCAAAGTTACAAAAATAGGATCAGTCAAAGATTATGTGCATCAATTCCAGAACCTATCCTTAAGGGTGAAGAATATTCCAGAAGAGAATCGAATGACTATTTCTTAGGGGTCTTAAGGACGACATCAAGCGTGAGGTATGTATGTTTAAACCACTCAAGCTTTTTGATTCTATTATCATGGCTCATCGAGTAGAGGAAAAAATTATTTGTAGTAGGAGGTTGTATTTCATTAACACGAGAGACCGTAGTATCTCTTCCTTCCTTCATTCGCTAGGCCAATTAGACTCGACTCCTTAGCAAATGGAAGAAAATAGAGCAAAAGG
This sequence comes from Taxus wallichiana var. yunnanensis, assembly GCA_018340775.1. Classification (NCBI taxonomy): domain Eukaryota; kingdom Viridiplantae; phylum Streptophyta; class Pinopsida; order Cupressales; family Taxaceae; genus Taxus; species Taxus wallichiana. The sequence goes on along the minus strand of CM031234.1, from coordinate 420,848,490 downwards.
ATTAGGTTTTAAGCGTGACAACAAATATGGACTAGGAAACAAATGTACTGAGAAGAATTTTTTTTATATTGATGGAGGTAATGAGGATAATGAGGAAGCTAAAATTATAGGAGAGGTTGAGGAATCAGTAGAAGATGAAATAGAGGATCACCAACCCACAATTTATTGCCATGCATTGGCAGGTATTATTACTCCTCAAACACTCAAGGTTACTTGGATACCTCAAAAAGCAGAAGGTGACGGTGTTGATTGACTTGGGAGCACTCATAACTTCATAAATAGTAAGTTAGTTACCCACCTCAATTTTTTTATTTACCCAGCTCTAGAAATGCAAGTTATGATTCGGATGGTGGGACGATCAAGTGCATAGAAAAGTGGCATAGTATCAAGTTTTCCATGAGAGACTACCTATTATACTCACCTATGTTTTCTATTTATGTGGGAGGGTAGATATTGTTTTGGGTGTCCAATGGCTCACAACCTTAGGTATTACAGAGATGAATTTCCAAGAATTGTTCATGCGATTTCATTCATATGGACGTCGACAATACAATTGAAAGGGATGGTAGCTAACTCTCCATAGATTATTAGCTCTCATTAGATGCAGAAGGTTCTCAGAAAAGGAGTAGATGGATTTATAGAAAAGTTATTTTCCATAGAAGTACAAAATACAAAGTCTTCAATGCCACCCGATCTTTAGAAGATTGTTGATGCTCACTCATCTATTTTTGATGAAATTCCAAAGGGACTACTACTAGTTAGGGATCATGATCATGCCATTCAGTTGATTCTTGTGAGCCAAACACCTAACATCAGAGCATATAGATACCCATATTACTAGAAAAGTGAGATTGAGAAAATGGTACATGAAATGTTGAAGGCAGGTATCATCAGGCATAGCCAGAGTGTATATTCTTCGCAAGTGGTCATGGTACGTAAGAAGGATAAAACATGGAGGATGTGCCTAGATTATGAGAATTCAATAATTATACCATCAAAGATACGTTTCCTATTCCAAAGTAATTGATGAATTACATGGTGCTATTTATTTCACAAAATTAGATCTTCGTTTGGGGTACCATAAAATTAGAATAAGAGAGGAAGATGTTCATAAAACATCTTACAGGACTCATGAGGGCCATTATGAGTTTTTGGTAATGCCTTTTGGTCTTACAAATGCTCCCTCAACCTTTCAAAGCTTGATGAACATTGTTTTTAGGCCATTTTAAAGGAAATTTGTATTAGTTTTCTTTGATGACATATTGATTTACAGTAAGACATGGGAAGAACACTTACAACATGTAAATAGAGTGTTGGAAATTTTGGAGACACATACTCTCTATACAAATCCATCCAAATGTTCTTTTGGTGTACAAGAGGTAGAGTACTTGGATCACATTGTATCCCATGAAGGTGTCAAAGTTTATCCTCAGAAGATCAAAGCTATGGTGGAATGGCCAAGGCCCAGAACTCTCAAAAATATTTGTGGCTTCCTAGGACTAGCTGGGTACTACAGAAGATTTTTGTGAGGATATGGTAGAATAACAACCCCACTCTTTGCATTGTTAAAGAAGGATGCCTTCCATTGGACAAAGGATGCCTCACATAGCTAAAGGAAGCCATGTGCAACACCCCAGTTTTGGCTACTCACAACTTCTCGAAAACCTTCATTGTTGAATGTGACACTTCAAGATTAGGATTGGGAGTAGTTCTAATGCAGGAAGGAAGACCAATTGCATTTGAGAGTCACCAATTCAAAGGAAAAGATCTGCTCAAACATGTCTATGAGAAATAAATGATGGCTATTCTTCATGTGGTCAAGCAATGGAGGCCCTATCTCATGGGTAGACACTTCAAGGTAAAAACTGATCATGATAGTCTCAAATACTTTTTAGAGAAAATGCTATCATCTGAGGAACAAAAAAAGTGGGTAACAAAAATGTTGGGTTATGATTTTTAAATCATATACAAAAAGAGTAAATAAAATGTAGTAGGCGATGCGTTGTTCGGAGAAGGGATACATCCGCAAATGCCTTACTATGTGGAATGTCCATGTTGAGGACCGATTGGGTAGATGAAGCTAGATTGGAATGGGATCAAGATAAGGATAAACAATCCCTAATACGAATATCAAGCAAGGCTCTATAACATCTAACAAATTTGAGTGGAAAGGTAATGCACTATGATACAAGGATAGGTTATACTTGAGTAAATATTTTAAGTTGAAGCATATGATTCTTGCAGAGCTAGATGCCTCACCAGTTGGAGGAAACTCTAGGTTTTGAAGACATACCATAGAATAAAAAGATAATTATTTTGGGAAGGAATTGTTAGTGAAAAATCACAACACCCCCAAATGAGTCGTCAGATATGCTTTTCTAAGGTAGAGTCATTTGGTGTGATCCGCATAACATTGAGTTTTCTCCAAAGTGTGGGACTTAGAAAATGAGAAAACTCTCCAGATTAAAGGCTGGTTCCTATTCCTCTATTTAGGTGCATGCGTGAAAACTTGCAGAGGGCCTATTCCTAAACCTAATCTAAGTTTTACCAAGGAGACAGGGATAAAAGGAATGCAGGAAATCAAACTAAGCTATAAGGTGATGCACCAAAGGAATGATGAACATTTGTTTTTCTAATAGACACAAACCAACAAAATGCATACAATAACCAAGCACATATAACCAGATCTATAATGAAAGACCAAATGAAAGCAAAAGAGACAAGAAAGGATCTAAAATCAATCACAGACGTGTTTTATTGCTCTGCAGATTGATACAATACATTACAAGGTGGCCAAAAGGTAGAAAACGTATTACAATCTAGTGGAAGGTCTGAAAAATCCATGAGTTAATTTTCCAGAAGAAAAGGGGAACTGAAAAAAGAAGAATGTCTAACCCTTTATAATGAGTCCGACCCTAAATTTATAGAGTCAATCATATAGAAGAGAGAGAGAGAAGTGGGAAAAGTATATCAAAGCTCAACCACTGCTATTAATGTCCCCTACAAAATCTACCCCCAAATCTTCCTTGACTGTATCAATCTCTGGTTCGACGCCTCGAAGAAGGAGGAAACGACGGAGCAGATCGAATTTGATCTAGTTGTTGAGGCAGATAGATCTCATGTTAATGGCCTTGAAGATGTTTTCTCCATTTTCTCCTACCTAACCTCCCCAAACTTAAAGTTTTAGATCTTCATGGCATGGGTGAGGCTGAGATCTTTCCAACGGTGTCAGATTTACAATATTTCGAGCCCTGAGTCAAAATATATGCCCCTTCAAAGTTTGCATCAGGTCCATACCAAAGAGTGGGAAAACCAGTTTGAAAAACGGGCCCCTTCTTTAATATGGGACATGTGGTTGGTTGGTGCATGTCTGAGGGCGGCCTCTATATTCTATTCTTGGAATGGCGTGGGGCTGACACGTGGCTTCTTCCGTCGGCCTGCTCAATTTCTTTGCTTTTGGCTAAGTCTTTTACTTGGCGAGGTCATATTTCTTTGACCGAGGACACACAATGGTTTGGCACTTGTTTGAGAACCCTCTCTCTATTTGATCCTTGAATTAGCACCATTTGGACACTTGGCGCTCTCCATCGGTCTGCCACCATGCGTTGACTATTCAACCTAACTTTGTCTCCTTTTTTTAGACTGGACGCGTGGAGGCTCTGCACTTGCTGAAACTCCCGATCAACATTTTTCCCTTGGAGGAGTGTCAAGTTGACACTTGGAAGCCTCCGTAGGTCTTTGGAATTTTCAATGACCTCTCCCTTCCTTTTCGGGCTCGGGGCTACGTGGCGAATTGGTGCTCATTTGAGTCTCTACTTTTGGGTTTACCCTTGGAGATGCGCCACTTGGACACATGGCATCCCCCGCCAACACTTCTATACTTAGCCCTTTTTGAGGCCCACTTTGCCCACCTTTTGACCTTGGTTGACTATTTGCTATGTGGAGGGTTAGCACAAGTTTGAGTCTCTACTTTTGGGTTTACCCTTGGAGATGTGCCGCTTGGACACGTGGCATCCCCCGCCAACACTTCTATACTTAGCCCTTTTTGAGGCCTGCTTTGCCCGCCTTTTGACCTTGGTTGACTATTTGTTATGTGGAGGGCTGGCACGAGTTTGAGTCTCTACTTTTGGGCTTACCCTTGGAGATGCACCGCTTGGACACTTGGCATCCCCACTAACACTTCTATACTTAGCCCTTTTTGAGGCCCACTTTGCTGTTTTTAGCCCGAAGACTTCAGATCTTTTCGTTTCCTCTTTTTCTTTCCCTTGGCCTCTCCGTGACACTGCTTCTTCTCCTTTGACCCTGCTACTCTATTTTTAAGCCCACCTGTAACCCGTAGAATGGATTTAAAGCCCGGGTTCACTCGACAGAGCCATTTTCTAAATTTATCCTACACAGGGTTGTTTGATCTTCACAGGCCTCTACCACTCCCATTATAGAGTCCCCTTGCAATCTGTTTGTGGGAATCGAATGTGATTTCTTAGGTTCTTTCAGTGTGGGGTCGTTTTGATCCAATATTTTTCCCGGGGGAAAAATATGGATAACAAGAATCAAAGGGATGTACAAAATTTTATATATGAGTGTTTGGTGTGCTAACATAACAAAGGGGAAACAATTAAGACAACAGTCTATTGCAAACCTTACCAATTCCTAGCCGGATATGGGAGGAAGTCTCCATGGATTTCATCACCGAATTTCATTTTGGTGATTTTGGATAGGATCACAAAATATGCCCATTTTTGTGCCCTATCACATCCATTTGCAGCAAGTACTGATTATAGCTATTTTTTTGGAGATAGTTCAACGACTATATGAAATCCCCTGAGATAATTGTAAGTGACCGTGATCCTATTTTTACAAGTAATTTTTGGACGGAATAATTTTCATGTTTGGGTACTCAGCTAGCTCATAGTTCATCTTATCATCCTCAAACTAATGGGAAAACAAAAGTGGTCAACAAATGCTTAGAGGGGTATCTACGTTGTTTTGTATCAGATAAGCAGGAAAGGTGGATTAAATGGCTACCACTTGCAGAATGGTGGTATAACACATCTTTTCATACCTCTTCTCAAATGACCCCATTTTTAGCATTATATGGTTACCATCCACCTTCTATCACTTCTTCCTTAAGGGTGCAAACTAAGGTTAGAGATGTTGAGGAACACATTCAACATCAACAATAGGTTTTGGCTAGTTTGAAGGAGAATTTAGCATTGGCACAAAACATGATGAAACAACAAGTAGATCAACACCGTAGTGAAAGACATTTTAAAATTGGTGACTGGGTTTTTGTACGTCTCTAGCGATACAAGCAGAGATGTTCCTAAAGCAATAGAAAAATGACAAAAAACTTGCTCCTAAATATTGTGGCCCTTATCAGGTTCTACAAAAAATTGGTAGTGTTTCTTATAAACTAGAGTTACCTCCATCTTCATGCATATACCCATTATTCCATGTTTCCTTCCTAAAGAAGGTTATTTGATAGAAATTTGAAGCCCAAAAAGAGTTACCAAAAATTTATGAGGAAAGAAGAATCATTTTGGAGCTAGATAATATTCTGCAAACACGTACTAAGAGGTTGAGAACCAGAGACATTAAGGAATATTTGATCAAGTGGAAGAATCTAAGCATAGAAGATGCAACTTGGGAGGATGAAGGTTTTCTGCAACAACATCCAAGATTATTCAACGTTGAGGACAATGTTGGTTTGAAGGGGAAGGGCATGCTACACACTTAACCTATTTCTTGTATTAGGATATGAGTAGCCAACTTGTGGCTTACCATACCATTTTATTATATCATTTATACTTTCTCATGCTTAGTAGGTTGACCTTGGTGATTTCCATAACATAGGAATAGTATATATAGGGGATTATAGGTAGTAAAAGAATAATCATTTGGAGCATTTGAGTCTATTTTATGGTTTAGAGGTTTCCCCCTCAAAGTGGCGAATCTATTCTAATTGCATATTGAGATCATTATTCTGAAATATTGTGTTATTTGGTGTTCTATTACTGCTCATAATCAATTATACAAGTAATTTCATTACTGAATGGGGTTGAAAAAATAGAGTTGGGATGACATAAAGGGTGTAATGATAGGATATGGATGCTAGATAGATGTGGAAATAGAGGGGTGATAGAAGAGGATCCGAATGGTAGATGCACAAGAAAATGGAGGTTAGGTCTACAAAGAAGACGACAGGCTCAACAACGATTGGGAATGATCTAGGCTTAGACAAAAATGGATGGAGTGAAATGAAGACTGTAGATAAGAAATGAAGGTGCAGGAATGAACTAAACAGAGAGATCCTAATGACATTTGAACCTACACAAGATATTAGTGAAGGATATAGAAGATAATATTGCAAAAAAGAAACAAAGTATGCCAAAGTGAAAGAGATCTCCCAAAATCTCCAAAGTTGAGGCACAAAATATCCAAGAAGAATCCAAGATGGTTGTAGCAACTGCATAGAAAGAAACAAAACGAAAGCAAGATCACACGAAGGATTGAAGATTCCTAAATTGCATCCGAGAAAATGAGGGTAGGGGCATCTTTTCGTGGTCGATGGCAACCCAGATGGGTCACCGCCGATTGTGGGGACCCATCTATTTTGGTGGTGGGAAGGCAATGATCTTGAGATAAAGATACCATAAGAAGCAAGATTAGGGTTTTGAAGAGATGGAACGAATTAGGGTTTCTTGGGATGAGTAAGTGGGGAGGTGGAGGATGAAAAATATTAAATAAAGGCCATGGAGAGGTGAAACCATTAAATGATGGCATAAAAGGATAAAATGGAAGATTTAAGAATAGGAAATAAATTAAATGAGGGTTTAGAATTAACTAAACATGATTAGGGATGATTAATGGATGAATAATGATGTGAAATAACGATAGGTCGAATAAATTGAATTTAGGAGGGAAGAAGGGAATTCAAAAGTAGAAGAGAGGTATGCATGAAAAAGATGATAGAGAGCAAACACAAAGTGAGGGTAGCGATACAAAAATTGTTGTCTAAAATCCACTTCCTTTCCATGTGTGGGTCTCACCATCAATTTAAAACATATATCATTTTATTTTATTTCACTTAGGAATTGTTTTCTTGACATCATCAAAACTTCATACCCTTTTCTACCTCATCACTCTTTTCCCACACAGGGTTTAAAGTGTACTCCTTTCAATCCTTCACCACCTTGTATGTATTTTTGTGACCATCATGTCCATCCTTTTGATCAAATCACTATAATATATCGAGAAACACATGACTATTGTCCATGGGTATTATGTCATACATGACCTCATCTTCATATCTCCCTATCTAAAATTTAACTATACTCTTTTGAATTATGAATAGTCTGTGTCCCTTCCAAAACCAAAAAACTTTTTAGGGATTAGGTTGCACAATCCTCTCCAATCCTAACTTATCTACCATCTCTTGTGGCACAAATTTGTCAACACTTGTCATATTTACTATCACTTTACAAAATTTACCTCCCACCTTATGAGAAGCCCTAAACATATTCTTCCTATGAGGTGGGAGAACTTTTTTTATTGGCTTCAACAAAATACACTTTATCTTCAAGGATTCTATTCTAGCATATCACTTTATCTTTAGTTCTTCTTCATAATATTCTAGCATATCACTCTCTTATGCTCATGCAATATGGGAACTCCCATTACCATATGTTATTTTTCATCATTTTGGGTATGTGCACATTCAAAATATCTATGTCCCTACTCTTTGCACCTAAAACATATGTCGTTAAACCCACACTTTTCTATACCTCTAAAGGATTCTCCTTATATGAAGAAAATTCCTTTTCCTATGCTCGAGGTTAAGAAATATTTTGACACGAAGGTGTTCAAAAGGAATTTTCAAGAGGGATATTTAATTCTCAAATGGGATGAAGATAGATCCAAACAGGAAAACACAAAAGGTTTGATGCTCTCAAGAGCGGGCCATACATCATCATGAGTTGCAAAGAGGTGAATTAATTTCATCTTTTCAGGCTCAATGGAGAAGAACTTCCCATTCATGTGAATGAGATACATCTCAAAGAATGCTTTTGAGATCATTTCACCCCCTGTATAGTTTATTTAGGTGTTTTCCTCTAAGTGCTTTTGCACATTGTTGTGTGTTATTGTTCGTTTTGTTTTACTTGTTGTTGTGTTTTTCTTTATTCGCACATTAAAAGCATCATTGGAATGATTTAAAGAAGAAGAAGGTCCAAGGTTTCAAAAGATGTCTAGGATTTAAAAAATGTTGAGTATTAAATCGGTTGCGATATATATTTCTTGTCTAGTATTACTTAAAATTTCAGGGTCATGTATCACAGAAGATCAAATCGTCTACACGATTTTGATATTGACTCCATCTTTGAATGGATGACTTAAGGATATTGAAATCATGCTTAGTAGGAAATCATCCCCGAGAGGTCACCAAAAATGTTATCCAATTTTTCACACATGGCAAAATTAGACAACGAGGTCCTATTATGATCAAATTAAGACATTGGTCTCAGGGACCCACTTCCGGTCATCGCAGAGATAAATGATTAAAATAATTAATAAATTGCATAGGTGAGCTCACCTAGAATTGAATGGCACCAACTTGAGCTTAACTCAGTTAGAGCTCGGGGTCGAGTTGATAGATAACTCGATGTCAAATCGGTAACTAGCTCGAAAATCAGATTGATGTGTGGTGATCATGACAGAATAGCTTGGTCGTAAGAGCTCGACGAGATCTCGGTGTTGATGTGGAATATAGCTTGGTCGTAAGAGATTGGCGAGAGCTTGGTGTTGATGCGAGAATAGTTTGGTCACAAGAGCTTGATGAGAGCTCGGTGTTGATGTGGAATAGCTCGGTCGTAAGAGATTGACGAGAACTTGGTGTTGATGCGGAACTCAACGCATGGATCACATTGGGCTCGTTGGCATATGCATGGTGCTCATTTGGTGGAGTTAGTTGTAAATCTACGAGTCAAGAGTTGGTGCAAAAATGGAGCTCGAGAGGTAAGAAGCTCAAAAACATGGGAGTGAGCTTGACACAGAGCTTGGTTACAGAGTTCGATTGGAGCTTAGTCAAGGCGGAGTTACGAGGGTTTAAATGCCAAGGATGCAGAATTTTGTGACGAATAAGCCATGCCATGATGGTGAGATGATCCTCGGATTCGAGACTCAATATTTCCACTACATGGGGATCATAGGAAGCATTGCCAAGTGGAAATGTTGGGATGGAAAATAGAGTTAATCTCCCAACACTTGGAGCAATGACGTGGGAATTTCGTGTCTATTACCGAATCGGGCGAGATGTTAGCGAGTCACAACTTGGGCATTGGTTGGTTATGCACCAAGTTATGGGGAAGAGCCCAAGTTTATTAGCTAAGGATTCGGGAGACCTGGTCTAAGCATCAAGCTCTTAATGGAATGTAAGATGGGAATTTCAGCATTTAGGATATAGGAGCTTGGCGAAAAGGCCACCCGGCGATGCGAAAATTGATCTCGCTCAATTGGTTCAAGATCACAATGCCCACACAAAAGAGATCAAACATAATTAAAGTAGGATTCATGGGTGACTTAGAAGTCACAGTGCATCTGTCGAGCTATGAATGAGCTTGATAGTAGAAGAGGAGGATCTGAGATGGTGATTTGAAGGGAAAACTTGATAGCTTGGCTTAGTGACTGAATCATTCGAATGGGTCAAATCAATGTTACAGAGGCTTATGTATTGTCCCAACTTGACCTGTACATGAATGTAGTCGAGGCATGGTGAAAGATATCTTTATGTGGAAGGACAAGTAGGAAAAACTCACACTCATAGTGGAATTGATGAACCTTTCAAATTATGCGAAGATGGAAAATTATACGGAGATGGCTTGACGAGATAAAAATGAGTTAGTGAACAAAGTTGGTCCATGGAGGTCAACTCGGCATGAGTCCACCAGAGATTGACTTCAGCAACGAGCTGCTTTGGTAGAATTACAAAGCATAGGGAGCTCGGATACGTCAACACAAGTCGGTGGTAGCTTGTGAAGATAATAGCTTAGTCAGAGTTGGGCTCATAGCAAGGATCTTGATTAGAAGTAATCTGAGTGACTCGTGGATGAAATCGAGTTACGACCACTCAAGATCCGAGCTATGTTTTAACCGAGTCAAACCATGTATTGAGGTGGGAAAGATCGCGAGGGTCAAATGCTATGCACAAGGAATCTTATGAGTTTGATATGCTTGCAAAAATTAGAACTCGGTAGGAAAAAGAAAGGCACTTCGGAGGTTGGGGAGTCATTCTATCTTGAACATGAGATTGATGCACGATGGGCTTGGTCAACCAAGAGGGAGCTCATTTGAATGACTCACCAGGTAGAGAATGAGTTACTCGGTGAGGAGACATGGATGGGGATGTTAGGGAAAACACCAAGTTGGAGGGTTCCAAGCTCATTAAGTTGGCATGGTTAAAACATGAATATGGCATGGCCCATGTAGAGTGATAAAGGCTCAACTCGGTGAGCCGAGTTAAGACCAAGTTGGGGTTGCATGTTGGGTTAGGAATGTCACAGTGGAGAAAGCATAAATGTCGACCCGTGTTTGAGCTATGAGCTAGGAATCGAACTTAGAGCCCAAGTGGATGCACGTGAATGGAAGAAAAGAGTGTAGAGCTCACACGTAGGATTTGACCCACCGAGTTGAACCATTCACCGAGTGAGTTTGCATACGGGACGAGCTTGCATGGGGGATCGAGTTGGTGAAGGCTCGCTGAAGAGAGTTCCTGAGCCAAAAAATGTGAGAGGAGATCGATGAATGAGCTAAGGAAAACCAAATTACATGAGGTAATTTCATGGGTCAATGCATTGGAGACATAGTCGGTGGTGAGCTTAATGATGAGCTCGTGGGGAAAACTCAACCGAAAAGGTGGGGAGCTCGCGAACATTCACTAAGTGAATATGGGGAAACCAATCTCGATACAAGGGAGTTGTGAAGATTTCATGAGGATGGTTGAGCCGGTGTGTGAAGGGTTTAATGGAGCTTGATGCACTAAAAGGGAATTAAAACTTGGCAGAGTAAATGGGAGCTCATCAAGAAGAACTCAACAGAGAGCTCACACATTGGGTGAGATAGACATAGATATTGGGCTAAGTTAGCATAGCTCTGTCGATACGATGTAAGGAGAAGCTCGACACCAACTCTCCGAGTTGGCTCGGCTATCCAACCACCGAGTTGGTCTATTTTTACCTTTTCTCATGGACCCCCCCCTCTTCAATGCAAACCGGTTTAGGGGGTCCCACCCGAATATTAAATTAATATTTTTAATATAAATTTCATTAAATTAATATTTTTATTAAAATATTTTAATAATAATTTTTATTATTATTAAAAGAAAATTTTATTTAAATATTCCTTTAATTTAAATATTATTTAAATATTTTAAATATGAGGATTAAGTCAACCAGTTCTTAATGGCACATGATGGAAGATTCTTAATGGTTTAACCGACTTTGTAATAAATGAACCATCATGTACCTTCATTTGAGGAAGGATTTTATGACTTCTCTTCTTTTCTCTCACGGAATTCTTCTATAAATGTAAGTTGGAAGTTCATTCCAAGGGGTGACATATTGGTTGTAGAACCTAGACGTGTGACACAGGTTGGACAAGTTAGACATCTTAGAAAAGTGCATATTTTTCAAGAATCCTCTCTTCTACAAGTTAGATTTGTGGATTGGGGAACTTTCAAGCCTCCTTTCCAAGACTGTAATGGCAACCATTGCCTCTTATGAATGTAATGATGCATTGTGTACCCTGTTGAAGTAATAAAAGTGTGTGTTTTATGACTACTGTTAGTCCTTTTATCATCCTATATACTTCTTTGTGCCTTTCTCATGCTTATAGGTACATTGTGCAAATTTAAGTTTCCATTACAGGTTCTTGGAGTTTTGTGCTTATCAAGTGGTGGAGTTCTGCATGCAGTTGAGTTGTGGTGCTTTTTCACCCTTCTCAGTTTCATTCTTCTTCACTGGAATACTAAAAGATTGTTTGTCTAGTTGAGTTTAACAAAGGGAACACACGCTTCTTAGTTTTTGGTATTTTTTTACCCTTTCCAAGTTGTAGTAGGCAAAGTTTTTTTATGGTGCACAACACCCTCTTTAAATTAACCCTTCCTAAGTCTAGTAACACCCTTTATTTGGTGCATAACCATCCACAATATAGTTTCATTTCTTGCAAATATCTCTCCATAAAGCCCATGAAAATGTTAGTATAGGTCTACATAACCATTTTATTGCACTAGGAGTAGTACAACACTTAGTTTAAGAAGATGAAGCTAGCCTTCTCTAGAGTTTCATCTTAAGCCCAAGTCCCACAACTTGAGAGGTGATCCCATGTTACCCAATCACACCGAATGTCCAGTTCACATTCTGTCCATTCGGGGGGTGCAGTGATTTGGCGATAACACCTTACTCTCAAGGAAGGAAAAAAATTCTTTAATACCAAATGATGCAAGCATGGTCGGGATTCTAATTAAGAGAAACCTTCAACCACAAAACCCTCAAATTCAACATACGAACATAATATAATAACACATAAACACACAAAATTTTATTTAATCACAAAGATCACATAAACATCGACCAAGTGCCCATGATATAACCTCAATAATATCCAAAGATATACATATAATCACACTAAATTAGTCTCACTTGGATAATCTGCACCATCCACAAAATTCTTAGTAAATCACAAAAACTCTAAAATCTATTATCACCAACACTACTACCATTCTTTGAGCTTTGTGGGTTTATTTATATAAGCATGTAAGATATCTACATGAATCCATGAGTTTAAAAATACTCTACCCTTCAAGACACAATAAAGGCCCGGTGGACCCATACAAAGTGATTTGACACAACTTCATACTTCTACAAATGATGTTAGTAAATTATCTTGATTATTAAATACTCATACAACGTTAACTAGGTTTGAATGGATCTTGTAGTTTTGCACAATATAAACTAGGGTTACATAACTCTCATAGACTTGAATGAAATAAAATTGATGTGTGGCCCACCATAATCTAGTGCAACACTAATTAGAAATGTGAGACCCACCAAATGCTTGTGTGACACCAATTAGGTATATGCAACCCACCTACATAAATTCTTTGTATATTCATATATTTGGGATTTGTTTGTATTTTGTTACTGCATGTGGTTTTCTGCAAAATAGAGGCTTCCATTAGATCTGGAAGGTGGGAAAACCTTAAGATCAACTGTAAACTTGACCATTTTTAGAGGCAGTCATTTTTTTTTATTGTGTAGAGTAATGTGGTGGTTTGCCTCGGGATTTGTGTCATCTAGGAAGTAAACCCAACAAATCATTTTCAAGGTTTTTCAGGATTTTTGAGATCCGATCTGGGTTTTTGTTTCTGTTGGTACAACATTCTTGGTTGGCATGCAACAGGTGGTTTCTAAAAAGATGTTTCTTTCCTCTTTTGGCAAGGGTCCACGGGCTGCTGTGTATGATTTGCTATTTCAAGAAAATCTGCAGACTACTATTTTGGGTGGTGAAGGAACAATAGCCAAAATGTACCAAGCCAAGAACACATATGCTAATCAAACACCATGATCAATAAGATGAAAGCAATTTGCTAGAATAATTTTACATAAACCTTTGCAAACAAATGAGCAAAGCAATATCATATATTATTATGGAACTCAATGAAATACTGATGAGAATGGGCCTTGCTTATATAGGCAAGGAATAACATTCTAAGAACCGGTCAAGGTCGTAGATCAAGCCATAAATCAAAGAAAGAACTAGTCATCAAAGAATTAGTCAAGACCATAGATTTATGAGTGAACTAGACATCAAGGATCTAGTCAATACCATGGATCAAGGAAATAACTTGTCAATACCAAAAATCAAGGAAAAACCTATACCTAACAACTAGATAATATCCTCCTAATATCTAAATAAATAAAAAGAAATATCGACACACATAAGTGGGTGAGGATAAATAAAATAAAGGTAAATAAAGTACCTACGTGAACATGAGTTAAGGTAAATACCTACTCTAACACCCCCCTCAAGAGAAGCTAGGGTCCAAAATAGAAGTGGCATGTCCATAGTATGAGTTCCGACAACTAGGCCTAATGAGGTACTCATGTACAATATATCCATGAAGAAATCTCGAACCAAAAAGAAGGAAAGAATCCTAATAGAAGGAAAGAGAAAGAAGAAGAAGAAGGAAGATGTTCTCACAAACACCCCCTAAGAAAAACTTGAAACCCCAAGAATTTCATGAAATTCAAGGTAGTGAGTGTGATGCAAAAGGATTCGTAAAGATGTCTCGCAACTTTGTTGTTGAGTTGGAATGTACTCCAATCAAAGAACTCTATCCTGAATGTGTTGAAGAATGAAGTGGATGTGTATCTCGATATGATTGGTCCTTTGGTGCTTAATCAAGTTACGAGAAATGTGAAATACACTTTGGTTGTCACACCAAAGTACAATCGAGTGAATCCTGTGGGAATCCAAACTCTGTCAATAACTGTTAAAGCCAAAGAATCTGCTGACTCGCTATAATTGCTGCCTTGTACTCTGCCTCTTAAGATGAAAGTGCAATAGCCTGTTGCTTTTTGCACGCCCAAACAACTAGAGAAGAACTAAGACAAAAATCCTAGCCATAAGTGGAGATCCTGTCATTAATAGAACATTCCCAATCCAACTCTAATACTAGGTAGTTAAGTGCACCCGACCTGGAGTAGTACTAGGATGGGTGACCTCTAAGAAGTCCCAGTGTCATTGCCTCCTAATTTCATTGGGCCTAATTTGGTGAATACATGGTGAGCTCAAGGCTCACGTGGTTGCATTTGGCTCCATCGTGTGGGGGTGTGTTGGCGTAACAACTAGTTAACATGATGAGATCCCTCTCCATTACCAGTTTGAGCTTCTGGTGTGATGGGAAGTTGTATAACTCGATACTATAGAAGGAACAATAACCAGATCATACCAGACAAGAACACAAATGTTAGTCAAACAACACGATCAATAAGATGAAAGCAATTTTCCAGAATAACTTTACATAAACCTTTGCAAACAAATGAGCAGCAATATCATATATTATTATGGAACTCAATGAAATACAATGAGAATGGGCCTTACTTATATAGGAAAGGAATAACAATCTAAGAACCAGTCAAGGTCATAGATCAAGCTATAAATCAAGGAAAGAACTAGTCATTAAAGAACTATTCAAGACCATAGATTTAGGAGTGAACTAGACATCAAGGATCTAGTCAATACCATAGATCAAAGAAAGAACTATACCTAACAACTAGATAATATCCCCCTAATATCTAAATAAATAAAAAGATATATCTACACACATAAGTGGGTGAGGATAAATAAAATAAAGGTAAATAAAGTACCTAGGTAAACATGAGCTAAGGTAAATACCTACTCTAACACCCCCCTCAAGTGAAGCTAGGGTCCAAAATAGAAGTGGCATGTCCACAGTATGAGTTCGACAACTAGGCCTAATGAGGTACTCATGTACAATATATCCATGAAGAAATATCGAACCAAAAAGAAGGAAAGATTCCTAATAGAAGGAAAGAGAAAGAAGAAGAAGAATGAAGATGTTCTCACAAACACCCCCTAAGAACAACTTCTGAAACCCCAAGCATTTCATGCAACTCAAGGTAACGAGGTGATGTAAAAGGCTTCATAAAGGTGTCTGCAACCTTCTGTTGAGTCAGAATTTACTCCAAGAAAAAACTCCATCCTGAATGTGCTAACGAATGAAGTGGATGTGTATCTTGGTATGCTTGGTCCGTTGGTGCTCAAATGGGTTACAAGAAATGTGAATTACACTTTGGTTGTCACACCAAAGTACAATCAATAAATCCTATGGGAATCTAAACTCTGTTAATAACTGTCGAAGCCAAAGAATTTTTTGACTCACTTTAATCGACGCCTGTGTACTGTATTTGAAGATGAAAGTGAAATAGCCTATTACTTTTTAAATGCCCAAGAAACTGGAGAAGAACCAAGACAAAAAAGATAGCCAGAAGTGGAATGCCTATCATCAATAGAACCTTCCCAATCCAACTCGATACTGTGCAATTAAGCACACCCGACCTAGAGTAGTCTTGGGATGGGTGACCTCTCGGGAAGTCTCAGTGTCATTTCCTCCTAATTTCGTTGGGCCTAATTTGGTGAATACATGATGATCTCAAGGCTCACGTGGTTACATTTGGCTCCATTATGTGGGGGTGTGTTGACATAGCAGCTACTTTACATGATGATATCCCTCTCCATTACCGATTCGAGCTTACGTGTGTGACAGAAAGTTGTGCAGCTCCGATACCATAAAAGGAATGATAACCAGATCGTACCAAGCCAAGAACAAAGATGCTAATCAAACACCATGATCAATAACATGAAAGTAATTTTCCAGAATAAATTTACATAAACCTTTGCAAACAAATGAGCAACAATATCATATATTATTATGGAACCGTTGTCTCCACGAAAACCGCTTTTCATTAAACAACAACAAAATTCAAAATTTCAAGCTCTCGCCCTCCTAAAGTATTTAAGCCAATTTAAAAGTTCAATGAAGTTAGCAAAATCCATTCCCTAGTGCTGGTTAAATCTCTGTTTTGCTTGTTTTGAGAAATTCTCCATCTCCCGGTCTGTCCATGTAATATCCTTTTTACAATCTCCTTTTTGATCGAAATTGTTTGCTTGTTCTATGACCTGGGTCATCAAATCATTTTTTCGCCTCCATGCCTCCGGCTTGTGAAGGAAATTCAAAAATTGGAGTCAAAATGATGAAGTTCTCTTCCTCTATGTATTTTCCTACAGTCGGGAACGATGGGCGTTTTCTTCCCCATCAAATTTTGGCCCCATCATCCATGGGTACGTGGACATACCTAATTGGAAGTGGGTTGGTAGAGAAATTTGTGTTTTTCAGCCTCTTTGTAAAAAAGTGACCCGCAACCCCGATCAGGCTATAAAGGTAAAACTCAAATTTTGAGCTCGCAGAGAAAATTCAAAGGTGAAGCCCACCGTTGAAAAGTCAAAGCGGGAGAGCAGATCAGAGGAGAAATTTGTGTTTTTGAGCATCTTTGTAAAAAAGGAAAAAATTTAAAAAGTGACCCGTAGCCCCGACCAGGCTATAAAGGTAAAAGTCAAATTTTGAGCCTGCCGTTGAAAAGTCAAAGCGGACGAGCTGGCCATTGGGAACTTTTGGAAATTTAACCAAATTCCCAAAAGTGAAGTAAAAGTTCTAGAATGCTCCGTGGCTCCACCAAGGTCTTGGGCTTGCCATTGAAAATTCAAAGCAGGAGAGCGGAACGACGAAGAACTTTGAGTTTTTAGCCTTTTTCCAAAAAGGTTAAAATGTTGAGAAAAGGGCCGCGACCCCATTTCCAATGAAAATGTGCCACGTGCCTAAGTTAAAAAGTAGAAGTAGGGTGTGGGCCAATTTGTTCCAAATTTCCAAATCTCTAAAAAATCACAAAACACAAAGGGCTTTCCCCTGTACCCGCTCCAATCTCTTCCTACCACGTGGACGACCCAATTTCAAAGTTATAAGAGAAAATCAAATGGTCTGTATTCAAACTAGAAAATCAAATGTAACATTCACGTTGTAAGATCGGTTTTAACCCACCATGAGCATTTTCTTTGCAATGGAGGAATTTGAAGAGGCATAAATGATTTGTAAAGTTGTAACCATTATGGCATGAGATATAATGGCTCCTCAAAGCCATTCTAGGGGTTGGCGATTGATTTCAAAAAATACCAGAGTGCTTTGTACCTGGAAAAGACAAAAAATGACATACTTCTATTTTCTTTTCTCCTTAGAATTTTCTCTATTCACAAAGCTGTGTACAAACTCTTCTTTAGCTTGATAATAAAAGAAGGAATTTTTTCCTTTTTGATTGAGAAATTGATTGGTACCTTATGACCAATGAATTTTATTCGGTCTTGTAAGCTTCTCCTACGGATTTGTTTTTCTTCTAACTATAAATGCATGTAAATGAAATTTCTAATAATGTGTGTGGGCGTCGATATTCTACTCACAACATTAGTTTTCTCCTACCTTCATTTCCACTCCCCTTCCCCTTTCCAAGACAAAGTTACTTCTCTAGTGAGACATTACTAGCTTTACCGGGAGGTCGATGGAGTGCCCCTCTTGGATCTCTGGTCGAAAGGACACCATTGAAATCCACTTTTTATGCATACATCTATGGAAGCTACACTGTTCAAGTAGAGGGACTTAAATTCCCAAATCCTTGGCTTGAAACCCACCGATTTGTCCACAAGAAAAATTTTCTCGCTAACAATTTTTGGTGCCCACCGTGGGGTAGATTTTGTAGCATCTGCACCTAAAAATGACCTCAGGGTCATAAAATACAAAAAAATTCTAGAAGAAAAGTTTCTGGAGATTGAATAATCACACAAACTACATGGATGTAAATCATGGCTATTCTGGGAAATCCTCCTATTGAGAGACCTGATTTACTCTTTCACATCCAAGAAGACATTACTTCTGATCTGAGAGAAGCTATTTGGCATAATAGATGAAGTGTCAATCATTACTTCATTGCCATAAGGATTCTGGACCTAGAAGAGGAACATGTTGTCGAATTGGAAAGGCAGAGACAAATTCTAGCACCCCAAAGAAGAGCATAGATTTTCAAGCTAGCGGATAGAAGATTCACCCGGAAATAGAGACAAGGAGGAAAAAATGATCCCATTTTTAGTAACTTCAAGGAGACAAGAGCTACTCGGAATCCAGAGGCTTCTTTTTCAAGCAACCGATCACATTGGGAATCTGAGTGTTGCCAATCCTTTGGACAATAAATTTTCATACATAAACGAGAACCTTGTAGACTTCACTGACATGAAGACGAAGAAGAAGCTAGAGAAAGAGAAGCAAGACCCGATGAAGAAATAAGAGCTCAACTTGAAGAAATTGAGAGACTTCAAGCCTAGGTAGATGAAAGAGCAGTAGCAGAAGCCACACCTTAGCAAGGTTGGAAGATAGAAATAGACACAGAATGGGGGATTAGGATCGTGAGCGTGAATGGGATCATGAAGCTGGTAGGCCTAATGTACCATGGAGAGGAAATATTGGTCCACTGGCTCTTGCTCAACCACTCCATGAGCTACTGAGAGGTTTGAGGAAAAACTTCCTGAAATTTAGAGGTGATGGTTCTCAGCTCCCTGAAGAACATATAACAACATTCATCACTGCTTGTGGAGTGTTGGGAGTTGAAAATGAAGATGTTTCAGTTAGGCTCTTTGTGGAGTCACTCCAAGAAAAATTTGTTGAATGGTTCTACATGCGACCCCCAAGATCTGTCACATGTTGGGAAGATATAAGAAGTGCATTTGAACATAGGTTCAAGAGCACAAAAGATTGTCAAGATTTGCTGGTCCAATTGGTTTAGATGAAGAAGGAGACCTTTGAATCAATGAGATATTTTGTAGCAAGGTATGATAGGTTGACAAGAAGGATCCCAAAAGATGTGGTACCCCTAAAAATAACTTGAAAAGGTTCTTCATCAGTGATTTTCCATCAAGAAGTTGGTTTCTTCCTCAGAAGAGCCCAACCAAGAACATTGAGGGAAGTTCAAGACTTTGCAATTGAGACTGATGATGATCTAATTCTTTCTGGAAAAGTGAAAGGACCAAATGGGAAGAAAAAAGGTCAGAGTTCAAATTCAATCACCACTAATCCAATGTTCTAAAAATGGAAAATGAACTAGTTGCTTTGAAGAAGCAGCTGTCACAAATCACAATGAGGAATGCTCCAAGGAGACCAAATCCTCTTGATAGACCAAGAATTTCTCAACCTCTTCATAGGATTACTCTTGAAGCACCACCAGTCAATGTCATCTGTGACACTAGGGAATCAGAAGAAGAAGAAGACATTGAGGAAATTAAAGAAGGAAGCATGGACGAATATGAAAACTATCTTGAAATTGAAGAGGTTGGCATGCAAAATGGCTTGATTGAATACATTGATGATGAGGAGGAAGGTGATGAAGAAGCTCCAAGTTTTTCATGTGTTGTTTTCACTCGTGCACAATCCAAGAATGGTGTTTCAGCCTCAGCAGTTTGCAACGAGAGTAGGAAGAACAAAGAAGATAGCTCTTTAAAGCCTCCACTAAACAAGATCATCAGCAGGGATCACCATTACCACCTTCCATGGAATCAGCTAGAGAGAAATCAGATTCACCAGTTGTCAAGGATCACACTGCTGTGCCAAGTAAGTTATCTGATTCTTCTCACAACTCAAAAGTTGTTAAGAGAAATTCTCTTCTAAATGTTGGTTCTACAAGAACATCTAAATTTCAATCAAAGGCTACACCCCCATCTCCTTCCAAGACAATTGCTACATTTGAAAAGGAGAACCCAACACCAAAATTAATGATGCATCTGCCATTTAAGTCCTCATCTACCATAACTTCATTTGACTTTGTAGAGCATGCTAGCAAAACCAAAGTCCAGCTCTCTGAAATTGAATACCTACAAACACATCCTGCCCAATTTGATGATTCATCAAGGAAGTCGGGGTGGTAACTCTACATCCCCAATCTCTAATTCTAAAGGCTTACTTCCCACACCATCTTCTCAAAACATGTTAGCCCTTAATGCCTCCACCACCAACAGAGTTGAGCCTTTTTACCTGTCACTTCTCATCAAAGGTTTCCAATTGAACAATTGTGTTATAGATTCTAGAGCCTCAGATAATGTGATGCCAACAAAAGTTACAAATGCTCTTGGCCTCACTTTGACCGGGTAGAAAGCACATGTTACTCAATGGAATCTAGACAAGTTCCATTGGTAGGAAGGATTAATGATGCTCAGGTTGCACTAGTTGATTACCCTGACAAGAAGATACTCCTAACCATCTTTGTGGCAGACATCCCAACATCTTTTGGTATGTTGTTGAGTAGAAGTTTTTGTAGAGATCTAGGTGGAGAAATAAAAATGGATTGGTCATCTGCAACTATCCCAGTGAAAGGAGAAATGAAGAAGCTATTTCCAGTCAAAAAATGAAGTTCACAGTAAGGAAGTATGATGATCCAAGAGCTGATATCCTTTTTCAAGATTGTGGGCTTGGAAATTACCTCCTTACATCATAGAAGGAAGAGGACTTGCCACTTCTCATGGAGGAAGAAGAAGACTGAATCTGGACAATGGAGTTTGATGGCAGTCATTCCAGAGCAGGTTTAAGAGCTGGTGTAGTATTATACTCTCCCTCCAATGAGGTATATCCTTTTTCCTACAAGCTGTAATTTGACAATACAAATAATAAAATAGAGTATGAAGCATTACTCTTAGGCATGAATACAAGAGGACATGGGAATTAAGAAGTTGAGATGTAAAGGTGATGTAGAGGTTGTGGTAAAGTAGGTCCACCAACAATATCAGGTGAAAAACCCCAGACTCATGCACTATAGAAATAGAGTGTGGGACTGCATTGAATCCTTTGATGCATTCTCCATTGAAGCTATCCCTAGGGAGAAGAATGAAAAGGTTGATTCTCTAGCAATGTCATCTTCCTTAGTGACACCTCATCCTTCTTACGGAAATGATAAAGTGACAAT
This sequence comes from Taxus wallichiana var. yunnanensis, assembly GCA_018340775.1. Classification (NCBI taxonomy): domain Eukaryota; kingdom Viridiplantae; phylum Streptophyta; class Pinopsida; order Cupressales; family Taxaceae; genus Taxus; species Taxus wallichiana. The sequence continues at coordinate 420,826,867 of CM031234.1, read as the reverse complement.
TGAAATGGTGTTCGGACCTAACGTGCAGACAATGCAAATCACTGGTAGGTCTTCAATGATGACAATCAGATCCTAGCCTTCTTAGAACAAAGATATAACTTCAATAATCTTTTATTTGAATGAAGTGAAAACCCACACTGTGAATCAGTCCCCAAAGAAGAGAAGGAAGGGTGGGGAATTGATGAAGAGGGAGTAATCAAACCGAAAGGAAACAACATCCCCAAAGGCCTAGTTTCTTTAGAAGACCTCTTTGACAAGCATGACATGTTCATCCAAGAGAAAGAAAAATAGTCTTCTCGGTGTCCATATAATTTTATCAAGAAAACATTGGCACTTCAGAGAATCCAAGGATGGTTAACATTGGTAAATGTTGCTCACCAAAAGAGAAGAGAAAGTTTGTTTCATTTCTAAAAAAGTACTCAGATGTCCTGGCCTATTCTTATGATGAACTCAAATATTTTCAGCCAAAGGAAATGCATCACTCCATTCCTTTGAAGCAAGGAGCTAAGCCCTTTAGGAAAAAACAAAGGCCCTATAATCCAAAGATTTCCGATGTTATCAAAGAAGAGGTGAAAAAGATGCTCAATGCTAGAATCATCTTCCCCATCCACCATTCAACATGGGTGGCTAACATTGTGCCAGTAAGGAAGAAGAATGGGGAAATAAGGATTTGTGTAGACTTCCAAAATCTGAATCAGGCATCTCTCAAGGAAAACTACCCTCTTCCAATCATGGATCATATTTTGCAAGCAATCACTGGATCTGAAATGCTCTCTTTGCTTGATGGATTCTTAGGGTACAACCAAATCAAGGTGGCAGAAGAGGATTACAACAAAAAAACCTTCACAACACCTTGGGACACTTTTGCCTACAAGAATTCCTTTTGGCTTGATCAATGTTGGAGCCACTTTCAGAGAGCAATGGACTTGGCCTTCAAAGATTTGAAACATTGCATTGTCATTTACCTTGATGACCTCATAGTTAGTTCAAAAAGGAGGAGATCATATCTATCGTTTGGAGCAAGTCCTCGCAAGGTGTAGGAAACATGGCATTTCTATAAATTCAAAGAAGTGCATTTTTGGAGTCATAGAAGCTAAGTTCTTTGGAACACATTGTGAAAAACATGGAGAACACATTGATCCCGAGAGGATCGAGCTATCCAAACACTAGCCTTACCAACCAACAAGAAGGGAGTCCATTCATTCTTTGGAAAGGTAAACTTCCTTCATTGTTTTGTGCCCGAGTTTTTCGAATCGACTAAGCATATAACTTCCATGATGAAGCCTCAAGCAGGTTTCAAGTGGAATAAAGAAGGAAAATCAGCATTTGAGGAGATCAAGAAAGCCATTGCCAAAGATCCAACTCTTGTATCTCAGATTTCAACAAGGAGTTCATCATGTATTGTTATGCATTAGAACATACACTCTCTGCTATCCTTGTTCAGAAAAATGATGAAGGTTTGGAAGCACCCATTTCTTTCATGAGCTGTCCTTTGAAAAATCATGAGCTAAAGTACAACCAATTGGAGAAACATGCCTACGTAGTGGTCAAAGTTGTTAAAAGTTTTAGATTCTACATTCTCAATTCCCATATAGTGGTGATGGTCCCTGGAAGTGCAATCAAGTCCATTTTGACTCAACAAGATCCTGGGGCTAAGAGAGGAATTTGGATTGCAAATACCAGGAGCATGACTTGGAGATTAGACCCTCTAATCTGGTAAGAGGAAATGGTTTGTGCCAGATGATTGCTGAAGATGAAGCTCTCAAGGCTCAGCAGGGAGAAAAAGACGGTGTTTTCTCAACCTGTTCAGGAGACACTCCACAGGAACTCTTTGTCACCACTACTAATGAGTGGTATGCTGACATTGCTTACTACCTCACTTATGGAGAATGCCCTCCTCATCTTGATTATAAACAAAGAAGGACACTCAAGCTAAAGGTAACCAAGTTTATGATCTAGAATCATGTACTTTACAAGAGAGGCCTAGATGGTTGTTTCCTCAGGTGTGTAGATAAGAAGCAACAAGAAAAGTTGCTCAGGGCATATCATGATCAAGCTTGTGGTGGACATTTCTCAGCAATGTTCACTACACATAAGATCCTCAGAGGGAGATATTATTGGCCCTCCATATTTGCAGACACTCAGGATTGGGTTTCCAAATGTAAAGCATGCCAACAATTTTTTGGAAAGCCACAACTAGTTGCATTGCCACTCAAGTCTGTGGTGATTAAAGAACCATTTCAACAATGGGGGCTAGATTTTATTGGTGTTACGAATCCTCATTATAGTGTAGGGCATACTTATATGCTCTTTAATCGATTAATTCACTAAATGGGTGGAAGCCATCCTAACCAAGCAAGCAAGACTCTGAAATAGATCAGAACTTCATCAAGGAAAATATCATTGTTCATTTTGGAATACGACGAGAAAATTGTTGTAAACAATGCCACCTATTTCTCTTCCAAGGAGCTCACAGAGTTTTGTTATGGATTTTCAATCTCCCTATCTCACTCTTTCTGACTACTACCCACACGGAAATGGGCAAGCTGAGTCAAGCAACAAGAACATTATGACCATTGTTCGCAAGATGGTAGATGAGAATCAAAGGAACTGGCACAAGAAGTTATATGATGCATTGTGGGCCGATATGATCACTCCTAAGAAGGTGATAGGTATGTCACCTTTCCAAATGTTGTATGGAGTTGAGGCAGAGATTCCCCTCACAATTGAGATGTGAGCTCTCAAGTTCTTTGTAAGAAATAGAAGATGGTCAATACAAAGAATCCATTGACAAGAGGATCCTCTTCTGGGAGAAGTTGGAGGAAAGTAGATTCCAAGTGGTGGATAAAATTAAAGAATACCAATTGAAAGTGAAGAATATCTTTGAAAAGAGAGAAAAGGAAAGAGAATTCAAGGTTGGAGACTTTTTCTGTTATGGGACAAGAGAAGAGAACCAAAGGGCATCCATGGAAAGTTTGATTCATTATGGCTCGGCCCATTCCAAATTCATGGAGCTTGTGGTGAGAATTTTTTTCTCCTCTCATACTTGGATGGAACACCATTGGAATTTCCTCGAAGCGGGAAATACTTGAAACTGTATCATCAGTGAAAGTGGGTTGTCCCCCGCCTTGTACCATAGGTGATTTCTTGGTGTGTTTCCCTTTCCGTTGTGTGGTTTTGTTTCCCCTTTTGTTGTGTGTCGTGTGTTTCCTTCCTTTTGTGAGCTTGTGTGTTTCCTTCTTTTGATCTTTCTTTCTCAAAATTGTACATGAATCTGCAAGGCCCAATGGATAAGGCATTGGTCAACGTTATATGGTTTAAAAATTGAGATTCTAGATCCTCATACCATGTCTTTGTCATGCTCAGTCCATGCCATGTCACAAGCTAGAGCCAGTCGTTGTCTCCCAAAAACACTTTTTGGGAGACAACAACTATATTTGAAATTTCAAGCTCTCGCCCTCCTAAAGTATTTAAGCCAAGTTGAAATTTTGATGAAGTTAGCGAGAATCTGTTCCCCTAGTCTTTGTTTAAATCTTTGTTTTTCTCGTTTTGAGAAATTCTCCATCTCTGGTTTGTGCATGTAATATCCTCTTTACAATCTCCTTTTTGATTGAAATTGTTTGCTTGTTCTATGGCCTGGGTCGTCAAATCATTGTTTTGCCTCCATGCCTCTGGCTCGCGAAGGAAATTCAAAATTGGACTCAAAATGATGAAGTTCTCTTCCTCTGTGTATTTTCCCATAGTCGGGAATGATGGGCATTTTCTTCCCCATCAAATTTTGGCCCCATCATCCACGGGTACGTGGACATACCTAATTGGAAGTGGGTCAATGGAGAAATTTGTGTTTTTGAGCCTCTTTGTAAAAAAGGTGAAAAGTTAAAAAGTGACCATGACCGATCAGCTATAACGGTAAAACTCAAATTTTGAGCCCCGGAGAAAAGTCAAAGGTGAAGCTCGTCGTTGAAAATTCAAAGCGGGAGAGCGGATCGGCAGAGAAATTTTTGTTTTTGAGCCTCTTTGTAAAAAAGGCAAAAATTTAAAAGTGACCCGTAGCCTCGATCAGGCTATAAAGGTAAAAGTCAAATTTTGAGCTCGCCATTGAAAATTCAAAGTGGACGAAAGCGAGGCCATCGGAGGCACTTTTGGAAATAACCACATTCCCAAAAGTGAAGTAAAATTTCTAGAATACTCTGCGACTCCACCAAGGTCTCGGGCCCGCCGTTGAAAAGTCAAAGCAGGAGAGCGGAATGACGGAGAACTTTGAGTTTTTGAGCCTTTTTCCAAAAAGGTTAAAATGTTGAGAAAAGGGCCGTGACCCCATTTCCAATGAAAACGTGCCACATGCCTAAGTTAAAAAGTAGAAGTGGGGGTGCGGGCCAATTTGTTCCAAATTGCCAAATCTCTAAAAAATCACAAAACGCAAAGGGCTTTCCCCGTACCCACTCCAATCTCTTCCTACCACGTGGACGACCTGATTTCAAAGTTATAAGAGAAAATCAAATGGTCTATATTCAAACTGGCAAATCAAATGTAACGTTCACGTTGCAAGATCTGGTTTTTAACCCGCCATGAGTGTTTTCTTCGCAATGGAGGAATTTGAAGAGGTGTAAATGATTTGTAAAGTTGTAACCATTTTGGCATGAGATATAATGGCTCCTCAAAGCCATTCTAGAGGGCTGGCGATTGATTTCAAAAAATACCAGAGTGCTTTGTACCTAGAAAAGACAAAAATCACATACTTCTTCTATTTTCCCTTCTCCTTAGAATTTTCTCTATTCACAAAGTTGTGTACAAACTCTTCTTTAGCTTCAATAATAAAAGAAGCAATTTTTTTCCTTTTGATTGAGGGATTGATTGGTACCTTACGACCAATGAATTTTATTCGATCTTGTAGCTTCTCCTACGGATTTGTTTTTCTTCTAACTATAAATGCATGTAAATGAAATTTCTAAGAATATGTGTGGTCATCTGATATTCTACTCACAACATTAGTTTTCTCCTACCTCCATTTCCACTCCCCTTCCCCTTTCCAAGACAAAGTTTCTTCTCTAGTGAGACATAACTAGCTTTACCACAGGGTCAGTGGAGTGCCCCTGTTGGATCTGCGGTCGAAAGGACACCATTGAAATCCAATTTTTATGCATACATCTACGGAAGCTACTCCATTCAAGTAGAGGGACTTAAATTCCCAAATCGTTGGCTTGAAACCCACCAATTTGTCCACAAGACAATTTTTCTCGCCAACAAGAACTCAATGAAATACAATGAGAATGGGCCTTACTTATATAGGAAAGGAATAACAATCTAAGAACCACTCAAGGTTGTAGATCAAGCCATAAATCAAGGAAAGAACTAGTCATCAAAGAATTAGTCAAGACCATAGATTTAGGAGTGAACTAGACATCAAGGATCTAATCAATACCATAGATCAAGGAAAGAACTATACCTAACAACTAGATAATATCCCCCTAATATCTAAATAAATAAAAAGAAATATCCACTCACATAAGTGGGCGAGGATGAATAAAATAAAGGTAAATAAAGTACCTAGGTGAACATGAGCTAAGGTAAATACCTACTCTATCGGTGAGGCCCACCAAATGCTTGTGTGGCACCAATTAGGTATGTGCAACCCACCATAAACTTTCATAGCTTGTCACCATAGAAAGAAAGTAAATTACTCTATAATTTAATATGATTGTGTTTGGTTGACACTTGATTTCATATGGACTTGCATTCCCTTTCCTTAGAGTGTCACTCAAAGAGTGACATTGAAGAAGAGGTGACCATGCAGATCAAACATTGAAGTAGATGATCCAATCATACTAGATATTTTGAAGATACTACAAGCATATTTTGGTGTTGAGAGAACCATGGAAGGACACATCCCATAACAAATGATTCCTAGTTGAAGAAAACCCCAAACATGATCAATAATATTCAAGGTCATTGAAGAAGAAGATCGTGATATGTTCTCCATGAAGGAGCACAAATCCTAATATATGTAGTTGAAAGTTTTGAAGATAATGCTAATGCATCGTTACAAAACAAGAATTTACTTCACAAATCTCCAATCTCATATGCAAGTGAATTAGGATGGGTCATAACCCAAATTCAATTTACGATGTCTTTGAAGAATAACAAATAGTAAAATGCCCTTATGGGCATCATTCCATATTATTGAAATACATGGATGTTGAAGAAGATGTTGGAGTCTAGTTGCCAACACTTCACATGGTTGGGCATGCTGGCATTTCACCTAGACATATGTCTAGGTGCTCACTCAAAGCACGCATAACCTACCGAGTTCCTCCTTTGTTCACTTTTCAAGATGTGGTTTGTATTCTTAACCATTATATTATAGATGAAGATAACAAAAAGTATAGCAAAAATAACACATATAGTAAGGAAACTAATCAACATAGATAATTAACATCAGTATTTGGATTCCCATTACATCACTTCCATCATGACTAACCATAACAATCCACACAAAATTTCCCATCAAAAACATAATTCAATCTATTATATATACTCCTTGACTACATCTATCCAACCATCACTTAGCACTCACATATATTTGTTGCTACTACACACATATCTCTCCTAGCACTCTTATATTACCACTACATGGAGTGTGACATTATTTATATCCGATGGGAACTTGTCCTTCACCACTTACATGCTTTAATTCTAACAATAGATGTCCTAAATATAGGTTGCATGCCTTTAACCCTTGATTTAATCTTCATCATGTGTTATAAATAGTTCATGCTTTCTTCCTATAAATAGCTTTGTCCATGCATGGTCTTCATCTATCTTGCATGTGCTTTAATTATGGTTGGCACCTTGTTTATTTCTGGATGTTCCTTGTTTGCAATGCTAACTCTACTTTTTCTATTTTAGCCTTGATTGAAATTGGCTAACTCCTTAAACCTATTTTCATGCGCATTGATCTCATTTCCCCTTGCACACATACCTTTCACGCATTGTTCTATATTCATTCCCTATTTAGGTGCATGCTTTTGTGTGGTCCTCCTAACCTTATTTGTTTTCTCTCATCCCATGCACACACTCCTACGTAAGGTCTTCAAATTTTCACATGGCTGGTACTTATCAATTTTCTCTACTCAACATTACCCCACACTAGGAGTATTGTCTATCCTCGGTAATAAAAATAATATCTCCTCAAAGAATAGCCAAAGAATGAAATAATTTTTAAAGAATAAGCAGTAGGGGTAATCACCTCAATGATTCAAATAGTTAAGAATCTTTCCTCCCCACGTACGCCAAAAATTCAAGCCTTAGGTGATGGGAGGAGTCTGGAAACTCTCTGTTTATTATACTTTCTAACTTTCTTCATCCTTTGAGATCTTTTTCAGCTTTTTCCGGTGCCAATTCCATAATATCTGGTATCTTCTCCAAAATTAGCTCGTTAATCTTCTCGTTCAATTATACAAGCAATATATCCAAGTATGTCATTACACTCTCCAAGCTATCCATCCTACGCATTACGATAGGATAGATATTCTTGAGCCTTTCATCAATAGCATCATGCTTGGATTTTATTAGCACTCTCTTCTCGATACCTCCTATATTACCTTCTCGTGTTCTACCTTATTGATTTTCATCATGGTGTGTAATTTCTTTAACTCCACCTCTTTAATTATGGTGCATGCACTACATATCGTAGAGAAATTTTGTGATTGTAAAAAAATAATCTTCCTTTTGTGTGGCCTCCTTCACCTTCGTGACTCAAAGCATCTCATATTCTTCAATCTTATTCTCAACCTTTTCTTTATACATCTTGGCCAATTTTTGATTGCTAGCCCTAGCCCACTTTTAACCTTGATCAACAAGATCCAAACTAGATCTTCCAAATACTCCATTTACGTGTCATACTCTGGTTTTCTGTTCTACCATTGCGGGAACGTGCGCGTAATACTACTCACTATATCATTTTTTTATTATACATGACATTGTTGTTATATTCTTTTCATCATTTAGTTCTTCCAATATTTATTGGTTCATTAATCCTTTACATTGTATATCCTATTTCATTCTCTTTATATCAACCCCTTTGTCAATGTTTCTTCTCCCAACCTTAGCAGCCATCTTATTTAGTGTGTTACATAATTTTTCATCTAAGATATTTGTGGATTTAATCACTTGGAAACACCCTTCCTAGCTCCTTCTTTAGCTTCAACTCTAAGAATGACTCTTTACTCGAGTCCTTTACCTTCTTCTTGTATAGGATCTTTCTTACGCACCATCTTTTCTTTTTCTTATTTCTCTACACACGGTCCCTCCTATACCAAATATTCTTCTTCTTGGTTAAAATTATGAAAAACATGGGGGTTGTCTTCCTATGTTGGGATTGGATAGAGTTCTTCTTTAGTTGAATGCTCTTTTTGTGCATGTGAGGCATTTGCATCATGGTGCTCCCCTCTCAAATTCTTCTTACCGCCCCTTGGTTAGATCTTCTTCTTCCTCCTCGAAGGAGTATCCTCACGCCTTTTCTTTTGGATCTTCACCATATACTTCCTTTGTGTGTGTGGCATATCGATGTCATGTGCATCGACCTCTTTCCCATCCTTCATCTTTAGTCGTAGGAAGACAAAAACTTTGCACTCATTTTTTCCAACTACTAGGGTAAAAATCGGACTAAGGTCCATGATGTTTGTCTCTATTTTTTATGTGTATTATGCCTTAGACACATACCCATACCTCTTGCGCAGCATATGGTATTCCGCATCAACCCTCTCTACATTAAAATTCAAGTGTTATGCGTCCTTAATTCTATTCACTATTCACTTTAAATACTTGGATGTCAATACAAATGGTAGTTTGTACCATGGCCCCATTTCTCCATTTCTCATCAAAATCTTGTAAGGATGAAGTATTGCATCACTACAAACTTTTCCTGTGTATTTAGTAATGTTAGCAACTATGTAGGCACACGCCACTTGTTTTTTAATGCCTCGTGCATCCTTCTATACCACTTCGTGATGCGGGCCTTGTATGGGTTTGTGATTCTTCCATTACAAGTATACTTGGTGAATTATTTTACGAGAGACATTTCTTCAATGGGATGATCCCTCATATTGTCTTCTAGCCCATCCAACACCCCAATCTCCCAAAATATAATTAACAGAAGGATGGATCCCCAAGTAATTTTCTCTCCTTTCTCTATTTGTACATTCACCTCCTCAATAATTCCTTTAGCTATGTATAACGTAATGTTATACTAAGTTTTGTGTGCCATCTTATGCATGATATGCAAAAATTTACTATTTACCTCGTCTAGTGCTTTAAGGCTCCAAACTTGCACCTAACTAGGCACGTAGCTACTCTTTTTCTAGGGTCGATAATCTTATTAATGTTGAAGGCTCAACTTCCCCTCTAGTATTGCATCTTGGTGTTTGTCTCCTCTATCTTTGTCTCATCATGCATGTCCAACTCTATTTCTTCATTAGTATTACACAATTATGTCACCATGTATCAACCTTGGCAGTTAGCCTCGTCCTTCTACCCACAAAGTACAAATAGTCTTCATGCACACGCCACATCAACCACTAAAATCAATGCATGACCTTCCCAAAATAATGAAAATCATACATCTGAAAGCACCCCCACATCATCCAAGGTCCTGCACATTGAGTCATCAAGTATTATTTGTCCTTCTACAATCCTTGTATTCAATTCTCAAAAGACATTATTATTAATTTCGCTTCATGTTCTTACCCATGGTGGTTGTACTCACTGATATTGCACTTCCTCAATTGCGATGCCCATGGTTTCCATATTATTACCTTCGTTGGATACTCCATCTTAGAAAAATAATCTTTAGGCGACTCATCCATGATCTTCTTGTTCTTTGGTGCTCTATTTGGTGTCATTGTTCTTCTAACTGGTATAACCCCTGAACTTGCGAACTATGTGCCCTAGGTGTCGAGAATTTAACACCTACTTGCTCAATTTTTTCCTTTGGTGATGAACTTACAATTTGTTTCAAAATCCTTGTACCCATTTTCTTTAACTTCATTCCCTAGATCAATTTGAAACTTTGTTTCCTAGCTCTACGTCTCCACATGTGAACCCTAGCTCTATGTCTCTCCTTCAAACCCTTCACATAGCTTCCACTTCTTCATAAGGATCTTACTACCATCAAGGTTTTGTGCTCATTCTCAATCAGATCTGGTTCACACTTCATTATAGCTATCTAGTTCATTCTTCATGCTTCGCACTTTGTCATAATTGATCTCTCTATCCACAAGTTCTTGAATACCAAGGTAGGAATGACTTCATTTATGCCCCTTTTATAGATTTTTGAATTTACAGCCGCATTAATTACACTCACCTACCACTATTTCCCATATTTAAAGACATTTTCTGATTTTCCTGGGCTTTTTCTTGCATTTCTCAAAATACATCTCCTTTTTATGTGAGTCCTTAACCTTCGGTGCACTACTACTTCCTAGGTTGCATACCTCTTACACGCACCTTCCTCTGTCACATACATTTTGCCTCTTCATTCATGTGGATTCCTCATGTGAGTAATTCTATTATTTTTAATTTCATTCACACCTTCCATCTTTAAGCACTTTCCCACTTTGTATCTAGCCACTCAAAATGCTTTCCTATGCACACTAATACATTTTCCATTGTGCACCATTATGTCACACGCACATTCACCAACATCCCAACTACTTTTTTCCTTCATTTTTCATTTCACACACCTACACCTACTTCACCCCACACTAAAATAAAGTGCGGTCCTCTATGAATCAGTCTAAAATAGATTAATCAGCTCATGTGCACGAACACACTTATTATTACAAAATAAAGAAAAACAAACAAAAAGGGAAATCTAATCTAAGCGGAAAGTTTGCCTTATTACAAACATAAAAGAATCTCATTTATAGTAGGGCTTCAACCTACTCCCATTGAAGTAACCAGGAAACATCTTTCCATCCAAAGCTTGTAATTGACAAGCACCTGATTCTAATATCTTGGTTACTAAAAATGGTCCCAACCAATGCACCTTGATCTTTCTAGGGTTGTGTGCAAATTTGGAGTCAAACAAAAGCCCCATCTTCCTAACTTGGAAAAGTCATATTCTTAATATGTCTCGTTATGTTAGTCCTTTTTCTAACTTTCTTTGTCTTGATTCCTTCACGCAATGATGTTCCGCTCATCCAACTGCATCAATTTATCAATGCACTCCTCTATTTCCTTTTCATCATCAAGTCCTCTTACACACTTGCAATGAGTGTGGAGGGTAATATGAACTCCACTAGAAAAACTTCTTCGTACCAAACACCAATTGAAAATGTGTGGCCTTATTCAACCTCTTTGTACGCAGTTTTATATGCCCATAACACACTTGAAACTTTTTCATCCCAATCCTCTCTTCCTACATCACAGATCTTTGTCAATGTTTGTCCCAAGATCTTATTGAAAGGCCTCTGTAGTACCATTGGCTTGTGGGTGATAAGAGGTAGTATTATGATGAGCTACCATGGATTTTACCATCAATATTCTGATTGTCTCATTGGTAAAGTGATTTCCCCTATCACTAGTAAGGCTCAATGGACAACCATACCTAATAATGATGTTTTCCCATAAAAATTGTATTGTTGTGGATGCAGTGCAATCCTTTATAGGCGTAACCTCTGCCCACCTTATCAAGTAATTTGTGCATGTAATGATGTAATGTGTGCCCCTCCTCCATGAAACTAGTTCAATAAGGCCAACGAAGTCAATTACTCACTTCTCAAAAGGCTTTGTGCTTACAATAGGTACCAATGACATCTTATCCTAGTTTCCTAGCTTACGTATCCTTTGAAAATGATCACATGCTTTGAAAAATGCCTTAGTATCTTTATAGAGTGTCTCACACCATAATCTAGCAAGTAATATATTGCATGTCATTGCTCTGCCTGCATAGTGACCTCTAGCTATTCTGTCATGTACCTCTTCCATTATGGCTTTGCGCTCATGTTGTAATGCACAATACTTCATCTCTCTTAATATTGTATAAATATCCTCCAATTAGCTAGTAGGGCACCATGTGAATCACTAGTTGCTTCTTATCTAGGGTCTTCATACCTTAGGTGCACAATTCATGTGCGTAAGAATATTGTAATGTCCTCTAAGTTGGATGGCATGGGGTGTAGTATAAATAATTGAGCATCTGACATGGTATCTTCTATGCTTTGCGCATCCTCACCAGAGTTAATTTTTGACAAATAATTTGGTCCCAAAATTCTTTCTTCGAGATTTACTATAACTGAGAAATCAAACTCTTTGAACAAAAGGATCCAATGACAAATTTACCCTTGCAAAATTGGCTTGTTAACCAGCTAATTTAATCTCATGTGATCAATGTGGAAAATAAATGGTGTTGTTAGTAAATATTTTCTAAACTTTTGAAGTGCGTACACCATTGGCAATGCTTCATGCTCCATGGTCGTATAATTTTGTTCATCTGACGTCAAATTCCTACTTGTAAGATAGATAAGATGGTCTACATTACCTTCCCCTGGCTACACTAAAACTAATCCAAAGGATGTACTAGATATATCTACATGAACATGGAACGGTTTATTCCAAGAAGGGAAATGCATAATAGGCGTGGTGGTTATCTTATCCTTTAAAGTATCAAACACTAACTATTGCGCATCACCTCAATAAATTTTCCCTTTTCCTTTAATAACTCTGCAAGTGAGGGCAGAAATATTTGCATACCCCTTGATAAATTTGCGGTAATAACCAATATGTCCAAGGAATCCATGCACTTCACTCTAATTAGTTGGCTCCTCCAACCCCAAGATGACTACAATTTTGGTTGGGTCTACCAACAATCCTTCCTTACATATAATGTGTCCAAGTAAGGTACCAAATGGTGTCGCGAAGATACACTTCTTAATATTCAAGGAGATGTTAAGCTTCCTGCATCTTTCAAACATCAACCTCAAGTAGTCATAATGGTCCTTAACCAGTCCATAAACAGTCCAATCACACAAATATACCTGAAGAAACTTGTGAATGAAGTCTTGAAATGCTTGAAAAACAATGCATGAGAACACTGTTGGTGCATTCTTCAGGATAAAGGGCATAATTGTGTAAGAAAAACATCCCCATTCAGTTGAAAAAGTTGTCTTTTATTGGTCTTTACGCGCGATCCTTACCTAGTGATAGCCTGAAAAATCCATCGTGAAAGAATATATATCTTGCCTATTCGCTTCTAGGATCTCCTTAGTAAATGGTGTGGGAAAAGGATTAATGACACATGAAGCATTTAGAACTCTATAATCAACACAAATCCTTATCCTACCATCATTTTTAATGTTGATAACCATTGGGCTTATCCATTCTAATTCTTTAATGGGATCAATAATGTATGACTTCAACATTTTATCAATTTCATCCTTCACCTTGACACACAAATTAGGATTCATCCGGTAGGACCTCTTCCGAACCGATCACACACCATATTTGAGTTTGATTTTCATTTCTCCTAATGATGGATGCACACCCTTTAACTCATGGTATCCCCTAGAAGTAGATCCTAAAATTTGTGTAGTAGCTAAATGATTTTCACTACCTCTAGTTCATACCAATAGTCACCAATAATCATCTCCTTTGGCATGTCTTCAGTCCCAATTTTTAATTTCTTGGTCTTCAATACATGGTAGGCTTGCGCAGCTTGCACATTTTTGGATTCTAACACTTCACATGCACCTTTTGTGTCCTTGATATCCAGATCCCGACCTCTTCATCATCTATCAAATAGACAAGCTTTCCCTTTTCCTTTTCTTTCCAATCACGTCCCAACAAGGTCTCCTTTGATTCTACCATGTCGTCATGCACTTTAGTATCAACCTCACTAAATAACCGAGTCATAATTTCTTCATCCTTCACGTTATCCCCCAATGTAATGTGCTTCATAATCTATAAAGCTTCATGAACCGGTGGTTTAGTAGAAAAGTAATCAAAAGTATGGGTGATACCTAAAGTTAGCTCGCACCAATTTTTTGTTTCTGCTTCATCTCAACATGTATATCTCAGCACGCATACACCCATGCAAAGTAGAATATAACTTATGCACCCACAAGGATGGAAGTGTATTTCCGTGTCATCGATTCCTCTCACCATTGTGGACATATACCATGGGATAATTCTTCCCATTATAAGATTGTATTAATGAATATTATTACTTGAAAACCTCGTCAAGAAATCCACTCTTATCTCGTACAACCAAACAAGTTTTTTTCTGTGTTTCCGCCAACGCGTTGTTGTCCCTCTCAATGTGTACACCAACATATTTCTTCTATCCCCCTCATTGCGCCATTGTGCCTCCATAGTGTGAAAGAATGATTCGTGCTTTTTTTCTCTAGTATATTTTGGTAAACTAACCTTTCCTAATCGCTTTGATTGGGTGCGATGTAATCACTATTGTCACTCTTCCCAAATTTCATGACAAACCATCTCATAAGTACCATGATCCCAATTATCACAAGCTACACTAGTGGTTTCATTTATGGATTGTGCGTCTTCCCACTGAAGTACGCCCTCCTTTGATAGTTCCACATTTCTGGGTGGGTCGTGCACCGTATGTGCATAGATTCTGTTAAGATATTCTTCATTTATGGGCTCTATGTAAGGAGAAATATTTTTTTCATCCATTGGTCTCACAATGTGCTAATATTTTTTCTCAAAATGCACATAACGTTTAAAGTGTAGGTCGACATTTTTGGCATAACACCAAGGACGACCTAGCAAGTACATGTAAGTTGTCTACTTCGCAAGCTCTAGTACCTCAAAGTAACCCTTTAACCGTGCTCCTTGAATGGTGATAGAAGCATCCTTTAAAACCCTAATGGGTATAACCCTTGTCTTACTAGCCATGTACAACACATTCAAGTATGGTTGCAATGATGACCTTCCTATCTAGTTCCAAGAATCAAGTTTGAGGAAATTTACTTCCATGCCTATATCAATGAGGATATTACTTACCAATCACCCATTTATCATTGCATCCAATGTGATTTCCTTGTCATACTCATGATCTTGTGGTGGTAAGTTGGTATTATCACCAAAAAATGACCCTCTCATTTTTCAAGAAATGGATGAGAAATCAGTGTTTTTGGGTAACATGGGATTGTCTCTCAAGTTGTGGGACTTGCTACTTGAGATAGAACTCCAAAGAAGGTTGGTTACTCTACGTATTCCTAATGCTAAACTACTCCTAAAAATGGAAATGCAACTACCTAATCTTATCTAACAATTTTAAGGGACCAAGGAAAGAGAGAGATGCATGAAAAGGGGAAATCCTAATCTAACAGAGGCGATAACACCAAAAAAATAAGGAAAGACACTCTTAGATGAGTGAAAATGGGAGGAAAATGAAGGAGAAGAGTGAATACATAAGTTTTATAGTTAAAAACATCATTCAAACTCTCATTTCCATGGAGCACAACAGAAATAAACCTTGCAAGAGGAGAATAAACATGCACAATATACCTACAAGTAGATGAAGAGGTAAGGAAATACAATAAAATACCGGTGACAAAAGATATCCACATAACATAAATTGTATTGCTTCAAAGAGATGCATAGTACATTACAATGAAGGAAGAAGGCAAGAATCACCCTGCAGAGGTCCAAATCTGAGGCCTGCAACTCAAAATACACATGTAACACTTGTAGGATGATGCACCAACATTCCAAGAGGGTCCAACCTTTACAAATGGTCATCATTTTATAATTTATAGAAAATAGAGAGAGAGGGGAGGGAAAAGAGGGGGAAACTCAAGTTTTTACCTTCAACCATCAAGATCATACATTAAATGTTTGAAAATTGTTAGGATAAAATATTATTATCCTAATTAATTATGCATAGTATAATTATTTAATTAATTTTATTAATTAAATAATAATGGTTATTAAATAAACCATATTTTGTTATGTATTGTTATATGGTTCATAAACCATATTTGTCTTTCATAGATGTTGTTATATTGTTTTGAACAATATATTTGTTTGTATTTAATTGTTGCTTCCCGGATGTTATTGGAAGCTTGTGTATTTTGGAACTTGGTTTCACCTGTGCAACTTAATCTTCTGTTTGTATTTGGCTGTGCAATATCTATAAATATTGCAGCCCATTCTCTGTAGTTTTTGGTTGATTGAGATTAATAAAACTAATCAGGCTTCCGCCCCTGTTTCTCAATCTACATTTGGTACCAGAGCGAATTGAAGCTCCTGGCAAGGTTGGAGAAGGTTACAGAAGAAGGAGAATTCATGGAGAAGAAATCGTGAGACAAAAGAGAGCAGTCTGCCGCCTCTGCAACTTCCCGTAACCCCCCTGCAAACCCACAACCTCTGTTCAATTCTAGGTGTTTGGAACGCAAATTTTTTTTGCACTGGTGCACCCAACACTAGGAAAAACTTGCTGCAGGTCAAGCCCACTCAACCTTAGCTCCACCACAACCCTGCTACATTGCCACGACCCTGCACACAAAGAAAGCAACTGGTTAGCATTTCAAAAGCAGTGGAAAACAAAACTAGGGGCTGTATTAAATCTCTCCACGCCGTATATGCAGCAGCAAAAAAAAAAAAAGGTGGATTCCTTTTCTACGCATCCTCTACACAGCACCTGCACAAACAAAATGGCGGCCAAACAAAGAAAATAAAAATATATAGTGCAAATCTATGCATTTTCTGTCATCCACGCCTTTTTTCTGTCTTCCACGGGCACCGTGGTCTCTTAGCAATCAGTCCCTGCAAACAAAGAAAACACAAACCATTCAAAAAAAGCGGCCAAAGAAAAAAATGCAACGACCAAGGAAAGAGCAAAGAAGATAAAACAGCAGCCAAAGGAAGGAAAAAAAACAAAGAAATAGAAGGAGATATTAAAAAAAAGAGGAGCGGCTAAGATAAAGTTTCAGATCTATTTTTGATGCAAAGCAAAACCTAAATCACCTCTCACCAGCATGTGCCACGTGGAGCCTCTACAAGTCATCTTTTTTAAAGAGGTGAGTCAAATCTGCCTTTATTTAAATACAATATTGTTCATTTTACATTACAAATGCTTAAGCGGCCAAGTTGGATAGAGGGAAAGCCTTAGAAGTGGGAGGTGCATGGTTCAAATCCCACCCCCAACTTCACATTTTGCATTTGGCAGAATTTTTGGCGGAACTGCTAAATTTAGCAGATTTTTTGAATTTAGTTATAACTAACTAAATTTAGCGGAGAAATCCCTAATTTAGGGTAAAAAAAAATTTCTCCCATTCGGCCTGGTTTTTCATTTTGGACATTTTTTGCAAAAGGAGACCCATCTAAAAATTGCATTTTCAGCTATTTTTTTGCAATTTTTAGCATTTTGGGTTGTATTGGGCTCAGGAGGCCACCAGGACCCGCGAAACAGAAATTTTTGCCTGCCATTCAAATTGTCTAGTTTTTTTGAATGTAAATTGTATACTGCTGCATATTGTACTAATTTGCAAGTTGCCATAGTCAACTGCAAACTTTGTAACTGCTCAAAACTGGCAGAATTGTAATAAAAAACAATAAAAAAATTGGTTTTGTAACACTCACGAGATCCTAGATCTCATTCGTAGCGTTCAGTATATACGGTGCCTCTGGGAAGCACTTACGGGTAAAGCCGTCACGACTACTACTACACTTAACACCTAATATAGCTGCAACAACGTCATCTGGGCATCGTCCCTATAAATCGACGGGAGTAATAAGGTCACAAAGGCACACACTATGAACCATCCCATCCAAATCGTGAATGATTGCATGACATAAATCCAGATTGAGAAATTATCCAAGTATATAGCGAAGTTACGCACGCATATGAGGATATTTCTTTGAGCCGGTGTCAATAATCGCACAGACCCCATCAATATTGTCTTGGTACCACGTATTGAATTCTTTCACGTACGTTAACGCCTCTTTCACGTACCGGTATATAGAAAGGGCAAGCTTCTTCCACGTACCGACGGGTATATCGAAAGGGCACGTATATAGAAAGGTTCGGTATATCGAATTGACGGTATATAGATTGGGAGACCTAATACCTGGAGTGATAAGAGCCAAACCCTATCAGTGATCTCTACAAAATGGGCACCAATGCCCCCAAATTTTTTTCTTCCGGATTCACAATTGCTCAGAGGAAACAACTATGTTGCATGGAAGACAAAAATAAAGACACAACTTGAGTTTGAAGAAATCGCTGTTGGATGGTACTCTAACCAAATCAACAACTGATACAACACAAAAATGACAGTTTGATAGAGCAGATCAGAAAGTAAAACTCATCATCTTGTTTGGAGTGTCCGACGATGTGCAAGCCCACATTCGAGATGCCACAACAACAAAAGAAGTGTGGGATAAGCTGAGCACAATATATGAGGCCAAGAACAAGAATGTCATACTAAATTTGCAGAGTCAGTTACATACATTGAAGTTCAAGCAGAATGAGAAAATTGAAGCTTTCTAAGAAGAGTTACAGAGTTGAGGGCTTCACTTCTAGCCCTAGGAGAAGAGGTCAAAGATGAATCTCTCGTTCCCATTGTTCTGAGAGCTCTCCCTTCTTCTTACCGCATTTTTTTCATAACTCTAAACTTGTCAGATACGATAATTAGTTTTGACAAGCTGGTAAACCTACTGTAACAAGAGGAAGTAATGCACAATAAGGATGATGAAGTGGAGCAGCATTGTCTTCACATCAAAAATGGAAAGGAAAAGGTAGAGGAAAACCTAAATCCTATCAAAAGAATCGTAATCAAGTATCATGGGGACAATCAACAGAAGAAGCAATGTCCAATTTGCAAAAGAGGACATGACTTAAAAGATTGTTGGTATAACACTTATAAGAAAGGTTCATCAAGCAACTTTGGACCACAACAATAACAATCTTACAAGGGACATTCTAACAACTATCACGGGCAGAAAAAGGGGAACTGGAAAAGAAGACCCCACCAGCAAGGTAATATTGTTGAGCAACAAGAACAATCAGACAATGAAGACTTCTTGTTCACTGCTCGATCAAGTGAACCATCCACGTCATCTAGTGATGTCTGGTATGTTGATTCGGGAGCCACTCGACACATGACCGGCCATAGAGACTGGTTTATTTCAATGAGGGACACGCCATCAAAAAATCATGTTTCGTTGGGAGATGATTCTTCATATACAGTTCAGGGGATTGGGAACATCTCTCTACCCCTTGGTTCACGCAAATGCAGACTATCAGATGTCCTATATGTCCCTGGGTTGACAAAGAATCTTCTTTCAGTTAGTCAACTCCTAGATCACAACCTAAAAATTGAATTTGATAGTCAATCCGGCAAGAAAATGTGTTTGATTCGAGATAAATCAAGAGGCTCGAAAATAATTGCAAAAGCCTCCAATGTGGGACGCATGTTCCAACTTGATTTTGTTTATAGAGATGATCAAGCACTTGTGGCTAAAAATTCCACCTCAGTGTAGTTGTGGCATCAGAGATTTGGTCATGTTAGTTTTAAATATCTCGAAACACTTCGCCGGCGTAATATGGTACATGGGCTACCTTCTCTTCAGAAGGATACAGACAAGTGTCCTCACTGCCTAGCAAGAAAACAACACAGAGCTTCATTCCAAAAGAGTACATTTCGAGCTCATGGTAAACTTGACTGGTTCATACCGATCTTGGGTCCACTCAAGTCAGTCATTCGGGTTCCAATTTCATTGTGTTGATGACTATTCTTGAGAAAACTTGAAACCTTCAAAAAGTTCATTGAGAAAGAAACCGGTCACATCGAACTCTCCACTTCGGATCGAGGGGGAATTCAGTTGATGAGTTCAGAAGTCCTACAAACTCGGGTTCCAAAGACTTCCACACAAGACATTTTGAGAGAAGAAATATAACAAAAACAATAGTGTATTTGTTAAACAAAGAGTAGCGCCCACAATTGCTCTTGATGGAATTACACCACAAGAAGCATGGTCAAAAAGGAAACCATCCATTGCACACCTCAGAGTATTCGGGTGCAAAGCAAGCATGCACATACCCAAACAGAACAGAAAGAAATTGGACATGAAGTCACAAAAACTCATCTTCATTGGGTACAATGAAGAGACTCTTGGGTATAGATTGATGGATCCTAAGACTAGAAAATTCTACACCAGCAGAGATGTTGAGTTTTTGAGAAGAAGGAAGCAGAGACTCCTCCTCCGGACTCACAAGATGTAGATTTTTCACCTATTGTAAAAATTGAAGCTAATGTTCCCTCAGAAGATGAAAGTGATGATGGGGATGATGGTGTTGATCAAATAGAACCACAACCCATGGGAACAGTTCAACGTATGCCTAAATGGTGTACAAGTACATTATGAGATGCAAGATTGGATGCTCCACTAGATACATCCACCCCTAGACCACGGACTCACAGTAAAGCAAGAGAAGAAGTTAACTTTGCTTTGATGAGTAGAGTTATTGAATCAGATGAGCCCTCTACAGTCCAGGAAGCCCTACAGTCAAAATCTTGGAAAGATGCCATGGATTCTGAATATCAATTAGTGATGAAGAATAACACTTGGCAGCTTGTTGATCTTCCACTAGGGAAGAAACCCATTGGATGCAGATGGATATTCAAAACTAAGTACAAAGCAGATGGGATAGTGGACAAGTACAAAGAAAGACTTGTAGCAAAGGGGTACGCACAAAAAGAAGGCATTGACTATGAGGAGACATTTGCTCCCATAGCTAAGATCAAAATGATCAGGATGATCTTTGCTCTAGCTACTCAGTTTGGATGGAAAGTTCACCAAATGGACGTAAAAAGTGCCTTCCTAAATGGAGATTTACAAGAAGAAGTCTACATGACTCAACCTGAGGGATATGTTGTACCTGGTCAAGAAACAAAGGTATGCAGACTCAGGAAATATCTGTATGGCCTCAAACAGAAACCCGGGCATGGTACATCAAGATTGATGAGCATCTCATACAACATGGATTTTTAGAAATCCATATGATCCCAATCTCTACCTCAAAAGCAAGGGGGAGATGGTGATTGTTGTTGTCTATGTCGATGATCTAGTCATCATTGGCAGTTCAGTGAGGATGATCGATGCAACGAAGAAAGATCTTAATCGATCGTTCAACATGACCGATCTCGGGCTGATGCACTATTGTCTTGGATTAGAAGTGTGGCAGAAAGAGAATCATATTTTTGTTTCTCAGATGAAATATACCAAGACTACACTCGAGAAGTTTAGGATGATGGATTGCACACCAATTGCTACACCTATGGAGAACAGATTATAGTTATCTCGTTCAGATCCATCTCCTGAGGTAAGTGCCACTCTCTATCGGCAGCTGATTGGGAGTCTCATTTACCTGACCTACACTAGACCAGATATCAACTTTGCAGTGAGCTATCTATCCAGGTTCATGCAGGAACCCAAAGTTTGTCATTGGAAAGCAAGTAAAGCACATTTTGAGATATCTCAAAGGATCAGAGGATCTTGGTCTAGAATACAAGAAGAACGAAAACTTCTTCTTGACTGGATATTCGGATTCAGATCATGCAGGTAACATTGATGATAGAAAATCCACTTCTGGATTTGTATTCTTTATGGGATCTGGACCAATATCATGGGGAAGTAAGAAACAACACTTTGTTTCTCGCTCTTCCACAGAAGCCGAGTATCGTTCTGTAGGAGAAGCTGTCTGTGAAGCGATTTGGCTACGTCGCATACTGGAAGGACTTGGAATACCACAGACAAAAACTAACCACCATGTATGTAGATAATGAAGGTGTACTCAAACTTGTTCGCAATCCAGTTTTTCATGAGAGAACAAAGCACATTGAGGTTCAGGTTCATTTCATACGCGAACATGTGAATCACAACATCCAGCTTCAATTTTGTCCAACTTTGAACAATGAGCAGATATTTTCACAAAGTCACTTGCACGTGACAAGTTTGAGTTGTTCAGAGAGTTTCTCTCCTCATCTCTTCAGACAATGCACAATTAAGGGGGGGAATGTTAGGATAAAATATTATTATCCTAATTAATTATGCATAGTATAATTATTTAATTAATTTTATTAATTAAATAATAATGGTTATTAAATAAACCATATTTTGTTATGTATTGTTATATGGTTCATAAACCATATTTGTCTTTCATAGATGTTGTTATATTGTTTTGAACAATATATTTGTTTGTATTTAATTGTTGCTTCCCGGATGTTATTGGAAGCTTGTGTATTTTGGAACTTGGTTTCACCTGTGCAACTTAATATTCTGTTTGTATTTGGTTGTGCACTATCTATAAATATTGCATCCCATTCTCTGTAGTTTTTTGGTTGATTGAGATTAATAAAACTAATCAAGGCTTCCGCCTGTTTCTCAATCTACAAAAATAGGCATGGGTACCTTGCCAAGGCCATTTCTTCATGATATTTTTCTTGTAGAAGAAGGAATGCACATTATACCTCAATAATTATAGGTGGTTGAGCTACTATAACTACCCTTGTGGTATGTGACCATGTCGAACATCTCCGGAAACCCAACACATTGATAAGACCATTAGAACTTTGACCTTGATTCACACCATGAGAAAATTGAAACTTTGTTGGGAATTTATGCTGTTGAGCACCTTGAAAATTCGACACAAGGGAGGAGTGCCTTTCATAAATTGATAAGTAGTCGACATGAGACATGTTGACTGCTTCGATGTCCTTAACCTCTCGAAAACCTAACACAAAGGAAGAAATTAGGTTTCGGAAGTGGGATGCACATATCACAGAAAATGCATTCAAAGTTGCAATGCTCGATGGAAATAAGTTCAAAACCCGAAACAAGGCAAGTCATGGTTTGGGGGATAAAACATGTGTCATTGAATATGTAATTGGGTCGACATGTTCCGACATATGAAGGACCCAAAACTCAACACAGAGGGAGTTTTTGGGTTTCGGAAGTGGGAAGCATGTGACATGGAACATGTAATTGTCCTGAAATGTCCAAATGTAAATGAAACCCGAAACCCAAATTTTTTTAGAGAAGTACAGAAAATTTTGAATCAATTATGAATTTTCCTAAGTCCAGAAATGGGGTTTTGGGTTGTCAAAATATCCTAGGGGGTATTTTAGACAATAGTTTGGCAACTCAACGAGGTCATCTGCTTTCCAAATGAAATATCGGTGGCCTATAAGCATCCATTACGCATAGAGTCAGCCTAAAAACTCAAAATTTGATTTAAACTCAGTAAAACACACCCTTGAATTTACACCGAAAATTACATGCACTTAGAATTGATCTATTCTTCCAGAATCGATATTTACCATCATGAGATGTGTTATAAATAAAACTTTAATAAGGGTGAAAAATTGTCTTGTAATTGATTTTCCACCCACATCCCTATAAATTCATGATTAAAGTTGTAGTAGTGTCTCCCTCAATAATCAGAATGTTTATAGTTGATTGAACTTTGTTATGTTGTTTCTTGTAACTCATCCCTTTCCACTTTCCAACTCTACCTAAAGCATATCTCCTTAAGATTCTCCATGAACCATCGTGCAATGGAAACTACCACCTAGAGACAACAAACCATTGTGCAAATAACTTTGGGAAATGAAACTACACTAACAATAAGACAATGTGTTGAAAAACACTTAGAGGAATTGAAACTAATATACTATGTACAAGGTAAGACTTTTCTTTTGAGGTGATGTTTGAGATATATCCCATTGATAAGGATCTTCAGCTCTTCTCTATCCAATTTTGATAATCAAAAAGCATTGTTTGACTTGTAGCCTAAAATCATGTAGAGGCCACTCCATATTGCATCAAACTTTGAATGCCTACCCGGTTTGTCTCTATCTTGGTCCCATTTCAGACAATATCTCCTTCATGGAAACTCTTGGCCTTTGCTTTCCTTTCAAAACACTTCTTGACCCGAGCTTGATCTCTCTCCATTGTCTACACTACTTGATTTCTCAATTCTTCTAGCTCCATGAGATCTCGCATGTCTCGATTTCTATGGCCTCTAACTCAAACATTTCCATCTGTTTGATTAGCTCCAACGCTATAAATTCAATGGATAATGGCATCCTTGCTTCCTTACATCAAACCGGTTTGTGAGGGGAGCTTCCCGATTGACCTATAGGGAGTGATCCTATACACCCATAAGGATGATTTCAATTTTGTGTGCCACGTTCTTTGATTATCATCTCAGTCCTCCTTATGATTCTCAAAAGTTTCTTGTTAGTTGATTTGGCTTGGCCATTACCTTGGGGATAATATTTTGAGGAGGTGCTCAAATAAATGTCATTCTTGACAACCCAATAAATTTTGAGGAGGTGTTTAAATAGATGTCATTCTGGACATCCCAGTCAGAGATCTTTGTGCCAAGGAATTCCAAAGAATTTTTGGAAATGATCATGGAAGGAACACGAAATCTTATCACAATGCATTCATAGAATTCTATAATGTTAGGGTCATTTGTTTCCTTCAATGTAACTTCCTCTCGTCCATTTGGTAAAGTAATTTGTGGCTGTGAGGATCCACTTGTGACCTGAGCTTGAATGTGGATTGATCATCCTAATAAAATTCAATCCTCATTGCATGAATGGTTCATTTATAGAGATGGGGTGGAGTGGGAGAGATGCTAGCTTCTTCTTTACCTATGAAAAAGGCACATTTTGTGCACTTTTTAACCCATGTATAACAATATTTGAAAATACTTGGTTAATAATAGCCTTCTTTCATTATCTTGAGGGTTTTTGTTCTTGGTGTGAAGTTTTCTCATGTTGTTCCATCGTGAAACTTATACAAGACCTTATCAAGCATAATTTGTTTTAATGTGTCTCAAGAGAACACCATTCACATCTTTCCTGAATAGGATGCCATCAAATAACATGATGGGAATGGACTAAATTCTGAAATACCTACTTTTGGATTTGCTTAATCCTTAAGGGCATTGGCTTGTTTGGAGAAAGTAGACTACATCTCTGGTCCAACATTGAAAAGGTAAGACATTGGGTGGTTGCTCTTGATCATGGTGCAAAGCATGAAGATGGTTTCTTCATCAATATGATGGCCTAAAACTATTTTTCAAATAACCCTTGCCTCACGACTAGCTTAGTTACCTTGACATAAATTTCATACTCCATTTCTTTGGTTATCCATCCAACCCTCTTTTCATTCAAATCCTTACTTAGAGAAAATCTTGTTGTTGGATACCAAATGCGTGAACTTCTTCAAGCTTCTTATAATAGTTAATACATTTTTCTCAATAAATGAATATATCACCTCATAATCCTCTATACCTTGGCTGAAAAATGCAATAGGTTGTTCCAAGACTTCTTCATTCAACTGCACCAATATAGCATATATTGTCTTTGTGCCACCAAAACCATACAAGATGAAATCTTTTGTAAAATCAGGATTAATCGAGTTGGAACTTGTGTTATTGCTTTCTTTATGGCTTCAAAATTGTATTTTCCTTTAGTGGTCCATTAGAATACCAAACTCTTCTTTAACATTAATGTCAATGGTTTAACAAGGTTGGCAAAATTTGGGAGGAACCGTTTGACAAAATTGATCCTTCCTAAGAATCTTTGAATTGTTTTCTTGTGACCAGAAATGGAATTGCAAGGATGAAATTAACTCTTTTTGGATCAATAGTTAATCCTTCCTTAGAGACAATATGGCCAAGGTGCTTACCTTCATCGGCTAGGAAGATGCATTTCTTTGGGTTAAGAGAAACTCCAAACCGCCTACACTTCTCAAATACATGTCTTAGGTGGAAAAGATGATTAACTACATTCTTGGATAACATTGTGATATCATCCAAGTACATAAGAACAATGTTATTGATCATCCCTTGAAATGCCATATCCACGGCCCTCTGAAATGTCACTCTTGCATTAGACAAACCAAAAGGAATTTTCCTATAGGCATAAGTTCCCCACTTTGTGGTAAAGGCAGTCTTGAACTAGTCTTCCTCCTTTACCATGATCTGATTGTAGCTAGAGTAACCATCTAGGAGAGAAAACATTTTTGACCCAGTCACTATTTACAAGATCTGTTCCATTGAAGGTAGTGGGTAATGATCCTTCAAAGATGCCTTATTTAAATCCCTAAAATCGACACATAGTCTGATTTCTCCATTCCTTTTCCACACTAGAACTAGATTAGCAACCCAAGATGAATGCTTGATGGGAAAAATGATGTTTTCCTTAATCAACTTGTTCAATTCCTTCTTCATCAGGGGCTCAATATGTGGATTAATAGGTCTTTATTTTTGTTTGATAGGCTTGGCAGTTGAATCCAACTCAATGGTGTGTTGAGATAAACTAGGATCAAAACCTCTAAGGTATTCATAGCTCCATGTAAAAATATCAACAAATTCTTGGAAAAGTTTTAAAAAATCATGTTTTTCTTATGGAGTGCTTACCTTACCAATTTGAAGCAATTTGTCTTCACCAATTGATATGGGTTTTGAATCTTCACCCTTAACTATTATGTTTTCCTTTTCTTTTCTAAACTGATCATTGGGGTTGAAAATGGATTCCAAGGTCACTAGGCCCTTGGGAAGCTTATTTGATCTGAGTTGAACAACTTGGTCTCCATATTGCTTCTCTAACTTATCTTGATTTCTTAAAGAAAACTCAGCCTCCTCTTAAATAAAATTGACAATCTGCTAATCATTTTCAAACACCTTCCAATTTGTGTTATTGTCTAGTATAACAAGTCTCACTACTACCCTAATATGTGGTTTCACTTTGTCTCTCTTAACATTCTCAACCATGTCAAACTTTTCCCCAACTACAAATAGTCTTTTAGTTTGCTTCATTTTCTTTTCTTGGAATGACATGGATATTAAAAACTTCAAAATCTTCCAAAAGATCCCATACTTTGTGTTTGTAAGCTTTTAACAAGTCATTCTTGGCTGCATTTCATCCTCTAACCTGGTTCACTATCAATTCACTATCTCCGAATGTCTCCAAATTCTTTATGTTCCTCCTTCTTTCCCATTACAAGCAACGGATAAGGGATTCATATTTCTCTATGTTATTGGACTAGTTGAATTCAAATCTGAAAGAGGAGTAATATTTCATACCAGCATGAGACACAATGACTACACCTCCTCCTACTCCTTGTCTACTTCTTGATCTGTCAAATTTTTTTGCCAATGTCATTCTCCTCTAGATCATTGTTTTCACAATATTAGGAAAAGGTGAATTCTCCTCATGTAGGTAATAGATACCAAGGCCATCTTATTCAATCTGTTAATATGGGTGAAAACCATGGCATTCATTTCCCTATTCATCAAGTAGCAAATCTAGAATACCCTCAATCTGAGTATTTGCATCTTGGGCATTTGGATAATCCTCTTGATCAAAGATGGTACAATTGGCATTGACAAGGATGGGAACATAGGGTTCTATATGGTATGTAGAAATTAGTTTAGAATTAATAGTAGCCTTAGTGTCATACCTGGTTCTGAAGAACATGTGAGACTAGTCAACTGATATATTTCTTCCAATTTTAGCAGTGAAGTCTTTGGACGGGCATAAAGCAAAGAGTAGAGGTAGATAAATTATGAATATATCCTAGGGTATAGAGAAATTAGGTCATGTATGTAGTATGAGGCTTAGACCTTTATTTAAATCCAATAGTTCCCATTATTATTCCATCTAGTTGTACCATACCCTTAGAAATGATTCATACTTTAGGCCTAATCGGGTCTGCAATTTGCATGGACATGATAGAATTGCTTCCTCCGAAATCAATCATAAAATTGTCCACCAAATGATTTTTCATGGTCAAGAATACATAGAAAGGTGGAGGTTTCATGTTATTACTTGGTTGATCCTCCTTTTGTTACATTTCATTAGTAAGAACAACCTTGGTTTGTTCCTTGGACAACTCACTTGGGATAGATAGACTAGCCATAGTTGTTTGTAAGAGATCTCTTTGTCTTGGGATTGCTAATGATTCCCACATAGATATACTCACATTATTTTTCTTCATCTATTCAAGGATGTTGAATGGTATTTGAATTATCCCTTTGGTGTACCTTACTTGTAATAACCTTTTTGTGCTTGGGATGATATAAAAGGTCCTCTCGAGCTGGTTTTGCATTCTTGACACCTAACTCATGTGATTTCTTTGCACATTAGAAAATGAGTTTGAATTTCCAGCCCCTTGGGGTGTTAGTGTAGGTTAAGAAGGACCTACATATTCTAATTTTCCTCTTCCACAAGTCTTCTCTTGGATCTAGTATTGGCAATCATGCCTTGCAGAGAAGTTTGATTTAATGCGAAAAATTCTTCCACTTTCCAATTTACAAGTGAGTTGTCACTAAATGGAATCTCTTGAGTGACTACCTATTTTTGATCTTCCTCTCTGCTACGCATTTTGAGAAATAATTACATTTTATAGCATCAAATCTTAGTTTAAAATGCCATTTGGACAAGTGGCTTGATTGTGAGGAAGATGCTAAGGGAAACACCACTCGTAATCTTGTGCAAGTTTATTTTGAATAGGAACTCAAGCATGAGATGAACTAGCCATGCACTTTGGTTATATGGTTGAAATGGTCTTGTAGGAGGAAACTCGATTATGATTCTCAAGAACATCTTTGAAGGAAGGTTTACTTGGTTGATAAGGGAACTTGTTAGGTTGGTATGGAAGCTGATAAGGTCTAAAATTTAGTACTTGTTGCCTTTTTATGGATACCAACTCAATCCCAAACTTTTACAATTGTTTCATCACTTATTGCAACTCAGTAGAATAGATTGAGGAATTAGATGCTTGCCTAGAGCTTTGGCTTCTTCAAGATAGAATAGGAGTTAATTCTGGGGGCATGATGGGGAGTAGATGCTTCTATCTCTAGAAATATGGGCATTGGAGGCCTAGGAGCAAGTTTCCCATCTTGAATAAGACTATTCTCATCTCTAATAGCATTTTCATAAGCATCTGGTAATGTTTTACCCCCCATACACTGAATCATGACTAAAATATCACTATTCGTAGCCTTCACATAATAGAGAAATTGATGCAACCTAGAATTTACCAAGAAAGCCCAGCACATTGGCACATCACTCACCTTAGACCGAGTGCTCACCCAAGTGCACAAAGGTACTAGGCCCTCTTTAGGGTTGTTATTGCAGTATTTTAGCATGATGAAGACTTAAAACATTTAGATGCATGACTACTATATCATTCTACAATGTATGTTCATAGCTATATCTATAGAATAACAAACTTAGTTGATAACCATGATGAAATCAAGCATGCAAGAACTAATTATACTCGAGGATTCGATACTCTGATTTAGCCAATACACTCCATTGCATTTAAATATGATAAATACATAGAAGCTTATTACAATAATTAATACCATAGTTTATGTGTGCATCAAATTTAAAAGATAACCTCACAATAGCTCGCTTCTTACATAATATATTCTACTACACAGTTTGCTACATATTTATAATGGTGGGGACTTGCCCTTCATCGCTTGTATATTCCCAAAATAGGTGTTAGTGTAGGTTATTATTTATCATTTTATTTATTTATCGTGATAATTTTACACTTGTGTTAGCCCTACACTTGTTGGGTTAGATTGCTTAGGTGTACTAGTTGTGTGGAGTTAGCTTACTAGTTGTGTTGAGTTAGCTTCTCGCTTATGTGGAGTTAGCTTACTATTTTTTTGAGTTAACTTAACTACCGGTAAGATCGTTAGTGGGAGTTCTTCACCACTGATTTAGGTAGTAGTTGCACTTCCCTCCTCCTATATGTACATCTTTCTTATTGAATAATTCAAGTCATTATATTGTAATGTATTGAGCATTATGGATTATGATGGATTTCCATATATGGTATTTTAGCTCTTCTATTTTGAAAATATAATGTGGTGTGCTATTATCATCTGAGATCGTGGCTTGGAACAATCTTCTTATCGTTCCTTTCATGGTATCAGAGTGATAGATGATGTAGACATCCATCTGTAAGTTTTTCTTTGCAAACAAGGGTTTATTATTTTCATGTATTTGGAATTTGTTAGAAATTTTCTGCAGCATGCATTTTTATGCAAAATAGAGTGCGGCATTGGATTTGGAAGGTGCCAAAACCCTAGAATCGATTGTAAAATCAACCATGTTTTGAGACAGTCAAATTTGGATGCAGATATGTACCCTATGGGTGCATTCTTTTATCCATTGGATATAAGCGTGTACCTTCCGAATAAATTCTCTTACCCTTTGGATATTTCAGTTTTAGATGCAGTCTTTTATCCACTAGATGTGGATCTGTACCCTATGGGTGCATTCTTTTATCCATTAGATATAAGCATGTACCTTTCCGATGCATTCTTTTACTCTCTGGATATTTCGGTTTTAGATGCAGATTTTATTTGTTGGACGCAGATTCTGTACCCATTCTTTTATCCATTGGATATAAGTGTACCTTTCGATGCATTCTTTTTCCTCCGGATATTTTGGTTTTGGATGTGGTCTTTTATCCACTTGACATAGATTTGTACCCTCTGAGTGCATTCTTTTATCCATGGATATAAGCGTTTACCTTCTGGATGCATTTTTTTACCCTCTGGATATTTCTGTTTTGGATGCATTCTTTTATCCACTGGACATAGATTGGTACCCTCTAGGTGCATTCTTTTATCCATTGGATATTGGCGTGTACTCTCTAGACGCAATGATTTACCCTCTAGACATTTTAGGTTTTGGGCATAGGATTTTATCCTTTGGTCACAAGCATGTATCGTGTGGATGCACTCTTTTACCCTTTGGACATTTGGGTGTCACATGTACCTTTTAAAAAAGATCAACATTAAAATATTATTTTAATAGCAAAACCTTCTAGAGCTCATAACTTTTGATTTGTAGCTCAGATTAAGGTGATCTTGTTTTTGAAATTGTGTATTTTTCGAGATCTACACATTGGTGAAATTTTTATACGCATATTTCAAATGTAAAAGTTACTTTTACTCATTGTAATATTTACATATACTAAATTATAAATTGCTAAATTCAGGAGGGTGTTGTGATCACTTGTGGACGCAATTTCGGTTGAGCCCGACGTCCTAAAATTTTGGGTATTGAATTCTTGTATCTATGGGTGTATACATTTATATCTCTCTTGTTTGTTGAGATATTTTGGATCTAAATTTTCGACCCTTTTTTTAGCATGTTAACGATCTCTCTTGTGGGGGAGCTATTTTGGTGGAGCCCAGTGTTAGTTTGTCAGTGTTTGAGTAGTTGATTTTAACAACTCATACAAATCTATGGTGTCACTCTACCCATTCTGCAATATGGGAGGGTGTGGTGTTGATACTTCTTCTTCGGGTTTCATGTCCTTGCCTTGTTACCTTGGCTTTTCTTGGATTGTGGCACTCCTATTTATTTGGATCTCGTCTGCCTTGTTGCCTTGGTTATTCTTGGATCGTAGCACACCTATTTGTAGTAGTTGATCAAATTATTTTTGGTGTTTTTTTTTTCACTTTCAACATTACTCCATTGACAATCTCCTTGCATGGAGCTATTCAGAGTGATGTCGAAAGTGAAAAACAAACACCAAACATAATTTCATCAATTACTACAAATAGGTGAGCCACGATCCAAGAACAACCAAGGCAACAAGGCGGACATGAGATCCAAATAAATAGGAGCGCCACAATCCAAGAAAAGCAAGGTAACAAGGCAAGGACATGAAACACGAAGAAGCAAAGTATCAACACCACAAGGAAAGTGCCAAATTTGGGAGGGTGTTGTGATCACTTGTGGATGTAATTTTGGTTAAGCCCGACGTCCTAAACTTTTGGGTATTGCATTCTTATATCTATGGGTGTATACATTTATATCTCTCTTGTTTGTTGAGATATTTTGGATCTAAATTTTTGACACTTTTTTTGGCATGTTAACAATCCTCTTCATAGGGAGCTATTCGGTGGAGCACAATGTTAGTTTTTCAGTGTTTGAGTAGTTGATTTTAACAACTCATATTGATTTTTGGTGTCACTCTACCCATTCTGCAATATGGGAGGGTGTGGTGTTGATACTTCTTCTTTGGGTTTCATGTCCTTGCCTTGTTACCTTGGCTTTTCTTGGATTACGGCACTCCTATTTATTTGGATCTCGTGTCCGCCTTTTTGCCTTGGTTGTTCTTGGATCGTGGCACACCTATTTGTAGTAGTTGATCAAATTATGTTTGGTGTTTGTTTTTCACTTTCAACATCACTCCATTGACAGTCTCCTTGCATGGAGCTATTCTAGAGTGATGTCAAAAGTGAAAAAAAAACACCAAACATAATTTGATCAACTACTACAAATAGGTGTGCCACGATCCAAGAACAACCAAGACAACAAGGTGGACATGAGATCCAAATAAATAGGAGTGCCATAATCCAATAAAAGCCAAGGTAACAAGGCAAGGACATGAAAACCTGAGAAGCAAGATCAACACCACAAGGAAAGTGCCAAATTCGGGAGGATGTTGTGATCACTTGTGGACGCAATTTCGGTTGAGCCCAACGTCCTAAACTTTTGGGTATTACATTCTTGTATCTATGGGTGTATACATTTATATCTCTCTTGTTTGTTGAGATATTTTGGATCCGTATTTTGACACTTTTTTGGCATGTTGTGTCTCTCTTGTGTGAGCTATTCTAGTGGAGCCCGGTGTTAGTTTGTCGTTGTTTTAGTAGTTGATTTTGACAACTCATATAGATATGTGGTGTCACTCTACCCTTTCTGCAATATGGGAGGGTGTGGTGTTGATACTGCTTCTTCGGGTTTCGTGTCCTTTCCTTGTTACCTTGGATTTTCTTGGATTGTGGTACTCCTATTTATTTGGATCTCGTGTCCGCCTTGTTTCCTTGGTTATTCTTGTATCGTGGTACACCTATTTTTAATAGTTCATCAAATTATGTTTGGTGTTTGTTTTTCACTTTCGACATCACTCCATTGACAATCTCCTTACATGGATCTATTCTGGTGAAGCCCAGTGCCAGTTGTTTTTGAGTTCTATGATCGAGTAGTGGATTCCGACCACAGTGCACACCATGATTCTTCAATATTATACAAGTTTTTGGAGCCGAGCTTCTGAGGATATCTTGCAGCAAGATTTTTCCCTCTCTACTTTGTTATTATTGGTTTTGGGTACCTTGTGGTGTCTAATTTTCCCAATTGTTGTACATGGGTACCTCATCAAGCCTTGTTGTCAGGACCCACCTTCTTTTTCGCCCACCTAAGCTATGCTTATGGGAGGGTGTTAGTGTAGGTTATTATTTATCCTTTTATTTATTTATCAGGATAATTCTTACACTTGTGTTAGCCCTACACTTGTTGGGTTAGCTTGCTTAGGTGTACTAGTTGTGTGGAGTTAGCTTACTAGTTGTGTTGAGTTAGCTTCTCAGTTATGTGGAGTTAGCTTACTAGTCTTTTAGAGTTAACTTAACTACCAATATTAGTTAGTGGGAGTTCTTCACCACTAATTTAGGTAGTAGTTGCACTTCCCTCCTCCTATATGTACATATTTCTTATTGAATAATTCAAGTCATTGTATTGTAATGTATTGAGCATTATGGATTATGATGGATTTCCATATATGGTATTTTAGCTCTTCTTGTTTTGCAAATCTAATGTGGTGTGCTATTATCATCTGAGATCGCGACTTAGAACAATCTTCTTTTCATTCCTTTCAATAGGTCACATGTTATTATTAGTCATGCCCCATTACAATAATAGCCACACATGTAAGTCTACTAGCAATAGGCTTCTTCTAGTTAACTATCGTAGTAAATCTATTCTCAACCTGTACTCCATGTAAAGTTCTTTGTAGCCAATCCTCCAAAAAAATAGCCAATGCATGTCGCAAAAGTCTTTAACTAGTTTGTGTGTTAGACACACTATCTCAAAAAATAGCTCATCTTTGTGAAAATAGCTAAGTCCCAGATCGCCTTTATCCTTGCATGATTCCTTCCCCGATCCTCCCGCGCTTTTGAATGCACTCTGCTCTTTCACGCAAACCTTCTGTATGTTTTTTACTAAGTGCCATATTTTGACTGACCAACATTACCCCACACTAACTACATTGCCACCCCAAAAATGGTTGTCTCCAAAATGAATCAAAGAATATGAATAGAAGAATAGAAAGAATTTTTATGAATAAAAGAATGACTTTACCCTGTAACATCTTTTGCTTCAACCTAGGAAGAATCAATTCTAGATATTCTTATTTTATTTCCACCTCTAAAGTCTGCCAATCATTGAGCGCGCCTCTACCTTTTCTAGGATATCTACCGCAATTGACTCTAGCTCATCTTGCGCAATTTCTCCTTTCTCATTTTGCAAGACCAAAACAATGTTGGACATTGTAGTCATTCTTCCTTCTAATAAGTCCATATTTTGTACGATGAGTTT
Source organism: Taxus wallichiana var. yunnanensis (assembly GCA_018340775.1). NCBI lineage: Eukaryota > Viridiplantae > Streptophyta > Pinopsida > Cupressales > Taxaceae > Taxus > Taxus wallichiana. The sequence continues at coordinate 420,792,413 of CM031234.1, read as the reverse complement.
CCTAAGCTCATCCAACCTTTCCTTGTGTGGTTCTTGAGCTATTGTAAGGGCCTCACACTTTTTTTTTTTTATAATCGATAATCGTTTTTTGTGCAACCCAAGGTCTCATCCTTCATGGCTTTCATGACTTCGTTGTCTTCCATAATGGTCCTATTTATTATAACGGATTCTCGGGGCTATACAAATATTCAATGCTTGATCTGTTTTCTTTAGTTCCTCCTGCAATCTTTAGAGTAACGCCTCATATGATGCAATCTTTCTCATCATCGAAGCCTTTTCCCTCTCCGCTTCTTGTGTTGGATCCTTTGGTGCTGGCATGCACAGAGGTTCATCTTCAAGCACCAAGTCCACCAAGGTTTGTACATAATGCATTGCCGAAGGAAATGTTTTAGGTACCTTAGGCTCTAAGTGTGGCTTTTCTTTCATGATATTGTCCCCAACTTCCTCTGCCATGCTGATGAAAATAGTGTTCTTCTTCTATGCCAAGTATTTTTCTTGCTTTAGGTGTGTTATTTCTACATCCTTAGTTTTTAGTTCTTCTCTTAGTGCCCTAATTGTTGTAGCCTTATCCACATTTTGTCATGCCACCTCTGTAGAGACTTTCACAAAAGCATTACTCACTTGTTTGTCTGACATAACAGTAGGATTTATTGTTATGTGTCTAGCCTAAGGTGTCTTCTTTAACCTCCTTGATACACATGACTCTTCACATACATCAAATTTTGGTTCGTCCATGTGCATGTGCATAGACCATGACAACTACTTCCTTATGCACATGGTTGACATATCTTCATCCATTATCTCCCACCCATACAACTCCTTTGGTGTCACTGTGCTTTGAAAACGGGCACAAACAATTGTACATGTGTCCTCAACATAGCCCATGACCAATGCAACATATTCTCCACTTGTTATTTTTGATCTTGGCCTCTTAGAACCCGAGCACGAAGATTTGGAGCTTGTTCGCTATGCCCTAAGCATTTTGTGCACTGTCTCATCTACCTCATTTTCTCCTTCTTCTCCATTCTTCATTTCTTTGTCCTTTAGCTCTTCCACATTCTCTAGAGGTGTAGGAGACTCAGACGTGCTTTCCTCAGACTCTTCCTCCTCCATGCATAGCTTCAAATTTCTCCATCTCTTCTCACCGCCTCCTTTTGTGGAGAGAGTCGAGGTGATCTATACATTGATTGTGGAGTATCACCTTAGGTCCTAGTTCTCCTAAACACCCTTTTGAAATGATGCTCTCTATGGACTACATCCAAGTCCTCATCATCTCCCTCTTGTGGCTAGGGTGGAGTAGTCATGTGCTCAGCTTCTACCCTATCTGTAGGCTACCTCCTACCTCTGTGCTCCAAACCACCAATATCTTCACGCTCCTCCTCTTCATCATATACTTCTATTATATTTGTGGGCTTAGGTGCTGGAACATTTTCCATTGTATGCTTACCTTTTGGCGGCCCTAGGAGCACGAACTCATTCTCCACATACTTATTTTTCTCTAGCTTGGGCTTGAGTTGAAGGTACACAAGTACTACTCCAATGTCTCCAACGTCCAAGCTTACAGACTTAATGCTTATAATATCTGAGATAATCCTCTCAATGTAGGCAGTCCGTCCTGGATATACATGTCTTTCTCAGAGTGTGGTAGTCATAATCTACCTTATCCACATTGAATTTCAGAAACGCACATCCAAAACTGGTGAATAGATGCCTATAAGTATCATGTTGTGAAATCATATGGTAATTTGCACCATGGGATCCAAGCTCCCTCCTTCATCACAAATCGCGTGATGCAAAAATGTTGGTACACTACAAACTATACTTCCTTACCCACCACCAAAGGCAACTCCTTGGGTATGCACCACCCTTTTCAAAATCCACACGGAGCCTATCATACCACATCTATGCCCTCTATTTATATGGCCCACCCATGGTCCCTTCACATAATTATTTATTAAATCTTTCCACCATATATTTTTGTTCCGTGGGGTACTCCCAAATTGGGCACTCGGGAACTCCAATCTCCATAAACACCAAAGACAATAAAATAGCACCAAAACTAATTCTGTCACCTATACGCACTTCTTCAATGATTGTCTTTGCTATGTGATCCGTGATATTGTAGATCACTCCTTGAGACATCTTCCTTGCAATGTGCAGCCACATTGTATTCACCTGCGACCACCTTTCTTGGTCATTCAACTTTGTTACAAGATGTGCAATTTTGCCGCACACTACTGGGTATTTATTCAATTTGTCGATGTCCATGCCGTGCGGACCCTTGGTGTATCCCATCTCCTTCCTTGTCTCTAGGATCATTGCTTTATCTATTAAGTCTCTCTCCATATCTGCTCCTAAGGCCCTTAGTCCTGTTACTATTGAAATCAAGGCAGCTATGATTCTAACCCTCCGTCTGGTGAAGTAGAATAAGTCCTCATGGACTCTGCTCATCAACCATCGATACAATGGTTCATGCTTTCCAAATTATTTTAGCTCATACAACTGGTAGACTCAAATTCGCTTTAGTAACTTCTAACTATTATCATCGTACACTAACATATCTTCATTTGTGCACTTATTCGCTTTTTGTGCTCAACAACGCATCTAGTTCCTTCTTATTATCTGATGTACGATGATTGTAATTTCTGATTTTACATTTATGGATGTGGGAATCCCATTCTTGTCCCACGATCATGCCCTTTGATACTGTATTTCTTAGAAATTACTCTCGGGAGTAATTTCTTCTTCCACTTCGACCTTCTTCTTCCTTTTACTCCTGCTGCAGTGCTTTCTTTGGTGCCATTTGAAAATCTCTCTTTCTACCCTCTGTAATCAAGCAAGTTGAAACCCTAGTTCAAATCTTCATGCCCTAGTGGAAATCACATGCCCTAGCTCTTTCATAACATGTCTTCTTTTCTCAAACCCTTCACCTATGGGAACACAAGCTTCTCATGCGCACAAATCTTCTCTCCATGTCTGGTTTCACACTCTTCACACCTCAACACAATTGCTTAGATTGTTTGCACTTAGCTCTTTTCAAATTCTCTCAATTGCAACGGTAAAAATGAACTCGCATCCCATCCTTATATAGATTTTCAAAAATTTAGTGCATTTATTTCTCCTTCACCTACCAACAATCCTCATTAATTGATCTTTTTTTTTCATTTTTCGAGCGGTACATTTTGCACACCAATCATATTCTTCTAGCGCACATTCCTATCTTTATGGCCTCCACTTACCTCACATTATACTTGTTCCATCATTTATCTCCATCTATGGTCATCTTATCTAGAAGAAATCTCTTTTCTAACAATTCTCCAACTTTGAATAACACCCGTAACAATTTTTTCCTTTCATGTGTACTTATTTTCAACAGTCTTGTACTTGGATATCAATAACCACCCCACACTAAGGGTATGTGCAAAGTCCTCTGCGTATAAAAATTCTTCAAATAGTAATTAGCTTTTGGCACGCAACCACACTTATTACACAAAAACACCAACTAAATTGACAAAACATTGCAACAAATAAGGAAATACATTAAGGAAAATATAGAATTGAAAACCTAATCTAAATGGCAACACTACCTTATTACAAACACCAAGAAGACTTATTTATAGTAGGGCTTCAGCCTACTCCTATTGAAGTAATCGGGTAACAATATTCCATCAAGCACCTCTAATTGGCAAGCACATGTTTCAAGTATGTGAGTGATAACATACGGCCCCAACCAATGTACTTTGAGTTTGCCTGGATGGCGCAAAACTTAGAATCATAAAGGAGCACCATCTGTCCAATTGTGAACTTTTTATCCTTGATGTTCCTGTCATGCCATGCTTTCTGCCTGGCCTTTTCTTGTTTTTGACTCTAACGTGCTATTTCTCATCACTCATCCAACTTAATTAACTTTTCAATCCATTATTCTAATGCTTGCTCATCAGCTAGACCTCCTGTGTGCAATACGCAAAGATGGTAACATGAATTCCATAGGAAGAACTACTTCTGTACAAACACTAACTGAAATGGTGTGGCTTTGTTCAACCTTTTATATGTTGTTTGATATTCCCAAAGTATTGCAAATACTTTATCATCCCAATCCTTTCGTCCAACATCACAAATTTTCTCAATGCTTGGCTCAAAATTTTGTTGAAAGCCTCAGCAGTCCCATTTTCCTAAGGATGATATGGTGTAGTCTTATGATGTGCAATCATGAATTCATCCAATAAAATTTTGATTGTCTCATTCAGAAAGTGTGTGCCCCTATCACTGGTCAAACTTAAAGGACATCCATACTATGTAATAATATTTTCCCATAGAAACCTAGCTGTTGTAACCATTGTACAATCCTTTGTAGGTGTTGCTTTTGCCCACCTTGTCAGATAATTTATGCAAGTTAGGATATACCGTGATCTACCGCACGCGGCTGGTGAAATAGGACCCATAAAATCTATAGCCCATTTCTCAAATGGTTATGCCCTATTAATAGGTCTTAGAGGCATTTCATCTTGTTGACTTGGTTTCCCAAGACATTGACAGTGATCACAAGACTTGCAATAATCCTTTTAATAACTATACAGGGTCTCCCACCATAATCCAGCGAGTAGAATCTTGGTGCAGTGGCATCACCTGCATAGTGTCCACCTGTAATATCACCATGAGCTTCCTCCATGATATTTTTGCACTCATGTTCCAATACACAACAATGCAATACTTCATCCCGACCTAATTTGTATAGGTCATCGCTAATCAACATATAGGATGTCACACATTTAGCAAAATGTTTCTTCTCTAAGGATTTCATTCCTTTTGGTGCCATACCTATTTGTAGAAAGACAACAATGTCCTCTAATTTTGATGGCACTTGTTGTAACCTATATAACTGTGCATCTAGCATGGTATCTTCAATTTCCTATGCTTCTTCTCCTAACTATATTATGGATAAATGGTCTGGTCCAGAATTACTTTTCCCTGGTTTTACCACAACTATGAAATAAAATTCTTGAAATAAGAGTACCCATCTACATATGCGCCCCTGTAAAATGGGATTGTTTACCAAATACTTCAATGCCATGTGATCTGTATAAAATAAAAATGGTGTAGCTAGTAGGTACTGTTTGAATTTATGTAGCGCATAGATCATTGACAAAGCTTCACACTCTATAGTTGTGTAACTCGCTCGTAGAGTCAACTTTCTACTACCAAAACAAATAGGATGATCTATAATACCTTCTCCAAGCTGAGCCAATACCACGCCATTGGTCATGCGCAGGCGTCCACATGTACATGAAATAGTTTGTCCCATGAAGGAAAACACAAAATAGGGCGGTAGTAAGTTTCTCCTCGAATGTCTCAAATGTGCGTTGTTGCAGCTTCTCCCAGTAGAATGTTCCTTTCCCTTTCAAGAACTCCTCCAAAGAGGTGTGGCAACTTTGCATACCCCTTTATGAATTTTCTATAATACCCCATGTGACCCAAGAATCTGGGCACCTCACTTTGACCGGTAGGCTCTTTTAGGCCTATAATGAATGCAACCTTAGTTGGATCGACCAACAAACCTTCCTCAAGATTATGTGTCCTAATAGTATTCCACATGGTATACTAAATATGCACTTCTTGATGTTCAAAGAGATACTCAACCTGTCTACATATTTCAAAAATTAATCTCACTTGTCACAATGATCTTTAACTAATCCATACATTGTTCAATCATCCAAATAGACCTGCAAGAAGTTGTGAATAAAGTCCTTGAACGCTTGAACAACTATACACGAAAATATAGCAGGAACATTTTTCAGACCAAAAGGCATCACCGTATAGGTGAAGCTACCCCATTCAGTAGTAAAAGTAGTTTTTCCTAATCATCCTGGGAAATCCTAACCTGATGATACCAGAGAACCCATCTGTAAACGAATAGATTTCACACCCTACAATGCCTTCTAGTATTTCCTCATTGAATGGCATAGGAAAGGGATTAGTCACACATGTAGCATTCAGCTCCCTATAGTCCACACAGATCCTAATCCATCCATCCTTCTTGATACTGATCACCATTGGACTAACCCATTCTAACTCGTCTAGGGGCTTGATGATTCCAGACTTCAACATTTTGTCAATCTCTTCTTTAACCTTTTCACACAAGTTGGGGTTCATCTTGTAGGGTCTCTTTCTAACTAGGTGTGCACCCTCTTTAAGCTTTATCCTCATCTCCCCTAATGATTCATGCATGCCTTTAAGCTCATGGTACCCCCGAGGAAATAAATCTTGATAATCCCATAATAACTCTATGATTTTTGCCACTTTAGAGTCTGACCAATAGTCCCCAATTATGGCCTCCTTAGGCTCAACATCTGATCCAATATTCACTTTCTTTGTCTTCATAGGTTCATGATAGGTGTGTGTGGTCTTATCTGCACTTTCCAACACCTCATGCCTACCTGTTGAATGGTTTATATCCATATTTTCTACTTCTTCATCATCCACTAAGTAGACCATTTTTCCTTTTTCTTTCTCAAGGCAAAGCATGCTGAAGTAGTGTGGCATTGACCTCTCCCTCTTCAAAACCACACTCCTAAGTTTCCTTCATCCAATAACTCCTAAAGGATTTCTTTAGCCTTAGCACTATCTCCCATAGTTAAGCACTTTATGAATTTTAATGCTTCTTCCACCAGAGGCTTAGTAGAGAAGAAGTCAAACATCTAAGTCATTCCTGTAATTAAATTCTACCAATTTCTAGTCTCTTTATGGATTTCTACATATACATACCAAGCACGTGCACAGCCATGTAAAGTGGAATAAAATTGTGCACCCAGAGCGAAGGTGGTAAAGCTTCCTACCCTCTGTCTAGAGTCTCTCACATTGTTGAACGTGGTCTTTGAAAAGGTTGATTACCATGATAAATGCATATTTGAGTAGGTGCATTACTCCTGAAGAACCTAGTGGCAAGAGTAATCCTAATTTCATCCCATCCTACAAGATTATCCTTGTGGAAAACCCACCAACGCGTTGTTGTCCCGTGTAGTGTATATGCTAGCATATTTCTTCTTTCCAACGGGTCTATCCATTATTCTTCCATGACGCATAGGAATACCATAGGATCTCCTTCTCTGATGTAACAAGGTACCGAGTTGTTACCTATTCTCCTGATATAACGTGGTTTGTTGCCCTTTGGAAATATGCTCTTTACCAATGATGCAACCTAGAATTTACCAAGATAAGCCCACATGCGTTGGCACATCACTCACCTAGACCGAGTGCTCACCAAGTGTGCAAAGGTACTGTGCCCCTATTTACATTTGTTGTTGTAGGATGTTAACATGATGAAGACTTAAAACATTCAGATGCATGACTACTATATCATTCTACGGTGTATGTTAAGATCTAGATCTAGAGAATAACAAACTTAGTTGATAACCATGATGAAATCAAGCATTCAAGAACTAATTATACTCGATTCAACTAATACACTCCATTGCATTTAAATATGATAAATACACAAAAGCTTATTACAATAGTTAATACCATAGTTTATGCGCGCACAAGATCGATTTCACAAAGATAACCTCACAATAGCTCGGTTCTTACATACTATATTCTTCTACATGTTTACTACATATTTATAAGGGTGGGGACTTTCCCTTCACCACTTATCTATTCCCAAAATAGGTCACATGCTATTATTAGCCACATGTTGTTACAATAATAGCCACACATGCAAGTGTACTAACAATAGACTTCTTCTAATTAATTGTCAGTAGTAAATCTATTCTTAGCCTATACCCATGTAAAGCACTTTGTAGTCATCCTCCAAAAATAGCCAATGCGTGTTGCACAAGTCTTTAACCAGTTTGTGTGTTCGGCATGCTATCTCCAAAAATAGCTCATCATCATGAAAATGGATAAGTCTCAAATCTGTCTTTGTCCTCAGCGTGTGATTCCTTCCCGATCCTCCCATGCTTTTGAATGCACTCTACTCTTTCGCATGAACCTTTTGTATGTTTTTCGCTAAGTGCCATATTTTGACTGACCAATAGAAATGCATATTGGGGTGTAGGTATACCACTTGAGGAATTCGGTCCCAAATCCTTTGAAATTTGATGTTAAAATCAATCATCTACTCATTTGGGGCTCTTTTTTTGTTTTTTTCAATTGTTCCACTAGTGATAAATGATTTGACTTATCTTCAAAATGGTTACTAAGGGTTGTGCCAATTTCATCCCAGTTGTGAATGGAAGAAGGTCACAAACTCCTATACCATTAAAGGGATTTCCCTTTGAATGATGAAGCCAAGAGTCTAATTGCTACATCATCTTCAGTAATAAAATGGACTGAACAAACATTAACAACATCTTGGATATGATCAATCTGGGGTAGTATGGTTTTCACTAGTGAATAAAGGGATACTTTTAAGTGTAACCACTAGTATATCATGTTATGCATTAAGGGCCAAAGGACTACCGTCATTAAAACTAACAAAAGGAAAAATTCTTTGAAGGGCCATGAAGAGGATGGGTCTTAGAACTTTGGAGGAGAGCACAAAGGGCCTACCAGGAGGAGGAGTAGAGAGGACTCTATTTGGTGGTGATGGTGATCTCTGAAATGATATGCCTCTTCTTCTTCTTCTCGGTGACAACTGCAAGTAATCAAAATATTCTTCCCTTGTTGTTCTTGACCTTGTTGGATCATTCTCATAAGAAATAGACACTCTTTTGCATGGAACTAGTAAATATAGTGCTTGGAGTTTCCATATGTGTTATTGTAAAGCCTCCAAAAGGATGAAATTCACCAAGATACACACCAAAACTTAGTGAAAGAACAAGAAAATATCAGAAGTGTCCCACTGTGCATGCAAAATTGTTATCACTGAAAAACAACACCCTTTGATTTTTCATGAAATGGATGAGCAACCAGTGTTTTTGGTAACATGGGGTTGTCTCTCAAGTTGTGGGACTTGTTACTTGAGACAAACCTACAAAGAATGATTTTTTGTCTACCTACTCCTAATGCTAAAATACTCCTACATATAGAAATGCAACTACCTAATCATATCTAACAATCCAAGGGACCACGGGAATAGAGAGATGCATAAAAAGGGGAAATCCTAAGCTAACAGAGGTGATAGCACCAAGAAGAGGTGTTAGGGCATAAGATAGCCACATAACATAAATTTATTTCTTCAAACAGATGCACACGGTCCATTGCAGAATGAAGGAAAAAGAAAAGATTACCCTACATAGGTCTAGATCTAAGGCCTGTAACTCAAAATACACGTGCAACACTTGTAGGATGATGTACCAAAGATTCCAAGAGGGTCAGACCTTTACAAATGATCATTATTTTACAATTTATAGAAAATAGGAGAGAGAGAGAGAGAGAGAAGGGAAAAGAGAGGGAAACTAAATTTTCTACCTTCAACCACCAACATCATGCGTTGAATTTCTAAAAATGGGCATGGGTACTCTATCAAGGCCATTTCCCATGATATTTTGATTGTAGGAGAAGGAATTCACACCATACCTCAATAAATATGGTTGGTTAAGCTACGTAACTTCCCCCTGTCGTGGTCGTGACCATGTGAAGCATCTCCAAACACCCGACACATTGATAAGACCATCGAACTTTGACCTTAATTCACAACATGTGAAACCAAAAACATTGTTGGGAAGTTGTACTTTTTAAGCACCTTGCAAAGTCAAACACAAGGGAGGAGTGCCTTTCCAAAATAAGGAAGTAGTTAACATGAGACATGTTAAACTCGCTTTGGTGTCGTTGATCTCTAAAACTCGACACAGAGGAAGAAATCAGGTTTTAGAAGCAGGATGCACATAACATGGAACATGCATTTGGGTTGTGATGTTCCGATGCTAGCAAGTTCAAAACTCGAAACAAAGACAGAAATGGCTCAATGTTTTGCACATTGAGAAACCTAAAAGAAGGCAAGTCAGGGTTTGGGGGTGGAAAACATGTGACATGGAACATGTAATTGGGTTGACATGTTTTGATGTATGAAGGACCCAAAAACTAGACACAAAGGGAGATTGTAGAGTTTTAGGAGTGGAAACATGTGACATAGAACATGTAATTTCCATGACATGTCCCCATGTAAACAAAACTCAAACATAATTTTTTTAGATAATTCCATAGAATTTTGAAAAAATTGAATCAACTATGAATTTTCCTAGGTCTAGAAATGGGGTTATGGGTTTTCAGAATAGCCTGGGGGGTATTTTAGACAACAATTAGCATGGAGAATTTGAAACTCCCTTTTAATACCTATGTATAATATCTTGTCCCATAACCATTCTCACAACAAAGGTGTGATATTCTCTTGCCTTAGCATCTTGCATACTTCTCTTAGGTCACCCACATCTTTCTCGAGTAATTGAACATTCCTCATAAGTTCCCTCTCACGCGCTTGCTCTTTCAAGCATTGATCTCTCCTTAGAGATCCTCGATGATGCACATTGTCTTGTGATATACTTCCTTCGTTGGCCCACATCTCGGATACTTCGTATGACTAACCTCCTCCCTTATGATGAGAGGTTGTCATCTCCCTTTCTCATGTGTGTGTGTCGCCTCTCGTGTGTAATGACCAATAACAACAGAGGTTCTCTACATGAAGGTTTTTAGGTGTCCATTTCCCTTGTTCGGTGCATTTAACCTTAATCATGACTGATACCTTATCCTTTTTATTATTTGTTCACATGTGGGAATACAAATATAGGCAATCTTCGACCTTATATGCCTTGCCACAATACGTGTAAGCCTCGCTTTTTCTTTGGGCGTCCCGTTTATAGTGATTAGGTGACCCACAAGTGTAACATGTTCCTCATGAAAACATTCTTTAGCCACCATGGCCTTTTCCTCAAGATATCAACTCTAAATCCTTAGTTACCTTTTTTGTGTCTCTCATTATTATGTCCCTCTTGTGCCTATGATCTACTCTCTATGCTAGTCGGCGCAACCGTGTTTCAAAATCCTCATAAATGTAATCTATCAGACAAAAATTGGATGTGTCATGAGTATCTACATCACAGATGTTACAATACAAATACATGTTCTTCTCGCATAGTGCGTTGCAAAAGTAGACAATTATGGACATCATGGTTCTTGTGAAAAATTTCACAAGTTGTCAATAATGTGCGCACGTTCTGCGTGGATAGTTATCCTTTTAATTCCTTCTACTTCACAATCACACACTAGAGTGCACTACGCGTCTCATGAGATGAATTGGAAGATAAATTTTCCAACAGAGTGGTCATTGCTATAATTTGGGCCTCAAGAAATGGACTTATCCATGTGTCTACACTCCCGATCGCTTCGGCACACAATACTTCTTCCAAATCCTCGCATGGGTCAGTGAACATCTTATGTGATAACGTCATTCGAAAAGGTGTCGCAATCCTCCCGTAAACCATTGTGCATGTTGAATTTGATGAATTTCATAGGAAATCTTGGACCATAAGGTCTTGAAACATGTATCATACTCTCTAACACTCTCATAAAAGCCTTGTTTAATGTATTTCAACATGTTAATACTCGCCGCACAAACCCTGTATGTTGAACTTAGCTAAGAAGGCGACGTGCAACACATAATAGTCCACTATTGTTTGGTGTGGATCATACTTTATATAGTAACTATGTGTGCAACCTTGAAGTGATGTTGTAAAAATACTAGCCTTCGCTCCCGAGCTATTATTCCTTTGGCCCTCCATAAAATTTCACACTTGTGCACATGCTCACAGCATCTTCTCGCACCTCTATCTTCTAAAGAAATGAAGGGACATCTCGAAAAATATTTGAGGGGGTTGTTGAGGTTGTGTTGGTTTTTTTGGTCTTTGTCAGAGTGGGGCCAAATCTTGATCCCGAGCCTCCACTAGGATTTCCTTCATGTGATGGAGGACTTGAGCCTCCTATTATGACCTCGGGACCCAGTAGAAGTAATACCTTTGTCCCCATAGTAGTGTTGAATTACACACCAAACGTTTTTCCCGCTACTCCACTTATAAGTGTACCTCCAATGGGTAGCACGCAATCGCTTCTCGTCCTGAAGTTGCACCTACCATATTTCTCCCAAACAAGGTCTCGCCCAAATACGAGAGTTTGTTGCAGACCGCCATATGCATTGCCTTTATTTGTTGTGTCTCGTGTTCCAATACCAAAATGTGCCTACTTCTATCTCCAACCCAACGTGGCGATCCTTGATTACATTCTTTCACCGTCACTATGATGATCTTCTATAATATTTTCTTAATTCCAAACACCAAGTCAAGGGCTAGGTGTCCAGGATGGGTCAAATGTGCACCAACGGTTCTCATTCTTTCCTTAGATTTGATCTCATCGGATGTCAAAGTGGTCCTTCTGTTGCACTTTGCCAATATCTCGGGGCATGGTCCCGTGGTCCCTTGCCTTCTACATGGTTCTCATCACTTCTTCCTAGCCCCATTCCTCTCATTCTTAGTGCCTCTTCAACTACCCTCTCTCATACATCATTATATATGTGTAATATTTCTTCTCTCTCTCTTTCTTCCACTTGGACCAATTTCATCCTTCCCAAACCTCGCTTCCCGTCACCGCGCATGGTGGGGTTTTTAGCCTATCATAGGTAAGTTCTCCATCCCCATCTTAATCATCAAGATCTTTATTGCTAACGATGGCGTGGGTAAATAAGATCCTCTAGGTTCGCAAGTGTAAAACCGTAACTTTGCTTCTTCTAGGCATGAGTACGTCAAAATTTCATAGACCAAGGTATAATTATGTAACACACCTTCCCATCAGCGATCTACAACATGTGTCTATGGTTCATCCAAATTTTTGGTACTTATTTTGGCTCCAAACTTTCTTCTTGCCTAACCGAACACCCCTATTCTATGCATAAGTCGTTAACCATTCATATAACTCTACTAGGAAGAAACTAAAGAGTGCCTCATACAATGAATAATATAGATTTTATCCCACCCATTTACGTGCATTAAAATCTCATCCAATGTTGTATCTCTAAGAAAATTCATCTTGGTCGTCATTCACCCAACGATCAATATTCTCTAATGATAATCAAAATGCCATATGCACACCACATCTTGATGAGCAGTAATGAAAAGAGGTCTTGACAAAGGAACCAAAAGGTTGGAATCTAGTTGTCAATGCTTCAAAAGGTCAGGCATGATGGTACTTCACCTAAACAGATGTCTAGGCACTCACCTGAAGCACGTGCAACCTATCGAGTTCCTCCTTTGTTAACTTGTCAACATGTGGTTTGTATTCTTAACCATTATATTATAGATTAAGATAACAACAAAGTATAGAAAAAATAACACATAGAGTAAGGAATAGACAATTAACAACAGTATTTGGATTCCCATTACATCACTTCCATCATTACTAACCATAACAATCCATACACAATTGTCCATCATAAGCACAATTCAATTTATTACATATACTCATTGATTATATCTATGCACACATCACTTAGCACTCACATATCTCTATCGCTACTACACACATATCTCTCTTAGTACTCTTATATTACTACTACATAGAGTGTGACACCTATTTATATCCATAGTGGGAACTTGTCCTTCACCATTTACATGCTTTAATTCTAACAATAAATGTCCTAAATATAGGTCGCATGCCTTTAACCCTTGCTTTAGTCTTCAACTTGTGTTATAATTAGTTCATGTTTTCTTCCTATAAATAGCTTTGTCCATGCATGGTCTTTGTCTATATTAAATGTGCTTTACTTGTGATCGGCACCTTGTCTATTTTTGGCGTTCGTTGTAGTATTTTTCTTGTTCGTTTAAATTAATGATGTTAGCTACTAAAGAAAGCTAAACAACTCAGAACATAGAGGGTTTATGGTACCTCAAATGAGTGATGGGGATGAACAACCGCAAAATGAATGATGGATCCTCGCCGCTACAATTTTATGACCTAAAAAAAAAAAAGACACTAAGAGGAAAATTGATTAGATAGTTTGTGCGGGGCTTCCCAACAAAGTTGGTTCTAAGAAGTGATACCTTCCTTTCATGGATGTTAACCCCCGATTGATAAAAGAAAACAAAGTAAAGGATGTATAAGCGAGATACCATGCGAAACTAAAGAAATACATATAGTGAAAGTGATAAAGATTGATCCAAGTATTGATTTAACTGATTAAAATGTAAATTAAATTATACCTGACTGGGTCGACGATGACCCAAACTGTGTAGAGGGTGTCGACAACAACTTGTGTGTGTGGATCTGGACAACAAAGTAAATATTCATATCTCTAAGGATGTGGATGCAAACTAAATGTAACATAAGCCTCGTGGATGGGGATAACTCGCGAAAAGAATGTCTCTGGGAAGAAAGACAAAAAAAGGGAGAAAACAGTGATTTAGATAGAATGGTTGACAAATAGAACCTTGGTCAATGGTGATTAGGGTGGGGTGACGACATTTATCAGTAGCATGGTAGAATAAGGCCAAGAGTAGATGGATGGAAAAATTAACCTGCAAGTGAGGAAACTAGAAGAGAAGGATGATAATGGAGCTCGAGTGCCGCTAAACTTGCAAGATGTTAGATCTAACCAGATAATATCGAAATGACATAAGATAGCTCAAAAGCAATGTAAACCTTTTCAAGTCACGTGAGTGATGAAAACAAGCTTCAAAGGACCATAAGAGGGTTGACACTATTGCAAGGATGCTCTGGTTCGAAGATGGATTCAAGGAATGCAAGAAAAACAAGTGTTTTGCCGCGCATGTGTGTTTTTGTGTCTCCTTTTGGAAAGAGAAGAACTCAGTCTTATAGGTTCGACAACAATCGGGTTAGGTCACCACCAACTACGGGAAACTTTCCCAATGAGACTGATTTTTGTTTTAAGCACTTTAAAGCTTATATAGGGATGTGTCATGGGTAGTTAGGGGATAAATATAGGTAGGATAAAAGCTAGGAAAAACATAGGGATTTAGATTTGGGATAAAAGCATCCTAAAAGGAAAGTCCATTAGGGCATAATGGATAATGGTTAATTAATAAATGTTAATAAAGATTAAATATGATGGGATAATAAATAGGAATTTAATTAGATGAAGGGGGATGAATTAAATAAAAGGGGTCTAGTTAGGACCATGGTGAAATATGCGCACACGGGAAGACAAGGGTAGAGATACCAAATTTAGGTGTCTACATTTTCCCCTTTTTGTTGAGTGGTTTGCACTAGCAAGCCATGAGACAAAAACAAGAAGAGACAAAGAGTATGATGAGGATTAACGGAAGATTGATGATGAGCTCCCCCTCAAATGGGGGATCGATAATGCCACAGAAATTGATGACGCATTTGAAAAAGGTAGATGATGAAGGGTGGGTGGGTAAAGAAAAATGGGTAAAAGTGTTAGAACTATAATATTAAGTGTATCATAATATATATTTTATATTTAAATAATATAGAATAATCTATATTCTTATTAACTAAATATAAACTTTATATTAGGTGGTTCAAGTTAATCGATTAACTAACTAATTAAATCGTGGTGTTCCCCGGCACTTAAGAAGGTCATAACCCTTCGGGTTCCTTAAATATGACCATAGGTCATATTAAGGATATATCACGTAAATTGGGTGATCCTGGTTAAAATATGGAATAGAAGTGAGGAGGGAGTTACTGGACTAATGGATGTAAAATTTTCTCAATAGTGGATTTATTCTTTGTGGTTTTTACCCATTTAGGGGTTTTCCATGTTATATGCGGTGTTATTGTGTTTCATGTGTTATTTGATTTTATTTAAATATGTGCAAATTTAAATTTGCATTTAATGTCTAACATTACATTTAATTAAGTTGGCGAATATATTTTCCACCCCTCGTCCTGACATGGTACCAGAGCGGGATTAATAAATTAAAATTAATCCTAAATAACCTAAGGTTGTAATGGTTGGGAAGTTAGGTGGTTAAATTATTTGGGTTGCTATTTTACCCCCACCCCCTTCCCCCTTCGCATGGTCAATTTTGATGTTGGTTGCACAGGTGGAAAGTTATTCAGGATTTAAAACTCGTGTTTGGGAAATTACTGTGCCTTGAAAACTAAGGGGCTATAAAGTTTTGAAATATTTTTTATATAGTTTATATAGTGTACAGAATTCAAGAAATCAAAAAGGAAAGTAAAAATCCAAGTGAAACTCGAGTTTACAAGGGGAGACAAGATTCAACAAAATAGATTTTTAATGTTTTTTTCATTGGTCGGGTAAATTTTTTGTCCCCAGTAATATATATATATATATATATATATATAATATTTTACTTTCATTGTGAATTCTAAAACCTATTCCATGTCCGAAGAGGGCCTCCATAACTTATTTTGCACCTATAGTTTAAAATAAACTATAATATTTGTAAAAAAATTATAAAATCTTCATATTTTATAAAAAAATATAATATATTGTATGGGGTGCCTCCTCCAAACTACCCCTCCTTGTCTCGTGCCACTTGGCACCACTCGCATAAGCCTGCGCGCTCCTCTATGTCTTTCACATGTCCCGAGGGCTCCACCATCCTCAAACCTTTCGCCTGACCCCCTCTCCTTTGGCGTTGTGGTTTAGTCCCACATGGGGATGGCATGGGAAGGTGGAAGGCCTTTTAACCCTTACTTTTTCCATGTGGTATGTAATGTGGTTGGTGACCATTATCCTTGAGGATAACATTAGGGCTCATGGTGTTTGGTGGAACATTGATCGTTATGTTCTTGCTAGTTTGACATTGAAGTGATATGGATGGATTACAACCAACTCGTTACCTTGCATTATTGCCAAGGTTGAGAGTAATTTTAAAATTGACATTAAAACTATCGATCTAAATGTCTCTTACAAAGTTTGTGTTTTTTTATAAAGGCTATTGGTTTCACATTATATTCTCCATAAGTTCCTTCCAAGTATTTCTAAATAAGAGCACGTCCTCTAAGTCAATGATGATGAAGCATTTAAGTAATGGATTTATAAGTTCATAAAAACAACACGTGAATGTTTTGGGTACATTAGTTACATAAAAACATATAACCAAAAAATTCAAACATTCTCGTCTTGAAATATTTTTTTCTAGATGTCCTTGAGAGAGATAAGGCCATGGTCAGTAACTAGACTTTAGGTACATTTTTTTTATCATGCACCCCTAATATAAATCAGAATGTAATAAGTGTATGATATTAGATACCAATTATTCACCATGATCTTTTTAGGTGTAAAATAGACTACACAAAGTCACAATACTTCATATTTATTGGGTTTTGAGACCATTATACTACCATAAGAAAAATGGTTAGGTCTAATATTAACCTTTATGAGGATCTCTTTTACTTTCCATAATAACTATCATTATCCCAAAGTAAATTTAATGGTATCCAAAGTACATCTAGTGACCATAGAAAAGTACTAGAGTAAATAGAACCCGACAAGCTCAAAGATTACGAACCAAGTACTTAAACAAGAAGCATGTTGTTTAGGGCTAATACAAGAAATTAGAATGATAATACTAATGATGGAATGCCTCGGGCTAAGGGAGCTAGATAAGATAGTTCTAGGAAGGAGCAAGGTACTATTAATTCCCTTAACAACAAAAAGTATGCAATTATACTTGAGTTGTATGTGACTTCATTCTCTCCCCATGCTTAAACAAATACCTTTGTGAAATGTTTATAGCTTATGTGAAACTTTGGCAATCTTCTTCAATTTTTCCTTGTTTGATCAAAGACAAAAACATTTTGATAGAGATTTCGACATATAATTGAGCAAGAGCTTTTAAATATAATTAATTGTAAAGTTCTTTTTGAGAAAAATAGATAAAATAATGTAATCCTTTTTTGTTCGAAATGATATATTTTTACAATACGACGACAAATTTTTTCGTCATCGTTTTGTTACAAAACTAAAAATCCACTTACATTTCAATTTAAGTTTTTGATATCAATCTAACATATTCGTTTCTTGCTTTGTATTGATTTTCGATTTAAATTTGTGCATTATTTCTTTTTGTATTTTTAATAAAAGAATAAAAACTGCAAGTACTGTGCAAATACAGAAATAAATGAAGAGAATTCACCAGCAACGTGACGCGAGAATTGATAACGGAGTTCGGCGCTTGAGGCCTACGTCTCCGGGTCCGGTGAACGGGACCGATCTATTAAAATCTTGAAAATAATCCTTTACAAAGAATTCTACAAAATTTAGACCTTCTCACAGTCTTCCTCTGTCGAAAATAACAGGGGTTGCCTTTTACATCTCCTTCAAATTCCACCGTTAGCTCAAGATATGAGCAATACAATATTTTTACACAGTCCGAATGCCATTACAAATAAAATATTACCCTATTTATATTGTTTGTGCACCTCCTGGTCTGATGGCTGGGCGCATATCCTTTTACCACCTCCACCCGAGTTCCATTCCCTTTGGCTGATCCTTTGGGAATAAAATCCCACATTGGGCGCTTGGGAACATATCTCATGGTTTAAAAATAGGTGGAGGGGCGCATTTAAAGTGGCAAGTAAGCCACCTAAGCCTATATAATAGGCGCTTTGACCATGGGGCGCATTGGGTGGCGCATAGCATTATTTTAGGCGCCTAAATCCCTAAAAAGGTGGACAGTTCCAAATATGGCGTGGGTAATTTAATGTATGCTTGGACAGTTTAAATGCGTGGAAAATTTAATATATGCTTGGAAATGATTAAATATAGGCGTGGAAAAAGCAAGGAAGTTTAAAAGGGCGTGGATAATTTAAGTCAAGCATGCCCAATATCCCACATGCATGGCGCAATAGAAAATATAGAGGTTTATATACACAGTTGGTTGAATGGTTAAATGAGAAGGAGGCCAAGGCACCCCTCCTAAATCGAGTGTGTCGAACCTGGCTGAGGGCCCCCAGCCAGTAAAATAGCGGGGTCCATTTGTCCGAGATCGAGTGTCCAAGACCGGCGTTCCAAAACCCATTTTTTTAATACGTCACACAATTTGTCCACGTGTCGCAATACGATCGCAACACTTGGCGAGCGTGCACACGTCCAACCTGCACAAAAACCCCAAAATTCGCCAGTTGCCCAAAAATTTCAGCGGGCTATAACTTTTGCAAACGAGCTCCGTTTCCTGCAAACAAGCTGTCGTTGGAGTCGTATAATTTTTCCCCACGTTTTAAAAATGACTGCAACAATTTCTGAGAAGATCTTAGATCGGTGTTTCTCTGTGAGGATCCTCTGGATCATTCCTCCCCACTGAGAAACTTTTGGACCCCAAAAGTCAACCTAATTGGTGAATAGGTGAGGGTATTTCTCCCTCACCTTTCCGGTTTCCATCCATTTTGCCTTGTTCGGATGCATGCCTTTGAACCCAACACGAAGATACTCAATATCACCTCTTCGCGAAGTTCTTTCTTTCCTGTCCAAAATGATGTCTTCCTGCAACTCATCAAGATACTCAGGAGCAAAATCATCAATGGAAGGCATTATGTTAGAATCATCATGATCAATAATCATAGGCGGTTCATACAATCTTAAATTCTCAACATTTACAACTGAGTAGATTTGCATATATGGAGGTAAATCTAACCGGAAAGCGTTGTTACCAATTTTTTCCAATATTTGGAACGGACCATACCGTATAGGTTTCAATTTTTTACCTTCACCTGTCAGTCTTTCTTTGCTGATGTGAAGCCAAACTGAATCACCAACTTTGAACTTGTGATCAGTTCTATGTTTATCATGCCTAGCTTTGTACTTAGCCTGGCTTTTCTCCAATTGTTCATGGACATACTGATGAACCTGTTGTATTCTCTGCACAAATCTTTTAGCCTTGTCAGAATCACTTGCACCATTAACAACAGTTTCATGTCCATAATATATATCTAATGGAGAATTAGGCAGATAACCATAACAAGTCTCAAATGGAGACTTCAAAGTAGAAGAATGTAAGGCACGATTATAAGCATGTTGCACATAATAAAGATGTTCATCCCACAATTTAGGATGTTTGTTACTATAGCCCCTAAGTAATTGTACCACTGTGCGGTTTACAACCTCTGTTTGACCATCAGTCTGTGGATGAAAAGCAGTGCTTTTTTTCAGTTTTGTGTCCATAAGCCCCCACAATGCTGACCAAAATTCCCCAAGAAATCTAGAATCCCGATCAGATATGATTGAAGTAGGTAAACCAAAATGAACCCAAACAAACTGAAAGAATAAATGTGCAGTTCCCTCACCAGTTATTTGTTTAGTACATGGAACCAACACACACATTTTGCTAAATCTGTCCACTACCACATATAAGTAATCATGTTTTCTCCGTGTCATGGGCAAGCCTCCTACAAAGTCCATGGAAACACTTTCCCAAGGCCGTGTTGGAACAGGAAGAGGAGTGTAAAGTCCTAATTTCCTGTTACTTGGCTTACTTGTGGCACAAAGAACACACCCCTTAATATAGCGGTTTACCTGTTCATGCATTCTAGGCCAATAGCAATATTTTTGTAAATGTGCAACTGTTTTACTTACACCAAAATGCCCTGAAATAAGAGAAGTATGTGCTTCCCTAATCATATGCACACGCTCATTTTCTGGAATACAAAGTTTTCCAGAATGATATAACAATCCTTCATGCAAATGATAATCTTTTTCTCCTACTTGTTTCCCACTTACTAAATCCTCATACACTTCTCTAAAATCAACATCATTTGCATATTGTTCCTCAGAACTAACATGAGCCAAAGAACTATGCTGTAAAAGGATAGATGCTACTACCACTGGTGGTCTGGACAACATGTCGGCAACCTTGTTTTGAATACCTTTTTTATACCTGATTACAAGATGAAATTGTTGCAAAAATCCCATCCACCTGAAATGTCTAGACTGCTGCAATTTGGTTTGTGTTTGTAAATATTGAAGCGGTTGATGGTCAGTATGGATTATTGTTTCTTTTCCCATTAAATAATGCTTCCATTTTTTAACACTTTGAACCAAAGCATACAACTCTTTATCATAAGTTGGATAGTTTCTTACCGCACTTGTAAAGGTTTCTGAATGGTAACACACTGGTCGTTTGTTCTGCATCAAAACTGCCCCCATTGCGTAGTCACTAGCATCCGTCTCAATCTCAAATGAATGTTGTAAATCCGGAAGTGCCAAGATCGGAGCGGTACTTATCTTCTCTTTCAGTGTGTCAAATGCTTTTTGTTGTTTTCCTCCCCACTGAAAGACCTGTTTAATACTTGTCAAAGCATGCAACGGAGATGCAATATATGAGAAGTTAGCAATAAATTTCCTCCAGTATTGAACTGCACCTAGAAAACTTCTAACTTCCGTCACATTTGTGGGTCTAGGCCATTTCACAATAACCTCTATTTTTGCAGGATCAATTTTCAATTCTCCATTTCCTACAATATACCCCAAGTAAATTAAAGATGTTTTTCCAAATTCACATTTTGACATCTTCAAATACAATTTCTCTCTCCTTAGTGCATCTAAGACTTTCTGGATGTGTTTAATATGTTCATCCCATGATTTACTGAAAATAAGAATATCATCTAAGTAGATAATAACGAAATTATCAATGAATGGTCTAAAAATTTCATTCATAACTCTCATGAATGTTGCCGGTGCATTGCACAAACCAAAAGGCATCACTAACCATTCAAACAATCCCTGTTTCGTTTTAAAAGTAGTTTTCCAAACATCACCTTCTGCAATTCTTACTTGGTGATAACCACTTCTTAAGTCTAACTTAGTGAAATAAATTGCATTTCTTAATTGATCCAGTAAATCATCTATTCTAGGAAGAGGGTAACGATTCTTTATAGTAATCTTGTTTAAAGCACGGAAATCAACACACATTCGCCAAGTGCCATCCTTCTTGGGAACCAATATAATTGGTGAACCACATGGGGATGTACTTGGACGAATTATACCTTGAGCCAAAAGTTCCATTACCTGTCTCTTGATTTCCTCGTTCTCTACTACTGACAACCTGTACATTCCGATATTGGGAAGAGGTGCATCCTGAAGCAACTGTATCTCATGTTGAACCCCTCTTTTGGGAGGTAGACCTTGTGGATCCTGAAAAACATCATCAAATTGAGAAACAATTTTTACCAATTCATCCTTATGTTTTAGATCGCAAGTCTCAAAAGCCATTTCATTTTCTTTTTCCTTGGCTTTGACCACCATGAGCACAAAACTTTTGCTTGAATTTACAAGCCTTTTCATTTGACCTGCAGTCACCAAGGATAGATTATTCTTTTCACGGTGAGCTCTAATAATAAACTCAATTCCATCCTTGACAAGCAAATATTTATTTTCTTCCCTATAGAAGATTGCTTTACGATCATACAAATAAGGACTTCCCAAAACCACCCCACAAATATCCAAAGGAACTACATCCAATTCAACCTCATCAATAAACTTGTCTGTAATGGCAAATCTGAAAGTACAAGTTTTAGTTACCTGCAGCTTTGCATCATCACAAACCCAGCCCAAAGGATAAGGCTTAGGATGTGGTGTAGTTTTGAGTCCTAGTTTTTTAACAACCTCCTCTGAAATCAAATTAGCTTGAGATCCACTATCAAAAAGAGTATCAATTTTTGTATGCTTTGAAATTACTCTAATGTGGAAAAGCTCATTTCTTTTCTTATCGTCGGTGTACTTTGTTTACTAGAAGAAGATGCAACATCTGAAACGCTATTGTTGGAAATTGAAAGAGTGGACTTACCTTGTAAACCCATAGCTGTGATTTTGGTTTCATCACCTGAATCAGAACCAAGATCATGCACTATAGTGTTTGTTTTCTTTTCCTTTCTTTTCTTAACCATCCATTTGGGCTTCTTTTCAGGATGTAATTTCCAACATTTAGACTCATCATGGTTTTTTTTACAATGATTGCAAAATGGTTTTTCATCTTCCTTCTTAACAGTAGAGTTTGTTTTATGCTTACCCTTTCCTTTTCCTTGTTCTTTCGAACCTTTTCCTTCAGATTGCTTGTTCTTCTGATTAAAAGAAGAGAAAGAGGACTCCTTTGTCATTTTCCCTCGTGCTTCCAGATGGGTTGCTTGAACACATACTGCATCAAGATTAGTAGTACCTAAAACAAGTATCATATGCCTTAGATAACTATGCAATCCACCAATATATTTGAGCAGTGTTTCTTCTGTGTTCAGGGAAATTCCCAGAGTTAGAGCCCTTTTCCTAAATTCTTGTGTGTATTCTTGAACACTTTGTCCCTTAGTTTGTCTTAATGTTTGCCAATCCATCATAGCTTGTTGCTTATAACCAAGAGGATAAAATTGTTGCCTAAGATTTGAAACAAATTCAGACCAAGAAGTGATTTCTTTACCTTTGTTTTCTTCCACTTCCTGAAGCTTACTCTCCCACCAAATGAGTGCGGTTCCACCCATCCGAAGAGTTGCCAGATGAATCTTTGCTTCATCATCAACAATTTTCTGAACCCTGCAATATACTTCTATTTGCTTGACCCAGTTATCCAATTTCTCTGCATTTAGCTCTCCAGTATACATAGGCAATTCAAACTTGATATCTAACTTTAATGAAAGAAAATCAGATTTTAAGGAGTCTCTTTTTGGAATGTCAGAACTAGAGCTTTCTTCTTTCTTACCTTCTCTAGTCCCCTTTTCCCTTTTCCTTTCTTGGTACATTTCTTCCACCATTTCCTTCATCTGTTGGAAGGATTGACGAAAATTTTGTTCCACTTCCTCTCGATCCTCCATTGTCGGACTTCGAGATCGTCTGGTACCAATTTTGGGATCTCCTTCAACTAATTCTCCTTCACCCTTCTTAGATCGAGACCTTGTTATCATCCAAAACACACAACTTGCAATCCAAAACACGTTAGACTGAACCAAAAATCAGTCAAAACCAGCTCTGATACCAATGATCTGAAAACCAAATTTAACTAGCAATTGTGCACACACACTTTTCTTGCTTTGTATTGATTTTCGATTTAAATTTGTGCATTATTTCTTTTTGTATTTTTAATAAAAGAATAAAAACTGCAAGTACTGTGCAAATACAGAAATAAATGAAGAGAATTCACCAGCAACGTGACGCGAGAATTGATAACGGAGTTCGGCGCTTGAGGCCTACGTCTCCGGGTCCGGTTGAATGGGACCGATCTATTAAAATCTTGAAAATAATCCTTTACAAAGAATTCTACAAAATTTAGACCTTCTCACAGTCTTCCTCTGTCGAAAATAACAGGGGTTGCCTTTTACATCTCCTTCAAATTCCACCGTTAGCTCAAGATATGAGCAATACAATATTTCTTACACAGTCCGAATGCCATTACAAATAAAATATTACCCTTTTTATACTGTTTGTGCACCTCCTGGTCTGATGGCTGGGCGCATATCCTTTTACCACCTCCACCCGAGTTCCATTCCCTTTGGCTGATCCTTTGGGAATAAAATCCCACATTGGGCGCTTGGGGAACATATCTTATGGTTTAAAATAGGTGGAGGGGCGCATTTAAAGTGGCAAGTAAGCCACCTAAGCCTATATAATAGGCGCTTTGACCATGGGGGCGCATTGGGTGGCGCATTGCATGTATTTTAGGCGCCTAAATCCCTAAAAAGGTGGGCAGTTTCAAATGTGGCGTGGATAGTTTAATGTTTGTTTGGACAGTTTGAAATAATGCGTGGAAAATTTAGTATATGCTTGGAAATGATTAAATAAAGGCGTGGAAAAAGCAAGGAAGTTAAAAGGGCGTGGATAATTTAAGTCAAGCATGCCCAATATCCCACATGCATGGCGCAATAGAAAATATAGAGGTTTATATACACAGTTGGTTGAATGGTTAAATGAGAAGGAGGCCAAGGCACCCCTCCTAAATCGAGTGTGTCGAACCTGGCTGAGGGCCCCCAGCCAGAAAATAGCGGGGTCCATTTGTCCGAGATCGAGTGTCCAAGACCGGCGTTCCAAAACCCATTTTTTTAATACGTCACACAATTTGTCCACGTGTCGCAATACGATCGCAACACTTGGCGAGCGTGCACACGTCCAAACCCGCACAAAAACCCCAAAATTCGCCAGCTTGCCCAAAAATTTCAGCGGGCTATAACTTTTGCAAACGAGCTCCGCTTTCTCGCAAACAAGTTGTCGTTGAGTCGTATAATTTTTCCCCACGTTTTAAAAATGACCGCAACAATTTCGAGAAGATCTTAGATCGGTGTTTCAACATTTGGAAGATTAAATTGAAGGTAGAATTCATGGCTCGCAAATTATGGGCAATTGTGAATGGAATTGAGAGAGCTCCTACCGAAAGACAAGCAACTATTAACAATGTCGTTGCATATCAATAGAAAGTACAAGAGGTGATGTCCATTATCTTGTAAAGCATACATGATGATTTTTTTCTTCATATCGGAAACCAAGAAAGTCCGAGTGAGGCTTGGGCTCAATTGGAATCGATGCATGAAGGTACACATTTGTCAAAAATTATTAAATTAATTTTAGAGCTTATGACAACTCCCATGAAGGGAGATGAAAAAGTGATAAATTATTTAGCAAAAATAAAAATATTAAGTCACAGTTAGATGGATGTGGCAATAATTTGATTTAGGATAAATTTCTTTATTTCATTATTCAGTTGAATATTCATGAAAAATTTAGAAATTTCATTTCAATTTTGAATTCAAAATATCAATCAGAACAAGACATTCTAGATTTGCAAACCCTTAGTGCTCTCTTGGTTCAGGAAGAGCAGGTTATGACTAATTTTGATTCAAAAGAAAATGCCACATAAGCACTTCTTGCTCAGAAATCAAAAGGTAAACCTTCTAGGATTAACAAGAATCAAAAATCAACTTTTAAAACTCCTAGTAAAAACAAGAAACCAGAAACTTAAAAGTTAGTTTTGATGGTAAATGTCATAACGGAAATTTGGACATAAGAAATAGGATTGTAAATTTAAAAACAAGTCAAATTTCAAAAATCATAAATAGAACAAATCAAATCAAAATCAAGCTAATGATGATGATAATGAGAATAATCATAGTGCTAATATAATAGCTTTATAAATTACTTCTAAATGAAAAGTATATTTTCTATTTTGTATATTGTTGAAAAAGGAGTTGTTTTTTCTTTCATAATTAACTCAGATGAGTTAGTAAAAATGAACTAGAAGTAGCTACAACTGAAAACATACACAAAAATAGATTATATGTGTTTTAAAAAATTTCTTTTTTTTATAGTTTATTAAAAAATATAATTGTGTTCATTTTTTTGGCATGAAAAATTGATCATATATGACATGTCTAAACTTAATTTTTATAAAATGTATTAAAGAGTGCTTATATGTCATCTTATAAAGAAAACTCCATGAGAGGTGTCCAGAGTTAGTGGATTATGTTTTGAGTGAATAGTATGATTACTCTTGGATAATTTGATTATTTGTTTTATCTATCAAGTCTTATCTCATTTATAAAGGCTTTGAACAAGATAATGAAGATATATATTTCTTAGTATCCGATTACTTAAAAATTAATATATGCATATCAAAAGACACTTGGGGACGCCTTTGTGCTTGTATTAAACGTCCAATACTAATTGCATTTAATATATATTTACACGAATTGTATGTTGAAAATTTTCAATGTATTTTAACATGGTTAGTTGTTAAGAATAATTTTATGTTAGTTATTATACAACTAATGTTTAACTTTTAAAAGTGAAATCAATAATAATTTATATGCTTATTATGATGTCTATATGGATATCAGAATCTAACCATGTTGATGTTGTGTTAGATACAAAATATTGGATATGTGTTCAATTTTTTTAGCGCAGAACCATTACTTGGAACAAGTAAAAGCAACCAATAGTATTTATTTCTTCTACTAAGCTGGAGAAGTACAATGGAAGAAGCAAAGAAGCCATGTGTGGTGGAGCATTTGTTGGAAGAGACACACATGGAAGTGAAGGAAGTATTCCTTTTCTATGTGGTGGTTAGGGTTGTATTACTCTTGTTAAAGAATCTAGTTCAACATCAAAAAATGAAGCATATTGAAGTTCATATGCATGTTATCCGAGAGAAGGTTCTTTGCGGTGATAAAGATATCCATTATGCTTATCGAAGATCAAGATTGCAGCTTATGTTTACGAGCAATTGTGTCTTTGTAAAATACTACAAGTGTGTGCAATGCTTGGCCTTTCGAGTTGTCATTGAGGGGAGTTTGCATGTAATGTCACCTCCTAATGGTTGATCGAGTTGTTGAGTCCTTCTCGCCTATACTTTTATTCTAGTTTAAAATTATTGTAAAAAGATCTTGTATGATCTATGCAAACCGATAGAGTTTACAAGTAAACTGGTAGAGTTAACGGAAAATATAGTCCAGTGTGCATCTATTTGTAAAGGAGGTCCTTATGTTATAAAAGGCTCCTAGAGATGCATTCTAACAATATTTCCATGAGAAACTGTGAGATTTAGTCTCACAAATACATATGCTAGCCTAAACCTTTAGAGTTTATGGATTTGTAAATCTTGTTGTACAAACAGGTAATGTTGGCATGTGGATCCCCACTTAATATTAAGGGGAGTGTTAGAACTATGATATTAAGTGTATCATAATATATATTTTATATTTAAATAATATAGAATAATCTATATTCTTATTATTTAAATATAAACTTTATATTATGTGGTTGGTTAATCTAATTAACTAACTAATTAAATCAGGGTGTGCCTCGTCACTTAAGAAGGTCATAACCCTTCGAGTTATTTAAATATGACCATAGGTCATATTCAAGATATATTACGTAAATTGGGTGATCCTGGTTAAACCATGGAATAGAAATGAGGAGGGAGTTACTAGACTGGTGGATGTAAAAGTTTCTCAATAGTGGATTTATTCTCTCGTGGTTTTTACCCATTTAGGGGTTTTCCATGTTATATGCGGTGTTACTATGTTTCATGTGTTATTTAATTTTATTTAAGCGTGTGCAAATTTACATTTACATTTATATTTATTTATAATGTCTAACGTTACATTTAATTAAGTTGGTGAATATATTTTCCACCCTCGTCCCGACAAAAGGATAATGCAAGGCAAGATGCCCCAAGCAAAAAGGATTGTAATAACAATAAAAATATGGCAGTGACTCTGATATCACGTGGGTAGGGAACATGGGGCGATCTCAATGCGAAGGTGACAATTCTCTATAGGCCAATGAGTGGGAAAAATCACTGTGAAATGGAGAGAATCCAACGAGAAACCTCTCAAATGGATGTGAGTCGGGATGACCAATGGGTCATAGGAAAACATCAAATCATGTGTAACTAAATGCAAAAATTATGTGAAATCCTTCGTACATGAGGAATCGAGCGAAAAGGGTATGCGTCTGCAAGGGACAAGGATGAAAATAATGGTGCCCTAGTAAAGGGCACAAAAATGGCCTAAAAGGAAAAATGTAAAATGGTGGTGAAATAAAATGCCCCAAGGGGGAGTACATATGGCCATAAAGGTGGACTTGGATGAGAAGATGGTGATGACAATATGGTGCCCCAACAAAGGACACAAAAAATGGCCGAAAAGGAAAAATACAAAAATGCCCGCAAGAGGAAATAAGTATGGCCACAAAGGTGGACTTCGAGAGTAGAAATGGATAGAGTGAATGTTGAATTAAATTCCGGAGGAAAAATAAATATGGCCACAAATGTGGACTTCAAGATGATAAGGGGATGATTCAAAATATTGAAATAAAATGCCCTAAAGGGATAATATAGATGGCCAAAAAAGTGGACTTTGAGAGAAATCCTAGGAGAGGTCACAAAAGGGAAAGAGGAAGCCAAAACAAGGGCTACAAAGGCAAGTCGACAGCGACTAGGGCCAATCGACGGAGACCTGGTTTATCGGTCGCTGACTATATAAGTCCGGGGGTCGGCCGACGATGCTCATTTTCACACGCACAATCGACAAGATAGATCGGAGAGATAAAATAGAAATTTGAGAAATAGAGGTCACAGGAGTAGCAAGGAAACACCAGAGGGTGCAGAGGATGGTGAGTAACAAAACTAAAGCTTATTTTTAAGTTAATTTTATGTTTTATTATTTTGTTTACATTTTTAGAAAAAGTGGAAGACGTCGGGAGCGGTTGGTGGTGACTTGCATGGGTCGACGTCGACCCATCCCTAAGGCGTGTCAATCGACCCTAAACACGCCGACCGACCTAGAGTCGGCATCGACCAGGGTTAGATATAATGATTTAGGATTAAATTAGTTATTATATGAATTTTAATGAATTTTTAATGGATTTTAAATTGAGGATCTGATGTATGCATGTTTTATTGGTGATTACAAGCCAGAGAGACTCTATATTTGAGAGACCGAGTGATGACTCTATATCAACAAATATAAGGGGATGTTACAAATGTTGAGTGCGATCATTTTCTCGCAATGGGTTTAGGTGGATTCAAGCATCATCAAATGATCCCACGGGATGTGGGCTTGATGATCACATTGGTAGAGAGGTGGGATAGAAAGACGAGAACATTTTGGTTTAGGACAAGAGAGATGACTATCACCCTGGAGGATGTGTATCGCATCCTAAGATTTCCTATTCAAGGACAGGTAGTCCCCATTATAACCGAAATCAGTAGGTGGTGATGACACGGCTATTTAGAGCCAATGCGCCCCATATCATATTCCCTTCAGGGGCATTCTCATATGAGATGAGGTACGAGGCAGGTGTATCACAGAGCCATTTGATTTGCTTGGTTATGATGGCAATATCATGTTATGCATTACCAAACTCAGGAGGAGTGTGGTTTCCATAGGCACTTGGTTGGTGTGGTTATAGATATAGTGGATCACCAGACAATATTTTCTTTTGGGACTGCCTTGTTAGCTTAGGTGTACCATGAGCTATCAATGTATAGGGCGAGGGTAGGAGATCAGGATTGGATGTAGGCTTCTTGCTTCACTACTGGGCCTACAAGCACATTGTGGTGATTTGGCCACTAGGGCTACCATGGGTCACTGGAGACCACATAGAGCTTCTTTGTGGGATTTTGAGATGGAGGGTCGACCAGGCCTTTGGAGACAAGGAGATTCAGGGAACGCAAGGCACATTCGATTTGACCGAAACAAATGTAAGAAGACAACCAACGATAATTAGTTATATCAAATATCATAAGAGAAACAATAATGGAATGAACTCATAAACCTAATGTCAACATGACAAAGGGATTTGTGATGCAACTTGTATGCGGGAAGAGGGTTCTCCATGAGTGGTGTTCCCTAAATCTATGCCCTAGCTCTGGGAAGGGGAAAGAGCAAACTGATCAATGCGGGAAGTTTGTTGTCATAAAGTTAATCAATGCGGGAAGCTTTCTTAGGATGCTAATAAAATGGAAGGTTGATCAATACGAGAAGCCTTCGATGCCATAATACAAAAGAGTAGCCATCCTTCAAGGGTATGGTCTACTTTATACATATATGATATAGATGGCAAGAATGATATACATGATAGTCATCCTTCGAGGGATCGGTCTATTTATTTGATTTAATTTCTCTTCTTCTTCTTCTTCTTCTTCTTCTTTTGAATGAATAGTTGTCCTTCGAGGGATCAGTTTGTTTTTATAGCTTTGATTTTGATAAGAGCATCCTTTTTTATTATTTCATAGGGAAAAGTGGGAATAGCTAGGTAGACCACTTAGGAGGGGACAATGAATGTACAAGAGACACTCGTGAGCCCTTTGCATGGTTTCAAGAGGTAAACAAGAGGGTGATGGATGTAATGATTGTAGAGTTCTCACCAAGAAGGGAGAACCTATCCATAAGGAAAATGCTATGGGTAGAGTCGTGGTGCCCATATTTAAGGTCATGTCGAGGAAAGTGACGGTAGACCACATAGTTCCAAATCATTACAATGATAGATGGAAGAGGCTAATGATGGAGGGATGATCTAAAGATATGACTAAGTGCTCACTAGTAATGTGCTAACAATAGAATGGTCACAAGTGCAATGCGTTAAGAGGTTCCACTTCCGGTTTACCATTAAGGGAGGCCAAATGATAGGCTCCCAACCCATACTTATGTGTGATAATGTATGGTCCAATCTAGTTAGGGGAAAACTTTCCACATTGGCTCCTTTCTAGAGTAGTAACATTCGATTTTATTTAAAGACAATATCGCCAACATTAAAGTTGTGATAGGATAGGGTAAAAGATGGAGTGTGACGAAGGTAAAAACTATGCGCTATCCTTAAGGAGGTGAGGAAAATATGTGTCGAGACGAATAGATGATCCCCGAGAGAGGAACAAATATGACCACAAAGGTGGATAAGATGAAATGGTCCCCCAATAGAGGGACAATATAACCAAAAAGGTGGTCTTAGGATGAGAATGAATAATCCCCAAGGGAGGGACAAATATGGCCACAAAGGTGGATTTTGAATGAGGATATAGTGCCCATAAGAGAGACACAAATATGGCGACAAAGGTGGTCTTGTAGATAAAGCCATGGTGCCCCAGGGAGAAGCACGAGATATGGCCACAAGGGTGGGCTTAGGATAAGAAGAGGGTGGATAGATATATCAACCGACAAGATTGGGTGAGATAAGCTAGATAAGACAAGACGATGTCAGGCATGGAAAGGAACTAATCTAGAAACATTAATTCTAGAGTGAAATCCCCCTAGTGTCAAGAGAGCCATGGGGATAAGATGTATGGATGAGGAATAAGATGTGAAATGATCAATGTGATGGGGGTGCTCCCAACGAGAGAGATGTGGATGAGTTAGTGGATATCAAAAGAGATGAAATGGGGTCTCTAGAAGGGAGTTTGGTGATAGGTGGTCGGGGATCATAGGGGTGGTGTAGCAAGGCAAACAATATCGATGAATAAGGGAGGTTTGTCTCTAGGAGGAATGATATGTGGATGAGTGGTGAGAATGGGGATGTGGATGAAGGAGAAGACCTAGTGACTCCTATGGATGGGGAGGTAGAAATGGGAGTCGAACTGGTCGTAGGTGAGATGGTAGGTAGAGAAGGATTGTCCTCGAGGAGGTCGTATCTCTTGATAAGATTGTGGATGATAGTCTGAAGGGCCCTATAACGCTCAGTCTCATGACTTGGGGTCTGATGATAGGAAGGTGGGGATCAAACCATGATGGCTTCGGACTGTTTAAGACAAAGTCCTTGATAGGTGGAAGTGTGATGGCAGAACTTTGGAGTAAATTTTGAAGGACTTATACATAGGATTTGATGGATTTGTTAAGAGATATCTTGTGAGATGATGTGGATGTCGCGGATGAGGGTGGATTGTTTTGAGGTCTTGGTGTTTTAGGTTCACTTTATTTGTGATAGGTTTTCTAGAAGAAGAAGAAGAAGGATTGGGCGCTTTGGGCATATTGGTAGGTGAAAGTGTTCTTAATGAAGGAGTTGGTCCTAGGAGGGAGTCAAACTGTTTGGATTTGGATTGGTTGATTGATCGTGATGAAGGAGGTGATCCTAGGATGGATGGATGTGGCCCTAAAATGGAGGATGTAGATTTGGTCTTGGTTGGAGGAATGTCTATCTTTCTTTGGGGCGCACAAGGGATTGTTGTGGAAGGGTGCCAAGGTTCTTGGATTTGGATTGTTGAGGAGTACCCTTGGTAGGAATGACAATAATTTCAACCATGGGGGATCTGAAGGTTGTGTTATGGCCGATGGAGGAAGTAATTTTTGCATGATTTGGTCTAAGGAAGGTGAGGATTGGTTGATGTAGGAGGGTCTGATTGTGTGGATGAGATGGGAGGATCACCTATAGTTGTTGCAAGTTGAAGTGCTCTCTAATATTCTTCGAATGATGAAAGTGATGTGGAAGAAGAGGGAGATGATGGAGATGTGGTCATGACAGTTGATGTGGTGGGTGTGGGTAGAAGCACGGAAAGAGGAACCAGTATTGATTCTAAGGATGGTATGATGGGTAAAGGTGGAATAGATGTGGACAGAATAGTTGAATATAATGAAGTGGATGAGGTATATGTGGGTGTGGAATCAATGATAGGTGTGGATGTGGAAAGAGAGAGAGAGGTGTTTGGATGATGTGATTGATGAGGTCTATGTGAGAGGGAGGTGATGTAGAAATGAGGGGTTTTGTGGAAGAGGTATGAATGCCTTTTGTGTTTGTCTTAGGTGTTTCAAGAGGCATTGTGGATATGTTGGTGGATTGAGAAGGTGTGAGTGCGGCAGCAAGATGTAGATGTAGATGTGGGAATGGTAGATGTTGGGGAATTAGGTGTGGAAGAGTGGGGTGATGTGGGCATGGGTAAAGAAATATGTGATAATGATGTCAAGGTATACATGGGAAGATTTGTTTGATGTGGTAGATATAAGTGTAGTGATGGGTGTGTTTGGGATAGATGTGGATAATGGGATAGTTATGGTAAGTTGGGGTAAGATAGGTGTGGATGAAGAGGCGGGCACAGTCAAGGCCAATGAGGATGTGGTAAGGGTAGGACTGGATGTAGATGTGAGAGAAGCGGTAGAAGTTAAGGTGGTTGGTAGGGAAATTGTGGATATGGTTGATGTGGGGATAACTTTTGAAGGAGTCGTAGGCACAATATCTAGGATGGGGGTAGGTGACATAGATATGGGGGGAGGTGTTTGTTGTATGGTGTTGATTGAAAATGGGTTAAATTTGTATGGTGTGGTTGGTGAAGACGGATTTTTTGGTGGTGGATTAGGAAAGGGTTATTTGAAGATATCAAGTGGTGAAGATTGGATTGGTTGGGGGATGCATGATGTGGGGAAGTAGGAACATGATGGGGTGATTGGGATTGGATGGGAAGATTTGATACATGAGGAATGGGAATGTCAATAGGTTGGATAGGCATGGTGATGTTGGATGAAGCAGGGATGGTACAGGTGATGGGGGTGGAATAGGATCTACTGGTCGACGTGATCGAGAGGTGGTGGTGGATCTACGGAGTAGGAAGTCATGAATGGGGCTAGAAGGAGGCCTAGAAGTAACCAAGGGTTTGGTCATGGTTTTGTTCCATTTTTAGATTAGACAAGTCAAGAAAACAATTTTTATTTTTTTGATTTAGAAAGTGTGAAAAAGAAAAGGGGATGGATAACAAGGTACCTAGGAGAAGGAAATCTATGTTTGGTTTCAGGTTGTTATGGCTAGGGAAGTCTCAGGCGGCTTCTGTTGGGTGATGAAATCTCAATTAGTTAATCGGGTAGGAAGATGTCTCGATGTGTTGATTGATATGTGAGTTTTAGGTTGTGTGTGATAGGATGTGAGATGCAACCGATTAACCCCTATTTAAGCTATGTGATCAAGTAGGATGCAGAAAAGAAAGGTTCTTTTTAAGCCAAATCCAAATGTGATCTTTCAATGAGAACACACACAAGAAAGGGAAAATATGATGCAAAAAGGAGTAAATAGGGAAAAAGGGGAATACTTGTAGAAAATTTTTCCTTTTTATTTGAAGTTTTTAAGCGAAGAAACGATCCAAGCAATCGAACCCAACACAAACAAGCAAAAAGCAAAGCCTTGTGCTGCAAAGTGTTAGTAGAAGACAAAAGAAACATAAAATAGAAAGAAATGCAAAGGATCACCTAAAGGGTGGTCCCACTAGGCGTGCAAGAATGTTGTAGTATTTTTCTCATTTGTTTCAAATTAATGATGTTAGCTACTAAAGAAAGCTAAACAACTCAAAACATGGAGGGTTTATGGTACCTCAAATGCGTGATGTGGATGAACGGGTGCAAAATGAATGATGGATCCTCGGTGCTCACAAGTTGATGACCTAAAAAATAAGGACATTAAGAGGAAAATTGATTAGATAGTTTGTGTAGGGGATTCCCAACAAAGTTGGTTCAAGAAGTGCTACCTTCCTTTCGTGGATGTTAACCCCCATTTGATAAAAAGAAAGCGAAGTAAACGATGTATAAGCAAATAGCATGTGGATTATGAAGAAATACAAAATCGAAAGTGATAAAGATTGATCCAAATCGATTTAATTGACTAAATCCAAATTAAATTATACCTAAGCTGGTCGACGGTGACCAGTGATTGATCACAGAGAAGCGAGTCGACGGCGACACTGTGTGAGTGGATCTCGGACAACAAAGTAAATATGCATATCTGCAAAGATTTGGATGTAAACTAAATGTAACAAGCCTATAGATCTTTGGGGATAACCTGCATAAGAATGTTTGGGGTAGAAAGGCGAGAAAATAGGAGAAAACATTGATTTGGATGGAATGTTTGACAAAAAGAATCTTAGTCGATGGCGATTAGGGTGGGGCAATGACGATTGTAGCAGAGGGTAGAATAAGGCCGAGAGTAGATGGATGGAAAAAGCAACCTGCAAGTGAGGAAACTAGAAGAGACGGCGATAACGGAGCTCGAGTGTTGTTGAACCTACAAGATGTTAGATCTAACAAGATAATAATATAAATAACATAAGATAGCACAAAAAGCAATGTAAACCTTCCGAAGTCATGCGAGTGATGAAAACAAGCTTCAAAGGACCGCAAGAGGGTTGACAGCATTGCGGAGGATGCTCGCTCGAAGATGAATTCGCATAATGCAAGAAAATCAATTATTTTGCCACGCTTGTGTGTTTGTGTGTCTCTTTTTGGAAAGAGAAGAACTCAATCTTATAGGGTCGATTTACGACCGAGCTGGTCACCGCCAAATCATGGGAAACTTTCCCAATGAAGCGATTTTTAGTTTTAATCGATATTTCAAGTTTTTAAGGATGGGAAAAGCGCTTTAAAGCTTGTAGGTGGGAAGAGGTTATTTAGGGATGTGTCATGGGTAGTTAGGGGATAAAGATAGGTAGGATAAAAGCTAGGGAAAAACATAGGGATTTAGATTTGGGATAAAAGCATCCTAAAAGGAAAGTCCATTAGGGCATAATGGATAATGGTTAATTAATTAATTAATTAATATTAATTAATCAATGTTAATAAAGATTAAAGATGATGGGATAATAAACAGACATTTAATTAGATGAAGGGGGATGAATTAAATTAAAGGGGTCCAACTACGACCATGGTGAAATATACGCACACGGGTAGACAAGGGTAGAGATACCGAATTTAGGTGTCTAGAGTTCTTTGCTTGCTACGCCGAATCTATTTTTCCTATTTTTAGCCTTCACTTGAAATTGGCTAACTCCTTGAACCTATGTACATGTGCGAGACCCCTTGCACGTTGATCTCCTTTCCCCTGTGAGCATACCTTTCGTACACAGTCATGTATACATTCCCTATTTGCTCGCATGCTTTCGGGCGGTCCTCCTAACCTTAATTGTTTTCTCTCTCATCCCATGTGCGCCCTCCGTGCACGTTCTTCAACTTTCGTGCATGGCTAGAACTTAGCCATTTTCTCGCTCTCTGAAGATCATAATATTTTCTCCATGCGGAAGCACAAATCGTAATATAGATAATTAAAAATGATGAAGATGATGTTAAAGCCTCATTGTAAGACAATAATTTACTTCACAATCTCAACCTGATTTGCAATAGTATCACAATGGGTCATAACTCAAATTCCATAGACTATATGTCGAAGAATTTCAAAGATTACGAAGGCCCATATGGGCACCATACCATCTTGTCAAAATACATGGGTGTCGAGATACTATAACTGAAAATTAAAGAAGGAAATGGTGTTGAATAGTATGACCTCTATGAAAATGTAAAATTCAAACACAAAATCGATTTCCAATATGTCAATAATCTCCCCCATATAAATAATTGTATGGGTGGGCATATCCCACCTCATAAATTCCATAAACCTAATGATGTTGGGAGGCCAATTGTCAATCCCTGCAATAAGGTGTCGAGTGTCAAGGGTATTGAAAATAAAGATGAGAGAAACATTTAAGAACAAAATAATACATATCAAAATTTCAAGGCACGAGAATAACAAATCCACTACACAAGGTTTCTATAAAGCATCCACCAAGTTGTCAAGAAGAATCAATGACTTATCCATCACAAAATGTACTCACAACAAACTATTCTTAATAAGGGACCCAAAATGATTTATAAAGTCTTACAAAATGCAAAAAGTAAAAATGAGTATAACTATGAAACTTGGACCAAAATACGACCAAGTTAGGGTACCAAAAATAGAGTAAAACCTTAAGGAGCCACTTGCAAAAAAATACAAGAGGTCTATTTCAACCAAATTTTGCAAAGGTGATACCTCCTACATTCTGAAACTTGATGCCACCTTTAGATTCCTTTGAAGAAATACGCTCTTTCAAAAAAAAAAAAACTCACCAAGAAATTCTTTCATACCCGGAAGTTGTCTCTACAAACTATCATTGTCGCGATAAGACATTGTGTGCTCCAACCAAATGTAATTGTGATGATGCCTCCTCCAATCTCAAATATAATATAAAATTTAGATTCCGAGTGTGAATATATTTTGCAGTAGATCATACCTAACATGGTCAGTGAAAAGTTATACAGGGGTTCCATATATGCAGTGCTCTAAAGAAAAGGAGCCTTTCAGAAAATAGTATGGATTTCTTCCCAAAAGAAAGAGCCTTAAATTTTGCTACGTAAGGTGCGAATACCAGG
Organism: Taxus wallichiana var. yunnanensis; assembly: GCA_018340775.1. Taxonomy (NCBI): domain Eukaryota; kingdom Viridiplantae; phylum Streptophyta; class Pinopsida; order Cupressales; family Taxaceae; genus Taxus; species Taxus wallichiana. The sequence goes on along the minus strand of CM031234.1, from coordinate 420,754,865 downwards.
GTAATTGTGCATTGTCTGGCGGGCCTGGGCAACTAGTTCTCCTCTACTTTTGTTTCTTAAATCTACAACCACAGTAGAAAGCCCTCCCTTGTGCCCTAAAACTCTCGCATCAATCTCTATTTCATCCTGTACAGTCACAAAAACGGGTTTTCATACTATGTTTGGGGAAAACTACAGAAAAAAAAGGTTTTTGTTTTACAGATTTACTTACATGGGCTTCGACTACAGAAAAATATGAGAGATTGTAATCCACAGAGACCTTGAGGGGTTTATCGCATGTCATAATGGCGGCCCCGCAAACATTGTCTACCATAGACATTATCAGACCTGCACGCCAACGGCCCTCTTCATCCTGTGAATAAATAAATAAAATGTTTGACCTACGGTCAATCAAAGTAGAGGAGAATTTATTGAATTGAAACATTGATACAAACCAGAAGGCGAGGAGGGACTTTGAAGGTGCAGACGACGCGGCCGCTCTGCATTTGATCGATTCGGAGGCCTCTGATAACAAAACCTGCGTAAATGTTGGAAATGGCGGAGGAATCGAGAGATTTGAGTGTTTCTCCGCTGTTTAAATCATCGATTGCTTGTAGGGATCGAAGCCATTTTCTTGCTCTATCACAGGGATTTTGATCCTCCATTTTACAGAATTGATTATCACGTATACTGCTACGATCTGGAAAAAGCAGGGCGGACAAATTCAGAGAACCTACTTCTTTGATGGGACTGATTGATTTCCCCATTGTGTTCGAAGGTATAAGACAAATATAAATATTTATTTATTCCGCCACTTTTGAAATACAGCCACTTTCGAAATATGACCGTAGCCATTGACAGGTAAATATATAATTTAAACATCTTAAACATCAAAATGACATGTATATTCAAAATTTGACCATATATATCCATATATATATATATAAATATATATATATAATTAAAAATAATAATAAATTAAATATTAACACATACACTATACATTATTAATTTGTGAGATTTATGACAAATATAACATAAATAAAAATGGAAACTTTAGATTGTAAATTAAAAAATAATAATAAAATTATCTTAATATCTTATTAAGGACCTCGTGTGCACTACATGTCGGCAGCAGAAAGGTCATCACCGATTTTCAACATCGAATAATATGGATCCGGGCGGAGAACTTGCAAACTTAACTCAAGTTGAGGAAATGTTGATATGTGTCAACCCAATCCTACAAGTGACACATGCAGTTGGAGATCAATATAAATATAAAGGGACTTATGATTAGTTTTCCTCAAGAAGTACAAGAAATTGTTAATCTTTTGCCACATAGATTGAAAGATTTGCCAATGATTATTGTTCATGGAGAGATCAACATGGAACAAATTACAACTTTATGATTGATAGAGAGCGAGTTTACAATGCACTAAAATATAAAACAAAACATGATAAGTTATATCCAGATGTTCAAATTGATGAAAATAAAATAAATGAACTTCCGCTTCATTTTGATGAAAATGTATTCAAAGCGGTTGAACTTTGTCCATATGAAGTTTGATTCTGACATGAATGAAATTGTATTTGTAGGTTTGACCATGGAGATAGGAAATATCATTAGTCACACAACATCAATGGCCTCTAAACCACCCAATGCCCCAAGGGAGATGGAATTAATCCATGCATGGATAAATAACCCTCATGCGGACCCTAGAGCACTGATTGATTGGCCAGGGATAGGAGCATCTCCTATAAATGAGTATGTGACACTAGGATTACTTGATATGGCATTCCCTACTTTGTTTCCGATGGAAAATGTGATTGGCTAGAACCACGGTTAAAACAAGTATGTCTCCATGAATTTGTAAAACATTTATTTCGATATAGGGATCATCGGTTTGGCGACATCCCCGATTAAGGTATTACATGATGAACATGATCATGAGACATCGTGCACAAAATTCATCTGCATTGTTTGTCAAGAAAAGCCTCCAAGATATGTCAATCATCATCAACGAGTTACGTGAGCATATGGAAAATGTGCCCCATTCACATCTAGCGGATCGTTTGATGTGGTTTAGAACATCCTTAAGGGGTACAAGGTCCTATTGGGCAAAATGTCACGGTGAATTGACTGACATGTTGCATCAAATTGGATCACGTACCATTTTTTCACATTGAGTGCAATTGATATGTATTGGCTTGATCTACATGCATTAATGCCTGGAACACCACTGGATAATCCACGAGAAGCAAAAAATTGGCGAAGGCATAATATCATCGAATATCTTCATATAGTGGCACACTACATACATCTGCAACATACACTATTTCAAAAGGAGATATTGCAAAAAGGAATGAAAGTTAAAGAGTATTGGTCTAGATATGAATGGTAGCATAGAGGTTCGTCGCATGTGCATGGATTCATATGGTTAGAAAGGGCATCAAATATGGACAACCTTGATTGAAGCGGTGATTTTGATCCATAGGGATCTAGAAGAACACCACTTCATCATAACAACCAGAACCAAAAGAAAAATTAGACAAAATGAAGAGCAAACTGTTAAGTTATAGAACCGCCCCTCTGTGTAGAGTAGCGACACGTAACCACCTCAACGGTTATGTAACCGCCCCGCACGAATGGCGATTGCATAGCCGATGGTCCGCATACACTATTTTGTCATGTCACTAATGTACGAAAAAATAAACAGAGCCACGAACGGTCACGGATTCGAGTCGTTTGGTCGTGTCTCTTCCTTGGGATGTCTCTTCTCATTCTCCGAGTTCATGGGAGGACGTGGGAAGTAGCTATAAATACAGGGAGAGCAAGTGGAAATGGGTCATCAAAGTTTTAAAAGAAGAAGAGTGAGAAAGAAACCATTGGAGCTGGAAGTGTTTTGTAGAAGCAACGTGTGGAACAAATCAAACAAGTATAGAAGGGAGGTGTAGACATTGTTTATATTCCTTCATCTTATTGTAATTTTTATTTCTTTTACAATTAGCCAATATATAAGTGGGAAGAAAGAGAAATTTCCCTCCCCAACTATTTTTCGCTGAAATTGGGGGTTTCTAGGATAAAAATGTGTGTGTGTGTGTGTGCGCGCTAAATTGTCATTTCTCCTTTACTGCAAAATAATTCTATCTTCAAATTTCGTTCACTAACAACTAAATGACTGTCATTTTGAAAAGTTGGAAGTAGAACAATAATAGTTTGTGGTCTTGTAAATTTCCAAAGCTAGAGGTTTACATATCATTTTGGTATCAAAGTTGATTATTATCTAGGACTGTGGTATTTGTTCTTGTGATTTGTATGATAGTGACAAGGTCTAAAGGTGAAGACATTCTACCTTGCGATCCGACATATCTACAAAGAAATAGAAGCAAAAAGTCGACATCAAATGGAGGAAGAGAACTTGGTTAGTAGAATTGAGATGTTAGAAACCATCTTTGGATAGGTTGTATAAACACCAACAAGAACTTTCATATCTACAAAAGATGGCTTCAGTTAAGCAAGATTCCATGGACTCAATGGTTTGAGCTCGGCGAACAGTTTGGCATAGGAAAAATCCATGAAGAGGAAGAAGATGTGGAAGAGCGTGAAGAAGAAACTCGGTTGTGAAAGAGAATGTAAAATCGATAATGCTCCTTTTAAAGTTGAAACTAAGGTTGAGATTAAAAACTTTGAAGGACAAGTAGATGTTGAATTGCTTGATAAATGGTAAAATTAATTAGAGGTTTACTTTATTGTTCATGATGTTACTAAGGCACAAAGAATCACCTTTGCACGTCTCAAAATGGAAGGACATGCTTTGGTTTGGTGGGAAACCCATCTAACCACTTGTGAAAAAAGAAATGTCATATTGTAATATCTTGGGAGGATTTTAAAGAATTGTTTATAGCTAAATTTTATCCTATTGGCCATAAGACCGACCAAATGATTAAGTGGCAAGTATTTTAGACAAGACAATGGTCAAAGTGCGCAGGATTATATTACGTGAGTTTCGGAGACAAGCCATGTTGCTTAATATGGACTTGGAGGATGATGATATTTTGACCAAGTATTTGGGAGGACTTCACACTCACCCTTGAAGGGAGGTCATCTCCATGAAGCCTAAGGATCTCAATGAAGCATGTGTGTAAGCCTACTATATTGATGATGAAAAGAAGCAAGGATAAACAAAGTCAAGGGAAAATTAGTCAATAAGAAAAGAGAGAGCATGGACAAACAAGTAACAAAGGTATATGAAAGGAAAGGTAAACAGACCGCCACTACTTTGAATACTTGTAAATATCCTAAGAATTTTTGTAAGAATTGTGATATCAATGGTCATATTGACGCTACATGTTGGAAGTTACATCCATAATTGCATCCAAAGAACCGAACAAAGGATTCCAATAAATCCATGATAGTTGTAAAGACAGATGGGTAGGTGGGAATAGAGGAGGATTCTGATGTAGACGAGAGGCAATGATGCATGACCACCAACATGGACAACCAAGAACAAGAGGAAGAAATGAGTAAGTTATTTTAGATCAAAATCCAAATCAAGAGAACCAAGGTAAATGCTTTAGTTGATATTGGTTCTCAAACTAACTTTATTTCTAATGTGGTTGTAAAGAAGCTTGGTCTTGAAACTTATGAGCATCTACATCCTTATCCTTTGGGATGGGTGAAGAAGGGTGTAGAAATTTAGGTAATAAGAAGATGTAAGTTCAATTTTGGGATAAATTCTCAGTATATAGATGTATTGGAAGCTGATGTAATTCTTTGATGCATTTGATGTTGTTTTCGGGAGTCCTTACTTGTATATCAAGGATGCTATATTTACGAGAAGGGAGAACTAATACATATGGGTCAAGGATGGAATCAGTTACAACATCCGGGCACACCAACGTAAGAAAAAAATTTGATATGGTAAGTGTTAACCAAGCGAAGAGACTAATTCAGGAAAATCATAATCAGTTTTATTTACTTTTATTGAAAGATAAGAAAGATGGGGTAGAAATTTCATATATTTATAATAGAGGGAAGAAGGATTTGGATAACATAATTCAGTCTTTTCAGGAATTATTCCAGACTCCAAATGGTTACCACCAAAACAAAAGATAGAGCATGAGATGCGATTGTTGTCGAGTCCCTTCTACCAAATATCGGGTTGTATAGGCAATCCTTGTTGGAGAGTACAAAGGTAAAGAAATAACTTCAAGAGCTATTGGACCAAGGGGTAATATGCCCAAGCACCTCGCCATGTGGTTCACCTATTGTGATGGTGCCAAAGAAAGATGGTTCTTGGATAATGTGCATCGACTACCGTGCTTTGAACAAGATTACCATAAAGAACATATATCCACTCCCACACATAGATGACCTCTTGGACCAACTTCAACATGTAAAGTTCTTCACGAAGTTGGATCTCAAGTCGAGTTATCACCAAGTTAGGATGAAGGAGGAGGATATATGGAAGACCGCCTATAAGACAAAACATGGTTTGTATGAGTGGTTTGCACCCACTACATTTATGAGATTGATGAATGATATATTGCAGGAATTCATAGATTCATGTGTCATTGTATATCTGGATGATATTTTGATTTTTAGTGCTACATGGGAGGAACATCTAACACATTTGCAACAAGTCTTGCAATTTTTCAGATAAAAACAATTGTTATGCAACATGAATAAGTGTGAATTTTCCAAATAGTCACTTGTCTATCTTGGGCACATGGTTGGAGGAGGAGAGCTACAAGTGGATCCAAAGAAGGTGGAAGCCATCACCAATTGGCCAACACCAACGCCACAAAGACTAGAAGTTTTGTGGGAGAAATACAATACATGAGGAAGTTTATTCAGGCTTCTCCACTATTACAACACCTCTACACACAACGGCCGCAAAGAGTAAGGGTTTTGACTGGGGTAAGGAACAAGATCAGGATTTTGAGTTATTAAAGTACAAAATTAGTCATGCTCTAGTACTTTCTCTTCCTAATTTGCAGCATCCCTTTGAAGTAGAGACAGATGCTAGTGATTATGCTATGGGAGAAGTGTTGCTACAGGGAGGTAAGCCAGTATGTTATCATTCTGAAACTTTCACTTCAACAATTAAGGGATATTCAGTATATGATAAAGAAATGTATGCACTAGTTCAGGAAATAAAGAAATGGAAACATTATTTGTTGGGAAAAGAAACTATTGTGCACATTGACCACAAACCTCTCCAGTATTTACAAGCACAGTATAAATTGCAGCAGGAAAGGCACTACAAGTGGATGGGATTCCTTCAACAATTCCATTTGGTGATCAAGTATAAGAAAGGTAGCACAAATTTGGTGGCAGACATGTTGTCTAGGACTGCCCACACAAGAGAAAATATCTAGTTTGGCCACTATCTCTCAGATTGATCCCTTCACAAAGGAAGCTTATGGAGAGGCATATGCTCAAGACAAAGATTTTAGAGTAACATATTATTAGTTGCAGTCTCAAGGGGCTGAAAAGACGGGTATTAAAGATTGTTATTTCAACGATGGGTTGTTACATGGATGGGGGAAGATTTGTGTGCCAAAAGAAGAAACGATTTTATTGATGAGGGAAGCACATACCTTGAAAGTAGCAAGACATTTTGGTGTTGGCAAGACCATGGCCCACTTACAAAGGTACATGTATTGGCCCAATATGCAAGAATAAGTATCTAAGTTCATAAGAGGATGTAAAATTTGTTATACAAGCAATCCTAAAATCAAGAAAGAAGATTTGTATATTCCTTTAGCAGTCCCTACTCTACCTTGAGAAGATATTTATATGGATTTTGTAGGAAGACTACCTATGTCTAAACATGGCCATGATTATCTATATGTTGTTGTAGATAGATTCAATAAAATGTGTGTTCTTATGCATATAAAAAGACAATAAAAGCATATGAGGCAATGAACTTTTCTTTGCTAATGTATGGGTGCATTTTGGTTTTCCAAAGTCTATTGTTTCTGACAAAGATTCCAGGTTCTTAAGGAAGTTTTGGACTACTTTGTGGGAAAATATGGACACCAAGTTACAGAGGAGCACGACCTTCCATCCACAGACATAGATGGACAAACGGAGGTGGTGAACAAGACTTTGGTGTAGTTGATTAGAGGATATAATAGCAAATATCCACAGACTTGGGATGAGTCCTTAGCCTACATTCAACATTCCTACAACCGGGCGGTACATACATCCACTATGTAGTCACCATTTGAAGCATGCTTAGGATATCTACCTACTAATCCATTGGACATGACAGTTGGGCAACAAGAAGAAGGGGAGATACATGATTTAGAGGTGACTAGAGCAGCGAAGTTTGTTGAGAGGATCCGGAAAATCCATCTCAAGGTAAAAGAACAATTGGAGAAATCTCAAGCCAAGTATAAAGCTAGACACGATCAACATTGTAGAGAGCATAAAATTCATGTTGGAGACAAATTTTGGCTTTACTTGAGCAAGGAGAGATTACAAGGCCAAACAAGGAAACTCAAGCCACTACGGTATGGACCCTTCACTATATTGGAGCAGGTTGGAGAAAATGCCTTCAAGCTTGATTTGCCACCATTCATGCGGATGTACTCAATAGTAAATTGTGATAACTTACACCTATATGAACCATCCATGCTTGAAAAAGAAGAAGAATGTTAGTTACTACCTTCCATAGATGATTTCATCTTGGACTCACAAGGTAAATTGGAGGAGGACGTAGTGTTGCGGTGAAGATCGGGAGACAAGGAGAGGTCCACACGAGTCTTGGCAGATTGGACTCAAGGAGAATACACCAAGGCAAGCTTGGTGGTACTCGAAGGAGAAATTGAGGGAAATGTTTCCTCATATACTCCCTTACTAAGATTTTGTGGGACCAAAAGCCTCCTAAGTAGGGGAGGTGTGATCCATAGGGATATAGAAAAACACCACTTCATTAGAACAACCAGAACTAAGAAAAATCAGACAAAATGAAGAGCAAATTGTTAAGTTACGTAATCACCCCTCAGGTGAGTAAAGAGTAGCTTGGTAAAGCCCTCGGCGGTTACGTAACCATTGCGGCACTTGTGTAACCACCACCGCATACACCAATGGTCCTGTCACTAATAAACGAAAAAATAAAGATCCATGAACGGTCATGGATTCGAACCGTTTGGTCATGTCTCTTCCTTGGGATGTCTCTTCCCATTCTCCAGTGTATAGAAGGACATGGGAAGTAACTATAAATACAAGGAGAGTAAGTGGAAATGGATCATCGAAGTTTAAAAAGAAGATTGAGAAAGAAACCATTGGAGCTAGAAGTGTTTTGTAGAAGCAAGGTGTGGAACAGAGCAAGAAAGTATAGAAGGGAGGTGTAGACATTGTTTATCTTCCTTCATCTTATTGTAATCTATATTTCTTTTACAATTGGCCAATATGTAAGTGGGAAGAAAGAGTGATTTCCCTTCCCAATCTGGTTTTCCTCAAAATGAGGGTTTTAGGGTAAAAATTTGTGTGTGTGCTAAATTGTCATTTCTCCTTTACTGCAAAATAATTCTATCTTCAAATTTTGTTCATTAACAACTAAAGGACTGTCATTTTGAAAAGTTGGAAGTAGAAAAATAATAGTTTTTTGTCTTGTAAATTTCCAAAGTTAGAGGTTTACTGAGATCAATTTTCAATGTAAAAATGCAAAAAAATAATTCCATTTTTTTGTCCATGCATGGAATCCTCGGAAGACCCACACCAACGAAAAATACAAGTAATTTATCAATTATTATTGAATCTATGTTTTATATAAAATTCTTATGTTCTCAGAATATATGATATATTCTTATGTGCTATGAGTTACAGGTCTATCAAAATTTTACACAACATTCATGTCTTCGAAATACAAGAAAACTTACACAAGTGGATATGGAACATGACTATGAAGATATTCTCAATTGTGTAGAATGACATACAATGTGTAAAGAGGGTGCATGCTACGTAAGAAAAGAGGAAGAATGGTTTGTAGGTAAGATGTTCAAAATTTTGAATAATTAAATTGAAATTTAAAAAAATATGTGTGGAAGAACTAATAATGGATTATTATCTTTTGCAGGTATAATGCACCGTGGCCATTGAATCTCGAGGGATCAAAGTTATATCAAGACTCAGAGACAAGAGATAAAAATTTTGAACCTACGAGAAATGATGATAGAGTAAATACACACAATCACTACATATTATAATTGTGGAGAGAAAACGTAGATTGGCAACATGTTCTTTCCAAGCATGTTGTAGTCAAGTACATTGCAAAGTATGCAGCAAAAACAAAGAAGAGTTGTGAAACTTATCATCAAATGTTGATGCAGATTACAAACATTGAAAAACCAGATGAAATGGCAACAACAACATATAGGATACTTCTAACAGAAACGATTTTTGAAAGAGACATTGGCGCACAAGAAACATGTCACATGTTGTTACAACTTCCATTGGTATAGAGCAATAGAGTATTTGTCAATTTGAATGTTTCATGTGAGGTGTTTAAACCCGTAATAACAACTGATGAAGATGACCATGAAGAACATGTAAAAAAATTCATTGACGGGTACAAGAATAGGCCATTTTCCATGGAAAGTGTGTCACTTATTGATGCCACTAGATCTTGGACATATAATTCAAGGAGAAAATGAGATAACAAATGGGAGGTTAGGAGTTTGACAGCTATTGTGAGAGTATTCCCAAGGTTTTCCTCTATCCCTTCACATGAATCACATAAATGGGTTGATTTTTGTTGGTCAAAGTTATTGCTTTATAAGTCATTTCATGATATAGAGAGAGATATCATACTTAATTCTGATTCAATAAGTTCAAACTGGGATTCGTTCAATTATAATCCATGGCATGTTGAGAGGAGGACTACTATAGAAGATGTTGATAATAACATTAATTCTGAAGATGAAGTTAATCAAAATATTCAACAAAATACAATAGAACATGAATGGGAAATCATATCTAGGCTTCATCGTGGTCAAATTTTGCAAGTGACTAAAATAGATATGTTAGGAAGAAGAGATAATGATCAGATAAGCACTATGGAATGATGAATATTGAGGTGAAGAATACACAAGTAAAGAAATAAAATTCATAAGTAGCATGAAATATAATGGGTTGGTTATAGACAATAAATTATCCCCAAATTTCAATTATGACACCTTGGGTGCTAGACAAAACCAAGCATTTGATATAATACTGGCACATTATAATCAACGTCAAAATAACATTCCATTGCTCATGATATTTCAAGGAATAGCAAGAAACAGGAAAATCCTATCTCACTTTGGTGCAATTCGTTAAGCACTTTTTGATGCATCATTCTTAGAAAATTCTCCTCTCTATTACTTGCGCACCGGAGAGTTGTAACATTTAATATTGGTTCCTCAATGATCCGTTCACAAATTCAAATCCCAATTACATATTTTATAGAATTGGAAGGATTAAGACTTATAACATTCCAACAAGAGATCTGCCACATAAAATATATATTGATCGATGAAATGAGCTTCATCGGAACAAGTTTGCTAGAAAACATAGACTCCCAACTTGGTCAAGTATTCCCTAAAAAAGCAAACATGAGTTTTGGTGGTGTATCTATGATTTTGGTAGGAAACTTGGGGCAACTTCCTCCTGTTACAAAAACTCACCATATGATAGTAATAGACACGTAAAGTTGTTATGGGAAGCATTCATGACAATTGTTACACTGGATAAGGTTTTTAGACATGAAGGAGAAAGTGAAGACCAAAAATGTTTTCGCAAACTTCTAACTAATCTCGAGAGACATGAATCCGACATTGGACGATTTGATGTTGTTAATGAGTAGAGAAAATGATGCATTAGACAAAGCTAGCAATGAATAATTTGATAATAATATTCACCTGGTCGTGACAAAGAGTAACGTGAATAACCATAACAACAAAAATTACATTCATTGAAAAGATTTGTTGCGTAGCATCGCAACTATAAGTACCACCAACACACCTGGCAGGAGGCCCGAATGATGAACTTGATGTAGAATTATTAGTTTATAACGATGCAAGGGTGATGTTAACATCCAATCTTTGGATAGAAGCATGTCTTGTAAATAGAGCTCTGGGATATATTCAAAGCATAGTATACACACCTAGTAGGGTTCCACCAAAACCACCAACATATGTAATGGTTGAATTTGATAGTTACTTTAGAATACCATTTTAAGATAGAAATCCACGTATTGTCCCAATTACACCAATACAAAGGGGACGCACACACCAATTACCCTTACGGTTGGCATGTGCATTGACAATACATAAATCGCAAGGTTTGACTCTTTCCAAGGCTACAATTGATATTGAACAAAGGAAACAATTGGGTTAACATTTGTGGCTATCTCTTGAGTAAAGTCATTGCAAAGTCTAAGAATATCTCCGTCATTTACATATGAGTGTTATGAAAGGATGAAGAAGGAAAGCTACTTTTGAAACAGAAGGCAAAAGAAGAAATACTTAAGTCCTTGGAATATAAATAATGTCCCTTATGTAACACACATTTCATTATATGATTTTGTCATTACATGTGATATACATTTCACATTTTGATTCATATGAAATAATTCTTTATTTTTTTAACATGATAATATGGTTTCTAATAAAATCCATAATAACTTCATGTATTATAGACCTTGAATTTTTATTGCTCATACTTATTCTCTTAAGAGATATGGTTCCCTCTTTAAATGCATTTATGATGTCCCTTGTAAGATATTTGAGTCTAAAAGGATTAATTGTTAACATTTTCTCATTTTAGTTGTTGTTTGTGACCATTTTTATCGAAATCAATATTAGAAAAGATTATTAAATGCACGAACTAAATGCCCACCTTCTTTCCAAACTTTATTTTTGGTATCATTTTTTCTATAATGCAACTCTCACGGATGCTACTAACATACCTATATTATATAAATATATGTAAAATATGTCGAGAGGTATATTTTACAAGGCGCTATTCCACTTATGCCACACATCTAAAATAGGCACCTTGTGAACTACACCTCTCGGCATATTTTACATATATAGATTTATATAAACATAAACCAAAACATATGTAAAATATGCCGAGAGGTGTAGTTCACGAGGTGCCTATTTTAGATGTGTGGCATAAGTGGAATAGGTCCCTTGAAAAATATACCTCTCGGCATATTTTACATATATTTATGTAATATATGTATGCTAGTAATAAAATTATCTTAATATCTTATTACTCAAATATAAACATATTCATATCTCATTGATAAAATAGAAACATCTATTAATTTTGATTTTTAATTAGTTTTGTTTGATTTATTTTTAGTTTTATATGATTTATTGTTTAGATTTTATTTATTGATTTTGATTGTAATTGGTTTTTTTATTTGTTTGATTATTACAAATAAATATTGGATAGTGGACTAGATGCATTGGATTTGGGATTTTGCAAGAACGGTGAAATTTGAAGATTGAACTTGCCTAGAAGTTGGAAGTTGGAAGTTTGAAGAACTCATTTTTCTATAGAATTTTAAGTGAGTCATTTCTATCATTTTCTTCAATAATTTTTTTATAAATTGTAATTTGAAATTCTGTTTTAAAATTCTCATAAACTTTAATGATATTTATGGATCTTTAAATTAATTAGTGCAACATTAAATTTTATGAGAAAAAAATGAATATGTGAAAAACTATGAAATTGATTAGTCAATATATTATCCAGAATTAAATAAAAGTCACATAACTATGGGAGAATATTATAAAGATCAACAACATCCATATAAAATTTAACTTAATTTATGTGTTTTCTAATTTGTTTCCTAAAATGGATAAGCGGTGATATTACCACAAGAAAGGAGGATGGGGAAATTACCCCAATCGTAAGGAAAATGTTTGTGATAATGATGGATTCATCTTAGTGAAAAGAAAGAAAAGAGGTTCAAAAGCACGGAAGAAAAGCTTGAGGTGGGAAGCTTCCACCTCAAGAATCACAAGGGCCACTGCTAGAAGAATTGCAAATTTTGGAGTAACCTTTAGAAAAGGCAGGCCATCTAAGAGAGAAGCAAGAGAAAAAGAGACTGAAAAAGAAATTGTAGATGGTACACAAAGAATTCTGAGCCATCCGGAGAAATGCATCTCCAAATTTTTTTAATGAAGGTTATTTCTTGGAATGTCAGAGGCCTCAATGGAGGGCCTAAGCAAAGAATGCTTAAGGAAATTAAAAGAGCAAACAAACCCAACATTCTTCTCATTCAAGAAACTAAAATGAAAAGTAAAGCAGTTGAAGACTTCAAAAGACATTTTTGGCAGAACGCTGCCTTTGCTGTTGTTGACTCTCAAGGGGCCTCTGGAGGTTTAGCGATCTTTTGGGATACGAAGATGGTTGATGGTAAGGTACTCTCCTCAACCCAGAATCATTTAGCTATTATCTTTAAAAGCCTTGAAAATAATCATAGCTGGATCTTATCTAATATTTATGCGCCCAATACTGCTACTGGTAAAAGAAGGCTATGGAAAGAGTTAACCTTGTTCCGAAGCAAGGTTGAAAACATGAACTGGTTGGTTATGGGAGACTTCAATACTCCTTTGAATCCAGGAGAAAAGTTTGGAGGAAGCTCTGAATTCTCCCTTGGTATGGAAGAATTTGCAGACTTCATCTTGAATCTTAATCTTATGGACATAGAGCTTCATGGCAATTAATTCACATGGTCTAACAGAAGATTAGGAGAGAGCTTAATTCGAGTTAAACTTGTGAGCTCTTATTTCGCAAATTGAATCCTAGACCGAGAATTTCCATCTTTCTACTCTCCCTTAACGGGATCGATCATAATCCAATTGTCCTCAATTTCTTGATTCGACAAAACCTTTTCATGGTAATTTCAAATTTGAGAAAATGTGGTTCGAACATGAGGACATTCTTGACAGAATTAAAGAGTGGTGGGTTTGGGAAGGCACAGGGATGGCCCAATTCAGGCTCCTTCAGAAGTTAAAGAATGTTAAACAGAAAGTTAGAAAATGGAATAAAGAGGTTTTTGGAAACATTTTTGAAAAGAAGAAAGAACTTAAGCAACAGCTTGAAGAGCTTGAGCTAAATGTCTCCATGAAAGGTATGACCCTTGAAGATCATCAGCGGGAAAAAAACTCCTATCAGATCTACATAATATAAACAACCATGAAGAAACCTTTTGGAGAATGAAATCTAGAGCCCTTTGGCTTAAGGATGGAGACAAAAATACAAATTTTTTTCACCTGACAGCCATCAAACATAGAGCTTGTAACAGAATTTCTGAAGTTGCTAAAAGAAATGGAAACATTACTAAGGATCCTGAAGATATCAAAACAGAGGCACTAAATTTTTACAAGAACCTCCTCACTGAAGATTCCTCCTACAATGAACAAGCGACATCTTTCCTCTTAGACTCCATTCCTAATAATCTAATACCTGCTGAGAGATTTAAAAGTCTTTCAAAAACTGTCACCATTGAGGAATTAAAAAGGTTGTCTTTGCTTTAGAAGGGGATAAGGCTCCAGGTCCAGATGGCTTCTCGGCTAACTTTTTCCAAAGATGTTGGGAAATATGCTTTGAAGATCTCTTGAAATCTGTCAATGAATTTTACAGAACGGGAAATCTTATTAAAGAACTAAATAATACACACATTGTGCTTGCCCTGAAAAAGATGGATGTAAAAGACTTCAAAGATTTCAGGCCTATCAGTTTGGTTAATGTCATTTATAGGATCTTCACAAAGATTCTCACCACTAGAATGCAACCTATTCTCATGGAGATCATTTCTCAATAGCAGAGTGGATTCATTTAGGAAGAATTATCCAAGATGGAATTATCATGGTTCATGAAACTATACATTCTATGGATAAAAGTAAAAAGGCGGGGATGGCCATCAAACTTGACATGCATAAAGCTTTCGACAGAGTCTCCTGGAGATTCATGGATGAGGTCCTGTCCAAATTTGGTTTTCAAAGCAAATTTAAAAATCATTCACTCTTGCATCTCTACCTCTAGATTCTCTGTGGTTGTTAATGGGGAACTTGTGGGTTTTTTTTCCAGTAATAGAGGTATACGGCAAGGCGACCCAATCTCCCCTCTTTTATTCATTATTATGGCTGACAGTTTAAGCAGATCTATTTCCAAAGCTATTGACATTGGCATGATAAAAGGCTTCCCTCCAACTACTGGTAATCAGATCTCCTCTCATCAGCAGTTTGCTGATGACACTCGCTGCTACTAATGGCTTCTATTATTGAGGCAAAGGCCATTAAAACTGTCCTCAGATTTTATGAGGAAGCCTCGGGGCAAAAAGTTAATTTTGACAAAAGCTCTATTTATTTCTTCAATACTCCTGAGGAGAGGCAAAGAAAGATCGCTAATATTCTAGGATGCACAATTAATTCTCTACCAGCTACTTACTTAGGGTTACCTTTAAGTACTGGCAAGATTTCAGTGGAGGTATGGAATGATCTTATTAAGAGATTTCAAAGAAAGTTGGCTGGCTGGAAAGGAGTAGTTCTTTCAAGTGCTGGTAAGTGTCTTTTGGTTAAAAGCACGCTTCAAAACTTGCCTATCTACATATTGTCAATGTTTAGCATGCCTGCAGCTGTGATGAGCAGTATTGAGAAGATTCAAAAACACTTTCTGTGGCATGGTACTGAGGACAGATTCAGATATCATCTTGTGGCTTGGGAACAGGTTTGTAAACCTAAGAGACTAGGGGGGTTAGACATCAAAGATATCAAACATATGAGTACTGCCCTTACTGCAAAATTAGGATGGAGGCTTATAAAAGAACACAGACCTTGGACAGAGTTGATTAAGATCAAATATCTTTCAAATCAAAGCAAGATTTCCTTTATTTATGATCAGTCCCTTCCGAGTGGTTCTATTTTCTGGAACAACCTTCTACGCAGCAGACACATTCTTTCTCAGGGGTGCAGCTGGAAGCTTGGAGATGGGCAAAACATAAACTTCTAGACTGATAAGTGGACGGATTCTAACTGGATTTCTGATTATGATCATATTAAAGACAGCTTAATTGCAAAGTATGGACACAAAATCCAGGGGTACATTGAGAGGAATGGAAACAAAAGAAAATGGAAGCAGCTAAAAGTGGAGAATGATAATATTCAGGCTGATATTATATCTCCATAATCAACTTTCCCTAATCCAGATAAGTAATCAAAATCTTAAGGATGAGCTCATCTGGAAAGATTCTTTTGATGGGGATTACACTGTTAAAGCAGGATATAATTCTTTCTTTGCATCCATGGCAAGCGAAATTAAGTGGCACAAATTGTGGATGCCGGAGCTAACCCCTAGAGTGAACTTCTTTTGGTGGCTAATTATTAATGGCAAGATCCTAACTAATGATAACCTCATCAAGAAGGGATTCATCATGTCGAATAGATGTTGCATGTGTCAGTAAGAGGCTGAAGATATAAAGCATTTATTCCTCCATTGTGAGATTGCTTCCAAAATATGGCAGCTTGTCTTTGCAAAATTTAATCTGAGATAGATTTTTCCCCTTACCTGCCTTCAGGCTTGGGAGCAATGGAGCTCTCCGTTCAAACATTGCATGGTGAAAAGGCTATGGCAACTTGTTCTGCCCCACACTATGTGGAGAATCTGGAAGGCTCGTAATGATAATATTTTCAGAAACAATAGACAAGCTTGTAACAAAGTATATAAGGAAATTATCATTATTAGTGCAAGATAATATTGCTAGATTTAAACCCCCTAAAAATAGACTCTACCCGGAGAATGAAGAATGCATTTTGACTAAATGGAATATTGCCACTGTCAATAGAAATAACAATGGTACTGACAGAAACACAGTCCGATGGATTAAACCCCCCACTGATTGGCACAAGTTAAATTTTGATGGGGCCTCTAAGGGAAATCCGGGTGACTCTGGAGGAGGGGGAATCATCAGGGATCAAAGAGGCTGTTATGTTGCTGCTTTTTCTGGGAGAATGGGCAGCAGACTAATCATTATTCCAAAGCCATGGCGGCTCTTTGGGGTATTAGACTTGCCAGAGATTGTAATATTCCAAATATCATAATTGAAGGTGATTCTCTAAATATTATCAATCTTCTGAATAAAAAGCAACACCCCAGCTGGTCTATTAGGGATTATATAGAAGAAGCTATTGATATATGTAAAAGCTTTGTGAATGTCCAAATCACCCACACCTACCGGGAAGGAAATAGGGTAGCTGACAGTTTGGCTAACTTTGGTGTTAATAATCCCTTTCAAACTTGGATTGGAGGGGACGTTCTGCCCGCTCATGTCAATAAAGCCATAATCATTGATCTTCATGGCAGTGAAAATCATAACTAACGGCTGTTTTTTAGACGCTAATGTGCGGATCCCCAAGTACATGTTGATGACATCACAAAAGATTTGGATGATTGTTGTGATCTGTGCGAAAAGTTGGGCTATCATCATTTCTTGGCATAGGAGGAAAGCCGAGGTGGGGCAATAATAACAAGTGTAGCATAATAATTAAATCGGCTTTCATGGGAAGGAAAGATTCAAATTCCAAGTTCAAAGTTCGGCCTATTCCACACATTGGTAGCTATTTTACCGTTGAGAACAGGAAAAGGTGCAGAGGAAACATGGGGGGGCCGCCATGCAAAACCGAACCGACCCACAATCCTGAGTGGAAAGAGAACACGGAGCTCTGGGATTACCTGCAAATCGGGGGCCTGTCTAACTTCATTGAAAGGATCCAAGGCTTCGACCAAGACATCTCTATCAAATTCACCTGGGGTTGGAAGAACATAATAGTTAAATATAGTAACATGAAAATGGAAATCACGGAAGAGCTCATAGCTCAGATCATGGGCCTCAGCCTGGAAGGCACAAAATTCTTCAATAAGAAGGTAGACAGGGAGGTGGAAACCAAGAAATTTCTGGAAGAGGGAGAGAATCTTGAGTTCATGACTGTTGGCCTCAAGGTGGAGTCGATCCCTGAACCGTTTGCTGAACTAGCCAAAATGGTGGTAAGGTATATTACCCTTGAAGGAAGATATGTGACTATACCTCAAAAACATCTGATTTTTCTGAATCATTTTCATAGAAATAACATTATCAGCTTTCCTCATTATCTGATTAACTCTCTGGAGAAATCTATAAGGGAAGTTCAAAGCCACTCTAGGGCTGTCCCTTTGCACCAGGGCCTTATCCTCTTGATTCACCGACATTTCTCCAGCTGCCCTCCCGTGAATCCTATCCCACCTCCCTCTTCCATACCTCCACCTGCCCACACTGCTCCCACTCCCCCCTGCTAAAAAGAAAGAATGAAGAGGCGGTCTCCAAGCAAGAAAAGCAAGAGCCTCAAAGCCAAAATCCCTGCTTCCCAACGAGTCCTAAGGAGCCACAAGGACTTAGAACTAGCTGAAAACCTCCTGCATATCAGCAGGCCGATGGAGGAGCCCAAAGAGGAGGAATTACTGGATAGGGTGGTCAGATTAGAAAAGGAGCTGCAAGAGCTCAAAGGGGCTATAAAAAACATGGAAAGAGCGAAGGGTAAAAGGATCCTTCAAAGTGAGGAGGAAGAGGGGGTTATTGGTGAAGTCTTCAAGAAACTACAGTCCCTAGATGGCAGATTGGGAATGCTAAAATCGAAATGATCGCATATTGTCTACCCTCAAAAGCATCTATAATTTCATTGAGCAACATGTCCACAATGTTTTTTAAGTGGGATCAATGAGGACATATGGGGCCCTAAAGAGAAAAGGGACATTGCAATTGCCCAAGCTAATTTACAAGACTCCTCTCAGGCCACTGCCATTGCCTTCTTCATGTCACTGCAAGCTATCAAGACCAAAATTGACTGAGCCATCAAGTAAAGGGCTGATGTGATGCTATTTTTTGGCTACGATGCGGCTGTCATCGGGCGGTTCTGGAGTTGTTTTGTGGCGGGGCTCCTTATGTTGTTTCTCTTTTGGTTCCTTTTTGATCTTGCCTTCTTTTTTCTGGATCTATGTACGTTTAGATCCTTTTTTCACCTATATTGTAATATTTGGCTGTTGAGCCTTCCTTGGTTAGCTGTTTTGCCCTTCTCTAGGCTACTTCTCTCATCTTTGCTATCTAGCTTTTGAGCCCTTTTGTATACAGGGTATAGTCCCTTCAAAACTATTTGCCCTTAATAAAAAAATTGTTATAAAAACAAATTTGACGTGCATATTCAATTTTGAACACCAAATGACATCCATATAATTTTTTAGATAGACAAATAATTTTATTGTGATGTGTAACATTGAACATCAAAATCCAAAGACTGCACATGAGTTCACGAAAGTATTGTGCATGAACTTAAAACCCCTATTTGCCAATATGGTTCAAAGGTGCCCCCTACCCCACATAGAGTATAGATAGGGGCGCTCCTCGTCCTCCTGGCGCCCCGCAACCCTCTATATAGATAGATAGATGGCCCCATCTATCTGCCCATCTCATCCATGCGGGCGTTCGTTCCCCTACGTACATAATCCTCTCCTGTCTTTCGAATATGAAATTGCACGAATTATTGCACATAATTCTTAGGCTTAGTTGTTAAGGACTAATGGGTTTCCATTCGCCAAAGTCATTGTGTCATGTTCCCGGCCTCATCCCTTATTACTTGGTATCTCTTGGGAGTGGAACCCTGGTGGATGGCTAAACTGCAACACCTTTTACACCATCATACACATCATTGGACCACAACCCATTCAATTTGATTTTTATTTTCACTCCACATATATTTTTTTATTTTTTTATCAATGGGAAAAATTCTACATTCAAAAATAATTAAATTCACAATCTATACAAGAAAATGTAAAATAATAATAACTAGCAATTGCACGTGAAGTGTGCAATGGAAACATCGAAGGAGATGCATTGGAAAAGCTAAATTGGAGGGAGTGAAAAATCGAGGGAGGAGGATGTGCATTGAAGAAGGGTTTTAAGGGAGGAGAAGTGAAAGGGTGGGGAAAATGCTAGGGGGAAATAAAAACTGTACTTTCTTACATACATGAACATATGAAACACATGTCATTTGTGTCAATCATTTGAAGGAGAAAGGGGTGAGGTGTGTAGGTTTTCGATGCAAGGTACTCTAGAGATATCTCAAAAAGCAAGGCATGGTCGATGAATACTTTGAAGGCAAATTTGCATATGTTTAAATCACAAACTTCACATATGTTAGATACATGAATTATACATTTAGGGTTCCTTATATTCTTGATTTCATGCACATGCTAATACTCAATATGAGTGATTGAAAGGTGGGTTTGTTTCTATTATTTTACAGTGAGCAAGCATGTTGCAGAACAAAGATTGGCCCTTGGGGTGTTTCCACCGACAAAGTGCTCACAACTACATCTACAAAATCTTCTTTCCATTAAGCGTCAATGTTTTCCTATGTCTTGCTCTAAACTCGTGGTGAAGGTATAAAAAGGGTGAAATGGAGTCATGAAACAAAAATACACGAGGTGGAGATACTATCTCACAAGACAACTAGAGGACATCAATAAAATGCACATGATGTTGTGAATGAGCACACCAACATACCCACAAAAAAACATGAATGTTTGCAATATAAATATTTGTATGGGTGGGCATAGCCACCTATCAATTGCCATAAACCTAATTATGTTGGGAGGATAATGGTCAATCCTACAATAAGGTGCCTTGTCAAGGGTATTGAAAATAAAGATGAGGGAAACACTTAAGAACAAAATAGTACATCTCAAAAGTTCAAGGCACTAGAATAAAAATCCACTACATAAGGTTTCTATAAAGCATCCACCAAGTTGTCAAAAGCATCAATTACTAATCCATCACTAAATGTGCAAGTAACAAACTATCCTTAATATGGGACCCAAAAACACCATGATGATTGCTCATTTATGTGTGAGGTGTTAAAATGATTTGCAAAGTCTTACAAAATGCAAAAAGTGAGTACAACTATGAAACTTAGACCAGAATACCACCGAGAGGCCCAAAGTACAAGACAATCAAATATGATATAGTTAATATAATATCATAAATATGACAATATAAAAATGTTATTCTCATAAAAATATGAAATTTCAAAACAATCATAAAAAAATTCTTTCAAACGCAAAAGTTGTTAAAAGTTAAACCATGGATGGCTCACGTGACATCTAAAAAAGTGAATAACAAGAACATGAGTCCAAATATCCAAACAATAGATGTAGCATAGTGAATCTCTTTAAAAATAGATATATTGATAACAAACATAGAAAAAGGCCTCAGTACAGCCAAGATAAGGCATGTCGAAGTCAGTGTACCAAAAATAGAGCAAAACCTTAAGAAGCCACTTGCTAAAGAATGTCTATTTCAACCAAATTTTGCATAGGTAATATCTCCTACATTCTAAATATTGATGTCGCCTTTGGATTCCTTTCAAGAAATATGCACTTTCAAAAAAAACTTGCCAAGAAATTCTTTCGTACTCGAAAGTTGTCTCTACAAACTATCATTGTTATGATAAGACATTGTGTGCTTCAACCAAATGTCATTGTGTTGATGCCTCCTCCAATATCAAATACTATATAAAATTTGGATTCCTTAGGAAAAACTATACAATTTTAAAATAAATGATACTCAAAATGGGGTTTGGATGAGAAATTTATGCACCATTCAAGGAAACTCACAAAGAAGGTATCTCCTAAGCAAAACCCGTGACATGCTTGAGGGTGGAGGAAAATGGTATCGCCTAAGAAAATAGTTTCACACTACTTAGGATGAAGAGAGGCACCATATGGATGATAGGTGATTAGGATAACCTCTAGTCATGTTGTGTTGAGGTGTTTCCTAGGCGATGGGTTCCACAAGGGGCACAAGAAGGTGAATTTCCTATTTTTCTAGGGACAAAAACTTTAAAAGCTATAAAAAATCAAAATTTCAAGGGCAATTACCAACCTTTTAGAGAGGTTAATAATAAGACTAAGACTAGCGTTTCATCGGCCCAAAAATAAACATAGAAGCACCATTCAAAATTGTCGTGAGGATTAGGAGTAGAATTGGGTATTGCAATAAAAAACAAAAAAATCATCATGATAACATGTGTGGTGTTAGTGACACCATGTGTCACCTTGGTTTTTCTTCCCTTTATCTAAGTTTGAAGGCACAATAGCCGTTTGGTGTTGTGTGGACTTCTTAGGTTGTTCTCCCTTTCATAACATGTTCTCATTTTGTGTATGGGGTAAGATGGTGCATTTTATGTGAGTTGGCTCTTGCCACAATATTGGATAAAGAGGAAATTGTTCGGTTCATTTTTTTCTTATCTTTCATCTTAGCAACATTTTGGGGCTTGCCCCATTTTATTGGGAGTAAAGAACTCCATCGTACATGAATATAAGGTGAGAGTTTCTGATGTACTACAACACCTTATGTTTCTCTCTCAAGCCCTCACATATATGCACAACATAATCACTTAACACATTGGTGTAGTCTTCCATTGATTGGTATTTATGCTAGCGCAATTGTTGGAACTTCATATTCTCATCCTCGTAGTGTTGGAGGGGATAAAACTCCTTCTACTGAATGTTGAAAAATAAACTCCAATTCCTAATAGGATAAAAGTCTTTTCACGTGTTGTGATGTAATAGTTGCACCAATGGGACACTTAATGAGACATCTTTAGTGTTGTGAAGGTGATCTCCTCTTCATCATTAAAGAGGTTGATGAAGAACTAAGCCTCAAGTTGTCGAACCCATCTATCCAATGTTGGGCATCAATTCTACCTTCGAACATTGGGATATCAAGATTGACTTGGACCTTGAGAAGGCTTTGTTATTGAAATTGTAGTTATACAAAGTTGCATAGAGTAATGAGATGGCGCTAGACTAAGGTGCATCACGAGTTCAAAAAAATGGGGAAAACATTTCAATGTGTTGTTCCATGAAACTGTCCTGAATGAGCTTATGGACTTCTAGGGATGCCTCAAATAAATTATTTTGGGAATTAACCATCTTACTCTTGATACAATGTCCTTTAAGATAATCTGAAATTGATCCAAATAATTGTCTTTTTTTATTGTACACACTTATTTACAAGAATATGAAAACATGTTCTCTAATACCAATGATTTTCATCACGAGGCACATGATGTTGGTGCATAGGACAACCCCATGCTTGGAGACAAGTTGCGAAGTCATAGAATGCGTTAAGCAAACCTAAATGCAATAGTAAGCCAAAAATGTTTGAACGCGGAAGTTGTTTGCATAATGGTGCAAGTTCTATTCAATAGAAAGAATAGGGAATAATATAATGGGGTAAAATGTTCATTAAGGGTAAGAATATAAACTCATGCTCAAAAAGGGAAAGCACCGCCTAATTGATTTGCCTAGATTGGAATGAGATACAAATGGTATGAGAGATACTAGATACTTAAGCATAGGAGTGTTCACTACTATTTGGTATATGGTAATTAGAATGGAACTTTAAGATTTATTGATTTTGAAAGGAATATGCAATATAGAATAAGAACCCTCAATGCAATCTAGCATGAATCACAACTATTAATCAAAACCCCTAGCCATAAAAACAATGCAAAAATTAAAAAAATATAGCCTAATGATAATGTGAGAACCATAAAAACTAGTCCCAATGGAATATATTTGTACAACTTAACCCAAATCCTTGAGTGTGAAGGTCATGTTGTAATTTAATGTTAGATGATATTTATGACCCCATGGAAAGATGGTATGATATCGAAACCTTAACTAGGGTGTCGAGAAAAGTGACATGTGGTAGTGAAGAAGAGTATTGAGAGGGAAGGACAATCCCAAAATACAACACCCAATGAGATTGTTTTAAGTGATTTATAGCCCTTTTGGTATATTAAGGGATATTTTAAGTGTTTAATGATAGTCGAAAGATTGAGCAATAGAGAGCAAGAGATCATGCCATTATCGGTGACAAGTTATTTAGGGGTTCCATATATGTAGTGCTCTAAAGAAAGGGAGGCACAATTAAATTTGTCACATGTCCATAAAAATGTCCCAAATTTTGAAAAACACAAAAAAATAGTTATTAGACATTTTCGATAAATAAACGACAAAATTGTGTCGTGTAAAGCAGCGTTCTCAAGACAAATTTCTATGCATGGCAAGTCATGCTATGTCTTGAAAAAATAATAACTTTACATTGTGGAAGTCGTCTTTCACTCATACAAAAGGCCAATTGGGAGCCACAATAGAAGTGCATGACTTGTCAAGATCCATATCTCATGCTAAAGTTGTCATATGCATCTATTAGATACAAATAGCACATCTACAATCTATACAATATCTTCACTAGGTTAAATTTTTATCATGAGGCAAAAAGTCATTCGCCTAGGTGTAGACCTTGATAAATCAAATATTATAGAAAGATAAATCTTTGGCTCAATGTAAGCATCCCAAAATCTATCTAGTCTGCGAAGTCATCCCAAATACGATCTAATCTTTCGAGTTAGGCTATGGCAAAAAGGAAAAAACTCATTCGTAGTTAAACTTGTTAAAACCATTGGAATTGGACTTAATAGGTTACGCAAAAGCTTAAGCTTATATCTTTCAAAAGCACTTTTTACATTCTTTTGAAATATGACTTTCTGCGTAAACTCCTTATTTTTAACATGGAGATATGCACCACATGCTTAAATTTTTACTAAAAATAAACTATATGAGCCATTAATTAGAAGAGTCTAAATCTTATATCTTGCAATCTTTATAAAATAATTATAGCTACAAACACGGAGAGACAAGATGCCATATGCTTACATTTTTCACTATTAAATAAGCTAAGGGAACCATTCATATGAAGGGGAAAGATCTTTTATAATACAAACTCCTTTACAAAATGACTATAGTTCATCGAGGTTAAAAATGTCAATATACACAAGGCAAATTTTGATGGTTAAACCTCTTAATCATATTGAATAAGTGGTTCACTATAACGCATTTCATTAGGTTAGATCATATCAATTTATTCAAGTAAAAGCAAGTTTGCCTTAAACTTTAAAGATTTTTATTGTATGATATAACGTGGATTTCAAAATTTTAGAAGTACAATTCGTTCTAAATTGCTTTCTTCTTCATTATATCTTAGATTTGCTTTTATAACTTCTAAAAATCTTTAATAAGTTTTTGTTCTATGATATGATGGAAATTTTAAGTGTTATAAGTAGAATTTTCTAAATGCACACCTTACTTCATCAGCTCTAATACGCCTCTTCAATATACTTCAGATTTGCTTCTATCACTCTTATTAAACATATCATATTTGAAATGATAAAAACTTGTAAAAAAATTATCGCATCAAGAAAAGGCTAAACACACAAATATTTTTAACCTTCAACCAATCAATTATTACCATAACTCAATTGATTTGTAAATATAAATCCACACAAGCTTGATAAGGCTAGTTCAACCATTTCTGTCACAATTAAAACAATTTTGTTTTCTCCGATTTATCCCAAACCCTTTTAAACCACAATTCAATACATTTTCCCTTGAAACGGAATTGCTTTTGGAAATATATAGTATATACTGGGCATTAAATGCAGTTTCAGGGTTAAGGATTTTTCAATTAAAAATTCTGCAGAGAATCCCATCAAAATTTCAGGAAAATGGGTACAATAAGAACTCAACCAAGAAAATTATAATCGACCATATATGCATTCCGAGCCTTTCAGAAAATGGTAAAGATTTCTTTTCAATTGAAAGAGCCTTAAATTTTGCTACGTAAGGTGTGAATACCGGCGTAATTGTGCATAGTCTGGCGGGCCTGAGCAACGAGTTCCCCTGTATTTTTGTTCCTCAAATCTACAACCACAGTAGAAAGCCCTCCCTTGTGCCCTAAAACTCTAGCATCAATCTCTATTTCATCCTGCACAGTCACAAAAAGGGGTTTTCATACTATATTGGGGGATAACTACAGAGAAAAAAAGGGTTTTTTTCACAGTTTTACTTACATGGGCTTTGACTACAGAAAAATATGAGAGATTGTAATCCACAGAGACCTTGAGGGTTTATCGCATGTCATAATGGCGGCCCTGCAAACATTGTCTACCATAGACATTATCAGACCTGCACGCCAACGCCCCTCTTCATCCTGTGAATAAATAAATAAAATGTTTGGCCTATGGTCAATCAAAGTAGAGGAGAATTTATTGAATTGAAAGATAGATACGAACCACAAGACGAGGAGGGATTTTGAAGGTGCAGACGACGCGGCCGCTCTGCATTTGATCGATTCGGAGGCCTCTGATAACGAAACCTTCGTAAATGTTGGAAATGGCGGAGGAATCGAGAGATTTGAGTGTTTCTCCGCTGTTAAAATCGTCGATTGTTTGTAGGGATAGAAGCCATTTTCTTGCCCTATCACAGGTATTTTGATCCTCCATTTACAGATTTGATAGAAGATTATTGCTTACTGTGGCTCGCTACTGCTACGATCAGGTAAAAGGGGGCGAACAAATTCAGAGAACCCACTACATTGATGCGACTAATTGCCCCATTATAAGACAAATATATTTTTATTTATTACGAACGAGTTGCAAAGTAGGCTTGAAGGATGTCAATATTTGATTTGTTATTTTCGCTTCTTATATATTTTGGGTTTTTTTAAATGAAAAAAAAATCTAAATTAAAAAATAATTAAAGTCAAAATCTATATTACAAAATTAAATGTAAAATAATAATAAGATAGGAAGAATAAAGATAACTTATTAAAGGCGAGGCCTACCCCAAAACAGTACCCTCATTGATAATTTGTAGGAGAGGAGAACCGAACAATAAAAACCCAAAGTTGAATCTCACGAGGACCAAGTAGAGTAGATCCATTGATGCAACTCTCTAGTCCGAGGCCAAAACCCATTAAATCTACTATGGTTGTCTCAAAATGTCGGTTTGGGTTCGTCTCCCCAATCTTCCTCTCCCCTTTTGGCACCCTGCAGGTTTGTGTTGCTATTGGTGATTCTCTTGGTTGATTCATCAAGATGGATGATGAGCGGTCTAAACAAGGGTTGTTTACTTATGCTCGTATATGCATTGAGGTGGATCTCAGCAAAGGTCTTCCGGACAAGTTGGAGTTAAACCATGATGGCTTCAAGTGGATTCAAATTCTAGACTATGAGAACACAACCTTTCGTTGTCGGTTATGCCATCAAACTGGGCACCTTCAAGAGGCTTGCCCACTATCGCTCAACCGAATTAAAAAAGAAGAAATTGGTTTCTTTGCGGCTTGAAGGTTGTGTTAATGCGAAATCATAAAGCACCCCCAAATGAGTTATGAATCGCTTTTCTAAGGCAGGGTCATTTGGTGTGATTTGCATAACATGGGACCATCTCTCAAGTTGTGGGACTTGCGGACTTGAGATGGCCCTCCGGAGAAAGCCAACTTCTTCTTCCTAATCCTAATGCTAAACTACTCCTAAGGAAGGAAATGTGACTATCTACTCCTAATCTAACAATTCCAAGGAGACAGGGAGAGAGAAAGTGCATAAAGAGGGAAATCCTACACTAACGAGGTGATAACACCAAGAAAAGGGAGTGAGATATTCTATTGAGGGAGAAAGAAACAGAAAAATGGAGATGAGGGAGGTCAGACAGAAGTGACATGGCCCAGATCTGCAAATCATCCATTAAATGTGAAATACATGCACAGAAAACCAAGACTGAAAGGGAGAGGCAGAGAAACAACAAAACGATGCAAAGGGTTGAAGAACGCCACAAAACACGTTTTTATTGCTCTAGAAGGTGCACAAACCATTACATTTTTGGAATAGAGGCACAAATACATTTGCCAGGCATGGGAGAAGGTTCGCTGCTCAAAAATGGCGTCAAGAAACAAATTTGACAAAGTTTCTCTATGCCTAGAATGTCTCTCTTTCTCAAACGAGAAGTGTTACAAGTATATATAGAAAGAAAAGAGAGAGAAGAGGGAAAAGTCGAATCTGCTCCAACCACCATGAGATACGCATTGAATCCTGCCTTGAAAGCTCAACCACTGAATATCAATACCTTCTACAAATCCGCCCACAATATGTCACTACGGTTCCCATGGAGTTGAATAGAATCAAATTTGTGTGGTCAAGAGATTGGATTGCGTTAATGGACTCGTAAGACTCTTCTTCATTTTTCACCTACCAGGGCCACACGCGCAGCCTGGCACTCGTTTGGGCTTCCCTTTTGATATGGGACATGTGGCAGCTAGATTAGAGCAAAAATTGGGCTTGCGGGTCCGCAACTTATCTTTTGCCCTTTTGCGCAAAAAAAAAAAAACGCAAAACTCAAAATACTCTCACAGCCCCGAAGCTCCGCCTTTTGACTCTATTTGACCATTTGCCCCTGCCTCCGTTTCGTCCTGAGACACATGGAGAAGCGCCGCTAGGACACGTGGCTCTCTCTGCTGGCTCTGCTATTTCATTTCCAAGCCCACCTGTAACCTGTTTGTCATCCTGGAATGTGAGCTTGCAGTCTGAGTCGTTTCCTTCATATTTCCCTTATGTGCAGGAGTTGTCTTGACCAAATTTTTCGGGGGAATTTGGGATAACAATTTGGTGACTCATGGGGACATCTACTTGCTAGATGAAGAGACCAGTGGCCTTGAAGCATCCATTGGGCATGGAGTCTACCTGATAAATATGAAACTGATATGAGCTTTGAAACTCTGACCTCTAAGCCATTTGGAAACCCACTGAAACTTGAAGTTGAACTTCATCAAAAGCCAACTGAATGCACTGTGCAAGAGCAATACAACAACACCAAAAACTTTGTACAAACTGAAAATCATACATGCTCCAAATGGAACATGCAGAGTGTGTAAAAGCACTTCTTTTGTTGAAAACAAACCTACCTACACTACTCCAACCAAGAGCAAAGGGAGCTCAAACAAAGCCTCAGAACTAGCAAGGAGAAATAGCTTCCTTCCTAAAAAACGAAAACCACACAACTGATTTGGCACTGAACATGGTTGGTCGGATGAGTGAAAAACTGACCATAAGCCGGTCCTCCACCCAAATCATCAAGGTATCAACATTAATGGAAAATACCTCCTCAAGCTGACTTGCATCGGACTTCTGGAGGTGTTGATGGTGACCCTTGGTACTTTGATGCTCGTCCTCATGCCCTGAAGTAGGCATGACTGGTTTTGGCTTCTCCTTTGGCTCCAATGAAGCCAAGTACTTGATTGGGCACGGTTTGATCCTTTGGATGTGCCCATTTCTCTGAAATTCAACTCCAAAAATGGAGTCTTCTTGTGGACCTTCTTGGATGAATGGCGTGAGAGAGATGATGACATCCTCCTGCCTTTTCTCTTCCTCCTCTTGTGAAGAACATGGGAGAGTCATGTCTTCCAATCTTGGTTCCAGAGGGCCATTATGGAGTGCAGGTTGTTGTTCCTGAATGTTCTCCTCCATGGCAGCAGGTTCATGTGCATGGGATGTGAGAGATGGAGGAAAAAATGATGTGATCTCCATGGGTTCCCCTCCATCAAGGCAATCCCTCAAGTCTGACAGACGGTCTACCTCCTTATTGTCCTATTGCATGTGCTCTACCTCCTCCATGGTGCCTTCCTGATCTGCAACTTGATCACCATGGCTCCCTTCACTCTCAAACATGAAGTTTGAAAGATCAAACTCTTCTTCAACATCAGAGCTTGAAGGGGATGAAGTGGGAGGAAGAACTGAAGGTTCTTTTGTGGCCTGCCCCACACTTGGGGCCTCTTGAAACTATATGGTCCTCCTCCATCATGGGTTCATCAATCAAATCAAGCCCTTGAAATGAAAGCAAAAAATCTTCAATGATGCCTTCTTCATTGAGTGGCCTCAACACTTGATTCGATCTCTCCCAGCTTCTCCTCTTTAATGGGGCTTGGGATTGATTGTTCCTCCTCTTGTTCTTGCTTCTTCTTCTCTACCGCAAACTCGGCCTCAATTTTTGAATCTTCTCCAGTAAACCAGCATCCTCTCGCATAACTATCACCATTATATGTGTCCCCTTGTCCTTGATAAGCTTCATAGTCAAACTAGTTTTGACATTGTTCATATGGGTAAGCATTATGGTCTTGGATCTGATTATAATGTTGATCTGGAGGAGTTGGGAAATACATTGGAGGTGGACTGTATTGTTGTAAGTGTGAGTTCCATGAAGGGAATGAAGTCATGATTGCACAACCTCATGGAATGGGAGAAAATGAAAGAGATGGAAGAAGAAAATGGATGAAATGAGTGGAAATGGATGGAAAAGGTCTGCAACTCAGAGAATGGGTTTTTGACCAGATGGAGTCGCCATATGTGCTTTGAATGTGCCTCCAAAGGCTGAAATCTTCACCAAGAGCACATCGAACCTGATGAAGTGAAGTGGTAAGGTGCTTTAGACCTGTCCCACCGGGCGTGCCAAAACTGTTAATGCGAAATCACAACACCCCCAAATGAGTTATGGATCTACTTTTCTAAGGCAGGGTCATTTGGTGTGATTTGCATAACATGGGACCATCTCTCAAGTTGTGGGACTTGTAGACTTGAGATGGCCCTCTGGAGAAATCGGCTTCTTCTTCCTAATCCTAATGCTAAACTACTCCTAAGGAAGGAAATGTGACTATCTACTCCTAATCTAACAATTCCAAGGAGACAAAGGGAGAGAGAAAGTGCATAAAGAGGGAAATCCTACACTAACGAGGTGATAGCACCAAGAAAAGGGACTAACGAGGTGATAGTCATGCGTTTAATTACAATCAACTATGCAATAGCTGCAAGTGGACTAGGAGTAGGGATATGACAGTACACAATATGATGGTGATGTTGCAAGCTAGCAATTTTCTGTTGTAGGGAGTGTATGAGGCCATCTTTGTCATGAATGAGTGCTTGTAGAAGAGAATTTCTCTTCTTGAGCAATCTATTTTCTTCCAAAAATTTTACTAGGTCCTCCTAAATGGAAAAAACTTTAGTGAACAACATCTCATTCTCAGACTGTAAAGCAAAGATGTTAGAGCACGAATCCATGATAAATGCAAAAACACACTAAAAAAATATAGGAGATCGAGGCTCGCCAAAACTAAGTTTAAAATATTATGGAGTCCTTTTTCCTTATCTCTTAGCTCCAGATCAATACTATGTGAGTAAGAAAGAAGAAAAATATTTTCTTGTGAGGGGTTTGACCACCACAAATGGGCCTCACCCTTTAGTCTTCGACACTTAAAAACAAAAGAGAACCAGGAATATATTGTGTAGACTAGATAATAGGGGTCTTGGGGTGACAACCCCTCGTGGGGTCAAGGGGCAGTGCCTTCTGCGTGCTCTGGTCGTGATATAGGGTGGGGTTGAGGGGCAACATCCCTGAAGCCAAAAAAATTACCCTTTTAAATGACTATCAAAATGGCCCAAAAAATTAAATTTTCACCACAAATTGAACCCCCCAAATTGCTTATAATTACATAGTTTTATTACAATATTTTGTCCACTTTTGTAAAATGTAGCTCCCAAAAAAATGTAATACACGCTTTGAAATAATTGCATTTCAATAAAAATTTTAAAAAAATCTAACTTCATAGTGGGAGGTGAATCAACCTCTTCACCTCCACAAACCCGAATTCTTTATAAGAGGGTGCTCCATCACTTGCACTATAAAGCACTTCAAGAATTTTAATAGAAATATTACTATTTAAAATCTTACCCGATGTGACTTGGAAGTTAAAACACAACGATCTACCCAACTATCTTGGAAAATGGAGTGTGATGGGCATTGAGATGGAAAGAAATTTTTGACGTGGTGGTCAATAGAAACATTAGGGTTCAAATGAGCACAAATATTTTTATTTTATTGGTTTGGCCGCTACATGGAGCCAATCCACCATCAAACAAGCCTAAGTTGAAAGAGTTTGAATGATGGCCAAAGATAGATCATCCCCAATACAATCCAAAAAATGGTGAGGTGAGCAATAAAAGCATAGAAGCAGCCGAGTGTAGATTTGGAAGATATCACCGAGACAGAAGGAGGAAATGAGAAAGGTTTAACCTGAAAGATGATGCAACCAAGATGATTGGGAGCTCGTAGATCTTTGAGGTGGGATTTATGTCCATTGAGAATGATATGTCGAGTTGGGCTTGTGACCACATACCAAGCAATAGAAGCAGACAAGTTAAAATGGGCCGACATCGAGCACATTCACCAAGTAAGTTAGATCTAGCAAAGGGCTTGGTCAACCGTCAAATGGCTATAACACAACTGAGTCATAGGAAAACTGATCCAACCACCAACAAAGAGGATGACTTGCTAAGTTAGAAAGGGTTGTAAAATGTGTTGGGGATAAGATGCCAAAAATTGAGACACCTTCAATCTACATCTGAACCAGGGATCTTCATATATAAACCAAAAAAATCAGGGGCCAAGTAGATCAGAGTAGAGAGGCCACCAAGCCACTTTTGTTTTAGGCTTTAGATGTGAAGGAAGATCTTCTCACGAGTTAGGTCCAAGCCAAAATTAAACCGATCCAAGTAGTGAAGAACCGCAAATCAAGATGATGATCCACAACCACCAATCTGTTGTGTAAAAATCGATTCCAAAATGAGCCAAGTCAAGAACAAAGAGAGGGATGAATTAGGGGCATGTCAGGCCAAAATAAATAGAGGATTAATGCCTAAGGAAATGGCATATCTGAGCAATAAGCTCCAAGAAAGGGCCAACAAAGGTGTTTTAAATAATACCCATAATGGAGATAACTCCAAACAATGCCCAATGATAACCTCAAGCTAAGCACACTTAAGGTGAGTTGTGAAAATGTTGAGGTGAGCCAACCAAAGAAAAAATCAAGTTAAAACAAAATATGGAACGAAGTGAGTTCGTAAATTTTCACTCCAAGCACGAGTTATATGACGAGATGGAAGATCCTGAACAAAGGTGTGTAGATCATAAATGATACTTTTAGGGCTGAACCAAAAAATATATGTAATTACGAGGCCATTATAGAGCCAAAAATAATCTTGCAAAATAATGACCTCACAATCCAATAGAACCCTACAAAATGCTTTCACAAAAACTGAGCAATGGCTCTTGAAGCATGCTCTGATACCATGTCGGAGAAGCCAATGCTTCTCATCCCAGGATCACTCCAACAGAATAAACATTACCACAACCATGAAAGTGCACAAAAATCAACTCAAAGCTTCATAATAGAATGATGTAATTGATGTACATATAGGAGGAGGAAAGTGCAACTACTACCTAGATTAGTGGTGAATAACTCTCACTAACTAATAGTAGCAGTAGAGTTGACTCCACACAACTAATAAGTTAACTCAACACACTGGTACACCTAAGAAATCTAACACAAGTGTAAGAATTATCCCGATAAAAAAGTATAAATAATAACCTACACTAACATCATTTCCTAAACCCACACGATTGACTCCTAACAAATCAAAGATAAATAAGTGAAAATGCCTACGTTATAATTGTGATAAAAAATGGAGTAAAGATCATAAATGTCCTAAGAATAAATTATTCTACATTGAGGGTCCTACTGAGGAAGAAGATGAGGAGGAATAAGATGATTTAGAGGAATATGTTCCTGCAATCGAGGTTGAAGAATCTCAACCAACTATCTCTTGCCATGTCATTTCAAGAATCAACACCCCAAAAATACTCAAGGTTATTGGGTTCATTAAGAAACAAAGGGTGACAATATTAATTGACTTTGGAAGTAATCATAAATTCATCAATCATAAGTTGGCCATAGGCTTACATTTCATCATTTATCTAGCCCCATAGTTTTAGGTCATGGTTGCAGATGGAGGTAAAGCTAATTGTTTAGGAAAATTCCATTAAATTAAGCTATATATGGGAGTTTACCTTCTATATGGCCCCATGTA
Organism: Taxus wallichiana var. yunnanensis; assembly: GCA_018340775.1. Taxonomy (NCBI): domain Eukaryota; kingdom Viridiplantae; phylum Streptophyta; class Pinopsida; order Cupressales; family Taxaceae; genus Taxus; species Taxus wallichiana. The sequence goes on along the minus strand of CM031234.1, from coordinate 420,720,977 downwards.
CACCATTTCAATGGGAGGAGAAGATGTTGTGTTAGGGATCTAATGGCTTACTACTCTTGGGAATTGTTGAGATGAAATTCAAGGACTTTTTCATGTGGTTCCATTATGAAGGAAGGAATTTTGAGTTGCATGGGATGAAGGAAAAATATCCAAAATTGGTAAGTTCTCATCAAATGCAGAAGATTATTAGGAAGGGTGCATATGGGTTTGTGGCACAATTATTCTCAATGGAATCTCAACCATCAAAAACTCTATACCATTAGACCTATATGCCATTATTAATGAGTACTCAATGGTGTTTGGGAATATTCCGAAAGGGTTGCCACCTATGAGTGATCATGATCATATTATTCAACTATTACTAGAGATACAACCACCCAACATCCAACCCTATAGGTACCCTTATCTCCAAAAGAGAGAAATTGAGAAGATGGTACAAGTGATGATGGAAGAAGGTATCATTCACCATATTCAAAGTGCTTACTCTTCTCCAGTGGTGATGATCAAGAATAAGGATAAAGGTTGGTGCATGTGTCTAGACTATAGGGAGCTCAAAAAATACACAATGAAAGATAAGTATCATATTCATGTCATTAAATATTTATTAGATGAATTACATGGTGTTGTTTATTTTACAAAATTAGATCTTCAATCAAGATATCATCAAATCAGAATTCGTGATGAAGATATTCATAAAACAACATTTAGGACACATGAGGGCCACTATGAATTTTTAGTAATGTTATTTGGAATTACAAATGCACCATCTACTTTCTATAGTTTAATGAATTCAATCCTTTGTCCTTTTGTGGAAGCTTTTCTTGGTATTCTTCAATGATATATTAATCTACAATAAGAATTCGGAGGAAAATTTATAACATGTCAATAAAGTATTGGAAAATCTTGAATAACACCACCTTTATGCTAAGCCCTACAACTATGCTTTTGAAGTAATGAAGGTAGAAAATACTTGGGTCATATCATGTCTCATGAAGGTGTAAAAGTGGATCCTCATAAGATCCAAGCCATGGTGGATTGGCCGATTCCTAAAAACCTCAAAAACCTTAGGGATTATTAGGGATTACAAGTTATTATTGTAGGTTTGTGAAGAATTATGGTAGAATTACAACACCACTCACATAATTATTGAAGAAAGAGTCTTTTCATTGGAATAAGGTAGAAACCTAGGAATTTAAATCACTGAAGAAGACCATGTGTACTAGTCCAATTCTGGCTACCCCATATGTGGCACAGTGCAATAATTATGCAATAGGTCTACCCCATTTCATTTGAGATTCATCAACTAAAATATATAAGAACCTATAAAAAACAACATATGAGAAGGAAATTATGGCTACTCTTCATGCATTCAAACAATGGAGGTTGTATCTCATGGGTCAACACTTCAATGTAAAGATAGATCATGAAAACTTGAAATATTTCTTAGAGAAAAGGATCTCATCTGAAAAACAAAAAAAATAGGTCACTAACATGTTGGGATATGAATTTGAGATCATTTATAAAAAGGAAAAGAAAATGTGGTAGTTGATGCACTATCCAAGAGAGATGAGTCCATAGAGGCATTATTAAATGCCATGTCCATACTACAAGTAGATTGGGTAGATAAGGAAAGATTTGAATGGAAGAATGATACGAGACCAAACTCTAATTCAACATCCCCAACATGATACAATCACTTCAAAAAAATGAATTGAATGGGGATGCATTGTGGTATAAGGACCAATTGTACTTATGCAAAAACTTTACCCTTAAAATTTAGGTTCTCTCGAGCTCCATGCTTCTCCAGTGGGTGGCCATTCTAGATTCCTAAAAACTTATCATAGAATTAAGCAAGATTTCTTCTAGGAAGGGTTGAAAACATATGTCCATAAATTTGTAGCGATGTAACAAGTGTGAAACTATTAACCTCTATCTATTCATAATGAGCAGTGAGAATAGGTTTTAATGGATTTCATCACACGATTTCCAAAATCTAAAGGGAAAAGTGTAATTATGGTGGTTGTGAATAGAATCACCAAGTATGCTCATTTTTGCTTTGTCACATCCATTTACAACAAGTATAGTTGTCATATCGTTTATGGATATAGTTCAAAATTTACATGAAACACCCAAGATTATATCAATGATCATGATCCTATATTTACTAGAAAATTTTGGACTGATTTATTCTCATGTTTGGGTACTCAATTGGCTCATAGTTCATCATATCATCCCCAAACTGATGGACAAACTGAGGTAGTAAACAAATATTTGGAGGGGTATCTACGATGTTTTACTTTAGATAAGCAGGAGAGATGGGTTAAGTGGCTACCACTTGTAGAATGGTGGTATAACACTTCATTTCATACTTCATCCAAAATGTCCCCATTCCTAGCATTTTATGACTACCATCCACCATCCCTCACCTCTAACTTAAGGTTCCAACCTAAAGGAAGGGAAATTGAAGATCTCATTAAACACCAACAAGAGAATCTCTTTATCTTGAAAGAGAACTTGTTTGTGGCACAAAATTACATGAAACAATAAGTTGATCAACACTATAGTGAAAATTTATTTGAAGTTGAAGACATGGTTTTGCACGATTGCATCCATATACTATATTTGGAACAATAGAAAAAATATTTAAAGAATCACCCAAATATTATGGGCCTTATCAAGTGTCGCAAAATATTGGCACTGTGGCATATAAACTGGAGCTTCCTTAGTCAAGTAAAATACATCCAATTTTCCATGTTTCTTGAATGAATAAGGTCATTGGGTAGAATTTGTCTTCTCAATCAAGTATACAAAGATTGCTTTGAAGATGGACCCATCATCTTGGAACTGAAGGAATCCTAAAGGCACACACTTAGAAGTTGAGGACAAGTATCATCACTGAGTATCTGATCAAATAGAATAATTTGGACATTGAAGATGCAACATGGGAAGATGAAGCATTCGACAAAAGCATTAAAAGATTACCAACATTGGGGACAATGTTTCTTTGAAGGGGAGGGGCATGCTACGCCCTTAACCATAGGTCATATATCGGGATATGGATATCCAAATGTTCTTTAGCATAATCTCTTATCATGTCATCTCATATTTAATTATGCTTTATTATGCTTAGTGGGTTGGCCTTGGGGATATGCATAACATAATAACATATATAGGAGCTAGAGAGTAGGATATGATGATCATATTGAGCACTTGAGTCTTATCTTATGGTTTGGAGGTTACCCCTCAAAGTGGCAAAGTTGTTATGCTTGCATATTGTGATCTTTCTCTATATTTTAGTGTTCTTTTGGAATTACATTACTACTGATATTCAGATCTATCTAAGTAATTTCATTACATATAATGGCTTCATTTCCAATTTTGTAAGGGTTAGATAATGTTTCAATTATCATTAATGATTAATTAGTGAATTGATTGATATTCCTAGAAGATATGATATGTTTTTGTTTTAACATATTGAGCTGTGTACAAGTTTCCATTATTGGCTTGCATTCTATTGTATTCACACTACTTTGTTGAATGGAACTTTTATCAAATGAATTCATTTGAATGATTATAATGATAATGCTTTAGAATAAATCTGGTTTCACCTAAATACTAGATAAATATTCAATAATCCATTAATCGATGATGTATTATGTTAGATTTGTTATCTAACCTAGTAAGACTTGATAATCTTTTGTGCCTTGGGGAGCACTCAAGGGAAACCTTGGATGACATGTTGGAATTTCCAGTGTAGTTATTTATCTATATTGGCATGTGTAAGGGATGTACAAGTATAAGAATGCATTAGGAACATTAGGAAAGCTCCAACAATATGGGGCTTGAGTTTCCTACAATTATATAGTTTATATGTCAAGTCTGGATGTAGCTCATATCATATTTGAGATTATATAGATTATAGTCAAGACCACAAGGAACTCTACTATTGCACACATGCCATTAATACTCATGCCAACATGGGGCAACTTTATTATTACATACATGCTTTCATATTGATATTTTACCCTGTTATAAAAAATAGTATTTTTTCCTTGCATATTTTGTGCATTATCACTTTCTTTTGAGATAATTGATTCATAGGTTCATCCTGCACATCACAAAGGGGTATATGTCCCATTTGATTTATCTTCAGACCCTAGGTCTTTAAGACATTTTTTTTCTTCCTCATATGAAAGTAATCATGTGATGGTTATCTAATAAGTACACAACACTCTTCACTTAGTCCACTACTAGTCACACATATGCACCATAGATTATGAGATGTGGATTTCACATAGGTTTCTTCATAGTTTTCAACACTCCAACATTATTCATCCCGATTCTTAAATATATTATTTCATTCGCACATGTTTCCCCTATGTTACAAGGACACATGCTTCCATATCACAAATGCATGAGCATGAATGCAATTGTAGAATATTCCAAATTATTCACTATAAAGATAATATGATTTCTCTCACCCTTTGAATTTTAGCTTTGCTATTATTCACACACTCGATGTTAAGAACTCTCAATAAGTGGCAAGGTGATTGCAACTTCTTTGTATCCACATGATTGATTTTATTTTGATATGTATGATACACATTAAATGTGGGGCAATATGAAGATACCTAATTTTTGTATGGGAATAATGAAATGTTATGATGATAGTGTATGTGTATGTTTACTAACTATTAGTCAAGATTAATGTTTTGTTGGGTCACATTTCTTTGTTGAATGAATTTTGATATGTTCATTAATGTTTTGTGTGATTTTCAACGCTTACAACTCAATCTTTCTCTTAACAACTCTATATTCTTCTCTATCTTGTCTTACCTGTTTCTTATTTCTCTTATTTTTTCCCTCTCACCCGGTTCTCTCTTCCCCATGTTTTCTATTATTTTGATATTTGTTTCCTAAGACGTGCAACATGATTGTGATATATTAGAATCGTAACACTATGGTTCCAATCACCTTCTTGGTGAGTCCTTTTACCCTTGTTTTGGGTCCCTTGGGGTCCCTTGTTTATCTTTGTCCACTTTTCCTTCCCATTATGTGTCTGTTTACGCACTAATAGGGTTCTAATTTGAATTCAATTTTTTTATAAATACATCAAAGTGTATTTAAGATGTGATTCATACATAATTGAGCTTGTAATTATAAGGAATTCAAATTTTTTCAAGACCATCCCCATTCCAAAAGAAAAATGAAGCTTTTATATAAGAATATCAAACATTTATTTGTTCCATTCACAAGAGCATTGAAATGATAAGGGTTGCGACACTCATATTGCATTTGACTATCTATTGAACTATATTATACTTGGTAGATCGATTGTCGCCATGTTTAAAATTCTAGGGCTTGATAATAGTGATAAATGCGACACATGCTCCCATTGACTCCCTTCAGTTTTAACACTTTTGCAAGGTGTTGTAGGCTTATTAGGGTACCAAGGAAAGAGAGTTGTTTATGAATGACTTGGAACAAATTCTAGAAAAGTGAGAGGGTTTTGGAGTATATGAGTAGAGGAACGTCAAATCAATATCACAATATTTGTCAAGTAGCTCAAACCATATTCTTGTGGTTTTGATTGTGCCACTAAAAGATTGTTACAATTTTGGACAAGGTTGTTTGTTTTGACTTATTTTTCTAAGTCTACTCAGCCTTGTCATATAGATGTGTTTTTGACTACTTGTTTCTAACCACTATATGTAGAATTGAGAATAAATGTGTATCACTCTAAAACCCTAATTATTTGGCATTTAACAAACATTTCAATTATTCTAAATTTATATAATCATTCAATTTGTGTAGTTGTGTCTACTTTTTATTTATATTTATTTAGAATTTATTACACTTTGGTGTAGCTGATTTATTACATTATTAATTCAAAACTCACTACATCTATATTATGATGTCACATTGAAAGTAACATTCCAACGAAGATAATGATTGTTTGGTTGTGGATTTTTAGTTGATGAGCCTACCCTTTCCCCACATATGACTTTATAGTCCCCCATAAACAAAAAGGGAAAAACTCTCATCATAAAAAATAAAATAAAATTATGTTAACATCGACTCTTTTCAACTCCAATCTTTACCTTTTATTTGAAATTGTGTAACTCATTCCACATCTAAACTAGTATCACACAATGAAAATGACATACATACATACATACATACATATATACACATATAACATCCAACACTTTTAAAAACCCTAATTTTACCTTTTCTTGGAGATTCTCAAATATCCCCACTGAACATTGCGAGTGCATTTAGAAAAATATTAAATATCAATAATTATCTTTAATAAAAAAATATTATAAATTACAACGATTTTCTAAAGTAACATCAATATTAATTTTTAAAATGTATGTCAACATTTAGAAACGGCCAAAATCCGTATAAGTAGGAAATACTTAAAAATTAAAATAACGTAAAACATCGAATTCTGTGTCCGCCAGAAGCTCATAAATTCCCAATCTTTGTTTGTTACACATTGTTTACATTCTTCTTCCTCCAAGTCCAGATCTTTGTGCAGCAGGTGAGGGGTTCGAGTCATGGCAGCCTACGCAGCGGCCTCGGCTCCGCCATACGCAATCCTTCTGTTGACAGTGGTGGCAATTGTTCTGGTGGTGCCGTCATTTATAGCAGAACAGAGCAGCCTGTTGGAGATGGTGAGCGAGATAAATCCCGTGATGGCAATGGTGGTGCCGCTGGGTTTGGTGTTGCTCATAAAATGGCTCTCGTCGGGGGTAACAGAGCAGCAGCAACAGGGTTTCCTGTACCAACTTCCAGAGGACGGGATCCCCCTCTCGGATCCCCTGTGGGCGTCGCCATTGTGCTTTTCATTTTGTTGCTCATGATCTGGTACCAGTCTTCTGGAGACGATGATTCGGAGGAATGAAGGAATTACTGTATATTATGGCAGGAACTCTGTAACTATTTTGGTTTTTTTTTCATAGATCTGGTAATTTGCTGAAGGAAATGTTCCTGGATGTATGTGGTTTTCTGTTTTCACCAGATTTTGGTTGAGTGAAAATTATGTTTTTGCATTGAAGATATTTCAGATTTGGTCCTCCTGTTCTGGATTAGATTTACAGGGGCTCGTTTCAGGGATGGATTTGAGTGAAATTACCGTTATCCTCAACATTTACTGAGTAATGTGCTTGATAGATTTAACATGTAATTTTAGCAAATAATAATAATAATTACGAAAAGGGGGAGCTATGAACTGGATATTATGTGCGTTGTATTTACTCCTGTTCAAGTTGTGACAAAAGGTTAATGCAAAAAAATACTAGTATTTTCCAGCTTTCAACAATCATATTTAATACCTAAACAACGGTTACAAGGGTCCCACACCCCTTTTTTAATTAACATCAACAACAGAAATTTAAAAATAAATAAAACTAGCAATCATGCATGAACAATGCAATGGAGATGTGTTTGATGAAGTTAAAGTTGAGGGAGCGAAACATAACAGGGGAAGTGTAATGATGAAGAAGGGGTTTTAGGGAGGAGAAGTTCAACGGTCGTGGTCTCGCATTACTGACTGGAGATGAGGACCATAGGCACGTGCTCGGGAACCATGCCCCCCTTCTTTGTCCAATACTCAACAATCACCTCGGTTTTCCAAAGAGGCCAAAGCCATGGGCAAAAGTTGTTATTTCTAATCTTGGGAAGCTAGGCACCGAGCTTGGTGGTGTGGACATGTGTTGGCAACATGAGCTCGGGGGCATGTCAATGGCATAACCGAACATGTGACACTAGTCTCGCTATGATCCCCTGTGAACAATGTCGAGGTTGTATTGTTCATTGTTGATGAGAACTTTTCCGTAGTCAACATTGAGACCCACACCAACATTCCATTGGAAAAATGTCGCTTGTATTGCACATTGTTGTAGAACGTCACAACCCACATAAACGCAAAACAAAGGACTCTTCCCACACGTAGGTCTCCCCAATTAAGGTGCGCCATGAGGACAATAGAGACATGGACGTACGTCGATGACCGGGGCCGTTATTGTCTCCATCACTCAAATTTTTGGCATTGTCCACAAGGCTGTAGTCATAAAGGTAAGGGTTTCACCCCATCTCTGTTGCCATTTATTTGGACCTTCAAACGATTCGACTAAGGTACTCATTTAATGGTTTATTTGCTCGCATGCTTTCCATTGGAATGGATATTATGTAATCTATATGATGTGCAAATTTGGCAAGTAAAGTATCAAGGCGAGATGAGGAAAACTAACCTCAAGAATCCCGACATATCTTTCCTTAAACTCAAGTGCAAAATACACAAGTGTTAAAGCTCAATGCAGCCACCCTAAAATATACGAGATGGAGACAATGATGTTATTTGTCTAAGAAATGAAGATGACTTCAATGAAGCAATTAGACAGGAACTAAAACCTTTGGATCATATGAGTGGAATGATGGAACATTTAAGACATAGACACAATCACTGTAGCCATGGATTCACATTATGTGTTCCATTCAAGATGATTATGCCTTTATTTTTGCACCATGCCGCGAAGACTCAATTCATCCTATAAGCAATTCATATATGCCTCATGTTCTCACATTCATTTCTAGTTTTATAATGTCTTTATTGTTGTAAGGTATGCAAATTTAGTTCAAATATCCCATTGAGAAACTGTGAAAGTCAAGCGGCTACTCTAGAGTTGTGCGTGAAAAGGACTTTTAAGGTTTGACATTTGAAACTAATATTAGAAAATATGGGTCGTTTGGAGTGAGAGAATGGATTCCTTTTGAATCGATATTGATGGAGGGTTGCTGGATTTTATAGTTGAGCTAAAGTTGGATACTTGGATTCCATTGCCCTCACAATGCACCTTTTATAGTAATTGGATCTATATTTATTTACCCCTTGATGTAGGAAACAATATGTATGGTTTTGAGCTAATTTAGGGTTCTTTTTTGTGCCCTAGTTTAAAAGTTTTTAAACAAGAAATCACACATGAAATGTGTGATGGAAACGTCGAAGAGGATGCTTCGAAGAAGTTAAAGTTGAGGGAAATAAACAAGGGAGGAGGAAGAGGGTGACAAAGAAGGAGATTGAGGGAGAAGTCATGGATTGTGATAAATGTTGGGGGAACCTATGCAAAAATCCTCTTTCTTACGACTAGACATATATGAAACATATGTCCGTCATTGACCATTAGCAAAACACCTTGACCTATCATTTCCCTAATGCTTGCCATGCATAGCTAATGAAACTTGCATTTGGAAATGCTTTTTAGCACAATTAATGGTTGAGGCTTTGGCAAAAGAGGGAAACAAATTTCATGCACATTGTTTCCTCCTTTGATCGTCTAGGTCATCCAAGGTTACAAAAAGGGAATGTTTGAATTTGAAGATTATAATTTGGTGGATGGTTAGAAAATTATAATTCGGTGTAGGTCAATGTGAAGATTATAATCTATTAACGAGACAACAAATCTAAATGCATGGAATATGTTGAATGCATGGATTTCAATGGAGGATAGTTGGAGGAGATGACTACTCGTATGTTGAGGCATGGGGACATGAGTATCCAACATCATCTAGTTGTTTGGAAAGTCGAGCAATGTAATGTTTAACCACCACATGCGGTGTGAAACAATGCTTGGGATGAAGGAAGATGCAAACTCTAGTGATTATGTTAGTGTTGCGAGGAGATGTTAGATGCGAGAAAGAATGGATCATAATACTCAATACATGCTCCATAATGCAATACGATTTCAAGCTCTTCAAAGAAATGACAATGTGAAGACCGATCCCCTGTTGATTCCAAAAAACGATGCAAATCCAATAATACAAATTGAATTCAATAGATCTAGTTAAACTCAATGTTAGTGTAAGCTTCTTGCTAGCATGATCTTGATCAAGCACGGGGAGATGAGGCAATCACTTTACAGGGGTCTTGTAGAGGAGGAAAAGTGAGGAAAAATAACAAAAGGTGTTTTCCAAGGTGGAATGAGGAATGGGGGACCCTTCTCGTGGGACCTCCTCTCCTAAATAAAAACACTCTAAAATGGTTTTACCGGACATATATTGTCATAAGGCAAGGAACAAACAACCTAGAGTTATCAGAATTTGTTGGCAACAATTTAGTTTGGAAAAAAGTATATCGACATAATTCCCTATTAACATTAAAAATCCAACAACTTGTATCGTTCAAAGTATTTTTGTTAGTAATTTGTAGCAGACCTTTCTTTTTATGTGTATATAAGTGATGGTGTCTACTTTTATAGTATGTGTTTTTTCGATGCAATGGAGAATTCTTTATTTGTGGGTTAGTTTCTATTTTTTGCGGTGGGTAGTAGGTTGGATTATAAGATTCACACTTGGGGTCTTTCCACCCCCAACACTGACAAGTACATCTACAAAATGTAATATGAGTCAACCTAATTAAAAATAGTAGCAAGATTAAGAATAACGTTGCACCACATCTATTAAAAGCCATACGAGAGGGCTTCTTAAGTCAATGATGCTACCTTGTCCATTAGTTCTATGAAATCAAGACTGGTGTAGTCTTGTTTAATACCAACAATAGTTATGTGCGCGAGCACTTCATCCAGCACAAGTCTAGGTGCTCACCGAAGCGCGCGTAGCCATCAAGTCCCTCATTTTCTTTGTTTATCAAGATGTTAGTATGCATATTCATATTCATAATCATTCATTCAAGATGATATGTCATAACATAAAGAGATGACAACACATATAATAAAGAGGTTATTCATATGTCATAACATAAAGAGATGACAACACATATAATAAGGAGGTTATTCATAAACAATAACTAACAATATTTGAATACTTATTAACCCATGTTTAGACACAATGACCTTGACAAACCATAAGCAATTATCCATTACTAATATAGTTCATTACACAATAGATAGGTTGATTGCAATGTTTCCGAGTAAATCCATGCACCTTTGGACCATACACACTCCTATACATACTCTATACAGATACTAATACTATATCTGAACCCACTCTCTATTCACACTAGTCAAAACAAGAATGCATTACCCATATTTATACTCGGTGGGGACTTTCCCTTCACCGCCTACATGCACCCTTCCTAATAATAGGTGTGCTTACAATAGCTTGCATGTTTTTCCAACTTGTCATAATAATAGATAAAGCTATAAATAAATCCATGATGTATACGCTTTATTCCTATTATTAGCATTCTCCATGCATTTCTCCTCTTCCTTGCTCTGCATGTGCTTTTCCCAATTATATCCCTTGTTTAGCCGCTAAGTCATCTCACTTTTTCTATTTCTAGTCTTTACTTGGGTAGCACTCCAACCTTGCTTTTCTATTTTTAGCGTTCTTGGAAAATCAGCTAAATCCTTGATCCTTTGTATGCATGCACGCAACCTTGTGCACCGACCTATTTCACCGTCGTGCACGCCCTTGCGTCTACTCTATTTTCCTACGCGTGCACCCTCGCACGTAAGCCTCTCGCGCTCTGTTGGTACTTAGTCAATTTTCTCCGACCAACATTACCCCACACTAGGGATATTGTCCATCCTCAACAATATGTCAACAAAGAAGGCCTTCGATGAATGAATGAATAAAGAAATGGAAGACCAAAGAATGGTGGGGCATATACCCAATGAATCAAATAATATAAAAATTCTTGTGCGTGCGTTCAAATTATTCCTGGGGTGGCTAGAGTAGTTATGGGAACTCCGTCTTCATGATATTCTCCAACTCTTCCCACCCTGCAAGTTTCTTTGCATTTGCATCCGACACTAATTCAACAATGTACTGTACCGCTTAAGGGTCATTTCTTCACCCTTTTTCTTTAACTCCTTGATATTTCAAAGAAGCCCCGGTGCCATTCCCTCCAATGCATCCATCTTCCATGCAACCAATGAGCCAAGTTCCTTGAGCCTTACCTCAAGTGTGTCCTTCACAACCTTAAACAAATAACTCTTCCGCATAATCTCAACCACGATCTCCTCTTGCCCAACCTTACTATATTTCTTGGCTCCCTGTGCTTGCTTAAGTTCGGCCTCCTCCTGAGTGGTGTGTGCCTTGAGGATGGGATCAAGGTCTTGACAGTTATTAAATGCGCACCTTGCCTTTTTCATTGCATCCTTGATCATGGTGCTCAACACCTCATATTCAACTATTTTGTGCACCACGCTTCCTTGTTCTTTTCTCGCTCTACAACCAACTCTTCTTCTAACAATCCTTGCACATACTTCTTTTCATGTAATAACATTCTTACCAAGTCTTCCAAGTAGTGAAATTCGATGGATATTCATCCTTAGCATTCTCTACTAGGTCGGGGCGTTGTTGTAATTGCATTTACAATATGAGCGGCTTTGTTAAAGGCATATTTTGCACACTTATCTGCCTTTCCCAACTCCTCTGTGAGTTGTTAGTGTGTTCATGAATAAATTAGATATGCTATGGAAATGAAGCAAAAACATATAACCTCAAAGAATGAACCTAATCTACACTAAACCATCATGATAAGAGCTAAACAAGAGCACTTTTATCATTGTATGAACTTAGATTAACTCTAAAATAACATGATATATGCTACTCTCTACTCTTTAGATCACTAATTAAACATTGAACCTAAAAAGATCAACTTAGCAATCAAAGGGGTGATTAGTTGTTTATGGTTCTCAAGCTTTCAAGAATGGAGTCTCACCATTAATGGCTACAAGGCCATATGGTTCTCTCTATTTACTTAAAACTTGGTTTAATGGATGCAAATGGAGGCTATTAGCTCAAGATCAATGGAGGGAGTAAGTTTAAGATCAAATGTCTAATTAGTTTAAAGCTAGTCAAAAAAGGATGAAACTCCTTCTTCTTTTATTGATGATTAAGAAGAAATTGTACATAGTATGAGAATGGAAGACATTGAGAATAGGGGAAAAGTGGCTAACTCTTTTCACTCACAAGTGAAAAATCTCTCTCATGAACTTACAAGAATACAACTAGCTAGAAGAATTTCAGAATTAGAACCCTTTGGAATGAAGAGCTCATTACAATTTATAGCAAATCTGAATTGTCCTTTCACCTCCCTCACATGACTCTTCATTTCCATATTCCACTCATGACCTTTCATTTTCCATGAATTAAGTATTTCTCTTATAATTTTGAGAAAATAATTTTTACAAATTTAAAATAGGTCACTTAAGTGAATAGGATGAAATACAATGATGACACATAATGAAGAATTAGAATGGAGAGAGAAAGAAGAGAGGGAAAGAGAGGAAGAGGGAAGGGATGGAGGGGAAAACACTCCTTGTGATGAAATGATTTGAATGCCTTGATGCAGCCATGAAATTTGAGTGAAGGATTTATTCCATTGGTGATCTTCTACACTGATGAAGATTGCTCCTTGAATAAATTTGAATCATTTTCCCAATCTAGTGATGACCATGCAAACTCTATGATGCATGGACATCCTGGACCATAGAATGAGTGTTTAGAAACATTGTTATGATGTTTACCACTACAAGCTTGAGATGAACACATACAATGCCCATGATGACCCTCCTTGAAACTTGGTTGATGAACCCTTTGACTCATTGAAATCATTTTGACCAATTCACTTTGAATCACTCGGTTCCTTAAGTGATGAAGATGAATTCACATGATGTGCCTTGTGATGCCTTGCTTTGTAATATTGATTTTAAACCAACCATCTCTTCAATGATGATGAAACTAGAGGACCTGCACTATGAAATTCATGTTTCCTTAACACTTTTCAACTCATGAAACTTACTATATTTATTAAAAGGGATTCCAAAAAGTAGTAAGGTGAGTGAAAAAAAATCATATGCAATTTCCACTGCCAAAATGAAAACTTTCTATTTTTAGAATATGAGCATCATGCTCTGCTATTCTAGGGCATATCACCTATCTTGCTCAATTTCACCTTCTGAACCATCTACCATATTCCAACCTCCTTTGTTCCCAAGATATTGCTATTTTTAGCACATTTCTATTTTTAGTAAGTTGTTATTTGGGGACCTTATTAGGGAAGAAGTCATTTTTGTCTTACTTTCCATTTTACCCCTTTTTTGATTGTCTGAGTGATCAAACTTGTAATTCAAGTGGGACTCATCATTTATAGCATGTGAGGAAGTATAACATATGCTATTTTTAGTAAGTGGTGAAAATGACCTTTTTTGTGATGGGAACAAATTTTTTGGATTCGACTCTTCGTCATGAACTCGTGCTCAATTTTCATCATGATTCACTTTCCAAAGAAAGCTCAGAAATGAAAAATGAAAATTTATGTCTAGTAAGAGCTTTGGGTATGGAGCTACTAGGGAAGAATACTGATAAAAAATCAGTCCTTCATATCTTGAGAAACTAGAAACTTCATCATGTAAAAACTAGTTTGAGAGAAACTAGATTTTTTGGAGACCCTTCCCTCTGAATTTTGGATGATTTCACCTGCCGGATCTTGGGAATTTGAAAATTTCTTCAAAGAGGGAAGAATTGATGATAAAAAAACATCCCTCCATATCCCTAAAAAATAGGGACTTCATGGCATGAAAACTAGTTCACGTGAAACTAGATTTTTCAATGATCATTCCCTCAATTTTGTGTGATTTTTCCCCTTTGGAACCTTGAGAAGTGGAGAGGTAGCTCGCTGATTTTTTCCACTACTATGTCATGGAAGCCATTAATGGAGCTTGAAATTTTAGGTCTGGTTTTTTTCTCCATTCATGATGAAATCAACTCCATTGATAGGTTTTTTCTTCTTGTCTCACTGGTGAAATTTTCTTCAATCTGATTTTGATCGGTAGTTCGGTTTGATGGAAATTGAACTTTTTCTTCGTGGAGCCGGAAGGAGAAATTTCTTTTGTGAGAATTCATATTGCATGAGAAGGTTTGAGAGGTTTGAATATGATTTTTAATGGCCTTAAAGAGATAATAACTCAAAAATATATGGTTTTTCAATTCGTGCACCTTGGTTTGGAAGATTTCTTCAAATTTTGATTTCATGTGCAATGGGGATTTCAACTATTCTTCTTCTTTTTCTTTTCATCTTCTTCTTCTTATCTTGATGAAAAATATTCTTTGAGACCTATGTATATCACCATGGGGTAAGGTATTTCATTTCCTTTGGTGAAGTTGGTTTGAGCTTTGGCAATGGTGAGTGGTGGTGAGAAGTTGCAGAGGAAAGTTATGGAGATATGAGTTGTGCATGAGGAGTTAGAATGTTAGAAGTTAGAAAGGAGGTAAATATTTAAAATTTTAAAATCATGAGAGAGGGTTGGAAAATTTTTTTTCCCTGACATCCCTCACCTCAAAGGGAGATGAGGGACATCAATTTCCATGGTGATCAAGAAGGTGACATGTGGCATTGATCTGACGATAGGAGTGAGTGCTCCAAAATCAGCTTTAAAGCATTGAGGGGCTGGAAGCGGGTCACATGGGTGACCAAAAATATCTCCTAGAGGGATGGGAAAATTTTTCAAGGTTTTATGTCCCTGAACTATGAGGGACATGAGGGACATCAAATTCCATGATGGTCCTAGAGCTGACACGTGGCGGAGATCCGATGACGATAGGGATTTGAGCTCCAAATTACACCGGGGCTGAACTGGCAATCTGATGGTCATATGGGGTTCCAGAGGTCACATGGGGGCTGGGAAATTTTTCCAAGGTTGATGTCCCTAACCCTTAGGGATTTTAGGGACACAAAATCCCACCAGGCTCTGGAGCTGACACGTGTCCTCCCAAAATTTGGCTAAGTCCTGAACTTGCTCCAAGAGGACAACTTGTGACGATGATAACTTGAGCTCTCGATGGAATTTTTCAAAAAAATTTTATATGATCCTAACTGGAAATGGCCTTTTTAATCCAATGGTGGGGTATCATGTCTTTATTCTTCCATTTGATCCCTAAAAAATGGATTTTTGATTTGGTACTCCACTTATGCCTATGAGAAAACTACTTCTGTAGACCTAATGCGCCAAAGTGTTGTGAAAAATATGATTTCACCATCTTGTAGGGATTGGAATTATATTTTGAGATGATTTTTTTTTCTCCTAACTCCATCTGAGAGCTCTGGAATCACCTTTTGAAGCTCAGTGGTTGTTTTGGCATGTGTATTGACTAGGCTTGTGAACCCTAATTTTGGTGAAACTACCCCAACTTCTCGAGCCCTTCCAAAATATTCTGAATCATTTCCATGATGTCCCAAGACCTTTGAATCACCTCCACATCTACTTTTTCTCTTCTTCTCCACTCCATGGGGTTTCTCCAGTCCCTAGGAAGGCCAGTGATAGCCCTTCCCACAACTGCCTGTAGCTTGCAACTTTTAATGAACTCCTAAAATCACCTAGGGGGAATGAATGGAATTTCCTAAATCACCTAAGGGGATGAGATAACGTTAATTGGGAGGTCACTTGGATTGATGGGTGGAAGACCTGGGGTGTCTTGGAATGATAGGACTTGAAAAAATTAACATAGGGGTATAGTTGTCATGCTTAGAAATTGTTAATTTCCTTGTTGCACATTTGCATGACAACAATTGGCTCTAGCTTGGGGACATGACATGGACTGAGTGTAGTGAAGACATGACATGGAGAATCCATAATCTCAAATTTCAAAACAAATACTAGTGCCTTATCCATTGGGCCCTGTAGAGTCATGTACAATTTAGAGAGAGAGAGAGAGAGAGAAGAAAACACACACACACACACAAGGAGAAAGGAAAACACACGACACACAACATAAAGGAAAACACACCATGGAAAGGAAATTATATACAAGGGGAGGGAAATTTATAGAGGTGGGAAAAGGATATACACATACCAAAAATGGGTTGAGAAAAGTACATGCCATCATGAAATAATGGATTGAAGTATGACCATTGAAGCACAAAAACTATTATTTGATCAAACCATGCTTTGGTGATGGATTTTGCATGGCTTGAGAAGAAGAAGGATGACCATAATTCCATCTTGGTACTCATATTACATAGAGAATGTTCTTGCATCCAATGAACACTTCATCACTTTCTCAAAACTCATGTACCTTGAATGATGCTCGCTTTACGTCCTATGACCATGTGACACCATTCTTCCATGTCTTCAAGAGTGGGAAAATTTCTCCTATCATGAAAACATTCATCTCCTTTGATTTGTGACTTCAAATTGTCTCTTATATCAGCAAAACACTTGGAAGGAGTGAGAAAAACTGATTTTCTTCCCATTCAAGAACTTCCCTGAACATCCACTTTGTTTCTTTGAGCAAGTGTTTTTAGACATGGAGGTTAAATCATTGAGCTAGAGATCTTCATCATCCTTGAGATATTGTTGCAGCATGGGAACATGTTCAAGGTGAATCTGAGCTTGGAGGATGGTGAGTGTAGTCTGATTTTGGATCATTTGGAAAGAATCATGCATACTCCCGCTTTGTTGTCTAGAGAAATGGTTGCCAATATGCATTTGTTTGGAGTGCATCTTGATATCATTTTCAAAATTGCAGCTTTTGGTTTGGCCATGTATAAGCATTCTTCACCCTTCATTGGATTTTTCCATATGAACTCTTGTTTTTCATTGATGGACCATTCCAAAATGGTGGGAGAAAGTTGGTTTTGAATATACTCCAAACATTGCTGCAGATTTTTGCCATGTTCGAACAACTTTCTTTCAATGCAAATCAGCTCAATGTTTTCCTTGTTATCTTCTTCCATGGATGGAGGTGTTGTCTTCAAAACTAGAGATGTCCAAAGGAGATTCATGAAATTTTCTTCTTTTGCACTCATGAACTTCTTCACATGATGTGGAAGAAAAATACATGCTTTCATGTCCATTCTCATCAACCAAAGTATTAGAGAAGTCATCAAGCTTATCCAACTGCTCCATCTCAACATCAAAAATTGGTGCATCAAAATAGGAAGCACAAATTGACTCATACCTGTCTTGTATCTCCATGGCCAGGTTAAGAGTTCAAGATTGAGTTGAGGATCTTCAATTTCTTCACAACCTTCAAGATATCTTGTACAAGATAGTTCTTCTGAAATTTCCATAGGCTCATTTTTATCTTCATTGGAAGAATCTTCTTGTTGTGCCTCAGGAGATGGTTAAAAATATGATCCATATGGGCCCATGATTCATTTGAAACATCCTCATTCACCTCTTCCATGATTTTGCATTTCCAAAGATTCACTTTCTTGCAAACATGGGCATACTTGATTCATGACACCTACTGACAAGGAGAAGAGGTCCAAGCTTCGTGGGAAGGGCACTCCTTCAAGCTCAAAATCCATATCATCTTCTTCTTGGTAAGAAGTAGAGAACCATGTTGGGGCAGCAAGTATGAGAAGAATTTTCAGCTACATCTTGACCATCCATTATTGAATCTTCTTTCTCAGGTGAAAGATGAAAGGCTATGTTTTCACTGTGATGATGATTCTTCTCCCCGAGTGAGTAGAGGTTGTGTTTAAATTGTTCATTCTCCTCAGATTTGAAAAGAGAGTGGGATTCTTCCATTTGATCATCCATGATTGCATCGAGAAGAGAGTTTGATTCTTTGACTTCCTCCATTTCTTCATGCAACATTTCTACATCACTTGAAGAATCAAAATAGGAGGGAAGATTATCTATGACCATCTTGAATTCATCATCTTGGACCATGATGTTGGGTGAATTTCTTGCACTTCTTCACATCTCTCCATTTCATCATTAATTGAAAGATCAAAACTTGAAAAGAGATCATCCATGCTTACTTTGAATTGGTTGTCTTCTTCATCATTGGTGGAGTCTTTAGAGAGCATTGGATCATCCATTATGTAGCAAGGATCTTCCTTTATTGAATATATTATTCCCCCATGGGTTGTGACTCGAGCCAAATGGAATTTTTGAATGGTGATTCTATTTTCTCTTCTACTTCTTCCTCCATGATGTTGCTTTGGATTTCATCGAGAGGTTCCATGACAAGATCTTCTTCAGAAGCATCCAAGAATATTTTGGGAATGAAAACCTCATAGTATGGGAAGAAATATGGGTCTTCTTCCATAGGGTGCATCTCATCTTCTTCCTCCATTTTTGATGGAGCTTCAAGATGTTCATATCTTCTCTGTAGAGCTAAAGCATACCTCCAAATTTCATCAAAGACTTGGGGTCATAATTTCCTTCTATTATGCTCTGAAGCCTTTCCACATATTCTCTTTTCAAAATATTCATTTCTTCATCACCGTATGCAATGAATTCATCTAGAGAATGGTGGAAGAAGGACAATGTTCTCAATTTTGTAGTGAGTTGTGCGAGATTGCAAAAATCTTCTTCAGTGGATCTTGCACCATCTTGTCTTTCATCATCTTCTTGAATGTTGATTTTATCTTCATCGGAAGGCTCAAGGATAGGATTTTCTTAGTGGCATTCAAGAACCTTTTGGGTATGAAAACCCTATGGTATGAATGATCTTTAGGATCTTCCTCTATAGGAAAAATCTCCTCTTCTTCTTCCTTCGTTATGGGCTTGCTTCAAGTTGCTCATTCATCTCTTGCAAGAATTTGGCATATTCTCAAACTTCACACCTTATCTTATGTCTCCTTTGAATCCATTCTTCTTCATCGATGACAGGTTCTTTCTTCTTTCCTTTGTCAATACTAGTCTGGAACCATGGCTGATCAATGATCTTCTTTTTTAGGAAGACATCTTCTTCTTCTTCTTCATTGTCACTCATTGGTACTTCACTCCAATCTAGAAATTTCTTCATGATGTGGGAAAAAAAATGTGATAAGGGTTTGTTCCTTGATGGAGTCACCTTCAAAAATGATTTTCCTTTGAAATCTGATTTTTTTTTATTTTTTTAATATTTTTTTTTTTGTATTTTTGGACCTTGCGGTCATATTTTGGGTGTAGATCTTTGCTAAAATCTCCCCATGGTGGTGCCAAAAAATTGTTGGTGAGAAAATTTTTGGGTGGAAAAATTTGTGGATTTCTTGCCAATGCTCTGGGAATCTAAGTCCCTCTACTTAACTGGTGCAAGCTTACCGTATATGCATGTGTGAGTAAAGGTGGATTTTCTCTGGTGGCCTTGTGTCGGGGATCAACAGGGGCACTCCACTTGACCTATGGAAAAGCTAGCAATCTCTTGCTAGGGAAGACTTTTTCTAAAGAGTGGGAAAGGGGAGTGAGAAAGAGGTAGGAGAACTAATGTTGCAGGTAGAAAATCAGATTCCTACACACACTAGTTAGAAATTTCATCACATGCACTAAAATTAGGAAGAAACAATACTAAAAACAACAACAAGACCAATTAGAATTTAATGAACACAAAGTATCAGTAAACCCCTTAGTAAAAAAAGGCTCAAAACTCCTTCTTCTTGTATTGATGCTCAAAAAAATTGTACATAGTATGAGAATGGAAGACATTGAGAATAGGGGAAAAGTGGCTAACTCTTTTCACTCACAAGTGAAAAATATCTCTCATGAACTTACAAGAATACAACTAGCTAGAAGAATTTTCAGAATTAGAACCCTTTGGAATGAAGAGCTCATTACAATTTATAGCAATATGAATTGTCCTTTCACCTCCCTCACATGACTCTTCATTTCCATATTCCACTTGTGACCTTTCATTTTCCATGAATTAAGTATTTCTCTTATAATTTTGAGAAAATAATTTTTACAAATTTAAAATAGGTCACTTAAGTGAATAGGATGAAATACAATGATGACACATAATGAAGAATTAGAATGGAGAGAGAAAGTAGAGAGGGAAAGAGAGGGAGAGGGAAGGGATGGAGGGAAAACACTCCTTGTGATGAAATGCTTTGAATGCCTTGATGCAGCCATGAAATTTGAGTGAAGGATTTCTACCACTGGTGATCTTCTACACTGATGAAGATTTCTCCCTTGAATAACTTTGAATCATTTTCCCAATCTAGTGATGACCGCAAAACTCTATGATGCATGGACATCCTGGACCATAGAATGAGTGTTTAGAAACATTATTATGATGTTTACCACTAAGCTTGAGATGAACACATACAATGCCCATGATGACCCTCCTTGAAACTTGGTTGATGAACCCTTTGACTCATTGAAATCATTTTGATCAATTCACTTTGAATCACTTGGTTCCTTAAGTGATGAAGATGAATTCACATGATGTGCCTTGTGATGCCTTGCTTTGTTTGATATGATCATTAAACCATTCACTTCAAGATGATGCTGAGAAACTAGACCTCCTGTGAAGTTTGAATTTCATTTTCCTTAACTCATGAAACAACTTATCTCATTATCAAAAGGGAGTCAAAAAGTAGTAAGGTGAGTGAAAATGGTGATATTGAACTAAATGTCATATCCAATTTTCCCCGAAATGAAAAACTTTCTATTTTTAGAATATGAGCCCATGCTCTGCTATTTTGGGGACATATCACCTGTCTTGCTCCAATTTCACCTTCTAAACCATCTACCATATTCCAACCTCCTCTATTCCTGAGATATTTCTATTTTTAGCACATTTCTATTTTTAGTAGTTGTTATTTGGGGACCTGTTATTTTGGGAAGAAGTCATTTTTTGTCTTACTTTCCATTTTACCCCTTTTTTTGATTGTCTTGAGTGATCAAACTTGTAATTTAGTGGGACTCATCATTTATAGCATGTGAGGAAGTATAACATATGCTATTTTTAGTAAGTGGTGAAAAAATGACCTCTTTTTGCGATGGGAACAAACTTTTTTGGATTCGGACTCTTTGTCACGAACTCGTGCTCCAATTTTCATCATGATTCACTTTCCAGAAAGCTCAGAAATGAAAAATGAAAATTTATGTCTAGTAAGAGCTTTGGGTATGGAGCTACTAGGGAAGAATATTGATAAAAAATCAGTCCTTCATATCTTGAGAAAACTGGAAACTTCATTGTGTAAAAACTAGTTTGAGAGAAACTAGATTTTTGGAGACCCTTCCCTCTGAATTTTGGATGATTTCACCCACTGGATCTTGGGAATTTGAAAATTTCTTCAAAAGGGAAGAATTATGATAAAAAACACATCCCTCCATATCCCTAAAAATAGGGACTTCATGGCATGAAAACTAGTTCATGTGAAACTAGATTTTTCAATGATCATTCCCTCCAATTTTTTGTGCGATTTCACCCATTTAGAACCTGAGAAGTGGAGAGGTAGCTCGCTGATTTTTTCCACTACTTGTGTCATGGTGGCCATTAATGGAGCTTGAAATTTTTAGGTCTTTTTTTCTCCATTCATGATGAAATAAACTCCATTGTGATAGTTTTTTTTCTTTTGTGCTTTGGTGAAATTTTCTTCAATCCGGTAACTTCGGTTTGATGGGAAATTCAACTTTTTCTTCATGGAGCCGGAAAGTGAAATTTTTCACTTTGTGAGAATTCCTTGCTTACATGAGAGGAGGTTTGAAATATGATTTTTAATGGTCTTGGAGAGAGAAAAACTCAAAAATATGGTTTTTTCTTCATGCACCATTGGTTTGGAAGATTTCTTCAAATTTTGATTTCATGGCAATGGGATTTCATTTTTTCTTCTTCCTTTTTTCTTTGTTTCTTCTTCTTATCTTGATGAAATATTCTTATGAGACCTATGTATCACCATGGGGTAGAGGATTTCATTTCCTTGTGGTAAGCTGGTTTGAGAATTTGGAAATAATGGTGGAGTGGTGGTGAGAAGTTCGAGAGGAAAGTATGGAGAAGTTGTGCATGGAGGAGTTAGATGTTAGAAGTTAGAAGCAAGTAAATATTTAAAATTTTAAAATCATGCTGAGAGAGGGATGGGAAATTTTTTTTTCCCTAACATCCCTCACCTCAAAGGGACATGAGGGACATCAATTTCCATGGTGAGAAAGAAAGGTGACATGTGGCAATGATCGACGAGGGAGTGAGTGCTCAAAAATCAGCTTTAAAGCACTGAGGGGTTGGAAGTGGGTCACATGGGTGACCAAAATATCTCCTAGGGGATGGGAACATTTTTCAAGGTTTTATGTCCTGAAATATGAGGGATGTGAGGGACATCAAATTCCATGGTGGTCTTAGAGCTGACACATGGCGGAGATCGACGGTAGGGATTTGAGCTCCAAATTGCACCCGGGGGTTGAACTGGCAATCTGATGGTCGCATGGGGTTCTAGAGGTCACATGGGGGCTGGGATGAATTTTTCCAAGGTTGATGTCCCTGACCTTAGAGGATGTTGGGGACATAAAATCCTGCCAGGCTCCTGGAGCTGACATGTGTCCTCCCAAAATTTGGCTAACTCTAAACTCGCTCAAGAGGACAACTTGTGACGATGATAACTTGAGCTCCCGATGGAATTTTTTTGGAAAAATTTTTATATGATCCTGAATAGAAATGGCCTTTTTAATCCAATGGTGGGGGTATCATGTCTTTATTATTCCATTTGATCCCTGAAAAATTGGATTTTGATTTGGTACTCCACTTGTGCTTGAGAAAAATTGCTAGAGACCTAATGCACCAAAGTGTTGTGAAAAATATGATTTCACCATATTTTGTAGGGCTTGGAATTATATTTCTGATGTTTTTTTTTTCTCCTAACTCCATCTGGAGCTCCCGGAATCACCTTTGAAGCTCAGTGATTGTTTTGGCATGTGTACTGACTAGGCTGTGAACCCTAATTTTGGCAAAATTGCCCCAACTTCTCCGAGCCCTTCCAAAATCTTCTGAATCATTTCCATGATGTCCCAAGACTTTTAATCACCTCCACATCATTTTGGCTCTTTCTTCTCCTACTCCATGGGGTTGCTCCAGCCCTAGGAAGGCTAGTGATAGCCCTTCCCACAACTGCCTGTAGCTTGTAACTTTTAATGAACTCCTAAAATCACCTAAGGGGAATGAATGGAATTTCCTAAATCACCTAGGGGGATGAGATCATTTCGGGAGGTCACTTTAGGATTAGCCTTGCATTTATAGTTTTCCAAATGGAAGCATTTGAACTTTGGTTACATGTGGGACTAAAGTCTAAAAAGCACTTTAGGATTGGGAGCTAAGTAAACATGCTTTAGACTAGTTAAGCTAGGATTAGGCTAGTTAAACTTGATTAGCGAGTGATTAGAGACTCTTTGAGAGTTAGGAGGGGTTTGGTTAATCGTTTGTGACTGATATATATCCTAGGAAGCTTACAGAAGTCATTAAGAGAGAACTAGGGAGGTTATGAATGGTCGACAGGAAGAATGTTTAGCTAATAAGAGAGATATTAGCCTAATTAGCTGATCATAGGAGGAATATGACTAAAAGAGTGTCATGAATGGGTATATAAGAATGGAGCAGAGAAGGGTTGATTATCGAAGTGTCTTAAATTGGTTGAATTGTAGGAAATGATAAGTGTAAGCATATTTTAGGTGTCTACATTTTCCCCTCTTTGGGGTGGCGTAAGTGATGTCACTTCAAAGAAAGTAGACAAGCATAAACAAGTAGAAAATTTTGAAGGGATAGAACAAAAATGATTATAATGAAGGATGCCCCCTCGATTATCAATGGGGTGATAGAAGAACTCGATCAATGATAAAAAAATATGACAGAAAGAGAACAAAATAAAGAATAGTGTGAAGAAGAAGAAAGGGGATATAGAAGAAAAGGAGTATGAGGAAGGGGAATGAGCCAACATCCATCCACTACCTTTTAAACAACTTTATTTTTCATCATATTGCTAATGATCTTCATCATTGGTCCTTATTAAAAAATAATGAACAAAAGTATAGTATGACATGAAAAGCCATATATGAACAAATTTCCATTGCTAAAAACACTAACTCCATGTAACATACAAAATGCAATGCAATACGAGAAAGTAAAAGATGCCTAACTCCATGCAACATACATAATGAAATATAATATGAGAAAGCAAACAAGATAACATAATAGAGAAACATAATGTAATGTTTTTGTTATCAAGCTTTAATTCCAACCTATTCAAATTAACAACAAGGGTTAATGATGGTGCCCCAAGCAAGGGTACATGCAAGAAGAATATGAGAGGACACTTGGGTCTTATGAAAAATATTTGTGCACTACAAAACAATACTAGACAACTCATTGTGCCCCAGTACAGATGAAGCATGAAAAATACCTTTTTCAATGATGGTAGATCCAGATGATCTATAAATCGTGCAAATGGTAGTGAGAACTAAAGAGTGACATTTTGTAGGATGATTTATATTATTTTTAGAAGTTTTCTGAAACATATTTTAATGTTTTGATTTTTCTAACATATTTGAATGTTTTTGTGATTTTGAAAGTTTTCTGAAGCTATGTACAGGAAGACAAATAAACGTGGATGCCCCTAGCGATAGAAGGGATGTACAAGGGTAGAATGCCACATGCATGTGCAAAGAAGTGAAGATGTGAAATTTCCTAGCAATTAAGTGGGAGTATTCAAAGGAAAAATCTTCATGCGTTGATGATGAGCGGGGATCAAGGCCAATATGAATAAGTTCAACATGATGATGAACGTAAACCAATGAAGTGTTGGGAAGGAGCAAGGATGCCCCCAACGTAAGTTGGCCAAGAAACACATGATAGAAAGGAAGTGGAGGATTGTTTTTGTGAAAGGGGAAAAAGGTGTCCGCAAATATGGAAAAAAGGAAATACCATACACATGGATGTTTTGAACGAAGTAGAAGAACAATGAATGTTATGAATGTAGCTTAAAAGCCTCATGATGAAGAAGTGATTAGCAAAAGGCACATATCGCGAGACAAGACATGCACTAAAGCAAGATTTTGAACAAGGTCCAAAAAAAGACACTTGGTAACATACTAATCATGTTCACTCATAGAGATCCAGTGTGTGCACATGGAATTTATTACCTCTTGAAGGGAATATTTAATAGGCAACAAATGAGGAAAAACTAGCCAATGTGTAGGAATGATTGATTTTGATAGGTGATAGGTGATTTGTGAATGAAGGGTGGAAGGATAGCCGTACATTGCTCCACTTTGTTAGCTAGGAGTCCATAGCCCCAATGAAGGTGTATTTTATTCTAATCACAACATTGATCTACTACCAGTAGGGCATCCATATCTTTGGTAGAGATTATTGGAAATACCCCAAGAGAGAGTTATATATCAATTTATGTTTTCTTTTAGCTTTTAGCTTTTGACTTTTGATTGATTTTGTTTCTTTTTCTTTCTAAAAACTTATTTCAGCTCTCTTGTTTGATGAGGGTTAAGAGCTGCGAGATGGATTGATGGAAGGAGGTGGAAGTGATTGTGATGAGGAAATTGGCTAGTGTCAACAAACATGTCCAAAATTTCTTCGCAACAAGTTTATTAGATGTTAATTGTGATAGGATCTCTAAGAGGTCAGTCGTTCTTTAATTTACCAAGGTGATAAAAGACCAAGGTCAAATAGATACCATAGAGATAAATGTCAAAAAATGTGTGTGAAAAGGCTAACCACAATATCACCGAAGGGATGAAAATGGTAGGAAGACTTGAAGAATAATAGCAAAGAAATGGAAGAAAGAACATCCATGTGTACGCAATATCGATTGCAATGTTTGACTGTGTTCGTTTGATTTTTTTTAATATTTTCTCATTTTTTTTATATTTTTGTATTTTTGTATTTTTGATAGTTTTTGGAAAGGTGGGACTAACAAATTCACTCTCGTGGTAAGTGTTGTCACCAAATTAATGCACCCCGAATGCCCTGGGAATTAATCATGACATTTGATGTGATTGGGACACATGGGATCACCTCTCAAGCTGTGGGACTTGGGCTCGAGGTGAACCTCCGGAGAAGGCCGAATTCCTCTTCCTAAACTAAACACAACACTACCTCTAATGCAAGAAAAATGGCTAACTAAACCTATGCTAACATTTCATGGGATTAGGGAGAGAGATTTGCAAGGAATAAAACTTAAACTAGAAGCGTGATGCACCAATTTGGGAAACGTTCAACATCTGGAAGGGTTAATGTGGGAATAAGGTTTACATCATTAACCACCTTCACCTTTAGCAACTAGAAAGGGTACAAAAATACCACAAACCAATGGCAGATGTTCCTCTGTTAAACTTTAAACATACACAAATAGAAAAGACGAGCTTTGATTTGATACACAGATAATTTTATCAAGAGGATAATCACAAGCACATATCAAGCATCCACTTAAGTGATAATAATAATGCAACTTTTAATCAATAGAAGGAAAATGGTTTCTCACAGCTGATGAAAGGTAATCACACTATTCCTTTCACAATATGAAACAGATAATCTGGAATAAAGGTAAACTAATCAATAATGCCAAGGAATTGCATTCACAAAGCATACAATGACTAATCATTCAACACAATAAAACAGATCTTCAAGTGCAAGGAAACTCCAAATATAATTAAAAGGTTTTAACAAAACTCTGAAAGCAATATTCTAATCTTGAAGAGCAACTTCACTAGAAATCTCTCAAAATGTATATCTCAAATAATGGAAGCATTCCACTATTTATAAGTTCCTAAAGCTAACCATTACAATTTGGGAATTTAACTAACCTTAACTAAAAATAGTAATGTCATTAATGAAAGGGAACATGCTCCCATAAAAATAGCAAATTTGTTGCAAAAAATTGACCAAGTCAACCCTGCAACTTTGACTGATTCTAGAGCTTGAACCTGTCCTTTCATGGCCGCTCAACTTTGTCTGATTCACTGTATCTCCTTTCTCTCTGTAAGTTTTTGTTGTCCTTCCTCCCAAATAGCCATTCGATGTCTATATTAAAGAAGCACTTGACAACACCCTGAGTTTCTTCATCTCTAGGTCCACATGCATAGTGATTTACTACGTCCGTTGTCTCGATTTCTTTTGTGATCCTGGTGCAACCTTCGAAGATTATTTGTGACTTTCCTTAGTCTCCCTATGAAATTTTGACATAGAACCAGTCGATCAATGGAGTCACTGTTGAAATTATTCGCAACATCGTCATCCCGCTTCACCAAATCTTTGAAATTTTCTTTAATTTGGTCCTCGGGAAGAGCATCGATATTTTCATTGAAGAACTTGTAGTTGGCATTGTCAATCTCCACTCGCCTCTCCTCGATTTCTTAATCAGATCTTGTAGCACCTGACACGGAATTCCATAGCCTTTTGATATTCAAACAATTTAGAGGCATCATCAATTACCTCTTCTTGTAGAAGTAAATTAGAATCTTCTTCTCTAATATCACTCCATGTTGCCAAAGTTAAGTTTAAGTTATTATTATCTTCGGAGAAAGATTCGTCCATCTTAGCAATGGTAGTTTTTGCAACTGTAAATCAGTATAAATCTCAACAACTTCCTTAATCAAAGGATTGGCCTCCTGTAAGATTCTTTCCATCCACCCATTTACTATTCTCCCTTTCTGGCCTAGCTTCTCAAGCTCATGATAGGAAATATCATCAATTGTAGATGAAATTGTCATGGCCGTAGTAGTTGAGATGTCAGTGGATGGAGTGGGCTGGGTTACTCTCACGCAGCGAGTACGGTGAGCTACTTGACTTTGGCCTTAAGCTCATCCTTGGTGGCCGTGTCTTTTTCGTATTTCTCCAAAAGGGCCCCAAAAGCAGTGTGTACATCTGCTTGGATCCTTCATGAGTAGACTTACCTAATGAGAACTTTGAGATCGGTAGTTTACTTTGTGATTTTTCTTTAGTTTTCCCCTCTGGGGTAGCCACCTCTATCACACGCTCTCCAGACAGATTAACCATCAGACTTGATACGATTCTCAGTCTCTTAGCCTACCTTTTGGGCATGTAATCCAATATACTAAGATCTATCACATCTCCTAAAGGAACCTTTTTCTTTTGTTTGGAAGTCTATCTAAATAGCCACTCTGGTATGGCTAGAGTTGAGGAAGATGGAGTAGCAAATCCGATACCTGAAGTATCAGTTAGAGCAAGATCACTAGAAATGTCAGCTGATATCGAATAGAGGTAGCAATGATGGAAGGTGTGGGTGTGAGGACAACCATAGGAATTGAAAAAGTAATGCTAGGGGTCGAAATTGAAGAAAATGGGAGTGTCAAAGGAAGTGAAGAGGAAATGGGTGACCCAATATTTTCCCAGCTGATAGAACTGGAAGTGATGAAAATACTTGGGCCATGGAAGGGGATGGGAAGGAAGAAATGATGGTAGAAGTGGAAGGAACTGATATTGGAAGTGATAATGGAGGAAGGGGAATATGGGATGGATCCTGGACAATACTAGGAGAGGCACTCACTTCAACTACCTCAGTAACTGACACTGTAGATGTTGTAATCTTGGGAGCAAAGTAGACCTAGAAAGAGATGAGCCACCAACCACAAATGAGATCTTTTGAATGATAGGAACCCTTTGAGTCAACCTCTTGCCTTTTGTGGGTGTTGGTTGGTTTACTGCTGATGTAGACCCTGTATTTGTAGGTTGATTTTCCCCTTTGGGTGAGATTCCCAAGGTGGCCAACCAACTGTAAGTTCTCTTTAGAATGGGTCTTGCCCTTTCTTTAGTATTGTTGCATTCTTCCACATACCAATCAATCCATGGCAGTGGTTGATTGGCAATATTATTACTCTTGTATGATGGATCTAGGACCTCATCATTATCCTGCAAGTCCTTTGGCACATCAACCAATCCAAACTACCGCACTTCATCAAGAGTTAACCTTTCATAATCCCTTTCACTTTGCATAATGTACTCGTCCCAACAATGAATCCATATATCTTCTAACTAGGGCACATGAGCACTGGACTTACCTGTCTCCCGAACTTACCCCAATAGTCAAAATTAGTTCACGGATGGAAGGTCCGCAAGGTTACCTCAGCCATTTCTACATCCATGTTCTTTTCCTTGTGGATATTTGGGCAAGAATACCTACTAATTGAAACAGGGAAATGCATTCCCACCTTGTGACACTTATTTTGGATTTTATGGTAATCCAACAACTACCAAACCAATTCCAGAAGAACCCATTTATCAGTAGGGCACCTTGGCAACTTGCTTGGGGCGCCTATGAAACCCAAAATCTGAATGTAGGTGAATGTGGGAAACTGAAAGTATATTTCTCCCCATTCTCGTACCTCTTGGAAAGCCTCATTGGAAACCCTTTGATTATATAGCTCTTTGTTAAGCGATAGAGGACAACAACGAAGAAAGCGTCATTGATTCTTCAGAAGTGCTTGCTCCCTTCGTCTAGAGTAAGTTAGGGATAAAACTCGTATATTTGGGATGTGCTGCGAACTCCCCTGGTATTCAATCCTACAAAATCTCCCATAAAGAACAACCACATATACTAGAGCAGATGTCATGTAGAAAGTTTTAGTTTTGATACCTTGCCCAACCTGATAGCGAATGTTGTTACTAATATGTTCACCCCATCGAAAAAATCATCATTCTTCTTAATAGTCGCTATCTACAGGAACATCCTTTCTTGGAATTCCTTTGTAGAAGGAAGACCTAAAACTCTGCTTAAAAGCACAATGAGATCATTTACTTCATGAATGAAATCCGATCGATGTATAGTTTTGGGTAACTTGGTGAAATTCTTAGTCAGGTAGTATTTCATCATAGCTTTCAAGCATAATTCTTCTTTTTTATCCCAGTGTTCAACTATTATTTCAGGTGAGATTGTGGCGTAATATTGAACGTCTAGAAGTTTAGACAAGTCTTTGAAGAAATATGGGTCCAGACGGATCACCACCTTTTCATCGCTATCTCTTATCGACATAGAGTCCTCGTCGTAGTGGGCTGCTGCAACTAGGAAAAACTCTAGGCATTGCATGGATGTAGGAAAAATGATGCCAATGGAAAGACCACTATTGTAGATGGCCACGCATCGATGGATTTTGTTCGGGGCCTTTGATATTTCTGAGAAATTGGGAAAATCAATATTTCCTAGATTAGTGTCCCCGATACTTCCTAAGTTAGAGGTCAAGTAGGATGGGGAAACAACCCTAAGAAATGTGTATTTCATCTTCTCCTTTCCTTTGAAGTGGAGGCGAAATGAAAACCTGTGTTTGGGAGTTGAATGTTGCAGAGATTCTGAAAACTTGAAAGAAATAAAACTCCAAAATCTCGAACCGAAAAGTCCGAAAGGAATCATGAAATAAATCTCGAAAAAGTTTTTCGAAGTCGGCGGTTCCAAAACCCAAAATCTCAATTCTGAAACAATAGTTCTCGAAAACCCAAAAACCTGAAATCTCTGATTCTTTGAAAACCCAAAATCTCCAATTCTCTGAAAACCGAGAAAACCTAAAATCTCAATTCTCGAAAACCCAAAAACCTGAAATCTCGATTCTTTGAAAACACGAAATCCAAAATCTCGATTCTCACGAAAACCCAAAATCTCCAATTGTGATTTGCGAAATAAATCTCGAGATGAGTTTTCCGAGTAAGTCTCGAAAGGATGATATCTAGAGGAAGCGCCAAATGAATGTTAAAAAGCTAAGATGGAAAAATGAGAAATAGGAGGAAGAATGAGGGACCTAAAAAGATCCCCTGAACATACTTGAAAACCTGGAGAAAACTCACACAACAAAACATGGTGAAAAAGAATGACATTATAGAAAAACACAGAGGAAAAAAAAGGAAAACCAAAAGGGGAGAAGGAGGAAGAAAAAGACCTAAACCAAAAGAAAATAAAACCAAAAACATACCTTGAAAAAGACACCGCAAAGTACGAGGGTGAATGTTAGAGTGAAAGTGCGAAAGTGTCAGGTAAAAATAAAAAGTGAAAATATGATTTTATATAGAAATTCGACATTAATGGTAAATTTCTGATCCGTACGGAGGTAGGTGGAAATTAATTGTGCTCGAATTTGCAAACTTCCAAAACCTAAAAGCTTGAAATTGAAAATTCAAGATTTAGGACTTCAGAAAAAATGGGAAGCAAAAGATGAATGGTGATTGAGAAAGTCTGAAACACAAAACTGAAAAATCTAAAAATTTAGGCTTTTGGAAATTTGGACTTCGAGAAACTTCATGTGCAAATCCTAAAAGTGACTCGGAGAACTCGAAAAAAAAATGAAACACGAAAGTCTAAAAATTTGGACTTTCAAAAATTGGACTTGAGAGAAATTTTGAAAGAAATTATGAAATTGAGCTTAAAAACTCTGAAAGAGAAAAACCTCGAAGTCCGAAAAAGAATTTTTTTATTCTCGGCCTTAGCAAAATTCATTTTGTGGGTACTTCTTAAAAACATTAGTCTGACATATAGCCTTCTTCTGGGTAGGTTAAATGGTTAACATTTTTGGCGATCTCAAGGAAAGCTTACTGCTAAGCTTTTAGACTAGTAGCCTTAAGCAAAACATTGGGCAAGGGAGTCTAAAAAAACAAAACCAAAACAGAAAAAATGCAAACAAAAGAAAAGACAAACAAAACAATGTGCACAACACTTGGAGGAAAACAGGAAAAACTTTACAGGGTGGAACCTCCTCAAAAGAGACTTTGAGGTGTATCCCATTCACATGAATGGGAAATTCTTCTCCATTGAGTCATGGATAGGAAAAATGAATTTGCCTCTTTGTAGCTTGTAATAACATAGGGCCCGCTCTAGAGAGCATCAAACTTGGCATGCTTTCTGGTTTGGCGTGATCTTCATCCCATTTTAGAACCAAATCCCCTTCCTTGAAAAACCTTTTGGAGGCTTTTTTTCTCAAAGGATTTCTTAACTGAGCCAAATGTTACATCAATGTATTCATGGCAAGTGTTTGAATTCGTCTAGTTCCATGAGTTCTGAAAACCTCATTGTTAAGGCCTCATCCTCCATAACTTCAAGCCAATAAGCCAAATCTAGGGACGTTATTTCTAAGGAAAGTGGAAACTTTTCCTCCCTTCCATATACAAGCATGAAAGGTGAAACCCCAATGGCATTTTTAGGTGTTATTCAATCTTCCCATAGAGCAACCTTAAGCTGCGTATGCCAGGTCCTTTTGTTAGCCTCCATAATGCACTTGATGATCCTTATCAGGTTCTTATTGCTGGATTTAGCCAACCCATTTCCCTGTGGATAGTAGTTAGACGAAGTCTTAAGATAGAGGAAATGGATCAAGAAGATGATGGTGTCCTATAGATTGAAGAGGATGAAGGGATACTAGGATATGGCCCAAGAATAGAAGGTAATGAGCTACCCCAAGGTGACCCATAAATAGAAAATAATGGAGGGCTACTAGGACGTGGCCTTAGAATAAAAGAATATGGTGATGGACTACTAGGGTGTGGCCCAAGTATAGAAAAGGAGGGATTACTTTTAGGTGTCCCATATATAGAAAATGATGAAGGGCTACTAGGATGTGGCCCAAGAATAAAAGGTAATGGGCTACCAGGAGGTGACCCATAAGTAGAAAATGGAGGGCTACCCGGGGGTGGCTCTAGGATAGAAGAAGACGATGGGATACTAGGTCGGCCTAAGTTGATATTTTCATTGAGGAATGATGGTAGATAAGGAATGATTTGGCAATGAGAAGATAGGTCATGGATCAATGCTAGATTTTGACATCTCATCATGCTTAGAGGAAGGTGAATGTGGAACGCTAGAAGAAGAATCAAGATCCATGACATTAGGCACCTCCTATATTATCTAACAAAAGGGATCAATTTCTTCACCCCAATACGCGAGCGTATCAAGTTCGAAATAACCCTTGTTTGTAATCCTCTAGAGGGATATCTTCATGTATTATGTTTGTTCCGTTAATATAAGAGAAATCAATTAGTAGAGGTTGTTGTTCTTTGACCATAGGAGGTTGACTAGAAGAAACAGTTTCAAAAAGCATGGAAGTTTTAGAAGATGGGTGATGATGTAGACAAGGGGAAGGTTTGACCTTATCACTCCCATGAAGAGTTTTGATAGTGCTTCGAAAATATATCTTAGCACATGGCTTCTTTCTAATGGTTTGACATGGTCATAGACATTGATCTTTAGAAGATTGACAAAGATACGATAAGGTATGATCGAAATGACTTAGAGGCCAAAGAGGAATTGGATCTTGATTAATAGAAGAAGATGACTCGAGAGACGTAGTAGACTTGGAGGCAAGCATCTCATGAATGGATGATTTAGATTTAGACCTAGGTCATTTTTCTAGAAGATGACACAATGTAGGAAGAAAAATAGGATCACATAGCCATCCATTAAATTGTGACGTAGGAGTCGAATTGGATGATTGAATAGTGGGAATCCAAATCATGGAAATCTTTGACGGAGGAAGGAGTCATTGAAGTGTACGATAAAGGTGGTCTGCATAGGAAGGGAGGACCGTGGTTGAAGAACCAAATTATATGTTTGATTTATGGAACTTGGAGTCGTACGAGTCTTCAAAGGAGGAAGAAATCATTGAGGTGACTAGGAATTAAGGTCCTTTGAAGAAAGGGATGACCATGATTCAAGATTTTATCTAGGGGTATCCAAACAATAGTTGGGATTCAAATCTTCAGAAGAAGCATGGGAATCTGAATGGTAGTTTGGATCTGAATCAAAGAAGAAGAGTGGGGGAACTGAATAATAATTTGGATCAAAATCATCCAAACCATACCACCGATTATGAGCTGAAGGTGGGGAATAGGGTACCGAATGGACCTTCTAGTGCGAAGAACCAAACAAGGTTTAGTCATAATGGGAATATTTTGATTTGAATTCCTAAACCTAGGTTCCATATTTTTGTAAGTGTGAGGAACCACGCGATAGTCAATCATTTTTAGTGTCATTTAGGTATAAATTCCTAGACCTAGATAGTGTGATCAAACTTCTTCAAAGTGAAGAAGGCTCCATGTCAATTCGGGTAGCATAACGAAAACCAACTAGACATTTTGTAAGTATGGAGATGCATGTGTGTATTTTTTGAAGAAGGTCTAAGGAAAATAGACATTGTGATGATGCAATATCGATGAGATAAAAAATGATTGTCCTAGAAAACAAGTTTTCTAGATGAATGATCACAAGGAACAATCATGCAAGTGTGAAACACAAAGCCAATCAATAAGGAAATAATCCATATGTAAAATGTGTGTGTAAAATGATAGTTCGATGCAAAAATGATCGATATAATGTCAATACTTATGTCGGGCTCGAAATGAACAAGGCGTAAATATTAACAAAGGGTAGACGTGACTCCCAATCAAAGGATACCACAACGAGTTTAGCAACCAACAAGGCCTAAATGTAAAAGGGTGAGGATTACAAATGTAAGCCACATAACCACACCAATTGGACACATTAATCAAGCTTCACGAAGAAGTGAGATATTAGTGCCAAAGTGGTATCGAAACGACACAAAAAGTAAGCGACACTCTTCAATATTTTGGACAATTTTTGAAGTAAAACTAAATCAAAGTATACTAAGGATGTGCTAAAATGTGGGCAACGTAATGACATAATGAGGACACTTAGATCACATTTACGAGAAACATGACATAAGTATTTTAATTGTGTCGAGAAAATGTGAACAAGGTAACACGTCAAAGGGAGATCAATTGATGAATCAATCCTAACTATGATGATGAGATTGAAATCAAGATCAAGTGGTCATCAAATATATAGGGACACATCCATGCACTTTAGATGTTTAACAACTCAACTACAAACATGGATGAGTGTAAATGGACAAAAAAGTGGTGAACACTATCTATGACAACACTCCCGAAAGATGCCTTCTCTTGTCCCAAATGGGAAACAAGAATGCAAAGGTATAGATCAAATGAGGTGGAAATAAACTAAGTGTCACTTGGGTAGAGTTTCACCTCATCCTAAGGTGAGAAAGAAACTAAGCTAAGTGATATGTCGTAAATCTCGTGATGAGTGACACTTAGATCAAACTTAAGTGGATTCGTTACCGTGTTTGAAAAAAAAGGCTTTGAATCCAAACAAGTTATCACTTCATGATGACCAAGATGCAATAATGGACTAGCAAAGTGGGCTCCTTGGTGAAATGGATTTCCTAATAAGATCACTCAACTAGGTGTCAACAGTTTGTCTAAATGCGAGCTTGATTTACCCAAAGAGTCACACTGACTAGTTTGGGAGTATCTTGACTTTACTTTACCCCTTCTAATATAATGAGAAACTAGTGTGTTCAGTTGTATCATCACTGGGGTCGCGATACAGACAACTTTGACTCTAAACTCGCAATGTAAAAACTAGTCAAGTGGGTAAGCGGAGCGCTTCTTGTTTCATCCACGAGGTTACTCAATGGTGGATTACTTTAGGGTTCCTAGAACCACCCTCATAGTAGCTTAAGGTGTTATGCAAAAGGGGTTATGTTCTAGTTGGGCGGAGAGGGACGTACCCTTTTCCGAAACCTGCAATACAATGTGATGTATGTAGTGTGTTTTTAAATCTTTCTTAGCTTAATGTGGTTTTAAGTAGCACACCATTTGACAACCTACAATAAAACATGTATTAGTGGGTTTGTGTTTTGAACCTTCCTTCTTTGACAAATGAGTTTTGGTTCTACATGCAAGGAGTTAGTAGTTTTCCACAAAAGATCATGATATCAAAAAGAGAGTTTGTGTGTTGCTTTTGATTCCTAAGATCACCAAAAGGCACGAAGGAAGAGCATACACAATGTGGAAACTCAACTAAAACAAGTTTATGGAAAATACATTAAGTGTTTTGCAAAATTTTGAGTTCATTTTAACCAACTTTGACAAGTTAATTTATTTTAAAGCTTAAATTGAAGTGTTTTGAAAGCAATAAGAAGGTTTTGGAAGTGTTTTTGGTTCCCAAGATCACCTAGAAGGTGTGAGGGAAGAGCATACACACTTTAAAAACCTCTATCAACTAAGAAATGAAACACTTCACTAATTTATTCAAAACAAAACCAAAAGAACCCTGCAAACAACTTATTAGTCCCACAAAAACCTTTCAAAGTGTTAGAATAACCAAGAAAACAATTTTTCAAACTTTAAGACACGTTAGAAAATGACTAGTTATCTAATAATGTAAACCATAAATTTTCTGTAAGTCAAAATCCTAATTTTATGTTTCCATTATGTAGTTCACTTCAATACCTTTCCAACACAAAAAAATGGAGTCGTTTTGAGTTCGGGAGAAAAAGTTATGGCCTCCAGAAGATAGGTAATGAGCATAGTTTAACGCATGTGCACCCAGAATGACATGTGCACACATGTTTCGATGGATACACACAT
The DNA here is from genome assembly GCA_018340775.1 of Taxus wallichiana var. yunnanensis. NCBI lineage: Eukaryota > Viridiplantae > Streptophyta > Pinopsida > Cupressales > Taxaceae > Taxus > Taxus wallichiana. The sequence goes on along the minus strand of CM031234.1, from coordinate 420,683,888 downwards.
GTTTTGACGGATACATGCCATTGTGTAAAAAAATAGTAACAATGATGGATACATGCCCAAAATGATGTGTGCGTGCTTGTTTCGACGGATACGTGCCCGTTTCGATGGAAACACTCGATCAAGTACACCGCGTACCCTCGCAAAAACTTGGAAAATCATGGAAATGAAAAATTTAAAAGAGAAAACAACTTAGTTTTTATCCATTAAAACCTATTTTTAGATCAAACCCATTAAATGCCTTAGTAAAAGGAAGAAAAACTCCTTTTAAGATGTGAAATCTATGAAAAGACAAGCTTTTAAAACTTAGAATATTTTGTCAAACCAAAATATGAGGTTCAACCACAGTATATGAGATTAAATCCCTCCTCAAAGACAGGTGAGGTTGCTGCTTATTACTAATCTAAAACACAGTAAAAATGATATATACAGTATTCACACTAATCTAACCATTGGGGGTGGGATGGAATCCCGAAATCCACATTCACACGATTCAAGGATATTTCTTTCGTAAATGAACTGGGTTAGAAATTGTTACAATGAAAGAAGCACAGTAGAAAGGAAATGAGAGAAACGTATTTTCTTTCGAGTAAACACAGAGCACGAAATAATCATACGAGCTTTAGATCACAGATATAATGTCGAAATAATTAGAAACACTAAGATGCTATATACGAAAAGAATAGCTTAAGATCATGAACATAAGAACAACATCTTAAGTAAGATATATTCCACAACACAAAGTCGTAAAATAATATCGACTCTATTCTTCAAAATGATTGAATGAAAACACAAAGTTTTCTTCTTTCCAATAGCCCCTAAATATTCCAAAAAATCTCGACCCTTTGGAATGCATAAGCATCCCTTATTTATAATAAAAGAAGTAGAGATAAAATAGGGCAGATCCTAAAAAATAGCATTTTAACAAGAGTTCTGTTTTGCTTGATTCTCACGCAGGAGATCAAGTCAAAATATGATTCAAAAATGTGACAAAACAGAAATGAAAAAGACATGTCAATTTCAAGATTGAAATGACATGAAACGTTAGGACTTAATCTGAATCATCATCCTTTGCTCCTTCCTCTTTTTCTTCCTCCAGCTGAGACTGTTTGCTCTGAAATTCCTGGAACTTCCGAATTATGCCTTGCATTTCGTTCTCATCAGGCGCAGTGGAATGATCATTCCAAATTTCGCAGGTCTCATGAATATCGCTGGCATTTCGGGAAGCTTTTTCAATCCTTTGCTGAGCTTTCTTAAGGCCTCCAAAGTATGTTCAACCCTTACAAACCGATCAATGATCTCAAGGCCAAATCCGTGTATTGGTTCATGCTGAACAGACTCTTGGATTTGTTTGAAGAGATCATCTGCTGATAGGATACCTGAGTTCCCAACTGACACCTTTGGACAAATCTTCAGCAATTCTTCTTCCAGATCACTTTTCCCATCAATCAATTTATCCCTTGATTCTCTCAACTTACTGCAGGCTTCATTGAGAATCTTTATTACGACACGATGGCCTTGGTCAGCTGGAAATGCTTATCTGTATGTGGGAGAATACCTTCTTCCACCAAGAGATGTGCTGGTATTTGCTTTAACACCTGGAGAGCTTCAAAAGTCAAATCAAGATGTCCAATTTCCTGAGAGAATTCTTCATCCATCTTCTCTCCATCCTTCTGAATGTCCCCCAAGGACTGATGAACTTTCACCACGTCTTGAATTACTTCCTTCCCCTGTTGGAGCAACCTTTGGATCCATTCATCAACCACCCTTCCTTTTTTAGCAATCTTCTCAATCGTAGGTACTGATGAGAAATCGAATCCAACAGAAACAGAAGAAGGTGGTATGGATTCAAGGGGTTGTGAGAGTTTAATCAAAACCTCTGTCAATTGCTCCACTTTTCTCTTAAGCTCATCTCTGTTGTCCTTTGTTTCTTTCAACTTTTGGCACAGCACGTTTATGGAATCCCGTGCATCTTGTTGCGCCCCTTCTGCTGTCACTTTCCCTAGAGCCACCCTGGTTACCTGATAATCAGAGGCTGTTATATCCTCTCTAGTTTTGTCAGCCGAGGGAGTGGCAATCTCTGCGAACTTATCTCCTGAAGCATCCACCAAAACCCTTGAAACTGTTTTGGGTTTCTTGGCTGATTTCGCAGTAGGAGCCTTGAGTGAGCTGAAATCAAAGGCTGGTAGGGGTACAATCACCTTCCTCTTCCTCGAAGTTTGCTTGAGTAGCCATTGCGGCGTATCAGAGGAAGTTGCCCATGTTGTAGAAACTGGTATTCTACTCTCAAGAGGAGAAGATTCTACTATTGGAGGGGAATAGTTGCCAATGTGGTAGTAGATTCAATAAAGAGAGGCACAGGAGGGGGCGTGTTGGTGATCACTTGGGTTCCAGAGAGAGGGTGAGAGTCGAGAAAATACCAGCCATCTTTGGAAGAAGTGGATGGAGAATGAGGAGGTAGGAGTGGTTGTGAGGGGGAGGCACGGATTCGGACTCAAAGCCAGGATGCGAGAGACAAGGTCTCTTGGTTTGATAATCAACAAAATGATGAAGCCAGAAGCTGGCTTCCTCCTTCTTCCAAATTAATTTCTCCTATTTCTGGTGGTGTTGGTGATTCTGGCACATCCACCGTTTCAGCTGGAGAAATAATTGAAGAGATTTGTCTTTCTTTCCTCTTCTTGACAATCTTGACTTTTATAGGCGCCCTAGAAGATTTTCTGTCCTTTTCCTTTTTGGAGGGCCCCGCCTCTGAAGCAGCCAACTTTGAAAACTCATCATCTTTAAAATTCATTCCCCAAGAGGAGAGCCATGCTTTGGTGCGAGCAAGGATTAGAGCCGACCTATCTGTAATAGAGGCTTTTATTTGGTGACCAATCAATAGGTGGGAAAACATATTGATCCTCATTTAGTCCATCATAGGAAAGATCCAAAACACTTTCATTGTCACCCCGTACCTTCTGGTAAATCAAGCTCCAGTGTTTGAATCTCAGCAATAGTCAATCTGCTATTATCCTTCCTGCGAACAGCAACCTCATTACGCAGATCCACCCAAATATCCTCTATGTTTGGCCTATGCAGATGCTGGGTTCCATATGCTCTGAGCACTCCTCGGATGTCAAAACCATCTCGAGGCTTCATATGCTTCTTCAATTTGTCCTGAAGTTCGTGGACAACATTTTTGGCTTTCACTACTGTTGAGCAAGTATATCTCCCAATAGAAATTGGGAAGGATACAGCAGCCTTATGTTTGCTTTGTTGGAATTTATGGAAATCCAACAGCTGCCTAACCAACTCCATCAATATCAGTCTATCCCCTGGATATCGGGGCAGGTGAAAAGGATCTCCCGAGTACATGACCACCGAAGATATGTAAACTTCTTGAATTGTAAGAAGATACATCCCCATTTAGAAACTTCAGCCCAAGCCTCATCTGAGACTCTTGTCTTCCTCAGCTCAGGGTTTATCCTGCAGATATTTTCATAGAAGAAGGCATCATTCACCCTTCTGAAATGGTCTTTGGACCCCTTCTTTGTCAATTGAGGGAAGTATTGATACACCTAGTTCGCCGTTCTACTTCCCTTGGTATCCAGCCCGGGATAGTTCCTCATCCCGATTGCTGCGTATGTGACATATGAAGACATATAAAATTTCCCAGTTGACAAGACCGTTGTCATTTGGGAATCAATCTCATTCATTGATGAGAGTACCCCAGTCGATCCCTGTTGATTCTTCTTGATGGTGATCATAAATTGATACATCCATCCTTGAAATACATTCGATTCGGGCAAACCAAAAACCCGACTCAGCAGGGTGATGATGTCATTGATTTCTTGGATGAAATCACTCCTGGGGATAATCCTTGGAAATCTAGAGACAGCTGGTTTGGCCTTGATCAGGAACTTCTTGTTCACATGTTTGATGCAGTCTTCCTGATCGTTGTCCCAGGCTTTCTGAGCTGACTTGATGTCCAACTCTCCATACTCTTCAAAATTGGGCAGTTTTAGGAGATCATCAAAGTAACCTCCATCCAATTTGATCACTACTTCACCTGATTGACTTCTCACAGAACGAGACGCCGAGTCATAACTGGATGCACAAGCCAAGATGAATTCTGGACACTGAGCGGACATGGGAAAACCCGCTGCGAGAGGCAAGCCACTATCGGCTATAGTTTTCATCCATGGAGTTTGGGAGGAACTCCTCACCCTACTCCAGAAATCTTCAATGTCTATATTTCCGAGTTCGGTGTCTCGGATGTCGTAGTTGCAATCAATATACGATGGAGATTCCAGCTTTTTAAACTTGTATTTCATTCTGCCTGACTTCTCGGTCTTTTCCTGAGATGGACCAGGGTCCGACATGAAGGACGTCGAAGGAAGAAAGTTTCGAAGCTCAGGAGATGTTGCTCACTGTGAGAATCCCGACCTGCTGGATATGCCGGAAGAACGGAAGAGTCCGACACTGGCGAAGATGATGTCGGAAAATCCTAAAAACCCGATGCGCTGAGAATGTCGGAAACTCTGGAAAGTCCGGCACGTTTGATAATGTCGGAACTTTGGGAAAGCCCGACACTGCCGATGATGTCGGAAACGGAAGAAAGCGACACTTGTGTTGATGCCGGGAACTCTGGAAAGTCCGCACGCCAAGCCTTCAATATACTTCGGGTCTTCGACACTGCACAATAACCTTCAAAACCCGAGAAGAGAAAAATAGGGTTTTTCGTTGAATTTCAAACATGCAATCTCCTTTTAACCATTCATGTACCAGGCACATAATAAAACTTTGAGGAAATAGCACCAAGTGGTAATTTAGAAGAGATAGACCCTAAAACCTAAACCCCTTTTTTCAAAACAACTCCAGAAAGAAGAAGAATAAAAATCTTTCAAAACCCAGCAAGAAAATGGGAAGAATTCACGCGCAATCAATCCATAAAAACTAGGAACAAAGAGTGGAGAGAGAAATACCTTCAACCAGAGAAAGGGAAGATCGAAAAATGGTGATTCAATCGGGCACAGGCGAGCTTTCGGGTTTCGAGGTTGGAAGAGCATGTACGAAAAATCCACGAGTTAAAAATACGTCCGGTAAAAATGACGTGGAAATCCGCGTATTTATAAGAAAAATTGTAATTAATACACTTCAGCTCGGCACGTGCCAACTCACCGACAACTCGGCATGAATGCCATGTCAGCATGTTAGAGAGGTCCGAAAACCCGACACAAGGGGGCTTAGTGCAATTCGGGTTTCGGGTTTGGGAAACACAAGACATAAAGCATGAGATGTTTAGATGCTTCACAGCTCCGAAAACCCGATACAAAGGACTAAATCGGACTTCGGGTATCGGGGAACAGGTGACACAAAACATGTTTTGAATTAGGCATGTTCCGATGCGCCGGAGGTCGAAAACCCGATTTTCTCAATATGAAGCGGGTTTCGGGTATCGGAAAACAGGTGACACAAAGCATGTTAAAACTCATGTCGAGCTGTCGGAAAAACCGAAAACCGAATTTCTCTAAAAGAGGCCATAATGCAAAATCAACTTCAAAAATTTCGTAGGGGTTATCTAATCGTTTTGTCGTGAACTCAAAACGGAGATAACAGCTGGCTCCAGTTGGGGACTTTCTTTGTAATACCAAAGGAAGAGAACTCAGAATCTCTGGTCTTTATTCATTGGGCTACGGAGAAAAGAAGAAAACCAAAACAAAACAAAACGAAGAAAGAAAGAAAGAAAACCAAAAGCAAACACACTACAAAAAGTCAAAATATGTACAATGCAAGAGAGCATCTTGCATTAATGGTGGAACAACTTTAGATGTTGTCCACTGAAAGGCAAAGGGAGTAACCCTCCATCCAGATATGATAGAAGAAAACTATTTTCACCATTCAGCTCGTGGATCTTGAAAGGTCCTCTCCATAAAGAATCAAACTTCCCGTGCATTCCTTTCTGTTCTCTCCTCTTATCCCAAAGCAACACCAAGTCTCCAATCTGGAAGTTACGCTGCTTTGATTTTTTGTCAAAAATTTTCTTCACTCTGCTCTGATGATCTGCGATGCGATCAACCACCTTGATTCGTTCCTCTTCTAGCCTGGCTAGGTACATAACCCTCTTCTCGATAGAATTCTGAAAAGCCGCATCTTCAACCGCTTTTGCCAACTGCAAGGCCGGCAATTCTACTGAGATAGGAATTTCAGCATCAATCCCGTATAGCAATTGGAAAGGAGACATCCCTATGGCTCGCTTTGGAGTGATCCGATCAGCCCACAACGCATCATACAATGCTTTGTGCCATGTCCTCTGATTTTCATCTACTAGTTTCCTAATTATGGTAACCAGATTCTTATTGCTGGACTCAGCTTGCCCATTACCCTGGGGATAATAATCAGATGAGTGAGCCAGAGTGATGCCAAATCCATAGCAAAATTTCTGTCAACTCATGTGACGAGAAATTAGAGGCATTATCAGCTACGATCTTATGAGGCACACCGAATCTGACAATTATATTTTCTTTAAGGAACTTGCAAACAGCTTCAGAAGTTGCTTGCTTGATTGGTGCGGCTTCTACCCACTTGGTAAAATAGTCTGTAGCAGTCAGCACGTAGTTATGTCCGGCACTGGAAGCAGGATTCAATGTTCCGATGAAATCAATCCCCCATTGGCGAAAAGGTTCTTCAATCACTACAGGCTTCAGAGGAAGAGCTGCTAGCTTGGGGCGACCAACGAAATGTTGACAAGCTTCACATTTGGACACCCATTCTGCTGAATCCCGGAAGAGAGTAGGCCAATAGTACCTAGCCCGTAGGATCTTATACGCTGTTACAGAGGATGAAAAATGTCCTCCGCATGCTAGGCTATGAAAGGATTCTAATAACTTTTCCTGTTGTGATTTATCAACACAACGCAAGAAAACACCATCAATACCTTTCTTGTATATTGCATTATTCCACAAAAGGTATTTTGCAGATCTCAACTTGACGGTCCTCTTCTCCTTTTGATTTAAATGTGGGGGCATTCACCATAAGTTAGGAAGAAAGCAATGTCCGTGTACCATTCATCGGTCGTACTCACGAAAAGCACCATGGGCAGCTCTGAAGAAGTGTCTTGAGTCTTTTCATACTCTGCTTCGGCATGATTTTCTGCAATTAATTGGCACAGGCCCCTTCCTCGTACCAACTTGGTAGGCCTGATGTCTAAATCGTACTCCTGAACCTTAGCTATCCAAGTACCTCGTTGACTTCCCAGCTCTTGTTGAGTCAGAATGGATTTAACAGCAGTATCAAGAAACGAGCGAGAGTATGGGAATTCAGCACATAGTACCTGAAATGTTTTACTGCTCGTACCACTGCGTAAGCATGCTTTTCAATCTGTGACATCTTCAATTCATGTTCTTTCAATGGACAGCTCATGAATGCGATGGGAGCTTCGATGCCTTCCCCATTTTCCTGCATCAGGATGGCTGACACTGTGTGGGCAGAGGCGTAGCTGTACATGATGAAATTTTTCTTGAAGTCTGGACATACTAAGATAGGAGCGCAAGCAACTGCCCTTTTGATTTCTTCGAATGCAAGCTTCCCTTCTGTACTCCATCGAAATGGAACTTTGCCTTTCATCATTCCAAGGACATCCTTGGTTTTGTCAGCGAAATCAGGTACAAATCTTCTCAAGAAATTAACCTTTCCGAAGAAAGAATGAACTCCGGTTTTACTTGTGGGTAAGGTAAGGCTCTGAATAGCCTTTACCCTTTCTGGGTCAATTTTGGTTCCTTCTTTAGTCACAATATGACCCAGCAATTTTCCTTCGGTCACCCCGAACATGGACTTCTTGGGATTCAATGAAATCCCGTGACGCCTGCATCTCAAAAGTACTTGTTCTAAATGATCATAATGATCACTCCGTTTTTTAGAGAAAACGGTCAAGTCATCCAAATACACAACTATGACCTTGCCCATCAAATCTCTGAATGCCAAGTCCATAGCTCTCTGAAAAGTGGCTCCGGCGTTGATCAAGCCGAAAGGCATCCTCCTGTAAGCAAAGGTACCCCATGGGGTCGTGAAGGCCGTCTTGTGTTGATCCTCTGGTATTACCTCGACTTGGTTATATCCCGAAAATCCGTCGAGCATGGAAAGCATTTCTGATCCAGTAACAGTTTGTAATACCTGATCCATGATAGGCAAGGGATAGTTATCCTTCAGTGAGGACTGATTCAAGTTCCGGAAGTCAACACAGATCCGGATTTCGCCATTCTTCTTCCTGACAGGAACAATGTTAGCAATCCAAGTGGAGTGATGGATTGGGAAAATAATTCTAGCATCTAACATCTTCTGAATTTCTGCCAGGATAGTTCCTGAGATCTTGGGATTGTAATGTCTTTGCTTTTGTCTGTACGGCTTCACATCAGGCTTCAAAGGGATACTGTGCTGTACATCTTTGGGCTTGAAGGATTTTAAATCTGCATAAGACCAGGCCAACACATCGATGTATTTCTTCAAAAGCGAAGTGAATCTCACCTTCTCTTCGGGAGAACAACATTTCCCGATATTCACCATCCGAGGTTGATCAGACGAACCTAGATTGATTTGATCTACTTCAGAGGAAGAAACTCCTTCGACTTGCCTTTTGTTTTGAATAAAACGATCATGCTTATCAAACAAGCCCTCCAAAGAAACCAAACCTTTAGGTATCTTGTTGCCTTTCAGCTGAATAAATTCACCATCAACCTCTTGATATGGATCTGAGATAGTTTCACGGAAGGCTGATTCTGAACCTTCAAAATATAACTCACTGAAATTGTCAGCCTTTTCTAGAAAAGCCAACACCTGTTGATCATCATTGAACACTTGCCAATGAGTTGCATTATCTGGGATACTGGGACGATACACAATCTCGATAGAGTATGTATCTTGCTTGAACTGAGGATGAGGAAGAAGAAGGGATGCAGATACGGCCAAAGAATCAGCCTTGTCATTATAATCTCTCAAAGCTGCCTAATAGAAAATGCATCAAAGCATTCTATACTATCCCAAACTTTATTCGGTAATGTTTCAACCGATCATTTTTCACCTGATATATACCCCTGACCTGATTGACAATCAGCTCCGCATCTCCCTGAACCTTGAGATTTCAGATTCCCTTCTGTCTGGCCATTTCTAATCCTAATAACAGGGCTTCATATTCGGCCGTGTTGTTAGTATTATCAAATTGCAACTTGTAAGCTGATGGGAAAATCTCGGAGCTAGGAGATATAAGGACAACACCAGCGCCTGATCCAGAGGTTGAGCAGCTACCATCAAATTCGAGCATCCAAATAGCATTGGGATCTTCTTCTTCAACATCTACAATGGGTATCTCTGAAGTCATGAAATAATTCCCAAAGCTAGCATCTTCGAAAAGAATCTGAGCTTTTGGATCATCTGATTTGGTCACCAAATACTTCGCCTGTGGTTCAGGATGAAGAACCTGATGAACCCCATTGACCGGGATCTTAGCTTTGGTCCAATCCATATTAATCTCTCCTCCGACGTCTTTACAAAATCCTCTACCCAAGAGGATACCGTAAGCTGCAGGAATGTCGGCAACCAGAATAGTCATTTTCACTCTCTTCTCAGGGAAGGCAACAAATGCAAACTGTGCGTCCTTGATTTGACCAATCAAAGGGACTTGTTTAGTTTCCATGGAGTAGCACCGTCCATATGACTTAGTCAAAGTAAGTCCAAGGGCATGGGCCACTTTTGCGGGCATAACATTATCAGAGGCTCCTGAGTCGATGATGCAATTGCTGAGTTTAAACCCATTTATAAGTAGAGACAAATAAAATGGTTCAATCTTTCCTGAAGAAGAAGCAGAGGTCAGATTGTTCTGTGGTGGGAGTTGAGTAGGATTTGGAAGGAGACCTTTTGAAGGTGATGGAACAGCCACTTTACTTCTGATGAACTTGGCCAGCTTTTCAAACTGTTCAGGATTCGACTGAAGGTATTCTGCCTCTGACATTTGAATTTTGGTTCTCTTTGCATGATCAACAATGTCAAAAGCAGTATAAGAAGGAATGATGGTAGGCTCAGTTCTAATTACATGAGCTTGTGCTGAGGCACTGATCTTAGGAGAAGGAGAATAAGGAGCAGCTGCCTTTTTGGTAACCTCTCTTTCAGTTTGCCGAAATAGGGGTACCCCTCTTAACTATGGATATGGGAGGTTCCTTATTCTTCTCCTTAGTGTTTTCAAGAGGTTTTCTGGGATTCTGAGATTGGGACCGAGTGAAGACAGCAAATGACTGACCATCTGGCGCACATTCATCTTCATCGTATTCCAAATACCCAATGCTGGAGTCACCAGCTGACTCGTCATAAGACTCATCAGCATATCCTGAAGCTTCGAAAGCCTCACGGGAATCTTGTTCTTCTCCTTCATCTTCTTCTTCAATTATTTCTACTGCTGCATTGACGGGAGGAGCTTCAATTGCTAGTCTCGGTTGAGCAGGAGTTAACCGTGGCCTATCTCTGGCAGGTGCACCATTGTTGTTATTGAAATTCCGTCTAGGGATATCCCGATACGGAACATTGCTCACCTGTTGGGACATTTGCTTTTTTAAAGCAATCAAATCGTTAGCCATTTTTTGAAACATAGGATCAGTGTTACCTTGAGAAGAACCTTGATTTTTGAGTTTAGGTACGTCTTTCTTGATCCTTCCGGCCAAGATGAGATCATCCTCTATTTCAGTAGCTGTTGACTGAGCAGTAGCCAAATCTGGGATAACCGACCTTCTTAATAAAAAGCTTATATCAGGAGGTTGAGCATTGATGAAGAAGCATTTTTGGTTTTCCGGAGTAGGTACAGCTATTTCTGGAATCTTCCGGATCAGCTTGTTGAACTTTGCCACGAATTCCCGCATAGGTTCATGCGATTCCTTCTTCATATGCGTGAGCTGAGCTAACAAAGCATGGGAATCTTCGGCTGGTTTGAAACGTGCTTCGAACTTAGTCCGCATGGTAGCCCAGTTTGCGATGCATGCATTCGGGAGGTGATAAAACCATTCAGCTGCTGCACCCTGCAACGTTTCAACGAAGAGTCGGACGGAGACATCTTCGTGGGCTACTCCGAGAACACCGCATGCAACAAAGAAAGATGCTAATGTGCTCGTCAGGATGCTGCTTCCCATCCCCATTGAACTTGGGAATGTTTTTACGTGATCCACGTGGTAACTCGTGCAATGGAGGAGTCAAAGAAAGAGGACCAATAACTGCGCCCCAAGGCACAGGTTGAACCGCCATCCTCTGAAAAGAGTGCGTACAGGGATCCGAGTATCAGACAAGAGTAGTGCATGACAAGTTGCAGATGCTTCCCGTTCCACGGGGATCCGGTTTCTCCGAACAGGCGAAGAACTTCTGGTTCGGTTAGAGACAATGCTGTTGGGAGAAAGACTGAAATTGTGCTGTTGCAGTAACTCAAAGAGTGGATCAATTTCACCTTGAGCTCGGCGAGACCGAGTGAAGATCTTCCTGGCCAGCTTGAACTGAAAGGAGATCTTGTTGAAAATAAGGCAAATACGGAGTCGCCAGACACCGAGAGGATAAGCTTTATACTATTGATCCGTAATTCCCCCCAGCGGAGTCACCAAAAACTGTTGGTTGGATATTTTGTCAAACCAAAATATGAGGTTCAACCACAGTATATGAGATTAAATCCCTCCTCAAAGACAGGTGAGGCTGCCTGCTTATTACTAATCTAAAACACAGTAAAAACGATATATACAGTATTCACACTAATCTAACCATTGGGGGTGGGATGGAATCCCGAAATCCACATTCACACGATTCAAGGATATTTCTTTCGTAAATGAACTGGGTTAGAAATTGTTACAATGAAAGAAGCACAGTAGAAAGGAAATGAGAGAAACGTATTTTCTTTCGAGTAAACACAGAGCACGAAATAATCATACGAGCTTTAGATCACAGATATAATGTCCGAAATAATTAGAAACACTAAGATGCTATGCAAAGAATAGCTTAAGATCATGAACATAAGAACACTGTCTTAAGTAAGATATATTCCACAACACAAAGTCTGTAAAATAATATCGACTCCTATTCTTCAAAATGATTGAATGAAAACACAAAGTTTTTCTTCTTTCCAATAGCCCCTAAATATTCCAAAAAATCTCGACCCTTTGGAATGCATAAGCATCCCTTATTTATAACAAAAGAAGTAGAGATAAAATAGGGCAGATCCTAAAAAATAGCATTTTAACAAGAGTTCTGTTTTGCTTGATTCTCACGCAGGAGATCAAGTCAAAATATGATTCAAAAATGTGACGAAACAGAAATGAAAAAGACATGTCAATTTCAAGATTGAAATGACATGAAACGTTGGGACTTAATCTGAATCATCATCCTTTGCTCCTTCCTCTTTTTCTTCCTCCAGCTGAGACTGTTTGCTCTGAAATTCCTGGAACTTCCGAATTATGCCTTGCATTTCGTTCTCATCAGGCGCAGTGGAATGATCATTCCAAATTTCGCAGGTCTCATGAATATCGCTGGCATTGCCGGGAAGCTTTTTCAATCCTTTGCTGAGCTTTCTTAAGGCCTCCAAAGTATGTTCAACCCTTACAAACCGATCAATGATCTCAAGGCCAAATCCGTGTATTGGTTCATGCTGAACAGACTCTTGGATTTGTTTGAAGAGATCATCTGCTGATAGGATACCTGAGTTCCCAACTGACACCTTTGGACAAATCTTCAGCAATTCTTCTTCCAGATCACTTTTCCCATCAATCAGTTTATCCCTTGATTCTCTCAACTTACTGCAGGCTTCATTGAGAATCTTTATTCTGAACCTGATGGCCTTGGTCAGCTGGAAATGCTTATCTGTATGTGGGAGAATACCTTCTTCCACCAAGAGATGTGCTGGTATTTGCTTTAACACCTGGAGAGCTTCAAAAGTCAAATCAAGATGTCCAATTTCCTGAGAGAATTCTTCATCCATCTTCTCTCCATCCTTCTGAATGTCTCCCAAGGAGTGATGAACTTTCACCACGTCTTGAATTACTTCCTTCCCCTGTTGGAGCAACCTTTGGATCCATTCATCAACCACCCTTCCTTTTTTAGCAATCTTCTCAATCGTAGGTACTGATGAGAAATCGAATCCGACAGAAACAGAAGAAGGTGGTATGGATTCAAGGGGTTTTGAGAGTTTAATCAAAACCTCTGTCAACTGCTCCACTTTTTCCTTAAGCTCATCTCTGTTGTCCTTTGTTTCTTTCAACTTTTGGCACAACACGTTTATGGAATCCCGTGCATCTTGTTGTGCCCCTTCTGCTGTCACTTTCCCTAGAGCCACCCTAGTTACCTGATAATCAGAGGCTGTTATATCCTCTCTAGTTTTGTCAGCCGAGGGAGTGGCAATCTCTGTGAACTTATCTCCTGAAGCATCCACCAAAACCCTTGAAACTGTTTTGGGTTTCTTGGCTGACTTTTCATAGTAGGAGCCTTGAGTGAGCTGAAATCAAAGGCTGGTAGGGGTACAATCACCTTCCTCTTCCTCGGAGTTTTCTCGAGTAGCCATTGCGGCGTACCAGAGGAAGTTGCCCATGTTGTAGAAATTGGTATTCTACTCTCAAGAGGAGAAGATTCTACTATTGGAGGGGGAATAGTTGCCAATGTGGTAGTAGATTCAATAAAGAGAGGCACAGGAGGGGGCGTGTTGGTGATCACTTGGGTTCCAGCAGAGAGGGGTGAGAGTCCAGAGAAAATACCGGCCATGCTTGAAGAAGTGGATGGAGAATGAGGAGGTAGGAGTGGTTGTGAGGGGGAGGCACAGATTCAGACTCCAAAGCCTGGGATGCAAGAGACAAGGTCTCTTCAGTTTGATAATCAACAAATGATGAAGCCAGAAGTTGGCTTCCTCCTTCTTCCAAATTAATTTCTCCTATTTCTGGTGGTGTTGGTGATTCTGGCACATCCACCGTTTCAGCTGGAGAAATAATTGAAGAGATTTGTCTTTCTTTCCTCTTCTTGACAATCTTGACTTTTATAGGCGCCCTAGAAGATTTTCTGTCCTTTTCCTTTTTGGAGGGCCCCGCCTCTGAAGCAGCCAACTTTGAAAACTCATCATCTTTAAAATTCATTCCCCAAGAGGAGAGCCATGCTTTGGTGCGAGCAAGGATTAGAGCCGACCTATCTGTAATAGAGGCTTTTTCGCTGGCTGACCAATCAATAGGTGGGAAAACATATTGATCCTCATTTAGTCCATCATAGGAAAGATCCAAAACACTTTCATTGTCACCGTACCTTCTGGTAAATCAGCAAGCTCCAGTGTTTGAATCTCAGCAATAGTCAATCTGCTATTATCCTTTCTGCGAACAGCAACCTCATTACGCAGATCCACCCAAATATCCTCTATGTTTGGCCTGTGCAGATGCTGGGTTCCATATGCTCTGAGCACTCCTCGGATGTCAAAACCGTCTCGAGGCTTCATATGCTTCTTCAATTTGTCCTGAAGTTCGTGGACAACATTTTTGGCTTTCACTACTGTTGAGCAAGTATATCTCCCAATAGAAATTGGGAAGGATACAACAGCCTTATGTTTGCTTTGTTGGAATTTATGGAAATCCAACAGCTGCCTAACCAACTCCATCAATATCAGTCTATCCCCTGGATATCGGGGCAGGCGAAAAGGATCTCCCGAGTACATGACCACCCGAAGATATGTAAACTTCTTGAATTGTAAGAAGATACATCCCCATTTAGAAACTTCAGCCCAAGCCTCATCTGAGACTCTTGTCTTCCTCAGCTCAGGGTTTATCCTGCAGATATTTTCATAGAAGAAGGCATCATTCACCCTCCTGAAATGGTCTTTGGACCCCTTCTTTGTCAATTGAGGGAAGTATTGATACACCTGGTTCGCCATTCTGCTTCCCTTGGTATCCAGCCCGGGATAGTTCCTCATCCCGGCTGCTGCGTATGTGACATATGAAGACATATAAAATTTCCCAGTTGACAAGACCGTTGTCATTTGGGAATCAATCTCATTGCTGATGAGAGTACCCCAGTCGATCCCTGCTGATTCTTCTTGATGGTGATCATAAATTGATACATCCATCCTTGAAATACATTCGATTCGGGCAAACCAAAAACCCGACTCAGCAGGGTGATGATGTCATTGATTTCTTGGATGAAATCACTCCTGGGGATAATCCTTGGAAATCTAGAGACAACTGGTTTGGCCTTGATCAGGAACTTCTTGTTCACATGTTTGATGCAGTCTTCCTGATCGTTGTCCCAGGCTTTCTGAGCTGACTTGATGTCAACTCTCCATACTCTTCAAAATTGGGCAGTTTTAGGAGATCATCAAAGTAACCTCCATCCAATTTGATCACTACTTCACCTGATTGACTCCTCACAGAACGAGAAGCCGAGTCATAACTGGATGCACAAGCCAAAATGAATTCCGGACATTCGGCGGACATGGGAAAACCCGCTGCGAGAGGCAAGCCACTGTCAGCTATAGCTTTCATCCATGGAGTTTGGGAGGAACTCCTCACCCTACTCCAGAAATCTTCAATGTCTATATTTCCGAGTTCGGTGTCTCGGATGTCGTAGTTGCAATCAATATACGATGGAGATTCCAGCTTTTTAAACTTGTATTTCATTCTTCCTGACTTCTCGGTCTTTTCCTGAGATGGACCAGGGTCCGACATGAAGGACGTCGAAGGAAGAAAGTTTGAAGCTCAGGAGATGTTGCTCACTGTGAGAATCCCGACCTGCTGGATATGCCGGAAGAACGGAAGAGTCCGACATTGGCGAAGATGATGTCGGAAAATCCTAAAAACCCGATGCGCTGAGAATGTTGGAAACTCTGGAAAGTCCGGCACGTTTGATAATGTCGGAACTTTGGGAAAGCCCGACACTGCCGATGATGTCGGAAACGGAAGAAAGCCGACACTTGTGTTGATGCCGGGAACTCTGGAAAGTCTGAGCACGCCAAGCCTTCAATACACTTCGGGTCTTCGACACTGCACAACAGCCTTCAAAACCGAGAAGAGAAAAACAGGGTTTTTCGTTGAATTTCAAACATGCAATCTCCTTTTAACCATTCATGTACCAGGCACATAATAAAACTTTGAGGAAATAGCACCAAGTGGTAATTTAGAAGAGATAGACCCTAAAACCTAAACCCCTTTTTTCAAAACAACTCCAGAAAGAAGAAGAATAAAAATCTTTCAAAACCCAGCAAGAAAATGGGAAGAATTCACGCGCAATCAATCCATAAAAACTAGGAACAAAGAGTGGAGAGAGAAATACCTTCAACCAGAGAAAGGGAAGATCGAAAAATGGCGATTCAATCGGGCACAGGTGAGCTTTCGGGTTTCGAGGTTGGAAGAGCATGTACGAAAAATCCACGAGTTAAAAATACGTCCGGTAAAAATGACGTGGAAATCCGCGTATTTATAAGAAAAATTGTAATTAATACACTTCACTCGGCACGTGCCAACTCACCGACAACTCGGCATGAATGCCATGTCAGCATGTTAGAGAGGTCCGAAAACCCGACACAAGGGGGCTTAGTGCAATTCGGGTTTCGGGTTTCGGGAAACACAAGACATAAAGCATGAGATGTTTAGATGCTTCACAGCTCGAAAACCCGATACAAAGGACTAAATCGGACTTCGGGTATCGGGAAGCAGGTGACACAAAACATGTTTTGGATTAGGCATGTTCCGATCGATGCGGAGGAGGTCGAAAACCCGATTTTCTCAATACGAAGCGGGGACGGGTATCGGAAAACAAAGCGACACAAAGCATGTTAAAACTCATGTCGAGCTGTCGGAAAAACCCGAAAACCGAATTTCTCTAAAAGAGGCCATAATGCAAAATCAACTTCAAAAATTTCGTAGGGGTTATCTAATCGTTTTGTCGTGAACTCAGTGGTTAAGAGA
This sequence comes from Taxus wallichiana var. yunnanensis, assembly GCA_018340775.1. NCBI lineage: Eukaryota > Viridiplantae > Streptophyta > Pinopsida > Cupressales > Taxaceae > Taxus > Taxus wallichiana. The sequence goes on along the minus strand of CM031234.1, from coordinate 420,666,969 downwards.
GAACTAGGGACGTTCGAATGGTTGAAAGGAAGAATTTTTAGCTAATAAGAGAGATATTATCCCAATTAGCTGATTATAGGAGGAATATGGACTGAAAGAGTGTCATGAATGGGTATCCGAGAATGGAGTAGAGAAGGGTTGATTAACGAAGTGTCATCAATAGGTTGAATTGGAGGAAATGCTAAGTGTAAGCATATTTTAGGTGTATACAAGTTAGACCTCTTGTTCTTTATCTTTCTTATCCTCCAACAATACCCCGATATGTTAGGTTGTGGAGCCTATTTTCATGTGTGAAAGTGTTGAAGACTGTACACTTTCCATAGTTTTCTCATTAGGGTTTGGGGCTAGGATGGACCGGGACCCGAGCGGGGTCCTGGGGTGGTAGCCATTGGAAGCGGGGTTTGGGGGTGAAACCCTGAGAGAAAAAAATTGGCCTTAAAACGTGCCCGATATACTGGGAAATGTTTTTTTCTCATATGGGTGGGATTTTGACCCATAGGTTTATGGGACGGTTTTGGCCCATGGTTTTGATACCCACAGATTTTATAAAACTACTTAAGTAGTTGTCTACTTATATGGTTTTATGCATATGGTAGATATAATGTAACATTGTAGATGTGTTTTGAATTTGGGTGTGAATTATGTAGAGTTTGTTGAGCATAGCTCCAAATAGATCTGGGTATTGTATTGAGAGAGCGGTGGCTTGTAATAAAATCGAGCAAGTGATTCTTAGTGGACGTAGCCCAAATTGGGTGAACCATGTTAAATACTCTCTTTGTGTTGTGTTATTTTATTCTGCACTTTTATTTGAGATCTATAATATTTTTTGCATATTAGTTTCTATTGTTGCGATTATGTGAGGGATTATTCCACATATTTTATCCCTTATTTCCTAACAATTGGTATTAGAGCTTGGTTTGGTTTGTTGAAGTGTTGAATTACAGGGAAAGTTTTATCTTGAGTGGGAGCTATGGCAGATGATGGAAGATCAAGGGTTGATAAATTCAATGGGTAGAATTTTAGTCTTTGGAAGATGCAGATGGAAGATTACCTTTATCAGAAGGATCTTTATATTCCACTATCTGAGAAGGTGAACAAACCCTCGAGCATGACGGATGTGGAATGGGATTTGCTAGATAGGAAGGAACTTGGGACAATCCGGATGTGTCTTGCATCTTTGGTATTATTTAATGTTTCAAAGGAAAAGACTACAAAAGAATTGATGGATGCATTAGGGAAGTTGTATGAAAAACCCTCTACCTCTAATAAGATATTTTTAATGAAAAATTTGTTTAATATGAAGATGTCTGAGAATGGTTCAATAGTCAGATCATTTAAATGATTTTAATACGGTTGTAAATATGCTAGCTTCGGTTACAATAGAATTTTATGAAGAAGTTAGGGCTTTATTAGTTTTGTGCTCTTTACCTGAGAGTTAGAATAGCTTGGTAATGGTGGTAAGCAACTTGGTTCCAGCTAACTCAAAGTTGAAGTTTGAGGATGTTGTAGGGGTGATTCTAAGTGAGAAAATGTGAAGAAAAAGCTTTGGGAAATTTTCTACTTGGGAATGCTTTGACAAAGTGGAAACTAGAGGGAGGTAAAAGAATAGAGGAAACCATGGAAAATCAAAGGATCGGGCAAGGTAAAAATCCAAAAGCAAGATGGTATTCGGCACTTTGTGGAAAGTATGGGCATGTAAAGAAGGATTGTTGGGAGCTTCATGACAAGAAGAAACAACATGAAGAAAACAAGGAGGCAAATGTGGTAATGATTAATGTATGCTAGGATGCTTTGATTCTTTATTTGCACAATATTATTGAATCTTGGGTTTTAGATTCGGGGGCTTCTTTCCATGCTACTCCACATAGGCATTATTTTGTTGATTATGTTTAAGGAGATTTTGGGCATGTTTTCTTGGTGATGATGAGCCTTACATCATAGTTGGAAAAGGTTCATTAAGTTAAGATGCATAATGGGAATACTTGGCTATTGAAGGATGTCAAACATTGATGAAAGGAACCGAGAGTTGGGAAGTGATGGTTTGTCTTGTGATATTTTAATGGATTCTTGGAAGGTTACCAAGGGTGCGCTTGTGGTGGCAAGAGGTAAGAAAGTTAGAACCTTGTATTTAACCACTTATAGCACTAATGTTTGTAATCTTGTGACTTGAGAAGTAAATACAACATTGTGGCACTATAGGCTCGGTCATATGAGCTATAAGAGCATGGAGATCATAAAGAAGGATTTTCTTGGATATATAGAAACAGGTTTGGATTTCTATGAGGACTACATATATGGGAAGTAAAAGCGAGTAAGGTTTCTCAAGGTTAGACCTACAAAGAAAGAGAGTAAGTTAGAGTTGGTGCATTCTGATGTGTGGGGGCTAGCTTAGGTATCATCTCTTTGGGGTTCAAATTATTATGTTACTTTTATTAATGATGCAACAAGGAAAGTTTGGGTTTATTGTATTAGAAACAAATATGATGTATTTGACACTTTTGTTAAATGGAAATCCTTGGTAGAGAATGAAACAGTCTTAAGCTAAAATGTCTCAGGTCAAATAATGGAGGGGAGTATTGCAACAATGAATTTGATGATTATTGTTCTAAGAATGGAATCCAAGGTAAAATATGGTTCCAAGAACTCCGCAGTAGAATGGGGTGTCAAAAATGATGAACATAACAATAATGGAACATGTTAGGAGCATGAGGTTACATGCATGACCGCCTCTTTATTTTTGGGCAAAAGCAGTGAGCACAACTATGTACTTGATAAGCGAGAGGACCCTCAAGTTCCTTGGATGGAGGCATACCTAAGAGGAGGCTTGGTATGGTAAGAAATTTGATTATTCATTTCTTAGAGTCTTTGGATTTGAAGTGTTTGTCCATCTAGACAAGGATGATAGGACCAAGGTAGAGGCTAAATTAGAAAAATTTAATTTCATTGGTTATGGTGGTGATGACTTTGGATATAAATGTTGGAGTATTAAGGAAAATAAAATCATTTGATCTAGGGATGTGGTATTTAATGAGAAAGTCATGTATAAGCAGTAGTTGTAGGAAAATAGGGAAGAATCCAAGAAAGAATATGTAGCAGTAGAGGATCTTCCGGATGGAAAAGTGACACATGAATCAATTCAGGAACCTCCTCAATAGGAACCCCAAACTCCTATATTGAGGATTTATTCTAGGTTAAGAAGAGAACCTAAACATTTTCTCCTTCTCTTCATTATTTATTACTCACTGATAATAGAGAGCCAAAGAGATTTGATGAAGAAATGTAAGTAGATGCCAGGAAGAAGTGGGAGCAAGCCATGGATGAGGAGCATCAGGTTCTCATGGAGAACCAGACATGGGATTTGGTGAAGCTACCCAAAGGCAAAAGATCATTATAGAACAAGTGGGTGTTTAGAGTCAAAGAGGAAGAAGGAGGCAAGAAAAGATACAAGGACCGGTTGGTGGTCAAGGGGTTTGCACAAAAAAAAGGTATAGATTTTGATGAGATTTTTCTCCTGAGTAAAAATGAATTATATTAGAACTGTTCTTGGAATAGTTACAGTAGAATACTTGCACTTAGAGCAGCTTGATGTAAAAAAATACATTTTTCCATGGTGATTTGGAGGAGGAATTATATATGCAGCAACCTGAGAGGGCTATGAGGTCAAAGGTAAAGAGGATATGGTGTGTAAACTAAAGAAGAGCTTGTATGGCTTGAAACAAGATCCACGCAAATGGTATAAGAAATTCGATAGCTTCATGATGGAGCAAGGTTATATTAGATGTCATTTTGACCATTGTGTTTATACAAAGAAATTTGAGGATGGCAGTTATATTATCCTATGCACGTATGTGGATGACATGCTGGTTGTAGGTAAAAACATGTAGGAAATATAACTACTCAAGAAGCAGATAAGTGAATCCTTTTGCTATGAAGGATTTGGGGCAGCCAAAAAATCCTTGGTATGAGGATATCTTGGGATAGGAAGGAACGTAAGCTGACTTTATCTCGGAAGAGTACATTAGAAAGTCTTAGAGAGGTTTAATATGTAGGATGCTAAACTGGTTGGGACTCCTTTGGTAGGCCATTTCAAGTTATCAAAGGAGCAATGTCCCGAGGATAGAGCGGGAGAGAAACTAGATGTCCAAGGTACCTTACTCATTAGTGGTTGGTAGTTTATGTATGCCATGGTGTACAAAGGCTGATATTTCCCATGTAGTGGGAGCGGTGAGTAGATTTATGAGTGATCCAGGTAGAGATCATTGGAAGGCGATAAAGTGGATCCTTCAAAGATATTTAAGAGGGACCATAGGGAATTTTTTGTGCTACAATGGATCAGACACCACTTTGTGTGGTTATGTAGATTCAAATATGGCTGGAGATGTAAATAGTAGTAGGAGAACAACAAGTTATGTTTACTTTGTATGTGGGACAACGGTAAGTTGGATTTCACGACTATAAAAGTTGATGGCTTTATCAACCACAAATTTGAGTATGTTGCTACCACAGAGGAAAACAAAGAAATGATTTGGTTACAACAATCACTTGAGGAGTTGGGGCATAAGCGGGAGGAATGAAAGTTGTATAGTGATAGTCAGAGTACTATACACCTAGCTAAGAACTCTACTTTCCACTCTAGGACAAAGCGTATACAGGTAAGATACCATTTCATCAGGACAACTTTGGAGGAAGAGAAGTTGAAGATAGAGAAGATTCATACCAATAAGAATCCTGAGACATGATGACCAAGGTGGTTACAAGGAAAAGCTGAAGCTATGTTCAATTTTTTTGGTTTTCACGGAAACTAGTGGAGGGTTGAGAAGCTTGCTCAGAGGAAAACTAGTCTCCAAGTGGGAGATTGTTAGGTTGTGGAGTCTATTTTCATGTGTGAAAGTGTTGAAGATTATACACTAAGAGTAATTTACACTTTCCATAGTTGTCTTATTGGGTTTTGGGGCGAGTCGGTAGCCGGGACGGAAGCCCCTAGAGTAGGGGTTCGAGGGACGCAGCCCCTTAGAATTTTTTTGTGACCTTAAAACGTGCCCGATATACCGGGAAATGTTTTTTCTCATATGGGTAGAATTTTTGACCCATAGGTTTATGGGACGGTTTTGGCCCATGGTTTTGATACCCATGATTTTGTAAAACTACTTAAGTAGTTGTCTACTTATATGGTTTTATGCATATGGTAGATATAATGTAACATTGCAGATGTGTTTTGAATTCAGTGTGAATTCTATAGAGTTTGTTGAGCATAGCTCCAAAACAGATCTGGGTATTATATTGAGAGAGTGGTGGCTTGTAATAAAATATGAGCAAGTGATTCTTGGTGGATGTAGCCCAAATTGGGTGAACCACGTTAAATATTGTCTCTTTGTGTTGTGTTATTTTATTCTGCACTTTTATTTGAGATCTGTAATATTTTCTACATATTAGTTTCTACTATTGCAATTATGTGAGGGATTATTATGCATATTTTATCCCTTATTTCCTAACATGATAGTGGCCCCCTTGTCCAAATTTCTATGTGTTATCTCCATTTGCATCTTATTCAAAGCATTACATTCTGCTCACTTCACATCGGCTCCATGGTTTTGATAGATGTGAGGACTATACAGTACCTTCTTCATCTTACGGGTGGAGTAATATGACTCATTATTAATTTCAAACTCAAGCTCCTCCATGTGAGTCTACATATTCCATGAAAGAATTTTCTTTGTGCACATTGTCACTCCTTACGGGTCAATTACCTCCAAGCCATAGAGGGGGTCCTTGTTATGCATTATGCTCACGGAACCTTGCTCGCAACACCTTTTTATGATCATCTATATAATTCAGACCGAGGAGTTTGCAAGATCTCATATGTTTTCCTCCTTCCTCCATTACACTTTCTTTTTGATGCCTCCTTTTCAACACTTGGATGCATGCTACCCCATCTTCTCCTATGGCTCCCATGCCTTCTCTAAATTCCATCACCTTTCTTTTCCTCTTCTCCTCGAGGCCTTCATTACACACGTTGTACATACCTATGTATCATGTTGTGCATGATCTCATCCTTAGTCTCTTCTTCACACTCATCTAAATATGGATGACATCGGGATTCTTCATTATACATGTGAGCCTCTTCCTTTGACTTCCCTTCATCGCTCTCTTCAATTATCATCACCTTCTCTTTCTTGGAGGACTTGTCTTCTTTTCTTGCCTTGGATTGGTTGGAGTAATCTTTGGGGACTTCTTTGTTTCATCCGAAGTCCCTACCCCAATGTTTTTTCCTTTTCACCCCCACCATAACTTTCTTCTCCTTGTGTGGTCTAACGCAACGTCATCCTCTTCTTCTTCCACCTCCTCCTCCTCATATTTATCCTTTTCTTCTTCTTATTGTTTGGGAGGGTTCTCCTCACGTGCTCTTTTGTGCCCATAGTTTGTTTTCCCTTTGGCATTTTTGGGAGGCTAAGGTCCACTCCATCGATGTAATTTCCATTCTTCATTCTAGGCCTTAGATATACATAGACCCTTGCTATGTCCTTCCCCACCACAAGAGTTACAAGAGTGATGTCCATATTGTCAGAATCCATAATCTCCACATATTTTGAGTTAGAAGGATATACAAATTTGGTGCGCAATGTGTGGCATTCCACATCTACCTTATAAAAAATTATGTCTAGTGCATATTTGATCTTGTTCAATGATGTTTGGAAGTACCTAGTTGTGAAGGTGAATGGAAGTTTGTACCATGGGCCTCTCTTCCCATTACTCATGTAGAACCTTCCCAAATAAAAATGTTGATGCACTGCAAATTATACCTTTTCGACTAAAATTGAGGCAACTCCTTGAGTACGCGCCACTCATCCTCAAATGCTTCAAGCATTGGCTTGTACCACTTTTCCACCAAAATCTTATATGTATTATTGATGCTTCCATCATAGGGGTAATCTACAAACCTCTACGTGGGGGAATTTTTCTCTATTGGATATATCAAGACATTTTCCTTAGGCCCATCCAGTACACCTCTCTCAAAAAAGACTATTAAGAGAAAAATAACACCCCAAGTTATCTTCTCACCTTTGAATACTTTCACCCTTACTTCTTTAATGATTCCTTCAACAATGAATTGTGTAATATGGTAGTGCATTTTAGACGCCATTTTGTGAGCAATATGAAGCCACTTCTTATTTACCTATGACCACCCTTCAAATGTGCCCAACTTGCAATGAAAAGGTGTGTGGTGACTCTCATGCCACGGGTCACTTATGCATTAGAGTAACTTCTATTACGTGGAATCCTCTTTGATAGTTAAGTGCGGTGGTAGTGGTCTCTACTACTTGATGTAGCCTAGATTTCATTGTAAATGACCTAGGTACACTTTGGCACATCACCGAGCCTCGAGCTGAGTGCTCACCCAAAGCACACAAAGGAACCAGTCCCTCTTTAGAGTTGTTTGTACAAAATGTTAGCATGATAGTGCATATGTATATTCAAATTCATAACCAATAGTAAATAGTCCACAATGCATAAACTAGATCTAGATCTTAGAATATATAAAAGATGAACTAAACAATGACTATAACAATATTTACCATACAAGAACTAGTTTTAGTCATGTTCAACACCATTATCTAGCCAATATGATCCATTGTATTAAATATTGTAAAACATAAAAGCTTCATACATTATAAAGGTATCTTCATGAGTCATGCGCATGACAAGACCAAAAACATAACTCTTGAAGCTTACTTAACCATGCAAATCAATATATATATATATATATATATATATATATATATATATATATATAGGGGTGGGAAATTTCCCTTTAATGCCCATGCACTATCTCAATATAGGCTAGATGCTAATAATAGCCATGCATCTTTACAAAAGGATGCAAAACATGCAAGTGCTCTAATAATAGACTTCCTATAGTTAACTCTAAGTAGAAATCCTATTATTATCCTAAAATATGCATGGTGCTTGAATAATGCTTGTTCCCAAAATACCCTTGCATGGACCGCAAGTCTTCATGTATTTGTGTGCTTAGTACGCTAACTCCAAAAATAGCCTTAGTAACAAAAATGGATAAATCCGATCTGGGTGCTTGACCGTATTATAGCATGCACGCTCTTCCAGCCCTCTACATTTGCATGCCCAACACTTAGCCCATTTTTTTTTCCGTCAACATTACCCCACACTAAAATGGATTTCCACCCCGACAATGGGTAATCACCTTGTCATTCCAAAGAATATAGGATAATGAATGAAAGAATATGTTAAGTCATCTTATTGTGTACCCTTTTCTTCCTCTAGTAGAATGAATTCTGGATATTCACTTTGAATTTCCCCTTCAAACTCATACTAGTCCTTAAGCACTGCATTTTTCTTATCAGGGATGTCCAAAACAATGCCATCTAACTCATCTAGAGTCATGTTTCCACTCTCACTCTTCAAAATTCTAAGAATGTTGGCCATACCTGAGACCATCCCTTCTATGACATCCATCTTTGTGGAAAAATCCTTGACATCCAATGCATCGCACTTTGTTTCTACCATGGTAACTCATCCGTATGCGCAATTGATTTTTTCATCTTTTGCTTCTTGCTGAGAACTTCATTTTCATTTGATTTCATTCTTACTTGTACTAAGTTACGGTAGTATTGTACACATGGCCAACACCAAATCTACCTTCTTCATTTCATCCTTTAAGGCTTACAAAATAGCCTCATAGCTAGATATATTCCTTACAATTTAAGCCTTGGCCCTCGATGCTACTTCCGCAACATCCTTTTGTTTAGGGAGGCATGCTGGTCCTTTCTCTAGAAGTAGATGAACTATTGTGTGTAGTTAATGCAGTCCAAACTTAAAATCTTGTGGCACCTTCTTTTATAAATTGGTCCTCTTCTATAAGATATCATCTACTATCTGTTTGATGATCTTCTTAACATTTTTTACCTCAGCCACTGCATTATCGTGCTCTTGGGTGAGTCATTTGATCTTTGTGTCTTTATCCTTCTTATAATCCAACAACGTTTGCTCTTATTGTTGCCACCTTATTAATATTCCGATGTGCTATACATTGACACTTTAACCAATGCATTAATCACATGTTCATCTGAAAACTATGTGGGATTGATGGTCATATGGTGTGTATGTGGCACCTTCCTCATCTTCTTCAAACTACACACCTCCTCACAAACATCAAAATAGGGCTCATCCATGTGAGTCTACATACTCCATGATAGTTGCTTGAGTGCACATATTTTCCATCTCTAGGTCCATCTAATCCCAACCATACAATTTCTTGTTGGGCAGAGTGCTCTAAAAGTAGGCATGCAAATAATTTTTGACGGGTCATCCATATAGCCCAAATTATGAGTACCTACTACCTCTTCATCTTCATGCTGACATGTATGTTTCCCAACGTCCTCATGAACAGATGTGCCCTCATCTTTCGTACCACACAATTCTTGCATCCTATTACACAGTACCACCCATATTCTAGTTTACTTCTTCTTCATTCTCTTCTTCCTTTAGCGCTGGGGCGTACTAAGATTTCCATGTCACCATAGAAGTTGCTTTCCCCTTCACCTGAGTGATGTTCATGGACACTCATGCTTTGGTCTATAGTCTCATAGAATACTCACTCTCCAATATCCTCATCCTCCTACATTTCCACACTGGGGGTGGCCTCTACTCTATGCTCTCCCATACTTGGACTAGCCTCCTCATTCTTCGCACTTGGCTATGGGGAATCCTCCTCACTATCCTTTACTTGAACATATTTTTTGCGCTTTCTCCTTTCTTCTTCCTCATTCTTCACAGGAGTTACGTGTGGTGATATTCTTATTGGTGAAGTACCTGCGCTATTGTCTCGGGATATGTGCCTTTTTTTTTGTAGAAATATCCTTATATGAATTAGTTCAGTGCTATCTTCTGGTTCCTCTTGCTCTAGGATGTTCTCTAACCCGATAGGCATTGGATCTTCCTGAGTAGGGGGCACCGATGCAACTTTCCTTGAGGTTCCTACTATCTGCCCCTTCTTCAGAGGTCTTGGAAGTGTCATATCCATGCCCTTCACCACCTTTCCATCCTTGAACCTTGGCCTCAGATAGATGTACACACATTCTGCTGAATTTTCCTATGACCAAACTCTCTGGCGTAATGTCCATGTTGTCAAACTCCATTGTTTCAACATAGGCCTCTTTACCTGGCCATACATAGGTCTTGCATAGAATGTGAACATCTACGTCTACTTTATCCACGTCAAAATGGAGTTTGCACACATCATGGAATCTGTTCACAGAGTCACTAAAGTACCTTGCAGTAAAGGTGAATGACAACTTACACCATGGGATTTTCTCACCAGACTTCATATGGAAGCACCCTATCTTTGAAGTGCTAGTAAATTGTAAATTCAACTTCTCCATCCAACACCTTGGGAAATTTATGCGAGAATGCACCATTCTCCCTCAAATGCCTGTGCAGCCTCCTGAACCACTTCTCTAGATGCTCCTTATATGTATTAGAAATATCGTGCGTAGAGTATACTTAGCATATTTCTTTACTTGGGGATTTTTTTCCAACAAAAACTCCCAGATGTTCTCCCTTGGTCCATCGGGTACACCAATTTCACTAAATACAATCAATAACAGGATGGTGCCCCAAGTTATTTTCTCACCTTTATCTACCTAGATGTGCACCTCATTCACCAAGCTTTCTATAATGTACCCAACGATGTTGTAGTATGTCTTATTTACCATCTTGTGTGCTATATGCAACCAACACATATTTACCTCATTCCATTGCTCAGTGGCACCCAACTTGCTCCTGCTAAGTGTGTTGCAACCCTAGTGGCCATGTCTGCAATGTTGGTTACTTTAAAGGCTTGCCCCCTTCTTATAATGATGTATGATGGTCATTGCATAAATGCCTTCATTGTCTAATAAATCTCCAACGATCTCGATCCCGAGTCATACAACCCTATCACCTTCCCAATCAGCTTGGTGGTGATCCTCATTCTCCTGCCTGTGAAGTAGAAAAAGTCTTCATGCATGCTCACATGAACCATTGATACAACTGCTCAGGATTCCCAAAATAGGGTAATTCCAGAATTTGCATGACCCCCACGCTGTTGAGTAACCTTTTCACGGAGGCATCTAAAACCCTAGTGCCATCCGCCAACTACCGATTAGTTTTCCTGTAGACTTTTGCTGTAATGTCCTTGTGTACTTCTTAGTTCAGTGGTTGATTTCTGAAACCCTACACTATGTTATTTTTGTCTTCCATGGCCACCCCTCAATCACCTCTTCCGGGTATAACATTTCAACCAGTCCATTCTTCTGTTGGGTCGTCAACCTCCTTCTCCACAGTTGGAGCCCTCTGTGGTGTCATTGCTCCTTTCGATCATGTAAGTGTGAATGAAACCCTATTTACCGTGTAAATAAAACCCAAGTCACCCCCTCGTCGTGCACACACACCACCACTTGAATCCTACTTCCATGCCTAGATGCTCAACAACATGCTTTAAATCTTGATAGGTTTACTTGATCTACAGAGTGCTCGTCATCTCCAACTCTTCTTCGCACTTCTCAATTTTCTTTAAACTCACAAGGTAACAAATGATGTTGCAAATGTTAGATTTATTACAAGTTTCAAAAATACCCTTCCTTAATTTCTCCACCTACCACCGTACATGGAATTAATTCCCATTGAGTGTGTTTTGCGCTTCTTTTTCCCATGCCCCAATCTCTCGTGCCTCAAAATTTTGCACCTCAGTCATATAACTTTCGGCGCGCCACTACTTATTTGTCACAAATCTCCTCTACCCGCACTTCCTTACACCGAAGTATTTTATCCAATGTGACCCAACATACATAGTCTCTAATGCTACAGCCTCCTTACTTTATCTTGAGTGCTCATTACCTTACGCGTGGTGTTAACTTTGAGCAATTTCTCCTAAAGTTTTCATTAATTTTGAAATCTTGTTCCCTTTATGGTCACCCATGAGTTTATTTATTTTCTGTACCAAACTAACCTTATTTATCCACCCCACACTAAGGGTATGTGCAGTCCTTTGTGCATGAAAACACTTTAGATTGCAACTAGCTTCTGGCACACAAGTGTGCTTATTACACATAACACTAAACTAAATTGACAAAGCATAGTGACGATGAAGGAAACACATCTAAAGGAAATACATTAAGGGAAATCTAATCTAAATGGAAATACTTCCTTATTACAAACACAAAGAAGGCTTATTTATAGTAGGGATTCAGCCTACTCCGTTGAAGTAATTGATTAATCATGTTCCATCAAGCACCTCTAACTGGCAAGCCCTTGAGTCAAGTATATGAGTGATAACATACGGTCCCAACCAATGCACCTTAAGCTTGCCTGGGTGGCACAGAAAATTTGAATCATAAAGAAGTACCATCTACCCAACCTCAAGCTTCTTGTCCCTAATGTGCTTATCATGTCATGCCTTCTTCCTGGATTTTTATTTCTTTTGACTCCATCATGCTATTACGTGCCTCTCATCCGAGTTGTATTAACTTGTCAATTCTTGCTCATTATCCGGACCTCATGCATGCACAATACACAAAGAAGGTAACATGAATTCCATGGGCAGAAATACCTCTGCACCAAACACCAATTGAAAGGGTGTTGCCTTTTTCAACCATTTGTAGGTTGTTATATATGCCCAAAGCACAACAAAAACTTTATCATCTCAGTCTTTCCTTCCAACATCACAATTTTTTGTTAAATTTTGGCTCAATATCTTGTTGAAAGCCTCAGTAGTCCCATTTTCTTGAGGGTGATAGGGTGTTGTATTATGGTGTGCAACCATAAATTCATCAAATAATATCTTGATGGTCTCATCAAGGAAATGAGTTCTTCTATCACTTGTCAAACTTTAAGGACATCCATACCTGGTAAGAATATTTTCCCACAAGAACCTTGCTATTTTAGCCGTTGTAATCCTTTGTAGGTACCACTTCTTCCCACCTTGTAAGATAATTTTTACAATTAATGATGTAGCATGATCAATTTCTACGTGCAGTTGGGGAAATAGGACCCACAAATTCAATAACCCACTTCTCAAAAGGTTCTACGCTAGTAATAGGCCTAAAAGGCATTTCATCTCTTTGCCCAAGTTTTCCAAGGCATTGACAAGGATCACATGCCTTAGTATATTCTCTACAATCCTTGTACAAGGTATACCACCATAAACCAGCTAGTAGAATCTTGCGCACGGTGGTGTCACCTACATAGTGTCCACCTGCAATACTGCCATGAGCCTCCTCTATGATTGTCATTCGCTCATGCTCCAGTACACACCGACACAATACTTCATCTCGGGCTAGTTTGTATAAGTCATCATTGATAAACATGAAAGGTGTGGCGTGAATTGCAAGTTATTTATTTTCCAAGGCCTTCATTCCTTCGGGCATCATAAATGTGTGTAAAAAGAAAAAAATATCCTCTAATCATGAGGGTGCACAGATTTAACTTGTATAATTGTGCATCTAACATTGTATCTTCAATACTCTGTGTGTCCTCTCCTGATTGAATCCTTGACAAATGATCCAAAATAGAATTGCATTTACATGGCTTTACTACCACTATAAAGTCAAAATTCTGGAATAATAGAACCCATCAGCATATGCACCCCTGTAAGATGGGATTGTTCACCAAGTATCTCAATGCCATGTGATCTGTATAGAAAACAAAAGGTGTTGCTAGCAAGTACTATCGGAACTTATTGTTTGGGTATGGAGCATGTTTTTGGTCTTCTCAAATTAGTATTGAAGTGTGGAGTTTGAATTGGGAAGATGAAAGGTCTTGACCATTTCTTTTCCAGCCATGGGAAGATGAAAGGTCATGATAGTTTCTTTTCCAACCATGGGAAGTTGAAAGGTCATGACTTTCAAACTTCTAGGGTCAACTTTTGGACTTCTTAAAGGATTGTAATCCTATAAATAGAGGTGTTAGGATATCTTGAAGATATCTTGTGTTTTCAAGAGGTATTGAGTCTTAGTGATCAAGAGTGATCAAGGTTAAGCAATTGGGTGTCAATTGTGGTATAGATGTGGTTTAACATCTTTGGAATTATGTTGTGAGTTCATAACTGAGAGAAGACTGTGAGAATTGCTTTACTCTTTTCGATAATAAAATCTGAGCAAGTTCTTGGTGGACGTAGCCCACATTGGGTGAACCACATTAAATATTGTCTTGTCTTCTTTTGTGCATTATTTATTTATGCTATTATATTTCTACATGTATACTTTTGCTATATAGTTTCCTACTGCTGTGATTTGAGAAATTGTTTCTGCATATTTGTTCTCTAGTTCCGAACAATTGGTATCAGAGATTTGGTGGTTTTTTGCTGAAGTGGTAAATCACAGGGAAATTTTAGCTTGAGTGGGAGCTATAGCAAATGAGGGCAGATCAAGGGTTGAGAAGTTCAATGGGAAGAACTTTGGTTTGTGGAAGATGCAAATGGAGGATTACTTATATCAAAAGGACCTCCATGTTCCTTTAGCTAGAAAAGCAAAGAAACCTATAGCCATGTCAAATGAGGATTGGGAGTTACTAGATAGAAAGGCACTCGGGGCAATTTGGTTATGCCTTGCATCTTTGGTTGCTTTCAACATATCGCAAGAGAAGACCAAAACAGGTCTCATGAGTGCGTTGGCGAAGTTATATGAAAAACCCTCTTGCCTCTAATAAAATATTTTTGATGAAAAAATTATTTAATATGAAGATGTCTGAGAATGGTTTTATTGCTATTAATTTTAATGAATTTAATATGGTTGTGAGTATGTTAACCTCGGTAAAAATTTACTTTGATGATGAGGTCAGGGATTTGTTGATTTTGTGCTCTTACCGGATATCCGGGACAACTTGGTTATGGATGTAAGTAATTTAGTCTCTAATAATTCAAAACTAAAGTTTGAGGATGTAATAGGTGTGATCCTAAGTGAGGAAATGTGAAGGAAGAGCACCAGAGATTCTTCTACTTATGGAAATGATTTAACGGTGGAGAGCAGAGGGAGACAAAAGAACAAAGGGAAAGGTAACCGTGCGAAGTCGAATGATCGTAGAAGGTCAAAGTCCAAGAGTAAGTTAGAATGTTAGCACTTTGTGGGAAGGTTGATCATGCTAATAAAGATTTCTTGGCTCTTCGGGATAAGAAGAACAAGGAGGAAACTAAAGAGGTAAATGTGGCAACAAGTGATGTTTGTCAAGATGCCTTAATTCTTTCTTTAGATAATATTGCTTAGTCTTGGGTGTTAGATTTAGGGATTCTTTTCATGCCACCCCACATAGACATTACTTTCGATTTTGTTTAAGGAGATTTTGGACATGTATATATTGGTGATGATGAACCATGCGAGAATAGTAGGGAAAGGTTGTGTTCGAGCGAAAATATAGAATGGGAACACATGGATACTTAAGGATGTCGGGAATGTGCCTAAGTTGAGGTGGAACTCGATATCGTGGGTCAATTGAGGTGGAACTCAATATCGGTGGGTCAATTGGGCGGTGATGGATGTACGGTCATTTTTACAAAGATATTCTTGGAAGGTTACCAAGGGAGCTCTTGTGGTTGCAAGAGGTAAGAAAAGCTGGTACTTTTATTTAACCAAAGTGGTGCTGATTATTGTAATTTAGTTCTTGTAGATGTAGATGCAACTTTTTAGCACCGAGAGACTCGGTCATATGAGTTAAAATGGCATGCATATTATAAAGGACAGATTACGGATTAAAGGAGTTAGAGATAGACTTATGTGAGGACTATATTTATGGAAAACAAAAGCGGGTGTGATTCCTCAAGGTTGGACCTACCGGGAAGGAGAGTAAGCTGGATTTAGTGCATACAGATGTATGGGGGCCAACTAAGGTAAACTCTATTAGTGGTTCATGTTATTATGTCACTTTCATTGATGATGCAACTAGAAAAGTTTGGGTATATTGCATTAGAAAGAAATCTAATGTGTTTGAAACCTTCAAAAGATGGAAAGCCTTGGTTGAGAATGAAACATGTCTCAAGTTGAAATGTATCAGGTTAGATAATGGAGGGGAGTATTGCAGCAATGAATTTATTTATTACTATTTAGTAAATGGGATCCGTAGGCAAAGAACGGTTCTAAATACTCCATAGGAAAATGGAGTGTTAGAGAGAATGAATAGGACAATCATGGAGCATGCTAGGTGCATGAGGTTACATGCTTGGGAGCTGCCACTCATGTTTTGGGTGGAAGTGGTGAGCACAACTATTTATCTTATTAACAGAGGACCCTCTATGGATTTGGATGGAGGTATACCTGAGGAGGATTGGTCTAGTAAGAAAATTGATTACTCATTTCTTAGAGTATTTGGATGTGAGGTATTTTTTCACATTGATAAAGATGATAGAACCAAGTTAGAGGCTAAGTATAATAAATACACCTTTGTTGGATATGGTGACGATGACTTTGGTTTCCATGTTTGGAGTCTTAAGGACAAGAAAATATTTTAGTCTAGAGATATAGTCTTTAATGAAAAAGTCATGTATAAAGATTAGTTGTAGGAATAGAAAGAGGAATCAAAGAAAGAATACACAGTGTTAGAGGACACTACAGACAACAAGGTGTCCAAGGGGACGGTTCAGGTGCAGCATGTTCCGGCACAGCCAGTTCAAGAACCTACTTATCAGAACCCCAAACTCCTGAGGTGAGAAGGTATTCTAGGGTAATAAGGGAGCACGAACGATTTTCGTGCATCTTTGAATTATTTATTGCTCACTGAAAGTGGAGAGACAAAGTGCTTTGAGGAAGTAGTGCAAGTGGATTCTAGGAAGAAGTGGGAGTAGGCCATGGATGAAGAACATAGATCTCTTATGGAGAACTAGACTTGGGATCTGGTGGAGCTACCCAAGGGCAAGAGAGCATTGCATAACAAGTGGGTGTATATAATCAAAGAGGAATATGAAGGCATGAAAAGATATAAGGCCCAATTGGTGGTCAAGGATTTGCACATAAGAAAGGTATAAAATTTGATGAAATTTTTTTCTCCGTTGTTAAAATGAATTATATTAGAAGCTGTTCTTGGTTTAGTAGCGGTAGAAGACCTACACTTAGAGCGGTTAGATGTGAAGATTGCACTCCTTCAAGGTGAGTTGGAGGATGAATTGTATATACAACAACCACGGGGTTATGAGGTCAAAGGGAAGGAGAGGTTAATGTGCAAATTGAAGAAGAGCTTGTATGGCCTGAAACAAGCTCCACGGTAGTGGTACATGAAGTTTGATAATTTTATGCAGGAGCAAGGTTACTCCAGGTGTCACTTAGACCATTACATGTATATCAAGAAGTTTATTGATGGTAGTTATATTATTTTGTGATTGTATGTAGATGATATTCTTATTGTAGGGAATATCATGCAGAAATAAAGGTACTCAAGAAGCAACTAGGTGACTCCTTTGCTATGAAGGATTTGGGGAAGAAAAAAAATCCTTGGTATGAGAATAACTCAGAACAAGAAAGATAGGAAGTTGGTGTTATCTCAAGAAGAGTACATAAAGAAGGTCTTGGAGAGGTTTAGTATGTAAGATGCTAAACCGGTTAGTACCCCTTTGGCAAGTCACTTTAAATTATCAAAGGAGCAGAGTCCCAAGACTGAGGAGGATACAATCCAGATGTCCAGGTACCATACTCATTAGCTTGAGTTAGTAGCTTGATGTATGCTATGGTATGCACTAGGCCTAACATTTCCCATGCAGTGGGAGTAGTGAGCAAGTTTATGAGTGATCCAGGGTAGAAAGCACTTTGGCGGCGGGCGGTGAAGTGAATCCTTTGGTATTTGAGAGGTACCATGGGAGAAGCATTGTGTTGTGGATCAGACACTAAATTACATGGTTATGTAGATTCAGACATGGCAGGAGATTTGGACAGCAGGAGGAGCATGATAGGTTATGTATTTACGGTTGGTGATACAACGGTGAGTTGGATTTCATGGTTACAAAAGGTTGTGGCTTTGTCAACCATAGAGGCTGAGTATGTTGCTACCATAGAGGAAAGCAAGGAGATGATTTGGCTACATAAGTTGCTTGATGAGTTGGGTCATAAGTAGGAAGTTGGGAGACTCATATGTAGGAAGTTGGGAGACTACATAAGTTGGTGATAGAGAAATTATCACCTCTCTATTCTATGAGATTATTATCCCTACGAACCATCCACGGTGCGCGCCTCTTGTCCGTGTAGGGTATAAACTAACATGTTCCTTCTTTCCACTTGATCATTCCATTGTACTTCCATGGCTCACAAGAATACCTCGGGTTTCCTTCTCCAGGTGTCCGGGATACGGGGTTGTTGCCTAACCACCTATCACAACACGTCCCGCTTACGCACGCAATTTTTCTTCTTACCTTGCTCCCAACCATCTCATAGGTGTCATGTACCCAATTTTCATAGGAAATACTTGTAGTATCACTAATGGAATATGCATCATCCCATTGGAGAACTACTTCCTTAAATGGATCAAGTACTTTTGGGTCTCGAATGGTGCGCACATAAATTCTATTAAAATATTCTACACTTAAGGGCTCAACATAAGGTACATATTTCCTATCTATCAAAGGGATAATAAATCATTCTTCCTTATTCTCAAAACTGATATATCCCTTATTAAACCATAGATTAACATTATTTTCATAACACCAAGGGTGTCCAAGTAGAGCAAGGAAGATGTCCAATTCTGAAAGCGCTAAGACCTCAAAGTCCCCAGTGAACTTGACCCCCTATATAGTAATGGATGCATCCTTCAAGACTCCAATTGGCGTGGCCTTAGTCTAATTTTCCATATACAGTACATTGGAAGATGGTTATAATGGAGGTCTGCCCATCTAAACCCATGCATCTAAAGTAAGCACATTCACTTCCGTGCCTATGTCAATCAAAATATTGCTCAAAATCCATCCATCCACAACAAAATTTAGAGTGATCTCCTTGTCATAATCCAAGCTATGAATCTCAATACCAGCTGCATAGAGTGTTTCCCTTTAACCAACTCCCTAATAATGGAATAATGTTCTCTTGATGCAACATCTTGCATAATTCCTTCAGATCATCAACATCTAACTGGAAAGTCTCAGCTACCTTCTTCTGGGTCTAACTTCTGCGACTGTTCCTTTAAACACTATATTTCACCCTGTATATTTCTGAGTACCTCCATGGTTTCTTGATAAACCTCCTTATGATGTGTAGGATTTGGATTTTTTCAGGTAAAACCTCCTACTTAGTAATGGTATGCTTCTGTTGCAATGTTTCTCTAGTGCGCGTAGCCTCAACATGTGTAGTAATCTTCACAAGTACCATCTCAGGATTTGGTGCTTACTTCAAAATCCATTGGTTTTCCACAACATACGTATTCTAACCATACTTGCACCCTTATTCTCCTATTTTTGCTACTTGCTCAGATGTTCATATAAATCTGGGCACTCTTCATAGTTATGATTCTTTCTATAAAAAGAACAAGTAACGTTCTAAGGATACTGCGCCTATAATGGTCAGGAGATCCACACGTATAACATGCTCCATGAGGGAACTCACCTCATCCACCGCTGTGGCCTTGGCCTATGAATCCACCATGGTATCCTCAATCTCTACCACGGCCTCCCTCAAAGCACCCTTCATTATGATCATAGTGCCCTTGAGTGTAATCATGATCATGTTGCTCACTTTTTTCCTTAGAGTTATTCACAACTCCAGTTTTTCACACACCAATATAAATGACATCATGTATCTAATCAATCAACCTACAATCTTTTGTATTGTGAGTTGTGGAATGGAAAATATTACAGTAGCAGGATACATTCTTGCTTCTCACACGTTGCAACAATGGGTAATGACTTACATCATGGTCTAAATGACATATATCATAATCAAGTAACAAGGAGCACATCGATCTGCAAGGAAAACTATCTTTAGTATGCCCCTCTACTTCACAATCTATGCACCAAATTATAGTGCATGTCTCATGTGATGTATTGGATGATAGTTTCTCCAACTATTTTTCCATTTTTGCAATCTGAGCTTCCAAGAATGGGATCACTCTAGTGTCTATGCTCCTAACTACCCTAGTGTGCAAATCTACTTCAAGTGCCTTGCGTGGGTCTATATAAGTCATATGTGAGAGTGCCCTCCTAAAATTTGTGATCGAGCCTCCTACGAATGAATGTGCATGTTGAATTGCATGGATATCATAAGATAATTTAGACAAGAGTTTTTGAAATGAGCATTTTATTCCAGACACTCTCGGTAGTTCCTTGTTTGATATGCTTGAGTGCGCTTATGCTTTTCTCGATCAAACTCGGGGATTTTAAATTCTTTAAGGAAAACATCTCGTAATGCCATATAATCCACATAAGTCTAATCAAGTTCAAAATACCACTACCCGGTATGCGTGCATCCCCGTAATGTAGTTACAAACTAATCGGCCTTACACTCTGAAGATGTAATTCCTTTCATGTGCCACATTATCTCACACATATGGACATGCTCAGTAGCATCTTCTATTCCCCTATACTCTGGGAGATGAAGTGACATCTCCATGTAAATATTCTGGGGTTTGTGATGACCATGCCCACAAGATCTATAACCTCCTGTATTACCTTTACCTGCAGATCCTCTAGATCTTGAGCCACTTGTGCCTCCTGATCCTCCCCTTGTAATAGGAATTGAACCAAAGGATGCACTACCTTTTGTCCCAATAGTGGTGCTAAACTAAACTCCCATAGTCTGTAAAGTTGTACTACTCCCAGATATAAGTCCAAATTTTTACGCGCCAATGATTAGTGCCGTTGACGCACTTGAAAATGTACCTCTAAATCCCTCTCACGTGCCTCATTGAACTTAATCCACCTTTCTTCTCTTTTCCTTTATGCCGCTAGGTCTTCCATTTTTCACCACATCTTCTCCCGCCCCATGCATGGTGGGGTTTAACTAGGCATTGGTTTCTCTTCCAAATTCAAATTTACCATCAAGATCTTGATCGCCAGTGGAATTCCATACATGTATGATCCCATGGGATAACATAAAAATTGAAACTCAACTAACTCTGGAAAAGAGTAAGTGGATATTGAGTACTCCAAAATATAGCTATTTAGAACACCATGTATCCACAACGCACGTCCAAATCAGATTAGCATCATAGAGGGCCTAAAATTATTCTTACATCTAGAAAAGTGTATGAAACCTCCAATTCCTTTTAGATGCATAAGAAACCAGCCACTCGTATAGCTCTATGGGAAAAATAACAAATAAGCTCTCATATAAGTAGTCATACAGATTCTTTTGAACCCACGTACGTGCATCAAACTTAGATCCATTGTTGAATCTCCAAGTGTATTCTTCTTCCAAATCTACTATCCACTCCTCAACACTTTCTAAGGTCAAATGATACATATTCATCACACAACATTCAAAAAAATAGCTAAGAAAGAGGTCTCGACAATAGAACCAATGATGCAGCCTATAATTCACTGTAAATGACCCAAGTGTGCTAATACATCACTCAGCCTGAGCTGAGTGCTCACCCGAAGCGCACAAAGGCACCAGGCCCCTCTTTAGACTTGCTTGTACATAATTTTAGCATGATAGTGCATATGTATATTCAGATTCATAACCAATAGTAAATAGTCCACAATGCATAAACTAGATCTAGATCTTAGAATATATAAAATATGAACTAAAAGATGACTATAACAATATTTCTTGTACAAGAACTAGTTTTGAGTCATGTTCAACACCATTATCCAGCCAATATGTTCCATTGTATTAAATATTGTAAAACACAGAAGATTCATACATTATAAAGGTATCTTCATGAGTCATGCACATGATAAGACCAACAACATAACTCTACAACAATCGACACTTACTTAACCATGTAAATCAATACATATATAATGGGGTGGGGAATTTCCCTTCACCACCCATACACTATCTCAAAATAGGCCACATGCTAATAATAGCCATGCACCTTTACAAAAGGATGCAAAACATGCAAGTGCTCTCTAACAATATACTTCTTGTAGTTAACTCGAGTAGAAATATTATTATTAAACTAAACTATGCATGGTGTGCGGTGATGCCTGTTCCCAAAATACCCTTGCATGGATTTCATGTCTTCATGTCTTTGTGTGCTCAGTGACGCTAACTCCAAAAATAGCCTTAAAAAGAAATGTCTAAGTCCTAATCCTAGGCACTTCAGCCATATTGTAGCGCCATGCGCTCTTTCTAAGACCCTACATTTGCGCGCCCAAAACTTAGCCCCTTTTTGTCCATCCAAATTTGGATCCATATCAAAGCCCAAAATGTGCAAACATGTAACTCTTCCAATCAATTACACGGTAATGCACATTTTTCTCCCCCAAAATCGAAATAGTCCTCATGACGTGTGACATTAGCCATTGGTACAATCATTGTAGCTTACCAAAGAAGGGTAACTCATATAATTGTAGGAATCTAGCACTTTCCAAGTGTTTTTGCACTATTTCATCATCCACCAACTTCCCCTCTGTAGTCCTCTGGTTCATTTTCTTCATCACCTCCTTGTTTATTTCAGCTTCATACGCCTCCAAGTGATGGTTATAGTCACTTATCTTGCACTTTTTAAAGTGTGAATCCCATGACTACCCTATTACAACCTCACCAAGGTATTACATCTCCGAAAAAACTCTTTTGGTGCATCATCCACCTCAGGATTCCTATCTTTTTCCTTTCCCATTCCTTTTCCCTCGGGTGATACTTTGGCTGCTTTCTTTGGGGCCATGTTAATCTTCAAAACTTATTCATAATTCAAACTTTAAATTTGTAGAAAATTCGTGCCCTAGGTGTTGATAAAACTTACCCAAAAATTTTTCTACAACCATCATGCATTCTACTCTTACAATTCCTTGCCTATTATGCCTTGTTCTCTAGTTTGTAACATGCAAGCCCGTGCCCTAGTTCTGCAACTTGGAGTTCTGTGAATTCTCTTTTCTTTAAACCCTAGTTGTGCGAATGCAAACCCTGAACCTTAACCTCTGTGTATTGTCAACCTCCATGTATTCTTTCCATGTTCTTATTTCCTCTCAAGGATCTCTCGAATTCGTCCATGTGTATCTTACTCTTGTTTGTCTTAAATATCCTTTGCACAAGCTATTTGCACTCACAGACACAATTCACACTTAGTCATTATTTCAATCATAAGAAATCTTCAATATGCAAGGTAAGAATGAACTTGCCCATGCTCCTTTTATAGTTTTCCAAAAAAATTGATGCATTAATTACTCCTTACCTACAACCGATAAAGCATTAAATGCATTTTTATTTTTCCACACTTTTTCCTTCTTTCTTCCACACGTAGTAGTCATAACCTTCTAGAATGCTGCTACTTCCAAGGTTTCATTCATCCTTGTGCGCATCTTCCTATGCCACAACCCATCTTCCTTTGCACCATATACCAAGTAGTATGTCCTATTGCTACCTCCCTCGTGTTACATTGTGTGGCCTATTTCTCATGTGGATTCCCAATCTAAGAAATTCCTATTAAGAAACATCATTCGTCAATACTTTGCAACACTTTCCTTTTACTTTCACACATACCCTGTTCATATCCATTGAGCACCTTTATTGTTGTATTATTGCACACACCTCTAAACTAACTTAAATATAAGTACCACCATCTCAATCTCTCTTACGCGTAGTTACACATGTTTCCACCCCACACTAAAAGTATGTGTGGTCCTCTATGCATCAACTCAATAAATAATAATCAACTCTTGTGCATGAACGCGCTTATCACAAAAAAACAAAACATGAAATGGAAATCTAGGCTAAGTGGAAAAACTACCTTATTGTAAACAAACAGGAAGATTATTTATAGTAGGGCTTTATCCTACTCCCATTGAAGTAATCGAGAAACATGGTGACATCTAACACTTATAATTGACATGCACATGAAGCTAGTATCTTAGTCACTACAAAGGGTCCCAACCTGTGGAATTTCAACTTTCTGAATGGCACACAAACTTAGAGTTATACAGAAGTACCATCTTTTCAACTACAAAATACTTTTTCTTGATGTGCCTATCATGTCAAGCCTTCTGTTGTGTTTTTTTTGTCTTTTGACTCCAACGCGCAATGGCGTGGCGCTCACCCAATTGCATCAATTTTTTAATGCACCCATCAACTACATGTTCATCATCCAATCTGCCTACATACGCAATATGTAAGGTTGGTAACATAAATTCCACAGGTAGTACAACCTCCGTGCCAAACACTAGTTGAAAGGGTGTGGCCTTATTCAACCATTTATAGGTTGTTCTATATTCCCAAAGAACAACTGATACCTTGTCATCCCAATCCTTTCTTCCAACATCACATATCTTTGTTAGTGTCTATCCCAAGATCTTGTTGAAAGCTTCAGCAGTGCCATTAGCCTAGGGTGATAAGGGGTAGTCTTATGGTGTGCCACCATAAACTCTACCAATAAAATTCTAATGGTCTCATTCAAGAAATGAGTTCCTCTATCACTTGTGAGGATTAATGGACATCCATACCTACTGATAATGTTTTCCCAAAGGAACCTTACTATTGTGTAATATTTTGTAGGCACAACCTCTTCCCACCTTGTCAAGTAGTTAGTACATGTGATTATGTAGTGCATACTGTCCTACATGTGGGTGGTGTAAAAGTCCCTACAAAATCAATTTCCCATTTTTCAAAAGATTCTACACTCGCTTTCATGATAGGAATTAATGGAATCTCATCTATATTGTTAGGCTTTCCAATTCTTTGACAATGATCACATGCTTTGACAAAAGCCTTAGTGTCCTTATACAATGTCTCCCACCATAGACCAACTAATAGGATCTTGTGCATAGTAGCTTCCCTTGCATAGTTTCCTTCGGTGATGACTCCATTCGCTTCCTCCATGATGGATTTGTGCTCATGCTCTAGAACACATCTACGCAAGACCTCATCCCTACCCATTTTATATAGGTCTCCTCTAACGATATGATATGGTGCGATTCAATAGAAAGTTTGTTATTTTCTAAGGTGTAGACACCAAAATTCTACACCCCATGTCCTAGGTTCATTTACGACCATAGATGACCCATTTGAGGCATTCTCCCGCAACATTAAAATTATCCTTGGCCCCCTTTAATTAATTTAATATACTCACCCTCCCCACATCCCTAAAGTCTAAATTAATTAATTAATTAAAATAAATAAATAGAATGAATAACCTCACACCTCACCCTCACACTTTGTTACGTTAACTCGGACACCTCACTAGCTATAACTAACTAACTTACTAACCTTCCATAAATATAACTAGACCACCCCTAACTTATCCCTAACCACTTCTCCCCACTTAACTAACCATAACTAAGACAAATTTCTAAAAAATATCTCACCCCCATCCTAACCAATTTAGTTTAGCTCAAATTCCCTCCCCATCTCTTATCTTAACCATTTTGAAATCCTCTAAAATTGAGTTTGAAATGGAAGGAAAATCACTCGTTTTAGACACCTAACTAATATTTCCCACAATCAGTTGGCAATCTATATAAGTGTGTTTTCTGCCTTCTTTTGGGAGGAAAATTTGGTTATTTTGTAGGAAAACTTTGATCTTTCTCAGGCATTCTAGAGGTCATTCATCTTCAACCAAGCTCCATCAATGTCATACTACTCCAAAATTATCAAATTGATCATCGTATCATCCGTTTTCATCATCATATTGTCCTCGGTCATTTGATTTGCATTTAATCAATCACGCAAGGTAACCGTAATCATTTTTGTTAGTCTCGATAATTCATATCATGTAATATTATTGGTATTACATTTAATATGTCGTATATGCTATGAAATTATGCTTTAGATCATAGTTTAAATTGAATTTGTCTCTATTTTCTGTAAAATATGAAAATTTACAACAAACGCCAACGATTTGCCCAATCGTCGGCAATTACTTTGCGTAATATTTTACTTTTGCATATTTCTCACAAATTTCTTAATCTTTCTTGATTTTTATTTATGTTGTTTTTCTAACTTCTTTCCTAGCATGGTGATTTTAGATGGCTTTAGGAGGTAACAATTACCCTGCTGTTGACATTGGTTCTTTTCTTGTTATCCATCATCCTCTTTATTGGGAGCAATATGAGTTACTTCATGATTTAAAGCTATGTGCCATTCAGTCTGCACCCTTTGACCACATAGAAGCTATTTTTGCAAAAACACAACGTATCCAGGAGGAAACTAAAGCATTTTGGGACACCTATTACGAGGCTTGAAGGCTCCATGAAGACCTTGCACAATATGAACACAATTATGAGGCTAGCCTAGATCTATCAGAAGAATACCATACCACACCTGAATTTGATACTATGACAGCCACACTAGCATCCTTGTTACTGACACCACACTAGCCCATCTCTATGACACTCAGGAAGTATCTAATTTCTTTGTAGAGGACTTCATTTCGTACCCAAATCTGACTTCACTGAAGAGGAAGGCCTAGTTGACTCTATAGGGTCTAACCTTTCTGAAAATTTGTACACGGATCAAGAATCCGATATGTGATTTTAATATTTTCATTATTATGTATATGTCCACCTAAATAAGTGATAAAGATAGTCATATTTTCACTTTTTATCATATTGTATCACAATCTTGTTATCAATAAAAGACTTAATTATTTCTTGAGCAGGTTGTTATCCTTCAAAGGAATTCATTGGGCTTCCCGGGGGACTGGATTTTTCTAGAAAACCTACCCTTTTATCTTACTAATATTATTTTGTTTAGATGTTTTGATTTGTAGGTTTGATTGCAGGAAAAGAATCCTTGATTTCACTTTCTTTCACAGTGCGCAATATAACACAATCCACATTGTGGTATCTTAGAAACCCCACCATACTGAGGTGAAGTCATGTTATTACCCCTTGAGGAATCAAGAAAAACAAAGTTAAAAACCATGATCGACATTCTGGCACGCCTGGTGGGACCCTTGTCCCTTTTAACTGCTTCATTTTATCATTAATTTGATCACTGTTTTCACTAACTTCCAATCGCCATGAATTAGCTTAATTGCCAATGATTAACCCGATTGCCAACAATTCCCTTGTGTTGTTTTCCTATCAACTTATAATCAGTTTTTTATTTCTTGTTTTCTATTTTCTGCTTCTACTAATCTGATTGTAGAGTTATTTTCTGGGATTTTTACTTTCTGTAATTGCTAAACACGCGCTTTGGAAAATTGCTAAAATTTAAATAAATAAAAATAGGAGCGCTCTCATAGTAAGTTCTAAAAATCATATTTTTTACTGTCTGTTTTGCATTCTTGTTCATTGGTCCTCATTGAAATCAATATTTCATTTTGGAGTTTTAAAACAAACTCTTTCATACTTCTTGATCATCTAGTTCTAATTAGGGAAGTAAATTTGTTGCATTTCACTTCTCCTCCCCCACACACAACCAAATCACTTTAACATAAAAACGCATTCAAACACTCCCACCAGGTGAAACTGATTGGGATTTCATTACCCAATAGGGAAACTGACTCGGTGTTATGGCCAAGTATAATCTCCTATCTGTCGGTATATATTGGCTCACCACCTGACTCCCTTATCGCAATGGGACCGTGAAGTGAGGGGGTAGGCACCAATACCATGACCATATCGACATCAAGTACAAATTTGGACCTCGCGTACCTTTCGGTATCAAGGACTCTACCGTTAACATACCTTAAACTATCTATAGATTACCATTTCCTAGGAACCTTATTAACCATCTTACACATTTCTCTTTTTCTATAATTAATCAAGATTAATATAAAACAACATTTTTCCTGCTTTTTCTTATTGTTTGTAAATCAACCCATTTAGTTAACTTTTATTTCCTAGGTGTTTGTGCATTTTCTTATCATGGTATTTACTAGACAACAACTTTGAAACTAGGCCTCTTAAGACATGTCTACTCCATCCCCTAAATTTTAAAAACATACCCCATTTTACACCACCGCACTTTTAACACAAATACAACGACAAATCCCTTATTATCAAATGGACACATTCAATCCCTTATCTGACACCCAAAAAACTTAGCATGAATCAAGATTCAACTATAAAAATGAAATAGAACAAAAATATTTCTATTCTCCACAACACTACCATGGTCAGATTCCTCATACACCAGAATCAGAACATCCATTCTCTCCTAGAACATCCGAGCCTCCTTTCTACAATAGGGAGACCCTATTTTTGAATAAATGCTAGACTCAAATCCCATTACTCTTAATGCTTATTTAGCAATAAGAAATGTCCAAATGTAACCATTCACACCCCAATCTATTCCATACAATCACAACCCTTCATCTGCCATTACACAACTCATTAATCAAAACCAAGACCCTGTTTTCAATAGTTATATCCATACACTTCAAATCAACCCGAAACACCAAACAATAGTCAACCCCATATCTCTACCAGTTCTACTAACCCCTTTGAAACATCAAATGAAAAATATTTCACTAGTCAACTCGAAGCACTCGACATCTCCTTGGTTCCTTTTTATGACCTTCACATGATCTCGTCACAAAACACATTTGCTCAAAAACCCACATCTTCATCGAGTCCTTCTATAGGATCCACATCTCCTCTAAGTAGTACCACTACTTCCTCATCCACTCCTCTAACCTCCTCACAAGTATAAACACCTCCATTGGGTTCCCTCACCCCTTCTACAGTTATTTCTTACCAACAAGTTACTTATCCTATTCAAAACATCACTATGTCCATTCCCACAACCACACCACTAGTCAATACCAGTGTCATTGCTAGTACACATCCTATTTCACAATACATACCACAAATTTCAAAACCATTTATTTCCATGCCACAATCAACACATCAACAAAACATTCCACAATATAATATCCCACAACAAAGCATTCCACAACAAACACCATCCTCTCGCCTCTACTATGTACTCCCAACAAACACCCATATATTCATAACCACTCACGTATATGACAATGTCATTGAAATATCAATATATTCAAACTTCATAGCCTATAGCTTCACAAAAAAGCTTCCTATCCTATCAAAACATCCCACAACAAAACATCCCTTATCATCATAACATCCCTCAACAAAACGTTCCTTATCAACATAATGTATCACAAAAACATTCCTCAATATGGAGTCCCTCAAAAAAAAATTCCACAATACCATATCCCTCAATAGAAAAAATCATATCAGCACAATGCTTTGTATCAACAAAACACTCTCTACCAAAAATCATCCCTCAACAAAACCAAGCACACTCGTCCTATTTCTAACCTGGCTCATCCTCACAAAAAAAAACACAATATGATTCCCTCCTAGCCCTTTTAAGCTGCATATCCAATCTTGAAGATGCTTCATCTTCATCTAAGAATACACTCTCCTATGATCAAATTTGCAATGATCTCATTCACCCATTAGTACCGTTCAAACTATATCCACCTCACTAGGAACTTCCTAAACTTGTCAAATTATACAACAAAGAATATCCCCAACAACATATCCATGCCTTTCGTCACACATGTTATTTAATAGATCATGATCAAGATTTGATGTTGATGACCTTCCCCATGTCTCTTGTCGGTCCCACCTTAGACTAATACAAAAACATTCCACAACACTCCCTATTTTCCTTCGCACAACTTGCACAACTTTTCCTAGACCACTTTTCTATCAACATAGCCCGTAAAGTCACCATCAATGACCTGTATTCCATTAGACAATTTGAAGATGATTCCATCGCCGATTTCGTCACCCGTTTGAGGGACATCAACAATAAAATGTCATTCACATTATTGCAAATGGAGTTAATCGAGGTATTCTATTGTGCATGCACTAAACGCATCTCATCCACATTACAAATATAGTCATTTCAAACTTTGTATGAAGAATTTACCATGGACCATAAATTGGAATTGCGAGCTCTAGAAGATGGACGAGTAAAGCTTCATCCCAAGAAACCAAAATTTGAATTCCCACCTAAATCACCATCCAACAACGAAAAGTCAAAAAATATGCTAACACCATCATAGTCAGATATGCTCCCAAGGAAAAACTTGCCATTGAGCGTCCTCACAACAACATAACTACACAACTATAGGAGAAACTTATAGCACATTTTTTGACAAACTACTTGCTTCTAATATGATATCTCTCCCTCCCATTCGACATATAATTATCCAATCCCATTTGGTACCGAGATGATGACTATTGTAAGTAACATAGGGTTAATGGTCATGACATCGAAAGATGTCATACATTCTCGCAACGTGCTCCAAGATTTAATTGAAAAGGTGACCTTCATTTGGACAATCCAAATGCACCTCCGAATCAAAACCTTGACATATTTAAGCAACCTTTTTCGAACCATCCATCGTCTTCGACCAAACACAAAAAAAAACTCCATATCATTAATGAAATAAAAAAATTGAGCCTATTCCTCAGTCCACTCTCACACCTAATGAAACAAAATCCATAGAATCAACACTAGTAATTGATGAGCCTAAGATTACAACTACCGATCCGCCTTCTATGAAACCATCACTTGAACTCTTCCTACATTTTTTCCACTTAATGAATCAACACCTATAATATCAACATTTAATCCCATAAACTCAAAGCTATTGAACCACTACTTATTTCTAAAACCATCCCTACACTCTTGTCACACACAACCACCGAACCTATTCCCACATCCTCTAGTAAAACTATACCTACACCTACATCTGGCTTTGCAAATATACTATCATACCTCTTGAAATGTTCTTAGCACAACTACCTCCACCTAAGCCAACCATAGGCAATGGTCATCCCCAATCCACAAAAATAAACGATCTGAAACTTGCAGATCATCTAGACTACATTAATCGCATCATCCAAACTCCTCTCCCTTCACTAACATCAACTTCAATGAATACACCTAGTTCATCCAAAACCTCAAAGGGGCCTAATAAACAAGGTATTATTCAAGTCTTTAAAAGTCCTTATTATGATGAAACATATCGTTTCTATGGTCCTTCACCTTTTGTCATGTCATGTTGAGATGAAGGCCTATGAGACCTTCCAAACAAGACACTATTCAAGAATTTGAGGGTCCTTATTATGTCCCTCCAAATCAAAATTTCTTGCACAATCCTCGCTCTCTCATACCAGTTCACCCTATTATTATAGGGGAAAAATCCATCTACCAATCCATGAATGGTCCAATCATCTAAATATACTTGCAAAAAATTATGAATGAAGTCTTGGAAGGCCTAGAAAGTGATGCCCGAGAATACCTCTTGCACATTATCCAATCCAAAATACATGATAGTATATGCAAAACTTCCCTATTCAATGGAAAATTTTGTATTCTCTTGATCCTCATGTGTAATGCACACTGGTGGTACCGTAAAAACCCATCAAGTAAATGAATATATTTCGCACCCCATAAATCCTTCAAGGATATCCTCCATAAATGGCATAGGAAAATGATCTATGACACATGAAGCATTGAGTACCCTGTAGTAATTAAAAATCCTGATCCAACCATCCTTCTTGATGTTGATCGCCATAGGGCTGACCCACTCAGATTCCTTAATAGGTTCAATGATTCCTAACTTAATAATTTTTTCAATCTCTTCCTTTACCTTCACGCATAGGTTCAATTTCATCCTATAAGATCCTTTCAAACACGCGCACCATCTTTAAGCTTAATCTTCATCTCTTCCAATGAGGGATGAACATCTCACAACTCATGGTAAACCCCGAGAAAAATTCTTGGAAGTAACACAACAACTCAATGATCTTTGAAACCTCTTCTTCTAACTAGTAATCTCCAATGATAGCCTCCTTAGGCACATCCTCGGTCCCAATATTAACCATATTATTATTCATAGGAACATGGTATGTATGTGATTTTTCATATGCAGATTCCTTTAATTCATACGTACCCTCTATATGGATAATATCCAGGTTCTCTACTTCTTCATCATCAATAAGGTATACCATCTTCCCCTTTTCATTTTCTTTCCATGCATGGCTTAAAAGCATCTCTTTTGTCTCCAACACTTATTCGCGTGCCTCGGTCTCGAGTTCACCTAACAACTAAACCATGAGTTCTTTTACTTTTGCGTTATCTCCCAACGTGGTATAATTCATTATGTAAGGCCTCATGTATTAGTGGCTTAGTGGAAAAAAATTAAAGGTGTGTGCCATAGCTTTTTTCATGTCCCTCCAACTTGTAATTTCTTGCTTTAACTAGACATTTACATACCATGCTCCTGTGAATCCACATAGAGTATAGTAAAACTTATGTACTCAGAGAGATAATGATATAGCCTCTTGGACTTGCACCCATTGTCTCTCATAGTTGTGGATGTGTACCAAAGGAGTATTTCCATCATAATTGTGTATAGGAGAGGGAACATTTCTCCGAGTAAACCTTATTAAGAAGGCTACCCTTACCTCACGCCAACCCAAAATATTATATTTGTGTGTTTCTCACTAGTGCATTGTTATTATGTGAAATGTATAAACCATCATATTTGGTATATCTCCCTCATTATTCCACTGGTCCTCCATGACGCACAAAAAAATAATCCTGTTTTTCCTCTCTAGTATACTTAGGTAACTAAATTTTTCCCATACACCTAATCATGCATGACCTGATCATCTAGGTGAATCTTCCCTTGACTTTACATCTGACCATTTCATATGTGTCATGAACCCAATTATCACAAGAAACACTAGTAGTGTCACTGAAATATTTCACGTCTTCCCACCGAAGTAGGCCCTCTTTAGATGGTTTTGTATTCTCGAGTGTCACACACTGTTTGTGCATAAATACGATTAAGATCTTCTTCACTAACACACTCAATATAGGGCATATCCTTTACATCATCTAGGGGTATGAAAACATGTTCTTCCTTGTTCTCAAAACTTATATATCTTTTGTTGAAGTGTAGGTATACATTGTTCACATAGCACCATGGGCGGCCTAAAAGTGTTGGGAAGAGATATCTCAAAATCACTTGTGAATTTTTCATCCTTAATAGTAATGGAGGCATCTTTGAGTACCCCAATAGGCACATACCTTGTTTTATTTTCCATATATAACACATTAGAGGATGGCTGTAATTGTGGCCTTCCCATTTGATTATAGGAATCCAAAGTTAGAACATTGACCTTTGCGCCAAAGTTGTCAATCCGAATATTACTCACCAACTAACCATTTATTACTACATCCAATGTAATATCCTTGTCATACTCGTGGTCCTAAGGTGGTAATGTGGCATGTAGGTTCGGAGTTATCGTTTAACTCTAGCATGTGGTACCTTCTTGTGTAACCACTCTCCTAGTAATGGCATAATGTTCTTTTGGCGTATCACCTGCACACTTCCTTCAAATCATATACATCCCTCTAGGGAAGCTCAATGTTCTTTATGCATTTCCTTTTATGTGGTTATTCCTTCAGGAACTGGATCTCACCCTGCAAATCTTTGATGACCCTCATGGTCCCCTAATAGACCTCTTTCTGATGAGATGAATCTAGATACTTAACATGTATGACTTATTATTTCATGATTAGGGTTTTGATTTTATCTACTCGCACACATGTTGCTTCGATGTGAATAATAAATAACATGGGTTTGAGCACCGGATCAACCATATTATTAGGCACCCATATTTTAGTCTTCGTGCGCTCCATGTTGATAATACCCATACCATTTTCCTTCTTTTTGTTCTTACACATATGTTCATAGAGTTCAGACAATCCTCAATCTCGTGTGCCTCTCCATAGTATGTGCATACCTAATTCTTAGGACACTCGTGTTTGTAATGATTTAGGGACCCACAAGTATAACAAGTCTCATGCATGAACCTTCCTCTACCACCATGGCCTCTTCTCCTATATCCACCTCGGAACCCACCATTTTCATTGTTACACCCTTCATTAGGTTGGGATTCCTACACCTGAGAGCTATTTTCCATAGTGGTATGTCATAATCCAGTCTCATATGCCTCATGAATATGGTCAATCAAGTGGAAATCAGTTGTATCATGGGTATGTGCATCACAAATATTGTAGTACATAAAAACATTCTTCATTGTTGTGTGTTGCAAGAGGGGGCAATTCCTAACATCATGATTCTTGTGGAAAATATCACAAGATTGTAATAGTGCATGCACATTCTTATGTAGAAAACTATCCTTAGTATGCCCTTCCACATCACAATCAGTGCACCATAACCCAATGCACGCCTCATGTGCCGAATTAGCAGATAACTTCTCCAACCTGTTTAGCCATAGATTCTTCACCTCAAGAAAAGGGCTTACTCCTATCTAGTTCGAGGTGTGAAATGTTAATTAAACATTATAAAAAATAAACATTCACCAAACATAAACATATTAAACGTAAATGTACATGGGACATAAAATTTAACGAGGAAAACCCCAATGGGGTAAAAACCACATATGAAGAATTTTCCATTAACGAGAAACATTACACAGTCCAGTAACTCCTTCCCTCACTCCTCTCCATAAATTTACCCGACGTGAATTAATTCACCCGAATATGGCCCACGACCATATTTAAATAACCCCAAGGGTTATGAACATTAAGTGATGGGTATACCCTCGGTTTAAATAAATTGATTTAATTAAAAACCAATTAACCATAAACTCATAGTTTATATTAAATAATTAAGAATATAAATATTTTGAATTATTTAATTATAAACTAAAAGGTTTATAACAACACTTTTATGTTCTAACAAATCCAATGTCTACACTCCAAATCGCTTCAACATGCGCAGAGATGCTTCTAAAGCCTCGCATGGATCAATAAATGTTTTATGTGATAAGGCCCTTCGAAATGGAGTCAAAAAGCCTCCAATGAACCACTGTGCATGTTGGCTCTGATGAATATCATAAGATAGCTTGGACAAGAGAGTTTTAAACCACACATCATACTCCCTCACACTTTCAGATAAGCCTTGTTTGATGTACTTGAGCAGAATAATATTCTTTTTCTCAAACTAAGGAATGTGAAATTTAGCCAAGAAGGTAGTGCAAAACGCATCATAATCCAGTGTAATCTGGTGTGGATCATACTTTCTATACAAACTATGTGTGCACCCTTGAAGTGTGGTGGAAAACTAGCTTGCCTTCCTATAATAATACATTTTTCCCTTAGCTCTCCATAAACATTCACACTTGTGCACATGCTTAGCCGCATCCTTCATACCTCTATACTCTGGTAAGTGAAGAGACATCTCAAAGAAAACTTGAGGTGTCATTTGTTGTGGTGTCCGTGATGGCTTTTGTGGTGGTTTTGGACCTTGTCTTGGGATGGGGCTAGATCCTAAACCTGAACCTCGCAAGGATTTCCTCCTCGCGGTGGTTGATTTGAGCCTCCCACCATGACATGTGGTCCTATAGATGAACTTCCTTGTGTCCCAATTGTGATGTTAAACTAGAAACCAACTATTTGTGTTATAGCAACACCTATAGGATTTCTTCCTATGGTCCGCACGTCAACATTGTCTTAATGACACACCTTTAAAAACTCATCCCAAACACTAACACCGATGCACTTCCATGTGCGTATCCTTGATCTATGCACCTCTCGAGTGGTTAATAAAATACGTCTACCTATGTATCCTACCAATTTGGAGGATTTTCTTGTTCACCTGTCACCATGATGCTCCTTAATAACTACCTCTGGATTTGGAACACTCTTGCAAGGGCTAGAAGACTAGGTTGGATTAGACATGTGTCGTGGTTCTCATTCTTTCCTCGACTCATTCTCATCAAATTCTGATGGGGTCTCTCTGCTGCGCTTTCCTAATATCAGGAGGACATGATATTATGGTCCTTCACCTTTGTGAGGTCCTCATCACTTTCTCCATTCATTATCCCTCTTGACCTCGGTGTCACATCTCCCACCCTTGTTGCACATCGTTATGCATGAGTTGTCTTTCCTCTCTCTTCCTATCTTCTTCTAGGGTAGTTATGATCCTTCCTAAACCTCTGTTCCTACCCCTATGTGTGGTGGGGTTTAGCTCACCATAGGTAATTTCTCCATTCCCAATTCCACCATCAGGATCTTGATAGCTAAGGGTATTTCATGCAAATAAGATCCTCTTGGATCACACAATAACTAGAACTCTAATTCCTCCAGAAAGAGTATGTAAAAATTGCATACTCTAAAGTATAGCTGCACAATACACCTTCCCACCAACAATCCACAAATTTAGTCCACAACTTTTCTGAATCAAAGAGTTTTTGGTAATCTTCTAGCTTTCCTTCCTAGTTGAACACCTCTTTTAGCCATGTAAGATGCCAACGGTTGGTACAAATCTAATGAGAAGAAGATAAAGAACGTCTCATACAAGAAGTCATATAGGTTATCTTCTACCCACTTTCACACATTAAAGTCAGGTCTAGTGCTATATCTCTATGGAAAGGCATCTTGGACATCTTATATCCAAATTTCAAAATTATCCAAACATAGTCAAAACTCCATATGCACGCAACATCCTAGAGAATAGATTGAAAAGAGGCCCTAATAAAGGAAGCAAAATGTAGTCAGCTTTTGTCATTTCACACTATTTGAGCTTTGATCGGGCACTCAAAGGCTAGTATTGGGGTGCCCATGGGTGCCCCTGATCCCACCAAGGTCACCCCGATCCTTTTTAAACTTTCCCGCCACTTTTTGGTCACTTTCTAGCCATTTTAGCTTCTTATATTTTTAGTGGTCGACAATTTTAGGGTTAATTACAAAATTACATCAAGAGAACCCTATAAATATAAGTTTATGAGGCCATAATGAGGTACCAAGCACTAGTCACTACTATCATCCACCTATGGTTGCATTCATATAAAGCATTTGTAGATCATTTGAATTCACTTAGCTCTATCACAAAGGACAAGGTTGTTTCATCTACATCACGTAAGCATAGGAGGAGATTTTATTCTATTCCATCAACCATTATACTACATTTTTACATCTATTTATTACTCTCTACTTCACAAAGTGCAACTAAAAAAGAGCACTTAGGGCACACAATTCACACACACACACACACACACTTAGAACTACATTTGGGTCTGAAATGTAGTGCAAAAATCGATTAGTAAGCCCACTATTGTGGTAGAGAGTCAATCCGAACCATTCATTTTCATTATTCAATTTTAGGGTTTTGATACTTTTTGGTATTTTTGTAGGTCTTCTATTCATATTGGATTATTAGCTACACGTGGTGTAGTGTAGCAAAACTGACACGACAGAAAATGAAGGTTTCCAATCACTTACAGGACCTGTGAAACTCATTTTCAGACCTTTTGCATAGACTAGGGAACCCATTATTCATACTAGAGTTCCCGCACATGCCCCAAACCCTCTCCAGGAACTCTAATCCATCTAGATAACTCAGATCCATCCTTTTTGGGGCCTCTGCATAGTTGTTCCCGCTTCCTGTTTCTCCAGTCACTTCTATGACACAATCTTGTAAGTTCATCAAATCAACTAAGTCACTTTCATACTTCTCTTGCATATTAGGGTTTTCTAATTTCATTAGATTAGTTACTTGGGTCATTTTCCATACATTTATTTACTTTATTTACATGTTGTTCTAGATTAGATTAACTACTATTACTCAATATTTTAGTTAATTTTAGTTAATCGGGGATAAGTCTAAGTGCTCACCCGAATCACACACAATCACCAAGTCCCTCCTTGCTTTGCTTATCAAGATGTTAGCATGCAATTTCATATTCATAATGATTCATTCAAGATGATACTATTTTCCAAAATAGCTCCCCTAGTTATTTTTACAACCAACATCCACATTTTTTCTCTAAGCTTCAACATTCAGAGGTCATGCGCCCTTTGGATGCTTACTTGGCACAATAATTATTCCTCATGCGCCCTCCCGCACTCTTCTTTGGCATTGTACCTTTCACTTTCCTTGTTATCCTTCCTATATCTTCCCCATTTCCTCTTGTGCGCACTCCCTATGCATTCATTTTCCTCCCAAAGCAGCTCATGCACTCTTGCGCATGCGCTTTGGACTTGTTATCAAATATTTAGCTAAGTCCTTTGCATAGTCCCCACACCCCCTTTCTTGCTTCCATGCATTACCTCTTGATGATCGTGCCCTCTTCTATACTTTCCAGCTGAAAGTATTATTTCCATTTTGCTACACACATTACCTTTGTGCACCCTCTTCTTTCCTTCTTCGCATCTATCTTTTTCTTGCGCATTTGTGCCTTCTTCTATGCTAGTCTCGTGCCACGTGACAACTGTCGAGAATGAGTATATCACACACAACTTATCAAAGTGTTCTAACAGGGCACCAAATACTTGCAACCAAATAAAGTATGACACGTGGTAGAAAATGAAAAAATAGACGATGACATGGGATAAACTCTAAATCATTCAAATTCAAATTTTTGGCAGGATTAGGTAGGTGGGAATCTAGAAAATATCCCTCACACCATTAATACAGGATCTAATTTCTCCCACCACCCAATTTGATTTAGATATTTCCTCCTTCCTTCTCCTACACACCGAACAAACATAAAGAAGAGAACTTCACAGAATTATAGGAGGATTTGTAAGGATTTATTGTTGGTTGTTGGTGGTTGAGTTTTCAAATCAGATTATCCCTCCTTCCCTTCCTTCTCTCTCATGTATTTGTCTATAAATGTGAGAGAATTTCTCATGATAAAGGGTTAGATAATTTCAGTTTGCATAGGTATTTCCTTGCTTTCTTGAATCACAAAACTTTGGATCTATTTCTCTGCATGTGGATACTCTCCTCTTCTACCATCATAACTGACTATGCATTTTTGAAGCAATAGAAGTTGTTTTTTGGCTACTTTCTACCTCAACTTGTTTTATTGCATCGTCTTGCTTTTATTTTCACGTTGGTAGCTTGTTATGCATGTTAACATCCCTTGTAGGTTATTTCTTCATTGTTTCCCGTGAGAATGAATGTTTGAGTGTGTTTTAAACTATGGTATGTGTGTCTACCCTCCTTGTCAACATTTTCTTTATTTTCACTCAAAGATGGTCATGTTCATCCCCCTTCTTTATGGTGGTATCACCCTCTTTAGTTTTAGTTTTCCCTCTTCGGATATCCTTCTATTGTTAGTACCTTGGCTTGTTTAGCTTAGGATTTCCATTATAACATTAGGAGTAGCAATAATAGTAGAAATAGCTAGAGGAATCGGCCTTCTCCGGAGGTCTGTCTCAAGTGTGCAAGGTCCCACAACTTGGAGATAATCCTATTATTTCCTCAATAACTCGATTCAACCTAATATGAGACGGGTATAAGTTTGAGCTCTAAAATTTTTTGGCATACTTGGTGGGACCAATCATTAAAAGCTTAAATTTCATCATTGCTAAGTTCTAGTGTGTGAATTACTAATTTACTGACCTTTGGAGGCTTGTTGTAACACATCCGACAAAACCCAACACTCGGATCTATTATTTCTAGTAGTCTCGCATGCCTTTCATGAGAAGAGTGCATACTGCAGACAGAGCATAGTAGCTAAATATTTCTTTGAATACCTCCAACTATTTCCAAGAATAATATGTAGCAAAACTACCAAATGCACATCTCCATTTCCGCGTGCCATGTACTTTCCACACCACCTCTTGGTAGACCTCCTATGGAGCTTGTCATGGTAGATCCTACACCACCTCTCGAGGAAATTTTCCAACTTCACTGGCGGAAGTCCTCTTGTTCTCAATGCACAACATTATATGCCAACATATTTTCTCAAGAGTATTCCATACTTCACTAGTGAGAATCAAGTCACCCTTGTTGAGCACATCCAGGATGTAGCCAATGTGTGCTCTGTCTATTTGATCACACATGATGATGTATTAGTAAGGCTCCTTGCGGATTCATTCAAGGGAAAAGTGCTTGTGGTGGTACGTAAGCTTGCGACCTCCATCTATTTCCAACTGGTATGAATTTGGAACAACTATTTACAACTATTTTGAAGATAAGTCTGATCACCTTACCTTGGTAGAGAGTAACCGACTTCAACAAAAAGAGCACCTAATGAGTAGAAGACTGATTTTAATATCATATTCTAGAAGACTTGGGACAAAATTCCTCAAGTGGTAAAACCTATATCCCAACATGTTTTCCTTTATTATCTAAGGGCATTGAATAGTGACATCTCAATAATGATTCAATCCATGGGGGGTAGAACCTTGCCTGTTGCATACAATATTGTGATAAGGGAAAATAATAGTCTTATCCAAGTAGGGAAGTTAGCTCTTAGATTTCTTGTGCCCTTATTCCTAGATATGCCTCACATGCATTAGCCATCTATTGACCCTATTTTTGAGCGGAGCACTCAATGCACTACATCCACATCATATTCTACCTTGTAACAAAAGAAGGATGAAGAAATGAAATCCCTGATTAGAAACTTGTCTAATAAAGTCATATCATTAGAAAACCAGCAAGCACAAGCCTTCAAAAGTAATTCTAATCAAGGATATAACCAAGGCCATCAACCCTTTAAAAATTGATATGAAAATCAAAGGTATGGGAAGAAATAACAAAATGATAGATGGCATGCTAACATGCACCTTCCATTACAAGTGATTCCTCCTATGTAACCTCTTCCAACACCCAACGCAAGTCAAGCTCTTATCACAATATAAAACAATATGGCACAAGACTCATAATGGTGGTTCCCTTGCAATATGACTCACAACCGAATCAATGTGCAAATGCTATGTGCGTGCATGCTTACATGATTCATGTTACTTCCAAATGTGAACCTTCTACAAGCATAAGCGATCCTGAGAATCAAGAAAATCATAAGCTCCTCATGAGGGCAA
The DNA here is from genome assembly GCA_018340775.1 of Taxus wallichiana var. yunnanensis. Lineage (NCBI taxonomy): Eukaryota > Viridiplantae > Streptophyta > Pinopsida > Cupressales > Taxaceae > Taxus > Taxus wallichiana. Next base: position 420,626,038 of record CM031234.1, on the reverse strand, counting down.
CCTTATGTTCTTTGGCGCCGAAGATTTATGTGTAATTAATCAAGCTACAGATGAAACAAATAGACCACGCACTTTCAGTTGCTGATAACACAAGGTATAAGAAAATAATACTAGAGTTTGGCACACAACCTTTAGTTCCTACAACATAGGATGATCCTCAAAAGCAAAGAGATATAACTCATTATCCCAAAATTCCTAGCGCACAAGTTCCTACATGAGAGGTTTCACACAATGCTCCCCCAGAAGTGGCGTGCGCCCCTTCTTTGGTAGGTCAAGCCTCTATGCTAGCTAAAGCCCCTACCTCTATGCTGAAAAATCAAACAAAAATATTGTTGTGCCCCAAATGCACAAGTCAAAGGGCTCTCCATTCAACATTGTTGACCAAATGAAGAATAAAAATGTAAATTTCACAATGTGGGATGCCTTGGCCATTCCATCTTAGTGTGACCTATTGCATGAAGCTCGCGTAACTCCCACGCACCGATCTATCTATCCAACAACCACGTGTTATTTTCAATATCTATCATGCAGAGGAGAAGAAAGTAAGTAAGGTTGTCAAAACCCCACCCTTTTATATGTCCTTGATCATATGTAAACACCTTGTGCATAATTATATGATTGACTCAAGCACTAGTAGTTTTGTTATGCTTAATAAAATTTTTGATGTCCTAGGTCTTAAGTACACACCTTTGTCCAAAGGAGTGCTGCAGCTTGATGGATTAATTGTCACCACTTTAGGAATCAATAAGGGTCTTGAGTTAACCCTCCATGTATGTCAAAGCCTCACCATAACTCAAGATGTGTCAATAATCGACCTACCTCCTTTATTTGCCTTGTGTCTATAAAGATATTTCACTGCTAAACTAGGTGGTTACTTGTCCTTTGATTGATCCCATATGTTACTCAAGACAAGGTATGGTACCCAGGTTTACCATACAAGCTGATCCAATATTTTCTTATTATGTTGAGGCATATGACTCATCCCCTCTCCAAGCCAATTGCTTAATTCAAGAAGAAAAAGTTTTAGTTTTTGAAGGGGGCCAATTCCTCCTCCTCTACCTTATTTAGTGTTGGATGAGTGGGTAGAAAGGCACTAGAAATTTGATCCATATGATGAAGAAATTGAATATTTTTAAACTGGGATTGTCACTTATTACATCCTCAAGAAAATTTGTCTTTGCCGCGCATGCGCTCAAACAAAATGATAAAAATTATGGTTTGTGAAATTTTTACTTTGATGGTTCCATAAGTGACGTAGGTGCAGGTTTTTTTATCATTTCTCCCAAGGATGAGAAATTATTATTCATGCACAGGTTGTAGTTTGCATGCTCCAACAATGTGGCAGAGTATTAAGTGTTGGTGCATGGTATCATTATTGCTGAAAAGAAAATGATTAATGTGCCGCAGATCTTCGGGGACATATAATTGGTCATCCATCGGTCACAAACAAGTGCACTATAAAAAATAAGCATCTTAAATCTTGTAAACATAGATTTTGGGACCTCCTTGAGAGCTTTGATGCTATGAATTTATAGGTGATACCAAGGAAGATGAACAAAGAAGAAGATCGAGATGGCCACGTTTGGTTCACAGCTTTTTCTCTCGTAGAGAAATTTGTCAAAGGGAACACACAACATGTTAAAATGGGGATTAGGCCATCTATCCCGAGAAAACAATACTTTTTTGCAATTGTTTGACAAAGTTGACCCAAAATTGTCCAGTTCATCCACAATGAAGTGAGTTTTCCTTAAGCATGTAAGCTGATTTGCATGATAGCTATGGTGACCAAGTGACCAAACTCAAGAAAAATAAGCTACCTAAAGGCTTGGTCACCTTAGAGAAAATGTTTAGCCATGATGATGAGTTCAAGGGTGAACATAAGAATATACGCGCGACACAAGAAGACTTCTCCGCAGTTACTATTGCACTTGGCAAGGAGTTGCTACTAAGTAAAGCTTGCATGCATGATGAAAAGCAAGCCTTCATTTCTATGTGTCATAAATACAATGATATCTTCTCATGGGAATATGAAGACCTCAAAAGTTTTTATCCAAGTGTTACTCAACACTCCATTGACCTTGATCCTAATATCAAGCCCATCAAACAAAAAAAGAGACCAATCAATCCAAAGATAGAGCCCCTAATGAGAAAGGAGTTGTCTAAACTCGTTGAGCCAAGGATAATTTTTTCCATCAAGTACTCTACTTGGGTAGCGAACCCTATTTCAGTATGTAAAAAAAGGTGAAATCAGACTCTGTGTCAATTTTAGAGATTTGAATAAGGCATCCTTGAAGGATAATTATCCTTTCCTTCCATGGAGTAGATTCTTCAGATAGTGGCTAGCGCACAGAGATTTTCCATGCTGGATGGGTGTTCTGGTTTCAATCGATTCTAGTTAAGGAAGAGGATCAATTGAAAACAATGTTTACAACCAAATGGGGAACATATGCATATCAAAAGATTCCCTTTGGTTTCTCAAATGTGGGTGCAACGTTTCAGCATGTCATGGACATTTCCTTTAAAGGTTATATCAATGATTTCATCTTTGCTTACCTAGATGACATCACCATCTTCTCAAAGCTTTGCGTAGATCACATGGTGCACCTGGAAAAGTGATTTGAGAGATGTAGAAAACTTGTGGTGTCCTCAACCCCAAGAAGTACAACTTTACATGTGGCACATGTAAACCTTTTGGGCCATGTGGTATCAAAGGATGGTATTGCTATTGATCCTTAGCATTTTTTTTCCATCCTTGTTCTTTCATTTCCGACACACAAGAAATCCTTACAAGATTTCCTAGGCAAAATCAAATTTGTCAAGTGCTTCATTCCTAACTTTGCAGGACTGGTAAGGCCCATCACCCTCATGCTAAAAAAGGAGACATCCTTTAGATGGAAAAAGAAGGAAAAGAGAGATTCAAAAAGATCAAGCAAGAAATTTCTTGCGCGCTAACACTCATCAATCTGTATTACTCAAAGGATTTCATCCTTTATGCTTATGGATATTATGTGAGTGTTGCTTCTTTCCCAACACAAGGAAATGAACAAGGACTAGAGTGGTAAGTGGCTTTCTTCAGTCAAAAGTTGAAGGATTATGAACTGAAATACAATCACATAGAAAAACATGTATACGCCATCATGCACGTGCTTAAGAAATTCAAAATTATGTTCACCGAAAATCATATCAAGGTATTGTTTTTCACTTAGGTGTGAGAGAATTCATCATGGGAGTGGAAATCAGAAAAAAAGAGCAATAAGAGTGACTAAAATTATGGAATATGATGTGATTATCAAAGCCACAAAGCTTGTTAGAGGCAACTGCGCTCGCAAGAAGCTTGCTTAAGGACGCACATAATGAACCGAGACTTCATTATTTCTAGATGAAAATCTCTTGCACCTAGGACCTTAACGAGAATAGGGACCCTAAGCGCGTGTAGGCTGGATGCAAGAAATGATTACATTCCTTTCCTCCATTGCATACCCCTATTGTTTAAACAAAGAAAAGAGGTGACATCTAAGGCTATAATCTATTCCATATGCATTGAATGATGACACTCTCTTCAAAAGAAATATGGATGGAATTCTGTTAAGGTGCATTGATGTTGCAGTGGTTGACAAATTATTATCATAATTTCATGATGGATTCTCTAGTGGACACTTCTCTTCCAAGAAAACAACAATGAATATCATCAAGGTAGGATACTTTTGGCCTACCCTGTTTCGCAGACACACATAAGTGGGTCATGAAATGTAAAGAATGCACTTTCTTTGTAGGAAATAAGAAATTGGTAGCACCCAATCCAAGTGGATAAGACTTTTGCACAATGGGGTCTTGAATTCATATGCATGATCAATCCTCCTTCCAACATTGGGCATAAATGGGTATTTAAAGCTATGAATAACTTTACCGGATGGATCAGAAGTTTTCACACTCAAGGAATCAACCGAGTCATTCATCCTTGACTTTATCGAGGGAATTGTAACCAGGTTTGGCATTTCTCAAACCATTATATCTGATAATACAAAATCCTTCCTTGGTACTATAATTTCGATGGGGCACTAGGCCTTGGCATCTACTTGAAGACTTCATCCAACTATTACGCTCAATGCAATGATTTTGCATAGTCAACAAACAAGAACCTGATCAGAATCATGAAGCATACAATGAATATCAACTAGAGGTAGTGGCACACAAAGGTCTCACATGTGCTATGGGCGTAAAGAATTGCAATGAAGAAGGAAATAGGTACTTCACCATATAAACTTATTTATGGAAAGGAATCTTGACTTCCTTTATCTCTTGAGTTTCCTTCATTAGAGCTTGCCCAACAATTAGAGTTTGAGGGTGCAAATCATAGAGAAATTAGAATGGAAGAGCTGGTTGAAATTGAAGAATTAAGGAACTCTGGCATAATCAATCTAGAACAATATTAGAAATAAAAAAATAATTGGTTTGTGAAAGGATAGGCCTCAAACTTTCAAAGTTGGTGACTTAGTCTTGAAGTGGGATCCTGACTGAGCCAAACTAGGATGTCATTCAAAGTTTGATGCACTTTGGAGTAGCCCATACATCATCATTTCGTGTAAGGAGGCCAAATATTTTGAGTTCTCTCATCTTGATGGAGGTGCGTTATCAATCTCATCAATGAGATTTATCTCAAACCCTTCCATTAAGCTTTCGCATGATTGTATATATTAGTGTAGTTTCAATTCCTCCAAGTGCACTATATTCACAATGCTTTGTTTGTATATAGTTATTTATTCTCACGTGATGCTTGTTCGTGCTCTCCTTTTTCTTCCAGGATGTGAGTAATCTTCTAATGCATTTAACAGATTTTGTAGGATTCAGGAAAGAGTTCATAAATGCTTCAAAGTGACTTCAAGGTTGATTCTTCAAAGTGGTAGATCAAATATTCATGTTTCTAAGAAGAATCCATGCCCAATGGATGCTTCTAAGGATACTAATGTCCTTCATCTAGTAGACAGATGGCCCCAAAATTCACCAAACTGGCGATGTCTAAAATAGCTCCCCTAGTTATTTTGGTAACCTACATCCACATTTTTTCTCTAAAGTTCAACATTGTAGGTTACGCACCCTTTGGCTTCTTGCTTGACACAATAATTCTTCCTCACGAACCCTCCCACACTCTTCTTTGACATTTCTGTTTCACCTAATTCTTAGACGTTTCTTTGAAAGTGACAAAACAAATAAGGTAACAGGCATAGGAGGAATACCTGTTAAAATTTTGGTTGATAGGTTATTGCGCACATGTTGAATGCTAAATCCATAGATGATCATGAGAGCTTCCTTTTGGCTAGGAGGAACTACCTAAAATGGAAAACAAGACCACCAGAAAGAGTTAAATAGTATATGCAGTGGACTGCCTAGCATGTGCTAGATCCGGGAAGTGTGATACTTCTGCAACCATTTGTCAATCCACTGTTTAAAATAATTTAATGTTGGTAATAAAGTAAATCCTATTGTAGTTAAAATGATTTAGGTATCTCATTTAAAACACAATAAGAAAGATCTAATCTAACAGGCTAGGTTAAAATAAGATCCGAAGGTCAAGTGACGGGTTCTGGGTCTCTGCAAGTTTGACAAAGGTCTTAGTCAAGCCACAGGTGAGTATGGGTGATGTGAAAATAGGTAGGTAGGTTATTGTTCGGGTTATATTGGTAAATACAGATACCGATGCTGGTTAAGGGTGACTGATGCCGGTTTGGGAGAATCGGTGCCGGTTATATGTGGGATATTGGGAATGTCACAGAATGAGCTTTAGATCTCCCTTGTGATTGCACCAAGGACTAGGCTGGTCGGAATGAGGTATTAAGTTGTTTGGATGGGATTTGGTGAGGTTTTAATAGGGATATGGAGGGGTGAGTATTAATGGAGGCCAGTGGGTGGCTGGGAGAACAAAGGATGAAAATACAATGATGGAATGAGTGAACCAACGGGGTAAAATGTTCTACTTACTTGGAATCTGGCTCCGGATGTATGTGAGTGAGGAATGAAGGTGTTGATAAGAGGTTGAATGCTGCGAAGGATCACCAAATGTTAGGGAGCTCTTGCATGGGCTGCATGTGCTCTCCTTCTTTCCTGATTGGATCAAATTGATGTTGGGGTGAGTGTTGGATGGTTATTGGGTGAATTTTGGTTGTCTATGTAAGAGAAAATGCTTGATCTCCTTCTTTACATGCATGTTCTCTCTTAAACTTATTCTCAAAATATGTGATATCTCTCCGAATTTTCCAACCTCCAAAATAAGGTTTTTGGGGGTTAAAAGGTGACCGACGGTGGTTTTGGCTTAACCGGAGGTGGTTAAGGGTAACCGACGTCGGTTAGGGTAGGATTTCCTAGGTTTATGAATTGGTCGATCCCCTTGATTTTCTCGGGATCTCGTGTGTTGGTCCCATGGCTTAGGATGGAAGCTTATTTTAAGCATGCGGGAATGTGGTTAGAGGGAATGTAGGCATTGATTTTTAAGGTTTGGGTAGGTCTTAGTTAGTTATGGCAACTTACTAAGAATAGGTCTTAGAGTGAGGTGGCTTGATGAGGTGTATAGGTGAGGTGGATATGTGGGCATATCCTAATTAGGAGATTTAAATAATAAATATGGTGAGGATAATGAATTAATTTAATTTAAATAATTAAATTAATATTATAGTGGGGTGAAGGGGGCCATGGCTAGGTGAATGTGATGAAAGTGTTTATTTTTCGAGGGACCAAAGGGGAGTGTGACCTAATTTTGGTGTCTACATTTTTCCCCTTTTTGTTGCATAGCTTGTATTGGTAAGTGGACTTGACAAAAAATAAGATGTGGTTGCCCCATGTGTGGGTGGAGGTGATCCCCCTCAAACCAGAACGACGAAAGCGTAAGGTAGAATTGGTGAGTGGTTTGATAAAAGGTAAATGTGATGAAAAGGAAGGTGGGTAATAGGGGAAAAAGGAGCAAGGTCTACTCGGGTAATCTAGGTAATGTCAGGGTAAAAGGTAGTAACAATCAAATGCATGCACACGTATAAACTATAGAATGTTACCAAGGTTGAGTAACAAGAAAAATCTACATTATCTAAGGTCGATAAGTTTATCCAAACAAGGTTGAAGTTATTTCGGTATCAAGGTATAGGATATGGTCAGAAACATAATGCAGGTCAAGTACAAGAACGTTTAGGTGTGTTCTAGTAAATCAAAGGTAGGGTTAGGATAAAAATTCATGGAAAGAGGTAAGGTAAGGTCATTAGGTCAATCAACACAGTAACAATGGTGCAAGGTATAGCAGGACACATGAAGTCAAAGGTCACTAGCAATGTTCTAGCTCCAAGAATCTAGGTCATGGCATGAGTAGGGCTGAGGTATGGGTAAAATAATGAGTCCCCAAAGGAGGATGAGGTTAGGTAGGAAATGATGAGGTCAGGAGGGTGAGGTAAATGGTTTGGGTAAAGGTGGGGTGGGGTAAATGGTCAGGGTAAAGGTTAGGTGTGGAAAAAAAGAGTGATGGGTAGGGTAATATGGTAAAATTTAGGGCAATGTGTAAGAGAGGGTGACCGATGTCGGTCAAGGGTAGGCTGATGCGGTAGAGAGTGTAACTAACCGGGGTAAGGTAGGGAAAAGAACGATGGTGAAGGAAAAACCGGCATCGGTTAGGTCAAGTTTATTATAAAAACAAAAATACGTGTTTTTTGTTATTCATTTTTCATCTAACGAATTGAGAAAATGACACAAGAGAGAGAGAAAAGGGAAAAGTGTCCAAATGGAATGGAGAGTTGAGTTGGCGAGCTGAATGGGGGTGATTGGTTGGTGAGAGGTGGGTCCATGGGATCGGTGTGTGTGATTTGATTGGTTGGAGGCGCGGGTAGCGATTTGGTGATGGCAGAGGCCGAGAGGGATTAGGTGGGCCATCGGTGTTGTGGCCAAACGTCGCACGACGACAAACACATGATGAGGTAAGCATCCAACTCTTGTTGTGTTTTGTTAGATAGATTAGGTGATTTGGAAAATTGGGTTTTTGGTTTTTGTTTTGGGTGGGGGAAAATAAAATTTGGAAATGGGAGGGTAAATTAGGTAAAATAGGAGCGGGAGAGAGATAAGTGGGAGAAGGGGGGAGGGATGAGGTGTAGGGGAGTTGTAGGTGATGTTGGGTGGGTAGAAATGTCAGGGGTGGTAAGTTTGTGAGAAGGGAGGGTTTGGGGGTCATGGATTTTCACCGCGATAGTGACCAGTGTCGATCGGGTTTAGCTGGCGCCGGTAGGGTTAAACCGGTATCGGTCACGAAACGAGTGACTGATGCTTGTTTAGGGGTGACCGAGGTCGGTTAGAGAGAACCGAAACTAGTTGGATTTCAAAGAGAAAGGGGCCAAAAGTGCCATAGGTTGGGTGGTTGAGATGGGTAGGGGAAAATAGGGTGCGGGAAAATGATAGTAGGTGAGTATGGGTATGATAAATGTAGATTAATTTGTTGTTTGTATTAGATGCAGGGGAGAGATCAGCTACGCATGCGTGTGGTGGTTCCACCCATGCTCGTGATAGTTCCCAGTGTAGTGACCCCTAAGGAGTTACGACATGTGGAGGAGGTGGGCTTGAGTGGGGTCGGCGACGCCACCGACATGTAGTCCGATAGCTGAGTCCGATGGTTGCACTCATCGATAGATGGGATTCGTGACCAACACGTTCCACCTAGGATTCGTAGCTACCCATATTGGGTACACAGATCTATTTGATCTCCTCCGAGGCCTCGGAGGAGTTGATGTTGACAGTGTTTGGAGAGGGGATGGCCGAGCTAACATTCCATAGCGCTAGCTTGAGCTATGGAGAGATGTACCTAGTTTTTCAGGAGGAGACAAGGCTAGTAGTTCTATTGATGGAGGTAGTGTACAAATATAATGCAAGTCCAAAGTGAGGGACATGGGAAAGGTTCTCAAGAGCAAGGCATCATCATGAGTGATCAGATAACACCCATGTTTGAACGACTACAAATGTTGTTGTGGGTCTTCTTTGTTATTGAAACAGTTGATTTTAGGCATTTCCCAATGCACGGGGTATGGGCGAATAGGAATAGATGGGTGGATGGGCTCGTTGCAAATCTTGTCATAGGTGAGAGTGTTACGGGAGTCGAAAACCGATGCCTCCAATGTCTGCATCTTGTCTAACATCAATTTGATTAGGTCATTGGTAGGTTGTGATGATTGGGTGACTCCTGTAGCAAGAGAGGGTTGGTTTTGGGCATATAACGGGGGTGACACTCCAGTGTATGGTGCTACCATGTAGGATGATTGGGAAGAAGGCAGTGAAACAAGAGGTACATACCCGAAGTGAATAATGGATGAAACAAGAGGCTGCTGATAGTATGTATATGGAGGTGTAAGGGTTGTGGTAACCCTAGTGGCAATGGGGGTTAATGATTGTGGAATGGAAAGGAACACATTCTAAAATGGGGTAGGGGTCACCAAAAATAGAGGTGGTAATGTAGCTATGGATATGTGTTAGATATTAGGGGCATATGAGGTTGCATTTTGGGTAGTTGTTGAGGGTATTATGGATGTGGCGGTTGCCACGAAGGTGGCGTACACGACAGGTCATAAGCAGTATAGGACCTAGTTGCAAGACTACTGGGGTAAAGTAGATGCGGGCAACACAGAGCTAGATGAGGCTGATGCAGGAGTGGGAGTGAGAGTCAAGGGGATAAATATGGGCATTCCATATATCAACTGACCCAAGGCATCTCTAGTGGACGAATGGGAAAGGTAAGCTGCAAAGCAAAGACGGTTTGGGTTAAGGAGTTGTGTAAACTCCTCATCTCTAGTAGCGATAGTGATATGTTGGATGGGATCCATGGCTGGTGATAAAATGGAAGGTGGTGAAGGACTAAGTGGGAGTGGTTGACAACTAGCGTGAAATACGAGTGCGCTTATTTTTTTCGGTCAGCACCATGTGAACTAGTATTGATCAGGTAGGGTTGCTTCTCTGTAAATGACACAGAAAAACAACAAGAATAGGTGAATCTGATGGTAAAAAGTGTATTAGGTACCAAATGTGGGTTAGGAAATGAAATAGGATAACCGATGCCGGTTAGGGCAAATTGACGTCGGTCAAGTAGTAACCATTCTAGCTAATCACTTTGTAGAAAATGGACTGTGAGTGAAAAACAAGGCGAGAAGGTCCAAATATGACAGGTATGCCAAATCTAATGATGTTTACAACATCAATGGGAATGATAGAAGTGATGAGGACTCGTGAAAAGTGGAAGAAGATGAATAAAATGTCCTTTTAGGTAGGTTAACAAAAGGACCTGGAACCAATGTCAGTTGGGTATAACTGATGACGGTCAAAGGGTAACCGACAACGGTCGCTGGACCGACACCAATCACTGTGAAATTGAAACAATGATGAAAGAATAGTGGTTGTGAATTAAAATCTGATGTAGAATCAGATCCAGAATTTTGAGAATGATGATGATATGGCCCAGGCACACTCAGATGAAGCCGGAATACACTAGCTATGATGAGGAGCGTGCAAGGATGAACAATAAAAATGAAGAACGTGATCTCTCACCTCAAAATGCAAGCCAAGTAGAAACACTAAGAAAAATTTGATCCTATGAGTGCTTTTTCTATTATGTTTATTTAGCTTATGCTATTTAAGGACTGACACATGAATTGTGAAGTAGAGTTTTTGGTGAGGATGGCTTCCTACAAAGAAGGAGATCCAAAAGGTGAGGTTTTGGGTATGTTATGGTGGGGACGGGCCTCACTCAAGTATGACTCAGAGAAATGAGCCGGGTGCCCACCGTGTCGTGATCGTGTGATCACCTCTGCTTCTTCTTCCGTAAGATGTTGTTTAAGAATGTGTGTATTTTCAATTTTGTGAGGTTTGGTAAGACTTAGAGAGAGAGAAAGAGAAAGAAAGTGCTTTCTACGGTTCGTTTGTCAACCATCAGCTAGTCATGACTTCCAGCAGTATAGGTTTCCCTCAATTAATGTGAGCTAATGCGATAAATCAGAATGGAATGCACTTATTTTTAAGCCTAAATTGAAGTGTGAAGTTGGATGACACAATAAGATGAAGAGGAAGAGGGATGCTCTTTCACTACAATGCAGAAAACACAAAGAAATGGTTCTTTTTAATTACACCAAAAGAAAGGTTTCCTTTAGAGAAAATAGAAAGAAAAGGTGGGTTACCAAGGAAGAAAATTAGTGTGTATGCTTTTCAGAAGGGAAACAAACACACAACTTTTCCTAGGAATGAATGAAATGTAAGGAACCTTGGATGGATCCCACCGAGCGTGCCAAAATGTTTCATCCGATTCGTAGACATTTATTTGAAGTATTAACGAAACAGATAGGGTAATAGTCGTAGGAGGAATACCTGTTCAAATATTGGTCGATGGGTTGTTGTGCGCGTATGACTTCTGAATCCATAGCTGGTTGTGAGAGCTTCCTTTTGGCTAGAGGAACTACCTGTAATAAAAGCAAGACCACCGAAGGAATTATAAAATATATGCATTGAAGAACTGCATTTAGCGTATGCTAGATCCGGGAAGTGTGATACTTCCGACATGGTTTGTCATCCACTATTTTAAACAATTAAATATGGTAAATAAAGTAAATCCTATTATAGGTAGAAATGATTTAGGTATCTCTCTTAAAACACAATAAGAAAGATCTAATCTAATAGGCTAGGTTAGAGTAGGATCCAAAGGTCAAGTGATCTGGTTCTTAGTCTCTGCAGTGTCCGACAGAGGTCTCGGGTAGATCGCAGTGAATGAGGGTGAGGCGGAATTAGGTGGGTAGGTCACTGTTCTAGGTTGTATGGGAAAATACAGAGGCCGATGCCAGTAAAGGGTGACTGAAGGTGGTTGGGTGTAAGCGGGTGCCGACATCGTGGAAATCGGGAATGTCACGAGAATGAGATTTGGGTCTCCTTTGTGATTGCAAAAAGGACTTTGGTTAGTTGGAATGAGGTATTGGCTGGTTGGACAAGGATCGGCGAGGTTTTAATGGGTATATGGAGGGGTGAGTGTTGGAGGAAGTCAATGGGTGGCTAGGTGAACAATAGGTGACAATATAAGGATGGAATGAAATAAACCAGAGAAGTATAATGTTATACTTACTTGGATCCTGGTCCTAGACGCTTGTGAGTGAGGGATGGAGGTGTTGATGAGAGGTTGAAGGTTGTAGGTGAACACAAATTGTAGGAGAGCTTCTGCATGGACTGCATGTGCATTCCTCTTTACTTGATTAGATTAAATCATTCTTTGGGGTGGATGTGTAGGAGAAAATGCTTGATCTCCTTCCTTGTGTGTGTTCTCACTTTGGAATTTGATCTTAGAAGATGTGATATCTCTCGTGGATGTGTGAATGTTCGCCAACCTTTTCAATCTTTGCCAACCTTGAAAATAAGGTTGTTTTGGGGGTTAAAAGGGTAACCGATTGCGGTTCCGCGTAATAGTTTATTTTGTCTCTCCGAGGCCTTAGAGGAGCTGATTATGTCTGTTTTTGGAGAGGGGATGGCTAATCTAAGATTCCATAGTGCCAGCTTGAGCTATAGAGAGATGTACCTAGCCCGTCCGGAGGAGACGAGGCTAGTGGTTTCTTGATGGAGGTAATGTGTTGCTTCACAGAGCCGGATGCAAAGGGTGGATGCTTTCCCGATCATTGATGGGGGTAATCCACAACATGATGGTGGATGAGACCCACTTTTCTTAGGCACCAGCATTCTTGGTGCAGTGCATGTGACAGGACTTGTGGGCATATGAGCGGCTATGCGAGTTTAGCTTTGTGTTGTACATTTTTACCGCACTCATCTTTGGGTGTATGAGCACATAGTTTGTGTTTTTCCTATAGGGATGACCCAAGCAGATGCATTCCCAGCGAAATTTGTGCGGGTTGGTATAGGAGATGGGTGCGGTGATTAGAGAGTGGAGGCGAGAGGCCAACACATGATGTGGCCCATTTCGGTAAAGCGATTACTGGAGGGGTTGTCTAGAGTGGACATTATATGGAGGCCATATGTGGGATTCCCCTCATATAGGCATATGCATGAGGAGCTAGCTGAACTCTAGCTAGAGAGATGGATACATGGTCACCATCTTTGGGAGTACGAGATTATCCGGTGGATAGAGTTCGGCGGCGATTTGGGCTAGTACAGATATACCTCCCCTTCCCACAAGACGGTGAGATGACATGGAGAGGCCCTTACCTCTACCACAACCTACAGTGCCCAAAGGGTAGGAGGAGTAGCTAGTGGACCGGTGGATAGATGACGCCAAGTGTGACACAGTACAAATAGTGGTGGGCGGCTCACCTATGAGCCATACCACCCAGACCAGGGTAGCAGATTTAGCCACCATTACGGTGCAGAGAGATGCCCTACAAGGGCAGGTGGCTACGTTGATTACCCAGTTGGGTATACTGCAGACACAGCTGGAGGGCTCGGAGGTAGAGGTAGCAGAGCTACATGTACAGGTGGCCAATCTGCAGGCCTAGATGGTTGGTGGAGGAGATGGAGATGGAGAGGAGGGGGATGGTCAGGTGGCAGCCTTACAGGCTCAGGTGGCAGGGTTATAGTGCCAATTGGCCACATCCCAGGCATAGATTGGGGTTTTACAGGCCTAGATATAGACACAAGGGTAGGGGGAACCACCACAGGCACCACCATCATAGGCACCGGGACCGGGTCCTAGTTCACAAGCGGGAGCGGGCCAGGGTCCCGTAGGATAGGTACAAGGGCCAAGACCTATGGGACCACCACATACCATGCATGTATCTAAGTTACGGGATGCCCTAGGTGAGGCTAGATATTACTAGGACTAGCTGATGGTGGCCGGGATAGACTTCATATCCTATGCTGAGTACAGGGCACAACAGGCGTCCAGTGAGAGGATGAGATCCCACACTCATAGTGTGGAGATCATAGGGGTCAACGAGCTCGAGGCTTGATCGAGAAAGATGCTACCAGTGCACGGAGACCAGCTCTAGTTGAGGTGCCAGTAGGGACCCAAGAGGCCGAGGGTATAGGTGATATAGAGATGGAGGACATCCGTTGAGATGCCTGATATGTGGTCACCTAGTTTTGATGTATGATAGTATTTTTGTGAGTTATACCAGCCTACATGCCGAAGAGATAGTTGTATTTTTGATCACATACCAGCTTGTGTGCCGATGACAGTGAGGATGTATGAGATATTTTGTCTATTTTGAGCATATACCGGCCTACGTGCCGAAGATATTTTGTATTGTATATCACCTGCGTGCCAACAATTTTGAGATGATGGACATGATGAGATAGCCATGTATATTTGAGATACACATTTATTTATATGATGAGATACATGTTATTATTTGATTTGTTGATGTGTTTATGAGATTTTGATTTGTTGTTTTGATATGGATGGAAATTAGGTGAGTTAGGCATGATGGAGTCAGATTGGTATAGGCATGGATCGAGTCTAGGTTGGTTTAGGCATGGATCAAGTTAGGTTTGTTTAGGCATGGATCGAGTCAGGTCATAGGCATGGATCGAGTCAGGTTTGTTAGGCATGGTTGAGTTAGGTTTATTAGGCATGGTTGAGTCAGGTCGGTTAGGCATGATGGAGTTGAAAGTAGGTGAAGTTGTGATTCATTATTTTATGCAATGAATGATAATATGGGTCATATGTGAGATGTGGTATAATCTATGCATAGTGATGATAGAGAAATGGTAAGCGTAATAAATTTATGTTGTGATAATGTTTAAAATATGAAACAAATTGTTACGTATGTGGTTGAATTTCCAATTTTGGGTATAAAACGGAAACTAAGTTAGGTGTGATGTAATGTGAGGCACATGGAAGATGAATTGTTGAGGGTAGAGGATGGCCGAGCTAACCTCCAAGGGTCCCATGCCCTTGGAGTGCTACCTACATAGTCCCGGTGAAAAAGGGACCTCAGGCCGATGTAGTTTTCCCATGAGCTAGGGAAGAATATGAGGAGGTATGAAAATGAGTTGGTAGGTTTTTAGGAATGGTGTGGGTTTTAGATCTATTAGGTGTGGGTGGATTATAGGTAAAGTGATGTAGGTGGGGTCGATTGTGGTGAAAGAAGAAGATTACCCCAAAAGTAAGCGTCGAGGACCAAGTCCTGTATAAGGTAATCAAAATGTAAGCAAAGATGGCTAAAAGATAAGAGGGGGAAATAAAGCCACCTGATTGGGTAGGATCATACCGAGTAGATCATACCTTGGAGGAGGTGATGAACGTAAGACCCTAAAGACATTGCATGATTGATTGTTCTACGGTGAAAAGTAGTCACATGATCACCAAATGTCTAAGTTCTAAGAAGTCCCTTGAGGTAGTAGGAAATGGGAGTGGGAATGGTAAGAAGGGTGAAAGGTAGTTAATTGTTATATGGTGTGAGGTAGCATGCTCTTTGGGCAAGAGATCCGAGGTCACAATGGGTAAGTCCATGACTAAAAAGGTTTGTTGTTTTGACTTATAGTTGAGATAGATTGATCGATGTGGGAAGTCTATATGGGATGAAGAAAATTTAACTCCTTGAGGTCTTCGTGAAGCTGATCGATGCAGGAAGCTTCAGTTGCTCTCATTTTTTTAGAAGAGATTTACATAGTTGTCCTTCAAGGAGCAGGCTATTTATAGCAGCAATTATCGAGAGGAAGATGTCTTTTTGAGGGAGTCATCTTTTTATTAGAAGTTTGACTCAAGGATTTTGGTCCCATGTGAGGTCTTTGAAGTCATGGACAAGACCAAGGTGGAGAATAGGACTCTTGTTCAAAAGGAAAGGTGAAACGACCATGGGATCTCATCTAAAGGTAGATGAAAAGTATCCATGAGAATCATGCTATGTGCAGCGCCATGGTACACATATTCAAGAGAAGATAACAAGTGATGGGTACTCACATGATTCTTGTTTAATCGTTGGTGAGGTGTATGCAGTGAATAGCGCTCAAGGGATGAGCACAGAAAGAGATAAAAGGTGAGTTAGGATGACAAGTCAACAATAGAATGGTTGAAGATGCAAGGCGTTAAGGGGCTCAGGTTTAGGTTTACCATTGAGTGAAGATAAACGATAAGCACCTGATCCATAAGTATGGGTCACAATGTATGGTCCAAGCCAATTACGAGAAAATTTGCCCCGTTTAATTTTTTTGTTTTAATTACATGTTTATTTTCTTCGTGACAAGGTCACCGACTTGGAAGGTTTGTGCATGGACACGTTTGTCATAGGCATGTTTGATACATTTTTGGTAAACTTGAAGGTGATCTATATCGTTAAGACGATGTTCATCTAATAACTCTAGTTGTTCTAAATGGTCCTAATGAAAGTCATCATCATTGAGCATGTCATGGAGAGAAATGCGGAGTGAGGGATCGAACTTTGAGAGGCGGGACTTCCTCCTGCACCGTAAACCGAGAGAAAATGGTGTGGCCATAGTGGAAGTGCGAATACTAGCCCAGTATGCCCACATGGCAAAAAAATGTGCATATGTCAATCCTTCCCAGTAAAGATCGTCAACCACTTTCATAAGAATTTTGTTTAAGGTTTTATTATTGGATTCGGCTTGGCCATTGGTTTGTGGGTAATAAGGTGATGAGAAACTAAGCTAAATTCGAAGGCATCGCAAAGCTTTTGCAATGTTTTGTTTTTGAATTTTTTTCCATTGTCAGTGATGAGGTGATGAGGAACACCAAAATGACAAATGATGTGGTGGTTAATGAACTCACATATTTTCTCGGCTTTCGTGGAGATGAGTGGTATGGCTTCCACCCATTCGTATACTATTCAGTAGCAATGATGATCCATTGATGGCATTGGGAAGAATGGGGATTGATTTTTCGACAAGATCCAAACCCCGTAAGGCATGACTAGGTATATGATGAAGATTGGAATGTTGTTGGCATTTTACACAATGTTTGACATAATCGCAACAATCGGGATTAAGGGTCGCCAAGAATAGCCAGTGAAGAATATGCTTAGAAACAACAAGGCCACTAAAGTGACCTCCACATATGCCGTCATGAACTTCCTTAATGGTATAAGGAATTTCAGAACTTGTGAGGCATCGTAAGAGAATATTGTCAAAGCTGCACTTATAGAGAGTCCCCTAGGATGACGTAATGAGAGAAATTTTTAAGGAAGGCACATTATGCATTATGGGTGAGATTAGGAGGTAAGATGGAGAGAGAAAGGTAGTCAAAGTATTATGCTGTACCAAAGGTCACTTAGGTCAGGGGTAGTGGTTCTAATCGAGTAAACATCGTGAGGTAAATAAGAAGGTGATTGGAGTTGTTGTACGGTGCTGACAAAGATTTTAGAATCGGTGGGCTAAGCGGGTATTTGGGAAGCTAAGCGAGACCATGGTATCTACAAATTTGTTGGTTGAACACGGGATGGTTTGAAGGGTGTAATGACCAAAGGTGGTCAAAAGTACATCTACATGATGTTTATACTTTTGAAGTATCTCGTTACAACATTGGTATATACCATTGACTTGGTTTATGACCAATTTAGAATCACAAAAGATGTTGATTGATTTGACATCTAGGGCATAGGCAACTTGGAGACCTAGTACGAGTGCTTCGTATTCGGCAATATTGTTGGTGCATTCAAAATCTAGTTTGAAATACAAAGGCATGGGTTCACCATCAAGAGGAATGAGGATAATACCAGCCCCACCCCCATGTTGACACTTGGAACCATCGAAGAAGAGTGTCATTTGGTAAGGAGGTTCGTCCAGGGAAAGGGTAGCAATTGACTCATCTAGAAAGTCAAAATTAGAGGGTTGATCCCGAAAATAGGTGCATCAGCCAATTGGTCGGTGATAGCTTGGCCCTTGATGGAATTTTGATGAATGAATTCGAGGTCAAGATTAGATAAAATCATAATCCATCATGTGGCACACTGATTTTGATAAGGTTTGGCATACATGAAGTGTAAGGGTCGGTGTTGGTCATAACATAGGTTTTGTGGTTGAGTAGGTAATGACAGAGTTTGGTGGCAACGAAAAATAAGGCTAAGAAAAGTTTTTTGGGATGGTTGTATTAGGTTTCATAGTCCAAAAGAGTACGGCTTATGTAATAAACCACATGCTCCCTATGTTGTTCATTGCGATGAGCGAGCATGGCTCCCAAGGAATGATCGGTAACGGATATGTATAGGTAAAAAGGTTTATCGTCTTTAGGTGGAATGAGTACGGATGGTTAGAGAAGGTATTGTTTTAAGGCCTCAAAAGCTTTGTGGCAGTCATCATCCCATTTAAAGGAGACATCCTTCTTGATCAGATGATGAAATGGTTGACATCGATCAAATAATTGTGAAATGAAATGGTGAATAGACTACAATTTACCTTGTAGGCTACAAAGTTGTCTAAGGTTAGCGGGCGGAGGCATTTTTAGAATGGCCTTGACTTTAGCGGGGTTAACTTCTATACCATGTAAGGAAACAATAAATCCTGGAGCTTTCTGAAACGACAACGAAGATGCACTTCTTAGGTGAAGGCGAGATAATTCATAGCCCGTTGATACATGGCACCAACATTTTTAAGGCCAAAAGGCATGACTCGATAGCGAAGTTCCCCCAAGGGGTGATGAATGAGGTATTGTGTTGATCTTTTGGGGCAAGCAAAAAAATTTTATAACCTGAGAAGCCATCCATGAGTGATAGCATCTCGTGACCAGTGGTAAGATCAACTAGTTGATCAATACCATGTAAGGGAAAATCATCTTTCGGGCATGCTTAGTTGAGGTCACAGAAGTCTGTGCAAATACGGAGTCCCCCTATCACTTTAGTGATAGGAACGATATTAGAAATCCAATGAGGATAATCAATGGGTAAGATGACGGAAACGGAAAGAAGGCATCAAGTTCTTCTTTCACGAGAAGAGAAATGTAAGGGTGCATTTTCCTTAGTTGTTGTTTGATGGGTTTGGCATCGGGAATGGTTACGATATTATGGACCACTATAGTGGGGTCAATATTAGGCATGTTTGCGTAAGACCAAGGAAAAGCATGGTTATGATCTCTAAGAAAACAAGTGATGGCTTTTTGTTCAAAGAAAGATCTAAAGAGTGCCCGATCTTTAGGATGTGCGGGTCATCCCGAGTATGAATGTTGATTTCGATAGTTGATTCATTCAACATGGTTTTCATATCGAAGTTAAGGATCAATGAATATATGAGTCTTCTGCACCAAGGTAGGTGAGTATGGATTCATCATCCTGACATTGAACGATGTTAATTGAAGGTGTATTGTCATTGATCATTTCAGGATACAGAAAGGAAGAGAGGAAGTGGCCTCACCCTCACGTTGATAAGTCAAAGGCCCCAAGGAAATGGTGTTTATGAAAAAAAAAGTTAGGAGGGATAGATTCAGGATCCATCGACTCCGTCGGTGAAGGTGGTGATGAAGGCGGAGCGGGTGAAGAAGGTGGAGAAGGGCTAGTGTCCTTAATGAGTTTAATGTGGGCCTGTTTGGTAGGTGGTTCAGAAATCTGATACCACTATGGTTGTTATGTTTACGGGTGGTACATGGAATGATAATATGGCGGGCTTGCTTGTAAAATCCAAAACCAAAACCCTTCCATGCACATCGGTGTAGGAAGGTGTGGGTGAAACAGCGATTGGTAAGTGATTGGAAGTCGGCAGAAAATGGGCGAGTTTGTGACGGTGGTTCGGGTGTGTAAGTGGTAGTATCAAGTCCCCCATAGGTGAGACTAGTACAAAGGTGAGGGGGACCATACAGGAGACATTATCCTATACGGTGATCATAACGAGGGTGTTGGTGAAGGCTTTCATACTCTTGTGGAGTAAGGAATGTGTTGACACTATATAGGTGGTACTCCCCCAGAGTGAGGCATTGAAAAACACCTTCCAAGGGATCGGTGGTTGGTATGTAGGTAGCTGGAATGGATGAAGTGTCGGAGGTTGATGCGGAGGTAGAGTTAATGGATTGGGAAGCTGATGGGTCGGCCATGGAGGTTGTGGTAGCGGTAGGAATGGAGGAGGTATGTATAGTAGAGTAGCGGACCATGACTTGGTAAGCGGAGGTGTAGGTGAAGCAGTGGTGGTCACAGAGGTAGATGCTTTAACGGGTATGAGCACATCATTGGGTCGGTAAAGCATGTTGCATGTTTTAAAAGGTGATGGATTAGCTGGAATGGTATAGGTGTGTCCTTCATGTTCAAACTTTACATAACGATGCAAAGTGGAAGGAACGTAACCCATGACACGAATCCAAGGTCTGCCAAACAACAAGTTATATTAGAATTCCCCCTCCAAGATGTAGAATAGTTCGGGAACAGTGCGAGGGCCCACGCGAATGTGGAGGATGACGGTGCCTAGTGTAGAGGTGATAGCGTCATTGAATGAATGCAACATGACAGGATGTTTATGCATGTAATTTTCAAGTATGAGCATTTGAGTGAATGCATGGGATGAAATGATATTAATGCTAGTGCCCCCATCAATCATCACACGGTGTACCCGTATGTCATCAATGTGGAGAGAGATAAAGAGGGTTGGGTCCGGGTCATCATTTTGGTGTGGCATGATCTCTTCCTCTAAGAAGCTAAGGGAGGCTACTTGGTGAATAGGGTGAGGTAAAGATGAAGGTGGTAATTTAGTGAGAGAGGCTACATAATTGGGTGTGATAATGGAGGCTACGGGTGTAGGGTCATTGGGTAAAACCTCTCAATAAATTGAAGAACCTCCATGAGAGCTTAACGATGGGATTACGAGGTTTGAATGAGGTCATATAAGGACATCTTGAGGGGATATTGGTGTAGTTGTTTGCGCATGGTGCGATGTGTGACACCGTTTGAAATGGGGTATGTGGGGCTGCGGATAGTGATTTTTGGTATGGTTGCAGATGGTATGTTGGGTATAGGATTGGTTGGTGTGTCAGTCACATTTTCTTTGCCCTTATCCTTCTAAGCACGTGTAGTGAGTGTATCATGTTGTTCGAGGGGAGTTGGCAAACGGAGAACGTGTAGGGTGAGTGGTATAATGACACGACGGAAAAAACCTCCTGGACGAGAAAAGACTTGTGAGGTGAGTTGGGAGAAACGACATTAGGGTGATGGCGTGGCAAGTTACGTGATGAAAACCATGTTAATTTCAAATCTTGGGGTGGCTCTAGGAGCTATGAGGGTGGAGGTTGTGGTTTTGAGTGGGCAAGTGTAGAACGGGTGTCGGTGAAGCAGATCCTCATCAAGAAGGTCGTCGTCATCAAAGTTGGCTTCTAGTGGACACAACTGTATAAGAAAATTTTTCAAGGCCTTATAGTTTTCCACAACATTCCCCGGCACATGATGGTAGGCACAAATTTAAGTATCATCAAACCCTTTTGGCTTGGGTTTGAGGGCTCAAGGTCCGAGTGGCGGTAATGTGATGATAGAAGTCTCAAGGAGGTTGGTTAAAATTTTGGCATAAGACCCTGCTAGTGGATTGTAATGGGAAGTGAACGTGGGTTTGGGTGTAGGTGTGGTTGATTGTTGAGGAATGGCCTTTGGAAGAGGAGGAGCGGGTCAAGCTATGGGTTTGGGTGCTGGCATGGTTTTGGGTGTCGGTCGTGCTTGTTTAGGTAGGGGTATAGTAGATGGACGGGTAGGAGGGTGTGTGGTTATTTTGACTACCTTATTGTGGGGTAGTGGAGTTTTTTTTTTGGGTTGCACCTTCTTGGGTAAAGGTGATATGGGTGTACAAGGTCTAGAAGGAAAAGCAGATGGGGGAAGAGGGCGAGTTACCCATGGGGATAATGGAGGTTCTATGAAGGTAGATGATGCGGGTCATGCTTGGGGTGTGAGGGACATCGCCCGACCCATGGGGATAATGGAGGTTCTGTGAAGGTAGATGATGCGAGTCATGCTTGGGGTGTGAGGGACATCGGCGAAGTGTAGTGGGTAGTGAAGAAATAGCTGAGGGTATTGGAGGTATGGGTGGTAGAGATGTTGCAGGTGTGGGTGTAAGTCATGTTGGGCATCTGGGTAGGTTAGAGGTTTGTGAGGAAGGAATGGGTTGTTGTGTTTTTGGTTTATTGATGGGTGGAGGTTGCTTGACCATGTTGGGAAGCTGAGGTCTTAAGACAGAGCAGGACATATGAATGTGTGATTGGTGCAAATGGGTATGATTCCAATGGATTTGGTGCTTATGTTTGGGTGTCAAAGTAGTGTGGTGTTGACTTTGGAGGATGTAGCTAAATCCAGTTTGATAGGTGGATGAGTAATCTTTGGTGGTGGGGTGACCCCTAAAGTGATAATAGGTTTAGTCGAGGCAAATGTTGTAGGTGTGCGTTTGGGCTTAGATATAGGTTGAGTTATAGGTAAGGGTGTGGTTTGAGCTATAACAGGTGTCATGGAAGGAGTTGTGATAGAAGTGGTTGTGTTTGGTTCGATTGGTCAAAATATTTTTGGGTAGATAGTGGAGGTATCAGTAAGTGACATCTACATCTATGTTGAGACCGGAAGTAGAAGACACCCCCATAATAAGGCTCTATCCACATAATCTAAGTGATCAGCCAAATGTGATAACAACATGTCTGTAGGTGGAGTTGATGAGGACCTAATGGAAATTCCCATAAAATGTGTCTTAGAGATGGGAAATTGGCTAGCTTCACTTCCGTGGGTAAGAGAGCTGAAAGTAGGTCTACGAGGATTTTGGGTAGCTGATGGAGAATGCTCACCAAGAGGTAAAGGTATCTCAACTGGGTCTGTGATGGGTGGAGGAGATGATGGGTGCTCCTCTATAGGTGGAGGAATGGATAGGTGCTCCTCTGTGGGTGGAGGAGGTATTGTGGGTATCGGTTCTCTAAGTGGAGAAGCCAAAGGTGAAATGGTCTCGATGTTAGCGGAAGACTCCTTTGCATGTGATGAAGGAGATGAAAGGTGTTCCTCTGTGGTTAGAGGAATAGGTGCGGTGGGTTCCAACACAGAAGGAGGATTTTAGGATAGGATTTCCTCTATGGAAGGAATGTGAGGTAATTGGGCAATAGCGGATGCATCACTAAAAATAGCGTGGACCTCGTGGGTATGGGTATCATGAGTTGAGGTCTCACCGGTTTGATCAGACGAAGGGGCATGGTTGGGAAATGGTTTCTTGAAGATGTGTAGGTTTTGGTTAGCAGGTACATTAGGATTATCCATGATTAACTTGCCTTTCTTGAGCATTTCTTCAACAATATTCTTGAAAGTGATGCAATTGCTATCACTATGACCCTTTACTCGATGATAGTTACAGAAGTCATGTTCTTTATACCATGCAGGCATGGGGCGAGCAGGGTCAAAACCAATGTGTGGTTTTATAGGTGGAAGGGTAATGGCTCTGGATTTGATAAGATTTTCTAAGATAAAAGAGTAAGGTTCCCCAATTGGGGTGTATTTCCGTTATTCTTGTCTGAATTAAAAAGTCTAGATGGGTGAGAGATTAGATGAGGGGGTATCCTGATTTGATGGATGAGCTAGGCCAGCCTTGAGTACCACTGCGTTAGCGGTGCCCTTAGCTTTTGAATAATTGTTTTTGGTTTGGAAGAAGAAGAGATATCATTCGACTTGAATGTCGAATTCTTATTGCGTAATTGGATTTTCTTCTCTTTGATGGCTTGAATCTCTAACTTTCCTGCCACAGTGAATGCTTCATCGAATGTTCAGAAGGTTTGGACCTACAAGGTTGGTGAGATATGTCTAGCACAATCTCATGTGAAGAGCTTGATGAGTTTTGTTTGTGGCAGTTGGAAGGTGAGTTGGTTGATCAAGCTACGCTAGTGAGCGACAAAATCTACTATATATTCGCCCTCATACTGACACGTGGAGTATAGGTCAGTCATGGTAACCTTCTTGACGATATTGATAGAGAAATGGTCCAAGAAGGATTGGGCTACCTGATTGAATGAGAATATAGAGTGTCTAGGTAACCCACTATACCAATCTAATGCAGGTCCAGTGAGGGACATGGGAAAGGTTATCAAGAGCAAGGCATCATCATGAGCGATCAGATAACACCTGTGTTTGAACAACCGCAAATGTTGCGCGGGTCTTCTTTGCTATTGAAATGGTTGAATTTAGGCATTTCCCAATGCACAGGGTATGGGTGAATAGGAATAGATGGGTGGATGGGCTCATTGCAAATCTCGTCATAGGTGAAATGTTGTGGGAGCTAGAAATTGATGCCTCCAATGTTTGCATCTTGTCTAACATCAATTTGATTAGGTCTTTAGTAGAATGTGATGATTGGTTGCCTCCGTAGCGTGAGAGGTTTGGTTTTGGGCATATAATGGGGTGGCACTCCGGTGTATGGTGTTGCAGAATGTAGGTTGATTGGGAAGAAGGAAGTGAAACAAGAGGTACATACCCGGAGTGAATAATGGATGAAACAGGAGGTGGCGATAGTATGTATATGGAGGTGGAAGGGTCGTGGTAACCCTAGTGGCAATGGGGGCTAAAGATTGTGGAATGGAAAGGACCACATTCTAAAATGGGGTAGGGGTCACTTGACACTGAGAGGTGGTAATGTAGATACTGGTATGTGTGAGACATTAGGGGTGGATGAAGTTGCATTTTGGGTAGTTTTCGAGGGTATTATGGATGTGGTGGGTGCCACGGAGGTGGTAGATGTGGCAGTCATAAGCGGGTATAAGACCTAGCTGTAGATCAAAAATTTCACACTTGTTACCTGTCCAAGTTAATGTACCAAAATAAACACAAAAACCTTTAAAAACTCAAATAAAATTGATTCTTGAAAGACAAGATCTGAAGATGTAGATGGAAAAGAAAGCCGATGTAGACAAGACGGGTGCACACGAGTGATCCTGCAAAGTAGATCCAAGAAACCTGCGAGACACAGATGCTTGATAGAAAAAGACCATGTTAAAATATATTTGGGTGGACTGCCCAAAAGCGGGTCCGGGAAGCAATAAGCTCCCTCGGTGGATGTCAGTCCACGTTTTCAATTAAGGAAAGAAGCATACATGATAAAAGATGTAAGTAAATGTCTATATTTTGATTAAAAATGACAGACAAAAAAGTAAAAAGAGACATAAACCAATAAAAAATGGGAAAGTGTGAAAACAATGCTGGATTTGTGTTCCCTGAATTATTTTACTGTCCGCAGGCAGCTCGGCGCCGATTAGGAAAATCGACGTCAACTGAGAAGAATCGGTGTCGACTAAGATAGGTCGGCGTCGACTAGAGAGAATCAGTGTTGACTGGGTACAGTCAGCGTCAACTTGGGGAAAATTGTGGGAAGATCGAGAAACAGATAATGAAAGCTAGATCATCGATCTCTGCTAGATTTGCAAGAGCCATAGGAATACTGACAAGGCTCCACCTGTGCTGGATGCAGGAATAGAGTCACCAAGAGATCGATGGAGTCCCATGATGTCGATGTGGTAGGAGCAGAGTAATGGTACTCCTCTCAGGGATTGGTTTGGACAGGATTCACTCTCACTTGATAGATAATGCTCAGACTTGATGCTCAAAACTCTCTCGTTCTTTCTGTCTCTCTCTCTCTCTCTGTCTCACTGTCTAACCAGAACTGAATTTTGGCCTTCTATTTGTAATCAGCACTGACCGAGATGAAATCAGTGCCACTCCGAAAAATCAGCATCGACCGAGTATCGGTCGGCGCCGATCAGGGAACAGACTCCCAAAATGGCCAAAAGGGATGATTTTTGGGAAGATCAAGTGATCCTCCCACCTCAAATATGGGAAATATCCCACTGCTTAGTTTGGGAGGAGAAAAAATAGGGGGGATAGATGGATAGAATAGATACGGGAGGTTAGGAATTGATATGGGGTAGATAAGTGGTTAGGATATATGTAGAAAATATAATTAAATAGTTAATATTTAATTATCTATGGGTAAAACATAATGGGGTGACATAAACTTAGGATAGATGTTTAAATCAAATATTAAATAATACCCTAAGGGAGAAGTGGTGATGTAAACATGCCCCAGGTTACCCAAGAAGACAAATGCGCACGAGGGGACACCAAATTGGATAACCAATTTTAGGTGTCTACATTTTGCCCCTTTTTGTCAAGTAACTTGCGATAAGCAAAGTTGCGAGACAAAAACAAGGAGTTGGAAGAAAGGAAGAAAAATTGATGATGTGATCCCCTCAACTAGGGATGGGATGGGCCCCAAAAGAGCAACCAATCCCACGTTTGAAAAAGGTAGATGAAAACACAAGATGCCCTGACCTAGATGCGTACGTGGAGAGTAGATCTCGATCATTAATGATGCACAAAAATAAACATTAAGGCAGAAACCTAAGGAACTCACATTGGTAGAGAAGACCTGATGGTCTCCGCGTATGAGACGACGTTAGTACCTATAGACCCATGACTGTAAGGAGGGCTGCAAAATAGTCATCACCTAAAAAGAGACACATTGGTAGGGACAACCGGGACGGTCTGCAAAGTAGACACGTTAGTTCCTACACTGACACTGTTAACTCTAAGCTGCCAAAAATACGAGTGCCCCATGGACAAGGAACAGGCTCGAAATGGACGATAATATCGAAAGTATGTGCCAAAAGGCAACACTCAAGGCACAATAATGACCAGATAAATAAGCCAAGCATCAACACTATGGCAAGAAGATCAGGAGATGGAAGAAAGTGACGTGGAGAAGCCAAACTGCAACCCATCGGCAACAATGGGCCCAAATCGGCGTCGATCAAACAAATCGGTGCCGACCATAAAAATCAGCGCCGACCGTACCAATCGGCACCGACCGTACCGAGCACATATAAATATGCGAACGGAAAATGTGAACGATTTATTTACACCATGATGATTGATTTAGAGAGAGTTAAAAACTGATTTTGAACAACATGGAAGCCTCTGGAAGTAGTCAGAAGCGGAAGAGGACACGACCTGGGGTAAGTGGTTCTACCCGAACTTGTCATATAGAATAATAATTTTATTATTATTTTTCTCTCTCTTCTTTTTTTTGAAAAAAATGGTATCGGTGGGAGGCCAGAGTGTTTTTGACCCACTGCCTCCCAATCAGCATCGATTGGAAAAATCGACACCGATTAGATTAAATCAGTGCCGATTTACTTCAATCGACGTCAACTATATATTGATTGACGCCGACTGAAATAAATCAACGCCGATTGGACTGAATGAACTGATAAGATGATAAAATGTGTTTTGGATGTTCTGATTTGGATGAATAGGAAGCTAACATTGCTCTTGATGTTATGGATGCAGGCATGAGAGGTGTTACACATGCGGGATGCCATTCGAGCTACTAGAGACCATTCTCCCGATGTCAATGACGCAGATTAGCGCCACTTAGAACTAGTCAGTGCCGGGGGATTCGGTATTACCGATGAGTGCTTCAAGATGTAGAGTTGATGCGAGCACTAGTGTGACGATGGGATAGCCGGACCTGCACTTTTTGGTTCAGGATGGGTGAGATGACCATCACCCATGAGGACATATATAGGATCCTGAGGCTACCGATCACCGGGGACCCGATAGAGATTACTCCACGAGAGCAGCAAAGCAGAGGGCCCTAGGATGATTGTATGGAGATAGGGCGGATGATTCAGAGATAGTGTCCTGGTACCGAGGATAGCCTCTCAGTATAGACAAGATGATGCCAGGAGTAGATGGATAGTGTTGATTCAGATGGCTATCTCCTATTTTGCTCTGCCAAATTCAGGAGGTGGGAGATTCCCATTACTATTACTAGATTGTGTTTGTGACATCCTGTAGTTTAGACAGGTGTTCACATTTTCTAATGCCTTGATAGCTCAGATATATTATGAGTTATGGATGTATACCACCGGTAGGAGGATAGGCATTGATGTTAGTTTTGTGCTCCATTGTTGGGCATATGAGCACATAGCAGTGATCAGGCCATCCGGGCTTCCATGGATGCCAAGTACAAATTCTAGTTTGATAAGCCCAAAGAGTAAAAGGGATATGTAAATGCCAATCCCTACCAGCTCGACTAGTTACCTTTGCGAGGATATTACGCAAAGTTTTATTGGAAGCCTCGGCCTGGCCGTTAGCTTGGGGATAGTATGGAGAAGAAAAGCTAAGTTTGATATTGAAAGCATCACAGAGGTTCTACAAATCAACATTTTTGAAAGATTTACCATTGTCTATGATGAGTTTGTGTGGAACACCAAAGCGACAAATGATGTGTTGATAGACAAAATCAACAATCGGTTTAGCTTTGGTCGATGAAAGAGGAATAGCTTCCACCCACTTAGTAAAGTATTCTGTGGTAGTAATGATAGAATGATGATGCTGTGAAGAGCGGGATTGATAAGACCGATGAGATCAAGACCCCATTGTGAAAAAGGCCACAAATCTATTGCAGGTTGCAAAGCCTGACTAGGGATATGCATAAGATTGGAATGTTGTTGACACTTGACACATTTCTTAGTGTATTCACAACAATCTCGATTAAGAGAAGGCCAATAATAGCCTAAACGTAAGATGCGTTTAGCTATGGCCAAGCCACTAAAATGTCCACCACAGATACCAAGCATGGACTTCCGGATGGCTTTAGATGATTCAGTGGGATTTGAGACACCGAAGTAAAATACCATCAAAACCACGTTTGTAGAGAACTCCGCCTAGAATAGTATAACAACTAGTGTGTAGGATAAAAGATCTTCTACCATTGGAAGTCGATCTAGAGGAGCATTGAATGAGATAGAAAATCAATGATCTATTGATACCACTCATCTTGAGTATTGGTTGTGATGGCATTGATTGAAGTCAATTGCCTAAGATGAGATGGTTGATCTAATCGCCTGCAGACACATAAAGTCACGATTCTTGGTAAAAGGTGGAATAAGTGAGGCTAACGAAGCCATTGTATCTGCGAATCGATTCACAATGCAAGGAATAGCTTGGATAGTGAATTTATCAAAAGATTGAAGTTGAAAGAGAATGATATCATGATATTTTTGAAGGATATCATTTTTGCATTGATAGACACCCATGACTTGATTAACAATGAGTTCAGAGTCACCAAAGATGTCGATATGGTGGGTGCCAAGATTAATAGTGTTTTGAAGACCTAAAATAAGAGCTTCATATTCAGCCATATTATTGGTACACTCAAAGTTAAGTTTGTGTGCGACTGGGATAGGTGCACCCCAAGGAGGAATCATAACAAAACCTGCACCTCCCCCTTGCTGGCATTTGGATCCATCAAAGAAGAGTTTTACTTTAAATAGAGAAAGACCGAAATCAATTTATTGGATATACTCATCAGGGAATTGAGCAAGGGGGACTTGAGTGTCCGGAAGAGGAGCATCAGCTAATTGATCTGCAATGACCTGACCCTTGATTAATTTTTGTGGAATAAACTCGAGATCAATTTTTTTCGTTAGCATGAGCCAACGAGTGATACGATCATTGTGATAAGGCTTTCGCATGCATTGTCTTGAGTGGATTGACACTTGTGACAATGTAATTTTTGTGATTGAGGAGGTAGTGACGAAGCTTAGAAGTTGCAAAGAAGAGAGCACAACACAACTTTTCAGCTTTGGAATAACGTGTTTCATACTCATGGAGAGTGCGACTGATGTAATAGATGGTCTGTTCTTTACCATTAGCATCTCGATGCGAGATCATGGCTCCTAAAGCATGGTCAGTCACAGAAATATAAAGATAGAATGGCTCCCCCTCGCGTGGAGGTGTAAGCACAAGTGGGGAAATAAGATAAGCTTTGAGATCATCAAAGGCCTTTTGGCAATGCTCATCCCATTCAAAATGAACATTCTTACGGAGGAGATGATGAAAAGGTTGACAACGGTCCGACAATTGTGAGATAAAATGATGCACTGATTGAAGGCATCCTTGAAGACCGCAGAGTTGTTTTAAGTTAGAAGGGGAGGCATCTCAAGGATAGCTTTTATTTTTGTGGGATCAACTTCAATACCCCTAATAGAAATGATAAAGCCTAAGAGTTTACCAGTGAGAATGCCAAACACGCAATTGGATGGATTTAGGTGAAGACAAAAGTGAATGGTAAGCACAAATCAAATAAGAGTTGAACCAGAAGGTTTTAATCCTTTAGGATTATAGGGTTTGATATGAGGAAGGGATATGGATGAAGACTGGATAAGTTGTTGAAGAATCTCAGTATAGAACCTAGTAGACAAATATGAGGACAGAGATGACGGAGGTGCCTCTCTTACCTCCACGGATCTGCTTGAGGTAAAAGAACCCGCATATCTGGTTTGTGATCTTTTTAGGGATCATTTTACTTTTGAGACATTGGAAGAAATAGCCTTGGGCACTTGAGATGGAAGCAAGTGAGGCATGATTGATTTCTGCGGAGGAGGATCTCCTAAGATAGATTTTGAAGAAGATGAAGATGTGACAAGTGTTGTGGTCTTCAGAGATAGGGAAGGCTGCTTGATCGAAAACAGATGATGATTTAGATAATGCTGATTTAGATGAGGGAGGAGCTCCTAAAATAGGTCTGATCAGAGGAACATAGGGTGCCTTGGCTTTTGGTGACGAAGATGATGGTCCTGATAAAAGAGGTGATGCCTCTCTAGTCTGTGAATTCACTTTACAAGGCACCAGCAAAGAAGGTGTTGTAGAAGAAGAGGATGATGGTTCTGATGGTATTGTAGAAGAAGACACCTTCCCAATTGAAAAATCCAATCTTTTATGAGGCACAGAAAGAGATTTTTGAGGGAAAGCACCAAGAGTCTTAATAGTCTGAAATATGGGTTTTCCTTTTTCAGGGATGGTGACAACTACAACCGCATAATGTGATTATAGCCTTTATGGGGGAGGAGATGAGGAGGTGTTGATGATGTAACGTTAGATTTTGGTTGTCTTGGTTTAAGTCTAGGAACCGAGAGTGTAGGTGCCAAAGTGTTATTTCTCTAGATTTTTTTTTTTAATAGGCAAAATAGTATCGGCGATGGAAGAAGTGGATGATGAAGGAGCAAGACTTGCATGAGGAGGTACTTTACTGTACAAGTAATTATGGGTGTAACTATTGTGGGAAAGGAGATGGGAAGAGTCAAAATCAAAGACGCTTCCATTGAAGTTGGTACAACTATAGGTATGTTTACCAATGGCATAGTTGCAGCAAAAATGGGAGAAACAGAAGTAGATGTATTCACGGTGGAAACTCGAAGAGATGTAATTGCCTCGAGCATTGAAAGAATATTTGATGATGAGAAAGATGAGGATGACACTATCTCAGGTATAGACAGAAGATCAGATAAAGAGGAAGAGGGAGATGAATCCATCTCTAACAATGTGGGAATATTCAAAGACGGGGTGTCTGAAGATGGTGGAATCCCAACGATTAGCGAAGCGGCAGGAGGTTCTGATTCAGTCGATGTGTTCATAGATGGCTTAGTTTTAGAAGAAGATTCTTCAGTAGAAATGAAGCTGATAGTATGAGTGTTTGTTTTTTAAGACTCGAAGCATCATGGTTCGGGAATGATTAGGAAAAGGTTGTTTAAAACATCAAGTGCCTGATTTGGGGAGCATTTGGGTTATCCCGAATGAGCTCGCCTTTATCAATGAATTTCTAGACAAGATTTTTAAAGGTCCGACATCGCTCAATGTCATGGCCTTTAGTTCTATGATAATGACAAGTCATTTTCCTATACCATAATGGATGTTCTTGGTTTTCATCAAAATTTCTAATAGGGGAAGTTCAATCATGTGTATTTCCAACATTTTTCTAAGATAGAAGCATATGATTCCCTAATGAAGTAAAAGATCGAGATGATGAGGGTCCTTTTCGAGAAGATGAGGAGTCCTCTCGTGGTGTTT
Source organism: Taxus wallichiana var. yunnanensis (assembly GCA_018340775.1). Lineage (NCBI taxonomy): Eukaryota > Viridiplantae > Streptophyta > Pinopsida > Cupressales > Taxaceae > Taxus > Taxus wallichiana. The sequence goes on along the minus strand of CM031234.1, from coordinate 420,594,272 downwards.
GATTAGAACTGCTATCGGCACGTGGTGTTTTTAATACGATAGCATTAGTGGATACCTGATTTTTGTCTTTAGAAGTGGAAGGGTTTGATTTTGTAAACCGAGAAAAATATGGTTTAGATTTAGAGTGAAGTTTTAACTTCCTGTGTTCAATGACACGGGACTCAAGTTTACGTGCCATCGTAAAGGCTTCTTCAAATGTATGAAAAGTTTGGATCCTTAAAGTGGAAGAAATATGATTAGCACAAGATCGAGTAAACAACTCGATCTGTTGAGATTGAGGAAGGGAGAAAGACAATTGGTTTATTATCCCTCTCCAACGAGCGAAAAAGTCTGCAATAGACTCATCATCAAATTGACGAATGTTATAAAGATCTGTAATCGAGATCTTATGTGCGATGTTTATCGAAAATTTTTCAACAAACATCTCGAGCCAATTGAGAGAAAGAAAACAAGGAATGTTGAGGAATAATATTGTACCAATCTAAAGCAGGCCCTACTAGAGACATAGGAAAAGTACAGAGCATAAGCTCCTGATCCTGGACTATTAGGTAGCAAGCGTTTTGAATGCTTGCAGTGCTTTGTTGAGGATCCCCCCGACTATGAAATTTTGAGAACTTAGGAAGTTCCCATTGGGGGATAAGGCTTAAAATCCACCGATGGATGAATGGGTTCATTACACACTTCTTCAAAAGAGTATAAAGGACGAGCCCCTTTAGTGGAGGCTTCTAATTCTGTCGTGGTTCTCTTGAAAATAATTTGGACCACGTCAGATTGAGGAGGAGGCATACTGTTATGTCCTACATAAGAAGTGAATGGTGGATTTTTTTGAGGCGTCAACGGGGGATTCATCTGTTGATTAATAGGGTGGTAAGAGGAATAACCAGGTGTTCTAGGTGACGCCTGGTGAGGTATTTTCTATGAAGGAGCCTGTGTATAAACAGGCTGTGAGATGACAAGTGGTTGAGAAAAAGGTGGTTGAATGAAAGTTGGAGCCTGTGATTGGTGGGCTCCAAAACTTGTCGGTCGATCGAATCGGAAAGGATTGAGGAATTTGGGTATTGATTTGATTGGACATGGTGGGGAACAAGGTCTGAATGAGGCTTTTGACTGCCGGATTGGTTATTAAGGGTGCCGACGCTAGAGGATGGGTGAAGGTCACTATCGCTGGAACATTGGAAGAAAGACCAACTAGAGGATGAGAAGCAGGAACCAACTGACTCGTTGAAGGGGGTTGACTCATAAAGAGGTACTGACCCTGGGACGCAATGGATGGCATAGAAGAATTAACAACAATCTGTGGGTGCACAGACACGCCCATTATAGCTAGAGAAGAGGACTTATCAGAAGTAGGTTGTGGAATAGTTGAGGTAACTGCGGTGTTAGGAATAGGCAAGAATATTTGAGAACTAGTCGACATGGTCGGTGGAAGAGAAAAAGGAGGCACAGGTGCACCACCCTCTTCCATGGTTCGAGGTGAGAAAAAGGATGCTAACTGTTCTACAAAATCCTGGGATGGTTCACAAGGATAATCGTAAACTTGCTGAATTGGTGGTCCCTGATCAGATATTTGAATGGACTTATGTACTAGATAGTCCATAAGGGCTACCGGATTGCGATCAAGGAGTGCCTAAAATTCAAGATCCCCGAGGAACATACTCTATATCAGAAGCAGATGATATTTCTAAAGGACTAGGGGAAGCTAGACGTGATGGGATTGCTTTAGGCTGATAGAAAGGATTATATGACCAAGATGGGGAACCAACTAATAGTGGTCCCGAGGAAGACCCGAGGGGTGCCGAAACATCCACACTAGTGGTGATCTCGGAGGAAGAAGGGGCCAGTTGAGCCATTCTTCTAGATTGTAACCGAGTGATGACCGTCATAAACAAGTAGAAATATAGAAAAAGAAGATTGACCTAACTAATGCACAGACAATTCAAGTAGCATAGGTGATTATCTCTTTTAAGTTTTCCTACTTTTAAGAAAGAAAATATTAGGGAAGGATTTTTAGAACAGGAACTACTCAGATGGCCAAACTAAGGATGGTTTAGGGAATGTTTTGGTGAGGAGTCCCGAAGGCACTTCAAGAAAAGACCAAAGATGTGGCTTGATATAGGGGCCTACCCCGCACTTCACACACCACTATGATAAGGGAGTCGGGTGCTTTGCCCAATATATACCGAACTTTCGTGAATTTATAGACGGCTCGAGTACCGCGTAGGCTCTTCCTCTCGGATTTCACTTCAAGTAGGCAAGGCCGGGGAGGAATTTTGTTTTGATGCTTTATACCTAGTGATTTTGGCTTTGTGTGCAAGGGTGAAAAATAAAAATCAAATAGTGTCACTACCGATTTTGATTAATTTTTCCAGCCTATTTAGAAAACTAGATGAACAACATACAAAAAAATGACAAAGGAGAAGTTATTTTTAAGCACTAAGAACGAAGTGTTGGATTTCAATGAAGACAAGTCAAAAAAATTCTTTCCCAGATGCGATTAAATTCTTTTTAAGCACCAAAATCGAAATGTTTGAATGTGATAGAAAACAAACAAACAAGTTCTTTTTAAGTTCTTAAAAAAGAGAAAACACCGTAAAAGAGGAATACCTGTAGATTTAGCTCTCCAAGGTGTGTGGACTTCAAAAAGCATGTTGTTGATCTATTCCCCTCAAATAATCCCACAAACAAGCAATGTGCTCCACAAGAAAAGGTTAAGAAAACACCCAACAAATCTAGAAAGATATATCCAGATGATAGTAGAATGAAAATTTCTATTTAAAGAACTAGAAAACTTTCAATAAAATAACAATTTTGCAAAAAGAGATGGATCAAGAATGCAATTTTGAAATCAAATGAAAGATTTATTTATCTTCAGAATAGAAATTGGAATTTAGTTTTGTAAGAAAGAAGAAACTTTTAACTTTGTGAATTATAAGTGAAAGAAGCAAGACCAAAATGAAGGAAGGAAATGCTACGGAGAACCGATTTAAAAGCGCAAGAAAGCAATGAAGCTCAAAACTAGAAAAGAAATGAACTTACCAATAAGGGACTTTGGTTGGGTCCCACCGGCATGCCATAATGTAGATCAAGAATTTCACACTTGTTACCTGTCCAAGTTAATGTACCAAACTAAACACAAAAACCTTGAAAAACTCAAATAAAATCGATACCTAAAAGACAAGATCTAAAGATGTAGACAAGATGGGCGCACACGAGCGATCCTACAAAGTAGATCCAAGAAACCTGCGAGACACAGATTCTTAAGAAAAATACCACGTTAAAAGATATTTGGGTGGACTGCCCAAAAAGCGCGTCCACAGGAAGTGATAAGCTCCTCGGTGGATGTCATCCACATTTTCAACTAAGGAAAGAAGCATACATGATAAAAGATGTAAGTAAATGTCTATATTTTGATTAAAAATGATAGACAAAAAAGTAAACAACAAACATAAACCAATAAAAAATGGGAAAGTGTGAAAACAATGCTAGATTTGTGTTCCCTAAATTATTTTTCCTGTCCATAGGCAGATCGGCACCGATTAGGAAAATCAACGTCGACTGAGAAGAATCGACATCGACTGAGATAGGTTCGCATCGACTAGAGAGAATCGGCGTCGATTGGGTACAGTCGGCGTTGACTTGGGAAAAATTGTAGGAAAATCGAGAAACAGACAGTGGAAGCTAGATCATCAATCTTCGCTGGATCTGCAAGAGCCATAGGGATATTGACAAGGCTCCACCTGTGCTGGATGTAGGAATAGAGTCACCAAGAGATCGATGGAGGCCCACGATTTCGATGTGGTAGGAGAAGAGTAACGATACTCCTCTCAGGGATTGGTTTGGACAAGATTCACTCTCACTCGATAGGTAATGCTCAGACTTGATGCTCAAAACTCTCTCGTTCTTTTGTCTCTCTCTCTCTATCTCATTGTCTAACCAGAACTGAATTTTGGCCTTCTATTTGTAATCGGTGCCGACCAAGATGAAATCAGTGCCACTCCAAAAATCGGCGTTGACTAAGTATCGGTCGGTGCCGATCAGTGAAACAGAACTCGAAATGGCCAAAAGGGACGATTTTTCGGAAGATCGAGTGATCCTACCACCTCAAATACGTGAAATATCCCCGCTCAGTTTGGGTGGAAAAAAAAATAGGTGGGATAGATGGATAGAATAGATACATGGAGGTTAGGATATATGTAGAAAATATAATTAAATAGTTAATATTTAATTATCCATGGGTAAAACATAATGGGGTGACATAAACTTAGGATAGATGTTTAAATCAAATATTAAATAATACCCTAAGGGAGAAGTGGTGATGTAAACGTGCCCCTGAGTTACCCGAGAAGACAACGCGCATGGGGACACCAAATGGATAACCAATTTTAGGTGTCTACACTAGTTGTGAGACGACCGGGGATAAAGTAGATGTGGGTAGCACAGAGCCAGATGGGGCTGATACATGAGTGGGAGTGAGAGTCAGGGGGATAGATATAAGCATGTCGTATATCAACTGACCTGAGGCATCTCCCGTGGACGAATGGGAAAGGTAAAATTGCAAAGCGGCAAGGTTTCGGTCAAGGAGTCATGCGAACTCCTCGTCTCAAATAGCGATAGTGATAGGTTGGATGGGATCCATGGTTGGTGATAAAATGGAAGGTGGTGAAGGACTAGGTGGGAGTGGTTGACAATGGCGTGAAATATGAGTGCACTTGTTTATTTTCAGTCAACACCATGTGAACCAAGATCGATCGTAGGGCTACTTCTCCGTAAATGACACACGTAAAAATAGTAGGAACAGTGAATCGATGGTAAAAAGTGTATTAGGTACAAAATTTGGGTTGGGAAGTAAAACAAGCTAACCAATTCGATTAGGATGTTTATGCATGCAATTGTCAGGTATACGCATTTGAGCAAATGCATGGGATGAAATGATATTAATGCTAGCGCCCCCATCAATCATCACACGATGTACCCGTATGTCACCGATGTGGAAAAATATGAAGAGGGCTGGATCACGGGTCATCATTTTGGTGTGGTGTCATCTCTTCCTTTGAGAAGCTAAGGGAGGCTATTTGGTGAATAGGGTGAGGTGAAGATGGTGGTCCTAATTTAGTGAGAGAGGCTACATGATGGGGTGTGATAATGGAGGCTACGGGTGTAGGGTCATTGGGTAAAACCTCAATAGATTGAAGAACCTCCATGAGAGCTTGACGATGGGATTCTGAGGTTTGAATGAGGTCATATAAGGATGTATTGAGGGAGATTGATGTTGTTTGCGCATGGTGTGATGTGTGACGCCTTTAGAAATGGGGTATGTGGGGCCGTGGATAGTGATTTTAGGTATGGGTGCGAGATGGTATGTTGGGTATAGGATTGGTTGGTGGGTCAATCACCTTTTCTTTACCCTTATCCTTCGAGCATGTGTAGTAAGGTGTATCATGTTGTTCGATGGGAGTTGGCAAACATAGAAGGTGTAGTGTGAGTGGTATAATGACACGATGGGTAAAAACCTACTAGAGGAGAAAAGCCTTGTGAGGTGAGTTGGGTGCAACGACATTGGGGTGATGGCATGGTAAGTTCTCTGATGCAAACCATGTTAATTTCAAATCTTAGGGGTGGCTTTAGGAGCTATGAGGGTGGAGGTTGTGGTTGTTGAGTGGGCATTATAGGAATGGGTGTCGGTGAAGTAGGATCCTCATTGAGAAGGTCGTCGTTGTCAAAGTTGGCTTCCGGTGGACACAAATGGATAAGGATGGTTTTCAAGGCCTTACAATTTTCCACATCATGCCCTAGCACACGATGGTAGGCACAAATTTTAGTATCGTCAAACCCTTTTGGCTTGGGTTTGAGGGGGTCATAAGGTCCGAGTGGCGGTAATTTGATGACGAAGTCTCAAGGAGGTTGGTTAAAATTTTGTCATAAGACCCTGCTAGTGGATCGCAATGGGAAGTGAACATGGGTTTGGGTGTAGGTGTGGTTGATTGTTGAGGAACAACCTTTAGAAGAGGAGGAGCAGGTCGAGCTATGGGTTTGGGTGCTAGCATGGTTTTGGGTGTTGGTTTTTCTTGTTTAGGTAGGGGTATAGTAGATGGACGGGTAGGAGGGTGTGTGGTTATCTGGACTACCTTATGTGGGGTAGTGGAGTTTTGTTTTGGGTTGCACCTTCTTGGGTAAAGGTGATATGGGTATACGAGGTATAGAAGGAAAAGTAGATGGGGAAGAGAGCGAGTTACCCATAAGGATAATGGAGATGTTGTGAAGGTAGATGACGCAGTCGTGCTTGGGGTGTGAGGGACAATGACCGAAGTGTAGTGGGTAGTGAAGAAATAGCCGAGGGTATTGAAGGTATGGGTGGTAGCGATGATGTGCAGCAGTGTGGGTGTAAGTCGTATTGGGCATCTAGGTAGGTTAGAGGTTTGTTAGGAAGGAATGGGTTGTTGTGTTTTTGATTTATTGATGGGTGGAGGTATCTTGAACATGTTGGGAAGCCGAGGTCTTAAGATAGGCAGGACGGAGTTAAGGTGTGATTGGCGTAGAAATGGTATGAGTCCGATGGATTTGGTGCTTATGTTTGGGTGTCGAAGTAGGTGTGGTGTTGACTTTGGAGGATGTAGATAAATCCAGTTTGATAAGTAGATGAGAAAGGTTGGTGGTTGAGGTGACCCCTAAAGTGGTAATAGGTTTAGTCGAGGTAAATGTTGTAGGTGTGCGTTTGGGCTTAGATGTAGGTTGAGTTATGGGTAAGGGTATGGTTTGAGCTATAACATGTGTCATGGAAGGAGTTGTGATAAAGGTGGTGTGTTTGGTTTGATTGGTCCAAATATTTTTGGGTAGATAGTGGAGGTATCAGCAAGGGACATCTCGCATCGTGTTGAGACCGGAAGTAGAAGACACCCCCATATTAAGCCTCTATCCACATAATCTAAGTGATTGTCAAACGTGAGAACGACACGTCTGTAGGTGGAGTTGATGAGGACCTAATGGTAATTCCCGTAAAATGTGTCTTAGAGATGGGAAATTGGCTAGCTTCAGCTTCCGTGGGTAAGAGAGCCAAAAGTATCTCAAATGGGTCCTGTGATGGGTGGAGGAGATGATGGGTGCTCCTCTATAGGTGGAGCAACGAATAGGTGCTCCTCATGGGTGGAGGAGGTAATGGGTGCTCCGTGGGTGGAGGAGGTACTGTGGGTATCAGTTCTCTAAGTGGAGAAGCCAAAGGTGAAATGGTCTCGATGTTAGTGGAAGACTCCTTTGTATGTGATGAGGGAGATGAAAGGTGTTCCTCTGTGGTTGGAAGAATAGGTGCGGTGGGTTCCAACACAAAAGGAGGATTTTGGGCTAGGATTTCCTCTATGGAAGGAATGTGAGGTAATTGGGCAATAGCGGATGCATCACTAAAAATAGTGTGGACCTCGTGGGTATGGGTATCATGAGTTGAGGTCTCACCGGTTTGATCAGACAAAGGGGCATGGTTGGGAAATGGTTTTCTTGAAGATGTGTATGTTTTGGTTAGCGAGTGCATTAGGATTATCCATGATTAACTTGCCTTTCTTGAGCATTTCTTCAACAATATTCTTGAAAGTGATGCAATTGCCATCACTATGACCCTTTACTCGATGATAGTTACGTGGAGTCATGTTATTTATACCATGCGGGCATGGGGCGGCGAAAGGTGGTCAAAACCAATGTGTGGTTTTATAGGTGGAAGGGTAATGGCTCTCGATTTGATAAGATTTTCTAAGATATAAGAGTAAGGTTCCCCAATTGGGGTGTATTTCCGTTATTCTCGTCAAAATTAAAAAGTCTAGATGGGTGAGATATTAGATGAGGGGGTATCCCGATTGTGGATGAGCTAGGCCAGCCTTGAGTACCACTGCGTTAGCGGTGCCCTTAGCTTTTGAATAATTGTTTTGTGGTTTGGACGAAGAAGAGGTATCATTCGACTTGAATGTCAAATTCTTATTGCGTAATTGGATTTTCTTCTCTTTGATGGCTTGAATCTCTAACTTTCGTGCCAGTGAATGCTTCATCGAATGTTCGGAAGGTTTGGACCTATAAGGTTGGTGAGATATGTCTAGCACAAGCCCGTGTGAAGAGCTCGATGAGTTCTGTAGATCAAGAATTTCCACGCTTGTTACTTGTTCAAGTTAATGTACCAAACTAAACACAAAAACCCTGAAAAACTCAAATGAAATCGATACCTGATAGATAAGACAAGATCCGAAGATGTAGATGGAAAAGAAAGCCGATGTAGACAAGACGGGCACACATGAGTGATCCTGTAAAGTAGATCCAAGAAACCTACGAGACATAAATGCTTGCGTAAAAGACCACGTTAAAAGGTATTTGGGTGGACTGCCTGAAAGCAGTCCGGAAGCGATAAGCTCCCTCGGTAGATGTCAATCCACATTTTTAATTAAGGAAATAAGCATGCATGATAGAAGATATAAGTAAATGTCTATATTTTGATTAAAAATGACAGATAGAAAAGTAAACAAAGAGACGAGAAACCAATAAGAAACAGGAAAGTGTGAAAACAATCTTTGGATTTGTGTTCCCGAATTATTTTACTGTCTGCGCAGTAGATCGGCGTCGATTAGGAAAATCAACGTTGGATCGAGAAGAATCGAGTCGACCGAGATAGGTCAGCGTCGAATGAGAGAATCGGGCGTCGGGTACTGTGCGTCGCGTCAACTTGGGGAAAATTATAGGAAGATTGAGAAACTTAGTTAGTGGAAGCTAGATTGTCGATCTCTCGTTGGATCTGCAAGAGTCGTAGGATACCGACAAGGCTTGCTGTCTTGGATGCAGAACAGAGTCACCAAGAGATCGATGGAGGCTCACGATGTCGATGTGGTAGGAGCAGAGTAACGGTACTCCTCTCAGGGATTGATTTGGATAGAATTTGCTCTCGCTTGATAGATAATGCTCAGACTTGATGCTCAAAACTCTGTCATTCTTTCTATCTAACCAGAACTAAATTTTGGCCCTATATTTGTAATTGGTGCCGACCGAGATGAAATCGGTGCCGCTCCAAAAATTGGCGTCAACCGAGTACCGGTTGGCGCTAATCAAGGGAACAGACTCCCGAAATGGCCAAAAGGGACGATTTTTGGAAAGATGAAGTGATCCTTCCACCTCAAATACGGGAAATATCCCACTGCTCAGTTTGGGAGGAGGAGAAATAGGGGGGATAGATGGATAAAATAGATATGGGAGGTTAGGAATTGATATGGGGTAGATAAGTGGTTAAGATATATGTAGAAAATATAATTAAATAGTTAATATTTAATTATCTATGGGTAAAACATAATGGGGTGAAATAAAATTAGGATAGATGTTTAAATCAAATATTAAATAATACCCTAAGGTAGAAGTGGTGATGTAAACGTGCCCCAAAGTTACCCAAGAAGACAAACGCAAGACGGGGACACGAAATTGGATAACCAATTTTAGGTGTCTACATTTTGCCCCTTTTGTCAAGTAACTTGCGATAAGCAAAGTTGCGAGACAAAAACAAGGAGTTGGAAGAAAGGAAGAAAAATTGATGATGTGATCCCCCTCAAACTAGGGATGGGATGGGCCCCAAAAGAGCAACCAATCCCAAGTTTGAAAAAGGTAGATGAAAACACAGGATGCCCCAGCTAGATGCCTGGAGTAGATCTGATCATTAATGATGCACAAAAATAAATAAAAGGCAATAACCTAAGGAACTCACATTGGTAGGGCAGACTAGATGGTCTCCGCATGAGACAACGTTAGTACCTACAGACCCATGAGTGTAAGGAGGGCTGCAAAATAGTCAAGCACCTAAAGAGAGACACATTGGTAGGGATAACCAGACGGTCTACAAAGCAGACGACGTTAGTGCCTACAGACCCGTTAACTCTAAGCTGCCAAAAATGTGAGTGCCCCATGTATAGGGAACAGGCTCGAAATGGACGATAATATCGAAAGTATGTGCCAAAAGGCAACACTCAGGGCACAATAATGACCAGATAAATAAGCCAAGCATCAACACTATGGCAAGAAGATTAGGAGATGGAAGAAAGGGAGGTGAAGAAGCAAAAGTGCAACCAATCGGCAACAATAGGATTAAATCGGGCATCAATCCAGATTAATCGGCGCCGACCATAACAATCGGCACCAACCAAACAAATCGGTGCCGACCATACCGAGTGCATATAAATATGCGAAAGGAAAATGTGAACGATTTATTTAGACCGTGACGATTGATTTAGAGAGAGTCAAAAATTGGATTTGAGCACCATGGAAGCCTCTCGGGAAGTCAGAAGCGGAAGAGGACATGACCGGGGGTAAGTGAATCTACCCGAACTTCCTTATATACTTTTATCATGAAATAGCGTATTAGGATGCCAAAAAAATTTTTTTAGAAAAAACTAGATAAATGAGGGGCCAGAGCATTGTGGGGTGTTGGGCCTTGCAATCGGCGTCGATTGTTAAAATCTACGCCGATTTATTTATATCGGCGTCGATTGTTAAAATCGACGCCGATTAAGATCGGCGTCAATTGTTAAAATCATCGTCGACTAAATCGGATCAACATCAATTTGACTCAATCAATGCCAATTGTAATGTTTAGATTTAAGAAGTTGATATAATGTATTTTTGTGATATTTGGATGTTGATGAGTAGCTAACACTATTCATGGTGTCATGTGATGCAGGCATGAGAGGCTTTGCATATGCGGGATGCTATTCCCAAGCTTCTAGAGACCATTCTCCCGATGTGTGGGCGTAGATTGGCGTCACCTAGAGCTGCCGGGCTCGGGGCTTCCGTACTACCGATGAGTGCCACGAGATGTAGAGTTATTTGCGAGCACTAGTACGCGGCGATGGGACAGCCGAACTTGCACTTTTGGTTCAAGATCGGTGAGATGACCATCACCCACGAGGATATATATAGGATCCTGAGGCTACCGATCACCGAGGACCCGATTGAGATTACTCCACGAGAGCAGCAGTAGAGGGCCCTAAGACAATTATATGGCGATAGGGCAGATGATTCAAAGATAGTGTATGCGGGGTGGTGAGGGTAGCCTCTCATTATAGGCGAGGATGATGATGCCAGGAGCAGATGGATAATGACTTGATTTAGATGGCGATCTCCTATTTTCTCTACCAGATTCAGGAGGTGGGAGATTTCCATTGTTGTTACTAGATTGTGTTTGTGACATCCTACAGTTTAGACAAGTGTTCACATTTTCTGATGCCCTGATAGCTCAGATATATTATGAGTTATGGATGTACACCACCGGTAGGAGGACAGGCATTGATGTTAGTTTTGTGCTCCATTGCTTTGGGCATATGAGCACATAGCAGTGATCAGGCCATCCAGGCTTCCATGGATGCCAGTAGTAGAGGGGGCCATTGATTATGGATTTTGGCGATGGCGGGTTGACATGGCCCCAAGAGATATCTGAGGAAATCTACGAAGTGGTATCTTTGAGTGTTTTCAGACGCTGACACCAGAGCAGGTCATTTGGAGACCATATCGGGTCTATCCGACATGGGCCGGTCAGGAGGCTCACCTGGTGGGGTTGAGATGGAGTAGGGTGGTTAGGGGTCACAGTCAAATATGTGGGAGCATGTCCTGTTTATACTGGGTATTGAGGAAGTTCGGCCTAGTGCGAGCACAATTCCGACCACTTACGAGCCATATAGGTGAGATAGCAAAGAGACCGATATGTCGATTCCCGATCCCAACGAGATCCATTGAGGAGGCCCCACCTTACGTGAAACAGTGATGATGATTTGGAGTGGATGACAACTATGCGGCATGGTATTCGACAGAGTTACCATGACACCTGTCAAAGCATCCATAAGACGCCGACGAGGAGGATATAACCACAGTGTTAGAGAGGCTGGAGGGAGAGCATGCCACCCCTGCAGTGCACACACCAAAGTTGCCCTCGAGGAGATCGAGCTCGAGAAAGGAGAGGATGCCCGATCACGAGAGAGAGACACGGCTCGTCAAGAATAAGATACAACAATCCAAAGTAGAGGGATCGCTACCATCGGCATAGAGAGGCCCTCAAGGCCAAATATGGTGATACAGGTACTATGTCAGAGTCTGGGACACAGGGTACGACCGTAGGAGGGCCACCACCGATGTAGCATCAACAAAGAACATTACGAGCACAGCACGGTGAGCCTGAGTACTTATCAGTCTCTCCTTTCCGAGGTGAGATACTACGAGGACGCCCTAGCATAGCATGCCCCTGATGTGCCTCATTACGGTGCGAGGAGGAGATCAGCGACAGTTGCAGCTAGTGGTGCATCAGAGGGAGGGAGCACTGGGAGAGACCGAGGTGGCAGCAGGCCCCCAGCAGCAGGTGCTTCTAGCTTGATAGGTAGTGGCCAGGAGAGACAGCCTGGACCAGAGGAGGGTGGAGGAGATAGCGTCTTCCACCTATCGGATTTCACGATATAGATGTGTTATATTTTTGTATCGACATATTGATGTAGCCTCGATTTGAAGGCATTTTGATGTATGATATAGATGGCTTGATTGAAAGCCATCCATTCTTTGTTGTACAGACACTCATGTATATATATAGATTCATCATTTTCTGTGTTATATGATTGTACTCATGCTTTTAATTTTAATAGATATGGGTAGATGTAGCGTAATTGTCATGGATATAGACATATCTTTGATAGAGGACAAATAGATGTGATTTGATGGACACGAGAGATAGAGGATAGATAGATGTGATGTGATTGATATGTGGATTTGATTTTGATGAAAAATAGATATAGATAGTTGTAGTGTAAGCGTGATGTACCCGTTTTTAGATGATTTGATGGATAGATGTGATTGATAGATTTGATATGTTTAAGATGTTAATTTAATTTTGATGAAAATAGATAGGTAGATCCACATGTGTTGGTAATACATGCTTTGATATGTTTTTTGGACAAAGTAGATAAGATGAATATAGATAGATGATAGATTTTGACTAAATTAACATGTTAAATGTCAATTTAATTGGATGAATAACAAATAATAATGGGAAATACTCTGTGAGAGTAAAGGACGTAATGAAATGACCTTGATTAGAAATAAAGGAAATACACCTAGATAAGAAAAAGAATGATAAGCTAGGCCCCTAACCGACCATAAATAGAGACTTTGATAGGAAACCAAAAGACCATGCATACAAGGCCATATATGAGGTTAAAATAAACCTGACACTAGCTAGTCACAAACTAGATCTAGAAGGTAAATGGAAGGAGAAGTAAGTATTTATCTTGTCAAAATTTACAAAGGACAGAATACATGCTCACGTTGGGAAAATAGGGTCCTCTATATGATCGACAAAAGGTCTTATGTCTCAGCTTCATGATTTTTGTTTTGATAGAAGAGCAAACTGATCAATGCGGGAAGTTTGCTAGATATAGAAAGACTGATCGATACGGGAAGTCTTTCAATGATGCTAAGAAACAAACAAATAGTCATCCTTCAAGGGAAGTCTATATTTCGAATGTAGCCATCCTTCAAGGGCATGGTCTATATCTTTTGATTCATTTTGAAAATGCATAGATAGCTATCCTTCGAGGGATCAGTCTATCTTTTAGGAATTTTAGGATAACATCTTCTTCTTCTTCTTCTTTTTTTGAGCTTTTGGAGCTTTTTGAAAGAAGCGAGTGTAGACTAGATAGATCGAGATAGAGGCGAAGAAAACGTATAAAAGCACGTACTCATGCCCCGCGTAGATTTGATTAAGATAGATACTTGGGACAGAGATGAAGAAGTGATTAAGGTGTCCCTACTAGGAGGAGGAACATATCCATAATAAAAATGCTATGAGTAGAGCCGCGATACTCATATTTAAGGTGGAAAAGACATAACGTAAAGGACCATATAGTTTCGAATCACTATGAAAATATATGACTGGTTGTTAGATGGATGAAAGATTTGTTTTGTTACTAAGATTCCGTAAGATAGATTTTAACAGAGAAGGGCCTTAGATGTAAGGCATTAAGAGGTTCCATTTCAGGTACACCATCCATCGAGGATAGACGATAAGCCCCAGACCCATATTTATGAGTGACTACGTACGGATCCATCCAGTTAGGAGCAAACTTGCCACGCCGACTCCGTTCTAGTGTAGTGACATTTTGGTTTTCTTTAAGAACAAAATCACCAATTTTAAGTCACGATGTTGCAAGTTCTTGTTATAAGCATGTTTGACACGCTCAAGATAGATTTTATGATGTTCAAGAGCATTGAGGCGCTGCTCATCTAGCAACTCAAATGCGCTTGACGATTTTGACGATAGTCCTCATCAGAGACAAATTCTCTGAGAGAAACACGAAGAGATGGGATCTAGACTTCCAAAGGAAGAACAAGCCTCTGACCCATAGACTAGAGAGAAGGGAGTAGCACCCGTAGGAGTACGAATGCTAGTCCGATAAGCCCAGAGAGAAAAAGGGATATGTAAATGCCAATCCCTACCAGCTCGACTAGTTACCTTTGCGAGGATATTACGTAAAGTTTTATTGGAAGCCTCAACCTAGCCGTTAGCTTGGGGATAGTATGGAGAAGAAAAGCTGAGTTTGATATTGAAAGCGTCACAAAGGTTATGCAAATTGACATTTTGAAAGATTTACCATTTTCTGTGATGAGTTTGTGTGGAACACCAAAGCGACAAATGATGTGTTGATAGACAAAATCAACTATGGGTTTAGCTTTGGTCGATGAAAGAGGAATAGCTTCCACCCACTTAGTAAAGTATTCTATGGTAGTAATGATAGAATGATGATGTTGTGAAGAGTAGGGATTGATGAGACCGATGAGATCAAGACCCCATTGTGAAAAAGGCCACAAATCCGTTGTAGGTTACAAATCCTGACTAGGGATATGTGTGAGATTGGAATGTTGTTGACACTTGACACATTTCTTAGTGTATTCACAACAATCTCAATTAAGAGAAGGCCAATAATAGCCTAAACATAAGATGCATTTAGCTACGGCCAAGCCACTAAAATGTCCACCACATATACCATCATGGACTTCCTGGATGGCTTTAGATGATTCAGGGGTTTTGAGGGATCAAGCAAAATACCATCAAAGCCACGTTTGTAGAGAACTCTGCATAGAATAGTATAGCGATTAGCGCGTAGGATAAAATATCTTCTACCATTAGAGGTCAGATCTGGAGGAAGCACTGAATGAGATAGATAATCAACAATGTTTTGATACCACTCATCTTGAGTATTGGTTGTGACGGCATTGATTGAATTCAGTTGCCTGAGATGAGATGGTTGATCTAATCGCTACAATGATACACATAAAGTCACGAGTCTTTGGTAAAAGGCGGGATAAGCGAGGCTAACGAAGCCATTGTATCTGCGAATCGATTCCCAGTGCGAGGAATAGCTTGGATAGTGAATTTATCAAAAGATTGAAGTTGAAAGAGAATGATATCGCAATATTTTTGAAGGATATCATTTTTGCATTGATAGACAACCGTGACTTGATTAACGATGAGTTCAGAGTCACCAAAGATGTCGATATGGAGGGTGCCAAGATTAATGGTGTTTTGAATACCTAAAACAAGATATTCATATTCAGCCATATTATTGGTACACTCAAAGTTAAGTTTGTGTGTGACTGGGATAGGTGCACCCCAAGGAGGAATCATAACGAAACCTGCACCTCCCCCTTGCTAGCATTTGGATCCATCAAAGAAGAGTTTTACTTTAAATGGAGAAAGACCAAAATCAATTTGTTAGATATATTCATCGGGAATTGAGCAAGGGGAAGTGAGTGTTTAGAAGAGGAGCATCAACTAATTGATCTACAATGACGACCCTTGATATATTTTTGTGGAATGAACTCGAGATCAAATTTTTCATGAGCATAAGCCAACGAGTGATACGATCATTGTGATAAGGCTTCGCATGCATGCATTGTCTTGAGTGGATTGACACTTGTGACAATGTAAGTTTTGTGATTGAGGAGATAGTGACGAAGCTTAGAAGTTGCAAAGAAGAGAGCACAACATAGCTTTTGGTTTGAATAACGTGTTTCATACTCATGAAGAGTGCGAATGATATAATATACTGACTGTTCTTTACCATTAGCATCCCGATGCGAGATCATGGCTCCCAAAGCATGGTTAGTCACAGAAATATAAAGATAGAATGGCTCCCCCTCGCGTGGAGGTGTAAGCACAGGTGGGGAAATAAAATAATCTTTGAGATCATCAAAGGCCTTTTGGAAACACTCATCCCATTCAAAATGAACATTCTTACGAGAGGAGATAATGAAAAGGTTGAAAACGGTCCAACAGTTGCGAGATAAAACAACGTACTGATTGAAGGCATCCTTGAAGACCACAGAGTTGCTTTAAGTTAGAAGGGGGAGGCATCTCAAGGATAGCTTTTATTTTTGCAGGGTCCACTTCAATACCCCTAATAGAAATGATAAAGCCTAAGAGTTTACCAGTGAGAACACCAAACATGCACTTGGATGGATTTAGGCGAAGACAAAAGTAAATGAGCCTCTCAAAGAGAGGTGCAAGAGTGAAAATATGATCCTGACGGTGTTTGGATTTACCGAGGAGATCATCGACGTAATATTCCATGGTTTTGTGTAAGAGATCATGGAAGATGTAGGTCATTGCTCACTGATAGGTTGCTCCTGTGTTCTTAAGACCGAAAGGCATGACACGATAACAAAAAGTCCCCCAAGGAGTTATGAAGGAAGTCTTATGTTGGTCCTCTAGTGTAATGAGAATTTGATTATACCCAAAGAAACCATCCATAAGAGAAAGCATCTCGTGACCTGCCATTAAATCCACGAGTTGGTCGATATTAGGTAGAGGAAAATCATCTTTTGGACAAGCAAGATTAAGATCCCAGAAGTCGGTACAAATTCGAATCTTCCTAGTAGCTTTGGTTACTGGTACTACATTTGAAACCCATTGTGGATAATCAATGGGTTGGATGAAGTTAGTAGAAAGCAAATGTTGCAACTCTTCTTTAACAAGAAGGGCTACTCGAGGGTGCATTTTACGTAATTTTTCTTAACCGGTTTGATGTCGGGAAGAGTAACGATATTGTGGACCACGATATCGGGATCAAGTGCTAGCATATCCTCATATGACCAAGCGAAGGCTTGACGATGGTTGAAAAGGAAAGTGGTAAAGTCTCCTAACTCCTGTGGTTTAAGAGATTGGCCGACCTTAATAATGCGAGGGTCTTTAGAAGTCCCTATATTAAGATCGACAGTGGCTTCATTAAGAAGCGTAGATGTGTCAGAAGGAATGGTTTTAGGAAGATAGGAATCCTTTGCCCCCATATAGGTGAGGACAGAATCATCATCCACATAGTGGATAGTGTTGATAGTAGGAGAGTCGTCTCTAACTATTTCAGGGAAGACTAATGGTATGGAATTGGATTTGTTATTAGTTTTATAGGTCAGCGGCCCTAAGGAAATGGTATTGACTAAAAAAAAGTTAGACGGGATGGAAATGGCGTCATCCACATCAAATGATGCTTCTGACCTAGCGGGAGAAGATGGTTCCTCAATGGGAAGAGGCTCATCGAGAATAGTGATGGTGGCTTTTGAAAGAGGTTTAAATCCTAAACCAAATTTTTGATGTGGTTTGAGAGTTGGAATGGACACAAGGTCATGCATACCTTGTTCATACTTTCCCAGGCCAAAACCCTTCCACGCGCATCGATATAAATAAGTTTTTGCAAATGTGGGATTTTGTAGACAATAAAACCCTACTAAATAGGGTTTGGCCCTAGGAGGAGAATCCGGGTGATAGTGAGGTGTATCAAGACCACCATAAATGAAGTTAGTCTATTGATTGGGTAGACCAATGGTGATGACGTGACCGAGACCTGGCTGATATTCAGGTTGTTTGTCTAGTCTACCATACTCATTAGGTTTGAGATGGGCATCAAAAGAAAGAAGAGGAAGCTCTCCTAGTGAGAAACGCTACAATGTCTCTTCTAGATTTTGTAAATATGGTAGTTTTGTTGCAGGTATGGAAGAGGATGAAGCCTCGTCAGGAGAACAAGCATTCTCCTTTAGAGGGGCAGACCCTGTGGTCATGTTGCATTGTACAGAAGGAAAAGGATCCCCTAGATGTGTATAGATTTTTCCCTCGTAGTGATATTTTAAACATCGATGGAGGGTTGATGGGATGCAATGCATTACACGAATCCGGGAGCATCCGAGATCATATTGTAGTGGAATTTCCTTCAACAATGTAAAAGAGTTCGTGAAGCATATTCTTACCTACTCGAATGGGTAGGACCACGATTCTAAAGTAAGCGCCAACTGATCGTTAAATGATCGAAGGGCGAAAAGCGGGGTGACACTACATTTTTGGCAAATTAAGTTGCTTGAATGTGTGTGAGAAATGACGTTGAGTGCAGCACCACCGCCAATCATAGTGTGTTTTAACGTAGTGTTGTTGATTTAAAGCTGTGATAAAGAGGGGAGCCTCCAAATCCTCGGAAGAAAGAGAAGGAATTTGAATCTTCAAAAGAAATGGCGATTGACGGTTTATTCAATCCAACAATCATCTTGAAAGGTGGGGCTCATCTCGAATTCAACGCTATCTAGTATGATTATCAATCAAATCCACAGCAATGTTGTGGAGATGATTGAATGAGGTCAAAAAGAGACATTTTGACCGGAGCATGGGTAAGTTGTTTCATAACACTCTCCTCTCACCCGACACACGGGAATCGAACCCAAGGTGAAGCATGAATAGAGACCCTAGGTCTCGAGGCTAATGTGGAAGGAGGAATGCCTTGGGGATGCGAAATGACAACTGTGGCTGAGATGTAGATGATGATAGATTATCATATTGTTGTGTTCTAGTGGCGATATGAATCGTGTCGATTTGAGAAGGTGGAAGACCATCCGGAATGGAATTAATAGAACTAGAGGCCTGAGTAGATCGTTGAGGCTTAGATGTGGTTGAGATAACAGGAGATACTTGATCCTCCTCTTCTTCCAGCAGAAGATCACTTTCTTCCAAAATCATTAATACATGATTGAAGGGCTTTACATCCCTCGGTGTCATGTCCTAGGGTGTGATGGTAAGCACAAATCAAATCAGAGTTGAACCAGGAAGGTTTTACTCCTTTAGGATTATAGGGTTTGATCGGAGGAAGGGATATGGATGAAGACTAGATAAGTTGGCGAAGAATCTTGGTATAGAATCCGGTAGACAAAGATGAGGACAGAGATGATGGAGGTGCCTCTTTTACCTCCATAGACTTCCGAGGTAAAAGAACCTGCATGTCTGGTTTGACAGTATTTTTAGGGATCATTTTACTTTTTCAGACATCGTGAGAAGTAGCCTTGGACACTTGAGATGGAAGCAAGTGGGGCATGATTGATTTCTATAGAGGAGGAGCTCCTAAGATAGATTTTGAAGAAGATGAAGATGTGACAAGTGTTGTGGTCTTCAGAGATAGGGAAGGTTGCTTGATTGAAACAAATGACGATTTAGATAATGCTGATTTAGATGAGGGAGGAGCTCCCAAAATAGGTCTGATCGGAGAAACAAAGGGTGCCTTGAATTTTGGTGACGAAGATGATGGTCCTGATAAAAAAGGTGATGCCTCTCTAGTCTATGAATTCACTTTACAAGGCACCAGCAATGAAGGTGTGGTAGAAGAAGAAGATGATGGTTCTAACAGTATTATAGAAGAAGACACCTTCCCATTTGATAAATCCAATCTTTTATGAGGCGCGGAGAGAGATTTTTGAGGGAAAGCACCAAGTGTCTTAATAGTCTGAAATATGGGTTTTCCTTTTTCAGGATGGTGACACTTCAACCGCATAAGGTGATTGTAGCCTTTTCGGGGGAAGGAGATGAGGAGATGCGATGATGTGACGTTAGATTTTATTTGTCTTGGTTTAAGTCCGGAGAACCGAGAGTGTAGGTCTTAGTGCTATTTCTTTAGATTTTCCTTAATAGAAAAAAATAGTATCGGTGATGGAAGAAGTGGATGATGAAGGAGCAGTTCCTTGCGAGGGAGGTACTTCTGGTACAGTAATTATGGGTGTAACTACTGTGGGAAAGGAAACAGGAAGAGTCAAAATCGAAGATGCTTCCATTGAAGTTGGTACAACTATAGGTATGTTTACCAATGGCATAGTCGCAACAAAAATGGGAGAAACAGAAGTAGATGTATTTGTGGTGGAAACTCGAAGAGATGTAATTTCCTCGAGCATCGAAAGAATATCTGACGATGAGACAGATGAGGATCACAATGTCTCAGGTATAGATAGAAGATCAGATAAAGAGGCAGAGGGAGATGAATCCATCTCTAACAATGTGGGAATATTCAAAGACGGGGTGTCTGAAGATGGTGGAATCCCAGCGATTAGCGGAGTGGCAGGAGGTTCTAATTCAGTCGATGTGTTCGTAGATGGCTTAGTTTTAGAAGAATATTCTTCAGTAGAAATGAAGTTGATAGTATGAGTATTTTGTTTTTGAGACTCTGAAGCATCATGGTTCAGGGAATGATTGGGAAAAGGTTGTTTAAAAACATCAAGCGCTGATTTGGGGAGCATTTGGGTTATCGAGAATGATCTTGCCTTTATCAATGAATTTTTGGACAAGATTTTTAAAGGTCGACATCATTGATGTCATGGCCTTTGGTTCTATGATATAGCGAAGTCATTTTCCTATACCATAATGGACGTTCTTGGCTTTCATCAAAATTCCTAATGGGGAAGTTTAATCATGTGAACTTCCAACATTTTTTCTAAGATAGAAGCATATTATTCCCCAACAAATTAAAAGATCTAGATGACAAGGGTCATTTTCGAGAAGATGAGGAGTCTCTCGCGGTGTTTGATTAGAAGTGTTATCGACCCGTGGTGTTTTTAATACGATAGCGTTAGTGAATCCCCGATTCTTGTCTTTAGAAGTGGAAGGGTTTGATTTTCTAAACCGAGAAAAATTTGGTTTAGATTTAGAGTGAAGTTTTAACTTCCCTTGTTCAATGGCGCGGGACTCAAGTTTGCGTGCCATCGTAAAGGCTTATTCAAATGTATGAAAAGTTTAGATCCTTAAAGTGGAAGAAATATGATTAGCACAAGATCGAGTAAACAACTTGATCTGTTGAGATTGAGGAAGGGAAAAAGACAATTGGTTTATTATCCCTCTCCAACGAGCGACAAAGTCTACAATAGACTCATCATTGAATTGACAAATGTTATAAATATCTGTAATCGAGATCTTATGTGTGATGTTTATTGAAAAGTTTTCAACAAACATCTGGGCCAATTGAGAGAAAGAAAACAAGGAATGTTGAGGAATGTTATTGTACCAATCTAAAGCAAGCCCTACTAGAGACATAGAAAAGGTACGGAGCATAAGCTCCCGATCCTGGACTATCAGGTAGCAAGCGTGTTTGAATGCTCACAGGTGTTGTTGAGGATCCTCCTCGACTATGAAATTTTGAGAACTTAGGAAGTTCCCATTGGGGAGGATAAGGCTTAAAAGCCACTGATGGATGAATGGGTTCATTACACACTTCTTCAAAAGAGTATGAAGGATGAGCCCCTTTGGTGGAGGCTTCTAAGTCTACGATTTTCTTGAAAAGAATTTAGACCATGTCAGATTGAGGAGGAAGCATACTGGTATGTCCTACATAAGAAGTGAATGGTGGATTTTGTTGAGGCGTCAATGGGGATTCATCTGTTGATTAACAGGATGATAAGAGGAATAACCAGGTGTTCTAGGTGACACCTGGTGAGGTATTTGTTGTGAAGGAGCCTGTGTATAAATAGGTTGTGAGATGATAAGTGGTTGAGAAAAAGGTGGTTAAATGAAATTCGTGAGTCACGTGATTTGTGGGATCCTACACTTGTCAACCGAATCGGAAAGGATTGAGGAATTTGGGTATTGATTTGATTGGACATGGTCAGAACAAGGTCCGAATGAGGCTTTTGACTACCGGATTGGTTATTAAGTGCGCCGACACTAGAGGATGAGTGAAGGTCAATATCATTTGGAACATTGGAAGAAAGACCAACTAGAGGGACGAGATGCAGAACCAACCGACTTGTTGAAGGGGTTGACTCATAAAGAGGTACTCGACCACAGGATGCAATGGATGGCATAGAAGAATTAATGACAAAGAATGTGGGTGCACAGATACTCCCATTATAGCTAGAGAAGAGGACTTATCAAAAGTAGGTTGTGGAATAGTCGAGGTAGTCAAGCTCTTTGCGTTAGGAATAGGCAAGAATATTTGATAACTAGTCGACATGGTCGGTGGAAGAAAAAGGAGGAGGCAGGTGCACCACCCTCTTCCATGGTTCGAGGCAAGAAAAAGGATGCTAACTTTTCTACAAAATCCTAAGATGGTTCACAAGGATAATCGTAAACTTGCTGAATTGGTGGTTCCCGATCGGATATTTGAATGGACTTATGTACTAGATAGTCCATAAGGGCTACTGCGGATTGCGATCAAGGAGTGCCCAAATTCGGGATCCCCTGCAAGGAACATACTCTATATCGAAGTAGGTGATATTTCGAAGGACCGGGAAGCTGGACGTGATGGGATTGCTTTAGGTGATAGAAAGGATTATATGACCAAGATGGGGAACCAACTAATAGTGGTCCCAGGAAGACTGAGGGGTGCCGAAAAATCCACACTAGTGGTGATCTCGGAGGAAGAAGGGGCGATTGAGCCATTCTTCTAGATTTTAACCGAGTGATGACCGTCATAAACAAGTAGAAATATAGAAAAGAAGATTGACCTAACTAATGGATAGACAATTTAAGCAATGTAGGTGATTATCTATTTTAAGTTTTCCTACTTTTAAGAAAGAAAATATTAGGGAAGGATTTTAGAAGCAGAACTACTCGGATGGCCAAACTAAGGATGGTTTGGGAATGTTTTGGTGAGGAGTCCCGAAGGCACTTGAAGAAAAGACCAAGTATGTGGCTTGATATAGGGGCCTACCCCCACACTTCACACACCGCTATGATAAGGGAGTCGGGTGCTTTTCCAATATATACCAGAACTTCCGTGAATTTATAGCACGGCTCGAGTACCGCGTAGGCTCTTCCTCTCAAATTTCACTTGAAGTAGGTGAGGCGGGGGAGGAATTTTTGTTTTGATGCTTTATACCTAGTGATTTTGGCTTTGTGTGCAAGGGTGAAAAATAAAAATCAAATAGTGTCACTACCGATTTTGATTAATTTTTCCAACCTATTTAGAAAACTAGATGAATAACATATAACAGAAATGACAAAGGAAAAGTTCTTTTTAAGCACTAAGAACAAAGTGTTAGATTTCGATGAAGATAGGTAAAAAAATTCTTTCCCAAATGTGATTAAATTCTTTTTAAGCACTAAAAGCGAAATGTTTGAATGTGATAAAAAACAAACAAACAAGTTCTTTTTAAGTTCTTAAAAAGCGAGAAAACACTGTAAAGAGGAATACTGTAGATTTAGTTCTCCAAGGTGTTTGGAATTCAAAATCACGTTGTTGAGCTCTTCCCTCGAACAATCCCACAAACAAGCAATGTGCTCCGCAAGAAAAGGTTAAGCAAACACCCAACAAATCCAGAAAGATATATCCAGATGATGGTAGAATGAAAATTTCTATTTAAAGAACTAGAAAACTTTCAATAAAATAACAATTTTACAAAAAGAAGATGGATCAAGAATACAATTTTGAAATCAAATGAAAGATTTATTGATCTTCGGAATAGGAATTGGAATTTAGTTTTGCAAGAAAGAATAAACTTTAACTTTCCAAATTATAAGTGAAAGAAGCAAGACCAAAATGAAGGAAGGAAATGCTACGGAGAACTGACGAAAAGCAGTGAAGAAACAAAACAAAAGCTCAAAACTAGAAAAGAAATGAACTTACCAATAGGGGACTTTGGTTAGGTCCCACCGGGCATGCCAGAATGTAGATCAAGAATTTCGCGCTTGTTACCTATCCAAGTTAATGTACCAAACTAAACACAAAAACCCTAAAAAACTCAAATGAAATCGATACCTGATAGATAAGACAAGATCGAAGATGTAGATGGAAAAGAAAGCCGATGTAGACAAGATGGGCGCACACGAGCGATCCTACAAAGTAGATCCAAGAAACCTATGAGACACAAATGCTTGACAGAAAAAGACCACGTTAAAAGGTATTTGGGTGGACTACCCGAAAAGCGGGTCCAGAAGCGATAAGCTCCCTCGGCGGATGTCAGTCCACATTTTCAATTAAGGAAATAAGCATGCATGATAAAATATATAAGTAAATGTCTATATTTTGATTAAAAATGATAGTAAAAAAATAAAGAAACGAAACCAATAAGAAATGGGAAAGTGTGAAAATAATCTTTGGATTTGTGTTCCCTGAATTATTTTACATGTCCGTAGTCAGATCGGCATCGATTAGGAAAATTGACGTCGATCGAGAAGAATCGGCATTGGACCGAGATAGGTCGGCGTCGACTAGAGAGAATTGGCGGTGGACCTGGGTAGTGCAGTCAAGCATCGACTTGGGGAAAATTACAGAAGATTGAGAAACAAACAATGGAAGCTAGATCATCGATCTCCATTGGATCTGCAAGAGCCGTAGGATATCTTGACAAGGCTCCACCGCTGGCTTTGGATGCGAAAGAGTCACCAAGAGATCGATGGAGGCTCACGATGTCGATGTGGTAGGAGCAGAGTAACGGTACTCCTCTTAGGGATTGATTTGGATGGAATTTGCTTTCGCTTGATAGATAATGCTCAGACTTGATGCTCAAAACTCTCTGTCGTTTTTTTCGCCTAACCGTAACCGAATTCTGGCCTTGTATTTGTAATCGATGCCGACTGAGATGAAATCAGCGCCACTTTGAAAAATCGGCATCGACCAAGTACCGGTCAATGCCGATCAGGGAATAAACTCCGAAATGGCCAAAAGGGATGATTTTTGGAAAGATGAAGTGATCCTTCCACCTGAAATACGGGAAATATCCCAATGCTCAGTTTGGGAGGAGGAGAAATAGGGGGGATAGATGGATAAAATAGATATGGGAGGTTAGGAATTTATATGGGGTAGATAAGTGGTTAAGATATATGTAGAAAATATAATTAAATAGTTAATATTTAATTATCTATGGGTAAAACATAATGGGGTGAAATAAACTTAGGATAGATGTTTAAATCAAATATTAAATAATACCCTAAGGGAGAAGTGGTGATGTAAACATGCCCCAGGTTACCCAAGAAGACAAACGTGCACGGGGAAACTAAATTGGATAACCAATTTTAGGTGTCTACAAGTTACATTTGTGGCGGTTGGAAGGTGAGTTATTTGATCAAGCTACACCAAACAGTGACAAAATTTGCCATAGATTCTTCCTCATATTGACGTGTGGAGTATAGGTCAATCATGGTAACCTTCTTGATGATATTGATAGAGAAATGGTCAAGAAGGCTTGGGCTACCGATTGAATGAGAATATAGAGAGTCTAGGTAACCCA
Organism: Taxus wallichiana var. yunnanensis; assembly: GCA_018340775.1. Taxonomy (NCBI): domain Eukaryota; kingdom Viridiplantae; phylum Streptophyta; class Pinopsida; order Cupressales; family Taxaceae; genus Taxus; species Taxus wallichiana. The sequence goes on along the minus strand of CM031234.1, from coordinate 420,568,772 downwards.
CTATACCAATCTAATACAGGTCCAGTGAGGGACATGGGAAAGGTTCTCAAGAGCAAGGCATCATTGTGAGTGATCAGATAACACCCGTGTTTAAATGACTGTAAATGTTGTTGCGGGTCTTCTTTGCTATTAAAATGGTTGAATTTAGGCATTTCCCAATGCATAGGGTATGGGTGAATAGGAATAGATGGGTGGATGGGCTCATTGCAAATCTTGTCGTAGGTGAGAGTGTTACGGGAGCCAAAAACCGACGCCTCCAATGTCTGCATCTTGTCCAACATCAATTTGATTAGGTTATTGGTAGGTTGTGATGATTTGGTGCCTCCTGTAGCGTGAGAGGGTTGGTTTTGGGCATATAATGGGGGTGGCACTCTAGTGTATGGTGCTGCCATGTAGGTTGATTGAGAAGAAGGTAGTGAAACAAGAGGGTACGTACCCGGAGTGAATAATGGATGAAACGGGAGGCTACTGATAGTATGTATATGGAGGTGGAAGGGTCGTGGTAACCCTAGTGGCAATAGGGGCTAATGATTGTGGAATGGAAAGGACCACATTCTGAAATGGGGTAGGGGTCACCGACACCAGGAGGTGGTAATGTAGCTACGGGTATGTGTGAGACATTAGGGGTGGATGAGGTTGTGTTTTGGGTAGTTGTCGAGGGTATTGTGGATGTGGCAGGTGCCACGAAGGTGGAAGATGCGACAGTCATAACGGGTATAGGACCTAGTTGCGAGACGACTGGGGGTAAAGTAGATGTGGGAAGCATAGAGCCAGATGGGGCTGATGCAAGAGTGGGAGCGAGAGTCAGGGGGATAGTACGGACATGCGGTATATCAACCGACCGAGGCATCTCTAGTGGATGAATGGGAAAGGTAAAACTACAAGTGGCGAGGTTTTGGTCAAGGATCGTGCAAACTCCTCATCTCGAGTAGTGATAGTGTTACGTTGGATGGGATCCATGGCTGGTGATAAAATGGAAGGTGGTGAAGGACTAGGTGGGAGTGGTTGAAAAATAGCGTGAAATACGAGTGCACTTGTTTGCTTTCATGTCAAAGCACCATGTGAACTAGCATCTTGATCGAGGTAGGGTTGCTTATCCGTAAATGACACGAGAAAAATAGTAGGACCAAGTGAATCGACGGTAAAAAAGTGTATTAGGTACCAAATGTGGGTTAGAAAATAAAAGCAGCTAACCACCGCCAATCACTATAGAAAATGGACAGTGAGTGAAAAACAATGCGAGAAGGTAAAATATGACAGTATGTTAAATCGATGATGTTTACAACATCAATGGGAATGATAACAATGATAGGGACTATGAAAAGTGGAAGAAGATGAATAAAATTTCCTTTTAGGTAGGTTAACAAAAGGACCTAGAACCAACGTTGGTTGGGTATAACCGACGATGGTCAGAGGGTAACCGATGACGGATTTGCAGGCCGACACGATCAACGTGAAATTGAAATAGTGATGAAAGAATAGTTGTTGTGAATTAAAATTTGATGTAGAATCAAACCCAAAATTCTCGATAATGATGATGATATGGCCCGAGGCACACTCGGGTGAAGCCGAAACACCAGCTATGATGAGGAGCATGCAAGGATGAACAAGAAAAATGAATAACATGATCTCTAACCTCAAAATGCAAGCCAAGTAGAAACACATGAATTATTTAGCTTATGTTATTTAAGAACTAACACATGAATTTTGAAATAGATTTTTTTGGTGAGGATGGCTTCCTACAAAGAAGGATATCTAAAAGGTGATGTTTCAGGTATGTTATGGTGGGGGCGGGCCTCGCTCTGAAGTATGACTCGACAAAGCAGTGAGTTGGGTGCCCACTGTGTCGTGATCATGTGATCACCTACAGCTTCTTCCAAGTAAGATGTTGTTTAAGAATGTGTGTATTTTCAATTTTTGTGAGGTTTGGTAAGACTCAGAGAGAGAGAAAGAGAAAGAAAGTGCTTTCTACGGTTCATTTGTCAACCATCAGTTGGTCATGACTTCCAGTGTATAGGTTGCCCTTAATTAATGTGAGCTAATGTGATAAATCATAATGGAATGCACTTATTTTTAAGCCCAAATTGAAGTGTGAAGTTGGATGACACAATAAGATGAAGAGGAAGAGGGATGCTCTTTCACTACAATGCAGAAAACATGAAGAAATGGTTCTTTTTAATTACACCAAAAGAAAGGTTTCCTTTAGAGCAAATAGAAAGAAAAGGTGGGTTACCAAGGAAGAAAATTAGTGTGTATGATTTTAGAAGGAAACAAACACACAACTTTTCCTAGGAATGAATGAAATGCAAGGAACCTTGGATGGGTCCCACTGGGTGTGCCAAAATGTTTCACCTGATTCTTAGACGTTTCTTTGAAGTATTGACGAAATAGATAGGGTAACGGGCATAGGAGGAATACTGTTTAAATATTGGTTGATGGATTATTGCACGTGTTTTACTTCCGAATCCATAGCTGGTTGTGAGAGCTTCCTTTTGGCTAGGAGGAACTACCTGTAATAAAAGCAAGACCACCAGAAGGAATCAAACAATATATGCAGTGAACTACCTAGTGTATGCTAGATCCGGGAAGTGTGATACTTCCTACATGGTCACAATGTCGATCCTATGTTTTAAAAAATTTAATGCGGTAAATAAAGTAAATCCTATTGTAGTTCGAAATGATTTAGGTATCTCACTTAAAACACAATAAGAAAGATCTAATCTAACAGGCTAGGTTAGAGTACGATTGATTCAAAGGTCAAGTGACTAGTTCCGGGTCTCTGCGAGGTTTGACAGAGGTCTCGGGGAAGATCACAGTGAATGAGGGTGAGGCAGAATTAGGTGGCTAGGTCAGCATTACCACAGGTTGTATGGGAAAATACGAGACAGATGCGGTTAAGGGTGACCGACGGCAGCGGTTGGGTGTAACGGTGCGATTATTGTGGAAATGCTGGGAATGCCACGAGAAAAAGCTTTGCGTCTCCTTTGTGATTACACAAAGGACTTTGGTTGGTCGAAATGAGGTATTGCGTGCGTGGTTAGAGAAGGATCTACCGAGGTTTTATTACGTGGTTGGAGAAGGATCGGTGAGATTTTGAGGGTGATTGTTGGAGGAAGTCAATGGATGGCTAGGTGAACAATAGGTGACAATATAAGGATGGAATGAAATAAACCAGAGAAGTATAATGTTATACTTACTTGGATCCACGGTCTGACGCCTGTGGAGTGAGGATGGAGGTGTTGATGAGAGGTTGAAGGTTGCAGGTGATTACAAATTGTAGGAGAGCTTCTGCGCATGGACGGCATGTGCATTCCTTTTTGCTTAGTTAGATCGAGATCATTTCGGGGTGGCTATGCGGGAGAAAATTCTTGATCTCCTTCCTTGCATGTGTGTTCTCACTGGAATTTGATCTCAAAAGATGTGATATCTCTCAGGGATGTGCTAATGTTTGCCAACCTTTTCCAATCTTTGCCAACCTTGAAAATAAGGTTGTTTTGGGGGTTAAAAGGGTAACCGATGTTTCTTTCCTACGGGAACCGGTGACGGTTAGGGTTGTGGACGTCGGTCAAGGTGGGATTTCCTAGATTTACTAAACTAGGGAGATCCTCTTAATTTTCTCGAGATCTTGTGTCGTTCACCCCGCAGATTAAACTAAAATCTTCTTGTAAGCATGCAAGAATGTGGTTAGAGAGAATGTAGGCAATTATTTTTAGGGTTTGGGTAAGTCTTATTTAGTTATGGCAACTTTCATGAATAGGTCTTAGGGTGAGTTGGCTTGAAGAGTTATCTAGGTGAAGTGTATGTGTGGATATTATTTAAATTAAGATATTTAAATAATAAATATGGTGAGGATAATGAATTAATTTAATTAAATTAATTAAATTAATATTAGTGAGGTGAAGGGGGCCATGGCTATAAGAATGTGATGAAGGGTGCTTATTTGTCGAGGACCAAAGGGGAGTGTGACCTAATTTTAGTGTCTACAGGCTGAGCTAACCCCTAAGGGCCCCAATCCCTTAGAGTGTTACCTACATAGTCCCAGGGAAAAGGGACCTTAGATCGATGTATTTCTCCCATAACCTAGGGAAGAATATGAGGAGGTATGAAAATGAGTTGGTAGGTTTTAGGCATGTTTTGGGTTTAGGTTTGTTAGGTGTGGGTGGGTTATATGAAAATTAGTGTAGGTGATGTCAATTGTGACAAAAGAAGAAGATTACCCCAAAGGTATGTGTCGAGGACTAAGTCCTATATAAGGTAATCAATACGTAATAAAGAAGGTTAAAAGATAAGAGTGAGCAAGAAAGCCGCCTGATTGGTTAGGATCATACCAAGTAGGTCATATCGTGGAGGAGGTGATGAACTTGAGACCCTAAGGACATTGTATGATTGATTGTTCTATGGGTGAAAAGTAGTCACATAATCACCAAATGTCATGGTTTCTAAGAGGTCCCTTTAGGCAGCAGGAAATGGGAGTGCGAATGGTGGGAAGGGTGTAAGGTGGTTAATTTCGATATGGTATGAGGTAGCATGCTCTTTGGGAAAAAGATCCAAGGTCATAATGGGTAAGTCCATGACTAAAAGACTTTCTTTGTTGGTTGATATTTGAGATAGACTTATCGATGCGGGAAGTCTATATGGGATGAGGAAATTAACTCCTTGAGGTCTTCGTGAAGCTGATCGATGCGGGAAGCTTCAGATTCTCTCACTTTTTTTTGAAAGAGCTTTACATAGCTATCCTTCGAGGGAGCAGTCTATTTATAGCAGTGATTGCCAAGAGGAAGATGTCCTTTTGAGGGAGTCATATTTTTATTAAAAGTTTGACTCAAGGAGTTGGATCTCATGTGAGGGCGTTTGAAGTCATGGATAAGACCAAGGTGAGGAAAAGGATTCTTGTTTAGAAAGCAGGGTGAAACGACCATGGGATCTCATCTAAAGGTAGACAAAAAGTATCTATGAGAATCATGCTATGTGTAGCACCGTGGTACACATATTCAAGAGAAGATAACAAGTGACGAATATTCACATAATTCTTGGTGAGGTGTAAGAAGTGGAGAGCACTCAAGGGACGAGCATGAAAAGAGAAAAAAAGTGATGTAGGACCAAAAGTCAACAATAGAACAATCGAAGATGCAAGCCATTAAGGGGCTCAGGTTCGGGTTTACCATCGAATGAAGATAAATGATAAGCATCGGATCCGTAAGTCCGAGTCACGATGTATGGTCCAAGCCAATCAGGAGCAAATTTGCCCCGTTGAATTTTTTCTACTTTGGTTACATGTTGATTTTTTTTCAAGATAAGGTCACCGACTTGGAAGGTTCGTTCATGGACACATTTGTCATAGGCACATTTGATACGTTTTTGGTAAACATGGAGGTGGTCAAGAGTGTTAAGACGACGTTCGTCTAATAACTCCAGTTGTGCTAAATGGTCTTGATGAAAGTCATCATCATTGAGAATGTCATGGAGAGAAATGTGGAGTGAGGGAATCTGGACTTCGAGGGGTAGAATAGCCTCGCATCACCGTAGACCATAGAAAATGGTGTGGCAGCAGTGGAGGTACAGACACTAGTGTGGTATGCCCATAGGGAAAAAGGAATGTGCATATACCAGTCCTTCCCAGTATCGTTAACCACTTTCATGAGAATTTTGTTTAAGGTTTTGTTAGTGGATTCGACTTGGCCATTGGTCTGTGGGTAATAAGGTGAGGAGAAACTTAACTGAATGCCGAAGGCATCACAAAGTTTTTACAATGTTTTGTTTTTGAATTATTTTCCATTATCAATGATGAGGCGATGAGGAACACCAAAGTGAAAAATGATGTGGTGATTGATGAACTCACATATTTTCTCAGCTTTTATGGAGATGAGTAGTATATCCTCCACCCATTTTGTGTAGTATTCGGCAAGCGGTGATAATCCATTGATGGCATTAGGAATAATGGGGTTGATCTCTCCAAAAATTTCCAAACCCCATTGAGAGAAGGGCCAAAAGTCATGGGTAACCTATAAGGCATGACTGGGTGTATGATGAAGGTTGGCATATTTTTGGCATTTGACACAACATTTGACGTAGTCGCAATAATCATGGTTAAGGTCGACTAGTAATAGCCTAGGTGAAGAATATTCTTAAGCAACAATAAGGCCACTAAAGTGACCTCCACATATGTCATCATGAACTTCCTTAATGGTATAAGGAGTTTGAAATCGTGAGGCATCGTAAGAGAATACCATCAAATCCATGCTTATAGAGAAGGCCCCCATGATGACATAACAAGAGACCTTTTTAAGTAAGGTGTGTTGTCCATTATGGGTGAGATCGGGGAGGTAAGATGAAGAGAGAAAGATAGTTGGAGTATTGTTTATACCAAAGGTCACTTGGATCGGGGGTAGCGGTTCGGATAGAGTAAACATCACAAGGTAAATAGGAGGGTGATTGAGACGTTGTATGGTGAAAAATATTTTAGAATCGGGCAATGTAAGCAAGTATTTGAGAGGCTAAACAAGCCATGGTATCTACAAATTTGTCGGTTGAACGAGGGGCGGTTTAAAGGGCGTAACGGTCAAAGGTGGTCAAAAGTATGTCGACATGATGTTTATACTTTTGAAGTATTTAATTACGACATAGGTATTTATGATTGACTTGGTTTATAACCAATTGAGAATCACCAAAGATGTTGATGGTTTTGACATTGAGGGCATAGGCAGCTTGGAGACCTAATACGAGTGCTTCGTATTCAGCAATATTGTTTGTGACAATCAAAATTGAGTTTGAAAGACAAATGCATGGGTTTACTATCAAGAGGAATGAGGATAACACCAGCCCCACCCCTTGCGCTAACACTTGGAACCATTGAAGAAGAGTGTCATTTGATAAGCTGGTTCATCCAAGGAAAGGGTAGCAATTGACTCATCTGGAAAGTCAAAATTAGAGGGTTGATACCCGGAAATAGGTGCGTCGTCAATTGGTTAGCGATGGCTTGGCCCTTGATGGACTTTTGATGAATGAATTTGAGATCGAGGTTAGCTAAAATCATAAGCCATCACAAAGCACGCTGATTTTGATAAGGTTTGGCATACATGAAGTGTAAGGGGTTGGTGTTGGTCACAACATAGGTTTTGTGCTTGAGTAGGTAACGGCGGAGTTTTATGGCAATGAAAACTAAGGCTAAGCAAAGTTTTTGAGATGGGTTTATTAGGTTTCATAGTCCAAAAGAGTACATCTTATGTAATAAACAGTCTTCTCTATGTTGTTCATCGCGGTGAACGAGCATGGCTCCCAAGGAATGATCGGTGGAATTTGAGATGTATAGGAAGAAAGGTTGATCGTCTTTAGGTGGAATAAGTATGGATTGTTAGAGAAGGTATTGTTTTAAGGCCTCAAAAGCTTTGTGGCAATCATCATCCCATTTAAAAGAGACATCCTTCTTGAGTAGATGATGAAATGGTTGACACCGATTAGATAATTGTGAAATGAAATGGCAAATAGACTGCAACTTACCTTGCAAGCTACGGATTTGTCTAAGGGTAGTGGGTGGAGGCATTTCCAGAATGGCCTTAACTTTAGCAAGGTCAAATACTATACCATGTAAGGAAACGATAAATCCCAAGAGCTTTCCTGAGAGAACCATGAAGACACACTTCTTTGGCTGAAGGTGAATGCAATATTTAATGAGGCGGTCAAAAATGATTTTGAGGATGGCAAGGTGCTCGGAGCGGCGTTTAGATTTGGCGAGGAGATTGTCCACGTAATCTTCCAATATACAATGCGTGATGTCATGGAAGATATAAGTCATAGCTCACTAATATGTGGCACCAGTGTTTTTAAGGCTAAAAGGCATGACTCGATAGCAGAAGGTCCCCAAGGGGTGATGAATGCAATTTTGTGTTGATCCTTTGGGGCAAGTAAGATTTGGTTATAACCCAAGAAGCCATCCATGAGTGATAGCATCTCATGACCAGTGGTAAGGTCAACCAGTTGGTCAATACCGGGTAGAGGGAAGTCGTCTTTTGGGCTAGGAAAGGTTGAGGTCACAGAAGTCCATGCAAATGTGGAGTCCCCCTGTCGCCTTAGTGATAGGGACAATGTTAGAAATCCAATGAGGATAATCAATGGGTAATATGAAGGAAACGGAAAGAAGGCGCTGAAGTTCTTCTTTGACGAGAAGGGAAATGCGAGGGTGCATTTTCCTTAGATTTTGTTTGATGGGTTTGGCATTGGAAAGCGATTAGCATAATATTGTGAACCACTATGGTGGGGTCAATACTGGACATGTCTGCATAAGACCAAGTGAAAGTGTGGTTATGATCTTTGAGAAAAGAAGTGATGGATTCTTGTTTAGTAGCATATAAAGATTGACCGATCTTTAGAATGTGTGGGTCATCCTAAGTATGAATCTTGATCTCGATAGTCGATTCATTCAACATGCTTTATGTCTCGAAGGAAACGAATGATGAATATATGAGTCTTCTGTACCAAGGTAGGTGAGTATAGATTCATCATCCTGACATTGAATGACGTTAATTGAAGGTGTATCATCATCGATCATTTCAGGATACAGGAAGGGAAGAGAGGAAGGGGCCTCGCCCTCACGTTGATAAGTCAAAGACCCCAAGGAAACCGTTTTTATGAAAAAAAAATTAGGAGGGATGGATTCAGGATCCATCAACTCCATCGGCGAAGGTGGTGATGAAGGTGGAGCGGGTGAAGAAGGCAGAGAAGGGTTGATGTTCTCGATGAGTTCAATGTGGGCTTGCTTAGTAGGTGGTTTAGCAAAGCCGATACCACTACGGTCGTTATGTTTATGGGTGGTACATGGAATGATAGTATGGCAGCCTTGCTCGTAAAATCCAAAACCAAAACCCTTCCACGCACATCGGTGTAGGAAGGTGTGGGTGAAATAGTGATTGGTGAGAGACTGGAAGTCAGCGGAAAATGGGTGGGTTTGTGATGGTGGTTCGGGTGTGTAAGTGGTAGTGTCAAGTCCCCCATAGGTGAGACCGGTATGGAGATGAGGAGGACCATAAATGAGGAGTTCTCCTATGTAGTGATTGTAGGGAGGGTGCTGGTCAAGACTTCCATACTCTTGTGGAGTAAGGAATGTGTTGACACTATATAAGCGATACTCTCCCAGAGTGAGGTGTTGAAAAATGCCTTCCAATTGATTGGTGGTTGGTATGTGGGTTTTAGAATAGACGATGTGTCGGTGGTCAATGCGGAGGTAGAGCTAACGGCTTTGGAGGCTGATGGGTCAATTGTGGAGGTTGTGGCAGTAGTAGGAATGGAGGATGTAGGTGCGGTCGAGGTAGTGGCGGCACTGGTGAGTGGAGGTGTAGGTGAAAAGGTAGTGGTTGTAGATGCTTTAATGGGTATGAGCACGTCATTGGGTCGGTAAAGCATGTTGCATGTTTTGAAAGGTGATGGATCAGCTAGAATAGTATAGGTGTGCCCTTCATGCTCAAACTTTAGACAATGATGCAAAGTGGAAGGAACACAACCCATGACATGAATCCAGGGTCTGTCAAGCAACATGTTATATTGAAATTCCCCCTCCAGGATGTAAAATAACTCTGGAATAGTGCAGGGGCCCATGTGAACATGGAGGATGATGGTGCCTAGTGTAGAGGTGATAGCGTCATTGAATGAACGTAACATGACAGGATGTTTATGCATGTAATTTTCAGGTATGCACATTTGAGAAAATGCATGGGATGAAATGATATTAATGCTAGCACCCCCATCGATCATTACATGTCATACACGTATATCATCGATGTGGACAGAGATGAAGAGGGTTGGGTCTAGGTCATCTATTTGGTGCGGTGTGATCTCTTCCTTTGAGAAGCTAAGGGAGGCTACTTGGTGAGTAGGGTGTAGTGTGGATAAAGGTGGCAATTTGGTGAGAGAGGCTACATGATGGGGTGTGATAATGGAGGCTACGGGTGTAGGGTCATTGGGTAAAACCTCAATAGATTGCAGGACTTCCATGAGAGCTTGACGATGGGATTCTGAGGTTTGGATGAGGTCATATAGGGACATTTTGAGGGGAGATTGGTGTAATTGTTTGAGCATGGTGTGATGTGTGACCCCATTAGAAATAGGGTATGTGGGGCTGCGGATAGTGATTTTAGGTGTGGGTGTAGATGGTATGTTGGGTATAGGATTGGTTGGTGGGTTAGTTTCCTTTTCCTTTCCTTTGTCTCTCTGAGCATGAGTAGTGACATGTATCATGTTAATCGGGGAGTTGGAAAATGGAGAAGGTGTAGGATGAGTAGTATAACGACATGACGGGAAAAAACCTACCGGGGGAGAAAAGCCTTGTGAAGTGAGCTGGGCACAACAACATTTAGGTAATGGTGTAGCAAGTTCTCTAATGCAAACCATGTTAATTTCGAATCTTGGGGGTGGTTCTAGGAGCGTGGGGGTGGAGGTCGTGGTTGTTGAGTAGGTAGTGAGGGAAGGACTGTGGGAATGGGCATTGGTGAAATGAGGTCTTCATCGAGAAGGTCATCATCGTCAAAGTTGGCTTGAGGAGGACCTGGTTGGATAAGGATGGTTTTCAAAGCCTTACAATTCTCCACATCGTGCCACTGGTACACGATGGTAGGCACAAATATTAGTGTTATCAAATTGTTTTGGTTTGGGTTTGAGGGGGTCATAAGGTTTGAGTGATGGTAATGTGATGACGAAGTCTCAAGGAGGTTGGTTAAGATTTTGGCATAGGACCTGCTAGTGGGTCACAATGGGAAGTGAAAGTGGGTTTGGGTATAGGTGTGGTTGATTATTGAGGAATGGTCCTTACAGAGGAGGAGTGGGTTGAGCCATGGTTTTGGGTCTTTGGAGTGGTCTTGGGTATTGGTCGTGTTTGCTTGGGTAGGGGTATGGTAGATGAGCAGGCGGGGAGGGTGTATGGTTTTTTTGACTACCTTATTGGAGGTTAGTGGATTTTTGTCTTTGGGTTGCACCTTCTTGGGTAAAGGTGATCGGGTGTATGAGATCTATAAGGAAAAGTGGATGGGGAAGAGGGTGAGTTATCAAGGGGATAATAGAGGTCTTTGTGAAGGATAGAGGCGAAGTGTAGTGGGTAGTGAAGAAGTTGCTGAGGGTATTGGAGGTATGGGTGATAAAGATGTTGCAGGTGTAGGTGTAAGTCATGTCGGGCACCTGGGTATGTTAGAGGTGTGTGAGGAAGGAATGGTGTTATGTTTTTAGTTTCTTGATGGGTGGAGGTTTCTTTCTTTGCTTGCCTTTGGGAGGTTGAGGTCCTAAGACAGATGGAAAGGGTGAAGGTGATGTAGGTATGATTGGCGCAGTCGGGGTATGAGTTCTATGGGCTTGGTTTTTCTGTTTGGGTGCCGAGTAGGTTTGGTGTTGACTTTGGAGGATGTAGCTAAATCTAGTTTGATATGTGGATGAGTAAGGTGGTGGTGGTTGGGGTGACCCACAAGGAGTGATAGGGTTAGTCAAGGAAGATGTTGTAGGTGTGGGTTTAGATTTAGATGTATGTTGGGTTATGGGTGAGGGTGTATGTTGAGCTGTGATAGGTATGGCGGAAGATGTTTTGATAGAGGTGGTTGTGTTTGGTTCGATTGGTCAAAATATTTTTGGGTAGATGGTGGAACTATCGCCAGTGACATTTGCATTTGCATTGAGACAGAGGAAGCAAAAGGCACCCCAAAGTAAGGCTTTGTCCACATAATCTAAGCGATCAGCCAGGCATGAGAACGACACGTCTGTAGGTGAAGTTTATGAGGAACTAATGGCTATTCCTGTAAAATGTGTCTTAGAGACGGGCAATTTTAAACGGCCGGATTCCATGGGTAAGAGATCCAAAAGTAGGTATGTGGGATCTTGGGTAGTTGATGGAGAATGCTCACTAAGAGGCAAAGGTATCTCTACTAGGTCTTGGATAGGTGGAGGAGATGATGGGTGCTCCTCTATGGGTGGAGGAGATGGTAGGTGCTCCTCTGTGGGTGAAGGAGATGATAGGTACTCCTCTATGGGTAGAGGAGATAAACAAGTATCCTCCATGGACTGAAGAAGTACCAGTGGGTGACAGTTCTCTAGGTGGAGAAGCCAAAGGTGAAATGGTCTCGATATTAGTGGAAGGCTCCTCCACAAGTGAGGAAGGAGGTGAAATGTGTTCCTCTGTTGGTGGAGGAATAGGTGAGGTAGGTTCCAATGCGAAGGAGGATTTCAAGCTATAATTTCCTCTATGGAAGGAATATGACGTAATTGGGAAGCAATGGTTGTGTCATTGAAAATAGCGTGGACCTCGCGGGTATAGCAATCATGAGTTGAGGTCTCACTGGTTTGATCAAACAAAGGGGCAAGATTTATGAAATGGTTTCGTGAAGATATGTAGGTTTTGATTGGCAGGGGTGTTAGGATTATCCACAGTTAACTCACCTTTCTCGAGCATTTCTTGGATAATGTTTTTGAAAGTGATGCAATTGCCATCACTATGACCCTTTACTCGATGATAGTTACAGAATTCATGTTCTTTATCTTTGTGCGGGCATGGCGTGAGCAGGGTCAAAACCCATGTGCGGTTTTATAGGCGGAAGGGTGATGGCCCCAGCTTTGATGAGATTTTCTAAGACAAAAGAGTAGGGCTCCCCAATTGGGGTGTATTTCCATTGTTCTCGTCTGAATTGAAAAGTATGAACGGGTGAGAGATTAGATGAGGGGCTAGCCTAATTTGATGGATGAGTGGGCTAGCTTTGATTACACTTGCATTGACGGTCCCCTTAGCCTTTGAATAAGTGTTATGTGGTTTGTAAGAAGAAGAGATGTCATTCGACTTGAATGCCGAGTTCTTACTGCGTAATTGGATTTTCTTCTCTTCGATGGCCCGAATCTATAGCTTTTGTGCCATGGTGAATGCTTCGTCGAAGGTTTAGAAAGTTTGGACCTGCAGGGTTGGTAAGATATGTCTAGTACAAGCCCGCGTGAAGATTTCAATGATTTTAGTTTGTGGTAGTTGGAATGTGAGTTGATTAATCAGGCTACGCCAGCCAGTGACAAAATCTGTAATAGATTCGTCATCATATTGACACATGGAGTATAGGTTAGTCATGGTAACCTTCTTAACAATATTGATGGAGAAGTGATCCAAAAAGGCTTGGGCTACCTAATTAAATGAAAATATAGAGTGTCTAGGCAACCCACTATACCAATCTAATGCAAGTCTAGTCAGAGACATGGGAAAGGTCCTCAAGAGCAAAGCATCATCATGGGTGATTAGGTAACACCCATGTTTGAACGACCACAAATGTTGTTATGAGTCTTCCTTGCTATTAAAATGGTTGAATTTAGGCATTTCCCAATGCATAGGATATGGACGGATAGGAATGGATGGGTGGATAGGCTCATTACAAATCTCATCATAGGTGAGAGTGTTGCGAGAGTGTAACATCAAATTTTTGTCACTTTAATCTTAGATAAAAAAATTATCTTACCTTATGAAGCTGATTTAAATACCCATATATTTAAATCTAACATAAGTCTTAATGCAATCCATTTCCGATAACTTTCATGAACCATGTGCAGCTATATGAGAGAATATTGAACTTTACTCGTTCTCCCTTAATGCTCTTTACAAGCCATACATAAAATGTATCCCTTTGGTTCTCCTTTAACAAGATATGATATATAAGTGATAACCCTAAGTGTGTCTTGTCATCACCAATCCGGCACTATGATAATTCTTCACGGGAACTCCTCGTCTTATGATTATTTACTAATGCCTGACCTTTAGTTTGGTGGATGTAATCTGGAAACAAAACAACAACATAACACAAGAATACCATCGACTATGATAAGACGGAATGATGACAAATCTAAAATATCAAAGTAAATTATAATATTAACATGAAATTGTTACAATCTCACCCATGAGGTACTTCAAGTGTTATTGACTTCACTTGCCTTTCACCAAACTATGGGAGAAACTTTACAATTACACCTCTTAATGACTTCTTCAACACACCTTTAAACTGATGGCTTCCTTTGCACACTTCCTACAATATTTCTCACTACTTCCTTCTATGCTAAATGAGGGGGGTGGCCTCTCTATTTATAGAACTTCTAGGCTTATCCATCTTATCTCTAAGATAGGATAAGAAATCCACTCTGACGAATCATATTCCATACCTTAACTCTTATCTGTACATGTAAGCTTATCTTTTAAGATAAGATAAACCTTATCATTTTACATGGGTTCCACATTTTTAGACTTTTTACAAATAAAATACACAAAATATTTATGACCTCACTCCTTGTCCTTATTACCAATATAATATTTCTAATTCCTAATCATGTAGACCCTACTTCTCTAATTACCCAAACTTTGACATTTTAACATTACCGGACCACTTACGACAAATATTTACTTTTTACAACATTCCTATTGTACTTTGACTGTTACCGTACTCCACATTATTGGCGGCACCGTACTGATGGCGCCATTATCTTCTATCAGACGCTACTACTAATTATACTTAACAACATCCTATTCCTAATACATACATTAATGAAATAGAAATTACGGAGGAAAATTTTAGTGTCGATAGTACCTAGGTTCCACCTATGAAATCCACAGCATCTCACAACTTAGATAATGGTGAAATCTCAACAATGTAATCATGTTACACTACCTTACACAAGGTTTTTGATGCCATGCTCGATTCCATGATGGCACACTCGCCATTGGAATATTGTCATCTCACCTTATTCACTTGTTCAGTTATATGGATTTGCAGTCATTGATGTTGTAAACAACTACAAGTCATGTACAAGGTATAAGTCCGGATTAACCCACGTGTATTTGTACATCGATGTCATCCTATGATGCCTATGGAAATGCAAATGTCTTTGTAATGATTCACATCATTAATAGAGGCGCTTCCCTTCCTGTAGCCATCATATGTTGACATCGGAGTACCAAACCGTGGGGTTTCACCTTCCCTTGTAACTTTAACAAGCTTGTACTTAAGCAATACCAAACCACATTTTAAGATATTGATAAGGAAACTCAGTATAGCTATTATGTGGCAGTATTCAAATAATGACAACTATCATTAAATGGATACGACCACGTAATAGTGGTAGTGAGTTTCCCTGTCAAGAGTCTAAAAATGGAACTTGATATCTTAATAAATTAAACAAGACAATTTGTTCTAGTTCCCATGTCTTCATCGCTTAGTGAAGAGTATCTAGAGTCCTATCCCATAGTATCATGATAGGTTAAATGTAATTCCAAGAATACTCATTTCTTCCTATCTATTTCAGATACAAGATAGATCAATCTTTAGACCTAAATTCCCAATCTTACTGTTTATTAATGATTCAAAGTCAATCGAATAAATAATGCCTTACATTATCAAGGAGTAATAACCACTAATATTATTCTTACTCCTATAAGCAATCATGCAACCTTCATAATTACTCATCATTGGGGACATACGGAGTCGATCCCATTACCCTCTTTTCAGTAACACTTATGCTATATAATATAACTGTGTTATTCAATTTTACTTCATCATTTGTAGCATCCAGGTCTAGTTGGTCTATATATATGAATCTCATTCATTTTAAGGTTCTTGTTACAGTAGTATTCTCAATTCTCTTGAGAACTTCTATAACAATTCCCAAACCCCAACTTAGGTTTATTTGCATGGCTACTATCACCTTGACAGTGTATTCATTTTTCTTGGATCCTTATACCAATTTCCTTGGCATCCAAAAATACATTCCCTTAACTCCAGCTATCAGGTCATTGCTATCCTTTATATGACTACACCGTCACGTCCTAATCATGGTTGTTTTCAACTCATAATTTTAGGAGCGTAGATACCAAAATTCCATAGTGAATAAGATGTCAAGTACTCAAGTTGAGCACAATCTGTATGTTGCCATCAACATTCTCATCATTTGCATTGGACTTCATACCCATGGTTTCATAGAAGTTTAGTATTCTGGGATTTAATCATCTCCCATGTAGTTCTATGCCAACTGTATCCCATATCCTATGGGTCCTTTTTTTGCATTTATGTTCAACCTGATTATTAATGAATTATCTTCATTACATCTTGTTAGTTGGAGTAACCCCATCATAAATGTTCATCACATCATATTTCGAATGATGGTAATCTGATGGTTCTTATACTTTATTCACCCATTTTATGGAAAGACAGATAGCTTAAGTATCAAGAACATCGTGATCTATCCCTACTTATTATTTCACCTTGAAGTATTATGATGAACTCCCCATCATGCTACGGAAGTTGGGTTAGTTTTACAAAGTTTTTCAACTTCATTTCCTTAAAGGTTTAAGTGCTGCCCAAAAGGAACATCAACAAGTTTTGAGACTTAACCCTTATGTGTTGAACTTTATCATATCATCCATAAGTTTCATCATAACCATTTATTTCTAGTAAAGTTACTCAATCTTTACTAGAGGAATCTTCCTTAAGTATGTATACATAAACATGTACATCAAGATTCATACCTAGATGATTTCTCATCTACCAAGCAGTTAACCTTTAACTGGTCTTGTGAGGAATCACAACCTCTTGCTTACAATAATATTTATTTCCCATACGTTAAATCAGTTCAGATTAAAAGAATACAACAACGCTGCCCCATAATGTATTCTATTAACCTATCCATTATATTACTGATTTATAACTTCACAATTCATCCATTGAACTTACTAGGTTCATTTAATTCATAAGGTAATTAATACATATTAATGAATCACAAGCGATATAACAGTCTTCAAATCTGAACATCTAATGATTCAATTTTCATAAATATCACAAGCAAATACCATATCCATACCGACATTAATACAACAAGTATAAGTTGTTACAGAGAGTGCAGAGAGGCATCATCCGTCTTACAACAATATGAAGCTAGTACTTATTGAACAAATATGGAATCTTTACCATGTTACAATACATCATAAATGTACCCAGTAGATTTTTACAACAAAATCTTTACTCGAAGACAACAAATAACTTCCTTGACATAATTAAGAATGTCTCAATTCTACAATTGACTGCCACTATATCCTTTATAAGTAAGCATACGGTTCAATGAGATAATCAAGGCATTTCTTTACTTTACGCCGTTATCTTCACTCACTTTCCTACAATGGTTAGGCAAGGTCAATTATTTGAACTGAGCAAGAAAATTCCTTTATCCCATTTATCAATTTATGTCATTAAATGTTAGAATGAATAAATACTGCAATAATCTCATTCTTACAATTTAATCATATAATGCCACAACATCATACTTTAGTAACCTGCTTTGCAATCATTAAGTACAACTCTTTTTACCTCTTTCAGTATTCCACAAAGACAAGGTCTTATTACTACTTCACATAAATAAGTTAAAGCAAAACTGGATAAATATATTCATACCCAATAATGACCATCAACTAATCAATAACACAAGTTATTAAAAATATGATTGAATCACATAAAGTTAGATAGAGTAATCAGACTCTTATCAATCATGTACGAATCTATGTCATCCCATTAATAACTAGAAATTGCTGCAACTATTGTTGTTGCTCCAGCAATTCAAACAAGTATTAACCTTGGACACACAAGGTATTCCTAGCTACGAAATGGAACCAACCAGTTTCAGCAATACCAACATATCCTTCAAATAGATCCGATAAATACACATGACGTTTACATGTCATAACTACATAAAATAGTATATCCTGCATTATCCATTATATCCTTTGAAGGAATGATATCCATACATCTCAAGTTACATATCGTAGTAACTTAAAGGAATTAAGGCAATATAGACTCAGTTGCCTACTTATTCCGTATTGTACCTTCTTTAATAAAACTCATCATCTCCAATTATATCTTACCACATTCAGCTGTAATAAGAATCTGAAGACACAACCATTCCAAAGCTTATTTATGCTTGCGTATAGGGGCTAAACTCCCTAAATTTGTCTCAATGACTAGCACATATTACTCCTCAATAATGGAGATATGTTACACTTGATTTAATCATCCTACAAAGATTCAATCAGTTACATAACTTTACATAATATTAATATTAAAATCTTCAGTAAGGATCGATTTAAAGAATGGGAACAACTAAGTTTCCTTTCCATTATTGCACCTTATATATGGAGCAGAAAAACTTATCAAACATATCCATAGTGTAACCCAACCAAGACCCCTTGGTTTCAAGTAAGAATTTTTAGTTCTTTCAAGAAAACATAAAACAACCAACACTTTTATTCATTATCCATCAAGGTCCCAGCTCCAATCGAGCTTTCCTCAACTTTTTGATTGGTTATAAAAACATATAACATATGAATCGAATAGCTTCCAAAAGGAAGAAGAATTGGTTTACCATACTTGATATAAGATAAGTTAGGCTCAGCCCTTCGAAGCCTAAACCCCAAATTCATTTGTTGTTCTCTAGTATCAATTCGAAATGGTTTATACAACCACTTTGAAAAGATAGCAATTAATTATATTCCTTAAAATCGAATTGATTTGAAGGCTCGACATGATCTGCATTCTATTGCATCAACTAAAGGTGGTTTCCATATCCTAAGAAAAGGGATATTCATGATGAGCTTTACAACCTACACAAGGCTGAATAGTGACATAATAAGATTTATTCTGCAACTCGTCCACTGTTACTGCTTATTGCAATGAAACTAGTAGTAATCCCTGCTACCATCCCATAACCTCTCCAAGAGTTACAAGGTCCAATATACCAGCCAAGGTTAACACGAAGTGTTACCAGTTCGTAACCAAATCACTTAGACTGAACCATGTCAGAAAGGTTAATACCATAATTTTCTCTACGAGAGAGAGAAAAATAAAATTTTCTCATGGATCCATTTAAGGTAAAGGATTACGTTGGGAAAACTACCAAATTCTTAGCCCTAGTGGCAATCCCGCCTCACTACCATTCAATATGATGGAGAATATAGCAGACTATTAATACACCCTCTGCATGAGATAGAAACAACAGACCAGAAGTAATAAACATCATTATCGGTAATCGGGCTAGTACTAGATCCCATTAACAAGATTCGGTTAGATAAAAGAAAACCCAAGAATCCAAATTTGATTCTGCATAATATTAAATATTTACACAATAACCCACCACTATCTGAGTCAACCCAATCAAACAATGCAAACGAATTACAGTGGTTCCAAAACCTCTCCCGGTAGTACCATCTACAGTCATCATTGTCGAGCATGATTCAAGCAGAATAAAAGATAAAAAGATAATAGTTTCCCAGGGTTACAGTCATACGATTTTCCATTTCTTTTCGCACAAAAATAGAGTATAACAAACAACAACCCCGAACTATCATGTACCCAAATTTTTCTTAGCTCAAACCAAAATTTCCAATATGTATTCATTCTAACCTCTAATGAATTAAAAATATAAAAGGGATAAAGAATGTTTCTTTCTGGTAAAATGGCAGGCCGAATTCTTTTCTTCCGGCTTCCTTCGCAGCCCCAAATCGAGCACAACTTGAATCAAACTTAGATCACATTTCTAGCAGTCCTTGCTCAGTGAAACATTTTTATATAGCAACAGATTTAGAACTTGCATGGCTTTACAGTCTTCTACCCCAAGAAATTTTCCATGCACAGATACCAAAAGTGGAGTTTTTCCCAATTTTACCAACAAAACTAAATGAAGAAGTTGCATGCAATTCGCTTCCTTAGGGAGCTTTACGGATTTCCGTAATATTAAATGCAAAATTTAATGGCATTCAAAGTGGAAGTAACACCCAGTGGCTCATCCAACAACCACCGCCCTTCAACTTTCCTCCAAAATTGGCGGGATTTCTGCATTTAAAACCTTGTTTACCTTTTTCCATGAAATTTGCTAAATAACATTTACTTAATTACTTTCTATAACCTAGGTCAATTAATCCTTTCAAAAACATAGGTTATAATATAGTATAAGACCAATGTTATAGCACATGCATAGCCTTAATGTTATTATCTAAATGCCCCATAACTCCCATAGAGATACATATTAAAATGTGAAATCAGCTATGATAATTTCATAATCCAATATAAGCACCATGGCCTAGGATTCATAAGCTGAGTCTACTGACCATAGTGGTTGATTGTTAAAAGGTTTGTTAGACAAATCCGTAAACTACGTTCCCTTGTCTAAAACATATTACCTTCTAGGAATGGAACAATGAAATATACTATTTCACAGGTATCATATTATCCTTAGAAAACTTTAACCCTTCCCATTGTGATATCATGACCCAACGCCACTAGTATGACATATTAAGTCATGTCGTCGATGGCTTATTACACATCTTTTAATCATAACCAATCGTACATGTTTTCAATACTTCAAATCTCAGTTACCAACTAATTATCTTGATTGCATGAATGTTTTTGCAATTGCAATCTTAATATTTAAATACGAAATTGGGGTTCAAAGTGAAAATTATTAAAAATACCCAATTCCCATCACTTTAGTAGGAGCAACATAACACTTCCTACCCTTATTAAGTGCATGGTGGCATTATCTGCACAACCTGTTAAGGAAAACATGTTGTGGCAAGTGAAGATGCACGTTAGAATCTAGGAGTCACTGCATTAAATCCTTTGACTTAGTTTTATCATTCAAAGGATAATTTCAACTCCTTTATGATCCTGAACTAAATTTGCGGGCTCTTCAGAGAGCCAGAGACTAAATCCTCCAATATTTACATCTTGTCCATCATTAATTTGATTAGATCATTGGTAGGTTGTGGTGGTTGGGTGCCTCCTATAGCGTAAGAGGGTTGGTGTTGGGCATATGACGAGGGTGGCATTCCACTATATGGTTGTGCCATATAAGTGGATTGAGAAGAAGGTAGTGAAATAGGGGGTATGTACCAAGAGTGAATAACATATGAAACTAGAGGTTACTTGATAGTATGTATATGGAGGTGGTAGGGTCATAGTAACCCTAGTGGCGATGGGGGCTAACGATTGTGGAATAGAAAGGATAGTTCTTTGAAAAGGGGTAGGGGTCACCGATATGGGAGGTGGTAATGTAGCTACGGGTATATGCGAGATAATAAGGGTGGATGGGGTTGTGTTCTGGGTGGTTGGAAAAGGTATGGTGGATGTGGCAGGTGCGATAGACGTAGTAGACATGGAAGTTATAGCGGGTATAGGACCTAGCTAAGAAACCACTTTGGGAGTAAGGTAGATGTGGGTAGCGTGGAGACAGATGGGGCTGACGTAGGAGTGGGAATGAGAGTCATGGGGATAGATACGAGCATGTCATATATTAACTAACCCGAGGCATCTCGAGTTGACGAGTGTGAAAGATAAAGCTGCAAGGTGGCAGGGTTTTTTGTCAAGGAGTTGTGTGAACTCCTCATCTTGATAGCGATAGTGATAGGTTGGATAGGTTCCATGGCGGGTGATAAAATGGAAGGTGGTGAAGGGCTAGGTGGGAGTGGTTGACAACTGGTGTGGAATACAAGGGTGCTTACTTGTCGACATGTCAATACCATGTGAACAGGCACTAACGTGGTAAGACAACTTTCTATAAATGACATAGAAATACAACAGTGATAGGATAGATAGGTGGTGGTAGGTGAATTGGGGCTAAAATGGCAGCTGGAAACTAAAAGCAGGCTAAGCGATGTCGATTAGGGCTAACCGATTTGATTAGGGGGTAAACGGCGACGCCAATCACAGTGTAATCGTTGCCGGTCACTATGGAAAATGGACAGTTGGTAAAAAACAAGGTATAAGGCCAAATCTAACAGGTATGTCGAATACGATGAGATTTGCAGTCAATGAGAATGATAATAGTGACGGGGACTCGAATAGTCGAAGAAGGTGAATAGGTGTTCGTTTGTGTAGATTAACCAAAAGGACTGGGAACCGACGCCGGTTGGGTATAACTGATGACGGTTAGAGGGTAACCGACAACGGTTGCTGGACCGACACTGGTCACTATGAAATTGAAACAGTGATGAAAGAAAAGTGGTTGTGAATTAAAATTTGATGTGGAATCAAACCTAGAATGCTGAGAATGATGAGAATATGGTCCAGGCACACTCAGATGAAGCTGGAATACACCAAATGTGATGAGGAGCGTGCAAGGAGAAACTAGAAAAATGAAGAACGTGACCTCTCACCTCAAAACGCAAGCCAATTAGAAACACTAAGAAAAATGTGATCCTAAGAGTGCCTTTTCTATTATGTTTGTTTAGCTTATGCTATTTAAGGACTGACTCATGAACTGTAGAATAGATTTTTTTGGTGAGGATGGCTTCCTATGAAGAAGGAGATATAAAAGGTGAGTTTTCAGGTATGTTATGGCGGGCGGAGCTTCACTTTGAAGTGTGACTCGACAAAGTAGCGAGCTAGGGAGTACTGCTAATCCACGAGATCAATGTGATCGTTGTGGTGTTCCTAGGAAAGATGTTGTTTAAGAATATGTATTTGTTTTGAATTTGTGTAATTTGGTAAGACTCGAGAGAGAGAGAGAGATGTGCTTTCTACAATTCATTTTTCAACCATCAGTTGGGAATGACTTCCAGCGTATAGGTTGCCCTCAATTAATGTGAGCTAATGCAGAAAATCAAAATGAAATGCAATGATTTTTAAGCCCAAATCAAAATATGGAATTCAATGACACAAATAGATGAAGAGGGAGAGGGATGCTCTTTCACTAAAATGCTAGAAAACAAGAAGAAATGGTTCTTTTTACGCACACCAAAAGAAAGGTTCCTTTTAGAGCAAATAGAAAGAAAAAGAAGGTTACCAAGGAAGAAAATTAATGTGTATGCCTTTCAGAAGGGAAACAAACACACAAATTTTCCTAGGAATGAATAAAAATGCAAGGAACCCCGGATGGGTCCCACCAGGCGTGCCAAAATGTTTCACCTGATTCTTAAACATTTCTTTGAAAGTGACAAAATAGATAGGGTACAGCGTAGGAGGAATACCTATTGAAATGTTGGTTGATGGGTTGTTACGTGCGTGTTGACTCCTAAATCCACTGACTGATCGTGAGAGATTCATTTTGGCTAGGAGGAACTACGAAATGGAACACAAGACCACCGAAAGAGTTAAATAGTATATGTAGTGGATCGACTACCTAGCATGTGCTAGATCAAGGAAGTGTGGTACTTCTGAGACGGCTATCAATCCACTTTGTTTAAAACAATTTAATGTTGGTAATAAAGTAAATCCTATTGTAGTTAAAATGATTTAGTTATCTATTTTAAAACACAATAAGAAATATCTAATCTAAGCGGCTAGAGTTAAAATAAGATCGAAGGTCAAGTGATTGGTTACGGGTCTCTACGGGTTTGACAAAGGTCTTAGGTAAGCCACGGGTGAGTATGGGTGATGTGGGAATAGGTAGGTAGGTTATTGTTCTGGGCTGTATTGGTAAATACAGAGACCGATGCCGGTTAAGGGTGACTGACACCGGTTTGGGAGAACTGGTGCCGGTTACTGTGGGATATTGGGAATGTCACAGAATGAGCTTTAGATCTCCCTTGTGATTGCACTAAGGACTAGGCTAGTTGGAATTAGGTATTAAGTTGTTTGGATGGGATTTTTCAAGGTTTTAATAGGAATATGGAGGGGCGAGTATTAATGGAGGCCATTGGGTAGTGGGAGAACAAAGGATGAAAATACAATGATGGATTGAATGAACCAGAGGGGTAAAATGTTCTACTTACTTCGAATCTGGCTCCGGATGTCCGTGAGTGAGGAATGAAGGTGTTGATAAGAGGTTGAATGTTGCAGAGGATCAACAAACGTTAGGGAGCTCTTGCATGGGCTGCATGTGCTCTCCTTCTTTCCTGATTGAATCAAATCGATGCTAGGGTGAGTGTTGGATGGTTGTTGGGTGAATGTTGGTTGTCTGTGCAAGAGAAAATGCTTGATCTCCTTCTTTGCATGTGTGTTCTCTCTTAAAATTGTTCTCAAAAGATGTAATATCTCTCTGGAATTTTCCAACCTCTAAAATAAGATTGTTTTGGGGGTTAAAAAGGTGAGCAATGGCAGTTCGCTTAACCGGCAGCGAGAGGTTAAGGGTAACCAACGTTGGTTAGGGTGGGATTTTCTAGGTTTACTAAACTAGCGAGATCTCCTTGATTTTACGGGATCTCATGTGTTGGCCTCGTGGCTTAGGATGGAAGCTTCTTTTAAGCATGCGGGAATGTGGTTAGAGGAAACGTAGGCATTAATTTTTATGGTTTTGATAGGTCTTAGTTAGTTATGGCAACTTACTAAGAATAGGTCTTAGGGTGAGGTGGCTTGATGAGGTGTCTAGGTGAGGTGGATATGTGGGCATTATCCCAATTAGGAGATTTAAATAATAAATATGGTGAGGATAATGAATTAATTTAATTTAAATAATTAAATTAATATTATAGTGGGGTGAAGGGGGCCATGGCTAGGTGAATGTGATGAAAGTGTTTATTTGTCGAGGGACCAAAGGGGAGTGTGACCTAATTTTGGTGTCTACAATTGCATATTTCACTTTCCTTGTTCCCTTTCCTCTATCTTCCCCATTTCCTCTTATGGCCACTCCTTTGCATTCATTTTCCTCCCAAAGCATCTCATACACCCCGCGCGCATGCCTTGGACTTGTCAATATTTTTCTAAGTCCTTTGCACAATCCTCGTGCCCCCTTTCTTGCTTCCACGCATTACCTCTCGATGATTGTTCCCTCTTCTATATTTTCCTCCTGTAAGTATTCTTTCCATTTCTGTCATGCATGTACCCTCTTCTTTCCTTACATGCATATCTCTTTCACTCACGCATTCACGCCTTCTTTTGCACCAATCTACACGTGCCACGTGGCATCCTATCATAATGAGTATATCACACGTAACCTATCAAAGCACACAAAAGAGGGCCGAATCCTTGCAACTAACTAAATTATGACACGTGGTAGAAAATGAAAAAATAGATGATGATGTGGGATACACTCCAAATCATTCAAATTCAAATTTCAGTAGGATTAGGTAGGTGAGAATCTAGAAAATGTCCCTCACACCATTAATACAAGATCTGATTTCTCCAACCACCCGATTTTATTTAGATCTTACCTCCTTCCTTCTCTTACACGCCAAACACACACATGGGGAAGAGAACTTAATATATTTATAGGTGGTTTTGTAGGGATTTATTGCTAGTTTTTGGTGGTTGAGTTTTCAAATCATATTTTCCCTCCTTCTCTTCCTCCTCTCGATTGATTCATCTCTAAAGGTAAGAGCATTGCTCATGGTAAAGGGTCGGATACTTTTAGTTTGCATAGGTATTTCCTTGCACTTTTAGTCGTATACATTTGGATCTGGTTCTCTACATGTGGATACTTGCCTCTTCTACCATTATAATCGACTGTACATTTTGGAAGCAATAAAAGTAATTTTGTGGCTACTCTCTACCCTAACTTGTTTTATTGCATCTTCTTGCTTTTCTTTTCATGTTGATAGATTATTGTCTATGTTCACATCCTTTACAAGTTCTCTTTTCATTGTTTCCCATGAGAAAGAATTTTTAGTGTGTTTCCGAATGTGGTACGCATTCCTACCCTCCTGTCCGCATTTTTATTTTCACTCAAAGTTGGTCATGTTCATGCCCATTTTTTCTAGTACTATCGCCCTCTTTAGTTTTAGATTTCCCTCTTTGCATATCCTTATATCACGGCCCCTTGTCATGTTTAGCTTAGGATTTCCATTCTAGCACTAGGAGTAGCAATAGTAGTAGAAATAGGTAGAGGAATTGGCATTCTCTGGAGGTCTGTCTCAAGTGTGCAAGGTCCCACAACTTGGAGATAGTCCCATTGTTTCCTTAACAACTCGGTTCAACTTGATCGATATAGGTGTAACTTTGAGCTCCAACAAATGCATAATAATATAAATATATGACAACATATATAATAAGGAGGTTATTCATAAACAATAACTAAAAGATCCGAATACTCATTAACCCATGTTTAGAAACATTGACCTTGAAAAACCATAAGAAGTTATCCATTACTAATATAGTTCATTACATTTTAGATAGGTGATTACAATGTTACCCAATAAATCCTGCTACTGGACCATGCACGCTCCCATAAAAAGTCTATGATAGATACTAATACTATATCTCGAGCCCACTCTCTATTCGCACTAGTCAAAACAAGAATGCATTACCCATATTTATAATTGGTGGGGACTTTCCCTTCACTACCGATATGCACCCTTCCTAATAATAGGTGTGCTTACAATAGCTTGCATGTTTTTTCCAACCCTTCCTAATAATAGATGAATCTATAAATAACTCCACACTTTATTTTATTTATTCCTATTATTAGCCTTATCCATGTGTTTTTCCTCTTCCTTGCGTTGCATGTGTTTTCTCCAAGTATAGCCCTTGTTTAACCACTAAGGAATCTCACTTTTGTCTATTTCTGGTCTTTTCTTGAGCGGCACTCCAACCCTACTTTTCTATTTTTAGCCTTCTTGGAAAATCGGCTAAGTCTTTGATTCTCTATATACATACACGCAACCTTGTGCGCTAACCTGTTTCATTGTCATGTGCGCCTTTTGCGCTACTCTATTTTCCCGCACGTGCACCCTCGCACGTAAGCCTCTACACTCTATTGGTACTTAGTCAATTTTCTCGAACCAGCACTGGCCATTATTTAGCTAAAAGAAATCAAATTTATTTAGAAAAATGGGGAAATGGGATTTGCTATTTTTTACAAAGTGTTGAGACTATCATTTATATGACATTCTATTTATTAGATGATATGAAGAAATGAATGGAAAGTTGGAATGAAAAAGACGGGGTTTAAATACATGCATGTCTCACACCTCTTCCAAGACTCAAATTGTCCCTGCCCATATTATATATACTATATGTGATCTACTTTACCATCTCAATATCACTTGCATTATTGTCATGACTGAAATTTACACTTAAATAGGGAAAAAAAAAAGGGGGAAATATAATAGGTTCCACGTGACTTTATGTTGTGCTCAAATGGGACCCCAAAATATTCTTGACATCTTGACGATATCTCATGCAATGGCTACCTAAAGACCTTAAAAATACAAACATCCATAAGAGGACTGTGGGACACATTCTCATTCATGATATGACCTATCCTCTACGTATGTCGGTCGAGTTATCTAATAAACATTATCCTTATGGTGATTATGTTTTTATAATTCCAAACCCGTCAATCAACGCGTTGACAATCAAATGATACAAAAACTTCTATAAAGGCTCCCTACAAAATATAAAATACAATAAGAATGAGGTCGTATGTCGAAATATTATTATATTCTAATAGTTTCCAAAATATGATGAAACCAAATTTCTCACCTTTTCCCAAAATAGTTCGTAAGTATCATAGCCATCATATATGAAACTCCACTATTGGATGAAAGTGATTGAGTGTTGGGAAACCCATGAGGGAATACATATTGTTTGAGTGATTTCAATTGCCTCAGCCAAATGAACTAGATTAGAGACACATCATTATAATCGATTTTGATTAAGATTTTTGTATCGGAATACATACATAGATGATGAAGATTGAGCCATATTTTCAACATCCCTATAGACCGGATGCCATCCATCCCACTCTCTAACCAATCTTAGACAAAACATCCCAAAATCCAATAGGGCAACACCTTCAACTTAATTTTTTTAATAATTTATAATTTTCGCATTGGAAATGTGTAAAATCCATGTGATAATTAGAAGAAATTGGTCAACGTTGATAGTATGATAATAATAATAATAATTTATAATTTTCACTTTGGAAATGTGTGAAATTCATATGATTATTAAAATATTGGTTTAGATAATAAAAACAAATCTCTCAAACCAAGTGAACATTTAGGTGAACACCTTTAATGGATTATTATGAATTTTGGATGCTTATGTTACTTGTAATTGTACCAAGTGGGTGTTTTTTATTTTTTACTCAGGGATGAGAACCATATTTCGATTGCTGACATATCTTTGGAAATAAATATAATTTTAAGCATGCCCGATTGTCCATGTGAGGCTTGACATGTACTACTCAATTTTTTTTAAATGGTTTTTAGTTGTTAAAGTTGAGTGTCAATCCCCTCCACACCCTAGCCCATGACCATGCCCACACCCACGTCCATGTTTGTGCCCATGCCCACACCCATGCCCACACCCAAGAAAAAGGAGTGTTGAAACAATAATGATTTTAAAGCTAGCAAATCTAGATTCATGATATCAGAATTAATATAATCTACTAAAGTAAAATATTAACAATGTTGTTAACACATAGATGTCAAAGGTAGTAAGGTTCAATACAATAGGGGCTACGCCTTCGACACAATAAGTCATAGGTTATATTCGATAGTTGTTTAAACATTTTGTTTGTAATTTTATCTGTAAAATACTTACAAATATTTAAATTAAATGTCGCATGTGACTTGCATATTTCCAATTAATAGTGTTTAAATAACATTCTTTTATATTTTTGAATGGCAATATTAGAAAATTAACATCACCTAAAAATTGTTTGACAAACATAGGTGGTCATCAAATTTAACCCATCCTTGCAACATAACGCCTACACCCAAGAAAAGGAGTGTTGAAACAATAATAATTTTAAAGGTAGGAAATCTAGATTCATGTTGTTAGAGTTAATATAATCTATAAAATTAAAATATTTACAATGTTGTTGACGTATAGATGTTAGGCGTAGTAAGTTTCAATACTGATAGGGGCTACGCCTTTGATGTAATAATATTTTTTAATCCTTGTAATCAAAGATAATATTTGACAATTGTTGAAACATTTTTTGTGATTTTATTTGTAAAATACTTGCAAATATTTAAATTAAATGTGGCATGTGACTTACATATTTACAATTAATATTGTTTAAATAACACTATTTTGTATTTTTGAAGGAAATATTAGAAAATTAACGTCACCTAAAAATTGTTTGATAGACATAGGTGGCCATCAAATTTCACCCGTCCAGGTGTAACATAATGATCTAGATATGTTATTAGTAATTGTTCTTATGTTTCATCCATTTGATGTTTTACTATGATTGTGATTGGTGGGCGAAATCTATTCTCCCGATATAATGCACCATCGCCCATAGATGCCCCATGAAAAACATGCATGCCCATGCATGGGTAGGTCCCATTACCAGGTGTCACATCATAGGATTTTTATAAGTATATGTTTTACGGTGGATAGCTACATGTGTCGACTTCATCTCAATTCGTAAGACTGGGTGTTGAAATCCAGGAGGTCGTAGGGTCGAAGCCCATAGCT
This sequence comes from Taxus wallichiana var. yunnanensis, assembly GCA_018340775.1. Taxonomy (NCBI): domain Eukaryota; kingdom Viridiplantae; phylum Streptophyta; class Pinopsida; order Cupressales; family Taxaceae; genus Taxus; species Taxus wallichiana. The sequence continues at coordinate 420,539,442 of CM031234.1, read as the reverse complement.
AAATGAAAATTTTGAAAAATAGAGTGTGTTTGTCAACCAATAGAAATTTGATTAAAAAACTAAATATGGGCACATGTGACATGTAAGCATCATATGGGTGCATCAAAATTTTATGGGAATAGGTGCATTCTATTTGGAGAATATACCTCGCATGATTGGTGAATTATTTGTTTGTAGGGTATGTATGGTCTTGATTTGGGTGAATCCTCGGTATTTACGACACCAAGAAAGTGACAAGGAGACACAACTCTCTCATACTTTTACTTAGGTAGAAATGTTGTCGAGTATTTTAACTCTAACTCCTCGAACCAAGCAACCACATATGTTTTCTAACTAATGTAGAGTACCTTGACTAAACATTTCATCGAGAATCATGAATCAAATTTCAATGAATGTACAATCCAGATTTGGGTGAATCCTCGTATCTACGACACCACCACACGTAATGAGGAAACCCTAATCTCCCATAATTTTACTCAAGTAGATAGATTAGTATTTTAACTCCAACCAAATCCATGGTAGAAACCACATTTGTTGTCCAACTAATGTAAAGTACCTTAACTAAACATTTTATTGAAATCGGGCATGAAATTTCAAATTATTTTTTCCTATCAAATCGAAATTTGTTAATAGCCTATTTCTTTCATGTTGTAGACACAAAACTATGCATGTTTCATCACTTTAATATGTCATCGGTATGTTGTTATATGAATGCATTCTAAGTAAGAAAAGTACACATTAATGACACTTTATCTTATCCCTTTAATTTCTTTGATTGATTTCTATTATGAATCTCTTCTACATCTCTCGATTCGTATACACTTCTAGTTAGGTCATAGGGATCCTTATCTATTTGTCTTTTCATATCTGTCATTTTTGGTCTCATGACATTAACACCCACTATGCCATCGATACATTATTATATGTATTAATTTCTAAGTAAGAAAAGTACACATTGGTGACACTTTCCCTTGTCCCTTTACATTCTTTGATTGATTTCTATTTTAACTCTCTTCTACATCTCTCAATTTTGTATATACTTCTAGTCGAGTCACGAGGATCCATATCCATCTGTCTTGTTACATCTGTTATTTTTGGTCTCAAGACATTAGTGCCAGGTGCTCATGTCCTTTTTGGTGCTCTGTCCTCCTTGTTCTTTTTGCGCATTTCGTCATTTGTGGTCAGCCTTGTTTCTCTTTTTATCCTTATCCCAAATTCTTAGTCAAACTTCAGTCTCACCAGTGTCAAAATTCAAGTAAGGGACTCATATATATACACAACATACTAATTATTATTATAAATGGAAATCAAAAGGGACTATCACATCTACAGATTACTAATACTATTCAAAGGGATTGCATATACTGCATAGGAAGGGAAGTGTTGAATTCCATACCACACATCTGCATTCTTAGATCAAAGCTAGATATAGCCTGTTATCCTGGCATCATTGGCAAAAGGGAAAACCTAGGCCTAGGACACCATTTCATACACAAGCACAAAGAACTATATGGAGTCTAAGATGTAGTGCAATGCTCATTAATAAGTTCAATCATCGGGTGTCTATCGAGGTCAGTCCAACTTCACATGTTGCATATTATATTCAAATATAATGTGTTGGTGATTTTGTGTAAATAGATAGGGTTTCTTTTGTAGGTTACAATGCAATCGTGTTATCTGTAAAATTGAAAAGGGTAATTTTACAGGTAACCATACTAAAATTTCCATTTTGGTCCCCCGTTGAGGTCTCTTAGCGTTAGGAATGGCATAAAAACCCTTTCCGAAAAATCTAGTTTTTAGAACTTGGTCATTTTCAACCTTTTTAGGTTGGGCGCAGTTTTCATTCATGTAACATCAAACAAAACTGTGCCCCTCCTTTCCTTTGGCACATTCTAAGGAGTGTCAACACTCCAAATGTTATGCCTCTCAATGTTGCACCTCTCAAAGGTGCGCTAAGGCGCATATGCCAACTTTTCAACACTCCAAATGTTATGCCTCTCTAAAGTGCACTATGGCACTAAAAATGCAGTGTCGACACTCCCAAAGTTGTGCCATGGTGCAAATATCTTCGTGTCGACATCTACCTAAGTGCGCCATAGAAAAAGTTGGTGGTGCATTTATTGCACTTTTTGCTATATATAGGTGCGTCCGACCTGTCATTTTCACAATTCAAAAACATGAAAAAGTTATTCCTCTAAACTCGTCGGCGTTCTGTCATCCCGTGTGTTGCCATTTGTCACGTTCGTGGACCCCCATCGTCCCCTTTATCGTTATATATACGGTAAGTGGTCCTTGCCCTTTTTTTGGATTGGTTATGGTTTTTATAATGGTTTAGGTGATTAGTATTGATAATAAACAATAAACCCAAAAACTCAACTCCGAAAACCCCTTCTCCTCCTTCTAGATCTACAAATATGGAAGACTCTACCACAAAACACTCAAACTCATTTGTTCCTGCTTTGCTAGGTTTTCCCTCCTAGACAACAAAATCTGAGCCAAAAGAGTGAAAATCATAAATCCTTTGCAAATCAACCCACTGGTTTTCCTTCGGCACAAAATTCATCCTTGTTACATCAAACACAGTCACACCACAAGCATACTAACCTGCGCATGTGGCATAAGCCTTCTCCGCGCCTTATAAAAATCACAAATTTCCCTAGGCACAAGCACCGGTGCCAAAACAACTACAACAACATTTGAATGTTGTGCAAACCTTTCCCGTGCCGTGCAATCTAAACCACTTGGCGCACCTCACTCTCATGCAAAGCATCTACCACATTTGCGCCAATGGCGCATCCTGGGACCTTGCAACACCAACCATATCTGCGCCCCACTTAAAAGGAATTATAATGACGCAAGTGCACATCCCTCGAAAACAACATCTACATGTTGTGTGTAGCCTTTCCATGCCCTACACCCCTTTTGGCATTGTTTTCTCCCATGCAACACTTTCCCAAAGTGTGCCTTACTTTTCTAAGACCCTGCAGCCCTACGTAGAGCTGCGCCTTACACCCAGAGGCTCGTAAATTGCTAACTTTTCATTATGTAAGCTTTGATGGATGACTTAACAGTTAACATGGCTCTTCTGTAATGGACTTCCCTGATTCTTCTTACGAGATCAACAACTGAACTCAGATCCACACATGTCTTCATCGAGTAAGAAGCCAACTATGTCCAAGGGTAAAGCCAAGCTAACAAAAGAAGAAATGAAATATAAATACCAAAGGGTCAGGATGCCTAAATCTCTTGCAGAGTGTGATCTAGATATCAGAGATTCAAAACTTAGGTACATTGACATGAAGGACTTATGGGCCAGAACCAAGAAGGTCACGGGTAGCCCATGGATGGATAAATTGGTTGTGATGGTTCTCACTTTGCTTTGCGGGGATCCCCGTGAGCGCAATCAACAATGAGTTCATGATGTTGGTGGGCCGTTGTTACAATAAGGACACAAGATGTGTCAAAACTGAGAAGGGCAATGTAATAATCAACCTCGCACTGGCATTTTGAGATCATGTTAGGTATCCCTCACCACCAACATTTTATAGCGGTAAGCCAAGAGGACTACATGAAGACATGGAACGAAAACGAAGAAAAATGCATACAGCTGATGAATGAGGTGTACCTCAAGAACAAGAAGGTGACAAGCAGGTGGCCATAAGTCATTCATCGCAGTGACTTTTCAGAGGAGCTGAGTGACACCATCACTTTCCTGAGTAGGGTGTTTGGGCTCCCCGATGCCCATTACTTTCACAAGTGGATGCTCAGGTATTTAGAAACCATGAGTAAAAATGTTCCTGATTAGTGTTTTGAATGGGGAGAGATTATCAGTAGCACGATCTCGGATTAGCTTCAGCAACTTTCAACAATTGGGAGGTTCTATATGAACTCCTATGTGGTATATATTGCTGCCTAAGAGAGGGACTACCCAGCATTGAATCGGTATGGGATATGGCCCCAGGTAAAAATATACGTGTACTATCTAGAATTAAAACTAGAGAACAACATAGCCCAATTCAGTAAAGTCAATGACATCTTCTTCTATGGCGTCATCTACCTCTTGAGGCCCAACATGACTTACGGTCGGATGACCAAAAGCGTGGTCACCACCACAGAGAAGTGGGGAGCGTTATTCATGCAATTCCCCACTTTCACATATCTTAGAGCTGCTAACTTCTTGGGAGAGCCCACCAAATTGCCGATGCATGTGGGACCCAAGCTGATCCTATTAGAGTTGTCTAGACAACTTATCACATACCATGAGAAGTGTTTAAAAAGGAAGAAGGGTGGAACTCCATTCCCCCTCACAGTGGGTAGGTACACCTGCACTTCTCATAGCAAAGCCTGTGAGATGTTTGCAAAGCTTGAATTGCTCAACTTGAAGCATAATTTCTCAGCGAGGCCAACCTTTGATCCTTGTGATTGCCTTCCAAGGGCAAAGATCGATCCAATTCATGTCCCTCAAACCGAAGATATCTACATTGATCTATATCACAAATTCGAGCTCAGACGAAAGGATCACTCCAACCTGGCCCTGGTAGAGATCATTCAATATGGTGTGGCCATCGTCCCAAAGGGTTTCAAGCAGCCCGATCAAGAAGTTTATCGGGTTTATCTAGACTCAAATGGGGACAATTTGTCGTTTCTGAAATTGATAGAAACAAGGCCCCTCAGACTATTGAGGAAAGGGTCAAAGGCACTCTGTAGCGCACCGAGCATTTGTGCAAGAAAAATGGTATCATCTACCTTGGGGTAGACTTCACCACGTCTCCCTTGGGCTATGCACCCCCCGGCTGAAAGACTTGCCTAAAGGAAAAGGAAAAGATATAGAAGGAGAGGCAAGCATTGTTCAGAAAGAAGTTCCTGAGAGCCCTCCTTCCACCGCCGAAGATCAAGTTGTGGACTTAGTGTCCCCAAGAAGAGAGAAGCGGCCAGTGCTCCAACGGACACATCCACTCAGGATTTCGTCACTACTACAACTAGTGAGGTCCCAACCATCCCCTCTCTCGCCGCCTTCCCCTCCTCATGTCGCTCAACCAATCACTCCTTTGGTTGTGTCTTCTCCCCCTCTTCTACCGTTCCCCCTCCCTCTTCCTCCATCTTCTCTTCCCTCATGGATCTGTCCCCCAGCATTTCTTCCCTCATCTCACAGATCCCTTCCACCCCCATGGTTTCCTCTCCTACAGTCACTCCTAACCCCATGAGCATTGGAGTGTTGGCTTCTTTCTCAATTCCATCACCAAGTGTCTCGACACATTTCCCCATGTCCACTTGTAGTTTCTCCTTCTTTCCACCCCTGTTTCATCCTCTTCCTCTAGTCCCACTCCCTTAAGTCGAATGGATCTCCAAACACTGAGCCAAAGACAAGAGGAAAGTCCCTATTGCACCTATGGACTTCTTTTTATTACGGCTAAAGGGCCCAAGAAGAAAAAAGCTATAACCCGCTTCTCTCAAAGCGCATCAGGTGAAATGGTTATGGAGATCGCATACCCTGATCTCACAAAGAAGAAAGAAGATTTGTCTCCTACATATTTTACAATGACTCAGGTCATAATGGGAACATCATCAGAGAGCCTGCAAGGAGAGGCCTTATCGCAATGGATGCCCTTTGCAAGAAGCTTCAAGAAGCAAAGGAAGAGAAGAGAATATTGAAAGAGCAAAACAAGCATCTTCTCCAAGCCCTGCAAAAGATGGGCAATGCCCCTCCTATGACTGTCGCCGACCCTCTTGAAGTTCTTAGTTAGGAGAAGATAAATGAGTACGCCAAGATCAGTGAGCAAGGTATAGCAGTGTCCTCCTAGAGAGAGAAGATCCTCAAAGATAGTGAGGAAGTGATTACAAAGTTCACAGAGCTTTATCAAAATATAGATCAAGCTAACAAGGAACTCCAAGCAATAGCAGGACCTATCTCCAAAGAGTTAGACCATGCCAGTTGCAACATGAAACATTCCGAGAAGATGCTCATTGCCCACTGATAACTTGGTGAAATCTGGAGTTTTGATCACCCACGAGCACCCAAACAAAGTCCTTGCTGCTTTGGACTATCAGGTTGACCAAATGGAGTTTGTCTTGGAAAAGATAGACAAAATCAAAGAGGAAGCCCTGGATGCAATGCATCAAATGGAGTAGATCGTCTTAAGAATGTCTCTAGGGTTGCTTAGTGCATTGTACACCTTGAGGAAGGTAGATGATACTATTCGGCTTTTCAAGGATATCGCATCGCAGGGTTTAGCATCAAAGGCCACCTTTGATATAGAATCTATCAACAACCTTCTGGCTTACCGCAACTTTGTTGGATACCTAATGGAGGTAGGTAATGAATATTTCAAACTCCTGGAAAGATTCAGAGATGAATGAGAAACTTGCAAAGAAAGTCATTGGGGATCACACCAAGGGTCCCGCTCAGGATCAACTTCAAGTGATGGTAAGCAAGTTCATGGAGTATCGAGCTCAATTTCACATTACCTCCCCTAAGCAGAAGCAAGACACTCCTTTTAAGCCAAGGGATGACAATGAATAGGCTGCTTCCTCTTGGGATTAATCCTGTTTTTGTAAAAATATTTAAAAGTATGTTGGCACAAATGATGACATCATCCATGTTGCACCATGGGATGTTGTCATTCACAAAATTGCCCCAAAGTCAACATTTGACTTTTAGATATTTTGTAGATATTTTGTAAATGGTTGTTGGCTTTTTTTTGTCTTCTTTCTCCTTCTCCTTCTATAAATACTTGGATACTTGTAGTATTCAAGGGTGAGAAAATTTGTATGAAAAATAGAGTGAGGAGAGAAAGACTTTGAGCTTTCTTGTAACAGAACAATTATTAATACAAAAATTGAGACTTTGTGCCAAATTCCTGTGTTATTTGTTAGATCTTTCTTAAGTTAGATCAACATGCTTATTCTGTTGGATTCACATATGCTTTTGTCATTTTTTTATCAGTATTGCTTTGTTTGTTTATGTGAGTAAGTTTGGCTCTATTTACTACCAGCCCAAAACATAAACCCTCTGACCTTTCTACTTTGGAATTCATTTCTTTTCTCCCTTCAGATCCACCTTTCTTCTATTCCTTCCTTCATTCCTTTTTGTTCTTCGTCAGAACTAACTCTACTGGGATGAGATCCCAAACCCCCGAAGGCATAATCTTGTAAGACTTGCATGATTCTATTTGGTAGAATAGCAATAAACCAATTTCGCTTTGCTGTCTTAAAGAGGGGCTATGCCCTGCACACTGTTGGCCTGTCTATCCATAGATCTATCCACCCGACATATTTTTGGACCAACAAATCGGAAATTAGATAAGTCTTTATCCCTTTGCATTTATTTAGAGTTAATCAATTTTAGAGACTTGTAAACTGAATATTGTTGTATATAATCACCTAAATATCATTTGTTATAGTAGTTACTCTGAAATAATATTTAATTCAAATTAGATTAAATCATTTGGTGAACCCCACTCCTTGATCAAACTCATTTCCCTAGGATCCACATCCCTCATGGCTAAAAAATGGTACCCATCCCAGATCACCCTAAGACCTTTATGAACATTGAGCCAATTTTTCCCACACTAGCATAGAATCTGAATTTTATGATTTCATCCAAAATACCACATATCAACCCCATGTTATCCAACACCTCCTTTCATTCCAAGCATGATCTTGATGACCTCCCAAGTCTTGACTCTTGCTTTGTCTCCCCCATTCAAAAACTTGATGAATATGCTCTTCCACCCATTGTAAACATGAATGTTGCTCCATCTTCTCCTCCTTGTACTATGGTAAATGATAGCACTAATATAGATTCTTTACATGATGAACTTCTTTCCTATGAAAATATGGATGATAGTGATTATGATTATGATAATGATGATACACATGTTAATGATGATGTTTCTTGCATTAATATTGTTAAATGTGAATCTATTCCTCATATCTCTTCTACTTTTGAAATTGTTTCCAATGATTTCCATGTTGAAACCAATGTTAATCCTAGTACATCTCCTATTATTCATGATGATCATACACCAATTGAATCCTCACATACTACACCTCTAGAGCCTCCACATACATCCCCTTCTTCCACATCCCATTCCCCTCCTCAAGTCCCTATGATCACTCATAATGGAAAGACCAACCCCTCAACATGCCTCTCACTACCCAAACCATTCCTCCACAAGACATCCTTTCTCTCATGCATGTTGTTGGTGATTTGAAAAGCAAATTCCATACCCTTACCTTAGAGAGAAAATCCTATTATGCTTCTATTGATAATAATACCATTCAAAAATCCCATCCCTAAGAAAATTCACAATTCTATTTTTCCTAAGGGTTTCACTATGCCTACTTTCTCATGTTTTGATGGCACAAGAAATCCTTACTTACATCTTAAATATTTTTGATTAGCCATGGATTCATATTCCAATGATAGGTTGTTACTAAAATATTTCCATCATAGTCTTGTGGATATTTCTCTTTCAATGGTATACTCATTTACCTAGTGGATCTATTAGCACTTATTATGATATGGAGGATGCATTCCTTATACATTTCATTTCTAATAATGGGCCTAAAGTTACATATGAATGCTTACCTTCTTTGCATCAAGGAAAGACAACCAATTCTAGATTATATTTTATGCTTTAATTCTTACATGCACCATTTATTTTTCAGCCTATTGATCTAGAAATGCAATATATCTTTTGTCGTGGCTTAATTCCTCCTTTAAAAGAAAATTTGTTATATGATACATGTGATTCCTTTACTACTCTTTGTTATAAAGTTATTGACTTGGAAAAATACTTACTGGATCATGGAATACCTATTATGGTACCTTTTTCTACTCCTCACCTACTTCTCTCTCTCTCCACCTATTATACCCCCTTCATGGTCACCATCTCCTCCTCCACATAAGCATCCCTCCCCTCCACCAATCACGTCAACATCCACCTAGATCTTCCCCACCTCCCACCCATGGACCATTATACTTCTCACATGTTGCTAGACCACATGATATCTTACGTACTTTACTTGATGAGTGGCTGATTTGTTTACCTTCTAACCAACATCATCCCCCTCACCAGTTGCACCGCCATCATGACCATCCCTTTTGTAATTTCCACCACATTAATGGCCATTGTGAAAATGATTTTTATGCCCTTCATGATAAACTCCAACAATTAGAAGATAGGGGTGTCATTTCTTTCTACACCCACTCTGATCATGATCTCTCTCTCTCTCTCTCTCCTCTTCCACGTAGGTGAGCCTCTACAACCATTAGCTTATCTCATTCACCACCTCCTAAGGTCATTATTCATTCCCCTCCTAAGGTCATCATTCATCCACCTCCTTTGGTTGTCCTACCTCTTTCCACATCCTCTCAACCTACCCCTGTTGTTATTACACCACAATGGATTCCTAAGAAACCCACTTCACATCTCCCACCATCACACCTCCCATTGTTGGCATGGTTTCCTCTAACATCCAATTTGGTACCTACATGCACATGATATCAGTTGTTCCACATGCTCCTAATGTGCATCATCTGACCTCTTAACCTATGGTAGATGATCCCCATCTCCATATCATTACCCGATGACACACTCATGTTCTCAAGGTTCATACATGACTGTTGAGGGAATTTAAATGAACCTTACTCTCATGTTGGGGGAAATCATCCTTTTTCCCCTCCATCCTCATCACATTCATTATCTATATTATACGCATCTCATTATCATACAATTATCATTGCATCATTATTTTATCATCCTACATTCCTATAATTATCTCATCACATAACCATTTCTATCTATTTTCTACTCATTTACTATGTTTCATCACATATATATATATCTATATATATATCTACTATTATATTATTTATCCAAATGCAATTCTTATTCAACCAAACAATTAATGCTATACAATTATTTACGCATCATCACAAATTTCAACAATCAACATTATCTATCAAATCAACAATACAACGATGCATATAAAACCAACAAAATATACAATCATTTCCGCTAGTGCAACAAACAATCATCACATAATACACAATAGACATCAACACAATAGACAAGCACATCAACATATATACATATATATATATATATATATATATATATATATATATAAATCTAGAATCAAAGTTACAAAATACAATCGTTGGGGGAAAGCCCCATGCCTCAATACATCCTATATAATACATCATATGTCCTCATCACTATCACTATCTACAAATGGAGCTCTAGAACTCGAAGCTTCACCGCTAACCCTATGTCATCGATCTCAAGCTCTATGTCTCTCAGTTGGCTCCATAATACTAACATTCTCTTCCACCTACTCTAAAAATCAGCCTTAGAGCTCCACATATCATGTAAACACATCCTAGGCTATAGGCCACACCCTCTCATATATTGTCTCACCTCACTCTTCCCTCTATGTGAGCCTCATCATGCTCACTCAAAAAAATTATACATGTGGCCATCACTATCACCACAAGCTCAAATAATGGGCATGCTCACTTGTAATCACATCCACTCACTCTAACATCCCTCCACCCATGAGCACATCTGGGGGCATGTTTAAGTCAATGTGCGTATGGAGGTATCCATGATCAATATCAATAAGCATCACCTATAACCACATGAAAAACACCTCATATTAGCAACTACACATCATCATATTCATCAACCAAATTAACAAATAAACCAATAACAATGTATGATACTTATGCTCTTCTCTTCTCACTATTGTTATACATCATCTACCTCGGGAGTGGTACCTAAACCCTTGACTCCTCCACTGTTATGGCCCACCTTCACATCTATAACCACTGGAAACAACAACACCCATTGGTGTGTGTCACCCACCACTTCTTATATGCCTCAAGTACACCCCGTGTCATCCACCATATATTGGCCTATGGCCGATTTGCCTCATCTAGACCTGGGGCACTATTTGTGCCTGTGGGGACTTGGCCTGACCCTAGTCACCTCTTCCCTGGTAGATTGAACACCATATATATGCTCTCTGGGGGCACACATCTAGGCCATACCAAACTATCGAGATACCCACTCACCCTAGAATATACTTTTCCACTCCTAGAAATGGTCCTCTAGCCACACATGGTACCAAATGCACCAACTCAACGTCATCCTCCACCCATCCTCCATAATCTCTATATGACCTCCAGATAATCACCCCAAGGCCCATCTGATCCAACATCGACTTATATGTGGTCGTGTCCATCCTCCTACTCTGGGTCCCCACCCACCTCGATGTAAATATCTCTAGTTGACGAGCCCAATCATCCCGTGGCCCACTAAGTGGCCTCACTATCGTTATATGCTCATAAGCCCATACATGTAATAGGGTGGTCACTCCTATCCCACCACCATGGTCCTCTTGCGTGAATCGATACAAATCCTTATATAAATGGGCCAACACACATCATGCCCATGCATATCTCATGCCATGCTCCTCTATACTCTGAAAAATCTCATGCATCCTATACAAAATGCCAACCCCACCACCCTCCATGACCACTGATGAAGCTAGTACTACTGCAATGAATTTCCACAATCGTGGAACCCCCTAGACCTCACAATCACATCCAAACTAATATATGTCTTAGCATGCACTCGAGACCCTATAAAATATCATTGTGATGCCCTCATCATCTGCTGGACATCTACTACTGCCATAACATGTACCCTCTCTCCAAAAATAGGTAACCTCAATATCCTATACACATCCTCCAAATGTAACACCGTCATCTCTCTTATCGAAACCAAAATGTGCAAGTATCTACACACCACCTCTCACACAATGTTGTCAATAATGGCATATTATGGGGTACCTCCCCAATCTAGTGATGTGTCATAAGTCGACATGGTCCAATACATCCCACTCATCATCATCGGTCAACCCCAAACCAAACAATGTGCTCAAATGACATCCTACCACATGGAACTCCCTCGAGTGTATATCTCTACACAACATAAACAAGTAAAAAAACATAGTATTACACACATCCATGCTTCAAAATCAATCATAACAACATCAAAATAAACTAAATTAACCAAACAATACCAAAAATTAGCCCTAGACTGACACTAGCATGCTAGGAGTTGGACACTAACGTCCCATGGAAGGTAGATTAGCGCTCGGGACTAGGTGCTAGTGTCCCAATGGAAAAAATGCCCTTTCCACTTTTGTCTGGTCAAAAATGCCAAATTTTACAAAATCTCAAATTTTGCTAAAAATGATAAAAAATAAATATATTTGAAAAAATTTCCAGATTTGATCATACATACCAGATCCTCGATCATTCTATGTAGCCATGACCAATTTCATCACCCTCTCGAATCTCATCAAATAGCCTCCCTGACATGTGGCATCCTCACAACTCACAACTCAAATCACACTCACTCTTGGTTCAAATGAAGTTACTATTCACCTTTTTCATATTACTATATATATAGTAATTCAATTTTACTCTATATTATAGTTGTTACTTTCTACCATTCTTACAACTAATACAAACACATGGTTTGCTCATATCTTGAGCCTCGTTACTTTATTTTTTTTCTCCCCATTTGTGGCATCTGGATCATGGTCTCATCTAACACCATACTATATAATTCTAAACACTCTATCTCAATTCAGCACACATGCAATATTCAATATCTACACATACTTTATCAACACTACTACATCTCTATACTATCTCTGGTTACTACTACAATCCTTAACATCCTTGCTTTTGGTTCAAGTACTCATTTCTCCACCCCTCTCCCCTTTCAAAAAGGGGGCATACAATCGTGGGATCATCTTATAATCCCTCTCAAGATACAACACAATCAATCGACACTCCTAATACATTACTATCACATTTTCTCTGATCTCATTCAAATATGGTTACATTTATTCTATATGATAATCGATACTTTTTCTATTTCAAATCCATTCCCCAAATGACCTAATATGGGGGAAAAACAAAAATCTCCATGAGTAATCTTCCAAATACATCTATTCAATCAAACTCCTATCATTCAAACCAATCAATCAATATAATAACCTGTTACTATCACTTCTAGATGACCTAACTTGGGAGCCACATTACATGTCACCATCACTTCAAATGACCTAACTTGGAAGCCATCTAATACTATTCAAATTAGAACACCCATTACTATAGGAGTGGGGGAAATGAGACATCATTCCTTTCCTATACTACTCCTATGTGGGTTCTTCAATCGAGACAAACAAATTTCAATAAGAACAAAATGGTAACAAAATCGGTCCTTATCCATCTGCAATGGTTGGACTTTTGGGGAAGCATAATGGAAGGAGGAAAAATAGACCTCTCTCCCCAACACTCTTCCTTGGTGGAAAGGATGCCCAAATCCTTCAATTATCAACAAATCGGGTTGGGAATTGATCACTCCCTACCTCTTCTATCATCTTTGCAAAAATATGAAATCTCCAATATCATCACAACTATTTCTCCAAGTTCACTCCTTACGATGGTTTTCTATCTCTTCCTATGCCACATGGGTCAAAACATTGATCCATGGTTCCATGCTACAAGTTTCTATGTTCTATGCACTGCAATATGGCTTCTCTGAACCCTATACATGTATGTTTCTTACTTCCTTTACACTACTTGAATTTCCTTCAAATAACATAAAGGGGGGAAAATGTAGACAAAACTATGCATGTATCATCACTTTACTATGCCATTGGTATGTTGTTATATGCATGAATCCTAAGTAAGAAAAGTACACATTGGTGACACTTTCCCTTGTCCCTCTACATTCTTTGATTGATTTCTATTGTGACTCTCTTCTACATCTCTCAATTTTGTATGCACTTTTTGGTCAGGTCACAAGGATCCATGTATCTATCTGTCTTATCACATCTATCATTTTTGGTCTCAGGACACTAGCACCCACTCTAGACACTAGCACCCAGTGAACTCGTGTCCCTTCTAGGTGCACTCTTGTCCTCTTTTGTTTTTTACACATTTCTTCATTTGTGGTCGGCCTTGTTTCTTTTCTTATCCTTATCTTGCATTCTTAGTCAACCTTTGTCACTAGTCACTAATGTCAAAAATTCAAGCAAGGGACTCATATATATACACAACATACTAACTATTATTATTTTGGCTAGAAAATCAAGAGGGACTATCACATCTACATATTACTACTACTATTCAAAGGGAATGCATTTTGGGTTGCATACACTACATAGGAAGGGAAGTGTTGAATTCCATACCACACATCTACATTCTTAGATCAAATCTAGTTATATCTTGTTATCTTGGCGTCATTGGCATGAGGGAAAACCTAGGCTAAGGACACCATTTCACACATAAACACAAATAACTACATGGAGTCTGAGATGTAGTGCAGTGCTCGGTAATAAGTTCACTCATCGGGTGACCATTAGGTCAATATGACTTCACATGTTGCATATTTTGAATAGAAGCAAAGATATTCCAAACTAGGAAAGACTAGATATTGAATATTCACGTAGTCACAAACACCCAAAATAGTTATCGGTGCAGCGCCGGGCACTTTGTTGTCCTCCTTGAGGGTGCTTTTTCAGTATAGTCTTGAGTTTTGGAACCCTCATCCAACCATTCGACACTATTTCAAGCCATATTTAGCACTTAGACATTCCTAATCACATCCATATCAGTTAAATCATATAAGTCTCTATCCCTTTGCATTTACTTAGAGTTAATCAATTTTAGAGACCGCTACCAATTTTTACGGGTAATATATGACTAATTTTTTTAAAAACCCACAAACTTATTAATTTCCATTCGTAATATTTTAACTACTTGGCACATGCGTAATGACATGAAAATATTAAATGAAAATTTTACGGAATATTTAACAACAAATTCATTTCGTCAAATGGAAGTAAACTATAAATTATGCAAACAATTATATGTGGATATTGCTCTCATTATTCACACATCTTGGCCAAAATATAAAAGGGCATAAAATTTGTGAGTTTCACATTTGAAACCCAATTGGACCATAAAAAAATAATGCACAACGCTTCAACGATCACATTCCTCAAATGTCCAACAAATATATGGTTACTAGTTACACTTCTTGTGTGTGGCCATGTGGTTACTCCTCTCCCAGTGACAACTAAATTATGTTAGTTCATGTGTATATTTTATTTGAAGGAAATTAAAACATTGGGAGATACTATTTTAATTAGGCGAGAAGTAATTTGTAACCCGTGTCATAGATTCTTTGCATGAAGGTTTGTTGAGTCGAACTCATCCACACGATTGTATTTTTTAATGTAAAGTAATATTTTTGAAATTAATATTGAATTGAAAGGTCTATGGAGGTTTGTGCATCAACACACACCCTCTCGCAATTCTTGACCATTTTTACGACTATAAGATAGGGGGACCCTTGATCCAACCGGGAAACATCGTTCAATGTTATTAATATTATGGAATGCGGAAGTTAATGAAGGTAATTGAACAATTTGTGAAAATTCACGTGAATTGACTCAGAAGTGACGACAATTCCACTGTTGTAACTTTTGATGATCTCATTGAGGGAGTCATCACATGAAGACAAACAAATATTGTTTCAAGAAGGGGTTGAGTAAGCAATTTGAACATGCCTCAATGTTCTCAAATTTTATTCAATCTTATCATGACTTTATTGTTGTATGATACAAAAATTTAGTTTAAATATCCCATTGAGAAATTTCAAAAGATAAGAGGCTACTCGAGTTATTTGTGGAAAATGGACTAACATTTGAGGTCCGACATTTGAAACTAATATTAGAAACTATGGGCCATTTGGAGTGAGAGAATAGATTCCATTTGAAGCTGATATTGTGAAGAGGTTGTTCGGTTTTATGGCCGAGCTATTGTTGGATACTTGGAATCCATTTCTATCATAGTGCACTTGTGCCTATAATAAGTGGATCTTTATTTATTTATTTCCTAGAGTAAGAAAACATAATGTATGGGTTTTGAGCTGATTTTGGGGTCGTTTTCTCACGCCTAGTTTAATTTTTATTAATATTATGGAATACATAAGATAATGAAGGTGATTTGAATAATTCATGAAAATGTTCTTGAATTTAGAATCGAAGTGATGACCATTCCACCGCTATATTCCGTGAAGATTTCGTTGAGGGATTCGTTACATGATGGCAAACAAATATCATTTAATTTAAAGGTTAAATAAGTAATTCATATATGCCTCACATGTTCTCACATTATTTAATAGTATTATTATGTCATTAATGGTGTATGGTATGCATATTTAATTCAAATATCCCGTTGAGAAACTGTGAAAGATTAGCAACTACTTCAGATTTTCTACGGGAAGTCCTACCATCTAAGGTCCGATGTTCAAAACTAATTTTAGAAAATATGGGCCATTTGGAGTTAGGACGCTGAATTCCTTCGAAGTTGAAAATGATGGAGAAGTTGTTGGATACTTGGATTCCATCACCCTCACAGTGCACATGCTACAATAAGTGGATCGATATTTATTTATTTCATGGCATAACAAAGAACTGTTAAAATTTGTATTTCATGTTCTGTGGTTGTAAACCCAATTTTTGGGTCTTCAAATATTTGAATGATGAATTTAATCACACACTATCTACAATTGTACACTATCGCCTAACAATGATGGTGACCCAATTAGCATCCACTAAAAAGCAGACGAAATAAAAAATAAGTAAAATCATCTCTAATGACACACCACGTTGACCTTAAAGAAAGGGTCATACGTCAAGGAACAAATATATCCCATCCATTATTTTCTCTCTCACATGTCATAGCTAGCCCCCTACAATTAGGTTTGGAAAATGTCTTTGGTGTGATAAAATAAAACTAGTGGTCACTCCTAGAGGAGCAAGGTTACGTCATTAATGTGTCGGTAAGAATTGGACTGTAATGCAAGGTATCAATTTAATGCTTGTAATTTTGTAAAGTTACATAAAATGCAGTGGGCAAGATGATGGTGGTTGTGGGCGGAATGTATTATCAAATGCCAAATGACCAAATTTAGGTGTCTACACAAAATAACCAATGAAATACAATTACATTTTTACAATTTCCTATTTTAGAGACTTATTCATATCCATATGTTCTTTCTAGGTTTTGTAGGTACATTCTTGTTGCTTTAAGAGAATAATTTTTATATTCACTTATGAACATGAGTAGGTGAATGACTATTTATAGTTATAGGCATGAATAGGGTCAAATAGTTTGTATAGTGGGGCATGTGTTATTTATCGATGAGGAGGGTTACTTATTTTATGTGTACAATGTTTTTATACAAGAGGTGATTGAGGTTTTTATCATGTTTATTGGGTTAATTTTATTTTAAAAAGGAATATGGGAATGGGATGTCTAGTTATTTAAGTTTGGTTGTGCTGAGTATATGTAAGTTGGTTTGATGAGTCGTATTTATTTCATGAAGCTTGTAATTGAGATGGGAGGGGACTAAAATGGCATTTAATAATGAAGGTTGAGAGCTTTTCGTGTCTGTAAAGGAAATGGGCAGGGTTAGGTATGAGTAGTCACGTAAAGAAGGGTAAGTGGCGTAGTGTATGACTTGAGGATGGTAATTTACATTAGCGTACATTGGTATGAGAGGTGTTTTACAACACTTTTCTTTTGTGATTTATTGAGGTAGGTTGTTTGTGGGTGGGGTTTAGTAGAAAACATAGGTGGTTGTGGTAAATGTTGGAATCATACATAGAGGTGTAGCGATGTAGTAAAGGTAGAGTAAAAATACAAACCCTCATATTTTAGGTATTGCTTTGAATGAACTAAACATGTTTAGGTAAGATGATACTTTAGTGGGGTAGTTTTTGTTAGTTTAGAAATAAAAAGAGTTGGAAAACCATATACATTTTTTTGTGCACTCTGTACAGTTTCAGCTACGTACATGTGAAGGGGGGGAGTGGTTTACATTGGTGGTTGCTCGTTAGCCAAGGGGGTGGGGTTATAGTATGGTGTGTAGAATTGTTCGCTAAGGATGTGGGTGTTATCTTCACTTGCAATGGCTGCTTGTTGCAGTGTCTGTTGTGTTTGTTCTAATTTTTGTTGTGTTGCCCACATATAGGGTGACAAAAATTTGGCTACATATGGTCAACGGTAGTTTCAGTAGCATGTGGCAGGTTTCTTGTGCACCAATATCTCGGTCAGCAATTGTTTCTCAAAGCAATTTTTTGTACGTTGTGCTTACAAGTTTTTCAGGTGTTGTGCTCTCTGTGATTCTGACTAACATGTGGTGGTATGTTTTTGATATATATCTTATGTAAACAAATCTTATTAAAAAATGGGAATTTACAGGCATGAGAAAGAGGTAAGACGTGGTGTATAAGCTATGCAGACATGAAAAGTTTAGGAGCAAAGAAGACAAGGATTGCTTGAAGCAGTTTTATATAGAATAGACTAAAAACATTCGTAACACCAAACACGTTTTTCTCTCATCATCTCGATGAAAATTTTATGATCAAATATAAATTTGGTTATTTCATAGGGTGTTTCATATTTATTACGGAAATAGGGAATGTTGTGAGAAACTAAGTATTTGTTTGCTCTCATCAACTCATCTCAGATTCAGCATTGGGTAAAACTTGCTAGGGCTTGGAGACCTCAAATAGCATGTGCACTTCAACAAGATTACAGTTGTTGACATTAGAAATTTAAATTTGAATGTTTTGAATTTGTGTGACATGTCGATTAAAAATTTGATTGCCAAGTAATGACTAAGTGCATTTTTTTATATTTTTTGTACGTCGTTCGCATGTGTTCAGTATGCATACATATTTTGTATGTGTGAGAAATATACACTTTCTATTATTGTTTGATGGATGTCCATACCCTGTTGTAAAGCTGTCAATTTGAGGAGGCATATGGAAAAGGCATTTCTTTGAACAATGTCAAGATGTGAAGAAAATTATTTATCCTGCAACTAGTCCACATGCCTTGTGCTTTTGCATAGATTATATATAGTTAAAATTATAAAACTTAGTTATCTTATATAAACAAATATTATAAAAGGAAATGGGAATTTACAAGCATGAGAAGGAGCTAAGTCATCAAAAAATTTGATTTGACAGTCACTGATAATTTGAAATTCCAGGACTTTTTTTTCAATGTATAAGGCATGCAGAAATGAAAAGTTCAACAACAAAGAAGACAAGGATTGCTTGGAACTATTTTTATTGAATACACTAAAAACATGCATAACACCAAACATGTTTTGCTCGCATCAGCTCCAGGAAAATGTAATGGTCAAATATAAATTTTCTTATTTATGAGGGTTTTATATATTTATTTGAAAAATGGGGAATGCCCTAAAAAACTAAGTATTTGTTTGCTCTTATCAACTCGTCAGATTCGGCTTTATAAAAACTTGCAAGGGGTTGGAGACCTCAAATAGCATGTGTGCTGCTTCAAAATTGCACACACTGTTGACATAGATAGTTTAAATTTGAATGTTTTGAATTTTTGGATTAAGACGCCAGTTAGAAATTGATTGACAAGTAATGACAGAGTGAATTTGTTTACATTTTATGCATACAGTTTGCATGACCTCAGTACACATACATATTTTGTACATATGAGAAATATCTACTTTTTAAAAGGTATTTCTTTGAATAGTGTTAAGAGTTGACAAGAAAAGTAGGATATGTTGCAAGTGGGTGCAGTGAATAAGTTGTGCATGCTCAAGAGTGGGGAATGCACACCCAAGACGACAGGACTAAGGTGAATGACATGATAAGAGTGCATGACAAGTGTTGGAAGACTTCCTCTTGTCTACCCTCCATAATATACTGCCCTTAGACAATTGCATTGAGGCACAAACATGATTCTAATTTGACACAGTTCTACATGTTCAAAAAAAGCTAGTTGATACCTCTTCCCAAGTGATTTTTTTGGAAAACACCGCATAAAAATGAAATAGTCAGCAAATCCTAAATAAATACCAAGATAAAAATCAAATGGAGAAGTGGAAGAACAAACCAGCAAAGTAGGAAGAAACAAATTCATGCAAGGATATACACACAAAATAACTATATGTACATAACCTACATGTGTGGCAGTCTATGGCCGACTAAAAACATGCAAGTGGGAAGGAGGTTGGTGGTGGTGAAAGTGTGACAAACACCTCAAGCAATTGGGTGTTGTAGTGAAGGTCGAGTGCGGGGTAGAAACACACCTTCAACGTAATAAGTTTATATTAGAAGGTTCCATCACCCTTTATATATTAAAATTAAAATAAATAAATAAAATTTAAAGGGGACATTGTCACCTAAATTCACCGTGATATAAGGGAGTCAAATACACCATTACTTATGATTGAGATACTCAAATTGAAATTGGGATAAACCATGATATCTCACTATAAACATTAGATCTTAACCATGGGTCTATTGTAACAAAACATAGCCAAAATATTTCATCAACATAATGTAACCTAGAGACATGAATCCATTCCAATATCCATTACAATTATGGTTGAGGAAGGAACACCATTCCCTAGAAATTCCAAATTTTAATTTACAACACCGACTCTAACAACTGAAATGGAATTCTTTCGATCCTCAACAATCTCTCGAGCAACATTACCTAAAAGGCCAAAAGCATTTTCCTCCATTAGATGATGGGCGGGGAACTTGGATGCATCTACAAGGATAAGTCCACAACAAAAACATAGTCCCCTAAATAAACACAACCAAAACAAATGAAGGCTTGTAGATTATCAACTACCTCTATCAATTTTAGAAACAAGTATCTTGTTCATGGGAAGATGTCATAGATACAACTCTCGATATTCAACACCTAAAAATGGGAGATTTCTCGGGATGATGGTGATTGTCGGGGTTTCTAAACTCACTCATACATTTATCCTAAAAGGGTCCATCCAAGCACATGAGCCCTTGTAATCCACCACGTGTGTTGGCCTTTCACATAGGATTTCTCCCATGCTCTCACCCAAGGCACACTCGGTGTTCCAAGTCCCGTGTTGGTTCTAGGAATGGAATGTGCACCAAAATAATTGGTGTTAATAATATGATTGTATTTGTATATGCATATAGAGGAAATACCAATGAACTACCCTTTAAGCATGTCAAGAACTATATGTTTACACCCTAATTAGGTTTTACATGAAACCTAATTAATTCTTAGTGAATTAGTGCACTAAAGGATGTAAGGGTTAGAAACATGTGATTATTCTGATTAATTAACTTCCAACATTAATTACCAAAATCATAATAACACATTTATACTTGTAATTGATATGTTAAACAAGATACAAACTTGAAAATACAAAGGAATGAGTGCATTTAGCTAATTACATATGATTCTAGGAGGTTCTAGGAGGATGCACTATTAGAATAGGAAGATATGACCATGGAGATTCTTTATTCTAGAGACTATAACTAGAAACTAACATGGAGAAGGATTATACAACTCTGTCGGGACCATCATGCACGGTCTTGACCCTCCGTACGGTCTTGGACCTATATGGTTATATGCTTTGCAAATTCTTGAGATGGTTACTTGCCTAGAATTTTTTTCCCTATCAAACCCTAATTTACAATCATGATATGAAGCTTTTTGAATACTCTGATCATGATCTCAAATCCTAGTCATGAATGGGAAGTACTACAAAAAACATTATTGGGTTGTGGGAACCCCTATACACCGCCGATGTTAGCCGATCCGAAGAGGCCTCAAACTACATCACATTATCCAACTATAATGTGATATCGAATGATCGCAACTAGATTTGAAAACCACCATTGACAATGCTTGTGTTGAGTTGGATCTTTCTAAATTACTTGGAAAAGAGATTTTTGAGTGCTTGTAGATGACATATATTATTTTCTTAGCTAGTAATAAGATTAATATCTTTATAGGTTGTTACCAAAATGACTATAGATGTGTTATTGCAATATTTTTGGAGCCTTGAGTGCCTTTTTCAACTATTGGAAGTGAGTGTATCAATGTAGTTCCATAATATTTCCAAGTTAGCAAATGAGGTAGTGTTTACTTTCTTATATATAAGGTTCTATAGATGATTTATCTATGAAAGGTTGAACCAGAGAGATTACAAGACCCATCAAAGAATATGGAACTTGAATAAAAGTTGGAGGACATGTTAGTCCAAGACCATACAAGTCGACCATGACCAGATATAATAACCTGACCAAATTATACAACCTTGACTAGGGAAGGAAAACATACAATCTGAAGTTTGGAAGTTGTTACTTGATGTTTTGTCTATGGATTTTATGCATTTTGTTCTCAGAATTTGACAACATGTCAGTGTGCAAGGATAAACAAGATAAACAAGAAACCTTAGAATGTGCTAAGAAGGAATGAGAAGGTTGTATTTATCTTAGCAAGAGTGCATTATCAAAATTAGCAATGTCAAAGAGTGAATTTCTAAATTCAAGTGTCTACACTATATTAAAAACAAATTTGAAAAAGCAAACCATTTAGATTCACTTGCACAAAACTTTAGAGTGACCATTAATGGATTACATTCAATAGAGTTAAAGCCTTGTTTTCTATCAATTTACATACATCAATATACATAAACTATATTAAACACTAATGACAATGGTGATAAATAGAAC
Source organism: Taxus wallichiana var. yunnanensis (assembly GCA_018340775.1). Taxonomy (NCBI): domain Eukaryota; kingdom Viridiplantae; phylum Streptophyta; class Pinopsida; order Cupressales; family Taxaceae; genus Taxus; species Taxus wallichiana. The sequence continues at coordinate 420,516,774 of CM031234.1, read as the reverse complement.
CACAACAACTAAACAACCCACCAAATATGGTTCTTGATAGCCCATTTATAAATTCATTCAAAGTCAAGAACATGTATGTTCCCACCTTTGAAATAAATTGGTCACCATCACCGAGCTCATTGGTAGTTACATGGAGCTATCGGATAGGGAACACATTCAATAAAAATTCAATGGATAGGAATTTTCTCAATCCAAGCAAAGGGATGGATTCCATATCCCGTCATTTATGCCTATAGATCAAGAGATATGTTAGTGTCGCCAAACCTGTCATTCCTTATGCCATACAATTCCCCACTCCTTTCCTTGTCATATCTATTTTATTTTTCTCCCTTTTTTACTTTTTTAATTCAAAATTTTATAGGAATTTCATGTGGTATAATTAATTTACCTCTAGATTATTGCCTTATCTTTTTTTTCCTCTCTCCTTCACATGCACACATTGTATTCTCATGTGTGCTTTTATCAAAAACACCATGAGTGCACACCTCCTTCAAAAGTATTATGTGTGTGTTGCTAAACCATTTGATAAAATTATGTGGTCAACATCTTGCTGGAATAACTTGTTTTTGTCCCCGAAAAACCTTGGGTTTAATCTTTGAGAAACTCCAACGTTCTTTCCTGCACAATAACTTCAAATACATTTCAATTTAATCAAAGATACCCTTCATGCCTTTGACAATATGTGACAAGAGGGTCCCCACAATTACATTCTCTTCTCCTTTCTTTTCTTCCTCATGCATGATTTGAATATTCACAGAGAGCATGCCTATGGAATCCTATAAATATTCTTCATCCTCGATGACTTTCAAGATGATAACCTGAAGGTATGTTCATAGCGAGTTTCCTTGGTTTTGATCTATCCAAAGCAAATATTTTTACTTCACCACTCTTCTTCTTACGTTTGACTTTATTCTTAATCCGGACTACCTTTTTTAGAGGGCCTTATTTTTTAGAAATTACCTTTCACCAAATCCTATATAAAATCATCTAGGGCATGAACTACCTTAAGAACCTTTCATATCGTGATCACCTTCTTCCTCAACTATGTGAAGGTCTCATCACAAATAGTCATTTGGGCCTCTATTTACTTCTTCAATACCTCTCGTGGGGTCTTCTTACTCCTTGATTTATGTGCTTGCCAATACTTCACCTAGCACCAACTCAAGTTGATTCATGGTGTCATGTGCGTCTATCACCTTACTAGAGGTGAATCCTTTCTCCATGATCTTTACACACATGGATTGTGCACATGCTTATAATACCTTTAATTTTTCTACAATGGATTAATATCGCTTGGTCAACTGATAAATGTCGTGTACATTATTTTGTGCCACATATATGTTCTTGAGGTTTTATTGACACACCACTACATCCATCTTCATCAAGGAATTAGATGCATACTCCTCACTCAATCATTGGGCATTTATGTAGGTGATGATATTTTTTCCTATCATATTTATGGAATTACTCTATTCTAATACTGAGTCAAATACCTTAAAATGTAGCTCACCCACCAATCATTAAACTTGAAAGGAGACCTTCTTGTTTCTCCACCGTGAGGCTCCAAACCGACACATTTGGTTCCACATGAACAAATAATTCACATCCTCCCCCTTTTGATACATAACCCATGCCATTTTCAGGTTATTTTGGTGAAGGGGTCACGATGGGTTTTTGTTGGGGACTCAAATACAAAATGATTCCACTTTCCCCATGCCCAATATTACTTAAACTTTGTCCCCAAGCTCAGATTATGATCCTCTTAGGTTTATAGGATAATTTTTATGCCCATCCTCTTCCTCTATTCCTTCCTTTATTTTTGAATTCTCTTATCCATCTTCGCGGGGTCCTTCTTCTTCATGTAACTATATTATTTATGTGCATACTCATCGCACACTTATTATTTCTTAGTCTCTTCCTCCACAGAGGGGTTGCATCATGTTTTTGGTGCTTTATACGTAGGATATTTACTTCATGGCTTGCACATCCTTCATCATTTCCATAAAAATTTGATGTTTGTGCTTTGTGTTATCCTTGTGCACTTCACTACACATTTCCTTGGAATTGCCCCTTTTAGACTCTATAGTTCCCCTTCCTCTATTTCATGAATTATGGAACTTTGTGACTCACATGTTAGAGGTGATGTATATGATAGTGGGGAAGTTGGAGGAGTGAATGTAAAATAGGCTCGTAATATTCCCATCTCCATTGGGGACCTCATAACCTCCGAACTAGTTGTCATTGAGAAAGATAGAGGTGGTATAACTGGTTAGGGGATAGGTGGTGAATTTTTAGTATACCCTTAGTTGCATTAGAACTGTCTCTTAATTTAAATGGATGGGACCGGGCATTCTCAAACTCCCTTCAATAGTACTTTCTTTTTTTGGTTGGTCACCGGGATACATGCTTGAAGAGGTCATATTATTCCTTTGTTTTTGATGCAACTATGCAGATTGGTCATGTTCTTCCTCTAAACTTGGAAGGTCCCTGAGGCTCACACATCCCCTTAATAATTTTTTGAATCTTGTTAGCTAGTTTAACAATATTGTTGTTTGGAGTTTGTGTTGGTTTTATGGTTGTGCATGTGTAATTTTCAAGGTTTTCCCTGCTAGATCTAGCTAATTCTGAGAGTAAATTTGGAGGAAAGATAACTTTGGAGGTAGGTTCTTCATTTACAATTTTATAATTTTATTTTTCATTTAAAAGTACACATTTTATTGAAAAATTATTCTAGTTAGCCTTCCTATATTTTCCCCTTGTTTTCCTTACTCTCTTCATGTTCAACTCGTGAGCTCTTCCTAGCTCGGTGAGCTCCACCACTCAACTCGGTGATTTGAGTTACCTTGGTGAGTTGGATGCACCCTACATGGTTTTCATTGCTTTGATATGTGTTTTCTTGGCTCTTTGACATCGAAATTTGTGTGGTTTGGCTCATTTCTTTGCATTAGCGCTTGGTTTTGCCACCCATTTTTTGTTTTCTTTAGCTTAGCGAGTGTGTCTTTGACTTGCATCAAATTCTACATGCGAGCTGGTTATTTGAGTTTTGGTTCAATTTGTTCGTTGTTTGTTTGTATTGCATCATCCTATGCAAACATGTTCTGCCTTTCTCACCATCCCAACTAGGGCTTCCCTTGGCCGTGTTCGGTTCATCGACCCTAGTTCTAGCATTGAACCTTGGTCATTGAGTTTTGGGTTGGATCTTTTTACGCTCCAAACTATGCATTGGTTTCTCATCATTTCCCTACTTACATTGCATTTTCTCGACCACTGGTTCTTCACTTGCCTCCCATTATCTCACCGATATTACCGTCGATTAAGTCTCTAACCAATCAAGTATTGGAAGTACAATGGATTGAGAGGGGTAGGATGAATAAGTCCTTACAAACTTAAATCAATTTCATATTTTCTTACTCAATTCAAAACTAATTAATCATTCATTTATGTGTGCACAACATCAAAAACCATACATTCAAATAACCATGGAGAAGATAGATAACACCATAACACAAGATATAAGTGGGAAACCATCAAGGGGAAGAAAACCACTAAAACATTTATTTATATTACACATAACAAAGACTTAAGTGAATAATACACATCACAAGAGATTTCTTTAGTCAGGCACCAACCCCATAAGGAGCACCAACCCCTAAACTCTTGTTGATATTACTCACAATAAGATAATTGCATGAATAAGACTCATCACACAAGATTTTGTGAATCTATCATTGAAATATGATATGATGCAATGACTCGGCTAATGGTGATCACAAGATTCAGCTCCAAACTCCTTCAAACCCTTGCTCAAACCCTCATTCACCTAGCTCATTTTTTCTCTTTCCTTCTTCACTTGTCTTGGCCTCAAACACATGCACACAAACTTCTAAAAATTATTCAACCTTTCAAACACTCTCTCAACTTTCAAAATATTCCTTGACACACTGTAACACACATACACTCACATAGGTCGCACTTTTCCCTTCTTGTTCAACTAGTTTTAATTTAAACTTTAACTTCATTTTTATATGCATTTCATTTCACCAACACAAATGATATCGGTCCCATACCTTTTTTAAACAATGCATCATAAATACATCTCAAAAATTCATTACAATGTTCACATATGACCCATATAGGTCGGTCATGCCCAAAACCACTCAACTTGCACAAAACAGGCTCAAAACCCTATCACTAAGATGAGTAAAATCCACTCACACCAAAACCATGATTATTAAAGATCTAAAATTCATCATACATGTGTAATATATAATAAAAACATCATCCATGTTCATTAATTATCTTGTAAAAATCAAACATGTTGGCTAGATTTTCTGCATAGCATCACACCTAGGCAGTCATGAGATAAATCTCCCTCATTTAACCGGTGAGGCTCCCGTGTCAGATTTGTCAATAAAAATGTGTTTCTATCTATCAGGGGTTTTACTTTAACAACTTAGTTCATGAACCATAACTAAGAAGTTCTGCAGCAAGTAAGCAGCTGTTTAAGAAAGGAAAATTACAGAAGAAGGAAGTAAAGGAATTACAGAGAAGAAATGAGGAAGATGTGCATCCCAATTAGTAGATTGCAGAGCTAATTGCATGCACATAGAAGAAACTCAAATAGATTTGAACACACAGAATTATAAAGCAAAGGCAGCTCTAGATCTAGATCTAAAATAACACAAAGTCTATTAAGAGATCTAAGATTTAGAAGCAAGAAACAAAATACACCGTGACACAAAGTTCTCCGGAAACCTGCTTCTTTGTATTCCTCTGCAACAAGTGGCTCTCAGGGGTTCAGCACAAAGTCTAGAACACAAGATTGCTTCTTACAAATTCTGATCGATGATTAACCCGAAGGTTCTTCCTCTACTTATAGAATGTAGAGGGGCAATTACAAGCTGGAAGCTTTAGTTGAACTGACACATGTGGAAGTCGAAAAAGAAACAGCTGGCAATCTCCTTCCTGGAATTCCTCTTTGCGTGACATGTATGATTTGCAACTGAAAATAGAACCTTCTATTATGCACGTCCGCCACCTATCTCCAAGTAATTGACTTCTTCAAGTAATGGCTTTTAAACCAATCACTTAAGTTGTATAATTGAATTGATCGCTCAATTACTTTGTCGAAGGAAAGAAGAAGGAAGAGGAAAGCTGACTTTGTCGGAGGAAAGAAGAAGGAAGAGGAAAGCTAACTTTGTCTTTTTTCATGTCTGCATGCAGCTGATTCAAACTGGATCTGGAAACAAGCTAGAATTAGTTGGATCTTGAAGCGGCTGGATCTGGAAACAAGCTGGAATTGCAAGCAGTTGGAATTGGAAGCAAGCTGGATCTGGAAACAAGCTGGAATTGCAAGCAGTTGGAATTGGAAGCAAGCTGGAATTTTTCCTTCACATTGTCTTCTCTTTTATCCTTTGAAGCTTTTGCAGTTCTTCTGTTGTACATGCATCAGTGCAAGGTTGGCCGTAGATAACTCATCATCCTTATTTTTAATTGCATATGAGCAATTAAAAATTCTGGAAAGCACTCCGGATGAATGAAAATTCAATGAAAGCTTCAACTGGAAGATGAGAGCACATGCACCGGATCTTGGAAGGAATTTTCCACGCACTATCTTCTTCACGGGTTGCATTCAAAACAAGAGGATGAAGCCTTTGTGCCAGAAGCTTTTGCAACTATGAGATCTGGATCTGGATCTGCATATGGATCTGGATATAGATCTACACCTGCATAACAAACTTTGGCAACTGGGCTATGGATGGAAAAGCTGCAACTTGAATAATTCCACTGCTTTCAATCTGCACGCATGAGTGAAGTTTCTCCTGCTCTGGATCTGTCTATCAATTTAGCAAGAGGTTTCTTTTTCATCTTTCTTCGCCATAGCTTTGTCTATCTTTGTCTGAATGTCTTTTTCTTCTTATTTGACTGGAATTCTTCAATACTGGTGTAGATCTGGACAATTCTTCAGATTCGGAGGATATATGCAATGTATTGGACATTGATAAAAGCTCCTCTTCTTTTATAAAGCACCTGTAATGAATTCCTGCAATTTATTCAGACAAAAATGGCCACCGGGGTATGAATAGTGAATTTAAATTATAAAAATCTGCACTTTTCAAGCCTGCTGCCCCAAAAATTGGTGTCTAATTTGCACATAAAGAGAGCATGAATCCTTTCAATCAACACCTGAGCTCCTTTAACACCTGTGAAAACAATTGTGCAGACGAAGATGAACCTTTTCCAAAGCATGCGCCAAATCTGGAAGCTTTTATCCTTTGTTAGCACTTTGTCTGTGCAAAATCCTTCCTCTAATGGGGGCGCACTTTTTCTCCTTGCTACAATTCTTTACCTGTGTGTTGAATAATAAATCCATATGGCTGCCCATGCTTATATAACCTTCATAATTCTATAATTAATAATTGCCCTAACAATTAAAGGCAATTAATTAATTAAAAATCATGCTTTTCTCTTTTAAAAAATAGCATGTTTAAGGACAGCCATCCAATAAATTAAATTAATCCAATTTAATCCTCCACACTTCACTTCACTTAAGCTTCACAGTGTGCTTTGACCATAGCCACTGAAAATAGGAATTAATATAATCATTTAATACTTTAAAAGTATTAATTCCTTCTCAAAAGGGGCTGCATTAAATAAATTAAATTTATTTAATTTTAGAATTCTATTTCCAATTGATTTATTCCCCTTTGCTTTTGTTGACTTTTCCACAAGCCTGGGTGCCAAAATTGGGTGAATAAATATTAACAAATATTTATTTAATGCATTATTATTCACCCAAGGTGGGTCGCACTTTTTTGCATAATAGAATTCTATTTTTAAGAATTTCTGACAATGGGATTTTTTACCCTGCAAGGTAGGCACCACAATCCCATGATCCACTTAAGTGATTTGACTTTTGCAATGGGATTCTTTACCCTGCAAGGTAGGCACTAAAATCCCATGATTTCACTTAAGTCACTTTCCTTTTATTATATCATGGGAATTTTCACCCTGCAAGGTAGGCAATAAATTCCCACCTGCCTGCGGCCTCTATTTTTCCCACTGCAGCTTAAGTGACTTTTATAACACGGGAAAAAGTACCCTGCCAGGCAGGTATACAATTCCCATCCTGCCTGCGGCTTATGTTTTTCCCATCGCAGCTTAAATCCTTTGTTTTCCAAAAATGCGCCCATCCCCGCAGGGGCTTTCCTGTGCACGACTTCGCTTTTTCCCAGTGATCCAGACCTCGGATGATGACTTCCTCCGGGCAAAATGTGCGTGTATGTTTTCCAGCTGCTCCAGGCCAAAAATCGGGCTTACCCGGCGAAGGAGTTGTTCCGGAGAAATTTCACGAGAAAGCGAGCAGGACACCACAAAAACACGAAAAATTGCCAAAAGTTACATATAAAGCCCAAAACTTAGAATAAGTTAAAATCCTTCTGGTACATAGGAATAATAACATATCCGCTCATAACAGAGTTAAAACGGAGCGCAAATAGCCTCATACGGGGCTCAAAATAATTAAATACAAATTTCCCGCAGACAAATCCCGATGACAGAATAAAACAATTTTGGGCATCTGGGTATTTGGCGAAAAGGGCTAATATGGCTCTTTAGGATTATCTTGGTGCAATACAGGAACTTTCAGGCAATAAAAACAACAAATGACCCATTATTTTAAAAGTACGAAAAATTTTCGGATAGGGTAGTCACAGATTTCAGGGTGAAATCTGAGTGACACCAAAACAATTCATAACACAAGCCAAAAGGCTCATATCCTTCACCAAACAACCGCTTCTAGCACCCCGTCTTCACTTTTTGGACTCAATACTACCCAAAATCAACTAAAATATGGCATGTAGACAAGATATGGAATCCTCAAGACCTAAACATCACATCCATGCATTTTATAGCACTTGAAACATCCATGTGTTAGAACCACAACAACTTTCCTCTTCACCAAATCAAGTTGCCTAGAAAAGTAGTTTTGCAAACACAACTACAGTTTGTACCATTTATGTCACTTCCGAGACCTATAAAGGAATTAAATATGAACAAAATTCACCCCTATTCACTTTCTAGGTAATATAAAGCATAAAATAATCCATCTCAAGCCTCATTCACTTCATTCTTTCAGCCTAAGCAATCTTGTCCTCGAAAACCAACAATATTCTTCCTCATACAAATGACCGGATGAACATGCAATCTCATCTTCAAGAGACAAAACTTATACCACTTTAATTCTCTATGAATCCTATTTCCATAACATATTGGAACTCCTTCCAACTCTAAGTGGAAGGCTGTAAACCAAGACAATCTCTTAAAATTCTCAAACTACCCCAATATTGCCCTTTGACTAGTCTTCACAAATAGGGTGCAATTTTCCATTTAGATGCATCAAAATGACCTAAAACCACCATTTAAATAAATAAAAACTCCCGTGATAAAAAAAAAGTCCATTTCTTTTGTAACTCCTTTGGACAACCTTTTACCAAACTAAGCTTCTTCAGAAACACATCTGTTTGAGTGGGGTCCACTCATCACCAAAAACTATACCATACCTTTCTAGATCCTTGGAGGAGTCTTATACATCATCCAATCATAATAATAGCCCTAGAAATCAATTCTTGAAACTTATGAGCAATGTTTCTCATACCGCTTTTGAGCTAGGGTTTCAAACACAAAAAAAATAGTTTACCTTCTTAACATTTATTCATAAAATTGTGACAATGAAATGACCTCATTATTTTTTTGAAACCTTTTAGAATTGATTTATAAACATCTGTTAAATCCACAAGGTCCCATTTAAAGCACACAATTCAAGGTGAGCATCAGAAGGTGTAATTCGAGATGGAAATGACCTTCTTCTTAACCCTATTTCACTAAAAATCACATAACTTTGAAATACACATCATGGAAAAGGCTGAATTTTTTCCCACAACATCATGAAACACCCTAATCACATATAATCATAATAATGTCATAAATAGGTATCCATCTCTCCAGCATCAAAACTTGCATGACTAGCCCAATGGGTTTTACATGGTTTAGGCTAGAGCCAACTGAAACAACATCATAACTCAACATAAAAATATCCAAAATGTCCTTTCATACCTAGAATGACAAATCTAATACCCCCGAATATGCATCCATGATCTCACTTGGCTCCACAACTCAACCTCATGCCTCCAAACACCTAGACCTAGTCTAGATGAACACCTAAATCTTGGTCTTTATCAATGTATATCTTCACCCTAAATTTCATGTGAGTGCCTAAAAACTCCCCAAACATGCTCTCCATTTTTTCCAAATACTCCTCAAGCTATCAAGAAGCTTTATCCATCATACACCATCACCTAGGCTAGTTAGGTCACTTGACAAGGCTTTTTTAGAACAAAAATCTCACCTGAATCAACTCATGAAACCATGAACATATGTGAAATACTATATCATCTATCTATTGAGCCTCCTCTGCCACTTCACCATTATCCTCTTTTTCATTAATTATCTTTTACATCAATGACAACACCTAAGAACACAACATGCCAACAATCTCCCCTTTATCATTGATGGAAAACCTTTTGAACTTCTCCCCCTTTTTACATTAATGATAAAAATACATACTTGTACCAACTGATCTCCACCTTTCTCAAATTTATAGGGTCATCTCTTTTTATAAACATCAACCAAAGTCTTCAAATTATGCACACACACACACACACACACACACACACACACATGTTTTTCTTCATCTTGACCTGATTTGACCACCTTTCATAGCTTGAAATAATTGAGCTCCCCCTGGGAAAGAGCATACACAACATCCATACATGCTAAAAATTATAAACCAAGGCTAAAAACATCATACATACCTTATTCTTTCCTTATCTCATCTTGTTTTCTCAAACTAGGCTTATCTCCTCCATAGCTTGACTTTACACAACTCTTAGGACTAAGTTCCCAAAATTGATCCTTCAGTGCATTATTAACCAAATTTGTCTTGTTATAGGAGACCATACATACCATGACACAACTACTCATCATTCCCCTAGACTCATACCATCCCATTATAGTATAAAGAACAAAAATGGAGCTCCTTACCTTGCATACAAGTCATAGAAACAACTCAAACACTTGACCCAACCTTGAAGCACTTTCTTAGTCATTTCAACCTCAAAAACATAATACCTTAAACTTCTTGAGTTAAGAAACCATCTACCTTTGGAATGGACTTGAATTTCATCAATCACCTTGCCTTACATACCTTCTAGACATCTTAAACTTCTACTAGAGAAGAAACTCAAGCTCCCCTATCTTAGTGAGCTAATCAAACCTATAACATACCATATTTTGACTACCATGAACCTATAACATCTTATCAAGAAACAATCCAACACACTAGAAGAAAAGAATCAACCAAGTAGATCTTGCATTACTCTTAACTTTGCCCAAGCACTTTTCATGTCACCTTTCTCATGATCTTGAGCACAAAAACTTTCTCCCCTTACCTTAGACACCACCTACATAGACCCATAGGTTACCTTTTTCACTTTTTTCCCAATCATTTTACCCTAGTAACTAGTAATATTTTCATGAAATCATCATTACAAGACTGTTAAGAAGCCTTCTTCACATCTTAAGAGAAATAGGTCTTCATATACACTTATGGCCTGATGGAAGAGTGACACCAACTCCCCCTCAACCTATGTCATCATACTAATACCTCCAACACTCATATATGCAAGCTTGACATATTACACAACAACTTAGATACCAATTTTATAACCTATTAGAAAAGTAAGACATTCACAACACAAAAACAACGAATAAGCAATAAAATATCAATAAAAAATAAAAAAGAGCAAGAGCACCCAACGGACTCAAACAAATTCCTTTCAGACTTGATATTTACACCATTTAAACTTGTCTCACTGTCAACAAGATGATACAATACTTTCATTAACCAAAGCATATATTTTTTACCCATGATGCCTCTCTATAATCCTATGTAATCCTTCCATAATATGCAACATTTCATTATGAGCATTGTCATCCCATATTGACAGCTGTAGACATACTTTCTGATACTACTTGGACTCAACATGAATGATACACAACACATCATTACTTAACCATCAACCAAATACACTTGACTCTACCTTTTACAATCATAAGAACCAAGACTACACTTCCCATGACATCATACCATGATACATACACAAGAGATGAATTTTTTGTCGGACCAATAAAAATCTTATATTCAGACCCAGATTGATAACTTGGCCTTCATATTAGACAATAGTAACACTTCTTGATCTTTTAGACAACTTGATGAATATATTTGACATATATGACTAGAGACTGAAATCATTACGAACACACTTTCAAAGTCACCAAAATCTTTGATAATATGACACCAACATGGAATCTTAGACCATTTGACAACATTCACCTAGCATGAACAAACTTTAAACTTGAATATCATGACTTGTTTCATTGAAAACTCATAACATTATTATCATACTTCATACCCATATACTTTGAATTAGAAAGGTGATATAGAGGTAGACCATAACAATCATCCATGAAAGACTAAGTAAAGGCATCATAAAGACCTCACATTATCAAGATGAGACAAAACATAGATACTTGAGCATAACCACACATCCTATGACTAAAGCAACAAAAGAGACTACTAACATACCTTGTCTAAAGAGAAACAATACATCAATACCTCATAATAATCAGCTCCCCCTCTTCTCAATGCTTCATATGAACCATTATACCTCTAAGAAGCCTAGTATAGGTATGACACATCTTGATCAATCTATAATAGAGACATAAAGAGATCCCAAGCCACTCTTAGATACCTAAAAACACCTCACTTTTCATTTTTTTTATCAACATTCTATTATACACCTTGTCTACATCCAAACTATCTCTTGGTATGAGACCATAATTGACTCTTCTAGGTTCCCATGACTCATTTTTCCATGCATCCTGCACATTAGGAATTTTACTCTAGGTTCCTTCCTTTCCCTTTAGGCCCATAACAATCCGTAGAAATATTTCCATACTCTTTACAATTGAAACACACAACTGAGATGTTGCCTTTGTAGCCTTCATTATTCTAATACTTATTTGAGGATTCATACAAGCAATCCTTACAACATGATCTTTCTCATGATAGTTATAATATACACATTCTTAGCTTGATCAATTTTATCATCCCTCCATGGATGATCATCTCTAGAAAAACTTCTACAATCCTTTTCCCTATGACCAAATCCATTACAAGTAAAGCACTAACCATTAAAATATCTCTCATACCTTGAAGCATTAGGCTGCCTAACTGATTTTGTCTTCACATTGTATTTAGTGGAGTTCTCCTTCTTTCTTTGAAACTTGGTATTCTTCATGCTTATTTCTTAGAACACTATCATATTGCATATTATATTTCCCTTGAGGTCATCATTAAACCCCAAACCTACTCTATCACTGTTGATCTTTTTTTTCCAAGAAGACCATCAAGATCCTTGGTGCTCTTTTCTCAAATTTATGAAAGGATTTAGCCTTCTTATCAACCTCTAACAACTCTTCCCTTAAAAACTCTATATCCTCTTCAAATTTTGAGCACATTTACTCTTTGTCATGTAAACTTGAAACTTAGAACTTTACCATTTCTTCTAGCAATCTAATTGACTCATTTATCTTGCTTGTTTCAAACTTATGATTCTCTTCTAGATCATGAACCTTATCTTCATATCCTTTGATTTTAGATCTCAACTCCTTGTTCTTATTTTCAGCATGCCTTAACTCATTTTGAATACATTCTAGATCATCTTCAACATCATATTATTCTTCCTCAGAATCTCTATTATGTAACCTGATATGAAATCACCTAATAATGAATAACCATAACTAGAGATCTCATGACATCTTTAGTCATGAAAAACACCTCATTTCCAACATATTCATGATCAAATTCAGCCTCAGAATCTGAAAACCCACTACTAAATATAGACAAGTAATCCTCTTCATTTGTATAAAAGATATTCTTCTTGTTGTCAAACTTCTTAAATATTTTCTTTCTCTTATCATACTTATTATAATTCTTGTCATGATCTCTATCATGATCATGTTCATCATGATCTTCCTTCTTGTTCTTATGATGAGGACAATTGATAGAAAAATTTCCTACTTTACCACATTTGAAACATTTATAAGGAATCTTACCTTTGTATTTTCTAGATCCAACCTTCAATCTTATAGAAAGCATTGCAAATAGTTCTTCATCTTCAAACTCAACAGCATCATCAACCTCCTTGGTCTTCTTGCCCTTAGTATTCATTTTAGATCTGAAAGAAACCTCTTTCTTAATTGGTTTGGAGTCAAAAACTCTCATTTCATATGCAGTCAAAGTCCCATGCAACTCATCCATCTTTAAAGTAGTCAAATCCTTGGTTCTTCAATAGCAGATACTTTGGAATCAAACTTAGGAGTTAGGGATTCTCAAAACCTTTTGAATACAACTTATTCTTTCACATCTTCTCCTAAACCTTTCATGGTGTTGACAATCTTGTCAACCCTAAGAAAATATGAAACAATAGACTCATCATCATTCATCTTAAGACTTTCAAACTGATTTCTAAAAGTCTAAATCTTAGCTATCTTTACCTTTGTGTCTCCTTCATATAGGACCTAAAGTTTCTCCCATGCTTCTTTTGTTGATTTGAAATGCATTACCTTTACCATCTCAGATTCCCTAGACCACACAAGATAGCATTCAAATCATTTGAATTTTCACTACATGCCTTCTTATATACATTACTAGTTGGTGGAGTAACAGGAACAATATAACCATCCTCCATAGCTTTCCAAATATCAAACCCTAGGGACATGATATGAGTCTTCATCCTCAACCTCCAAAAATCATAATTCACACCATCAAACAATGGTTCCTTGCTAGTAGAAAACCACTCTGCTAACTCACCATTTTTTTCTTCAAAGGATCTCCTTTCAAGTGATCAAACTTCTCCAAAAGGACCTACTTATGATACCAATTATTGGAAGCACAATGGACTGAGATGGGGGTGAATCAGTCCTTATAAACTTAAATCAATTTCATATTTTCTTACTCAATTCAAAACCAATTAACCATTCATTTATGTGTGCACAAAAACATAAACCATACATTCACATAACCATGAAGAAGAGAGACAACACCATAACACAAGATATACGTGGGAACCCCTTAAGGGGAGTAAAATCCAATGAAAACTTTGTTGATATTACACAAAACAAATACTCAAATGAATATTACACATCACAAGATATTTCTTTAGTGAGGCACCAACCCCACAAGGAGCACCAACCCATAAACCTATAGATACTAAATCATGCACTTTGGGTAATTATTTATTCATGGTCTCATATTACTATTCATGTGGTTTTTGAGTTAAATAGGGTACTTATTAACCAATGTATTTGGCCATTTTACTTTTCTTTCTGTCATTACTTTTGGTATTTAACTCATATTTTCCCAATCGGATTTGTCACAATGTATTTGTCCTACTTGATTGGGGCACCCAGTGCCCTAATCCCCTCGGGGTTCCCTGATCCTCTTTACACTTTGTACTCTTATCTTTTGGGCATTTTCTAGTCGTTTGAGCTTTCTATATTTTTAGTGGTCAGCCTTTTTGGGGTTAATTACGAAATTAGAATAAGATAACCATATAAATATAAATTTATGAGACCATAATGAGGGACCAAGCACTAAGCACTACTACCATCACCTAAGGTTACATCCATCAAAGGCTTTTATTTCTCCATCACAAGGGACAAAAATTGGCTCATCTACATCACACTTCATAGGAGGGGAGTTCATTCTATTCCATACACCATTTACTTATATTCTACATCTAGTTATTTCTTGCTACTCACAAAGTGTGACTGGAACAAGAGCACCTAGGGAATGATTTTCACATGCACACCTAGAACTACATTGGGTTTGAGATGGAGTGCATCACTGAGTGATAAGTCCATCCATTTGGAAGCTGATGACAGTTTGACCCTTCATATGCATCTTTCTTTTTAGGGTTTTGATGTTTTTGGGTTTTACAGGTATTTCTTCCATCTCGATTTGTAGCGACATCTAACAAAGTTTAGCGACATACACGCGACAAGAAGTGAACACAAGAAATCATTCATTGACACCTTAGAAAAGGTTTCTTGGTCATTTATACAAACCGGGCGTCCAAATTTCAGACCAAGGCACCCTAGGCATCCTTATCCTTCTCCAGGAATCCCATTCTATCCAGACAGTCCAGATCTACACTTTCTCGAGCTTCTATGCAATCGTTTCCTCCTCATGTTCAATCGGTATCCTTTGTGACAAATTCCTAAGGCATCTCCAAATCATCTAAGGCCTTTCTAACCCTCTTTGTATTTAAGGTTTCACAATTTATTTCTTAGGTTGTTTGGGTCTATTTCAGTATTTATTTATCTATTGTTTACTACTTCTATAACATCTAGATTAGACTACAAAATCTCCATTTTAGTTTAATCATTTTGGTGAACCCATCCCTCGACTCCACCTTCCATCTAGGGTTATTTCTTTTCTTACTATGGCTCAATCTTATGGTGATTTTACCAAAGCACATCTTAAATCCCTTAATGATCATATTTTTGAACATCCCCAAGATCTAGACTTGCTTTTACACAATACTTGTGGAGAAGCTACTAATTTGGCGAAGCTTACCACTTCTACGGCCATCTCTACTTCCATTTTTACTCAACCACTTGCTTCTACTCTTCCACCTATTTCTACCATCCCCATTTTTATTACTACTCCTACCAATCATTTCACACCATGTCTCTTCTCTCATACACAAAAATTTTCCTCTGTTGGCACTCAAGATTTATCCTCCCTCTATTAGGACCTTCAAGCACAAATTCATCAGTTACAACAGGCTACTTCTCGTGCATCTCCATATTTGGATTCCACTTTATTATTGCATACTCCATTCACACCTACCATCTCCACTTATCCACTTCCTCCTAGTTTTTTCACCCCTAAGATTCCCATTTTTAATGGGCATGGTGACCCACAAGAGAATCTCATATCATTCCACGTAGTTTGTCTTAATTTTTGGATGATCATATTCTTTTGGCTAAGCTCTTTCCCCATAGTCTCCATGATTATGCAATGTGTTGGTTTTATGACCTACATGTCCATTTGGTAACCTCTTTCATGCATCTAGCTGATGCTTTTCTCACTCACTTCTCTATCAACATCGGCTCTAAGATCTCTTATGCCCAACTTGCACAACTCAAATAGGGATCTAATGAACACTTAGCGGACTATGTCTTGTGTTACAAAAACTTAGCTAAGATGTCCAATATGCTTACGGATTCTGAGCTTTAGGACTTATTCATTTAGAGTCTCTTACCACCTCTTCAGGAGAGTGTTCTCTTTGATACCTCTCCTTCATTCAACCAACTCTATCATACTCTTAAGATTCGTGAAACCAAGATTCTATCCATAGGAAATCTTAAGTATCAAGAACAATCATTTCCATCCGTTCTCTTTCAAAAAAAAAGACAACATGCAAGACATATACAAATAAAGAAAACAATGCCAAAATCACTTTCAAAGCAGTCATTACTACTAAAGAGATTCAATCACAACCACCTCAGCATCCATTCACTAAATTTCCTATGGCCCCACATCTTATCTTGTAGCAACTTCTTGAGAGAAATCTTATTACACCCCTAGAATTATGATGATGAGAAATTTTGATGCGACTATCATAGATGTGTGGGACACTCTACGAATCAATGTTTCAAGATCCGCACCATCATCCAAGATATTATTGATAATAACAAGCTCGAGTTTCCAACATCTACATAATTTAAACCAGTCATGAAAATCATAAACTCAAACTATCTAATAACTCGATTCCACAACATGAGAAGAAATCAGTTGAATCTTTAGCTAATTATTCATATCACGCAGTTCCTTCTCGCATCTGGGGCCCTTGAATTTTTAGTTGCACATACTGACACTTCTCCACCGATCATATCCTTCTCTATGACCATGATTATCATGTGAATTTCACATCTAATCACTTACATATCAATGCATCTATTGGCTTGGTCTTTATCAATAATACTAAGGTTGATCCATCTTGGCCCATTAGCACATGCTCTATTCCACTTCTCATCGTTATTAGTTATCCACTATCACAAATTTCATATCCAATGAACAATTCATATGGTGTTGTCAAACTTCATGTTACGGTAGGTCCTCTTACTATGCTTGTACCCTTCCGGTCATACAAGAAATCAACATTGTGACATACTTTTAGGTCTAAACTAGATTCGTAGGTCTAATTCCATCATCTCTATGAATCATTTACACCTAAAATTCATACATAACAATCAAGTTATTTCTATCAACAGTTTCCCTCCATCTACTCCATGGTTGTCATCTCCTCAAGCACTAGTTAATGCATATCCTACTTCATCTAGTACATCACAATCCATGTTACTTAAAGCGTAATCTACTCCTAGTTCACCAACTCACACGTAATCTACGTGACCTCACCGCTCTGCTAGTCCTACACATCAGCATAGGCCCATTCCTAGGATAGTTACTGCATCTCAGTGTAAATCACCTCCTCGCTTTATTCCACGTCGCTTTTTTTTAACATCGCATGCGGCCTTGCATAGATCTCCATCACCTCTCGTGCTCATATTCTCATCGGTCTCCATAACTTACTCATTTTATTGCGCCTACGTGATCATCATATATTCATCCATCACATGCACATAGACTTCACTCACTTGTGTAATGTCTATCTACTATACCACCACTATTAGCACATGGTCATACACTTTCATCACCACCTGCATCAGATGAGGAACCTTCATCCTTCACTGTCATTGGTTAGTTCATTCACTCACACACACTTATGGGGAATAGTATTCACACATTCCCCCATATTCACTTCAACACACCTCCAAAATTTGGGTTAATTATGAAATTAGAATAAGATAACCATATAAATATAAAGTTATGAGACCATAATGAGGGACCAAGCACTAGGCACTACTACCATCACCTAAGGTTGCATCCATCAAAGGCTTCTATTGATCCATTTGCATCCATCTAGATCCATCACAAGGGAAAAAGGATGGTTCATCTACATCAAACTTTATAGAAGGGTAGGTCATTCTATTACATGCACCATTTACTTACTTTCTACATCGATTTATTTCTTTCTTATCACAAAGTGCGGTGGCACAAGAGCACATAGGAACGATTTTCACACACACCTAGAACTACATTAGGTATGAGATGTAGTGCAACACTCAATGATAATTCCATCCATTTGGAAGCCGAGGGAAGTCCGACCCCTTCATATGAAACTTTTTTTAGTTTTTATTCTTTTTTGGGGTTTTGTAAGTATTTTTTCCTTACGATTTGCGGTGACATCCAGGAAGTTCGGTGACATTCACGCGACAAGAAGCGAACACATATGATCATTCAGTGAAACCTTAGAGGAGGTTTCTTGGTCATTTCCATAGACCATGGATCCAATATTTTAGACCAAGTTTCCGCATGTTCCCCTATCCTTCTCCAAGTGCCCTAGTTTGGCAATGGGGCATAATCCAGATCTACACTTTCTCGATCTCTTGTGCAGTCGTTTCCTCCTCAAGTTCTCTTGGTATCCTTTACGACACAGTCCTACAACATCTCAAAATAAACTAAGGCATTTCTAACCCTCTTTTTCTTTACTGTTTCACATTTTATTTCTTAGGTTGTTTAGGTCTATTTCAAAATTTATTTATCTCGGTGTTTGTTGCTTCTATAACATCTATATTAGACTCCAAAATCTCCATTTTAGTTTAATCAGAACCCTTATTGATATTAATCATAAAAAGAGACTTTCATGAATTTAACTCATCACACAAGGTTTTGATTAATATATCACTGAAGATGTTCTTCAATGACTCGAGTTGATGGTGATCTTAAGATTTGACTCCAAACTCCTTCAAACCCTTGCTCAAACCCTCATTCACCTAGCTCACTTTTTCTCTTTCCTTCTTCACCTGTCTTGGCATAAAACACATGTGCACACACTTAAAAAAACTTCAACTTATAAAAACTCTCTCAAATCTCAAAACATTCCTTCATACCTGTAACACACACTTACATAGGTCACACTTTTTCCTTCTTGCTCAACTAGTTCAAACTTAAACTTTAACTTCTCTTTTATATGCATTTCATTTCGAAATAAAAATTAGGTCAGTCCCACAACTTTGGTTTGAAAAATTCATCATGAATAAATCCCAAAACATTCATTACAACATTCACATATGACCAATATAGGTCATCCATGCCCAAAACCACTCAACTTGCACAAAACATGCTCAAAACCCTATCACTAGGATGAGTAAAATCCACTCACACCAAAACCATGATTAGTTAATCTATATAATTAATAACACATGTAATATAACATAAAAACATCATCCATGATCATTAATTATCTTGGACTAGTCAAATAATTCATAACACAAGCCAAAAGGCTCATATCCTTCACCAAACAGCTACTTTTAGCACCTTTTCTTCACCTTTGGGCCTCAAACCACCCAAGGTGAACTAAAATATGGAATGTATACACTATATGGAATCCTCGAGACTTGTACATCACATCCATTCATGTAAGAGCTCTTAAAATATCCATGTGTTCAAACCACACCAACTTTCCTCTTCACCAAATCAATCTACCCGAGAAAGCAATTTTACTAAAAATTGGTTTACATCCTTTATGCCACTTCCAAGACATACAAATGCCTTAAATAGGAAAATAATTCATCCTTCTTAATTTTATAAGTGATATAAAGTATAATATAAACCATCTCAAGTGTTATTCACTTCATTCTTTCGACTAAGCAATCTTGTCTGGAAAACCAACAATCCTCTTCCTCAAGAGCTAACTCGGATTACCCATAAAAATCATCTTTAAGAGACAAAAGTTATACCACTGTAAATATCTCTTAATCTTAATTCCATATAATATTATAACTCCTTCCAACTCCAAGTGGAAGGCCTTCAACCAAGACCATCTCTGCAAACCGCTTAGAAGCGCCCCAAAACTACCCTTTGACTAGTCTTCATAAAACACTTTTTCCATTTTATGCATCACTATGACCTAAAACCACTATGTAAATCAAGAAAAAATCTCATACCAAAAACAATTTCCTTTTATTTTGCAACTCCTTTAGACAACCTTGTACCAAATTTAGCTTCTTAAAAAAACATATTTGAGTGGGATCCACTCATCACCACAAAATCTACCATAACTTTCTCGGAACACTGGAGGATTCTTATACATCATCCAGCCATCATACTAGCACTAGTAATTAATTCTATACTTATGAGCAATATATCTCCTACCGCTTTTGATCTAGGGTTTCAAACACACAAAACATAGTTTACCTTCTTAACATTTGTTCATAAAAATGTGATGATGAAATGACCTCATTATTTTTGTGAAACCTTCTAGACTCAATTTATAAACATCCTTGAAATCCACAAGGTCCCATGCAAAGAACACAATTCAAGGTGAGCATCAGAAGGTGTAATTCAAGCTGGAAATGACCTTCTTCTTAACCCTATTTCACTAAAATTGATATAACTTGTAAAATAAACATCATGGAATCCTGAAAATTTTTCCATAACATCATGAAACACCCTACTCACATATCCAATCATCATAATGTTACAGATAGGTATCCATCTCTCTAGCCACTAGGACTTGTATGACTAGCCCTAAAGGTTTGGCATAGTTTAGGCTAGGGTCAAATGAAAAAACATCATAACTTAACATAAAACATCTCCAAAAGGTCATATCATACCTGGAAAAATATATATGACACCCCTACATGCATCCATGAGCTCACTTGGCTCCACAACTCAACCTCATGCCTCCAAGTACCTAGGCCTAGTCTAGATAAACATCTGAATCTTGGTCTTCAACATGTACCTACATCTTGAACCTCATGTGAGTGCATAAACACTCCAAAACATAATCTCCATGCTTCTAAACTACTCCTCAAGCTATCAAGAAGCTACAACCATCATACACCATCACTTAAGCTAGCTAGGTCACCTGACAAGGCTTGTTAGAACAAGCCAGTCTCACTTAATCAACTCATGCAACCATGAACATATTTGAAAAAATATATCCACCTACGAAGCCTCCTTTGCCACTTCACCATCATCCTCTTTATAATTAATGGGATTTTACATCAATGACAATACCTATAACACAACATTCCAACATTGAGGTTTTCTCTTTTGCCTCAAATCTCACCTCTCCAACTCGCTTGCCAAATGATCCTCTCCTTCTCGGGTCTAATGGTTATCCACTTAGAAAAAAATTCCAACCTTATCCTATTGGCTCCGCATGACTTCGCTAACATGGATCACTTGATCCATTCACCATCCCACAGCCATTTCAACCCTCTATCATACTTGCCCAACTTTCCACTTTGAATCATTTGCATGATCCGATCTTCCTCGAGCTTTTCACTCACATCGAACCCCCAACACTTGGTCCAACTCCAATGAGTCACCTAATTGACTATGTCCTCTTTTTTTAAAAACATTGGCTGCCTTTCTTTTTTAAACATTGATTAATTTAATATTCAAAGAGGTGTTTGTATTTTTAAAAGCTAGGTCTTATATTATGTTAAGATCTAATATTAAAAGGGGGTGCTAATTATTAGGAGGTAAGGTAATTTTAAAGGGGGTTAATATTAATCAAAGGTGATCAATTTAGAGTCTTGGGTAGTTTAATTAATCTTAGGAGCTTTATTAAATCTATTAGTGGTTAGGGTAATCATTTTTAACATTATTATCATTTTTAAAAACCCTTTTAATCTTTAAAACTAAGTTATTTGGGAAACTAAAGTGCATTTTCTAGTGTTACCAAACAATTTTTCTACTAATTTTTTTGGAGTGTGTAGTGCCTCTCTTAGCATTTTTACGCGCTTCCGAGAGTGTTTTCGGCATCCTAGAGGTCCCCTGGACTCGTCTTGAGCCCATTTTGCATTATATCAACCTTTTTATTACTTGTGGACTTGTGAGCATGTCCACCAAAATCTTGTAAAAAGGGGGGTTTCTACTGCGATGTGAGACACTTTTTCTCACATAGGACCGTGTTCTCAACCCTTCTCTTGTTTTTAACTCTTTTTGTGCTTGTTTATGATGATGAATGTCGTGATCGCTCAAACTTGATTGTGGTCTCCACACTTGCACATTATTATGTTGATTTCAATATGACGGCCACTTATTTCATGATGCACATTCACACTTGATTGTATCCAACACACTAAACTATAAAGTGTCAAAATTATGGGGTGATAATATTGTTCTGGGGTGGTTGTGTTTCTTTGTATTTATTTCTACATTCCTCCCTTCTCTCTCTTTGCAATGGATGTTCTTTCAATTCCTTTGCTCATGATGTTCCAATTTTTTTAATTAAGATCGAAATTGGTAATGAATCTAAGGGGTAAAGGGTTATTTTACATCACTATGGGAGTTGAGACTGAACCTAATGATGAGCCCAAAAATTTAAGTGGTTGAATTGATGTGATGAATCCTTAGGTATTATTTGTATATTTATTTCTCCTGACTTTCTCTTCCACATTGAGTCTTATAAAACACCTAATGAAGTTTGGAAAATGTTAGATACTATGTTCAGACAACAAGATGACATGAGAGTGTATGAGTTGGAAAACGAACTACTAGGATTAAATCCTAGTGACTTTGAAAACCTACAGGCCTTCTTCTCAAATTTCATCCACACTAGATTGCTTCTAAAGGAATGTAAAGTTGAGAAGAAATATTCCTAGTTGATCTTTTAATTCTTTCTAAGTTAGGTCCCGAATACTGTCTTCATTTCAAATTTCCACACTATGAAAGTTACTCTGGGAAGTACTTGGAAAATTCCCTCATTTGACAATTTTTCATCCCAACTCATTCGAGAATAGGAAAAAATCATTCAAATGGGGACTCTCAAATCCAAGTCACATTCTCTTGTAGTAAGTACTGGTAAGGGAAAGAATACTGAAAATAAGAAAGAGAAAAATGACCAACCGAATAATGAAACCAAGACCAACCAAGCCCAAACCAAACCTAACACGAATGCTTCTACTTGAGCCTAAAGTGAAGAAGGAAAAGTGTAAGTGTTCCTATTGCAAGAAGACTGACCATGAAGAGCATCAGTGTATGAGAAAACAAATCGATCACCTAACTCATTTACTTGAGAAAAATCACATAGGTGTTTCTGAGTGCATCAAATAAAATGATCGAAAGCGGAGTCTTCCACTAAAAAGAGTCTAACTCGAGAAGAAGAAAGAAAGGGTCCTTGTAGATAATTTTTTCCTTCATTCACTTGGATTATCAATTTTGGTGCCTCGCACCACATGGATTCTTTACATGTTTAGTTCTCCAACATCAAACCATGTGGCACGTTCCAAATCACATTGGGTGATGATATTACGGTGTCGGTTTCCGGTAGTGGATCGATAGAGATGAACGGTGGATCATTTAACCAAGTGTTGAGTGTTCCTAATCTCTCTACAAATATCCTATTAGTTTACCAAATCACTTGCCTTGGTGAAGGAATGCAAGTGGAATTTGGTCCTAACTCAGTGATTATTCATGAGCTTCACTCTGACACTACCGTAGATGAGTGCAAGGAAGATCACCATTTACGGTTGTATACCTTATCTCACTTTACTTTGATTCGATGCCCGCTACCTTTCTCACTCATGCAGATGAGGTTATTAAGCTATGACATGAGTGTTTTGGCCATCTTAACTATCATTACCTTGAAAAATTAAGCTAAAATGAAATGGTCAATGGGTTACCCCGCATCATATTTTCTAAGGTTCTTTGTGAGGGTTGTGCCTCAAGAAGTAAAGCCCTGAAAAAAAAATTGACAAAGGAAAATCCTAGAGAACTACTTGTCTTTTGGATCTTGTTCATAGTGAAATTTCTAAACCTTTCCCGTCTCCTTCATTTACTAGAGATATTTACATTATAACCTTCATTGATGACTTTTCGCATTATGCTCGGGTGTATTTCTTAAGATAAAGTATGAAGTTTTTGATCAATTATGGTACTTTAAGTTAAGGCTATTCTTTGAGAAACAAGCTGATATGTATATCAAGGTTATTCAAACTGACAATGTAGGTGATTATGTGAGCAATAGGTTCGAATATTTTTGTACCTATAAAGGGATTGCTTTGCTTAGTGTAGAGTTTCTTACACCCTTTGTAAAATGGAGTTGTGGAAAGAAAGAACCGAATGCTTAAGGAGATGGCCACTTGTATGGTTCAATCAAAATATCTTCCTCCACAATATTGGGCTGAAGTAGTGAATTATGCTTGCTATATTGAACTGTGTTCCACAAAAGGCCATAAGAGGGATGACATGATTTGAATCTTGGTTTAGACATAATCTTGATGTCAAGCACTTTGGCATCTTTGTATCTAATTTTATGGCCCAAATTCCCAAAAAGAAACGCAAGGCTTTGGAACCACAGTCCAGACCTTGTATTTTTGTAGGGTATCCTGATGGCGTGAAGGGATATATATTTTTGAAGCCTACTACTCATTGGATTTATATAGAGAGAAGTGTGAAATTCGATGAGTCATATTTGACTTCTACTTCTCCACCCTTTGAGGTCCTTATGCTCTCTGATTTTTAATCTAACTCTTCAGATGATGATGTTGTTGAGAATTCTCCTCCTCAACTTGATCCTCCTACTCCTCCCAAAAATCATGCTTTAGAGTCTTATGATTTTGAAGGTAGTGATGATGAGGACTTTGTCCCTTCTCACTCGAGTGAATAATCTACCGACTCTTAGCCTGAATCACCTCCTGGTCCTCGTTAGGCTAGGCAGACTTTGCAGATTGTTGGAGAGTGGATGGGAGATCTTTTGGACAATAGAAAGATGCACTTAGATTTCGTTGGACCCGTAGTCTTATTTTTTAACACCATTCTAGCTACTGTGACACTTCATCGAGACAATTTTGAATTCTCACCTGAAGTAAGCGTACCCACCAGGCCCCTCCTTTGTTTTCTCACAAGATGTGGTTTTTTGGAACACAATCATTATAATATGCATAAATGGAGATACATTATACAAGAATGGAAACACATATAATAAAAAATCTTAATCAACATATAAGATGATCAATAACACTTGAATTCCCATAATTCCATACTACGATCTAGTTAATTTAGCTATCCATAAATAATTATCCATTGCAAAAACAAATTTATTACATAATGAGTAAGTTGATTACATCAATACCCAATACATCCATGCATTGGACCATACACACTCATATAATGCTCATATAGACTCTAACAACAACCCATTATTCCATCAAAACTTAGAACTATAACTTTGACCCCATAATTACAAGAGTGCATCCCCTATTTATACATGGTGGGAATTTCCCTTCACTTGTTTACATGCGTTAATTTATAAATATAGGCAACTTATTCTTAACCCGCATGTTTTGCCAACTTATCTTAACAATAGATTGATCTATAAATAGCTCCATGTTTTATCCTTATTTAATCCTATTATTACCCTACTTTCATGCGACATCTCCATCCTTATTTGCATGTGTTTTCTTATTTTTAGACCTTGTTTGCGTAATACTCCATCTTTTTATTTTATCTATTTTAGCCCTTCTTCCAAAATTGGTTGAGTCTGAATACTCTGCATGCATGCGTGCGATATTTTACACACTCGACATGTTTCTCTACATTGCATCCACCTCCGCGTATTGTCATGTCTTACTTTCCTTCTTGCATGCATGCTTCCATGTTGTCCTTCAAACCTTTGTGATACTTTTTATACCCCTGATTTCACTATCCTACGTGATCGTATATGCTTAGTTGGTACTTAGTCAATTTCTCTGACCAACATTACCCCACACTAGGGATATTATCTTTCCTCGGCAATATTTGAATAAAGAATGCTCCTCAAAATAATTTTTAAAGAATGATAGAAAAATAAATGGCGGGGCATTTACCCAACGAATCAAAGAATAAAGAACAAAGAATCTACCATATGCGTGTGAATCACAACTTAGGCCTAAGGTAGTGGAGAATCTTTGGAAACTTCTTGTTCAAAATAATCTCCAGGCTCTCCTTCCAACTTTTTAGCCCTTCGGTAGCTCTATTTGACACCACCTCTACAATACCCGAAATTTGCTCCAAAGTTATCTCTTCTTCCTTCTCCTTCGTATCTTTCACCACCACCTATAATTATGAATTCACACCCTCTAATGCATTCATCTTATGCAGTACCTTTGGGTGGATCTCATTAATTATTTCAAAAGTAGTATCTTTCAAGGACTTTATTAAATCTCTCTTCTGCATGAATTCGACCATAACCTTCTCACACCCAACCTTATTATCCTTTGTAGTGGCACGAAACTACTTCAGCTCAACTTCTTCCTAGGTGGTGTGGACTCTAAGGATGGGGTCAAAATCTTGGCGGTTGTCAAACGTGTGCTCTACCTTCTTTATGGCCTCCTTAATCTCTAAGATCATTTCCTCAAATTCTATTATTTTATGCTCCATCGCTTCCTTATTCATCTTCTTCAGTGCAAAAAAATCCTCTTTTGTTGGCACTGCTGCCACTCTTTCCCTCCATTAGCATCATACACACCAAGTCTTCAAAAAATCCAACTATGTTGGAAACACATCATGGGTTTACTTCACTAACTCTAGGCACATGCTTGTAATGTTCTTTAATAAATCTGTAGCTTTGTTGTAGGCATACACCATGCGCTTCTTATAATCTCTTAGCTCCTCTTTGATTTTATATATCTTATCTTTTTTTCTCCTTAACTCCCTACATTTCTTTGTTATTACATCGCACTTATCTAAGTTCCAACAAGCAACTTCCATGACCATTTTATTTAGTGTGTTGTAGGATTGTTTTTCATTAAGCTCGGTGGAATTAATGATACTTAGGATCAAACTTAGATCTTATTTCATCTTCCTTCTAGAGTATGCTTCTTTATTTTCTTAAAAATCTAGATCCTCCATGTGCGTACGCATGAACTCCGAAAACATCTTCTTTATACGCATCTTTTTACTTTTTATCAATCAATTCCCAACCAAATAGTTCTTACTTTGGCATAGTTCTCTAGAATCTAGATATCAATACCTTAATTTTATCATGAATAAAATTCATCCGGGGGAGTTTGCAAAATTTCCTTCTTCTTTCTTCCACCAAAGTGCACTTCCCTTTAGGCATCTCTATTCAATGTCGGTTGCACACTAGTCCCATCTCCTCATGTAGTGCGTAAATATTACCCAATAGTATTCCCTCCATCGTCTTTCTCCTCCTCTTCTTCTCCCTTAGGGCCTTATTCATGCTTTTCATGTATCTCCTCATCATCTTGGATGGTATTGTCCTCTTGAGTTGGCTCTTCTTTGCACACTACTTCCTCTATTGCAGGTTTCTTGAGTCATCCTTGCTCTCCTCAATATGAACCACTCGTGGCTTCTTCATCACTAGAATTTTCTTATTCTTTATCAGAATTGACTTGGTTTGTTTGGTTACGGGTGACTTTTTTGGTGCCTCTAAAGTACTCGCACTCTTACTTTCCCCTCTACGGTGCCTTTGCAATTCCTTCCTTCTTCTTTGGTCCAGTGTGAGTCTCTTATAATTCCTTGTATGCTTCATCTTCCACTTCTTCATCCTCTACCTCTTATTCTTCTTCTTCTTGAGGAGGGGTATCTCCATGCCTTCTCTTCAAAGTTCTCATTGTCTACTTCTTCTTTGGAGGTTTCGGGAGATGAAGATCCCACACATCGACATACTATCCATTCTTCATCTTGGGCCTAAAATATATATACCTTGTATGTTCACGACCCACTACGATAGTAAAAGGATTTATACCCATGTTGTATGATTCCACCATCTCCATGTATTTTGACCTTGATGGGTAAGCATAGATGTGAGTCTTGAGCTGAAATCAAAGTTGTAAAAAGTTGTAATAGTAAATGAGAGATAACATAGGAGAAGTAGTAGTATTGACAAATAATGTGTATGTATTGATTATTACATGTGCCCAATATGAATATGGAGTGTATAAATTTTTATAATATGATGCTAGAGGAGACTGTGATTCGTATGGTGCAAACAAGGAGAAAAACATAGTAATGAGGCTCAAAATATGAGTAAAACTGTGTGTCGTGTATTAGTTGTAAAAAATGGTGGCAAATGGTAACTATAACATATGGTAAATGGGAATTACTATATATACTAATAGTGAAAAATTGAATAGTAATTTCATTTGTACCAAGAGTACTTGATATTTGATCTCTGAGTTATGATAATGCCACGTGTTAGAGAGGCTAGTTTGATGAGATTCAAGAGATTGGCAATGGTCGTGGCCCATGCAAACAACCGAGGAGCTAGTATGTATGACCATTTTTGGAAAATTTTGTCAAAATTGCTTGTTGTGATGATTTTGAGTAAAGTTTGAATTTTTTTAGTTTTTAGCATTTCTGACCAGGACATAATTAGACAGGTTTTTTTTTCCTTAGGGATACTAGCTCCCAATTCTTGGTGCTAGTGACCTGCTCTGGGCATTAGTGACTGTTTATGGATCTTAGTGTAATACAGGGAATGGTTTTGGAAGCTGTTTTTGAAATTAATGTATTCTAATTAATTTTATGTTATGATAAGGTATTTTGAAGTATGTATGGTGTGCTAATATAGTAATTTCGTTGTTTTTTTATGTTGTGCGGAGAGATATACACTCCGGGAGTTTCAAAGCGAGCCATCACTTGAGTACGTTACTTGTTTTTGGGTTATCACATGGTGAGTGGGATAAATTGGACTATTCCGGCCTACAACACATTGCTATATTAGGGGGAAGTTCCCATAATATGCCTTTATTGACTACATTGTGTGAGATATGGTGGGCGGATATTTGTACATTTTGGTTTTGATAGGTGAGATGACGGTGACATTAGAGGATATATATTCGATAATGTGGTTGCCTATTGTGGGAGAGAGAGTGCATATCATGTCCATATTAGATGCCCGTAGTCAAATGAGGGTGGCACAATGATATTTTACAGGGTCTTGAGTACAGGATGAGACACATATTAGCTTGGATGTGGTTGTGAGATTTGTGGTTCCACAATTGTGGAAATTTATTGCGGTGATTCTATCTTCATCGGTAGAAATGGAGTGTGGTGGAGTTTGGATTTTGTATCGGATGCATGATATTTGTCTCATTATCAAGGAGCATAGTACTAGATATGCATGGGCACAATGTGTGTTATCCCACTTACATAGGGACTTGTATAGGTTTACAGGGATGATTATGGTGATGGCATAAGAGCAACTACTTTTTACATGTATGATATGAGCATATTACTATATTGAGGCCACTTAGTGGACCACATGCCAATTAGGCACTGGGTAGAGATATTTGTAGTGAGGTTGGTGGGTACCCATAGTAGGAGGATGGGTACTGACCACGTATAGGTAGATGATAGATCAGATGGGCCCAGGGCCATTATATGGAGACCGTATAGAGATTATGGAGGATGGGTGAAGGACAGTGTTGAGTTGCGGTGCATACGACGCACTATGTGGTTAGAAGACTGCTGTTTCCCGGGGGTAGCGAGTTGTTTTGGGGTGAGTGGATATCTAGACAGGTTTGGCATGGCCAGGATGTCTTGCCGAGCCATATAAATGGTGTCGATCTACAAGGTGCGAGGTGACCAGGTCAAGGCTAGACCTAACAAGAGCACAACTATTGCATCAAAGAAAAAAATGAGTCGGTCCGGTGCACTCAAGCATACGAGTCCAATGGTTGGATTGACACCAATGGGATACTAGGTTGCTAGGTTGGCACATAGAGGGAGCGAGAGGGCCGGACACCTACCCCCGAGGTAGATGATATAGTAGTGGCATGAGAAGAGTGTAAGTATCATTCAATGGTTCATTATTGTTTTTTGTTTGTTGTTTGTTATTTTATTGATGTGGTTAATGGATTCGAAGGTGTGTAGTAGCTAATATTTGTTGTGTGGAAGCAAGTAATGCCTATTGGACACTAATTGTAGATACTTAATATGCCCCCTCATGTGCTCGTGGAGGAGGGATGCTATAGTGGGTGGAAAAATTATGAGAAAGCATGCCCATTTATTTGAGCCAGTGGATATAGAGGCAACAACGTAAATAATTTTTTTGAGAGAGCATGATGAGGCTTGTGCAGAGGTAGAGAAAGTGAGGGAGGATGTAAGAGGAGGAGTAGGGTTCATTTTAGGGTCGAATATTCTCGAAATGGTGAATATTAGGTTTATTGAATTTTGAAATTGAAGAAATGTTTTACTACCGTATAGTAGCGCACTCACCAAAATTTTACAGGTCCTAAATAAATTTTACCATAATTTTTCCTTAGTGTTTCCACTAAGGGACGACCAATGTTAGTATATTCACCTTCATGTTATAATATTCTATTATATCTAGGATTTATTCGGCATAATATAGCAATATAATATATTGTTATAAGTCAAAGGTAAAAGTGAATAAGCATATGAAAAATCCAAAAGTATAAGAAAAAAACCTAAAGGGATAAGAGAAAGAGGTAAGTGAAAAATTTTGGATTGGCGGTCTATCAATGTTTTTTTGTAGAACTATTACTTGATGAAATTATGAAACTATAGACATCGACAAGCGAGGTGAAAATGATCATGTACACCAACGGTTCTATCCATATAAACCAAATGACAACAAAAATGTGCTACCAGGTGACAAAGGATACAAAATTGACATACGTTGATTTTCTATTGTTACTGCAGACGATAACTAATATGAATTACGGTTGTCAATAAAAGGTTATTCTTGACCGAAAACCAATGGTTATTGTCGTTCGACATCTAAAGGTTCTACCAGCTAACAACCAAAGGTTATTACCAGCCGATAACTAATATTTGTTACCATATGGTAACAACACTAAAAACACCATATTTTCCACCATCTTGAAACCCTCCTTTCTAAGATTTTCCAACAAAGCGAATAGATTTTTGGCACATTTGCCACCCATTCTATAATAAATATTTGGAGGGGAGTCTTAAAATGAACCTTGAGGAGGAGGCCTAGCTCAGGATATATGTGCACAATATGTGGAGCTATAGGGCCAATATGCGAGTGAATAATGCAAATTTTCGTTTACGGAGCCAACTTAAGAGATATAGAGGCCGAGATCAGCGGCGTAGAGTTAGCGGTGAAGCTTCGAGTTCGAGAGCTCCCGTGATTGTAGATAGTGATAACGAGGATGATATATGATGTATATATGTATGTGGGATTTCCCCCAAACAAGTTTACTTTGTAAATTATGATTTTGATGATATATATATATATATATATATATATATATATATATATATATATATATTATACGTATTGATGTTGTATTGGTTGTCGATGTGCATTGGATATGATATGATTATTATGATTTGTACATGGTAGTGATTGTTTTAGTTTGTTAGATTCAATGTGCATTGTTGGAATGGTTGATTTAATATATATATTATCACTTGTTACAATTTGTTACGATGTGGAATGAATAACCAAGTAACAGACTAAATATGAATTGTATGTGCACAATAATGAATAGTATAACATATGATGGATAGAGATTTTTGTGTGAGAGGGAATGTGGTAGATAATTAGAAGTGGCAATGTGATTTAGATAAGATAAGAGAGTAAAATAATGATGTGTTGAGAATTTTATAATAAGGAGATTTAGAACAATGTTTTAAATTGTGTGTGATGAGGATGAAGGAGAAGAGAAGAGTAATTTCCCCAGTGTGAGAATGAGGTTCATTTTAGTAAAAATTCCCTCAATAGTCATGTATGAACCTTAAAAACATGAGTGTGTCATCGGGTAATGAGATGGAAATGTATGTCATCTACCAGAGGTGAAGTGGCCTACGATGCGTAGTAGGAGCATGTGGAACAACATCAACATGTGTATATGTGTTGAATTGGATATCGTGAGGAAATGGTGCTAATAATGGGGGTGTGATGATGGGATGTGCAGACATAGTGAGAGTTATATTAGGTGTAGGGTTGGTGTCAACATGGCCATCATTAGAAATAAATTCAGAATTAGAGGACAAGGAGTTGTAGATTCACATTCAATTATTTTAATGGAAGAAACATCATCATCAACGCGTTTAGTATCATTATCGAATACAATTCCTTTGTCACCATATTTTTGCAAGAAAGGATTTCATCAAGATTATCATCATCATATAAAGAAGTGGTATGAGTGATAGCATTAGATTTATCATGGAAATTATTTAAAACATTTTTAGAAGTAATAATGGTAGGAGAGATAGATTCACATTCAAATTGACTAATAGCAGTAACATCATTATCCACATTTACATTTGCAATATCAAGAGTAGAGTCATTAGCATCCATGTTATCACAAGCAAGAACATCATCATGTAAAGAATCTATATTAATGCTATCATTTTCCATAGTACAGGAAGAGGAAGATGGAGGATCATTCATGGCTATGGGAAATGAGGGAGAACATGCGGTAAAGTTTTGGTCAAGGGAAACTATGCAAATATCAGAAGTTTGGAAACCAATAGGAAGAGAATTTTGGAATTCAAGGAGTTATTGGAGGACTTTTGGATCATATTGAGGATTGTAGGTGTGGTTACAAAATTCAGATTCTACAAACGACATTAGAAAATACTAGTTTCATGTACATATAGGTAATTTCATGCTTTGGATATGGGTACCTATTTTTCAACCATGAGGATTTGAGATCCAATGGAAAGGGGTTTGAATAAGAGTGGGGTTCACCAAATTATTTAATATAAATGGAATTAAATCTAATTTTAGAGTAACTAATATAGAAAATGATAATATACAAGTGCTAAGTGCTTCAAGCAGTTTAAACCCTAAGCAAATAAGACGGATAGATGACTTCGTTGGTTTTTATGTGCAACCCGGAGGTATTTGGGACTATGTATTTGTTGGATATAACTAAAAATGATGAAACAATGGTTGGTTGAGAGTTCTAAAACTTTTTCTATGTAGAACAGAGCACCCAGGATGAGGACAGGAGCACCCAGGCACTAGTGTCGATTCCGGGCTCAAAGTATCTGTGTAAATATTTAGGATTTGCTCTTTTTCGGGTCTAAGGGTCTTCACTCCAATATCTACTTTGTCACTCTAAATTCACTATTAGGGTTTCAATCACACATGTAACCTGTAAAAAAACCCTAGATACCTACACAAGCTCACAAACACATTAAATATGAATAAAATATGCAATATGTGAAGTCGGACTAACCCTAACAATCACCCGATGAGTGAACTTAGTACCGAGCGCTACACTACATTTCAGAATCCATGTAGTTATTTTTCTTATGTGTCAAATAGTGTCTTTAGGTTTCCCTCGCACCAATGACGCTAAGATATTGGGTTATAGCTAGCTTTGATGTAAATGTGTGGTATGGAATTCAACACTTCCCTTTCCTATGTAGTGTATTTAGCCCAAAAATGTAGTCCTTTTGATAATAGGGATAGTATATAAATGTTATAGCCCCTTTGAATTGTCATCCGAATAATAGTGTGTATGTTGTGTATATATATGAATCTCTTGTTTGAATTTCAACACTAGTGACACAAAATTCCAACTATGAACACAAGATAAGGATAAGAAAATTGAAAAGGTTGACCAAAAATTTCAAAATGTGTAAAAAGAATAAATAGGGCCAAAGCACCCAAAATGCACACAAGTTCTGGGTGCTAGTGTCCTGAGATAAATAATGACAGATGTGAAAATATAGATAGACATGGATCCCTATGACCTGGCTAGAAGTGGATACAAGAATGACAGATGTAGATGAGAGTTGTAGTGAAAATGAATCAATAGCGTAGATGGACAAGCGATAGTGTCACCAATGAATACTTTTCTTACTTAAGATTAATGCATATAACAAGATACTAACGACATAGTAAAATAGTAATATATACGTGATTTTGTGTCTACGTAAATGATCATATAACAAACATGTGAAAGAACGTGAATTCAACATCGGTGATCTTATCCTCAAAGAGTATAAGAATTTCATTGCTTTGGAAATGAGTAAACATGGAAATTTTTCCCCTAATTGGATCGTTCCATATGACATCACTCACAAGTATGGGTCGAGGGCCTATCGCTTAGCCTCCTTGATCTTTGAACCTAAAAGGAACCTCTAAATGCCTTGCACTTGTGGCCTTTTTATTATTAAAACATTTATTTTCATGACATTATTCACATCAAAGATCTTATTCCACCACCAACATATCATCTATTATCATAATGATTTAGAATTATGTGCTCCTCTATTAGCATCCTATAATCATGACCTTAAAGATGAGCACCATGGCTCTATTTATTTCATATTCTATATGAATAAGTTCCTCCTTTATAGAACCCCATAATCATTAATCCCATATTTCCCTCGTCTACCAACTGAAAACATGCTAAGGGATATACATGTGTGGTTTGTACACAAGTGTTTTCCCCTCCTCTAGATTGTCTACTAGGTCTTCCTTCAACTTAAAAATAAAAATTCAAGAATACCCATGGATGCTCATTATAAAAAATATAGATTGATCCCTTGAAGGAAAAATATCAATCATATTATCAAATACAAATTGATCCTCAAGGACAACTATCAATCCAAATATAGACCGGTCCCATGAAGGATGACTATCAAAATCAAAAATTGTAGACGACTCCCTCGAAGGATGGCTACCCATATAATTACAAAAATATTTCTGCATTGATCGACCTTCATATCAAAAGTAAAAATAAAAATCATCCTAGGAAATCTTCTCGCATCGATCAACTTTTCCATCATAAGAAAACTTCCCACATTGATCAATTTACACAATAAAAATATAGTTGGGGCATAAGCCTACAAGCCATCAAAAGGAGAACCTAATTCCCATGTACAAACTACACGTGTCAACCCTTCCCATGTTGAAGGAAGGTATACAAACTCATTTCCATCTACATCCAAGATCCCACATGCAACTAATTATTTTTAGTTATGTGTTAACATTTATTATAAGGCCCCAATTCCATTGTCATGCATATTTAATTTACCATCAAATCATATATGTATCAAGCCGATCTGAAAGAAAATGTTTCACATTTATTTTTAACCATTATCACAATACATTTGAAACATATGTAAAGATCACTACATTTTGAGTCACATCATATCAACATCAAAATCAACATATCATAATATCACATTTAAACATTTATGTATCTAACATCATATCAAACACATCTAAAAAATAATTCAATAATCTCATCAAAATAACTCATATACAACATCAACATCAAAATAAATCAATAACACATGAATCAAAATATAATCATATATATATATATATATATCATCGAATGTCTATACAAAATGCCTTCAAAAGGCTCATATATAAAATCATCTATCATATACAAAATCTGCATGCTAGGTGGTAAAATAAAAATATGATACATGCTCACCAACCTGGCCTCCTGCGGCTCCTCCATTTGGCCCCGGATCTCTCGTGGTTGTGTGAAACTCCAGTGCTCACCGATATATCCTATCGAGCCAATCTCCACTCACTCACTATGTGATCCACATAATGAGTAACACCACATAAGCACTATGTCACAAAGTGCTCATAATATCTCATCTCCACACACGACGCTCTATACCGATCAACGGTCACAAAACCAGGAGGCCCCATCTACCCTCCTGCCTCCAAAATTCCACTCATGGGTACCACTACTTATCTTGCACTAGGTCCTAATCCACGGGATACACTCTTGGTTACCTCTAAAGCCATACCCACCTCTCCATACTTCACCCGCATTACCTCCCGTTGTAGGTGATATCAACCTCGCTACTACAAATAGGTTTCACACTCTAGATGGATCTAATCTATATCTTGTTGCATCTTATCATGCTCCCACCGAGCAGTGTCATGCTCGACCAAAATCCTATCCCTCTCCACCTGTAAAGTGTCATAATCTTCCGTAACATAGCTATCTCATCCCCACCATTACCCTCCTCCTCCTTTCCACCCCTCTTCCGCCTCCTCACCCCATCTCTATGAGAGACACCTGCTAGGCCCATCATGCACTAAACCCAGGCTGGGTCAAAGCATATAACTGTGTCCCACTTTTTTGTAGTTTTTGTACTTTCAACAAACTATGTATGACAACCAAAACATGACCAAACACATATAAAATGACCAAACATGCATTTTTAAAAGGCTTTAAATACCAAGTGCGGGGCATCCAAAATTTACCTGATTTTTTAAATTTTTATAGTATTTTTAACTATTTATTTACTAGTCAGATTTTAAAATATTTATGGCCACAAAGTGGGACACACTTGTATGCTTTGACCCCCTCCACTATCCCTGCGTAATCTACATCAATAACCTATATCTCTCCTTCCTCCTCATCTGTCCTCACATCATCTACTACTTGGCATGTGTAAGTATCTCTCTAAATCATCATGTTGATATACTATCGGCTCACTAGGTATATGATGAGGAAAACCAAACTACCGCCATGCAAACGAGAAATCTAAATTACCTCTATCATCTCTGCTCTCCTCCCCACACCTACCTCCGTCCATCTAGCTCCACATCAATCCCTAGCCATGCAAGGTATCTCACATAATGCCTCAGGACTACATCATCTGTGGACATACTTTGTAGTCGATTAACATAATAGGTTTCATCTCTCTCAATCCCATCATCCCTCATCCAATCAAAAATCCATCTCATGAATCCCTCTACATACTCCATTGGATTTCCTGCCTCCACGGTAGCCCTGGTGACCTCACAATGACTATATGATAATAGGCCCAAAAATGTAATAGAGACCCCATATTCAATCCAAAGCTCCTCCTGTAACAAACATCCATAACTCATGATAAAAATGAGATAACAATTCACAACACCATGCGTACATGGTCTGATGCTTAATGATCTCTGCAACGACACCGCAAGTGTCCAAGGAAACCTACCACCCCCTAAGTCTAGTAGCACATAAAATTATATCACCAACATCACTATTGACATTAATTTCTTACCTAGCACATCTCCATCATAATATGTCTCAATGTGAAAACCCTCGTTGTATATCAAATGTCAAGGGAAACATCACCATATAGCCTCCTCATTGTATCAAGACGAAACTCTTGAGTGATTAGTACTAGTTTCTCACCCTAAATCGGTAATCTCAAAATATTATACACATCCTCCAAGGTGATCGTCATCTCACCAAGTACATAACCATATGGTCTTTGTACACAAATCCCATCCATCAATCAACTTTATCATTAGTGTTACATCCCAAAGAATCTATTGGTAGTGGAAAAATCCTCCTAATCCAATGTCCCTCAAATGGGGCCACTCGCATCATGTACATTGGTTTGGATCCTCTCAAACATCTTTGCACTCGTCACGGAGATAAATAGTTTCCCTCACCTTTAAAACACGCAACAAAAAGTAAATTCATTAGCAACTTTGTCAAAAATTACACCAATGATCCAATCTTCACCGATTACAATAACATAATCAACGTCATCCACATGATCTCCATCAATCGCATACAATCAAAGGTGCTCCCACCCTAAAATTCAAAAAAAACCAAAAAAAAAAAACAAATTCAAACTTACTTACCCCTCTCTTGGTCCTCTACCTTTTCCTTCGCTACCACTTTCCTCCATCTCTCAAAAAAACTCAAAAATCACAACTCGGAGCTCTCAACTCTCACCCAAACATAATATAAATGAGCTCTTTGTGCACCCTGTTGGGTTTCTATATTTTCCTTTTTGGGAATCACCGATGATCGTAAATCACCGCTTAACCCTTGTCCAAACACTGACGATCCACAATCACCACCGATTTTCCCCTTTTTACACAAACTTATCAAATTTGGTCACCTATGCCTTTTATATCACATCACAACTTTCATCAAAATCTTTATGCCTTTGCTTTAATGCTCAACACCTTGTCAAAACTCTATTTTCTTACCATATATCAAGCTTACACACCTGCGTATGTTGTCTGTGACCCTTTGGTCCCACAGGCTTAACACATCCCCACGAGAGTGACCCCATTGGATCCTCTCCATGTAGTAGTCTTCCCACAACACATGTCTATAGGTGGTCTATGTTATACGTCCCCTATCAAGTGTTTCCAATACTACTACCAAATAATTCCTCCAACATGGTCATTTTAGACTACAATCAAAAGCATGGAGCATCTTAAAGAAAAACCTATCCAAAAATCAACTCTCTTCAATCCAAGGACCAAAATTGTTGGTCATTGCATTGAGGGGGTAACAATATCACAATATCCTTATCACAAAACTGAGGCATTTTCACGCTAGTTTTTGTCTCACATCCAGTTCCTACAGGCATAACTTAACAAAAATGGGAAAATGTAGACGTCGTTGTTTCACCCCTTGGTTACCCGATAAACATTAATAACATTAAGCTTGAATATCAATATCATCACTATCCTAAGTACAATTTAAAATTATTGGTGTAAACATAAATCACCCATGTAACTCTTATTTACCATTCCCTAACCCTTTGAAAACCAACCTAACCTATTTATCTTACCCATCCTAACCCCTAACCTCTCATAACCTGAATCCTTAACATCCCACCATCCATCCAACAACCTAACATCTCATATGGAAA
The DNA here is from genome assembly GCA_018340775.1 of Taxus wallichiana var. yunnanensis. Lineage (NCBI taxonomy): Eukaryota > Viridiplantae > Streptophyta > Pinopsida > Cupressales > Taxaceae > Taxus > Taxus wallichiana. The sequence continues at coordinate 420,477,899 of CM031234.1, read as the reverse complement.
GTGGTTTTAACCATTTTCCATATTTTCCCATGTTGGTTTGTAAGCTCTTGGAACAAATTGTGATGTCTGCAATCACCGATTATTATTGCAGACGTCGTCGATCCTATTTAGCCAACTTTTTCTCCCTTGCTCGGCTATTTAGAATCTTTGTGTGAGGAAAAATTACTATACTTGAAAAACAACATTACTATATTCAAGATCGTCAAACACCACCTGCCAAATCTATCAAGAGCCTCATCATATCATTAATATGTTGTTGGAGAGCTTCATCACCTTTAGATGATCCATCAAGGTTGGTACCCCCTCTTTTGTCATATTGTAAACTTGTTTTTACATTAATTATAATCTGAGTGTGTCATTGATATCATCTTGCATAGCCTTCTTAACATTTTCTTATTATTCATTCATTATCCAACCTTTTGAATATTTTTCAATATCCACAAAGATTGTCATCGGTCGTTCCTTGACCTCCTTTCCCTTCATTACCCTTCTAAACACTCCCATATCTCCATTTTTGAAGTCTTACAAGTCCTTAGACTCCTTCCAGTTTATCTCTACACTTTCAAATCCTCTTTTCATCAATCAAGTACCTATTTTACTAGCCTTTTATCAAAGTAAGAAATTTTCATCGATCGGTACCCCTAGCCCCTTGTTTTATCGTTAGCCTTAAAAACAAATTTGAATGTCTATTTTCGAGTTTCGTGGACATATAGATTCTTTATAGTTTTAATTACCATCATCATTCCCTTTTTGTCACTTATTATTGTCTATTTTATTCATACTTTCATAAAAAAATAAACATATTGCTTTATAAATCGTTGATTCTAGATCATCATCAATCCCTATCATTCTAATCATTGTTATCATTATCATATTTAAAACTATATAATTCTAGTCTAACAAGTTATTTGCAAGATGGATCTTCTGTAGATGATTATTCTAGGTTCGTCTCACCCAATTACTAGCATATACAATCTTCGATCGTCGTCCAATAATCATTCATGTGGGAAAAATTGACATTGTCTATGAACTCATCTTTTGTACTATCACACTCTCCCCAACATCAAAGATATCAAGGATTAGATAGAAATCATTCAAGAAGAGAGAGAAGTTGCTGAAAAGTTTTGGTATGATTATTTCGAGGACTTCGAGATTGTTACTACCCTATCTTGCACCACTTACGAAGCTGAACAAGGTCTTACTATCCCTCTTAAGTTTTAAATCATTGTTTTCATTATTTATCTTATCATTATCAAAATAACTTAATTGTATCAAATGATTTGACACCCTTTAAGGAAGTCCCCTTGGATTCCTGGGATCAACATTTTTTGAGAAACTTGTTATCATCTTTATCTAATATCTTTTTGTTTAGTTTTCTTTGCATATAGGTCTTCTCACTAGGAAAAAGAGGAGCCTTTTACATTGCTCACATATTTCATCATCCCGACATTGTGATTATCAACACGGTATCTATAAACCATGTTCATTTGATTTATTCATATTTTATGCATTTATAGCACCTAATCTAAAAACACCTTAAATAAAATGTATTCATTCAACTACTAAAAATTAAGAGTAGGTACTTGCTTATAATCAGAAAGGAAAGAAATAGGCTATGTCAGTAAATTTAGCCTCGAAACAAGGTAACACTCAACAAGGCCAAAGGCCCAACAAAATGTCCTATTTTTGGTATAAAAAAAAAAGGACATGATATAAAGGATTTTTAGTACAACACATTCCAAAAGGGATCTTCAAGTGGAAAGAAAAGTGAGAACCAACAATCAAAACAAGGCCAATAATAGAATAAACAAGGACATAATAAGGGAAATTGGAAGAAGAATCCAACTCAACAAAGAAATTTTGTTAAAAAGAATATCAATTCGATGATGATGAATTCTTGTATACACATGGTCAAATGAAGTGTCGAATTCTATAATTAAAATTTGGTATCTTGATTTGGGTACACCCCAACACATGACGGGAAGGAAATATTGGTTCTTCATATTGAATGATGCACCCATGAAAAACCGCATTTCTTTGGGTGATGATACATCGTATAATGTTGAAGGGATTGGTTCAATTTCAATTCCACTCAGTAAACATTTTGTGAATTTAAAAATGTTCTATATGTCCTTGTTTTAACCAAAATATGTTATCTATAATTTAATTATTAGAACACAATCTTAAAATTGACTTTTTATCCAGATTTCATTTTAGTATATGGAGTCTCCCAAAACCACCCAAGATTGTCATGATATGGTAGTGGACTTCTAGAGATTTTCACACTGTAAGAACGTGAAAAATAGACTCATTTGGAGCAAGATACCATCCGCAGAAGATGATAGTTGAAAGAGCACAATTGGGGGCAATTAGTGAGTCATGTTGTGACATGTGGCAAAATGAAATTGGGTGAAATATAAAATTTAGTTATGAAACCCTGGTCTTCGACGCTCATTTTTGAATGAGTGAGCCCCACTATTTTGGTGGGGCCCTCGGCCCTGAGGTCAACACACTCTTTTATCGGAGGGGTGCCTTTTCCACTGATAATCATCATTTTTTGCCACAAAATGATTAGAGGATTTACCACATGGTGGGTCATTAGGCCACCACATGGCCTACTACCAACTCACCAAGTTGACGAAAATTTGGTGAGTCATGGCAAGTTGGGGATATTAATAACCGAGCTCGGACCAAGCCAACAAACAATACTTAAACACTTGAAAAAGTGAGGGAATACATGGCTACAACCACGAGATAGAATGGGCGGTTAAAATCCTCAAAAAGGCTTACCCAATCCCTTACCCCATGAATGTGGGATTAAACCCACGCCCAAGTAAAACCAAAGCGCCGGCGGACTCAATGGCATGTAACGCAGATTTGGATTGTGATGCAGTAGGACACATGGTGGAGCAAAGAAATTGACAATGGGGTCAAAAATGGGGTCGGTTGATGTGGTGCAATGGTCAACGGTCACGGTTTGGATGTGGCATACGAGTTGTAGCGGTTGGTAAAATAAATGTGTCTTGATGGTTCAAACCTCGAACCTTCCTCCACATAACCCGATAACCTAACCAACTTGGCCAACCGAGTTGGCTGGCATGGATATGGTGATAAGCCATATAAACATGAATTACTGATCGAGCTAGGCCTATAAAGCCCATACTCCATGGAAATAACAAGCTTCTTAATTACAAATCTCGAGAGCAAGAGAGAATAATGTGAAGAAATCCTTAAAGAGATAAGGAAACATTATGGAGAAAATATAAGCCATATATTATTTTTATAGGCATTTAAGAATAATAAGACCTATTATTATTGTTAATACGAAATGTTGAAAAAAATCCTATTATTAATATAGGCATGTTATTGAAAATACCTATTATTATATAGGCAATTGTAAAAAAATTGGGATTTATTATTTTAACTCACCGATCGGTGTAAAGGCCAAATTGACGCCTTATTCTTGAGCGGGATCCCGAGAGACATGATCATAAATCCGAGGGACATAATGCAGCACTAGAGAAGCATATTCTCAAATTGAAGCTCCGATTCTTAAGTACGCTAGGCGTATCGCAAGATTATTTTCTTGGAGGCCGCAGAGGAGAGTCGTAATAATTATTGAGATCTTTGATGAGGTTGGGTCTGATCTTAGCTCTACGTAGAGGCTAAGACCATCTAATAGAGTGAAATATGATCATGGACTTCAACATCGGACATCCGGATACTAAGCACCATGTAGAGGTTATTTTTTCATGCAAAGAGAGTAGAGGTCAAATTAGGGAGTTGCGTCAGAGCACTGAGCTTCCAAGACCATCCTGGGTCTATTGGAACAATTGGCACACCAATTTTGGTTAAATATTCATTATAGCATCTTAAATTTTTTTATATTGTATGATCATATTTTTATAATAGATTGGTTCGGCTAGTTTGCAAACTCGGAGATGCATGCATTATGTCAAACTCCGTTATTAACCCTCAGACAAAGTGCATTTCTTATTCTTACATTGCATTCTTTTAAATTTGATTTCTTTTGGGGTGAATTCAGTAAAAGAATAAATTTCCTATAATGATCCGTAGGTCACAAAAAAAATTGGTCATTTTACGGATCATGTTTGGTATCAGAGCAAGAGTGCTACTTGTAATCTTGTTATCTCTAAGCAAGTTTGATATCGAGAACTAGATTTTCACCTGCAGATTGCAAGTGAGATGGACTTATTCAATTCATACTATGGCCTATTGTACTCACGATACTAGGTACGATGCTGCACATGGTGAATATGCATCGATGAGATCAGGCATGTCAGATTGTTGAAATGAGATGGAGCATGGAACTCCCTACATCTGCATTGCGAGAAGAATGTCGTCACTAAGGGACCCAAGAAGAATGAGATGGTCCTCAAGTATGTGCACATTGCTCTATGACTGGGCATGATAAGGGAAAATGTTAGTATTTGTTCCCAAACCAAGCACCAAGGTGGTTCCAATGTCAAATGGTGGAATGTAGAAAAGCACTTTGGTAAAGACTAGTAACATTCAACCTATTGTAGCTACATCTTGGAAAATAGAGAAGTATTATCGTTAAGGAAATGTCTACAACTCATGACATCAAAGAAGAAAAATTTACAAGATAGGTTTGAGACTCAGGTAGAATTCCTTAGAGGAGTGATTATAGAGATATAACGTGAACCTGTAAGCTCGGGAAGTGTTCCTAACATCATTTCTAGATGATGAAGTACAAGAAAAGAAAGGTACGCCCATCGATAATCACCCTATAAGTGATTCATTGAATTTTCCTTCCCATGAAAATGTAAATCCTAATTTTGGTGAATTTGAAAAGTACACTAGAGGTATAAGATCAAAATTACTTTTTAAAATGGGATATGAAGGAAAAGGCCTTAGTGTGAATATCCAAGGTATCACTAACCCTATCCAGGTGGAGGAAAGACCTCAATATGTGGGTCTAAGATACAACAGTGGTAAAATGAGGTAAGAGAAAGCTATGAGACAACAACAAGTGTAGAACCCAAGCTACCAGTCCTCCCAAAGCATCTTGCAGCAGAGAACATACTATATTTTCATAATGACGAGAGAAAATGAAAATTTGATAGCCCAAAGAGGTATGATCGAGTCTTCTTTGACTATAACAAGGAGCCCATAATAACCCCAGAGATATTTTGGATATATCCATGTGTTTATTGTGGATCCAATAGCCATTGTGTGATTTGGTGTGGGAAGAAAAATAAATACACCAAAAGGGTAACTTTTCCTTGTCTTAAGGAGGAGATATACGACCGAGATCCACCAAGTAATTAAACACTTTTCAATAGGTTTATCATTCCTAGTGTTTGCTTAGAACATTGGTAATTAAAGCTCTATATGAAGCCCTCATAAGACTAGATGGAGATTATCTATCCCATTTTTGCATTAGAGTGGTGTAACAGAAGGTAGTGAGCCCAAGTGCCATAGGTCTCGGGTGTGTTCATGTGTAAATTTGTGTGCTTATGAAAAGAAGCTAAATCCTACCAACTTCAAAGCACTAATCAAACCTATACTAAACCATCAAGATAAGATATAAACAAATGAAATTCAAAAGCATGCATTATGAATTAAACAAGAACATGCTAAGTTTATTATACTCTTTAGAAAGATTAATGAAATTGAACCTAGTTTAGATTCTAAGCAATCAAATTGTGTGTTGTTTGCTCCCAAAAATTATGAAGAGATCTATCCAATTTGGCTAAAAGGAAAAGCTTGGATCTTCCCTTACTAACTAGATTTGGAGTTGATGGATGTAAGATGGAGGAGCTTTCAACAATGGAGTATGGCCAAGATCAAATGTATTATAGTTTAAAGCTACCACAAATGAGGTCTAATGCCTTTCCAAAGTGTTATGATATTTTTATATGTAAACAAGGTGTAAGGTTGAAAGGGTAGGCTTAGCCTTGTATTTATAGTTTTCTAAATGGAAGAGTTTGAAATTTGGGTGCATGTGGGACTAAAGATAATCCAAAATAACTTTGTGATTAGGAGTGATAAACATGCTTTGGACTAGTTAAGCTAGGTTTAGGCTAGTTAAACTCAATTAGCAAGTGATTAGTGACTCATTGAAAGTTGGGAGGGTCCAGTTAATCATTTGCGGATCGATAGATAGCCTAATAATCCTATTTAAGTGATCTAGAGATAACTAGGGATATCTTGAATGGTTGAAAGGAGGAATGTTTAGCTAATAAGAGAGATATTAGCCCAATTAGCTGATTATAGGAGGAATATGACCAAAAGAGGGTTGTGAATGGGCATCCAAGAATGGAGCGAAGAGTAGATAATTGACAAAGTGTCATCAATCAGTTGAATTGGAGGAAATTCTAAGTGTAAGCATATTTTAGGTGTCTACATTTGCCCCTCTTTGGGGTGGCATAAGTAACGTCACTTCAAAGAAAGTAGATAAGCATAAAAATTTTGAAAGGAGTAGGAGAAAAATGAGTAGAATAAAGGATGCCCCCTCGATTGTCAATGGGTGATGGAAGAACTCGATCGACAATCGAAAAGATGATAGAAAGAGAATAGAAGAAAGAATAGTGTGAAGAAGAAGAAAAGAAAAGGGATGTAAAAGAAAAGGAATATGAGGAAGGGGGAATAAGCTAGCATCCATCTAGTGCCTTTTTAAAAACTTTATTTTTCATCATATTGCTAGTGATCTTCATCATCAGTCCTTATTAAAAAGAATGAAAAAAAGTGTAATATGACATGAAAAGCCATATACGAACAAATGTACATTGCCAAAAACACCAACTCCATGAAACATACATAATGCAATGCAATATGAGAAAGTAAACAAGCTAACCTAACAAAGAAACAAGTAAAATGTTTTGTTATCGAGCTTTAGTTCCAACCTGTGTGAATTAACGACAAGGGTTGATGATGGTGCCCCAAGCAAGGATACATGCGAGGGGAATAACGAAGGACACTTCACCCAATGATAAAGCATTGTGTGCTATGAAATAGTACCAAGCAACTCGTTGTGCCCGCAGTATAAACAAAGTAAGAAAGTTAGCTTTTGTTGATGAAGGTAGATCAAGATGATCCGCAAGTTGTGCACATGAACAAGTGAGAACCAAAGAGTGGAATTTTGTAGGATGATTTATATTGTTTTTGTATTATTCTCGAAACATATTTGAATGTTTTGTGATTTTGAATTTTTTCTGAAACTATGTACAAGAAGACAAAGAAACGTGGATGCCCCTAGTGATAGAAGGGATGTACAAGGGTAAAATGCCACGTGCATGCACAAAGAAATGAAGATGTGAAATTGGCCCAACAATTAAGTGGGAGTATTTAAAGGAAAACTCTTCACACGTTGATGATGAGCGGGGATCAAGACCAATATGAATAAGTTCAACATGATGATGAATGTAAACCAATGAAGTGTTGGCAAGGAGCAAGGATGTCCCCCAGTGTAATGCGGCAAGAAACACATCATAGAAAGGAAGTGGAGACATTTTTTTCTTAAAAAAAAGGGATAAAGGCCCTCAAACATGATAAAAAGGATATCCAATACACATGGATGTTCTGAACGAAGTAGAATAATGAATGTTATGAATGTAGCTTAAAATCCTCGTGATGAAAAAGTGATTAGCCAAAGGCTCAAATCATGAGACAAGATAAGGACTAAGACAAGGGTTTGAACAAGATAAAAAAACACTTGGTAACATACTAATATTGTTCACTCATAGAGATCCAGTGTGTGCACATGGAAATTAATTACCTCTTAAAGAGAAGATTTAATAGGCAACAAATGAGAACAAACTAGCCGATGTGTAGGAATGATTTATTTTGAAAGGTGATTTATGAATGGAGGGTGGAGGGAGATTCGTACATTGCTCTGTTATTATCCAGGCATCCATAGCCCCACGGAGGTGCATCTAATTCTAATCGTAACATTACTTTCTTGTCGGTTAGGTGTTCATAGCCCCAATAGAGATGATTGGAAATACCCCAAGAGAGAATTATATATCAATTTACCTTTGCTTTGTAGCTTCTATCTTTTGATTTTTGATTGATTTTGATTATTTTTGCTTTCAAAACTTATTTCAGCTCTCTTTATTTTTTACAAGGGATTAAGAACCACTGATGTCTTGATGGAAGGAGACGAAAGTGATTGTGATGATGACATTGGCTAGTGTCCCACCAGGAATGCCAAATGTGTTCATGTGTAAATTTGTGTGCTTATGAAAAGAAGCTAAATCCTACTAACTTCAAAACACTAATCAAACCTATATTAAACCATCATGATAAGAGATAAACAAATGAAGTTCAAAATCATGCATTATGAATTAAACAAGCAACATGTTAAGTTTATTCTACCTTTTAGAAAGCTTAATGAAATTAAACCTAGTTTAGATTCTAAGAAATCAAATTGTGTGTTGTTTTCTCCAAAAATAGTGAAGAGATCTCTCCAAGTTGGCTACAAGGCCAAGCTTGGATCTTCCCTTACTAACTAGATTTGGATTTGATGGATGTAAGATCGGAGGATCTTTCAACAATGGAGTATGGTCATGATCAAATGTATTATAGCTTGAAGCTACCACAAATGATTTCTAATGCCTTTCTAAAGTGTTATGATATTTGGTTATGTAAACAAGATGTAAGGTTGAAAGGGTAGGCTTAGCCTTGTATTTATAGTTTTCAAATGGAAGAGTTTGAACTTTGGGTGCATATGGGACTAAAGCTAAGCCAAAATCACTTTATGATTAGGAGTGATAAACATGTTTCGGACTAGTTAAGCTAGGTTTAGGCTAGTCAAAATCGATTAGAAAGTGATTAGTGACTCATTGAAAGTTGGGAGGGGTCCAGTTAACCATTTGTGGTGATAGATAGCCTAGGAAGCCTATAGAAGTGATACAAAGATAACTAGGAGATTTTGAATGGTTGAAAGGATGAATGTTTATCTAATAAGAGAGATATTGTCCCAATTAGCTGATTATAGGAGGAATACGATCGAAAGAGGGTCTTTAATGGGCATCGATAATGGAGTGAAGAGTAGCTAATTGACAAAGTGTCGTCAATCGGTTGAATTTGAGGAAATGATAAGTGTAAGTATATTTTAGGTGTCTATATATTTATAGATGTATAAGTTGAAAAGTTATGTAAATGAGGTTAGAAAACATCAAAGCTTAAGTAACTCATCTATGGACCATAAGTTAAGAGATAAACAAGGGAAACTAACATGCAAGCATTATAACTTTGACAAAAAATCAAAAACTAACATGTATATTACTCTCTACTCTTTGAATGCTAATTTAAATGGACCTAGAAGATCCTAACAATCGGTTTCATTGTTTACTCCATGAAAGTGAATGAATCTTACCAAATGGCTACAAGGCCAATGTCAACACCAAAATTGGGTCACACTCCCCTTGGTCCCTTGTAAAATAAACACCTTGAACACATTCACCTAACCATGGCCCCTTTCATCCCACTCTAATATTAATTTAATTAATTTAATTAAATTAATTCATTATCCTCACAATATTTATTATTTAAATATCCTAATTGGATAATGCCCACATATCCACCTCACCTATACACCTCATCTAACCACCTCACCCTAAGACCTATTCTTAGTATGTTGCCATAACTAACTAAGACATACCCAAACCCTAAAAATCAAAGCCTATATTCCCTCTAACCACATTCCCGCACGTTAGAAAGGAAGCTTCCATTCTAATCGCATGAGAGCAAAATGAACGAGATCCCAAAAATCAAGGGGATCTACCCAGTTTAGTAAACCTAGGAAATCCCACCCTAACCGATGTTGGTTACCCTAAACTACCACCAATCAACCCAGAACGCCGTCGGTTACCATTTAATCCCTAAAACAACCTTATTTCGAGGTTGAGACATTTCTGAGAGGTTGGCACATCTTCTAAGAGTAATGACAAAACCAGAGTCACATGCAAGTAGAACTAGCATTCGTACACGCATCAGAACATCCACAGCCAGCACCAAAAGAAATCACAGAGTCATTTGCCTTCATGGGAGCATCTAAGGAAGCATCAACACCACACCAAGTTCCTTCCATTTGATCACCCGTTATTGCCAACCAGACAACAAACTCGTACAACAGTAAGTGTTTTGTTAACCAACACTTGTCCATTGTCATTTTGGTAGACTCTTTTACTTGTTATTAGTTTCTACTCCCATTCCCATTCCCCCACCATTTACCTCCATGCAAACTTGACCATTCCTTCACCCACTCCATTGAACTGCTCATACCCATATTTTAATTACCCTTGAGTATACCTAAGACCCATACAGACCTTGCCATAGCCCTCTCCATTTCCATTTAGTTTTGGATCTGCCCTCACATCAAGTTTTTGATAAGTTTCATATACCCGACCATCCGATGTTGGTTACCTGGAACCATCATCGGTTCACATAAAAACATCATTCATACCAAACCAATGTTGGTCTCTGTGTTTTTACCATCAGACCAAGAACAGAGCCTGAACTCTCTACCCAATACCCAAAACAGCCCAGAACTTGACCCTGACCAGTACTAGTACCCTGACAAACACCTTGACCCTTAGATTCAATCATAGCTTAGCTTGTTATGAATGAATTTTCTTATTGTAGATGAATGAGATACCTAAATCATTTTAACTACAGTAGGATTTCCTTTATTGCTAGCATTAAGTTATTTTAAATAGTGGATTGACAATCGATATGGGAGTATCACACTTCCTGGATCTAGCATACGTTAGGCAGTCCATTGCATATACTATTTAACTTTCATTTGGTGGTCTTGTTTTCCATTTCAGGTAGTTCCTCCAAGTAAAAAGGAAGCTCTCACGATCAGTTGTGGATCAAGAAGTCATACACGTGCAACAACCTATAACCAGCATTTTGATAGATATTCCTCCTAGCCCTTTACCCTTATCTGTTTCATCAACATTCGAAGAAACGATCTAGAATTAGGTGAAACATTTTGGCACGCCTGGTGGGACCCATTCGGGGTTCTTTGCATTCTTTCATTTCTAGGTGAAAATTTGCATGTTTGTTTCCTTTCTAAAAGGTTCTTACATTAAAATTTCTCCCCTGGAACCTTCTCTTCTTCTATTGTCTAAAAGTAATCGTATTTTGGTGCTTTAAAATGAACATTTCTTTCCTTTCATTAGTATCACATTAGTGAAAGAACATCCCTTCTCCTGTTCATCTTTTTGTGTCATCGAATTCAACATTTCGATTTGGGTTTTAAAATCATTTCATTTCATTCTACTTTTCGCATTAGCTCACATTAATTGAGGGCAACCTATACACTAGAAGTCATTCCCAGCTGATGGTTGACAAACAAATCATAGAAAAGCACTTTCTTTCTCTTTCTCTCTCTCTGAGTCTTACCAAACATCACAAAATTGAAAAAAAAATATACACATTCTTAAACAACATCTCACCGGAAGAAGTTGTAGGTGATCACACGATCACGATACAGTGGGCACCCCCTTTGGTCATCTCTCGTCCGAGTACCCCATCAGAGGATGGCTTGCCCCCACCATAACATAACCTGAAACCTCTCCTTGTAGATCTCCTTCTTCGTAGGAATCCATCCTCACCAAAAATTATATTCTAAAGTTCATGAGTCAGTCCTTAAATAGCATAAGCTAAACAAACATAATAGAAAAAGCACTCTTAGGATCAAATTTTTCTTAGTGTTTCTGCTTGGCTTGCGTTTTGAGGTGAGAGGACACATTCTTCATTTTCTTATTTCCCCTTACATGCTCATCATCATAGTGAGTGAACTTCCTAGACCCTATTCTCATCATTCTCAGAATCTGGGTTTGATTCCATATTTGATTTTAACTCACAACCACTTTTTCTTCATCTCTGTTTCAATTTCACAGTAACCGGTGTCGGTCCAGTGATCGTCATCGGTTACCCTCTGACTGTCATCAGTTTTACTCAACCAGCGTTGGTTAATTGTGATTTTGGTTAACCTACCCAAAAGGACACCTACTTCACCTTCTTTTTGTTTAAAGCCTCTATCACTCTCAAGCATATTCACTTTCAGGTAAATTCCATCAGCATCTTGCATACTTGGAAAATTATTGGCCTTTTACCTTGTTTTGACCAACTATCCACTTTCCACAGTGACCGACCACGGTTACCTATGACCGGCGTCGGTTTACCCTAACCAACATCGATTAGCTTTGTGTAATTTTCAGCTATTGACATTGTGTACCTAATCTACCTACCACCACATATTTATCATATCTCTATTGTATTTATGTGTCATTTACAAAAAGTAGTCCTACCACGTCAGTACTTGTTCACATGGTGTTGATGCGTAGCCAAGAAAACACCCTCATATTCCATGCTAGCTATCAACCACTCCCACCTAGCCCTTCACCACCTTCTATTTTATCACCCATGGATCCTACCCAACTTATCACTATCGCCACAGGGGACGAGGAGTTTGCATGACTCCTTGACTAGAACCCTACCACCTTGCAGTTTTATCTTTCCCACTCATCCACTCGAGATGCCTCGGGTTAGTTGATATATGGCATGCCCGTATCTATCCCCCCGACACTCGCTCCTACTTTTACTCCAACCTCCGCTAGCTCCGCGCTACCCACACCTACCTTGCCCTCGGTCATTTCGCAACTAGGCCCTATACCCATTATGACCACCGTGTCTCGCCACATCTATGCATCCACATATACCTTCACCAACCACCTAACGTAACCTTATCCACACCTATTATCTTGCATATACCTATAGCTACACAACCACCCCGGTGTCGGTGACCTCTACCCCTTTTCAAAACATATTTCTTTCTATTCCATAGTCCTTAGCCCCCATTACCACTAGGGTCACCACGACCCTTCCACCTCCATATACAGTACTATCAAGTAACCTCTCATTTCATCTATTATTCATTATGGGTACGTACCCCTATTTCACTCCCTCCTTCTCAATCTACCTATATGGCAGCGCCATATACTAGAATGCCACCCCCATTATATGCCCAACACCAACCTCCTTATGCTACAAGGGGCACCCAACCATCACAACCTACCGACAACCTGATCAAGTTAATGATGGACAAGATGCAGACATTGGAGGCATCGGTTTTAACTCCTACAACACTCTCACCTATGATGAGATTTGTAATGAGCCTATACACCCATCCATTCCTATCTGTCCATATCCCATGCATTGGGAAATGCCTAAATTTAACCGTTTTAACAGCAAAGAAGACCCATAACAAGCATTTGCGGTCTTTCAAACATAGGTGTTATCTGATCGCCCATGATGATGCTTTGCTCCTAAGGACCTTTCCCATGTATCGATCGGACCCGCATTAGATTGGTATAGTGGGTTACCTAGACACTCTATTTTCTCATTTAATCAGGTAGCCCAAGCCTTCTTGGATCACTTCTCCATTAACTTTGTCAAGAAGGTTACCATGACTGACCTCTATTCTACACGTCTCTATGACGACGAATATATCACATATTTTGTCGCTCGTTGGCGTAGCCTGATCAATCAACTCACATTCCAATTACCAAAAACCAAACTCATAGAGCTCTTCACATGGGCTTGTGCTAGACATATCTCGCCAACCCTGTAGGTGCAGACTTTTCAAACCTTTGATGAGGCATTCACCATGGCACGAAAGCTAGAGATTCGGGCCATCGAAGAAAAGAAAATCCAACTACGCAATAAAACTCAGCATTTAAGTCAAATGATACCTCTTCTTCTTCAAAACCATAGAACAATTATTCAAAATCCAAGGGAACTGCTAACGCAGTGGTACTCAAGGCCACCTAGCTCATCCCTCAAATCAGGCTAACCCCTCATCTAATCTCTCACCCATTCAAACTTTTCAATTCAGATGGGAACAACGAAATACACCCCAATTAGGGAACCTTATTCTTCTGTCTTAGAAAATCTCATTAAAGTTGGGGCCATCACCCTTCCTCCCGTAAAGCCACACACTGGTTTTGATCCTACTCACCCCACACCCGCGTGGTACAAAGAGCACGACTTCTGCAACTATCATCGAGTAAAGGGTCATAGTGACAAAAATTGCATCACTTTCAAAAAAATAGTCCAAGAAATGCTCGAGAAAGGCAAATTAACCTTGGATAATCCTAATGCACCTGCCAATCAAAACCTACACATCTTCAAGAAACCCTTTCCTAATCATGCCCCTTTGATCAAACCGGAGAGACCTCAACTCATGATAGCCATACCCGCGAGGTCCATGCTATTTTCAGTGATGCACCTGTTGCTTCCCAATTACCTCATATTCCTTCCATAGAGGAAATTCTAGCCCAAAGCCCTCCACCTACACTTGAACCCACTTCACCTATTTCTCCACCCACAGAGGAACACCCTTCGTCTCCTCCCTCACCCATGAAGGAGACTCCTGTTAACATCGAAACCATTTCACCTTTGGCTTCTCCACCTAGAGATCTATCACCTGCAGTACCTCTCGACCTATGAAAGAGGCTTGTTTATCTCCTCCACCCACAAAGGAGCACCCATCATCTCCTCCACCCACAAGAGGAGCACCCATCCTCTCCTCCACCTATCGAAAATCTAATAGAAATGCCTTTACCTCTAGGTTCCCATTCTCCATCAGTTACCCAAGATCCTGCGGACTTACTTTTGGCTCTCTTACCCACAGAAGCTAAAGCTAGCAAATTCCCCATTTCTAAGACACATTTTACGGGAATTGCCATTGGATCCTCATCAGCCTCACCTACAACAGTGCCTTTCTCATGTTTAGCCGATCGCCTAGATTATGTGGATAGAGCCTTACTTTGGGGGCGTCTTCTGCTTCCTGTCTCCACACAAATGTAGATGTCACTTGCTGATACTTCCACTATATATCCAAAAATATTTCAGCCGATCAAACCAAACACAACCACAACTATCACAAATTCCACCACGATACCACTCATGGCTCAACTCACACCCCTACCCATAACCCAACATGCATCAAAATCCAAACCTACACCTACATCATCTTCCTCACCTAAACCTATTACTACCTTAGGGGTCATCCCAGCCGCCAACCTTACTCATCCACCCATCAAATTAGATTTAGCTACATCCTCCAAAGCCAACACCAAACCTACTCGGCACCCAAATAGAAGAACCAATCCCATAGATCTCATACTCCAACCTCGTCGATCACACCTTCATCACCTTCACCATTTTCATTTGTCTTAGGACCTCACCCTTCCAGCATGGTTAAGACACCTCCACCCACCGATAAACCAAAAACATAATAGCCCATTCCTCCCTCGCTAGACCCCTAACATACCCAAGTGCCCGACACAACTTCCGCCCAAACCTGCATTATCTTTACCGCCCATACCTCTAATACCATCGATAACTTCTTCACAACCCACAACACTTCAGTCTCTTTCCCTCACACCTCCTACATGACCCACGCCATCTACCTTCACAACACCTCAAGTTATCCCCATGGGTAACTCACCCTCTTCCACCATCCACCTTTCCCTCTAGATCTTGTGCACCCATATCACCTTTACCTAAGAAGGTGCCACCTAAAGACAAAACCCATCAGAGAACTCGCTAAACCTCCACCCAAATTTTGGCGTGCCCAACTCATCTCACAAGGTTCCTTCCCCACCCCTAGGCTTCGCACCTTCTTATTAGCTATACCTTTCATGGCTCACCTACCTCGCTACCCACCTCCCCGCCTCAAATCAACATGATCCACATTGCTACCCATGCTCAGAAGGATAAAGGCAAGGAAAAGGAAACCAACCCACCAACCAATCATGTACCCAACATACCATCTACACCCACACCTAAAATCACTATCCACACCCCACATATCCTATGTCTAATGGGGTTACACATTGTGCCATGCTCAAACAACTACACCAATCCCCCCTCAAAATGTCCCTATATGACCTCATCCAAACCTTGGAATCCCATTGTCAAGCTCTCATGGAGGTTCTTCAGTCTATTGAGGTCTTACCCAATGACCCTACACCCGTGGCCTCCATTATTACACCTCATCATGTAGCCTCCCTTACCAAATTACCATCTTCTCCTACACCTCCACCTACTCACCAAGTAGCCTCCCTTAGCTTCTCAGAGGAAGAGATCGCACCACACCAAACCGATGACCTAGATCTAGCTCTCTTCATCTATATCCACATTGATGATATACGTGTACGACGTGTTATGATTGATGGGGGCACTAACATTAATATCATTTCCTTCCATGCATTCACTCAAATGTGCATACCTGACAATTACATGCATAAACATCCCGTCATGTTGTGTTCATTCAATGAAGTTGTCACCGATACACTTGGCACCATCATCCTCCATGTTCACATGGGCCCCCACACTGTTCTAGAGCTATTTTATGTCTTAGAAGGGGAATTTCAATACAACTGTTGCTTGGTAGACCTGGATTCGTGTTATGGGTTGTGTTCCTTCCACTTTGCATCGTTGTGTAAAGTTTGAGCATGAGGGACACACCTATACCATTCCGGCTAACCCATCACCTTTCAAAACTTGCAACATGCTTTACCAACCCAATGACATGCTTATACCCATTAAAGCATCTACCTCCACAATCACTGCTTCTTCACCTACACCTCCACTCACCAGTGCAACCGCTACCTCAACCGCACATACCTCCTCCATTCCTACCGTTTGCCACAACCTCCACGGCCGAACCATCAGCCTCCCAATCTGTTAACCCCATCTCTGATCTGACCTCTGACACATCGTCTATTCCAACTACCCACATACCAACCACCGATCCTTGAGAGGGCATTTTTCAATGCCTCACTCTGGGGAGTATTGCCTATATAATGTTAACACATTCCTTACCCCACAAGAGTACGGAAGTCTTCACCAAGCACCCTCGTTATGATCACCGTATAGGAGAGTGCCTCCTTTATGGTCCTCCCCACCTTCGTACTAGTCTCACCTATGGAGGACTTGATACTACCACTTACACACCTGAACCACCATCACAAACCCGCCCATTTTCCGTTGACTTCAGTCACTCACTAATCACCGTTTCACCCACACCTTCCTGCATTGATGTGCATGGAAGGGTTTTGGTTTTGGATTTTACGAGCAAGGTTGCCATATTGTTATTCCATGTACTACCCACAAACATAATGACCGTAGTGGTATCGGCTTTGTTGAACCACCTACCAAGAAGGCCCGCATTGAACTCATTGAGGACATCAACCCTTCTCCACCTTCTTCACCACCTTCACCGACAGAGTCGATGGATCCGAATCCATTCCTCCTAACTTTTTTTTCATAAACACCATTTCCTTGGGGCCTCTGACTTATCAATGTGAGGGTGAGGCTCCCTCTTCTCTTCCCTTCCTATATCCTAAAATGATCGATGACGATACACCTTCGATTAACATCGTTCAATGTCAGGATGATGAGTCTATACTCACCTACCTTGGTGTTGAAGACTCATATATTCATCAATCGTTACCATCTAAGATGAAAACAATGTTGAATGAACTAACTATCGAAATCAACATCCATACTCTGGATGACCCGCACATTCTAAAGATCGGACAATCTTTAGATACTTTGCCAACAGGAGCCATCACTTCTTTTCTCAAAAACCATAACCATGCTTTCGCTTAGTCTTATGCAGACATGCCTGGTATTGACCCCACCATAGTGGTCCACAATATCGTAACCATTCCCGATGCCAAACCCGTAAAACAAAAGATAAGGAAAATGCATCCTCGCATTGCTCTTCTGGTCAAAGAAGAACTTTAGCGCCTCCTTTTGGTTTCCTTCATCTTACCCATTGATTATCCTCATTGGATTTCCAACATTATCCATGTTACTAAGGTGACAAAGGGACTCCACATTTACATAGATTTATGTGACCTCAACCTAGCTTGCCTGAAAGATGACTTTCCCTCCCGGTATTGACCAACTGGTTGACCTTATTGCTGGTCACGAGATGCTATCACTCATGGATGGTTTCTCGGGTTATAACCAAATTTTCTTGCCCGGAGGATCAGCACAAAACTACATTCATCACCCCTTCGGGGACCTTCTGCTATCGAGTCATGCCTTTTGGCCTTAAAAACACCGGTGCCACCTATCAGCGGGCTATGACTTACATCTTCCATGACATCATGCATCATATATTGGAATATTACATGGATGACCTCCTTGCTAAATCCAAACATCGCTCCAAGCATCTCGTCATCCTCAAAACCATCTTTGACCGCCTCATTAAATATTGTGTTCACCTTCATCCCAAGAAGTGTGTCTTCGTTGTACTCTCGGAAAACTCCTGGGATTTATCATCTCCTTGCGTGGCATAGAATTTTACCCTACTAAAGTTAAGGCCATTCTTGAAATGCCTCCACCTACTAATCTTAGGCAACTTTGTAGCTTGCAAGGTAAGTTGCAATCTATTCACCGTTTCATTTCACAATTGTCTGATTGGTGTCAACCATTTCATCATCTTCTCAAGAAGGATGTCTCCTTTAAATGGGATGATGACTGCTACAAAGATTTTGAGGCCTTAAAACAATACCTTCTCCAACCACCTGTACTCATTCCACCTAAAGATGATCAACCCTTCTACCTATACATCTCAGCTACCGATCATTCCTTGGGGGCCATGCTCGCTCATCATGATGAACAACACAGGGAGCAGGTGGTTTATTAAGACATACTCTTTTGGACTATGAACCCACTATACCCATGCCAAAAAAATTTACTTAGCCTTAGTGTTCGTTGCCACGAAATTCCGCCATTACCTACTCAACCACAAAACCTATGTTGTGACCAACACTGACCCCCTACACTTCATGTATGCCAAACCTTACCAAAATCAACGTTCCACGTCGTTGGCTTATGCTTTTGGCCAACCTCAACCTGAATTCATCCATCAAAATTCCATCAAGGGCCAAGCCATCGCCGACCAATTGGCTAACACACCTATTTCCATGGATCAACCTTCTAATTTTGAATTTCCAGATGAGTCAATTGCTTCCCTTTCCTTGGACGAGCCCACATACCAAATGACACTCTTCTTCGACGGTTCCAAGTGTCAGCGTGGGGGTGGGGCAGGCATTATCCTCATTCCACTTGATGGTGAACCCATGCCTTTGTCTTTCAAACTTGATTTTTATTGTACAAACAATATTGTCGAATACGAAGCACTCATATTAGGTCTCCAAGCTACCTATGCCTTGGATGTCAAATCCATCAACATCTTTGGTGATTCCCAATTGGTCGTAAACCAAGTCAATGGTATATACCAATGTCGTAATGAGACACTTCAAAAGTATAAACATCATGTGGACATACTTTTGACCACTTTTGACCATTATGACCTTCAAACCATCCCCGCTCTACCAACAAATTTGCTAGATACCATGGCCTGCTTGGCCTCTCAAATACCCGCTTCACCCACCGATTCTAAAATCTTTGTCACCGTACAAAGACTCTAATCACCCTCTTATTTACCTCGTGAAATTTACTCTATCGGAACCACTACCCCCGACCGAGTGACCTTTGGTATAAACAATACTCAGACTACCTTTCCCTCTCCATCTTGCCTCCCGACCTCACTCGTAATGGACAACACGCTTTTCTTAAAAGGGTCTCTCGTTACATCATCATGGGTGGCCTCCTCTATAAGCACGGCTTCGATGGTATTCTCTTATGATGCCTTACGAGTTCAAAATTCCTTATACCATTAAGGAAGTTCATGATGGTATATGTGGAGGTCACTTCAGTGGCCTTGTTATTGCTAAGCATATTCTTCGCCTAGGCTATTATTGGCTGACCCTCAACCATGATTGTTACGACTACGTTAAGCATTGTGTAAAATTCCAACAACATGCCAACCTTCATCATACACCCAGTCATGCCTTACAGGTCACCCGTGACCTTTGGCCCTTCTCTCAATGGGGTTTGGATCTTGTTGGAGAAATCAATCCCCATTCTTCCCAGCGACATCAATGGATCATCACCGCTACCAAATACTACACAAAATGGGTTGAAGCCATACCTCTCATCTCCACGAAAGCTAAGAAAATATGTGAGTTCATCAATCATCACATCATTTGTCACTTTGGTGTCCCACATCGCCTCATCACTGATAACGGCAAACAATTCAAAAATAAAACCTTGTGAAAACTTTGTGATGCCTTCGACATTCAGCTAAGTTTCTCGTCACCTTATTACCCACAAACCAATGGCCAAGCCAAATCCACCAATAAAACCTTGAACAAAATTCTCATGAAAGTGGTTAATGATACTGGGAAGGATTGGCATACACACATTCCTTTCGCCCTATGGGCATACCGCACTAATATTCGCACTTGCCACCGCTGCTTTGCCACACCTTTTCTCTGGTCTATGGTACAGAGGTTGTTCTACCTCTGAAGTCCATATTCCCTCACTCCGCATTTCTCTCCATGACATGCTTAATGATGATGAATTTCATCAAGACCGTTTAGCACAACTTGAGTTATTGGATGAATGTCGTCTTAATGCTCTTGACCATCTCCAAGTTTACCAAAAATGTATCAAACGTGCCTATGACAAATGTGTCCATGAACGAACCTTCCAAGTCGGTGACCTTGTCCTAAAATAAAATCAACATGTAACCAAAGTAGAAAAAATAAAACGGGAAAATTTTCTCCTAATTAGCTTGGACCATACATCGTGACTCATACTTATGGATCAGGTGCTTATCGTTTATCTTCACTCGATGGTAAACTGAACCTGAGCCCCTTAACGCCTTGCATCTTTGACCATTCTATTGTTGACTTTTAGTCCTACCTCACCTTCTACCTCTTTCCATACTCATTCCTTAAGCGCTACCCACTTCCTACGTCATCACCAATGATTAAATAATAATCTTGTGCATACCCGTCACTCTTTTATCTTCTCTTAAATATGTGTACCATGGCAGTCTTTGCACATGGCATGATCTCATGGATGCTTTTCATCTACTTTTAGATGAGATCCCATGGTCATTTCACCTGCTTTCTAAACAAGAATCCAATCCTTTACCTTAGTCTTTTCCATGACTTAAAATCCCCACGCGGGATCCAACTCCTTGAGTCAAACTTCCAACAAAAAGATGACTCCCTCAAAAGGACATCTTTCTCTCTACATTGCTACTATAAATAGACTACTCCCTCGAAGGATAGCTATGTTAAGCCTACTTAAAAAAGAGAGAGAGAGAGAGAGATAATCTGAAGCTTCCACATCGATCAGCTTCGCGAATACCTCAAGGAGTTAATTTCCTCATCCCATATAGACTTCCTGCATCGATCAATCTATCTCAAATACAAGTCAAACTAAAAACCTTTTCATCATGGACTTGCCCATTGTGACCTTGGATCTCTTGCCAAAAGGCATGCTACCTAGTACCATATAAAAACTAACCACTTTTCACCCTCTCACCATTCGCACTTTCACTTCCTACCACCTCAAGGGACCTCGTGGAACTGTGACATTTGGTGATCATGTGACTACTTTTCCCCTTTAGAATAGTCAGTCATGCTGTTTTTCGGGTCTTACATCCATCCACCTCTCTAAGGTATGACCCACTCGTTGTGATCCTTACCAATCAGATGGCTTTCTTGCCTCCTCTTATCTTTTAACCTTCTTTATTACATATTGATTACCTTATACAGGACTAGATCCTCGACACTTATCTTTGGGTAATTTTCTCCTCTTTCACCACAATCAACTCAACATCACCCGTACCAATGTACCCACAATTCACCCATACCTAAAAAGACCTAAACCCAATCATGCCTATAACCTACCAACTCATACTCATACCTCCTCGCATTCTTCCCTATCTTATGGGAGAACTACATCAGGCCTGAGGTCCCTTTTCATGGGACTATGTAGGTAGCACTCGAGGGCATGGGGCCCTTGGAGGTTAGCTCGGCCACTCTCTACCCTAACCAATGCACCTTTCATTGTCCTAAATCACAATCTACCCTTGTTAGATTTCTTTTTATATCACTAATTGGAAATTAAACCCAACAAACAACAAATTTCTTTCCACCTTTATCATCATCAAACTACATGTATGTTACTATAAACATCTCAACCATGACCCATATCATCATTAAATTACACAAATTAATGAATTACAAACTCAACCAACCTAACTCCACCATGCCTAAAACCTATCTCAACCATGCCTACAACTGACTCAATCCATGCCTATGACCTGACTCCATCCATGCCTAGACCACAACCTAACTCCATTCATGCCTATAACCTAACTCAATCCATGCCTATAACCTAACTCAATCCATGCCTATGACCTAACTCAATCCATGCCTAGACCACAACCTAACTCCATTCATGCCTATAACCTAACTCAATCCATGCCTATGACCTGACTCGATCCATGCCTAGACCACAACCTAACTCCATCCATGCCTATGACCTAACTCAATCCATGCCTAAACCACAACCTAACTCAATCCATGCCTAGACCACAACCTAACTCGATCCATGCCTATGACCTGACTCTATCATGCCTACACTACTTGATTTCCATCACATATACACATCAAAATAACAAGATAACCACAACCATGTATACACATAATGACCATAATCATCATCATCTCTATAAATAAAAATATCCAAACATGTGTCTCCATATACATAACTCTCAAATATATTTAGCACGCAGGCCGGTATATATAACCAAAACTCTCATATACTGACCTCACCATCATCTCGGCACACAGCTGGTATATGATCAAAAATATACAAAACTCTCGTATACATCCTCACTCTCTTTCGGCACGCAGGCCGGCATATATCAAAAATGACTACAATACATCAAAATGGAGGGATGTACATCAGACATCATCTGTCGAGATATCCTCCATATCAGTCTCTCTTGTCTCCTCCTTGCTCTCTGTTCGGTGGCCTAATAACATCTCACCGCCCGCCATGGGTCATGGCCGGGTCCCTGTTGGTACATCACCTAGAGCTGGCCTCCATGAACTGGTGGCCTCACCCTAATCTTGTCTCAGAGCTCGATGGCCCCTGCTCTCTCCATTATGAGTACGGGATCTGGTCCTCTCACTCAAGGCTGTTGTGCCCTGTACTCTCCATAGGATAGAAAATCTATCCTCGCCACCATCAACTAATCCTGGTAATATATGGCCTCACCTAAGGCATCTCGTAACCTAGATATGGGTATTGTTTGTGGTGGCCCCATCGGCCTCGACCCTGTACCTATCTTGTGGGACCCTATCCCGGTGCCTGTGGAGGTGTCATTGACCTCGCACCCTATACTTGTACTCCGAGCTGTAGTGCCGATCGTATGCTCGTGTAGTGGCCAACTAGCCCTATAAACCTGTAACATGTGCTTGTAGGGTGGCCACCTGCTCATCATCACCCTCTCCATCTCCACCCTAGGCCATCTGGGCCTGTAGAC
The DNA here is from genome assembly GCA_018340775.1 of Taxus wallichiana var. yunnanensis. Classification (NCBI taxonomy): domain Eukaryota; kingdom Viridiplantae; phylum Streptophyta; class Pinopsida; order Cupressales; family Taxaceae; genus Taxus; species Taxus wallichiana. The sequence goes on along the minus strand of CM031234.1, from coordinate 420,454,402 downwards.
TAGCCATCTACACATGTAATGCGCCACCTCCACCTCTAAAGCTGCTAACTACCCCTGTACCATCCCTAACTATGTAATCAGGGTCGCCACCTACCCTTGTAGGGCGTCTCTCTACACAGTGATGGTGGCTAAATCTGGCTGCCCGGCCTAGGTGGTACTACTCGTAAATGAGCCGCCCACCACTGTTTGCCAGTATCTATCGTCACTACCCGACATCATCGATCTGTCGTCTATCACTGCTCCTCCTACCCCGTAGGCATCTGCCGATCGTGGTAGAGGCAATGGCCTCTCCACATCATATCTCCCATCTTGTCGGAAGGATGGAGGTATATCTATGGCAGCCCAAAGCGCCATTCGACCTGTCACACTCGGGATCATCTCGTGCTCCCCTGCATGGCGCCCCTCTATCCATCTGAGTAGTTGAAGGCCATCTAGCTCATCGGCCATCTATCTGTATGAGGGATAGCCCACATACGGTCTCTAAACAATGTCCACACTAGACAATCCCTCCAGTAGCCACCTATAATAGGCTACATCATGTATGACCCTACCTGCTACCACTCTCCCATCACAGGCACCCATCACCTATACCCCACCCGCACAAAACTAGGCTCAAAGGTACCATCAGGGCATACCCATTAGACAAACACAAACAATGTGCTCATAGGCCCAACAGTGTAGAATAAATGTTATAAGATAGGTGAAGCCTAAAAGTGCCCATACCCCCATATCTCTCTACGGACATTGCATGAGGAATGTTGGCACCCATGTAAAACAAGTCTTGTCCATCAATAATACTACTAGCCTCATCTCCTTTGGATGGGCTAGGTGCATCTCTCCATAACTCAGGTTGGCGCTATGGAATGTCAGCTCCACCAGTCCCTCACCAAATACCATCAAGCATCAACTCCTCAGATGCCTCTGAGGAGATCAAATATACATGTGTCCCCAATATAGGTAATCATAGGATCCTATACACGTCCTCCAGGGTGATGGTCATCTCCCCCATCGGTAGGTGGAACGTGTTGGTTGTGGAATCCCATCTATCGATGAGAGCGACCATCAAGCTTAGCTACCGAACTAAATGCCTATAACGTCAAACCCCAATCAGGCCCACATCTGTGACATGCCTCCACTCCTCGATCATTGCCACACCTCAAACTCTCAAGAGCGGGTGGCACCCTGTCTCTCATCCTCAACTGCTCTCTCATTGCATCCAACCAAACATCACATTAATTTCACCTTACTCATAACCACAATCCCACTCGACACCTCACCTACACCAACCACCTTACCTCTCTTTCCCTAGACCTCACTACCTTTGTATCACATCTTCTATCTACCCATCCTACCCCTCATTCACTATCATTCACCCTTACCTATTTTTACCCCTTACCTATGTCATGCTTTTCCCCAAAACACCTCCTACTTCCCACTACCTACCTCCCCCACCCAACCTAGGGAACTTTTGGCCCCTTTTTTCCCCAAACTATGACCAGTGCAGTTACCCCTAATCGGCCTGGTCCCCCCTTACATCGGCATCGATCTCCTGTTTCATGACCGGTACCATTTTGGCACTACCAATGTCAGCTAACCTTCAACCGATGTTGAACACTATCGTTCTGCAAACGCCGCGACATCTAAATCCTCCATCTTCCTAAAATCTCCCTTTCTCTCCCTTCTAACCACCCAATCCCACCCAAACCCCCCTCCACCCCTCCCCATCCTTCCTTCACCCAATCACCCCTCTTCCCATTCCTATTTAACTCGATTTTACCCAATCACAATTCAAACTGCATTTTCCCTTAAACCCTTTTTTTTCCACACGATATCTAAATAAATTTAATCAACAAAACAAAGAAAAGGGATTGATTCTTACCTCATCACATGCCACCATCGTGGTGGCACGTCAGGCCACTGCACGGTGGTCCACCTAATCCCTCTCCTGCCTCTACCATCACCGAATGACCTCTCGCTCTCCAACCAATCAAATCAATCCAACCCAACTCGTGGATCCACCTATTGACCAACTATCCCCAGTCATGTGGCTCACCAACTCAGTCCTCCATCTCACTCTGTCACTTTCCACCTTTTCTCTCTCTTTTGTCATTTTCCCCAATTCGATAAAAGACAAATGATTTGAAAAATACGGCAATTTTTCTTTTTATACCCTACCCGACCTAACCGGCGACGGTTTTCCCTTGACCGACATCGGTCCTAGCCCTAGCTTACCATGGTCGGTCCATCTTGACCGGCATCGGTTCCTTCAAACCGTCATCGGTTTACCTGCTTAGTCTTTTTCCTACCCCCTACCCCCAATTTTTGACCTGAATCCTTTTTACCTCACCCACACCTCACTTGGACACTCCACTTTATCTTCCTAACCTTATCATTTACCCCCTCACCTCGTCCTCATGGGGACTCGTTATTTTACCCTTACCTCGAGACCTACCCGTGCCGTGACCTAGATACTTGGACCTGGAACATCGCTAGTGACCTATGACCTCATGTGTTCGCTATACCTTGCGGAACTGTTACCTATGTTGATGGACATACTAACCCTACCTTGCCTCTTGCCATGACCATTTATCTTGACCCAACCTTTGGTGTACCAGAACATACCTAAACATTCCTGCACCTGACCTACGTCATGTTTCCTGACCATATCCTATACCTTGGATACCGGAATCACTTCAACCTTGTTTGGATAAACCTATCGACCTTAGACAATGTAGAGTTTACTCGCTTCTTCAACCTAGTACCATGCTACAGTTTATACATGTGTGTGCGTTTGACTATTACTACCTTTGACCCTGACCCATTACCTAGATTACCCGAGTGGACCCTTTTTCCCTTTTTACCCCTATCGCCCACCTTCTTCCTCCTCACATTCACCTTTTATCAAACCACTCACCGATTTACGCTTCGCCTCATCGGTTCTGGATTGAGGAGGATCACCTTCACCCACACATGGGGTAGCCACATCTTATTTTTGTCAGCGTCACTTACCAATACAAGCTACGTAACAAAAAGGGGAAAAATGTAGACACCAAAATTGGGTCACACTCCCCTTGGTCCCTTGTCAAATAAACACCTTGAACACATTCACCTAACCATGGCCCCTTTCATCCCACTCTAATATTAATTTAATTAATTAAATTAAATTAATTCATTATCCTCACAATATTTATTATTTAAATATTTGAATTGGATAATGCCCACATAGCCACCTCACCTATACACCTCATCTAGCCACCTCACCCTAAGACCTATTCTTAGTATGTTGCCATAACTAACTAAGACCTACCCAAACCCTAAAAATCAAAGCCTATATTCCCTCTAACCACATTCCTGCACGTTAGAAAGGAAGCTTCCATTCTAATCCACGAAGCAAAATGAGCGAGATCCCAAAAGATCAAGGGTATCTGCTCAGTTTAGTAAACCTAGGAAATCCCGCCCTAACTGACGCTGGTTACCCTAAACTACCGCCGGTCAACTTGAAACCACCGTCGTTATTATTTAATCCCTAAAACAACCTTATTTCGAGGTTGGGACATTTCTGAGAGGTTGGCACATCTTCGAGAGAGTGAGAAAAAAATAGAGCTGCATGCAAGCAGAACCAGCATTCGTACACACATCGAACATCCAAAGCCCACGGAAGCAATCACGAGCCATTTGCCTTCATGGGAGCATCTGAGGAAGCGTCGGCACCAAACAAAGTTCCTTCCATTTGATCACCCATTATTTCCAACCAGACAACAAACTCATACAACAAAGTGAGTATTCTTTTAACCAACACTTGTCCATTGTCATTTTGGTAGACTCTTTTACTTATGTTATTAGTTTTTACTCCAATTCTCATTCCCCACCATTTACCTCCATACATGCAAACTTGACCATTCCTTCACTCACTCCATCAACTGCTCATACGGATTTTAATTACCCCGAGTATACCTAAGACCCATACAAACCTTGTCATAGCCCTCTCCATTTCCATTTAGTTTTGGATTTGCCCTCACATCATGTTTTTGATAAGTTTCATGTACCCGACCATACCAACGCCCGGTTACCCACAACCATCGCCGATTCACCTAAACCGACATCGGTCATACAGATCGACATCGGTCTCTATTTTTACCATCGACCAAGAACGGGCCTCAACTCTCTACCCAATACCCAAAATAGCCTAGAACTTGACCCGACCAATACCAAGACTGCGACAAACACCTTGACCCTAAGATTCAGTCATAGCTTAGGCTATTGTGAGAACGAATTTGCTTATTGTAGAAAAATGAGATACCTAAATCATTTTAACCACGGTAGGATTTCCTTTATTGCTAGCATTAAGTTATTTTTAAACAATGGATTGACAACCTTCTAGGAGTATCACACTTCTCGGATCTAGCATACGCTAGGAAGTCCCCTTTGCATATCTTGTTTAACTTTCATTTGGCGGTCTTGTTTTCCATTTCGGGTAGTTCCTCCAAGAAAAAGGAAGCTCTCACGATCAGTGTGGATCGGGAATTCATGTGCGTGCAACAATCTATAACCAACATTTGACGGGTATTCCTCCTAGCCCTTTACCCATATCTATTTTGTCAACATTCGAAGAAATGATTTAGAATTAGGTGAAACTTGACCAAGTTTAGCATATTCCATTACTAACCTATCATGAATGCAAGATAATATATTTTAATGGTGGATGGCTCAAGATCAAATGTCTTATTAGCTTAGCTAATGCAAATGAGCTCTTAAGCTATGTCAAGATGAGATATGATATCAAGATCAAGATGTCAATAAGGTGTGTTTTTTTAAAGGGAGGGGTGACCCTTCTATTTATAGTTTTCCACTTGGGAGAGTTTGGAATTTGGGTGCATGTGGGACTAAAGGTAAGCCAAAAAGAACTTTTAGATTAGATTAGGATAAACATGCTTTAGGATTAGTTAAGCTAGGTTTAGGCTAGTTAAGTGTGATTAACAAGTGATTAGAGACTCATTAAGAGTTGGGAGGAGTCTAATTAACCATTTGTGACTGATAGATAGCCTAGGAAGCCTACAAAAGTGGTTCAGAGAAAACTAGGGAGGTTCTGAATGGTCGAAAGGAGGAATTTCCAGCTAATAAGAGAGATATTAGCCCAATTAGCTGATTATAGGAGGAATACAACTGAAAGAGTGTCGTGAATGGGCATTCGAGAATGGAGCGGAGAAGGGTTGATTAACAAAGTGTCATTAATTTACTAAATTGGAGGAAATGCTAAGTGTAAGCATATTTTAGGTGTATACACCAAGGATCAAACCGATTATCGATTAGAGAAGTAGAATTTCGAAGGCCATCGTGTCACCAGAGTTGTAGAGATCTCCTCTAAAGCATCAGAGTTATGAATCCATAAGCGAGAGAAAGAAGAAGATTTTGGGACAAAAATTCTTCATAGTGGGGAGGTGTGACCGGATGTCAATTCAACGGAAGCATTTTCCCAAAACCTCCCAGGGATGTCATAGTATAGTAGTGGACTCGAGAGCTTTCCTTCACTTACAATAATGTGAAAAACAGACTCAATAAGAGCAAGATAGCGTCCATAGAAGATGATAGTTGAAAGAGCACAATTGGGGGAAACTAGAAAATCACGTTGTGACACATGGAAAAATGAAATCAGGAAAAAGTAACAAATTATTTTTGTGACTCGGTCTTTGACGCTCATTTTTGAATGAGTGGGCCCCTATATTCTTGGGCTGGGGGCCCTCATCCAAGGTCGACACACTCTTTTATTGGAGGGGCTCTTTTGTCATCCATAATCATCATTTTCACCACAAAATGATTGGAGAATTTACCATATTGTGGGTCCTTAGGCCACCATGTGGCATGTCACTTACTCTCCACATTTCACCAAGTTCAATGAATCATATATCAAGCATCTCGCCGAGTTAACGAAAATTTGGCAAGTCATGGTGAGTTGGGGATCTCAATGACCGATCTTGGACCAAGTCAACAACCAATGTTGAACCACACGAAAAAATTAAGGGAATACGTGGTTGCGGCGAAAGATAGAATGGGTAGTTAAAATCCTTAATAAGGCTTACCCAATCCCTTTCCCCGCAAATGTGGGAATAAACCCACGCCAAGCCAAACCAAAACCATTGGAGGACTCAATGGGAAGTGACGCAGATGGATTCGACAACACAACATGACACGTAGCTAGAGCGGAGAAGTCAAAAATGAGGTAGGTTAATGTGGGGTAACAGTCAATAGTCATGGTGGGGACGTGGCATGTGGGTAGTAATGGTTGGTAAAATAAATATGGGTTGACGGTTCAAACCGAACTCCGCCTCCACATTTGATGATGCCTAACCAACTCAAGAAACCGAGTTGGTTGGCATGGATATGGTGATAATAAGCCATATAAACACAAAGTGCGAGTGAGCTAGGCCTATAAAATGGCCCCCTCCATTGAAACAACAAGATTATTAATTACAAATCTCAAGAGCAAGAGGAGAATAATGTGAAGAAATCCTTAAGGAGATAACGCAACATTATGGAGAAAATATAAGCCCTATATTATTTTTATAAACATTTCATAATAATAATTCCTATTATTATTGTTGATATTCAATGTTGAAGAAAATTCCTGTTATTAAAATAGGCATGCTATTGAAAAGACCTATTATTATATAGGCGATAGTAAAAAAATTAGGAGTTATTGTTTTAACTCATCGATCAGTGTAAAGGAAAAATTGACGCCTTATTCTCGTGCAGGATACCAAAGACACGGTCATAAAGCCGATGGACATAATACAACACTAGAGAAGCATACTTTAAAATTGAAGTTATTCTTCTCGGTATTTTGGGCATATCACCAAGTTATTTGTTTGGAGGCTATGGAGGAGAGTCGTAGTAATTATTGAGCTTGTTGACGAGGCTAGGTATGATCTTATCTCTGTGTAGAGGTTGGAGGTCATGTAATGAGTGAAAGATGATCATGGAAGTCAACATCGACATCTAGAGACTTATCACCATGTAGAGGTTATTTTGTTGTGCAGCGGAGTGGAGGTCATCAAGAGGTGTCAAATCAGGGAGTTGTGCCCGAAGCACTGAGCTTCCAAGACTAGTCTAGGTCTATTGGACCGATTGGAACACCAAGTTTAGTTGAACATTCATTATAGTATCGTAAATTTTATTTGTACTATACGATCAGATTTTTATAATGGATTGGTTCAACTAGTTTGCGAACCCAAAGGCGTAGGCATTCTGTCAAACTTCTTTATCAACCCTTGTGTAGTGTGGTTCTTATTATTGCATTGCATTCTTTTAAAGTTGATTTATTTCGGGGTGAATTTGGTAAAAGAATAAATTACATATAAGGATCCTTATGTCACAAAATAAATTTGGCCATTTTGGATCAGCTTTGATTGTAAATGAGGTGAAAAGATGTGCCTAATTCGAGATAAGAGACGAAGCTCAAAATTGTTGTAAAATATTTAAAAATGGGCGAATGTTACATTTATATTTTTTCAAAGTGATGATCAAGCACTTATAGCCAAGGATACAACATCAACACAATTATGGCAAAAAATACTTGGTCATGTTAGTTTTGATTATCTTGACACACTTCATCACTACAACAGGGAAAGGGGTTTATTACATCTTAAAAAGGGTGCAGAGATAAATGTCGGCATTATTTGGCAGGAAAACAACATAAAGCACCATTCAAACATAGTACATTTCAGGGTAAGGAAAAACTTGACTTGGTGCATATTGATCTATGCGAGAACTACACCATTCAAACATAGTACATTTCAAGCTAAGGAAAAAAATTACTTGGTGCATACTGATCTGTGCAGAACTATGAGACCTAACCACTCTCGTTTTCAATACTTCATGCTCTTTATTGATGATTTTTCAAGGAGAATGTGGATATATTGTATTCACACAAAATACCAAACTTTTGAAACTTTTAAGAAGTTCAAATCCCTTATTGAAACTGAGTCTAGTATAAACATTATAATACTCCACTCGGATAAAGGGGAGATCAAAATAATAATGAGTTCAATTATTTTTTAGAAACAAATGGCATTCATCATCAAATGGAACCTCCTCACACACCACAGAAAAATGGTGTTGTTGAAAGGTGAAATCTTACTATCATGGACATGGTGTGATGTATGATTGACGATGCAGGTTCATCAAAAACATTTTTGGCTAATGAAACTAAAACGACAATCTATCTACTAAGTAGAGTTCCTATTACAACTCTTGATGGATTAACACCACAAGAAGTGTGGTCAAGTAATAATCCATCTATTTCACACCTTAGAATTTTTGGATGTAAAACTAGTATATATGTTCCTCGAAATGGAGAACTAAGCTTGATATGAAACTAGAAAAACTTATCCTCTTAGGATACAGTGATGGAGCACTTAGCTATAGACATATGGATATAAAAACTAAAAGGATGTACACCGATAAGGGTGTTGAGTTCTTTGAGAATAAATAAGAAGATGTTCCTTGTGTACACTCACATGATGAAAAACTAGTCTTACGGTGAAAAAGATAATGGTGAACACCTTGATGACGATAATAATGATGGAAAAGATGGTGAAAATCAACCACCCTGTAAACGACTAAACATATGCCTAAATAGTTTACAATTATGATATGAGATATCAAATTAGATAGTTTCCTGACATAGCTACCACTAGAATGAGGAATCATAGTATAACTCGTAATGAGGTTGATTTGACCTTAATGAGTAAAGGTGTTGAATTCAATGAGCAGTCCACACTTTCGTAATCCCTACGGTCAAAACCTTGGAAAGAAGATATAGATGCAAAACATAAGTCACTTATGAAGAATAATACATGGCATCTTACAGATCTCCACCAAGGAAAAATTCGATTAGATGTAGATGGATCTTCAAAATGAAGTACAAAATAGACAGCAGGATTGATAAACACAAGGCAAGACTAGTTGTTAGATATGCTAAAAAGAAGACATTGAATATGAGGGTACTTTTTCTCCCACAACAAAGATAAAAACTTTTAGGTTGTTTTTTCTCTACATGCAAAATTTGGTTGGAAAATGCACCAAATGAATGTGAAAAGTGCCTTTCTTGATGGTGATTTCTTTGGAATAATTTTACATGACTCAACTTGAAGGTTTTGTCATACGGGATAAAGAAGAAAAGGTATGTAAACTCATAAAGTCATTGTATGGTCTAAAGCAATCTCCCGGGAATGATACATAAAAATTGACAAGAATCTCATTCATCATGGATTCAACAAGAGTACATATGATCCTAATCTCTATCTCAAAATCAAGGGAGATAGCGATCGTTGTAGCATATGTTGATGATCTAGTCATCATTGGGGGATTAGTGAGGATGATTGAATCAACAAAGAAATATCTAACACGGTCATTTGACATGGTGATCTCGGGCTTCTATATTATTATCTTGGGCTTGAAGTTTGGCAAAGAGAAAATCATATATTTGTATCATAGTTGAAATACACCAAGACAACACTCGAGAAGTTTAATATGATGGATTATAAGCCAATTTCCACACCTATGGAGACAATACTTTTGTTATCTATAACATATCTATCACCATAAGTAAATGCAACTATCTATTGGCGGTTGATCGAAAGTCTCATCTACTTGACTTACACTAGGCCAAATATCACTATGCAGCCACTATCTTTCTCATTCCATGCAAGAGAACCCAGGTTTTGTCACCTGGAAAGTAGTAAAGTGGATACTGAGATACATCAGAGGAACTATGGACTATGGCCTAGAATACAAGAAGAATGATAACTTTTTCTTGTGAGTACATTGATTCGAGATCATGCATGGAATATAAATGACAAGAAATCCACTTAAGGATTTGTATTCTTTTTGGGATCTTGACCATATATCATGGGGGAGTAATAAGAAGACTTGTGTTTCAATATCATCCACAAAATCATAGTATCATGTAGTTGGTGGAGATGTCTATGAAGTAATATGGCTTGGACGTATACTTGAAGGATTGGGAATACGGCATAAAGATCCAAATATCCTACATGTTGATAACGAAGTATTAGTAAAAATTTCTCGGAATCCAATTTTTCATGAGCACACAAAACACATTAAGGTGTAGGTACATTTCATTCGCAAACATTTTCGTGAACAAAATATCTAGCTCTAATATTTCCCAATAGATATGCGGTGTGCGAGATGTATTCACAAAGTCACTTGCTCAAGACATATTTGAGGGCTTAAGATAATTTCTCTCTTGTTCACTTGATACAGTGTTGAATTAAGGGGGAATGTTAAGATATAGTACCTACCTTAATTCATCATTGGGTTATATTTGAATAATGTAATAAGTTAAAGTAATTTATTTTTATTACTTTAACTTAAGTTTCTAGTTGTCATTAGTTGTTTACTTAGTGATATTGTTTTATCCCTATGTTTATGGGAAGTTTCTGGATTGTGTGTTCCGGATATTTCTTGGTAGTGGATTCTAGCACCGATTAGGGGCAATATGCTATTTCTGCATATTGCTTAGAATAGGTTTATTCAATCCATTTTTCATGGACTAGATAAAAGTTGTACAATGCCTATATACATTACAACTCTCTCCATTGTTTATAATATTATTTTTACCATATTAATAAAGGGAAAGAAATCTTTGAAATTGAATCCATTCCATCGGAATGTAGATATTACAGTTAATAGTAAAAAGAAAGAATAAAAACAAAATGACGAAAATAAAAAATTGGAACATCAATTTGAAGGAAATGATAGGAGTAGGAGTTCATCTGGGTCATCAGACTAGAAAATGTAATCCTAAAATGGCACCTTACATTTTTAAAACAGGTATCATCCCATCTCCACAATTACATTCTAACTGTAAAATTTATGTAAATATGGTAATAATTTCATAATTTATTTTAATAAAATTCATAAAATTAAAGTTAAATTCTCTCTTAAAGCTCCACTATATTAGACAATATTATAATATTTAAATTTTAATTTAAAATTGATGACTAATTTTGGAATCGTAGGAACGATGGTAGCGACGTAAAACCCTAATGGAGGCTCATGTGCGGGGAAGGGGGTTGTATATGGTTTTGGCCTTGACTCAAGACATGGTGTCAAAGACTAGGGTAATGGAGGGAATGACCAGGGAAAGGAGTTATTCGTTGTAAAGAAGGGTGGTACAAATCTCTCTCGGTGGTAGAAAGGCGGCGGTCATTCAAGATTTTCTCTCTATGGACTAGGAGGATTGATTAGAATACCTTAAAATTCGGCGTAGAAGGTCTATTAACTCCCATGCAGAGCCCCGAAACCCTAATTCGGTTGTCCATCAAAGAGTGTAAGAAATGAGATCCTTTCAGTTTTGAGAGGAGGTCGGGATGCAACTCACATGGTTGAGGGTGAAGCTACTCATGGAAATTTTAGCGGTGGAGTATAATCCTCCAAGACTACCGCAACAAATCCCACTTCCTTTAAGGTAGCCATGTAGCAAAACATTCATTGTCCATCTCCTCAACATCATACATCATCAATTTTGTAGATGAGATGCCTCTTTTTAGTTTGGATAACCCGAGATATTGGCTCATCTCGATCCTGTCTCGACTTGCTTTGTCATTTGGGAGATTTAACGGTATGTCGTCATCTTCTTCCACCCTTTTGCTCTAGATTTACAAAAATTGGTCTAAAATTTTTAAAGTGTCCTTCTTCTCCAAGGGTTTCTTTATGGTGCAGTTCAAGGAGGTAGAAGAGTACCAAAAATGTTTATCGGATGGTCCATGGTTTTGGGGCAATGTGGGATTGTTTCTCTCACCTTGGTTCCCGAGTTTGATCCAAATACTTTCTTCATCACAAAAATTCTGTGTGGATCCTCCTTCCGAATATACCGTTGCATTTTTGGTACGCTCTTGAGGATATTGGAAATGCCCTAGGTAAATTATTAAAGGCAAATCTAGCAAGGAGGCGAGAGCCTTGGACTATGCAGATTCTCGCATAGAGATTGATTTAAGCAAGGGACTGCCTAATAAGATCTTACTGAAATTGGGGAATTTCCAGCATGTCCAAATCCTAGACTATGAGAACACAACATTCAGGTACCACATTTGTTGAACTCTGGGTCACTTGCAGGAAGATTGTCCGCAAGGTAAGAAAAATCAACGGAGAAAGAGTCTGTCGAACAAAGGAGGCTGGAATAAAGCTTCTTCAAACCAGGCACATAAAACAAATCATAAGGAGGAACACGGAGAGGATCACCAAGAAAATTTAGGGAATGGCTCTAAGATTTTGGTCAACATGGCACCCTCGATAGGCGGTGTCAAAAGGGGTCACATTTCCGATATTTTGGAAAAATCATATTTAGATATGTATCAAATTCTTGACGCCCAGGTAATCTCATGTTTGTGGTTGCTTCGATCAAAATAAATGGTAAGAGGTCAAGAAAAAAAGGGCAAAAGGGGCATTTTATGAATCTGCACAATTAGCACTCTTTGAATGAAGAGGGGGTAATGATTAGGGTCATTCTTGTTTGTACTTTGTTAGTTGATTCATTTTGTGTGTTTAGGGTTTGTCTTGTTTATATTTACTCGATGGTTGTTATAGACACCTAAAATCCACTTACACAATTTTATTACTAAAATTGCACTAAATATCCTCTCTTCTATCATTCTCGTCGTAATTAGTGATTTCTCACTAATTAACCATGATCTTCACTCTATTTTGGTTAATTGACAACACTTCGTCAATAAACCACCATTCTCCCTCTATTATTGTTAATTAATTACATTTTTATAATTAATTAGCTTTCATATCATTCGGTATACACCACGCATCCTCCAAGGTAATGCTCATCTCGTCGATCACAAATCACGACGTCTAGCTCTCACTATGCTATCTCTCCTCAAAGGTTGTGAGAAGGCTGTGATCTAGAGAAATTTGTGGCATCTGAGCCACATATGATAAGCCAATAATGAGCTAAAGTGATCTCGAAATATCCTCTCACCCAGTGAGAAGGTCTCCACGAAGGCTCAAAGTCATGTGTGTCGCTCTGCGTCTCAATCTGGGTAAATGAACCCGCAAGCTCATGCAAACCACATATTAACATCATTTCTTCTAACAAATATATTCTAAATTCCTTTATTCATCATTGGGTTCTTTCGTAAATTTCCTAAAATTCTTCTAAAGTTCCCAAAAACTAACAAATCACGCATGTGCGCCCCTTTTAGCACTAGCGCATCGGTTTTGGCATATGCGCACCTCATCACTTATGCCCCCATCTTTACACCAGACGCGAGTTTTCACACCTACACGCCCACCCCTAATTTTTACCTTGGTTCACATGTGCGTGCCCATTCGAGCATATACATGCCCGCGTATACATTTTCACGTATACACGCCCGTGTATGCGCTTCTACATATACGCGCCCACATATGTGCTTTTGCATATACGTGCCGTGTATGCTCTTTTGCATATACGCACCCGCGTATGTGCTTCTATGTATACATGCTCGTGTATGCGCTTCTCGTATATACATGGTCACATATATGTTACCCTCATGCACACGTGCCCCCGACAACGCCGCACACCCTAAGGGTCATTCATGTGTTGTCGTGCCATCTAACCTAAGTAATAAATGAACTTAAATGAACTCGAAATGGAAAAATTTTGCTTCACATGCCCACGGTCCATCGCAAGGAAGCTGCATGTACTCTCAAACAATGTCACGCACATCGCGTCCTGAACTCAAGCCATTTTTCCTGCACATCAGAGCAAAATCACTAATAAACTACTAGGGTTTAATATCAAATAACTCGTCGTGATGATTCCCCCATGGCTTGGTATTTATAGTTGTTTGACCCCCTGCAGTGATTTTCACTCGCCTGATGGTCAAGGGAGATGATGTGACAACCGTGATCCTTTTATTTTCTTTTACCATCCGTCGTGATGATTATTTTTATTAAATAATCATTTTTCACCCATTTTCGCTACGTTGGAGCATACTTTTGCTACTTGGCAAACCTTTCTTCTCCGTGGGGCATTTTTTTTGCTTCTAAGTGATCTTCTGTACCATAATTCTTCTAAAAAATCCTAAAATCCTAAAAAATGGTAAATATGCAAAATTCTAAAAAAATCTAAAATTGTTTAAAAATCCAAAAAGCGTAAAAATAAATAAATTAAAAATTGGTAACAAGCATGCACGCAAGTTGAAGCATGTGTCAAATGCATTGTACTCAAACATAAAAAATTATCCTACAAAACATCTTTCTTTGATTCTCGCTTGTTCTTGTGTGTGCAACTCACAGATCATTTGGATCTACCCTTCATCAACAAAATTTGGTTTTCTTGTTATATCTATCTTCCCTAAAGACAAATGCTTTCTTGGGGCAATTTCATAGTGCACAATTGCTTTTTCATGGGACTTCTATGTCCTTCACTTATTCACCTTGCATGTATCCTTGCTTGGGGTGTCATTTTTAACCCTTGTCGTTAATTTACACAGGTTGAAATTGAAGCTTGATAACAAAAACATTTGTGCAACTATCTTGAATGTTGTTTGTTTGAGTATGTGTCTTTGTACTTTTTTCCCTGTTAGGTTAGCTTGTTTACTTTCTTGTATTGCATTGCATTTTGTATGTTGCATTGATTTACTTTTTTGGCAATACACAAATGTTCGTATTATAGTTTTTCATGTTATTATACACTTTTGTTGTATGTGTATATTTTAATAAGGACCGATGACGTAGATCACATGCAATATGATGAAATACAGTTTTTTTTAACGAACATTGGATGAAAGCTATTTCCATCCCCTTCATCTTCATTTTTCTTCCCTATCATTTTCTTATATCAACACTATTCTTCCAAATCACTTGGGGCAATAGGAATCACCTTTTATCCCTCGCCTCCCCCTCACATTTCTTCTATTTGTTTCTTTCATCTTTTTGATCGTCGATCCACCTCTTCCATCACCCCATTGACACTCAAGGGGACATCCTTCATTCTCTATTTTTTCTTCTATACCTTCAAAAAAAATTATTTGTCTGTAATTGTCTACGATCTTTGAAGTGGCGTTGCTTACGCCACCCCAAAGAGGGGAAAATATAGACACCTAAAATCCTCTTATGCGGTTTTATTACTAAAATTGCACTAATTATCCTCTCTTCTATAATTCTCCTCACAATTAGTGATTTCTCGCTAATTAACCACAATCTTCACTCTTTCTTGGTCAATTGTGACACTTCATCAATAAACCACCATTTTCCCTCTATTCCCATTAATTAATTACATTTTCTCTAATTAATTATCCTTCCTATCATTCAGGATGTCGATTAACAACCTTTCGTTAATTAGTGTTCGCTTCTACTTGGGTTAATTAATTATTATTAATTAATTACGCTCGCTACTCTAAATCAATAAATCATCGTTTATTGGATTAAATTCCTCTAACATCCCACAAATCACACTAATTTTCCTCTAATTAACTTCTATAAGCTTACATCTACCTATTAATTAATCACCCTTGATTAATTAAAACACCCCTCAACTCCCATGAGTCACTAATGATAAATTAAACTCTTCTAAATCAAGGTTACCTTTTCTAAAGAAACCTTATCCATTCATAATCTTACTTTACCCTTATCCCACATGCACTAAGATGTTAAGCTCTCTCAAACCAGAGGGTTATATAAAGAACCCTCCTCCTACCCTTTCTTCTTACACCTCATTTGCATTAGTGAAAACTATAGGCATTTTGATCTAGAGCCATTCTCCATTGTTGGAAATAACTTCTCCATCTTGCATCCATTCTCTCAAATTGAAGAGCATGGGAAGATCCAAAAATGGCCTTGTAGCCATTTCTTGGTGAGATCTCATCTTCAAATCTTGAGGAAACAACCCCATTTTGATTTCTAAAGTGATCTAAATAGGTTCATTTGTTAGTTAGCAATCTTAGAGAGTAAGAAATAACTTAGCATTTAGTTTGAGATTATTCATGCATTGAAGAAGTTATTTCTCATAAGCTCTTATCTTGATGGTTCTATAGTAGGTTTGATTGTTGCTTTGAAGCTACTAGGTGTTAGCTTCTTTAGATTAGCATGGCAAATTTATATATGAACACGGTTGTATTCTCGGTTCATAGCTCGGTCAAAAGCGTTTACTCATAAAAAAATTAAAAAATATTAATTTAAAATTTAAATGTATAGATATAGTGTTTAATCTTAAAAAAACAGTGTTTAGTAGTCTTCAAAGTTTAAATGAAACTAAGTAAATTAAAAGTTGCACTAATTGTTATAATTTAATATAATTGATTTACAAAAATTATTTAATTTCTTTATAATAAAATTGTATTTAAAATTACATTGCTAAAGATATAATAAATTTCAAATCTTCATTATAATTTTTTTAGGTGTTCAATTATTATCTTTAAAAGACAATTAACTATTAATACATTTCCTAAACAATTTACGTCTAGTATTATACATTTTTAAACAATTAATAAATTAAAAATTATAATATAAAGTAAATAAATATTATGAATTAAATTGGTAAAAGAAATTTTTAATGTAATTTTAGATATTGAATGCCCCGTTAGATCTAAAATCAGTAGAGTTTAATTTGTATATTGAAAAATATAACATCTCTCCTATAATTTCTTTTGTTGCCCTCATAACAAATGCTTTATAACAATAATAGAGAAGGTCACATAAACCTAAAATCAATTCAACAATTCAATATGATATTCAAGAGATAAAATGAAATTTTGACCACGTTAACAACAAACTATAAAACTTTGAATCCAAAATGATCAAATTTGTAAGTGGAAAATTATTCCAAATTCAATAAGTATGAGAAAAAGTGTAATTAAAATGACAATAACTATTATAAACATTGCTACTTTTAAAAACATTAAAGCTATACACGGTAAATAATAATTGAATAAGAATTTTAAAAATTAATATTTACATATGTACTTATTTTGATGCCACCTCTCATAATGTAAAAAAACTTTAAAAACATTGAATGTGTGTGTGTGTGTGTGTGTGTGTGTGTGTGTGTGTGTGTGTGTGTGCAAGTTTGGGATATTCATAGCAAGTTTGGGGCAAGTTTGGGATATTCCAATTCCTAGTGCTATCCCATGCCCGACCCGATGGGTGAGTTGATGCTTAACTTCATGAGATAGATATATAGAGAGGGTGGGTGAGGTTGAATAGAGAGAGGGGGATCTCACGAGATATGAGAATAGAGGGGCGGGCGAGTGGTTCGCTACGCTCACTCCTCATCTCTCAATTGAGTGCATCTATAGAGAGGGGGGCCCTCGGCCTCCCCTAGATATGGCCCCCCTCTCTCTATATGATTGGTCGAGGCACTCGACTCCATATATCTCGAGTGCGGTTATCCCTTGACCCCCCTAGAAATAGGAATATATGGCATTGATCGAAATCCTTCCCATATGACCATCACCCCACCCCGCTTTATATATCTATATAGAGGGGCCTATATATATATATATATATATATATATTGAATAAGTTGCTTCAATTGTAATTGGGAATTAATAAGTGGCTTTTAATTGATTGTCTCCTTACTATAACCATGTGCATATTGTTTTTAGGAGTAGCAATTTAAACTTTTAGATCACTTTAAAATAATTAAGAAAACTATTAAGGTTTAAGGTTTTCAAATTTTAATAATAGATTTTTGGATTCTAATTAGAAAATTAAACATAAGTTTTTAATTTAGTAGGAAAATTGGAAAATAGTAGTTATATAATATATTTAGAAAAATAAAAGTACAAAAAGTCATTCACATTACATATTAAATATATGAATATTAAAATTAAATATATTAAAATGGTGTTAAAATACTTTGTAAATAAATCAAAATAATTTTAATATGTTATAATTTTTGAAAAAAACCTTTTCTAAGACAAAGGTCAAACACTAAAATTAATATATTGTTATATTTTATTGAAGATAAAAATAAAATGGAGAGAATGATAAGATAGTATCAAATAATTTGTTGGGTTCAATTTTTGTTCCTTTTTATCAAAACTCAAAAATTACATTAATACAAATCATTTATCAATAATAATAATAGTGTTATCTTTTTTATTCATATACAATTTTAAAATGTAAAGATATCGTTACAATAATATTTGACAATTACAATAAAATTATAACGTTTAAATTATAAATATAATTTTTATTTTAAAAAATTAATTTTGTAATTATTATTATTTTATTAAAAAATAATATATATAAAATAGATGATAATACTTAATTGTGTCTAAAAATGACAATGAAAAATATATTTTGCAAAATAGAAATTAGTAAACAATCATTCACTTTATATAAGGAAAGAGTCGGGTCCCTCTTGACCCTTTGTTGTCGCCATCTCCATCTCATCGGCCACCTCCACAAGGTCCGCGTCGCGAAGCCACTCTCACAACCACCGCTCCGCCTCTCACTAGAATTGTTCAACTCCAACTTCCTCTGGGTTGGGTGGAGTCCTCCTCTCTGCGTGGGAAGGCCATGGCGGGTTCTTCGCGTTGGGCCTCTCCTCCGCCTGGAGTTCGGATGTTTGTTGGCTCTCCGCCCCTAGTTAGGGAATTATGGTGCCTTTGCGAGATACGGATGCCGAATCAGGATGGATGGCAAGTTGATCCCCCTTTGGCTGAGCCATTGAGTGGAGCTTTCATCCCTCCCGGGATGATCCTCCTCCTCCTCCCGGAGCGGCGGCATGTGCTTAATGTTCTCTGGTTTTATTTAATTCTCTTGTTTGCCCTGGTGACATTCTTTGTTTGCCCTTTGACCGTTTAGTGGTGCCTACATAGCTTTTTTGTGGGACCACGAGTTTTCAGTTACCCCTACTTTTGTAACTCTCATATATTTTTATTAATATGATGGACACTTCCAATAGTAAAATAGTAACTTGAAATTATACTAAATTCTTTTTCAGAAATATTGACTTTGTAAAAAATTGACAGCTTAAAAATATACTTAAAAGAATAATAGAAGTAGAAATGGAAGGGGTTAAAAAATAGTAGTACGAAATGAACATTCACACTACATATTAACTCCACATTAATATAGAATTTTCAAATTTGTATGCTAAAATTCAAATCCCCACTTTAAAACCCCTATTAAAATAATAAATATAAAAACCTCGTTAGAAGGTTCTAAAACTTATCAAATGGTTGAATAAATACAATTTAATAAATGAAATAAACCTCTGGTGTAAACTCGATCTAACAAAGATCACGAAAGTGGGTTGCGCTCATTATTA
This sequence comes from Taxus wallichiana var. yunnanensis, assembly GCA_018340775.1. Classification (NCBI taxonomy): domain Eukaryota; kingdom Viridiplantae; phylum Streptophyta; class Pinopsida; order Cupressales; family Taxaceae; genus Taxus; species Taxus wallichiana. The sequence goes on along the minus strand of CM031234.1, from coordinate 420,435,114 downwards.
AAATCTAGCATTAGTTGTGCTTATCAAACATTTGGACCGTACATAATATTAAAATCCATATCAGGAAGCGTGAGCATAACGTGTATCTCCTACTTCCTCTCCACCGTAGGATTTCCGGCGCATCACAAGCCGTGCCGTTGATTTTGTTCTCCAAAACAAAGCCAACATCTGAAAAATAATTGAGTGGTCTGTGGCTGTCATAACCACAATATAGAACATTCTAATCTTGTGAGAATTGTCAAACAAAACAATTGCAGGCCTAGTTAAAGAGCTTTTTCTCTATTACTTATTTCTCTGTGTTTTGAAGCAATCCAGAAGAGGATGAAAACAATGAAGAATTGTAGCAGGCACAGGGTTCTTGAGAAGCAGAGAAGGAGCCACATGAATATGCTGTGTTCTACACTCAGATCTTGTTTACCTGCAGACAAACAAGAGGTCAGAGAGATTTTCATCATCTGTATATTGAGCTTGAATATGTTGTTGCCTGACTTGCACACAATTTCATTTCATTTCATTTGCAGGTGAAGCTTACCTTGCCAGATGTAATACAGGAAGCCTCCAACTTTATAGGGAGCCTGCAAAAACAAATAGCAGAACTTAGCAGTAAAAGAGAGAACATAAAAGACAGTCCTGCCTCCAAATCTGCCATAGATTTAGGTCTCTGTGGCCAAAAGATGATGGAATTGGATAGATTACAGCAGGAGCCATTAATTCCAAGAATATTTGTGACAAATTTTGGTTCTACTGTTACTGTGGAGATAACCAGCTCATTATTGACTGAACAAATCGTTTTCTCTGATATCATCCTGTTCTTAGAAGGAGAGGGGCTTGAAATTATCAGTGCTTCTACATTTTCTAGAACCCACACAGATTTCTACATCTTTCACTTGAAGGTATAGAACATTTTTTACAATCCTTTCTTTTAGGGTTTGTTGCTTTTTTTTGTTTGGAGATATGGATTGTTTGGATCTGACAAATGTATACATTTCAATTATCTTATGTGTATCTATCATAAGAAGAAAAAGAAAACTAATCTTATTTAGAGGTGCTTTTCTTTTCATAAGGATGCATACACATAATTTCCAAGTGAAGGTGGATATGAAACCTCCTTAAAAAACAATTTTCAACAATGACCTCTAGAAGAACCCTAATCATTTTCACACTGATAATATCAAAATCAAATTTACAAAATCTGTTTTCTAGATTTAAAAACCCATAAATCCAAATTCTACATGAACTTATATGTTCCTTTCAATTTCACAGGTTTTACTAAGAGTTTTTAAAGATTACTTTCCTCAATTCTTGAACATTTACATAGAGTTGTTTCCAATGTTTCTTACTTTATGTTATTTGTTGTGACAATATTCATATCCATTATTAGACTAAAACATATTCTTAATTCACTTCAATATTGTTATGGACTATTATAAACTTTTATAAACACTAACTTGATTTTTCTTTTGTGTTTGGTATTGGAAATGGATTTCTCTCGGGCTTCAAATGAGAAGGTCCGAACGTGGAGATTTTGTATGAGAAGTGAGGCATCTAATCTCCACAAATTCCTCAAGAGCAATACAAAACAAAAATCATGACGCTTGATCGCTCAAGTAGAAGTATGGATCCATATAATACTCAAGAATGCAAGCAATATTCATGGGAAGAACTTTTCACATGGATAACATATGAGAATTGTCAATGTGGACATCTGCATCCATTAACATTAAAATTCTTTAAGGTTTTCTCTCATCCTATCTTCTTTTTATTATAGATGACTTGATGGGTAGATTTGTTGGAAGGTTATGCTTTTGAATATGAGAGGATGCCAATTTTATGTGTCAAGAAATTTGTCATTTGTAAACATTACAGGTGGTTAGAAAAGATGGCGTATGTAATGGAAGAAGTGGATCGTCATCCGGATTAGGACGTAAAAAGCGGACAAGGATTGAAAAATCTGATTTATAAGGTGTTTCTTAAGGTTTTATATATAAATAATTATTGAGTATAGGCAGCCTTCTTCTAACATAAAGTGCAGCAATACAATTTTCCTAAATATCTAAAGTAAGTGCAATAAAATGGAAGGAATTTGGGGTTCACAATCCTTCCAACTCTATTTGGTTAGTTGAATCCATTTCTTTGCTTTCCTTTTTTGAGCTGGTTAGAAATGACAGAATCCTTCACATTTCATTATCAATAATATGAAAAGGACTAGGATTATGTGTAGATTATTCCACCAAGACCTATATGGGAATCTCCATGAGTAACTGGGTTTATGGTATATTATTGGATTTATACTTTATTGGAGGTAGCATGTGGTCATAACTATGCATGTTTGGGTGAGATTTGTTGTACTTACAATTCATTGTTTGACCTTTTTAAGTATATACGGTTTATGGTTACTCCCTTTGTTTTAGTATTTAAAAGGTTCTATGGGATGTATAGATTATAATTGATGATAAAAATAGCCTAGAGTTTTGTGTTGATTATAGACAATGAAGGTCTATGTGGGAATTTCATTCAACTAGGTTTATGCTTTAGATTTATTATAGGTGGCATGTGGTTTTATGTCTTGGATTTATAGGAGGCATGTGGTCAAATTGTGGGTATTGCCTTGAGCTTTGTTGAAGTCACAAATCATCCATTGAAGCTTAAATTAAAGTGTATTAATGACCTTTCACTTTGGTCTAATTCATAAAGGCCCTTTTAGCATGCATAAGTGAAGTGATACTTCACAATAGACTAGGATTATATAGTACATTGTAGATGATGAAAACATGTGAGGTAATCCTTCTCGATGGATTTTATATCTTGTTATTACTATTGGATTTATTGGAATTTGTATATGGTCAAAATTGTGGGTGTTCTAGTGAGGTTTGTTATAACCTAAGTATGGATATTGTGGAAACAACACGGACTATTATAGAGAAGTTGTGGACAAGGTTGTGGGTAAGGTCCATTTATTGCTAAGAATTTCAATACCTTATTAGAGAGTTTTAATTCTCTTAAGAAAATCAAAACCAATGATACATTCAACAATATTTTTGTTATCAAATCAATCTGCAGATATATAACCAAGTATAAATAACCTTCTTTTAACTTATAACAATTAAATTTTCCTAAATATCAATAGCAAAATAAATGGAAAGGATTCTAGAGTTCTCAATTCTTTACCTCTGCTTGGTTAGTTTAATCCATTTCTTTGCTTTATTTGAATTTGATAGAAATGAGAGAACTTCACATTTCATGATTAATAATATGAAAAAGAATAGAATTATGTGTAGATTATACACCATGAAGACCTATATAAAAATCTCCACTAATCTGGTTTATGGTATATTGTTGTTATTAGCATTGGGTTTATACTTTATTGGAGGTAGCATGTGCTCAAAACTATAAATGTATGTTATAGTGAGATTTTTGGAGCCATAATTCATTGAATTAACCTTGTAAGTCCAATGCATAAATGATAACCCCTTTTGTTTTAGTCCTTAAAGGTCACGTGGGATGTACAGAACATAATTGATAATACATAATATACTAGAGATTTGTCACATTTCATTATTGATAATATGAAAAAGAATAGAATTATGTGTAGATTATAGACCATGCATACCTATATGGGAATCTCGAGTAACTAGGTTTATTATTATTATTATTATTATTATTATTTGGTTTTTACTTTGTTGGAAGTAGGATGTGCTCATAATTGTTTATCATATTCTACGTAGATTTTTTCAAGCCATAATTCATTGAATTGGCCTTTCAAGTCCAATGCATGAATGGTTTCACCCTTTTCTAGTCCTTAAAGGTCTTGTGGGATGTAAATAACATAATTTATAATACATAATATACTAGATATTTTTGTTGATTTTAGGAAATGAATTTTTGTATGGGAATCTCAATCAATTAGGTTTATGCCTTGGATTTATCATACATAGCATGTGGTCGAATTGTGGACGTAGTGAGCTTTGTTAAAGTCGTAAATCATCCTTGGATGCTTAAATTCAAAAGCATGAATGACCTCTCCCTTATGTTAAATGCCTAATGTCCCTTTCAACATGCATGCCACAAGTGATACCTCAAACTAGACTAGAATTATATAGCCTATAGCGTAGATGATGAATATTTTTGAGATAATATCCCCAACCGGGTTTATGTCTTGTTATTATTATTTGATTTATTGGAAGTTATATGTGGTAATAATTTTGGGTGTTCCAGTGAGGTTTGTTGTAGACAATATGGATATTGTTTAAGAAACACATGTACTACTATGGATAAGGTTACGGGGAAGGTCCATGCAATGCTAACAATTCCAATACCTCCTCAAGGACTTTTAACAATCTTAAGGATACAAAAACTAAGAATATATTTATAGTATTCTATCATCAAATCAATTTTGTAGTATATTGCATCAATATAGGAAACATTCTTCTAACATGTAGTAGCAATACAATTTTTCTAAATATTTGAAGTAAGAGGAATAAAATGGAAGGATTGTGGGGTTCCCAATTCTTTTAGCTCTATTTGGTTTGAATTCATTTCTTTGTTTTTTTACACTAGACATAAATGAGATAATCCCTCACATTTCATGGTTGGTAGTATGAAAAATGCTATAATTATGTGTAAATTATAGACCATGAAGACCTATATAGGAATCTATTTTTTTATTGGTAAAAAGAGGGTTAGTGGGTCCCTCACCCTTTCATTAATCATCATGAAGGTATTCATTACAATATCAATGTTCATGTAAGGGAAAAAAAAACCACCCAACTTCATAAAATCTTAGCTAAAAAATTCCCAAACCTTAGGAAGACCAATCGAGTGCAAGTCTTTTGCAAAGAAAAACACATCTATAGGAGCAAAATAAGTCTATTGTATCCCAACCAAAAACTTAACTATGCGCATGTAAAAAAAAATAGTAGAAACCCAACCAACATTTATAGCCATATGCAAACCAAATAACTCTTCCATAACACATTTCTCAGTAGCCAAAGCACATGACTTCTACAACAACACCAAATTAAATTTTCTTTCACAAGAAAAAACCAACACTTTTACATAGATATCAAAGTGTATTATCTCTTATCCCCTTTTAGCTTCTTCCTTGTCCTCCCTTCCAAAAAAACTTTGTCCCTATCAAATCAAAATTTATTTACGGCCTAGCTCCTTCAAATGGTTGTAAAATCTATTTTCTCTATATTTATTTTTATGATTTATTTATGTATAAATACAAATAAGTTGTATATTTTCTCTCTCATACACACATTTATAGAGGATTATTTATAAAATTATACGGTTTTCTAAATTTTTAGTATGTCATTGTTTATGGATACCAAAAAAATTTACTCTTTATATATAATTAAAATCATAAAAAAACTCACATCGTGTCCATTTCAAGGATGGTGAGAGTTACAATCATTCTATTTATTAAGACATTTCTTATATTAATTTTGAATATGTTTAATGTATAAAAAGATGATTGCACACCTTGCACATATACTCAAAATCATTATTTAAAACAATTAATATAGTTGTTGATGGGATAAAAATATAGTTTCCATTTTGATGAAAATGTTACCAAAATGCAGTCAAAATCCTTTGAATTTTTTCATCCAACAAACCAATGAATGAGAAATTTGTTCAATCAAAAATTGATGAAAAACATGACGTAGCATTTAAAGATCATCGAGAAGCGTGAACGGACATGATGAAACACTATATTTTCTCCTTAGTAAGCGTGCACCTCAAACTAAAAGTTGTTTTTGATTTTTATTTCCCTTTTCGGTAGCTCTAAGTGTCACTTAATGGAGGAAGCCAAAGGTAACAGAAGAATTTTGTTGAGTGATTTTTGTGACCGCGAGACACGTTAGCTAAAACTTGAATGCATTGGCAAGATAAGGCATTCCCACTCCTTATCTTCTTCGGCGGAGGCTATTCTCCTAATAGAATGCATTGAGGCCCATAAGAGGCGGGGATATTCTCTTGATAGAATGTGTCGCTCTACATCCATGCCCCATAAAAGACCCCATCAACACATTCATACCATGTATGGGTGGGCCTCGTCGTAACCTGTCAAATCATGGACATTATTTTTAAATATATGAGTTTGGAATGGTGTAGTTGCATGTGTAAAGTGATAGCTGAAGTGGAGGAAATGTGCGGTGCTTTAGATGGCGGAGTCTTGGTTTAAATCCCATAAATTAATGTGCTAAGTTTTTACACAAATGTTGAAAAACACGATGTGTTTTTCAACAATGTAATTTTACAAAAAAATCTAAGTATTGGCACACCCGCCACATGGCATCAGATGGGCATAGGATGGATGCATGGGTCTCTTATGGGGCGGAGGCTATTCTCCCGATAGAATGTATTGAGGCCCATAAGAGACTCATGCATCCATCGATGCCACGTGGCGCGCACCAATACTTAGTTTTTTTTTTACAAATTTTTATTATTGAAAAACACATTGTTTTTCAATATTTAAGTAAAAACTAGGCACAATCATTTGTGGGATTCGAACTGAAGACCTTCCATCTAGCAGCGTACATTCCCACTAATTCATCTATCAGTATACACATGCAACTACACCATTCCAAACTCATACATTTAAAAAAACAATCCACCCATGATTTTTCGGGTTATGCATGAGTCCACTCATGCATGGTATGAGTGTGTTGATGGGGTATTTTATGGGGCATGGATGTAGGGCAATGCAATCTATCGGGATAATAGCCTCTGCCTCAATTCACAATCTATTAGCATGGTCCTCTGTTATGTTTTGTATAAGATTCCTATGTATTAATAGAATGCTCTTGGTGATGAAACATGGTGGAGGCCATATTCTCATATGTCATATATTTTGATTTGTAGTTGGTCATGTGCAATGGGTTGGCATCAAAGCAAAAATCAGATGTGATTCTATAACCAATGGAAAGAGAAGAATCAGTATGATCACAAGTCTTGGCCAAACACGACATACCATGGAATTTTCCACTAGTATAACAACTCTCTTTGTTGATCCTCAACAATAAATTATTAATCTCCTATCTACTTCAAATGCCAAACACTTATCTCAAGAAAAATGAAATGAAATTTTACTGATTCAAATACCTCTTATCTCTAATGTAGATGCAATGATAAATGTAAACAAGGTGTTGGTAGATTTGTATGTAAGGAAAACAAATAATGAAAAAAATGATAACATATTACTACCACAAATCTCTCGAATGGAAATGAATAAAAACTACCATTGATGGGGCACCGAGATTTACAACGGGCCTACACCATACAACACTCAAAATCCAATTTCCATTTTCACGCGTTCTCTTTTAGATTTGTCTGCTCTAATACCAAATGTGAATTTGGTGCAGAGTTTGCACAAAAATCACACTATATTATATTGATATTTTCCTAATACAAATTCATTCGGGATTATAAAATTATGTAGGAAATGTATTTCCTATTGTAGTTTTTTTTTTACCTCTATCCTCTAATCTTTCTCTTAACCCCAAGCACGTCGGCCTATCACCCAAGTGTTGGGCGCTCACCCGAGGCACGCGTGGGCGTCGAGCCCCTCCTTTATGTGAGCTTTGTGAGAATGTTTTGCCATTAATGGAGGAAAGGTTTGCAAAACAAGAACACATGCATTTAATCTAATACATAGGTAGTAGATCTAGTTCTAAGCATAAATGCTCCATGAGATAAGCATAAACATCACAACATAATGGAAACATATCTAAACCATGAATAACATGAAAATACACTAGGGTTTAGTCCATAAACACAAATATACAAAATAGAGCTCCATATATTGATTAAATCCATTTACAGTAGCCATATTACATCAAATGGGGTCATCTCAAACCATAAGCATCATGAAATAACATTCCAACCCTACAAAACTACTTTAAATAGAGATCCTAGCTATGCTTTCCCATTACAACCCTTGTTCAGACCTGAGCACATACATCTATGCTTAGTAATAACATTCTTGCAACACTTTGTTGCCTCTCTTGTTCTTTTTATTTCGGACCCAAGCACTCCCTTAAATAGAATCTGGATTCACCGCCATAGTTTCACCCATGAGAAGATCACATGCCAAGTGGAAGTGTGGTCCTCCATGATCGATTAAGTGCTTATGCTAACTTGCAAAGGCTTCCACTAACTGTAATGATCCTCCTGGGAATATTCCCTACGTGGAATATTTTTGACCTCCAAAGCTCCAGGATGGCACCTTATCCATTCATCATGCCTACTCGAGCCCTCACATGTTTCTCCTACGACACTACCTTCAAAATATGGCTAAGTCCCCAAACCCTTTTCTGCTTCCACGTGCCAACCTCTTCTCATGTGCACCTTTCCTTGAGCACCTTCTTACTTGCTTGCCTTGCGCTCACATGCTCTTTCTTCCTTGGGACTTAGTCGCCAGTGGCCCAATATTACCCAACACTATGTGTGTTATCCATCCCCAGAAAAACACTTTGCTCTTTCACCAAAGAATAAAGATTAATGAATGGAAATGAGAGGGATAAAGCATTTACCTTAATTTTTCTTACCTCACGGTGACACAGGGTGAAGTGTCATGAAACAAAAGTATAGACCATCAATGAATCCCGAGAAGAATGTATCGGAGGTGGGCGGTTAGACTAGCGTGCCTCGAGAGGGATGGGGGCACCCGGGGTGCCCTTGTCCCGATCTGCAGGTGTCTATGTCTACATAAAAGCTCAGTATCTAGTTCTAATATGGTTGTTAGGTCTTCACACTTGTTCACATTTGGTAGCGTGTATGTCACACTTGGATCGTCAAGATACTTGTAAACTTGCAATGAAAAAAGCACCTACAAAACCACGAAACAGGACGTCAAATCCTAAAAAAGAAACATACAAAATGAGGGGTGGATTGTCCTTAGCCACCATAATGGTGGACTTACAATTGAGTGTTGCACTACATTTTAGACCTAATGTAGTTTTGTGTGCTTGTGTTTGAAATAGTGATCCTAGGTCACTCACACCAATGACGTTAAGATAGCGGGCGTAGCTAGATAAAAATGCAAATGTGTGGATGGAATAGAATGAACTCCCCTTCCTATGTAGTGTGTATGCAAAGTAATGGCCCAAATGTAGTCCCTTTCTCTATGTAGATAGCTAGCCCTTGATAATAATATTCCACCTATATAATGGTATGTATGTTGTGTTTATACAGGATCTCTTGTTTGAATTTCAACACTAATGACCCGATATGCCGACTAGTACCTTGGGAGATGAGAGAAAAAATAGAAAAGACCGACCTCAAATGTCAAAAATAAGATCAAACATAAAAAGTACATGGGTGCCTAGGATGGAAAAGAGTGCTTGTCAGAACTAGTGTCCAACCTTGGGCACTAGTGTAGAGAGACAAGTGACAAAAAATGAGTGAGAACCGTAGACGGGGATCCCTAAGACCTTACCGAGCTGTGTGTGTGTGAGTGACAAGTGTGCAAGACAAACAACAATAAAGACCAACAAGACAAATGGATGGACTATGAAATGGGTCATCAGTGAATACTTTTCTTATGCAAGATCCATATATAAAACAACATACTTAGCGGTATAATAATAATAGTAAGTGCATGATTTTGTGTCTACATTTTCCCCACTTTATGTTAGTGAGTGAAATCTCGGTAACATAAAGTAGATAGAGATGCGTACCTAAAAATTCCAGAGAAGTCCATGTCATTGAAGTACACGAAGAGTGTAGTAGAAGTACATGTCGAGTGAGAACATATAGCATGGCGAACCATGGATCAGTGTTGATCCATGTGGTGTAACGAGAGACGTGGAACCGTTATGAAGAGCGCTAAGCAAGATTAATGATTGTGGTGTTGAATGATTAGAGATTTCATTTTTTTCATTGATTGGAGATGTGATGGGGAAGGGAGTGATCAGTTCCCAACCAAATTGCGTGTATATGAAAAACTAAGGATTTGGGCATCCTGCCGCTAGAGGAAGAGTGTAGGGAGAGAGGTCTAGTTTTACTCTCCAAATTTAACTACATCCTCAAAAGACCTCGCTTCTACAGGAAGGGAATAGATCAAATTTTGTATATTTTTATCCAATTTTCGATCAAACATGATAACCCATATAGGATTAGTACAGGAAAGGCAATGATGTCTCATTGCCCCCACTTCAAGGGTTTCGCCAAAATGTGTATGTGTTGGCTTACATGTTAAGTCATCTAGAATTGGTCATGAAAATTTAGAATAAATTCACACGTTAGGTCATCCGGGAAAATGGTGATATAACTCCCAAGTTAGGTCATCGGGAGAATGAATACGTCATGTTCATGTTGATTGATTGAAGTGATTTTGATTATTAAAATGTATATGATTGATTGATTGGTTACTCATGGAGATATTTTATGATTGTTGCCCCCGTGTGAGGTCATTAGGGGGAATCGCTAAAAAGTGATGTAAAAATTCGTATGGTGTATGAGAAATTATTTTATAATGATGAATTAGACATGTAAAATTATCATGTAATGTTGTAAGGGGAATTATAGGATGACCCCAATTATATGCCCCCTTTTGGAAAAAGGGGAAGTGATAAGGAGAACAAACATTGAGTTGAAAGTAAGCACGTAATGATGTAATGGATAATGTATGAGAAATATCGTAGAAGTATGTGTATATTGAGTGAAAAATGATTTCAAGGAGAAATGTTGTGTGTGTAATACATATGAAATGATAGTAGGTGTAATTTTGAAAATAATTCCGCAAATGGGATAGAAATCAAAGTAAAAATGCTCAAGATGTGAGTGAAATTGTGGGATGTGTAATAGTTCGGAAAATGAGTGTGAAGCATGACCATAGTAAAGTGTATAATGAAATTTATTATAAATAGTAATGTGATAAAGTGATTAGGCAACTCATTTATCTTTTGTGACGGGTGTGGTAGTGAGCTTTGGGTGTGTGAGGATGCCACAAGTTAGGGTACCATGACCGAGTCGATTCAAGATGGTGGCGACGGCGAATAGTTGTGGCATCGCGTATAATGGTGGAGCTGGTAAGCGTGATTTATTTTTCAAAAATGTGTTGGTATTAGTCATTTTGGGTGACTTTTGCAAAAAAATAAATGAATTTCTCAACGTTTTGGACCTAGAAAAAGTGGTGAATGCGCTAACGATCTTCGAGACAGAGCGCTAGACATGGGCATTGGTGTCCTACTCCTAGGAGCCCCGGTCCTTCCGGGTGCCCGTGTCAGAGAGCATGAGTTGAGTCTAGAATGATGTAAATGTGAAATTCGGTGTGTGTTGATGTTGTAGATGAGTATGTTTGGATATGTATGATGTTCTAACGTTGTGTTTATTGTCATTTTGTGATGTGTAGAGGGATATCCACTCAAGAGAGTTTCAAGGTGGTCGTCATTTGAGTACATTGCTTGGTTAGGGTTGGCAGACGATGAGTGGGATGTTTTAGACCGTACCATCCTGCAACACATAATGAGGATGGGGGATGTGCCCCGTAATATGTCCATGCGACAATTTGTGTGCAGATACTTGCACCTTTTGGTTGCCTACAGGGGAGATGATAGTTACACTAGAGGATGTGTATCACATACTTTGTGATTACCTATCATTGGAAAGAGGTTACAGGTTATGGTTGTGGATGATATGTAGAGACAAATGAGCACCACTAGGAGGTATTTTTTGGTGACTTGAGTTCCTACCAAGGCCCATATTATCCTATATGATATTCTCGAGATCGGGGTTCATGATTGTGGAACTTTATTGTCATGGTGATAGTGTCGTTAAATGTAGTGGAAGGTGGTGGTGTATGCATCTTATATAAGATGCATGATATATGCCACTAGATAGAGAGGAGAGCACTAGGTATGCCTGGGCATGATGTGTGTTGGACCACCTATACAAGGATCTATACAAATTTACACAAGAGGAACATGGTGGTGGTATTGGAGCTACGACATTGTTGCATGTATGGGCCTACGAGCATATTGCAGTATTGAGGCCATTTGGTGGACCTCGGGAGGATTGGGTGAGGCCAGACATATTTTCTAGGAGATGGATAGGTGTGCATGGTAGGAGGATGGATGCGATACCTATAGAGCGATGATAGATCAGATGGGGCTTGAGGCCATTTTGTGGAGGCCATACCAAGACTACGGAGGATGGCCAAAGGATGTAGTAGAACTATGATGTATACGATGGACAAAGTGGTTATAGGATCATTTTCTAAGGGTGGCCAAGTTATTTCAAGCTAAAGCGGGTTTCACAATAGTTTGGTATAGCCCAGAACATGCCCCCAAAGCCATATGTATGGGTTAGAGCTATTACAGATGACAAGAGATCAGCTAGTACCTCTTGGACCAAACGAGGCCAACGCGAGGATAGAGTCGATAGATGTGGATGACGTAGGGTGCATCGAGGCATATCGTGCATGGTGGGAAACACATTGGTGGGAATATTTGTTTCCAGTATTTTTGACAGCAGCGGGAACAACGCCAAGAGGAGGATTATAGGGGCAAGCACCTACCCCTAGTGGCATAGCAATGGTGAGAGCAGAGCATGAGTATTTGTCTAGTTATCTGTATGATTTTTTACTTGGTTGTGTAATGGTCATTGGTGTCTAATGTGTTGTTCTTATGGTTATAGGTGACGTGTATTGGTCACTGATTGTGGACACATCTATCCACACATTGACATGGAATGTGCCCACCAACATACTCATAGGTGGAGGCATGTTAGAGGGCTAATATTGTGAGCGAACATGCCCATTTATTTAAGCTAGTTGTAATAGTAGCAGTGACATGTACCATGCTACTAAGCGAGAGAGATGAGGCATGCAAGGAGACACAACAAACTAGAGAGGCGGTAGGTGGCAGTATTCTAGCACAGGATGTATTTGCACATTTTGTCAAGTTACAGAGTTGCTTTACATAGTATTCGATAGAGGTGACACTACTACGTAGGCAGGTAGAGAGATATAGAGGTCGCGATCAGTGGCACAGAGTTAGCGGTGAGGCTTCTAGTTCTAGAGCTCTTCCATTTCTCGATAGTGATAGCGATGATGAGATATGATATGATATGTAGTGATGTATTGATGTAGGGGAGTTGCCCCCCAGTGATGAAATGTTTTGTATGATTGTGAAAAATATATATACATATATAGATGGATTTATCGAGTGTATGGTCATTATATTTGATGTTTATTAATGATGTGATGGTGATGTATGATTCATTAATTATTGTTCATAATGTGTGATGTATAATGTGTTGGATATTGTTCATGTTTTTGAATGGAAGTTCATAGTTGTTGAGCAATGAGTAATGTGATGATAATATAATGTTCATGATGATGATAGATGATGTAAGTAATATGATTGTAAAAATAAAATTGTGATAAATGATTGATGATGTGTAAAAGTATGATGTGGTGTAATACTACAAAGTAAAGTGTATGTTAGTATGATGAGAATAGGGGAGGAGATTAGTGATGCCCCCAGATTGTATAGATGATGAGGTTCATTTATATAAGACCCCTCAAGATCAAGAATGAACCATAAAGAAAAAGTGTGTCATCACGAAATGATTTGATAGTGTGTACTTGATGAATCGAGAAGGCACACAAAGAGAGGTTCTTGTTATAACAGATCACTCAACAGTCATGTAAGAATTGTAAGAACATGAGTGTGGCATCGGGAGGTACGGTGATAAAATCGCCTACCAAAGACCAAGCTAGCATGAAGTGGTGGAGGCATGTGGAATGAAAGCAAAGACATGAGCGTATAAGTTGAACCGAATGTCATGTGGAGCGGTGCAATGATAGGTGAAGTGTTGGTGGGTAAGCGCAAATGTCGAGGGTTGTGGAAGCCAATGATGTGTAAAAGAGCATGACACAACGAATGAGATGGTTCGGCGATGGATGGATGAGATGGAGAGTGCACATGAGTAATAACTGTGGTGGTGGATGGACAATGACCTTAGAACTAGATGAAGGAGATAACTCAACTAGAGTAACAACACACCTACGAGGGAGTAGAGATATAGACCGCTCATTTGGGCGAGATCCAAAGGAAATAATGTCATTATCTTCTAATTTTTGCAAGCGATCATGAAGGGCATAATAAAGTCATTGTCCCAATGGCCATTGATACGGTGATAATTACAATAGGGTATATCACACTGACGTTGTAGGTGATGCGGTGGATGGTGTTGATTAGAAGGTAAGCGGATTACATGCTTGTCAAGCAAGGCACACATCACATCATGAGATCCGATGTGATGTGAAAAATGCAATAGTCCTCACGAAACAAGTGTAGAAGTCTAAGGTGTAGCCTAATGTGGTGTAGGGGATGGAGGAATTTTATATAGTGGAGTAGACTGAACTTGTTTACAAGGTGGAGGAGATGGAGACCGTGTAGGACACTCAACAAATGGGAGCGGAGAAGAACTAGATGATGTAGTAGTAGTAATAGGAGAAGGATCTATAACATTTGTAGCAATGAGATCTTGCTCTAAATCAATTACTCCGTAGCATAAAAGCATGAATGATTCACATGTGTCGTATTGTAATCATTGTTTTACGGAAGGAATCAAACCACAACAGAAGATAAATTGCTTCTCTAAGCCAATAGGCTGAAAGACTAGTTGGTGCATACAAACATTGAATCATAAAATGTAATCCATAATAGGTTTTGTTTTTCCCTAATGTAAGATAGGTAGATAATCATATGTGACTCTAGGGTCATTTTGTTGAATATGAATCATCGAAGAAAATCTTCTTCCATCTCACAATAGATACTAATAGATCCAAAGGGTAGATGTGGGTACCATTGGAGAGCGTCATCTATGAGACTATGGTGAAATACTTTAAGTAATAGTCGATCATTAGAATATGAATGCATAGCCATATGGTAATGCTTGAGATGCAAGTATGGGTTTCAAAGTCAGCAATCAAAACATGAAAATGTAGGCATAACAAAATCCTTAGGAAACACAAGAGTTGTGAATATTTTTGGGAATAGGATTTCCATGCAATGAATTATCATCAATGGAAGTGTAATAGGCCTTGCTTTCTAATGTGATAGATTGGACCTAATATTGAATCGACCAACAACATGCATGAGGACAAGATATCTTTGAAGGAATAATAGAGGATGACAATAATGTGCTAAGCGGTTGCAATTTGCTATTATGAGTAATCATAGGAATATCAAGAGGAGGCCTAGGAGATTCCGATGCTAAAGGCACACTAGATGTTAGTTAGAAGAAGTAATATGTGTCGAAGGACATGGAACATCCATAGGAGTGATGAGGACTAACATCGGAAACATCTATAGGAGATGAAGTGATAGATGGAGATGAGGTGGTAAGAGGAGATGAATTGAGAGAAGGAGATGAGTGATGCATGTTATTAGATACAATCTCGTAAGAAGAGAGTGGAGCGGGGGATTCACACTTAGCAGTATGTAAAGAAGTAAAATCTTGACTATTAAATGTTTCATCGAAATCAAACAAATATTCGGATAGAAGGATACCATCAAGTGTATCATCAACATAAAATGAAAGAGTAGGATAACTAGTATGTGATGCATTATGAGAAACATTTTCAGAAATAGGAGAAGTATGAGATACAACTAGAGTATCATTGTGACTAGTATGAGAATCATCAGCACATGTTTATTATCATCAAGACCAAGCATGAAACTAATAATAGCATCATCTAAGTTTTCATTAGAAATTTTAGGAGTGTGGCTAACCATATAACAAGGTGTGCAATGAGTAAAGCTCATCGGATCATAAACAATTCCAATGGAAGAATGATCAAAGCTAGTAAGTACATTACATTTGTTAGCAAAGAGTTGTTCTTGGGTATCATCCAAAAGAGTAACATTACGATATAGGGCGGTAACCTCGGTTATGGTTGCTTCATCGTATATAGGACTGATACTCACACGAGGCATGATTACGAGAAGGAGAAGAGCTCTCCTTAGCCATTAGGGTTTTAATGGATCCTAGGAAAATAGTTCTGAGATACGGGTTCACCAAAATGATTCAATAAAATCTGTTTATTTTATTAAAATCTAAATGTACAAAACTGCTGTAAATGAAATACACTGAAATATGAATGTTAAACAATTTATTTAATTTTATTAATGAAGGGAAATAAGAGGTATAAAGCACTTACCTTAATTTTGCTTACCTCACGGTGACCAGGATCGAGTAGCGGTGTGATGAAGCAGAATAATGAGACCATCACAATGAACCCAGAAGAATGCAGCAGAGGTGGAACTAGTTGGATGGCGTGGCGTGAGAGGGATGGGGACGCCTGGGAACCCCGGTCCTGATTTTGGGTGCCTATGTCTACAAAAAATATCAATATCTGGTTCGAGATATGGTTGTTAGGTCTTCGCACTTGTTCACCTTTGGTTGTGTGTATATCACACTTGGATTGTCAAGGTACTTATAAACTGCAATGAAGAAAACACCTAGAAAACCCTCAAATAGACATCAAATCCTAAAAAGAAAGATGCAAAATGAGGGGTCGGACTATCCTCACCACCACAATGGTGGACTTACAACTGAGTGTTGCACTACATCTTAGACCTAATGTAATTATGTGTGCTTGTGTTTGCAATAGTGATCCTAGGTTGCTCTCATGCCAATGATGCTAGGATAGTGGGTAATAGCTAGATAAAAATGCAAATGTGTGGATGAAATAGAATGAACTCCCCTTCCTATGCAGTGTGTATGCGAGTAATGGCCCAAATGTAGTCCCTTGCTCTATGTAGATAGTTAGCCCTTGATAATAATAGTCCACCCATATAATGGTATGTATGTTGTGTTTATATAGGGATCTCTTGTTTGAATTTCAACACTAATGACCCGATATGCCGATTAGTACCTCAAAGAGATGAGAGGAAAACTGAAAATACCAACCTCAAATGTCAAAAATAAGATCAAACATAAAAAGGAAAGGGGTGCCCAGGATGGAAAAGAGTGCCCAACACTAGTGTCCACCACAGGCGCTAGTGTAGAGACAAGTGACGACAAATGAGTGAGAGTTGACAGCCTAAGGATCCTGTTGTCACCAAATCTTTGCACCCTCCGAATGCCCGTAATGTAAACATGACATTTGGTGTGGTGGGAAACATAGGATCACCTCTCAAGCTATGGGACTTGGGCTCAAGGTGAACCTCTGGAGAAGGCTAGCTTCCTCTTCCTAAACTAAGTGTTATAATACTCCTAGTGTAATAAAATGGTTATCTAGACCTATGCTAACATTTTCATGGGTTTTAGAGAGATATTTGCAAGAAATGAAACTATACTAGGGAATGGTGATGCACCAAATAAAGGGTATTGCTAGACTCAGGAAGGGTTGATTGGAAGAGGGTGTGTGCACCACAAATCAACTTCACCTACTGTAACTTAGAGAGGGTAACATAATACCATGACTAGGAAGCATGTGTTCCCTTTGTTAAACTCAATCAGACACAATAATCTATCAGTCTTTTAGTGAAGAAGGATGAACTTGAGAAGGGTGAATAAGCACCACAACTCAACTGCATGCAATACTCCACCACTTGATAAGCATGGAACTCTAAGAACCTGCAATAGAAACGTGAACTTGCACAATATACCTGTAAGCATGAGAAAGACACAAAGAAGTATAGAAGGATGAAAGGACTGAGATTAGTCACAAAACACACACTTTTATTACTTCAACAACATGCATAATGCATCATACATTCTAGAAGAGGCAATGGTTGCCATTACAATCTTGGAAAAAGGCTTGAAAGTTCCCTCAACATACAAGGACAACTTGCAGAAGAAGGAGGTTTCTTGAAAAACTATACACTTGTCTTAGAAGTCTAACTTGTCCAACCTGTTGGAATGAGCTTCCAACTTACATTTATAGAAGAAGTTGTGAGAGAGGAGAGAAGAAGTCATAAATTCCCTTCCTAAATTGAAGGTATGTGATTGTTCATTTATTACAGTTGGTTGAACCACTTGAGAAGGTTCCATCATGTGTCATTAATTTCTGTTGACCTAATCTTCTCAATTAATTAAAAGAATATTTTAATAATAATAATAATAAATATTATTATTGAAATATTAAAATAATAAATATTATTAATAAAATATTAAAATAAAAATATTAATTTAATTAAAAAATAATGGTGGGACCCTCACGACTAGTTTTCATTGAAAAGGGAGGGGTCCATGTGAATGGGTCAAAAAAGAACCAACTCGGTGGTTGGCTCACCGAGCCAACTAATCGAGTTGAGCACGAGCTACTCCTTCCTCTACCACAACCGAGTTCTTTTGCATCGAGCTCCTCCATTCTTCACCGTAACCAAGCTCACTCACCGCATTGTCCTCGAGTTGTAACTCCACATTTAGTTCACCACCAACTCAACACCTATAACCAACGAGCTCCCAAACCAAGCACCCTACCGAAGTCATCAAGATCCAAAATGAGCTTTGTCTTTTGTGAGTTTTGAGTTCACTAACCGAGCCAACCCGAACCGGATCCGGTGTAGGTCTGCACTAATCTTTCCATCCACAACCCGAGCACGACTTCCTTCATCCATTTGAGCGATATTCATAAACATTGATCTCGCCACCAAACTCGCATAGTCCTCGGACCACCTCTCCTCATGGCTTAACATCTCTCTTAGGTAAAAGAGTCCAAATTTCCTGGTTTATCGACTCGAATCTCTACATCTTGGCAACTTGGATTTTAGGACCCAAAACTCCTTGTTCCCACATCGTGCGACCTTGGCAAAATGGCCTCAACTCTTCCATTGGCGATGCATCTCAAAAACTCCCCGACTTGGCCGTGCCACCGAATGAATAAGCCTTAACTTGGCCAAACGGGTTATCTCGACACGCTCACAACCATCTTAGCTCAACCTATGAGCTCTCTACTTGAGACACCTTCCATCGACTTAGGAAACATTTCTTCCTTGTCTGCGAGCTCGACGATTTTAATGAATAACCAAGTCGGAACATGTATACAAGCTCCATGTTTTATTTCGCATTCTGGCGAGTCGATGGTATATTCTCCTTCATGAATTTATCGATCTTTTCGGCCAGTCTCCCGACCTTGCACACGTTCCACTCAATGTCTCGGGGCTCTCGTGCGTTGAGCGAGCCACTCACTTAGTCTTAACTCAACCTTAGATCGCCATAACGAGCTTCATGTAGACTCGATATTATGGCACCAACTACCCTATGAACCATTTCCACATGCAACATGTTTGAACCTTAACATGATGAGCCCATTTTCATATGAGTTTCATCTTGATGCACCCATGGTTTTACCTCTCTCACTCAATAGCCTCTAAAACAACTCGGACATGGAATTCACCATTTCTTATACTATACCAATCTTCCAACTAGTGTTTGGCTAACCAAATAACTTGATTTCATAGATCCTCAACTTGGTGTGAGAGTCTCACTTGCATTCATTGATGCTTTTTATCTTTCCAACGAGCTCAATATGGATCTCGAAGCATAGTCTTTCTTTTTACATTGAACTTGG
The DNA here is from genome assembly GCA_018340775.1 of Taxus wallichiana var. yunnanensis. Lineage (NCBI taxonomy): Eukaryota > Viridiplantae > Streptophyta > Pinopsida > Cupressales > Taxaceae > Taxus > Taxus wallichiana. Next base: position 420,415,577 of record CM031234.1, on the reverse strand, counting down.
TTATCTCTTGTATCACCTCCACATTAAAACCTCTCGATATCTTCAACCCATTGGGCTCGAATCGGTGTTGAACACTCTGTAACCTTCTCATGTTGAGCTCTTATTTAAGCTTGGAAATAGCTCTTTGAATTAATCGAGGAGGGGTCCTTCGTGCATCATCATCGATGCATCCGAGCTCTCCAAGGCCTCAACCATCTTGTTTCGTGGCCTACGTGACTTGGATTTCCCGCATGTAGAGATTTTTCATTGTCTCTTCCTAGAGAGCACAAAGTTCCTGTCCGCCATCTTTCCCACATTGTGTTCTTTCCAACGGGATCCTTCGAAATTGTTAAGCTTTTCTTTCTCACCATTACATCCGGCTTGAGCTCCCAAGTTTGAACTCTCAAAACTATGCACCTGTGAGCATCACTTCACGTACAAGCTCTCAATCCATGTCCCTCACCTGGGATAGGTTCCCTTCATTTGTCCTCAAGTCGTTCACTCTCGCCACCAAGTTGTGAGCTTCCCAGTGTCAACCACCCGAGCTCTTCTTGCAACTCGACTTGGTGATCTTCGGTCCAGCCTTGAGCTTCATCCCATCAAGCTCTTATCATATCGAGTTTGAAAACACTCCCTCCTCAAATGCATCATTACCGAGCTAGCAACCACAAAACCGGGAACCCTTCCATTTAGCTTGATGAGCTTAATTCGGCTATACGAGCTTTGAGATCCTTCCATGCATCACCTGTAATCATTTTTTCCTCCGAGCTTTGACATGACCAACTCGAGCTTGAAAATTTTGTATGAAGCTTATCTTCTTCTTCTCGACTACCAAGCTTTAACCGAACTACCTTATGTTTCGGCGTTCAAATATTTCAACACGTCATGCTAGGATGACCTCCCACATTTCGATTTCTCTGCCGAGTCATTTGGGATTGGCACTTGACTTGGCAAACCGGTTACTCCACATCCTGACTTTCTACGGGAAAAAGGAGTCGAACCTACTAGCTCAAGCGACCCAGACTTGTGTTTGGCATAAAGAAACTCGGGACCCAAAGACCATCTAGCCTTCCATGATGCGGTTATATGGCTTATATTTCCCAAAGTCCCCACATTCTTGGAAAAATGAGTCTTAAAACCCAATGTGGAATCTTTGGTTTGCCTTTTCAATGTATTGGCAGAAAGAACAAAACTCTCCCCCAAACTTAAAATTTCAAGCCCGACCTAACACACACGTCGCTACAAGAAACTCATGTAACTCTATTGAGCTCAATCATGAGATACTCCTTGGCTTGGAAATGAGTTGCTCTTTGTGGTCCTTACGGTGTTGCGACCGAGTTTGAACTCTTCTTGTCCCTCTTGAATCAGGCCAAAATACAAGCTCGATTTGATTTCCCTTTGAACTCTTACAATAGAGAACTCACCTAACCGAGCTATTACCATGCATTGAGTCATGCATGAGCTCTCTTCGGATCATTTTCCCTACTCAGTTGATCGAGTTTTAATTTAGACCTTACCACGCCACTTTTGATATTAAACTCATGTGTTGTTTCATTTTCCTAGCTCGGTGCATCGGGTTATCGATATACTCAGATTCGAGTTGTTTACACTTTCCATCATCGTTAAGCTTTACGTTTTGATTTTGCGAGTTGAGTTACTCAATTGAGTTGACACCAAGTTGATATCAATTTTAACACTGAGTTACCAACCGAGCTACTCACCTGAATTGAAACCGAGTTTGTATCAAGCTCAACTCCATCTTAACTTTCTCACACTCCATCGAGCTTGCTCAACCGAGTTTACTCTGTCAGGATTCTAACTTCACCGAGACCTCCATGAGCATCAGATCGATTGACACCGAGCTACACACCGAGTTAGCACCGAGTAACCCTATTTGAGGCTAGGTGAGGTCAATTATCAATTTATTAATTATTTTAATCATGTTATCTCGATGACCACCGAAAATGGGTCCTTGGGGCCAATGTCATAATTTGATCGTAATAGGACCTCGTTGTCCATTTTTTTCATGTGTGCAAAATTGGATAAGAGGTCCCTAAGACCCGATTAGAATCGTGTCTATGTGTGATGTGTGTAAGACAAACAACAATAAAGACCAACAACACAAACATATGGACTATAAAATGGGTCATCAATGAATACTTTTCTTATGCAAGATCCATATATAAAACAACATACTTGGTGGTATAATAATAGTAGTAAGTGTGTGATTTTGTGTCTACACTTATTACTCGTGTCATCTATATTCCAACATTTGTTTAGCATTTATTTATCTTTGTGTTACTCTACAATTATGGTTTTATAAATTCTATATTTTTAAGCCATTTAGTGAACCCATTCTTCAAACCCATCTTTGCTTCTAGGATTCTTGTCATCTTTTCATCATGGTTGCACCATTTACTAATGAGGATCATCATGAACTCAATGTTCATCTTGTTAAACATCCACAAGATCTATATTTGTTGTAATTCGTTGCTCATGAGGAGGCCACTAATTGTGTTGAACTTAATATACCTACACACACGTCCACTTCTATTCTTATTACTACTTAACCCCCTAATTCCACCCTTCCACCCACTTCTACTATTGTTGTATTTGTTCCTACTCCTACCAACCACTTCACTCCACCTCTCATTTCTCACTCGTGGCAAGTCTCTTTCATTAGCACCCAATATCTCACCTCTCTCTATCAAGATCTACAAGTTCAATTCCGTTAGCTTCAACATGTTACTTCTTGTGCATCTCCATCTCTTGATTCCACTTTACTCCATACTCCTTTTGCACCCACCATTTCCACTCAAGCACTTTCTCCAAACTTAATCACTCCTAAGTTTCCCACCTTCAATGGCCATGGTGACCCCAAGATCATCTCTAAGGTTTTTATGTTGCATTTCTAGATTACGTGGATGATCATAATTTACTAGTAAATCTCTTTCCTATAAGCCTTAAAGATTATGCTATGCGTTGGTTCTACAATCTACTGTCCATTAGGTAATATCTTTTACGCATTTAGTCGATGTTTTTATCACGCATTTTTCAATCAATATTGATTCTAAGATATCATATGCTCAACTTGCACAAATTAAACAAGGATCTAATGAGCATCTAGCGGATTATGTGTTACGATATAAGAACAAATTAGCTAAGATGTCTAATGTACTCGAGGATTCTGAATTGCAATATCTTTTTGTCTAAAGTATTTTATCTCCATTCCAAGAGAGCATTATATTTGAGACCTCTCCATCATTTGATCATTTATGCCATACTCTTAAGTTACGTGAAGGCAAACTTATCTCCATGGGAAAGCTTAAGTATCATGATCAATCTTCATCTTCTAATCGGTTTCAAAGCAAATCTAATTTCAAGCCATATCCTAAGCCCATTGAAGCCAAAACAATTGTGAACATTGCCATTAATCCTAAAAAGCTTCAATGACAACCTCCTAAGCATCAATTCTCCAAATTGCCTTATGCTCTACATATTATATTGCCACAACTTATTGAGAGCAATCTTATTATGTTTCCTTCTCCACTTAATCTGGATCCATCTTGCCCTAAAGGACATAATTATAATGAAAATACTCAATGTGACTATCATCAATGTGTTTGACATTCCACTGATCGATGCTTCAAACTTAGACATCTTGTTTAAGATCTAATCAATAATAATGCAATTGAGCTCCCCGAGCCTTTGGCATCTAAGTTGGTCACTTTGAAAATAAAAAGCTAAAAATATTTAATGATCCTCTCCCTAAGCATGACAAGCAAGTCAAGAATTTTCAACTAATCAAGCATATCATGTAGTGTCTCCCCCTTCATCGGGGGCTCTTGATTTTCTTGTTGCGCATACTGAGGCATCTCCACCACTCATCACATTCTTCAATCATGATTTTCATGCTACATTTTCTTCTAATACACTACATATCAATGCTTCTATTGGATCTTATACTATCAACAATAGTATGATTAGTTCATCGTCCCCTCTTTGTGTGTATTCTATTACACTCCTCGTTGTTATCAATTATCCACTCTCTCAAATTTCATATCCCATTCCCAAATTTTGTGGGTACGTCAAGCTTCTAATTATAGTTGGACCTCTCACCATGCTTGTGTCATTCATTGTGGCACCTTCAATCAAGGTTATGATCCGCTCTTAAGTCTTCCTCGCTCTATGCCACTAAGGCTATCTTTTCCATGACTCACTTGTGTCTTAAATTCATTCACGATAAGCAAGTTTTCACTCTCAAAGGTGTTCCATCATCCACTCCATTGCCTCGGCCTCTTTTTGAGGTTCTATTGGACTCACTAGAGCATCTAGATCCCCTGGGCCTCTCAAATTTAAGGCATCTTCTACACCTATCTCACCCATTCACACACGTCCTCCTCATCCTCATTAGTTATCTAGTCCATCTTCTCGGCCTAAGGCCCCCTCTGCGGATAACCCCTTCACATAGAATTTCAACACCTTCATCACTTCCTCGGTCTCCTTCACATAGGTTCTCATCACCTCCAAGTTCTCCCCGTATAGGTGCCCATCACCTCCTAAGTCTACTTCACATAGGTTTCCATCACCTCCTAGGTCTCCTTCATATATACAACATTAGTCTCATACACCACCTGATCTTAGAGCATGGTCACACACCTTTATCTCCTCATACATTGGGTGGAGGACCCTTTCCCTTCACTTTTTTGGATAGCTTAATCATCATCATACACTTGGGGCATCATGCTTACTTTCCCTCCTCCTAGCATCAGCAATTGTCTATCATTTCTATCATTACGCTTCTTGTTTCAAAATTCATGTTTTTAGTCAATCTTACACATCTTGATACACTTTGTATCATCATTACCCTATGACGCACTCTTATGCTAAGGTTCACACTTGACTCACGAGCGTAAAAATATGAAATTAACCTCACCACATTCACTCTTCATGTTCTATGCTTCATCTATCTATCTTTCTAGTGCACATTTCAAACCATTTCCCTATGATGCACTCTTGTGCTAAGGTTTACACTTGATCGCTAAGGGTCTAAATCTAAAATAAACCTCACGACATTCACTCTTCATGCTCTATGTTTCATTGATATATCTTTCTAGTGCACATTTCAAACCATTTCCGGTGACACACTCTTGTTTTATGGTTCATTCTTGATTGTTGAGGGTCTCTTATAAATGAACCTCATCTCATACATACTCATACACATCCACTAGGGGGGCACGTTGATCCTATCACATTCACATTACATATCATTCCATCTCACTCATTCATAACATATTGCATATCTTGGTTGCATTTATTCTTGCTTATTTATGCACACATGTACACTTTGTTTCACATGTTAAATGAGATACATTGTATGTATTATATTTTCTATATACACATGTGCATTCACTTTTTCTCTATTTGTGAATGCAGCCTTCATATAGATCTTCACACACAAAAATGATGCTTAGCATTGTACCTCTTACCAGTCCCACCGATACTCCTATGGGCATCTACATTTTCACACATCACAGGTGTTATTGTTTCATTATTTACTACTTCCTATTCTTACTGGCACACTATTTCACATTGATCTATACATGTTTTGATATACTCTTTATATTTCTAACATATTAACGGGGTCTTCATGTGTAGAATTTTCTTTACAAGAACTATTTACCACCATAGTTTTCTAATAATTTGTTTTCCATTGTTTGCTACTATATAGCATTGTTTGTGGGCTTTTCTCTATGTCTTAGTTGTTCATTTTTTTCTTGTATGCTTTCACCGCTTTGGCCCCAATTGTCTTATTACATTGTGAGTGATGTCCCATGTATGAAACCCACTTTTCGTGGTCTATTTTTCCGCACTATTTCTTTTTACATTGTCTTCTATTACATGCTTACTTATTTTTCCTCTCGACACGTATATCAAGCCACCTTGTTTTGCATGTGTTTTGGTTTCTACCATACACATTCTCCCCATACAAGGTTATGGTTCGGATCAACATCATGTCCTCTCCTTTGGGATGCATTTTCCTAGTGATGTCGCATGCACCCCAAACAAGGGGCATACATTGGGTGAATCAGTCACCCCATACAACGATTTATAGTTACAAAGTACAACATAGTTCAACACAAGAACAAAATAGAGTTACATGCCAGAATGGCCTAGATTCTAACTTGGGTCCTCGATTTAGCACAAACGCCAACACCCTACCTGAGACACTAGCAGACTTGACACTCCTAACCTTTCTTGGGTGCCTATGACCAATGGAAATTACAGTTGTTTTTAGATCATCACAATTTTTAGCAATTCATAGAGCGGTTTGCACAGTACATGCATAGTCCTTCAACAATTAGAATGCATTCTATCTTTTGTTTCTACTTGGATCAAACTATAACAACATGGAACTAAACACAGATCACACAATCTGTAGTGTTGAATAAATTCGGGAAGCACTCATGGAAGGAGAATAACACTAGACCTTTCTTCCCAACAGTCTTACGCCACGACGTGAGATCACCCAAAAAAATCATATTTGGTGTATTATTGCCCAAAAACACGTTCTTGACTTGAGATCGCCCAAAAAAATCAGTCTTGGCATGAGATTGCCCAAAAAAATGTTCTTCTATAGCAGTTTAGGACACTTTCGATCCCTTTACACTCTTCACGGATTAGGTGCACACTTTCCTTTTACTAATTTTACACATGTTCACATTTTTTACATACTTTTGCATACTTGGATCAATTTTTTCATATATAAGACTTTGACTACTCTTTTTCTCTTCTTTTTGCATGTCCATCCTTATAAGAAGCGAGCACTCTTAAGCACAATTACAACAGGTAAAACATGGTACAACATTATACACTTTCACCCCTAAGGTCACTTCTTATTTCTTAGCTTAACTTACATGCTTCATTTTTATCACTTCATGCTTTCTTATTTAATAAAATTTGAATATTAAATCTAATTTCAGAGTCACTATGATAATATATAACATAATACAAATGTTAAGCACTCTAAAGATGTAACCATGTAAGCAAATGAGAGAGATAGGGAACTTATCTGATTTTCACTTATCCTGGAATAGATCTGAACTAGAACAACTGATGAACAAGTTGGGAAGAATTTGAAAATGCTTGATATAAGTTTTAAAAGTTGTGGACATAGTTGGACACAGCACTTGGGATAGGGTGAGGGTGTCTGCAGGTGCAAAAGAGCACTTATAGGCACCGAGTGATTGTACCAATGCTTGGAATCTACTTTTTCCTATGTCGTTAGGGTTTCACATTTGTTCATTGTTGATTACATGTATGTTGTACTTTGATTACCAAGGTACATGTAACCTGTAAAAAAAACCCTAGCTACCTGCACAAGCTCATAAACACATCAAATTGGAATAAAACATGTAATATGCGAAGTCATACCGACCGTGGTGGTCACCCCAAGAGTTAAATTATGATCGATTATTGCACTACATCTCAGATTCCATGTATTTCTTGTGCATGTGTGATAGAATCGTGCCCTAGGAAGCTCTTGTACAAGATGCACTTGATAGTGAGTGATAGCTAGATGTACCAATGTAGATAGATGTATGGATGGAAAATAAACTTCCCCTATGCGTGTATGTATAAAATGTAGTCCCTTATCCCTTGAGTGAGTGCTAGATGAATGCCTTTGATGCTCTTAGAATGCCTTTAGATGCAACCTTAGGTGATGATAATAGATGTTTAGAGCTTGGTAATTTATTATGGTCACATATCTTTGTATTTATATGATTCCCTTGTTTGAATTTCATAATTGACAACTAAAAGGTGACCCATAAGAAAACAAGATGCCCAAAAGAGGCTAGTAAGATAAAAGAGGTCGGGGGCACCCAGAGGGGATGAGGGCACTTGGGTGATAGCGTCCCAAGTGGGCAGCTTGGTGTCCAGAGTCAATAAAGATAAAGCAATGAAGATCAGACTGGGTTGTGGGGTGTGTAAGACCAAAGAGGAAATAAGAAAGACCAAAAATAGGCCAAAGATAGATGTCAATGCTACTTTTCTCGCTTAGCAATTGAATATGAATAATAGTATGTGATTAAGACCTAGAAATATACCCAAGTGTGTGATTTTGTGTCTACATTTACCCCCACTTTAGGTTGTTAAGTGAATACTTGATAACATAAAGTAGATAAGAGATGCATACCTAATAACTATGTAGATTGATGGCAAAAGCGTGCCAAAGAGACAAGAAAAAGTATGGAGTGATAAAAAAATTAAGCATGGAAGCTAAAGAAGAGGAAGTGATCATAGAGGTGAAGCATATGTCTTTGACGTGTTTGTACTGTTGTCGTTGTTGTGCCTTACTAAAGAGTTGCTTCTTGTTGTGTATTAAGGATAGACCTATAAAAGAAGAGCGAAAGAGTAGTCAAAGTCATGTGTTATGAAAACTCTATAAAAACATGTAAAAATATGTAAACATGTGAAATATGTGTAAAAAGGAAAGTGTGCACTTGATCCTTGACGAGTGCAAAGGATAGAGAATGTCCTGAAATATTGTAGAAGAGTGATTTTTTTGGGCGATATCACACCAAGAACAAGTTTTTGGGTGATCTCACACCAAGTGCGGGTTTTTGGGCGATCTCACGCCACGATAGAAGAGTGTTGGTGAAAAAGGTCTAGTGTTATTCTCCATTCCCGACTAATTCCTGAGTTTATACACCACTACGATGGTGTGATCTTGCTTTTTTCCATATTTGATCCAGTTTGATCCAAGTAGAAAAAGAAGATAAAATGCATTCTAATTGTTGGAGGACTATTCATGTGATGTGTAAATTGTAAGCTCGCTAAAAATTGTATCAATCTGAAAAAGTAACTATAACTACCCATTGGTCATAGGCACCCAGAAAAGGTCAAGAGTGCCCACGTGCTCATTTATGTATCCAAGTGTTGAAGTCTATGCTAAAGCGAGGACCCAAATAAGAATCTGGGCCATTTTATGTCGTAAATTTGTTTTTTTCTTGTAATGTGTGGGCTTGTACTTGAATATTGTAGCGGTTGTATGGGGTGGTCCATTCACCTAATGTATACCCCCTTATTTGGGGTGCATACGATGTTCTTTAGGAGGATGCGGCCCAAGGAAAGGAAGGAATGAATGTTAAGCTAAATTTGGTACCTGCAGGGGGAGCGGATGTACATGGTAGAAACCAAGGAACATGAAAACAATCTGCTAGAAAGATGTGTCAGTAGAGAAAAAGAGACAAATATGATATAGAAGATAGTGTAAATAAGAAATAGTGTAAACAAAGTAGACTGCGAAAAGTGGGTTTCAAATATGGGACATCGCTCATAATGTCGCAAGACAATCAGGGCAGAAGTGTCCAAAAGCATACAAGAAATGAACAAGAAAGACATAGGGCATAGCCCACAAACAATGGCATATAATGAAAAACAATGATGAGCAAAGTATCAGACAATCATAGTGGCAAATAGTTCCTCCAAGGCAAATGTTGCACATGAAGCATTCGTTAACATGATAGAAAGATAAAATGTATGTCAAGACATGTATATATCAATAGAGTAGTGTGCTAGTAAGAATATGAAGTAGTATAAAATGAAATAATAGCACATGTAGTGTGTAAGAAAGTAGATTCCCCATGAGCCTTGATGGGACTAGTAAGAGGTACAGTGTCGATCATCAATGTAGCATGTAAGGATCGTAAGAAGTCATCCTTCACAACTAGAGAACAAGTGAATATGCATGTGTATATGGAAAATATAATGACATACGAAGTATCTTGTCTAGCATGAAAACAAAGTGTACATGTAACTAGTATAAGCAAGCAAGAGTATGTGCAACCAAGATATGCAATATGTTGTGAGTGTGAATGAAATGGAATGCAAAGTGAATGATAGGAGAGCAGGCATGCCCCCCGAGTGAATGTGAATGAGTATGAGATGAGGTTCATTTATAAAAGACCCCTTGACAGTCAAGAATGAACCATAGAATAAGAGTGTGTCATCAAGAAATGGTTTGAATTGTGTGCTAGAAAGATAGATCAATGAAGCATAGAGTGTAAAGTGTAAAAGAGGTGAGGTTCATTTCAATTTTAGACCCTCAGTAGTCGAGTATGAACCAAGGAACTATAATGCATCATAGAGTGGTGTGATGTGTGAGGTTCATGAATTAAGTATGCCCTCGAGAAGTCAAGTGTGAACCTTAGCACACAAGTGTGTCATAGGGTAAATGAAGATACAAAGTGTATCAAATTGTGTAATGATGCTTATAAAGATGAAGTATGAAGCACAGAGCGTAGTAATAGAAATGATAGACACTTGACAATGTTAGGAGGGGAGATAAAATGAGTATGATGCCCCCAAGTGTGTAGATCTAGTTGATGTTGCTAAGGGGATCAATGTAAGGAGTAGTTTCCTTGACAAAAATGATTGGTTGTAGCTTATGTGGGATTGATGAAATTGTAGAAGACTTAAGAGGAGGAGGCATTGTACCAATTTTGAGAGGAGGTGCTTAGGATTTGGTGGTGTGTTATAAGACTTAGTAGGAGTAGGTGATGGAGGACGAACCTCAAGAGGTGATTACTTAGTTAGAGTGGGTTGCATAGGTGGCGCTTGGCTAACCGAAGAAGGAACATTAGAAGTGATAGCTTGATGCTCATTGGTCATAGAAAGAGAAGATTTGGGAGCCCATTTGGATGTAGCATTTTGAGATGGGCATGTATTATAATGTTGTGCAACAAATGAGATAAAACCATGATGCTCAAGGTGGTTGATTCTTTGTTGTAAAGCATAGCAATCATTGTCATTATGTCTATTGATTTAATGATGCTTGTAAAATAGGAGACCTTGATAGCTGGTAAGCCGATAAGGAGGACAAGAATTGGTAGGTGGAAAATTGATCGATTAGTGATTAAGAAGCATAGGAAGAATGTCATGTTGCTTAGCATTATGATCAAAATTAAGAGGTGCATGGAGTGGTAAGACTTGGGATCCACTGATATGAGTGCATGTAGAAGACATAGAAGTAGAATGAGATGTAGAAGAAGTAGCATGGGCCTAAGAAGCTACCTTGAGATGTTGAATTTCAGCTTTAAGAGATGTGATCGTGGTTTCCATAGCTTGAAATTTGTCTTGGAATAAAGAATGTAAAGCTTGAATTGATTTACAAATAGATTGATGGGGCTCACTAAATGATTTAATAAAATATAGATATTAAATATAATTTTGAGTCACTATGATAATATATAACAAAATACAAATGCTAAGCACTCTAAACATGCTCAAACAAATGGGCATGTTTTCCCATGATGGCATCCACTCGCTCTAACATCCCACCTCCCACGAGCACCTATGAAGACACATTCCACATAAACATACGGATCAATGAATCAACAATCAAGGACCAATAAGCATCACTGCAATAATCCAATACCACATTAGTTATCACACATGTTTACCAATATACAACAATCAAAAATACCAATGAACAATACTTACACTCAGCTAATGTCGCTGCTTAAGCCATCTCCATCGGGGAGGTGCCTACCCTCTGCTCCTCCAACCAAAGGTCCACCCATCATATCTATGATAACTAGAAATAATAACACCCATTGATGTGCTACCCACCACTCGTTATAGGCTTGGGTACATCCTACATCATCCACTTGTATTGGCTCTATGGTCGCATCCACCTCATCTAGACCAGGATGCACTAGTTGTACCCCTGTCAAACTGGCCTCACTCTGGGCCTCCTCGGTGCTCTAGTCACTCTCACCCATACATATGGCTCTAGAGGCACATCCTGGGCCATACCAAACTACCTCAATACATGCTCCATCTAGAATAGCGTGCAACTCCTAAAAATTATTCTTCTAACTACATGGTGCGTCGGATGCCGCAACTCTACTCCATCCTCCAACCAACCACCATAGTCTCTATATGGCCTCCATATAATGGCCTTTATAGCTATCTAATCAAGCATTGACATATATGTGGTCGTGTTTAGTCTCCTACTATAAGTGCCTTTCCACCTTGCCTTTGTAAAAATCTCGAGCCTCTCCCACTCAACCCGTGGCCCACTAAATGGCCTCAATATCACTATATGCTCATAGACCCATATATGTAGTAAATGTGGTGGCTCAAGTCCACCCTCATGGCCCTCTTACGTGAATTTGTATAGATCTTTGTATAAAGGGGCCAACATACACCTCTTTATGAAAATCGGGTCCCATGTTTCTTTATGCATTGACAAATCTCATGCATCTTATACAAGATGCCCACTCTACCACCCTCTACTACCATAGATGAATCAATCACAACTGCAATAAAATTTTACAACCGTGGAACGTCGATCTCAATATTCCATCTAGACCAATATGGGTGTCTATATGTACTTGTGCCCCTATAAAGTATCTCATAGTTGCTCTCGTTTACCTCTCGAACATCCACTACTGACCATTACTTGGACTCTCTCACCCATAAGCTGGTAGTCACTGATCTATGATATACATCCTCTAGGGTCACTGTCATCTCCCCAATAGGAAACAAAAAGTACATGTATCCACACACGCCGCTCACACAATGTAGTCACAATAGGCATATTATGGGGTCTTGTACGTAACCACTCTTGCTTTCATTAAAGTTTTAGTTGCCTTGTAAATAGTAATTTCTTTTTTTAATAGGTAGAAGAGTTTAATTTGATCTTACCTTCTGGTAAATCAAAATGCTATAAATACCAAGCTTGTTTACAAGAAAATGGCCCCTCTCTCTCTATAATTTATCATTCGGTGTGTTTGAAAGCTCCTCAACAAGTCTCAACAGGTCTAGATTTTGTATAAGTTCTCAGCCTCTCAGTTCAAGGCTCCTCTCCTTCTTTTTGATTTAGAGATCACTTGATCTCTCTAGTTTCATCTTGTTCATTTGTTGTTCTCAAAACAACTAGCTTAGCATATAAAATAGTTTTAGTTCTAGATTAAGTTCATTTGAGAATCTTGTTGAAGTCCTAGAGTTATAGGTCGTTGTTTCGTCACAGGAAGTATAGGTCCTAGATTTTTTGGTGTGTTTGTGTTGTATCCCTGCAACAATCCTGCTAGGAATCACATAGCCAAGCTCTGTTCTCTTGCGCTATCCCTCTCCTACTTGCATTATGTTTGGTTTACGTCCAAGTTGCCACTGTTTGAATATCTTCTCTTGTTGCCACTGTCACATTCCCACTTTTTGGATTCACGAGAACATGTAGGAATGAAGAGATCACACTGAGGGGACAAGCTACAATACAACTAGATTTTCCTCTATTCTGTAAACTCCAGGTTTGAATTGTCAAAGTTGTAGTTACAATATATCAAATAGAATAGTAAATCATTTCATTTCAGTTAAGCTCACTTTCAACATTACCGGGGAAGTTGTGGGGAATAATAGCTTCTGAGAAGCTATGATTTGTTCCTCACTTCTGAGGTAAGATTGAAGGTCTTTCAATTAAAATTAGTTAGTTATTTATATTTAGGATCAATTCACAAGTGCACAGGTGAATAGCTACATCTGGCTACCTTGCTTGTTATAGTTCTATTCTTAGATTAATTGCTCGTTATCTGAATTTATTAGATTAGTCGCTCTTTAATTTCATTCAAATTCATGTCTTTGAAAATACAAAAAGAACAAGCATAGCGTAGATTTATTTTCATAATTAGTTTACTTCATTCAGTTAAGTTTGGTTATTTCTTGCATGACAATTACGGGACCTAGAGAGCCCAAGGATTACATATTCGAACCAGTAATACCTCAAGCCAAATCTCTTCACAACATTAACAGATATAGATCAAGGTCTTAGAATTCACGTCTTCCAAACAACAACAAACCCACAAACAATCAGTGAGCAATTGAGAGAATTAAACATCGAAGACGACAAAGCATATGAATTTTGGTCAAATCAACCCAACTATAGATTACCTTGATAGGATATCCACATGACCATATAAGAACTGAAAAGAGAAAAACATTTGGTTGTGATCCATTAGTTCTGCAACCATATACGTGGAGACCTTCTTATTGATATAGACATAGGCTTACGCATACAAGTTGCTAGAACACCCGTAAGGTATTCTGAGAAGATCACACAACTCTTGGTATTAAACATAGAAGTTGAAAAAGCTTATGACTACTGGATAGTCGGAAGAAGAGATTGATTCTTCACATGACCATAAAAGGTCCACAACAACCACGAACTTACGGTTGTGATCCCCAGGTCCCATAACCCAATGGGCCTGCTAATCAATTAGACATTGACACCAGTTTGCGTACACTCATATTTAGGTCCTCACCACTTCCGCTAGACATTATCACATAGTTTTCCATGTTGAATGTAGCAGCCGATCAAGCTAAGATTTTCTGGACTAGACCAGAGAATCACCCATAAATTCTGGCAGATTCATTACGCCTCACACCATCATTTTCATGACCTTGTCTAGAAATCTACACGAGGTGCTTGCAGGTCATTTTCCACGCGTCCAACAGCCAATAAGTAGGATCTCAATAGAGCTCGACATTGATTGGAGCCTCTGAGTGGCTATTATATTTGAACGATCCATTACACCAATTCAGGTTAGGAGAGCTTTCTTTTCCTTGGACTCGCAGATCCCATTATTGCGTGTTGAGGATATAAGATTGCCCAACTAGTTTGTCCACATCCGCATATATTTCATTTCCATTCAGTTGTCTCGGCACGACCTCGGGAGGTCAGGTACGAAGAAAGGCTACTTGTCGATTTTCATGCTTTCTGTCACTTTTCTATCATACAAAATTGGTGAACCCAACGTGAATGCAACAACTGCTCCCTTTTCATTTCCATTTCTTTCATCCATCTTCACTCCTTCCCATTATTTTGTGGGTATTTATATACCCCCAAATATGTCGGGATACGACACATATGGCAAGACCTCTCTCAGGTCTCGAAGCATATTATGGCCAATCGAGTAGGCAACAGTCACCCTCACTTTCTGCATGGGCTGACAACTACTCAAACAACTACCTTTCATCACAAACTCCTCCTCAAAGGACTAACGCTAGTACTTCATTCCAAATTGAGGAACTAGACCAACTCACACAAACACAACAACTTGAGCCATCAGGCTCTAATAGCATGACGTTTACTGGAGAATCCAGCTCATCTCCTCGGGTTTTGTTTAGACCACAAATCAAGTAGGCAATCAGATCCACTCCCATTCTTGGATGAGGAGTACTTAGCATGCTACACCAGAAATGAGAAATGCTTCCAAAACATGTATCCACCTCTAGGAAGTTTGCAAACACAACCCGACACCCTGCTTCAAGAAAATACCCCCATTCCTCCACCAATGGAAAATACTCTTGGTGAAGTTTGGAAAAGTAATGAACAATTCATAGCAGGGTACCATACCCCTCTGCAACCTCAAGGGGTACAAAAAGCCACCACAAGGCAAAACATTGTGTCATCACCAATCGAGGTCATCTCAACTTTAGTTGAGAGGGTTAGAGGACTAGAACTTGCTCAAGAAAATCAAACTTCACATTCGGGGCAAGTAGGAACTTCCAACCCTCACATCATCCTAGTCAAGTTGACCTCCTCACAGGAACATGCACGTTAGGCATGCCTCCTCAACATTGTATAACTACCCACAACAAACACCAACTAGAACCATGTTTTCAAATGTTCTCCAGTTGAAAGTATGATACCTCCGGTTTAGTACCAAACAACCCATATCAGAGCAATGTTCCTCCCTACTTAAACATTTATTCAAAATCACCACAGGGAGACATGTTCTCTTCTCGGGATGTTTCTCAACCACAAGGGTTTCCTTATGCTCCTACAAATACATATGTTATGCCATATCAACAACCCGTTCCACCTCCACCCCCTCAGCAGGCACCATCGATGGTTGAAACCTATGCGGTAGGGACTTACTCAGAATATTTAAAAGAACCTCTAGATTTCACCATATGAAGCATCATGCTTCCAAGACCTCTTCCCGATTTTCCTAAATTCAAGGGGAGGGAGATCCAAATGCACATATCAAGGCCTATGCCATGGCCATTCGAGAATTTCTCCCTTGGGATGTGGTTGTTGCTAAGATATTCCCTAAGACCTTAGAGGGTATTGCCCTTGATTGGTATTATAGAATACCTGAAGCCTCGATACACTCGTTCAAACAACTTGTGTTAGAATTTATCAAAGCTTTTGACATGAACAAATTGTTAAGAACAGGGATCAAGGAATTCTTACACATTAAACAAGAGCACAATGAATCTTACTCATTTCATTCAAAGATGGCGTACTGATCCTCTACTCATCAGCAAGTGCTCGAACATGGATCAGATGGAACTATGTGACTTATTCCTTCATTCTCTCAATAGAGAGATAAAGGAAGAAGTCCAAAAGTTCCCACTAAGGACTTATGATGAAGTACTCGAGAGTGCTCTCGAATCGATCAAGTGGAAATAGACAGTGGTCGTAAGACATATGGAACAAAACAGGAAGATTAATCACTCCCAATCAAAACACTATGACTTATCCTAATGTCGGAATACCAATCAAGGACCCAAGATCCTTAAAAAACCATGGGGTTATAACAGATGGAGTCACTAGACCAGGTTAAAAGGGAAAACATCATAAACACTCCAACACCCATTAACAATCAGTGAAATAATAGCTTTACTCCAACAATCAACGTGGTGGATTTTAATCATCCATCATGACAAAAAAACAACAACAACAACAACAATGGAAAATCCAGACACAAGGTCAATCGAAACCCAACTGGATATCAGAACCAAAGCCAAAGGCAACAACCTCAAAATTTCAACTCTAACAACCAACAACCTAATCGGAATTTTGGACCACAACAGGTTTCAAACCAACAACCTCGGGACTATAATCCCAACTTGTATTGTGGTTTCCACAAGATTCAAGGCCATGATACTAGGACTTTCTGTGACTACAATAAATTCATGCAACATTTTCCAGAAGATCAAAGACAACTCTTTGTAGATATGTTTTTAACAAATTTTGCATTACCCACGCCGAACACCTATATGGGATCAGTTTCCCCTCAAAATGCACCCCTCAAGATTTTTAATGATCCTCTCCCGAATCATTCTAACAATAACATGTTAGATCCAAATGGGACAAACAAGAGTGTCATGGTAGGAAATAATGATCATGAAGCCTCAACTTCATCAAATCCACTAGTCGCACCCCAATTAGGAACTCGACCACAAACCAAGATAGTTGGTCTGGTAGAGTTAGACACCGAGCTACATGTAGAAACCATAACAAGAACATGAGATTATTCTTCTCAACCAGTTCCAACCTACCCATCAAGTACCAGACAATGTTCAACAAACACTGGCAAAACCTATAGGTGCTTACGACCTAATTAATGACCTAACAAAGACCTTCTCTCACATTTCCTTCTTGGATTTGTTGAAAAACTCTCCGCTCACAGGGCTGCTCTCTTAGAAGCATGGGTCTTGGTCATCTGATTAACATCACTCCTCCTAAAAATGTAAGTAAACCATGTAGACTTTGACGTCTACCCCTCTGGGGCAGCCAGATAGGGATACTGAGTTTATATTTGATATAAGCAAAATGCCAATGGATGCTGAAATTACACGTAGAGGTGACCCAACCTTGCATTTGTAGGTATGGGTTTATAATAATTATGTTAAGCACAATGATTGATGATGGGGTAGCAGTTAACATAGTCCCCTTGCTTTTCTTCAAAAGCTAGGATATGGAGAAACAAATTGTTCCTCAACATGAAATACGCTAAGGGGTTATGATAGCCTCAAGGAAACTTCAATTGGGACTATAGTGTTACCAGTCACCTTAGGACCCAAGACAGTCCTCACTAAATTTTATATTATAGATCAGGAAACCAACTATAATATGATTCTCGGTCGACCATGGATACATCGCATGAAGGCAATCCCTTCCACGTTATTCCAGGAAATAAGATTTTTACACCTGGGAAAAATCTTTGTGGTGTAGGGTGACCCAAAACCTTTTGACATACACTTAGCAGATTTGAAAAAGAGACCAGGCGTCCACTCTGAGTTTGAGCTCCCAATGAATCAACTTAACAAACTAGTCAATTCAAAGCTAGAAGTAAAGTTGGTACCTACAATAGAATTAGAAGTCACGAATTTGGTCGAAGGCATTCCAACAATCAAAAATGAGACCAACATCATAGAGACAATATCATTAGGAACCACCACAAAAATTGTCGAGTTACTAGAGAAAGATCTACCTATTCTCCTACCATTTGATTCCGTGGGTATAGGATGTACCCTAGGAATTGGCTCCCTTCAGCGGATGAAGTTTATATGGTAGAAGTAACCGAGGAAAAAGAAGAAGATACGAAGAATGTTCCAACATCCATTTTTTTGAGAAATTATTGGACTCTCCACTTTGATGGAGCTAGATGTCATTTTTTGCATTGGGGCAGGTGTGATCCTTACTTCTCCCGAGGGAAAGATCCTACCTTTTTCCTTTAAGTTAAACTTTGAATGTACAAACAATGGGGCTGAATATGAAGCCCTCCTCCTTGGCCTCATCATAGCCAAAAGGATGGGTGTTGATAACATTAGAGTGCTAGGAGACTCGCAATTAGTTACAAACCAAGTATCTGAGGTATATGAGACTAGAGCTGAGCACTTGCAACTCTATAAAACAACGGTATTAGATCTAACCAAGGGATTGACTTCATATCAATGAAGCAATTCCATGAGAACAGAACCTTCTCGCAGATTCAATAGCAACCTTGGCTTCCCGTTTCACTCCAAGCAAGTGAGTTGGAAAATACAAATTTCATGGTATCACTTCATATTGAACCATTGGTGCGTAAAATACCAATAACCCCGATCTTGACACACATAGAAGCTGAGAATGAGTTTACCATCCTAGATCACTTTGATAGTGATAGGGTCACTCTTGGATATCTAAATGCCTATGCAGAATTGCATCTCACTCATCACATGGTAGATTTCTCCCTAATCCCATATTCCTCTTCCTATTTTGGAAATCCCATGATAGAATCTCCCCCGCAAAAGAATCTCAAAATCTATGAGGTAGAGAATGAAGAAATTTTGGAACTACCTCGGCCCCACCTGAATTTGAAGAAGGCAATGCTTCCTTAATCGAAGGAATGATTGATATAAATATTGGAATAGAGGAAGAACCAAATATTTTGAAGTTGGGATCCTCATTAACTCCAGAGGAGGTAGAAATACATACCCAGATCCTCAAGGAACATCAAAAGGATTTCACATTTAGTTACAAAGAAATGACGGGAATTGCACCACATATCGTGGTACACAATCTTGTCACCAAACCAGATGCAAAGCCAATTAAGAAAAAGTCAAGACCAATGAAGCCAAAAGTGGCTCTCATGGTGAAAGAAGAAGTAATGAAACTTCTCCAAGTGGGATTCATCAAACCGGTCGACTATTCACAATGGGTATCTAATATCATCCCCATTCTAAAAAAAATGGGAAGATACACATTTGCATAGACTTAGGACATTAACAAAGCTTTGCCCCAAAGATGACTTCCCTTTACCATCCATCGACGTTATTGTTGATGCAACAACTGGATTTGAGTTGTTGTCTCTCATGGATGGATTCTCGGGATATAATCAAATCAAAATATCTAAAGAGGATCAAGCCAAAACTACGTTTATAACTCCTTGGGGAACTTATTTTATGTTGTCATGCCATTCGGTCTTAAGAACGTTGGCGCTACATACCAATGGGAAATGACATACATATTCCATGACCTTATTCATAAGATCATGGAATCCTACGTAGATGACTTGTTGGCCAAGGCTAGAAGCATTGTGATCACCCTAGAGGTGCTCCGTATCATTCTCTCATGATTGATCGAATATGGCGTCACATTGAATCCAGAGAAATGTGTATTCGGTGTAACAGAGGCAAGCTTCTAGGTTACATTATATCATCATGAGGGATTGATGTCGACCCAGCCAAAATCAGGTTGTTCTTGAAATGATTCCACCATTAGATGAGTCTAGTATCAGATCATTTCTTGGGAAACTTGGTGCAATTTGAAGGTTCATCCCTGACTTAAGTTTTGTTGTTCATCCAATCAACAATTTGTTGAAAAAGGATTATAGCATTGATTGGACAGAAGAATGCAATGAGGCCTTGAGGTAGTTAAACGATTCTTGTTGTCTCCTCCCACGCTAATTCCGCCTAGATCAGATCACCCTTTGATCTTGTATTCACGAGCTATAGATGTTTCACTAGCTTGCATGTTGGCTCAAGAGGATGATGATAAATGAGAACATGTAGTTTATTTCATTAGTCGGATGTTGCTTGATTATGAGACACGTTACACATAGGCAGTAGAAAAGGAGTGCCTAGCTATAGTCTTTGCAACAAAATGATTGAGACATTATATGTTGAACCAGGAAACAAGGGTAATCATCAAAACTGATCACTTATGAACCTATCTAAATCAAGGTTCACTATCAAAAAGGGTTGGGCACTTCATAACACTAATAGGTGAATTCGAGTTGACTTTTGTTAACCAAAAGTCTGTGAAAGGAAAATTATTGTGGATTGGTTAGCTGATAACCCAATGGATGGTGGTGATCTAGTTGATTTAGACTTTCCAGATGAGTGTGTATACTTTGTCGAAACTAGGCCCCCCATTTCTACGTGTCCATGGTACACTGACATCATCAATTTCATAAAAGACCATACTTACCCAGAAGGGGCAACATCACAACAAAGAAGGTGGTTACACATTATTGCTGCTAAATACGTTATTTTAGAATAGGTGCTCTATCGTAGAGCCTTGACGGAATGCTTTTAAGATGTGTTGACATGGAAGAATCCAAAAAGATTCTTTATGAATCCCATAGTGGGATATGTGGAGGCCACTTTGGTGGCCACGCCACTACTCACAAAATACATCGGATGGGCTATTTTGGCCCACTCTGGAACATGACATAGTAGAGTTTGTGTGTAAGTGTCATAAATGCCAAGAGTTCTCCCATGAGATTCACATGCCAGCACAGGCTCTGCAACCAATCGCAACCCCATGGCCCTTTTCCACGTGGGGCCTAGATTTGATAGGGAAATTCTCTCCCTCATCAATAGATGGCCATAACTTTATAATCATGGCCACAAAATATTTTACTAAATGGGTAGAGGCCATGCCTCTCACCACCGTACCAGGTTTTGTAATCGCTAAGTTCATTTTGAATCAAATCATTTATAGGTATGGTGTCCCACAAGTCATTATCTCAGATAATGGCACATCCTTCAAGAATGATGAGGTCCATGAGTTATGTAGCAAATTCAAGATAAACCATCACATGGACCTCTCTTTATTACCCCCAAGCCAATGGACAGGTTGAGGCAACAAACAAAACATTAAAATCCATTCTCCTCAAAACAGTTAAGGAGAACAAATGGGATTGGCATTTAAAATTATACCCGGCCTTGTGGGCCTATCGAACGTCAATAAGAACACCAACAAGGGCAACCCCTTTCTCATTGGTATTTGGGGCAAGAAGTAGTTCTCCCACTTGAGGTTGAAATACCTAGTCTCGCATCTCATTACAAGGGATCTTGGGAGAAGAAGCCTATAGAGAGGCACACCTCTCTCAACTAGAAAGCCTTGATGAGGCCAGGTTAAATGCCGAACAATGGCACAAAGCCTATGTTGACCGGATGTGCTTGGAAATATAACAAGAAGGTTTATGAATGAGAAATATATGAGGAGATCTAGTTCTGAGACTAGATGGCGGATTGACAAGAAGACCGTGAAGGAAGAAAATTACGGCCCAAGTGGTTGGGTCCATACCGAGTCATGAAGGACTACGGAAATGGTGCGTATCTCTTATGTACACTAGAAGGTGAGGAATTCAGTGAAACTATCAATTCCTTACATCTCAAACGGTTTCATGCATAGGTCATCAACATCACCATTTGTATAGTATGTTCATCTACATTGCATTAGCCATTTAGTTAGTTCATTATGTTAACTCATTTCGTAAATTTTGTGGTCAAGGAACTTATTCTTAAGAAATTTATTACAAGCTTCTGAAAATATTGGCAAAACATTCAAATCATATCTCTTCAATTTTCATAATATCATCAAATGGTTTCAAAATCATCTCATCAATTCAACAGACAAAATCTTGACAAAAACCATACCAAGGCTGCATACTTGGTCATACTCATTTTCTTCTACTAGGTTAAGTTTTTCTTACCTACGGTCTATTCTAGAAGCTTCTTGGTGTCACATCTATCCCTCTTACATCTCTTTGAAACAAGGATACTCCAAAATCACAGATCAGAAATGTCAAAGTTCAAATTGAATCAAAAATACTAAACAAACAGAATATTTTATTTTACACACTTCTTTTCCCTACCAACCTTCGGTGATGAGCCCCATCTCTTACTAGTGGTGTGAGGTTGGGAAAGGAAAGAAGTGCCCTTACTCACCTATGTCTTGCCTTCGGTGATAAGCCCATACTTCTTACTAGTAGCATGGGGTAGGGCATAGGGGGTCCATTCATGCAAATTAATGAATCTTAGTGTTTTAAAATTCAAAACAAAGTGTATTGTGAGATGTGAAATTAAGCATCCAAGTTCCAAAGAGATTAAATCCCCAAGACTAGATTTTGTCAACCAAGTTGCCATTTATGGATCTAAGTCTAGATAAATTGGAAAGTAAGTCACACTTTTAACCATGAGCTATGTAGTAGTTTTTGAGTAAGGTAAGTATGTAGGTCTAAATTTGGTTTCTGTCAATACTTTGTCTTTTCTCTCATCATTTCCATTCAATAAACTCATACAATTTGTGCCCTTCCCAACTCTTGGTGTTGAGCCCTCACATCTTACTAGTTGCGTGGAGTTAGGAATGGGGAAAAATTCATCTCATTATCACTACATATTCATCACATTTTTCCAAAACAAGAAGAAGCAACGAACATTTCTAAAGAAGCCAAAAGTTCAAGTACCACAATATGTTTGCATCATCACATATAGCATTACAAAAAAAACAAAAAAGAAAACATTTTGTTCAACATTTGTTATCACTTGTCATCCATTGCATACATTCTGAAAAGCATATAAAAATAGAGATTCTAAAGCATCTAGTGTACACATGAGAAACAAACCACAAAACTCTAGATCTAGACAAAAAGAATAAGATCTAGATATAAATATATATATATATATATATATATATATAGGAATCATGTTTTACATACAATGCCATCATGCACTAGGCATGGTCAAAATGCTCAATGAGCCGAAAAATACAAAAAAAAATCATATAATATCAAAAAATGGTATCACTACAAAAAGGCTCAATGGCCTCTCAATCCCTATGGGATCCCTCGGATGGTGCATGATCACGTCTAGGGCTCTGCTTGCATGCTGATGATGTTGCTCTGAATGCCTTTGAATGATGGGAGTGCTCATGATCGTGACCACTGGTTGTGGTCTCACTATGAGAATGGCTCCGACCTCATCAGGCACTCAGCAGTCTCGTATCCAGCTACTTGAGTATGAAGGGAGGTCACTATCTCTGCCACCTTCCAGACAGGGAAAACACATCAGTGTGTCTGCCACCTCTTAAAGGCTCTCCAATGTCCTTAGTAAGTTGAGCCTGAGTCTTCCCCGAAGGGAGCAACAGGGTATCCACACACACCCAATGAATCAGATCCCACCATCCTGTGTATGTAGTCACTACAAATAAAAAAGGAAATAACAAGTTAGAAAATCACCAAAAACAAGTCAAAAAAAAAAAAAAAACAAAAAAAGAAATATCAACTAACATTTCTAACTAACAAGGTCGAGAGAAGAGTGCTAACTTACTCGGATCTCTAGGCATCCAGGTAGGATCTCTAGGGTTAGCACTACTGCTGCTGCGTTGTTGCCCAACTATGAAGCCTCCCAAAATCTGGAATGAAATGATGTCCTGCCACGGACTCATCATCTCCCTCATGTCCCTGAGAAGGCAACTCCCTCGAGACCAAGGTCTCCTTCTCCACACTCGCCTCCACCCTCTCTCACCCTCAAGATATCCTGAGTGTCATGCCACTCAAAATCATTTGTCATCCTCCTGGGCCCCCCACCACCTCACCTCCAACCCCCTCTCCCATCATCTCCTCCTCAGTCTCCCCTCCTGTGAACTCCTCAGAGTCTAAGTCCACATCAATGGGCTCATCCTCCTCCCCACTGAAAGTAGGAGCAGCCCCGATCTGAAGTAAGGGTGCTCGAGGAGCACAATGGCTACCTGTCGGGCATGAACCACTCACCTAACTGTGATAGGTACTCTAGGAGTAACTATGGTCCAACCTCGATCTCCTCTAGGACCTCCCGGGCCTCATGAACAGTCATGTACACAGGCCCCACTGGAGGAAGCATATCAATATAAGGGAGACCAAAACTGCGAGGGACTCGATCAAAAGGGTGGATCTCCACTCTCCCTATCCTGTCCACCAACTGACCTGTGGTAGAGAAAGCAACCAATGTAGTCACCTCCTGACCCCCACAATCCTGCCATATCCTGATAAGGAGTAGCCTCCATATCTGTAGTAGTCAGTGAAGCCACTGGCTGGTGTGGCATCCTAAGCACTGACATCCCTATCCACCTGGCTGCCCTGATAGCCCTCGGGTCCTCTACTAACACACCCCTCCCATAGGGAATGATATGCTCATACACCCAACTCATAACAGAGTAGGGTGACTCAAAGACTGCCCCTGTAATCTGACCACCCTATATAAATCATGGTAGGTGGTCCCAAGAATATCTACTCCCCAAGCATAAATACGGCCATGGGCCTCAATCTACACAATCATGGGAGCCCAATAGTATAATAGAGTGTCTCCTCCCTTATCCCTAATCAACCGTGAGGCCAAGATACCCATGATGGCCTTACGGAGGGTGGGGATAGGAGCAGTAGCAATGGATCGGACCTTCACCCCCTTCTTCGAGCCAAAGGAGACAACAACATCCCCCATATAGGTGGCCCCTTTGAATCATCTGAGCCTGGATCTGCATTGTCTTGAGAGACAGCCGCCTCCCAAGAATCAAAACCCCAAAATGTGATAAACATCCTCCAGGGTGATAGTCCACTCACCCCTAACACCTGGTAACGGAAAGTATTCTGGTCTACATCCCAGTATGAGAATAAGTCACACAATATGTGACTGGTAGGAGCAACATGAGGAACCCGTGAAATCCTCAAAATACCGGCCCTCTAAAGAGTGTCTCACTCTGTCTGGGTCAGTATGTCTAAAACTGTTGGGAGCAATCACACTCCCGCTCTCTGCTCCACCGAATATACTCCTCCTTCTGCATCCACCCAAAATAGAGAAAAAGAGCAAGTTAGTAACATAATCTAATAGATAAGCTCATCAAAAACATAGCAAAATACCAAAAATACCAAAAAAAATTACTTTTATGGCTATCTTTTGCTTTCTATCCAGAAACCTGCCCACTGTGCAGAGTGGTGGTTCCGTGATGCCGCTTCTAAGGGCGGCGGTCGGTGACCGCCACCATCATAGGGTGGTGGTCCTGTGACCACCACTCTGTGTAGGGTGGTGGTCTGTGCCGATTGGCGTATGGCTCTAATGCCCTAAAACACTCAAAAAATGCAAAAATACACCATTTTGAGCAAAATAAAATCCTACCCTATGGGTGCCCCCCCTAGAGACTCATTTAACACTAAGATTTTTGAAAATAACCCCCAAGACAAAGATTTCAACATTTTTATATTTTAGGTTTAAAAACAATAAATTGAGAAAAACTAACCTGAGACTTCACGGGTCGATCTCCTACTCTCGGAGGCATGATCACGATCTTGCAATGAACATTTTGACTACACTCTCATCGAAAATGGTTACCGTGGGCCCAGAGCTCAAAAATTACCAAATCGATACAGCACAAATGAATAGGAAAATGAGCTATATATATATATATATATATAATATTCTAACGTTGTTTTGAATGTTCTTTTGCAGAGTTGGAGTTGATGGAGGTAAGTTCTTATCCCCACGCAAATGGTAAGTCCACATTTCATTTTAATTTAGTATTTATTTTTGATTTCTTTTATCTATCTGCACTTGAGTCCTCTTTTCATTTTATAGATAATGGGAATCTGGATGGTGACATTACGACACACAAGCGTGTCAGTATAGCTTCTAACTCCCCATTTGGGACCACCATACTCGGACCCACCATTTTATGCCCCTTCATGGCTAAAAATGCTTCTCGAGGGGGAAATATGTATGTACCCAAAATTGTATGTACTATACTTATCGGAAAGAGGTTACGAAACCCCAATGATGATTCAGATCTCTTTGTAAGGTGTTCGGAATCTAGAGAGCGTGCTAAGTGTATATATTTGCATCCTAAAATGCCTTACTTGGCCTCTGCATGCTTTATTTTAACTTCTATCCTCTTTTTTCTTGCATTTCGGTCTTTAGTGTCGGGATGCCACCTGTTTGGCGGCGGTGTCCGTGACCGCCCCTAGGACAGGCGGCGGTCAAACCATCCCCTACTGGGGGCGGTGGTCCTATCGTGTTTTCCAAAACTTTCGACGCACTCGTCAATGCGAAAAATCAAGTTGCGCTTGTAATTCTCAACCACTCTTGCTTTCATTAAAGTTTTAGCCACCTTGTAAATAGTAATTTTTTTTTTTTAATAGGTAGAAGAGTTCAATTTGATCTTACCTTCTGGTAAATCAAAATGCTATAAATACCAAGCTTGTTTACAAGCAAATGGCCCCTCTCTCTCTATAATTTATCATTTAGTGTGTTTGAAAGCTCCTCAACAAGTCTCAATAGGTCTAGATTTTGTATAAGTTCTCAGCCCTCTCAGTTCAAGGCTCCTCTCCTTCTTTCTGATTTAGAGATCAATTGATCTCTCTAGTTTCATCTTGTTCATTTTGTTGTTCTCAAAACAACTAGCTCTTAGCATAAAAATAGTTTTAGTTCTAGATTAAGTTCATTTGAGAATCTTGTTTCTACCTAGAGTTATAGGTCATTGTTTCGTCACAGGAAGTATAGGTCCTAGAGTTTTCGGTGTTTGTGTTGTATCCCTACAACAATCCTGCTAGGAATCACATAGCCAAGCTCTATTCTCTTACACTATCCCTCTCCTACTTGCATTTTGTTCATTTTACGTCCAAGTTGCCATTGTTTGAACATCTTCTCCTGTTGCCATTGTCACATTCCCACTTTTCTGGATTCACGAGAACATGTAGGAATGAAGAGATCACCATTGAGGGGACAAGCTACAATACAACTAGATTTTCCTCTATTCTGTAAACTCCAGGTTTGAATTGTCAAAGTTGTAGTTACAATATGTCAAATAGAATAGCAAATCATTTCATTTCAATTAAGCTCACTTTCAACATTACCAGGGAAGCTGTGGGAATAATAGCTTCTGAGAAGCTATGATTTGTTCCTCACTTCTGAGGTAAGATTGAAGGTCTTTTAATTAAAATTAGTTAGTTATTTATATTCAGGATCAATTCACAAGTGCACAAAGGGAAATAGCTACATCTGGCTACCTTTCTTGTTATAGTTCTATTCTTAGATTAATTGCTCAGTTATGAATTTATTAGATTAATCGCTCTTTAATTTCATTCAAATTCACATCTTTGAAAATACAAAAAGAACAAGCATAGCGTAGATTTATTTTCATAATTAGTTTACTTCATTCAGTTAAGTTTGGTTATTTCTTGCATGACAATTACGGGACCAGAGAGCCCAGGGATTACATATTCGAACCAATAATACCTCAGCCAAATCTCTTCACAACATTAATAGATATAGATCAAGGTCTTAGAATTCACGTCTTCCAAACAACAACAAACCCACAAACAATCAGTGAGCAATTGAGAGAATTAAACATCGAAGATGACAAAGCATATGAATTCTGGTCAAATCAACCCAACTATAGATTACCTTGATAGGATATCCACATGACCATACAAGAACCTGAAAGAGAGCAAACATTTGGTTGTGATCCATTAGTTCACAGTAGCAGATGCAGGAGACCTTCTTATTGATATAGACATAGGCTTACGCATACAAGTTGCTAGAACACCCGTAAGGTATTCCGAGAAGATCACACAACTCTTGGTATTAAACATAAAAGTTGAAAAAGCTTATGACTACTGGATATTCAGAAGAAGAGATTGATTCTTCACATGATCATAAAAGGTCCACAACAACCACAAACTTACGGTTGTGATCCCCAGGTCTCACAACCCAACGAGCCTGCTAATTAATTAGACATTGACACTAGTTTGCGTACACTCATATTTAGGTCCTCACCACTTCCGCCAAACATTATCACACAGTTTTCCATGTTGAACGTAGTATGACCAATCAAAGCTAATATTTTCTAGACTAGACCAGAGAATCACCCACAAACTCTGGCAGATTCATTACACCTCGCACCGTCATTTTCATGACCTTGTCTCGAAATCTACATGAGGTGCTTGCTAGGTCATTTTCCACACGTCCAACGGCTAGTAAGCGGGATCTCGGTAGAGCTCAACATTATTGGAGCCTCTGAGTGGCTATTATATCTGAACGATCCATTACACCAATTCAGGTTAGGAGAGCTTTCTTTGCCTTGGACTCGCATATCCGTTATTACGTGTTGAGGATATAAGATTGCCCAACTAGTTTGTCCACATCCACATATATTTAATTTCCACCGGTTGTCTTGGCACGACCTCGGGAGGTCGGGTACGGAGAAAGGATACTTGTCGATTTTCATGCGTGCTTGTCACTTTTCTATAAATGCTGGTACCTCCCTAATCTCACTATGTGTCACAAGACGACACGTCTAGTATGTCCCACTCTGTATCAAATAATCCCAAAGTCAATAATGTGCTCAAATGTTGACCTCCACGGAACTCCCTTGAGTGTATATCTCTCTACACAAAGACAAACACCAACAAAATCTCGACATTAATACCTCATATATATGTAAAAACAACCACTCATACTACAAAAATTCATCAAAATCCCCATATTTCACATTGTCCTATCAAAACACTCTCTTGGGTCAGCAATGCCCAAGAGAAGACGTCTGTGAGCACCTAGAAACATGTCACTAGTACCAGGAACTGGGCATTGGCATCCCAAAAGACATCAATACCTTGGTGCTCCCGCCTTGAGTCATAAATGCGAGAAATTCAAGTTTTCAATTTTTTAAAATTTGACAAAATCAAACAAATTTCACCATTTTTTAAAAAAAATCATAATTACCAACTTATCCATCATCTATGATACCATGACCTCCATTACCCTCTCGAACGTAGTCAACCTCGCTACCCTAATCTCTGCATTCTCACAAGCTCGTATCTCAAACTATAACTCAATCACATTTCAAATGAAGTTATCATTCACTTTTACTATCACTATATATAGCAATTTTCAATTTTGCATTTACTATAGTTTTTTTATAGATTACATTTACTATAGTTATTATTTGCACTCATTCTTCTAATTAATACACGACCCACGGTTTAGCTCATATCTTTAGCTTCGCTATTCTGCATTTTCTTCCCCATTTGCACCATTCGGTTCATAATTGCTTCTACCACCATACTGTACATATTACATAATGCTATATTCCAATCTCGCACATATACTATTCAACATATACGCAATCTTGTAACATCTTCTATACTACCTCTTGGTCATCATTACATCTTTTCACCTCTACTTTTGGCTCAGTGCTCATTATCTCCACCCCTCGCCCTTTCACCGAAAGGGGGCATACAATGGGATCACCCTACGATCCCTCTCAAGCTACTATATGATCATTCAATACTCCTAATACATCATTATCGAAAAAAATTATTTCACACTAGTCAAATGAAGGAACAAATCAATCTATTCAAATACTTTCTATTTATTCCCCTAATGACCTAATATGGGGGCAAAACATGTGAAACCTCTTCATGAGTAATCTTCTAAGTACAAAAATCTCAAAACAATCTTTTATCATTTACCAAGTCAATCAATTGATACAACATAACATAATTTATTATCTCTCCCATATGACCTAACTTGGGAGCTACATCACTTTACTATCTCTCCCAGATGACCTAACTTGGGAATCAATTAACATTTTTTATCGCTTCTAGATGACCTAACATGGAAGCCATCTAGCATTATACAAATCGGGACACCCGTGGGAGTGGGGGCAATGAGATGTCATTTCCTTTCCTATATTGCTCTTATATGGGTTATTCAACATGGAACTAAATGTGGTCTTTATCCATCTGCAGTGGTTGGACCTTTTGAGGATGTAGTCATGGATGGAGAGTAAAACTAGACCTCTCTCCCCAACACTCTTCTTCGGAGGCAAGACACCCAAATCCTCCCTTGATCAAAATTTTACAAAATCGGGTTGGGAATTGATCACTCCCTACCCCTTCAAATCTCCATCAACAACAATTCAAAATCTCCAAATTCTCCAAATCAAATCATCAATTTCTCCAAGTGTTCCTTACTAACGGTTCATTGTCTCTAATTATGCCACATAGATCGACATATTGATCCATGGTTTTCCACGCTATATGTTCTTATATTCTGCATATACTTCTGCAACATGGCTTCTCCGGAAAACTTACAAGTATGTTCCTTACTTCCTTTACACTACTTGAATTTCATTCAAATAGCATAAGGGGGAATGTAGACACAAAATCACGCACATATTACTATTTTACTATACCACTAAGTATGTTGTTATATGCATGGATCTTGAGTAAGAAAAGTATTCACTAGTGACACATTCCCTAGTCCATCCACTTGCTTTGGTTATTTCTATTGTCTTTATCTCTCACATCTATCACTTTTGCACCTAATTTTGGTCAAGTCATAGGGATCCCTTGTCATCGGTCTTCTCACATTTTTCATCGCCTATCCTGGACACGGTGCCCGGCTGAACATGAGTCCCCAAACGCTCATGTACACCACAGGTGCTCCTGTCCTCTTTGTTCTTGTTCATATTTTTAACATTTTTGGTCAGCCTTTTCGGTTTTCTTACTCCTATCTCGAGGTCCTAGTCGGCATGTCGTGTCACTAGTGTCAAAATTCAAACAAGAGATCCCTATATATACATAACATACATACCATTATAAGAATGAGACAATTCTAAAGGGCAATCATATCTACATCTTGTTAAAGGAACTACATTTTTGGGTTAAGTACTCTGCACACTTTGCATAGGAAGAGGAAGTTAAGAATTCCATCCTAGAAATCTGCATTTTATCTATCTTTATCTCAATATCTAGGCATCATTGGCGCGAAAGGGCAACCTAAGGACACTATTTCACACACAAGCACACATAAGTATATGTATGGAATGTAGTGCAGCACTCAGTCATAAGTTCATCCTTTGGATGACCCTTGAGGTCAATCCGACTTCATATATTGCATTTTTATTTCAATTTGATGTGTTTGTGAGCTTATGCAGGTAGTTAAGGTTTGTGTTGCGAGGTTATAGGTATCTCGGTAATCCAAGTGAGATATATAGGTAATCGACAAAAACAAGTGTGAAACCCTAGCGACATGGGAAAAAGTAGATTATGAGCATTTACATAGTCACCAACACCTAGAAGTGGTTTCCGGCACCTAGGTGTCCTCGCCTTGTCCCAAGCATGCATGTCTAGCTTTGTCCATAACTTCGAGAACTTATATCAAACATTTTTGACATTCGCTTAGCATGTTCATCAGTTGTTCCAATTCAAATCTATTCCAGGATAAGCGAAAAGAAGATAAGTGTCCTATCTCTCTCATTTACTTACATAGTTGCATCTTTATAGTGCTTAGCATTTATATTCTATTGTATATTATCATAGTGACTCTGAAATTAGATTTAATATCCAGATTTTATTAAATCACTTTGACTTGTCTCCGCATGACACACTTTCACCATCGATCTACAAGGAATAAAGGTAAGAAAATTTTAAACTACTTAATGTTATCAAGTATTCACTCGACAACATAAAGTGGGGGCATATGCATATACTAAATCACACACTTTGGGATTGTTTATAGGTCCTAATCACATATCATTATTCATATGATTCCTCGGTGAGAAAACTAGCAATTGACAACTATATTTGTCCTTTTGTATGTGTTTCATATTTTCTTTTGTCTCCTCTTACACCCTACAACCTAGTTGATACTTTACAACTTTATATTTTATGACTCTAGACACAAGCCCCAGACGGGATGTCAATGCCCATGTGCCCCCATTCTTCTAGGCACCCTCGGCTCTTCTCTATCTTACTCGCCTCTTTTGGGTCACTTTTATCTTTTGGACATTTTGTTTTCTTATGGGTTGACCTTCACCAAATGATTTTAAAAATATTTAATTTGTAAAACCATAGGATATTGCAGCAGAGTAACAAATGTAAACTACGAACAATAAATGTTAGATATAAGAGGACACAAGCAATAAGCTAAATGAAAATGAAACCCTAAGTGCAAGAGAGAAAAAGGAAGACTTAGCTGATTTCACACTTGATCCCGAAGCATTCTAGAATGGAAGATTGATGAAAATGAAGAATAGGCATCCTGATTGAGCAGAAAAAATCTTGGGGCTGTCGGATGAGCCTTGACTAAGGCACCTAGATCGGTTCAAGGGCACCTAAGGCTATGGAGACCTGTACTAGGCACCATTGGTGTGAAAATGGCCAAAATTTGATTTTTTTACGGGTGTCGCAAGATGGTCGCTGACCTTCATTATTTGTTGCATGTATGTTGATATATTCTAAAAATTCCCTGTAACCTATAAAACAAATGATATCCTACAAAACCCCAAGACACATAAAATCCTAAAAAAGAAATATGAAAATGGGGAAGCCTTGGTGGTCACTCGATTGAGTGAGCTTACAACCAAGTACTGCACTACATTTTAGACTCCATGTAGTTCTTGTGGGTGTGTATGTGTGTGCAAGAATCGTGCCCTATGATGCCCTTGTACAAGTGCAAGTGATAGCTAGACAATATGATATATTATTTATGCTACTCGATAATCATTTAATTACTTTCTTACCTAATCATTACCACCCTCCTCATCAAGTCATTCATTACAAAAGTAGACCATATTGTAATTACCATGGGATTAATGGACAATGTGAAGATAATTGTTATGATTTAGAATTAAAAAATCTAACATCTGGAGCATAAGGGTCTCATTTCACACTCATCTCCAATTATTAAATCCCAATGGGTTCCCAAATATGATCCCTCTATGTCTAGTGAGCATCACGCCATAATTACTAATGTGCCTTCTCCGGTAAGTCAAGAGTTACCTATCCAAACCAATACCATACCACCTTTAAAAATACTTTCTTTGTTACCTCCTCCTTTCAAGTCATCTACATCGTTACCAATCCCAAATCAATAAACACCATCCAAAGAAGAGCCACCAATTCCCTTGCCACAAGTCGAGATCCCTCGCTAACCTCTTCCAATTAAACACATCATTCCTTTTTACTCAAGCTAATGCTTATATTGATGGCTGAGGCACTTTTCAAACTCGCCACCACGGCATGGTCTCTCTCACATCATCATATATATCTCCATCACTTACATAGTTGGGGGCATCAAACTCTCCCCCTCATAGTCACATGTTCTAATCAGTAGTTGCCTATCCATACTATTCACCTACACATCTATACATTACTTTTGCTTTTCAAGTCAATCTTTCTAGCAACACTTTCTCATATCTACACTATGGGAACACCATACTACATAGCTTTACTACTTCATGCACATGTTTACTTATGGATCCTTCTATTCATGGTACACATACTACTTCATATATATGGTATACATCCTTTCATGCACTATACATACTCTAGCTATTCTTACTCACAATGATCACATCTATTTGTCAATAACTCCTGATATACACACTTGGGGGCATCGCACTTCCCCCTCCACCACTATCATTTGTCTCTAGTATCCACTCATATTTTCTTTACTATATTTCATGATCTACGCTTTGTGTCTATCTTTCTAAGCATTCTCACATCTTTGGTACAAACATTGTATCATCATTACCCAATGACGCACTTTAGTTCCATGGTTCATACTTGACTATTGAGGGTATAATTCTTAAATGAACCTCGCATCATCTACACTTCACGCTCTACGCTTCACAATATATCTTTTCTAGCATCTACTATTAATCGCATATGAAACACTTTGATGATGCTCACTTATTCTATGGTTCAGGCTTAAGCTGTTGAGGGTGTAATTCCTCCATGAACCTCACTTGTCGATTCGGCTACTCTCTCTATCTCTCATGATCCGTGCTTCATGCCTATCTTTCCAAACATCACATCATCCACTTTGCATGTTATGTGCTTCACGATACATTTTTCCTAGCATCTACTCCCGATTGCATACATAACCTTCATT
This sequence comes from Taxus wallichiana var. yunnanensis, assembly GCA_018340775.1. Lineage (NCBI taxonomy): Eukaryota > Viridiplantae > Streptophyta > Pinopsida > Cupressales > Taxaceae > Taxus > Taxus wallichiana. The sequence goes on along the minus strand of CM031234.1, from coordinate 420,381,107 downwards.
ACCCGATGATGCGCTCTAGTTCCATGGTTCATACTTAACTATTCGGGCGCATTCCTAAATGAACCTTATCTCACGCACATCTCTGTGGGGAAATGTGGCCCCTCTCCTATACACATTTTACACATCGCAAAACACCTTTCACATGCACACCACATTTACACATATTAGTTATTATTGGAGCTCAAAATTGCACCTTGCATTGAGTCCTGACAAACTAGGATTTTGAGGCAACATGGGATTTTCTCCAAGTTGTGGGACCTTGCAATTGAGACAGGACCTTCGGAGAAGGTCACCTTCTATGCTTATTCCTACCACTAAACTACTCATAGGAAGGGAAATGCAACTACATAGCATTAATCTATGCTTCTAAAGGATCGGGAGAGAGGGAGATGCATAAAAGGGAAATCCTACACTAAGGGAGGTGATAGCACCAAAAATAAGGGGAAAGACACTTTTAAATGAAAGAAAATGGAATAAAATAAAGGTCAAGATTGGTAGAGATAAAAGCCACAGTCCATAGCAGCATTTAAACTCCCATTTTCATACAATGCACAATAGAAATAAACCCTACAATATGAAGAAACATACACAACATACTTGTAAGTAAATGAAGAGGCAAGAAAATGTAACAAATCAAGCTAAGGCAGAATAATAGCCACAAAACAAGTATTTTATTTCTTTAAGATGATGCACATATCATTACAATGGAGGAAGAAGGTATAAACACACTGCAGAATCACAATCCAAGGCTGCAACTCAAGAACACTTATGCAACATTTTTCAATGATGCCCTTGCATTCTAAAAGTATCCAACATTACAAATGAGCATCACTTTACAATATATAGAAAATGGGGAAGAGAAAGAAGAGGGAAAAGAGGGAAACTCGAAATTCTACCTTCACCCACCAACAAGGTGCATTAAATTTCTAGAAAGAGGCATGGGTAACCTTGCAATACCATTCCCCCATTGTACATTGCTTGCAGGAGAAAGAATGGGCACCATACCTCATTAATTTTTGTTATTAGGTTACCTGCAATTGTTCATTTCAATATTGGACTATATTTCCCCTTTTTCTCTCACCTACCTTCACCAAAATTGATAATTCAAGTTGTCATGATGTAGTTCTCGAAGAGATATTTCCAACGATATAAAGTTTGCAAAAATTAGAGCATCTAGGAGGAAGATATGCCCATGCAGATTTCTAGGTGTACGGGAGGAACACGAGTTCCCAATGTATTTTTCCGTCTGCATTTAACTATTCAATTTACCTTTTTCCCCCTTGGTGTGGGTATTACGGGTTTTGGGAAATAGAGGAACACGGGAGGCTGGTTCCATTTGCATTTGGTTCTCCCACATAGTGCTCTCCCGACACCCCTTTCTCCTCACTTCATTGTAGCTTCAAAATCTTGCAAGCACCCTTGCTTTGCTTTGAGGACAAAGCACTTTATGGGAACTTATTTCCCCATGGAACTAGTTGCACACAACCCCAGTTCACCCAACACCCTTCTCACACTGCATCACACTCTGCCACTTCACCTTTTCTCTATCGATCGGCCTGCCTTGCGGGAACTAGTTCCTTGTGGAACTAGTTCTACTCGACCCTTCATTCCTCCGTGGCTCATTCCACCCGCATCTCACTTCCCGTAACATACTCCATCTTGACCCTAAACTCCTTCTTGTGGCTCTCAAGCCAATGCGGGAACTAGTTCCACCATTCCTCCCAACACCCGGTTTTCCATATACCATTGAACCCTTTGGCTGTGAGTGAAACCAAGTACGAGGAAATCCTTAAACTGTGGAACTTGCACACCGAGTTCCTTCTTGGAACCTCATTTTCCCAATGGTCTAGAAATGACGATTTTTCCATTTTTTCATATTTTTCTCTATTTGTTAGGATTTTTATAGCTTAGAGAGGAAAAGAGTAGTGCCTTAAAATAATTCCAAATGCCCCAAAAGTATGAAAATACATGTTTTCACCATTTTCTTCATTGAAGCTCCATCAATCGCCCAAGTCAATTTTTTTCAAGTCGTCTAATTTTGTAAGGGGTGCAAAATTGGATAACGATTGTATTTATTCTTGTTAGCTTATATTATTTCCATGTTGCACTTTGTTTCTTATGCTAGTTAGATACTTAGTATGTCGTTATCTACTTCTATACACGTGTGCACATTCATGTGGTATCTTAAGGTGAATGCATGACCTTTCATAGATTCTTACATGATGCATGATACTCGACACTTTGCTCTTTACCGGTCCCACTGAGGCTCCCGAGGGCATCTACCTTTGTTAGTCTCATACTCTACACACACACAGGTTATAATTATTTCAATACATACTGATTCTACTTGTTATTACTTGTTTTTCATTGATATATACAAGCTTCGACATACTACTTATCTTTCTAACATATTCATGTGTGCTTCATGTGTAACATTTTCTTGTAAGATCAATACAACCATAGTTATTTGTCACTCTTTACTTATTATTTACTATTGTTTACGGGTTATGCCCTATGTCTTTCTTGATTATTATTTACTTATGGTCGCTTCATCCCGATTGTCTTGTGACATTGTGAGCGATGTCCCATGTATGAAACCCACTTTTCACGGTCCATCTTGTCTTCTTACTTACTCGTTACAATGTCTTCCATTGCACGTTATTTATTACTACAGCTAACACTTGTTTACTAGCCCATCTTGTTTGCACATGCCTTGGTTTCTACCATACACATCTCATACCCCTTACAAGTATCCACACTTAAATATGCATATCAGCTTTAGGTCCTCTCCTTTGGGCCACATTCTCCTATAGTTATCACATGTACCCCAAATGAGGGGGGCATCTATTGGGTGAACAAACCACCCATATAGCAGCTTAGAGCTCCAAAATAACACATCACAATATAGAATTGGCACAAAAACATAGTTCAAAAGGGTTCAAAATTAGACTTAGATCGCGAGATACATAGTACACACTAGCACTCGGTCCCTGGATAGTAGCGGTGGGCGCTTGTGTCCTGGGGGAAAAAAGGTAATTTATCAGTTTAACACAATCTCCAACAGTTTATAGTACATTTCTCCAATAACAAGCACTTGCCTCTAGTTATAGAATGCATTATATAGTTCTGACAATTTACAATCGGTTCAAGTAGTCACAACTAGTTACAACATGAACAAATAAGGGACATATCATTTGTAGTGGTTCTTCTTTGGGAAGCATTGTGGATGGAGAGAAAATATATACCTCTCTCTCAAACACTCTTCTCTTAATGTGAGATTGCCTAAAAACTCGATCTCGGTGCGAGATCACCCGAAAAACTTCGCTCTTGGCATGAGATCACCCAAAACCTCACCACCATTAATAAGGCATTCAAATCCAACAACGTCTCCAAAACACGACAAGACAAATCTTTATCCTTTACTCTCTTATACACCAGGTGTACACTTTCCTTTTACACACTTTTACTTACTTATACATATGTTACTATGATTTTTCATATATGAGACTTTGACTACTTTATCACTCTTCTTTTGTAGGTCCGTCCTTAATACACAACAAGAAGCAACTCACATCAACAAGCACAAGCTCCAATAACATGCTATTATGCATACATTTCACCCCTAGAATCTACCTCCCTTTCCTAGTTCCCATGCTTTATACTATGATCAATTCACGCTTCACTTGTCCACTTGGCATGCTATCGGATACACTCTTCTCTACATGATCACAAGGTACAAATCTTCTATCTACTTTATGCTATCGAGTATTCACTCAACAACATAAAGTGGGGGCAAATGTAAACACAAAATCTATGCACTTGGGTATATTTCTAGGTCCTAAAACATATTAATGTATACATGATTCCTAAGTAAGAAAACTAGTGCTTGACAATGTCTATTTAGCCTTTTTACTTTATCTTTTTGCACTCTTTCTAGTCCTACACATCTTACAACATTTTCAGTACTTGACCGATTTATCTTTTATGGCCTCGAATACTAGTGCCTAGCGGGACAAAAGTGCACAGGCGCTCTTATCCCTCACGGGCACTCCTAACCTTCTTTCTTCTTCTCTTATCCTTTTGGGTCTCTTTTACCTCTTGAGCATCTTTTAATACTTTGGGTTGGCCTTTTAGTTGTCAATTACAAAATTCAAACAAGAGAATCATTTATATACTTAGTTACTTCTCTAAAATCAGGGGCCAAACACTAAGCATTACATACTATCACCTAATCTTGCATCAAAGGCACAAGAGCATTTCAAAGGCATACATCTAGCACATTCATACAAGGGATAAGGGTTTTATCACTCTGCATACACATCATACGAGGGGAATTTCATTCTATTCCATCTCACACATTTGCATACTTGTAGTATTCTAGATCTAGCCTGTTATCATAGTGCAACTTGTACAAGGGTAACCTAGGGCATCATTACACATACATTCACACATAATAATATGGAGTCTATGATGTAGTGCAAGACTCAATTGTAAGATCAATCTTCGAGTGACCGTCGGGTCATTATGACTCCTTGTTTTGCATCTTCTTTATTAGGTTTTATGTGGTTTGTGGGCATGTGTAGCTAAGTATCTATTTTACAAGTTACATGTATGATCAATGACATTAGATTAGAACCGGAGCGACAAAAGGAAATCAATAGCAAAACTATTCCTACATAAAAAGATCGAACTCGAGCATCTGGGTGGACATTAGCACCTAGAACAATCACTAACGCCCAGGTGCTCCTGTCCTCCCGTGGGTGCTTCTATCCCACACATCTCTAAGTTCCATAACCTCTAGTGAGCCTTGACGACACTCTTCTCACTTTATCCCAACAGTTCCTCGGCCTATATCACTTCCAAATCACTTAGAAATCAGCTAAGTCATCTTACCTCTCTCTATTGCTTAGGGTTTCATATTATTGTTTGCTTTTTGTTTCTCTATTTACTATATTATATCATCTATATATAAGTAGTTACACTAAAGTTACTCTAAAAAAATTAATTCAATTTATATTAAATCAAATATGTCTCTAGTTATATCTTACGCTTTAAGGCAAACATGCACTTGCTTATATATCAACCTAGTGATTTAGAACTATAATTCATATTTTATAAGTGGCATAAATCCCTCAAAGAACAATTACATTATGACACTTGTGATTCATTTTATGATATTTGCTCACGTGTTATTGATTTAGAACAAGATATTATGCTAGCACATAAGCCTAAGCCTTTAGATGTGAATGTTACAACCCCTTATGTTGCACATGATTATGATACACACAATGATAATCAAGTCAAGGTTTTACATCGTGGTAATACTTTTATCATCCTCATCCTAATCTACAAGTCTCAAAACCATATCCTCCTAAGTGGAATCCTATCTATTTTTATAAGGATCATGATAGGCCCCATGACATCTTACTTACATTACTTAACAAGAGGATGATTCGATTACCATCTAATGATCATCTCCCTCCTCATAGGCTTGAATGTGAGAAGGGTCATCTATTTTGTAACTTCCATCGTATTAATGGACATCGTGACAATGATTGTTATGTGTTAGATCATAAAATTAAGTTATTAGAGGACAAAGGTATCATCTCTTATGAGACATGACATGTAGATAGATCTACTTCACCTCCTCCACAACATAGACCTATAGTGCAAGCAAAGTGTTACACTTGATGAGCATGCTTCCACATCTAGTAATGTTTCTCACACCGACACTCTTCCTACACATGAGAAATCTAGATCCATATATAATTGGATCAATAAGGAATGAGAGTTTGTCCTAAAAGTTACACCTATGACTTTGACAATCCTTTCTTTTTGATTTATTGTTTGTCCTATTAAGTCAAATCTTCAATGCTCCACTTCCTAAGCATGATAATGACACATTCAAGGCTTCACCGTCCAACATCTTTAGCAAATAATTCACCTCCTCACAAGGTTCTCTTGGGATAGCTCTCATGTTATTCTCCCTTGCTTCCTTATGAACTCTCTTGCTCCTCTCCTTGCACACATACACACACCTTGGGGGAATCTTGTTTCCCATCTTTAGTTAGATAATCTTTATCTATTCCCCTCCATAGGGGAATTATGGATCACCCTTCCTTCTCTTCAGAGAATAGGTTTTCATCTATGCCCTCATGGAGGGCCTAAAACACAAAAACATTCAAATATTTGCAAAAATACAAAATCAAGACATGTTTTTATAGCATACATTGTTTACACTTTACATTATACATGTTGTTTATTCCTTTGGTTTGATAGATAACATTTATTATTTACACACATGCGTTCACATGGTATATTGAGCATGATGCAGGACATACACAAAGTGGTACATAATAATAGGTGTTGGCATGCCCTTTACCCAGTCCGCTACTTTAAAGGGGACATCTTCCTTTCACATGTTACATCTAGGTGTTATATTTCCATTATAGTTCCTTTCTTTCCTCATTACTGTTGATTACATATATCTTATGTATTTGATATCTTTAAGATCGACAGGATTAACACATGTGTCTGTGCAATGTTTACAATTATTCCTAGCTCCTTCATATATTATATATCATATGTGTTTCATCATATATTGCTACGATTTCTTTTCATACATGTTTACCAATTGTATGTGTGTTTGTGTGTGCTTATTTTTTGTTTGTGATTATGGCCTAAGGGCCTTGATTGTCTTGCAAAAATATGAGTGTCCCATGTTTACGACATTTCTTCCTTTTGTGTGTTACTATTTGTCATGCTTGCACATTTTTTACATCATATGCACTTATTTTCTACTAACACATCATTTTCTATTGTTTTGTTACATTGACATTATCCTTGTTATTTTGTTTCTTGTCCTTATTGTTATTGTTTTGCACCATGGTTTATACCATGCACATCCCCTTTGGTGGGTGCGGTTTCTTCTTGGTGGCCACAAAATCAACTTTACAAAGGTAATCTACATGGTGTAAGCATCTCATACATGGGTATACATCTTTCATTTTGAGTCACACACTCAAATTCTTCATCACACATGCCTCAAAAGTGGGTACAAACATCTCAAGTTTTATTCTAAAATTCCAATAAGCATGTGCACTTTCCGAGCATAGACACATGCAAAGATAGGAAAATATTACTCAAAATTAGATTCACATACAAAGAATTGGCATAAACCATACATGGTTAGGAACGTATAATTGGTCGGGACTATACAGACGGCCCTGACCCTATCCTACAATTTTTTCCAAGGGGCAATTTCTCTAGATTTGTCAACATTTTCAGATTTATCATCATTATTACAACATTATTATATGGTTTCATATTCAGATTGACTTAGTTTGTCACAATTTCAGGGGCATAAAGTATTTCATTCTCTCCTTCTCTATGGTACTCAGTTTCACTTATAGTTTTAGACACATTGTGGCCATGTATATCCTTTATCCACTCATATTTTGGCATGTAGTCAGTTCCAATCTATTTCTACTCAACTCATTTACGACACATGTGAAGAGTATGGGGGCACTTATTTCTCTTTTCTACTATGTGTCTCAAGTTACAAAATTGGGCTCATAACCATCTATAGTGGTATGGTCCATGGGGTTATGGAAGGTAACAAAGCAACTAAGTTCTTTGTGGGCAAACTTTCCTATCCTCTTTACACTTAAGGGGAAGATATAAAAGTTGCTAAATGACTTTGATACATAATCTTCTTCCTCTATGGGGTGATTCATCTCCTCTTTTTGGTTCTTATCTTCAACATTCATGTGTTGGGTTGGTACACCTAGCACATTAACCTCTCCTCAACACAATTGGGGACTGATCACCCCCAATTATTCATCAGAGTTCATTAAATTCAAAGCAAAAGAATGGGAACACATTCCCTCTACAAGAAAAATAGGTGTATTCCTTCCATGTTTTGCATTTCTTTTGAAATTTCTTGTTGCACATTTCTTTATAGTACTTTCATTACATTTTGAGTTAAAGTTCAATTTCCTATCTTGGGCATTGACTACACTTTGTGTTGCAGGTTTCATTTTGGAGCGTTCCAACACCAACACAATGGGATACTACAAAACAAAGTTATTGCAAGCAAAGACAAAGTGTATCTACACACTCAAGTATATTTTCATTTTAAGCATGTAATTTTCATTTCATACTTAAAGGGGGAAAAGTAGACACTCAAATTTAGCAATCTATCATTTGACATTGTTGGTCTTGACATTGCACACTTGCATGCACAAATACACCCTCCTCACTCTTGCTTAGCACACCTTGGTAGCTCTTTGACTATGTTATTATCTTTGCATACTTTTTGTTCATTGGTTCATAAGGTTTCATAACATAAAATGCATCTAAAAACATCTATCCTTCAACCTAGAAAGCTAAACATCATTTTTCCTCGGTCAAAACTCCGATTTGGGTCGGTTTGTCCAAATCTATAACCCAACCCTACTATACCATTTTAGAATGACACATTATGCACTAAAACTTTCAAATCCATCGTCTTCATATGGAATAATATTCCCTCATGGTCGGCCTTTGATGACATAATAGCCATTAGAAGTCCTGTATAAGCAAGTCAATCATACCTCATTTAAGGTCACGACACTTTATGTTCTCCTCATGTTAAAGTAAGCACTAAAGGCACTTATTGCTCCCTAAACAATGAAGTAACTAATGCAAATCCATTAGGACAACACCCTATATGGATATAAAGTCTCCTCCCAGGTCCAAGAGTCTCCATTTTCACTCCACAAGTAAGCAAAGTGACCCTTCCCAAGTATTTGAGAGAGTGTGAAACTCGAGCAAGGTATTATCAAAACATGTTTGCATTACGATATACATCACATGTTAGGAGAATGATGTGTACTTTGAGCCTTCTTCGAGTATTGGCAACATTGATGGTGCACAAGGGTGCCTACAACCCACCTTATTTCATTTTGCAAGAATTCCATCTTGCACTATGATGGTTTAAGGGTTTGAGCAAAATTACTTGAGCCATCCCGAAGGAGAGTGAAGAAGATTGACATGTAACAACATTTATTTCTAGGAAGGTGAGGTACAAAAAGTTCTGAGCCAAAATCTAAGAAGGTCCAAGATCTGTATAAAAGGGTTCGGGAGTGTATAGACAATTTTGATCTAGTTATACGGTTTTGACTAAGTCTAGTATCAGTGCCTGTTTTTTTGCAATAAAGCACTTTTAGTCTCAGATCAACCTATTTCTCGCACTCGATCACTCAAAATCTCCCAAATACTTTTATTATAAACTAACCGTAATATATCCTCTATGTTTTCATAGTTGTTAGATCAATAGTCACTTTGTAAAGTGTTATTTTGATTTGGGTAATTAATGTTGGAATTTAATTAAATGAGAATATCCACCTATTGCATTATCATAATATGTACTTTAATTAGAAACACATTAAATCTTAAAAGGTAATGAAATAGGAATTCACAAAAAGTGAAATTAACCGTGTTTAAACAACCACACATGAAAGAAGTCCAGTTTCATGAATATTCTCTATATTTGATGTGTTAGCAAGACGAACACTTCAGCTCCATCCATGGTTTAGATACTTTCTAGTCAACCTCATAATATGCTAAAGAGTTAGTCAATCGTTGCAATATTCACGAGGTAAACTATTGAGCACGGTATACTAAAAACTATAATAGATATATGAAAAAGCTTCATGACTTCCTCAATGACGACCTCCTAGAGAACTTGATGCGATTCAAGACCAATCTTAGAGGGTATGCACTTGTTTTATGTAAAAAAAAGAGATGTTTCAAATATGATCAAGCAATTAGGTCCCCTAACTTTGTTCTTTACTCCAAGTATGATAAACACAAAATGGCCAAACCTCCACAATATTATCCTAGTATTTCCCCATATATGTCGTGGTTGCAAAAAGATGGAGAAACATTAACATTGTTTCAAACCCTCGACGCGTCGTTGTACTTACACTGCAAATTCACAATATTTTATGAAGAAGTCTTGGGTAAGCACCTTGGCATGCGAGACTATTGGTACAAGTGATACAATTCCCTCCTTCTCTACATTATTTCAAACTTTGTCTTTTATTTAAGCTCCTTCTTTTTGATAAGTATGGATGGAAAAATAGAGGTCCCATGCATGTGCATGTTGTCTTATGGTTTGAAAATGCACCCAACATTGATCCATTGTACTAGGGAGACCCAACATCTATAGAGACCACTAAAAATCACTTTGATAAATATATGTGTCTCGAAACCCTTGAGCCATATGCAATTGAATAGAATATGTTCACCAATCCATCCAAGATTATCTGCTTGTTGGACACAACACAAATGTTGTCTTCTTCTTTTCTCAAAGACTGTTTAATCTTATTTAAAGACACACTTGAATGCTCAACATACCGTAAACACTAAATCATGTAATTTGAATCATTATTTAGTCTTGGTCTCATACTATTATTCATATGGTTCTTAAGTGAAAAGAGTAATAAATAACCCATGTATTTGGCCATTTTGCATTGTGTTTTCTTGCTACTACTTTCGGTCTTGCACCCACACTTGCCCGATTTGTACCTTCATACTACGTTTTCCTATTTCGATTGGGGCACCCAACCATGACTGGGGCGCCCCATGCACCTTGGTCCCCTTTGGGCGCCCTGATCCTCCTTACACTTTCCTTTCACTTTTTGGGCACTTTCTACAGCCATTTAAGCTTCTAATATTTTTTATGGCCAACCTTTTCGAGGTTGATTACAAAATTAAAGCAAGAGAACCATATAAATATAAAGTTATGTGACCATAATGAGGACCAAGCACTAAGCACTAGCTATCTCCACCTAAGGTTACATCCATCAAAGGCATCTATAGCTACATTTGCATCCATCTAGCTCCATCACAAAGCACACAAGGTTGGTTCATTTGCATCACACTTCATAGGAGGGGAGTCTATTGTTTCCATGCACACATTTATTACATTATACATCTAGTTACTTGCTCACTACTTCATTAAGTGTGACTGACACAAGAGCACCTAGGGCATAATTACACACACACACCTGGAACTACATTGGGTCTGAGATGTAGTGTATCACTTAATGATACGTCCATAAATTTGGTAGTTGAGGACAGTCCGACCCCTTCATATGCATCTTTCTTTTTTAGGTTTTTAATGCTTTGTCTAGGGTTTTGTAGGTGACTCTTCATTACAGGTCTATAGGACGCCGACGACCACACAACGACATTCACATGGACCGAAGCGAACACAAAGCGAACACTCGGTGACACCTCGTAGAAAGGTTTTGGTCATTTCCATAGACCAGGTGCCCACAGACGCCCCTATCCCTCTCCAAGTGCCCTAGTCTAGCCAAACAGTCTAGATCTACATTTTTATAGGCTTATGTGTGAAGGTTTCCTCCTCCTGTTCATCTTGTCTCCACTATGACACAATCCATGACATCATCGAATCAGCTAAGGCCTTTTTAACCCTCTTTGCACATTAGGGTTTCACATTTCATTGCTTAGTTTGCTTGGGTATTATTTCAATATTTTATTCGCATTTATTGGTTATATCTTACTGCTCCTATAACAATAGATTACATTAGAATATTTCATTTTAGTTTAATCACATACATGCTTGTAAAAGAACAATCCCACTCCAATGTCGTTATAATTCCCTTGGGAGACTTTCCCCCATTCAACGTTGTTCATTAAGGAAGATGGGAAAATTAAGTACCCCCTTTAAGAAATGATGATAGGTTAAACATCCACAATCAAACCATGCCATCAACATGGAGAGCCAACATTGATTGCAAACTTGTGCTCTCTCACCATGCGGTTCTAAAATACGTTGCAAAATATACTTCCAAGATAAAACAACATTCTCGAAACCTACCACTAGATACTTTTCAAATTTTCAAGAGATGTTGCTCCAGATTAACCATCACATATTTCCATTTGTAAAATGCTTACTAAGAGTGTCGTTGAGCACAACATTAGTGCACATGTTACACAAATTGCCACTTATTCTTTACAGCTTATTCTTTTGTTTTGTTGAATGTTAGAAAGAAGATATTGAGGTTGATCGATGAATCATAGTATCAAATTCAAGAAGAAACTCTCTTCATTGATGCATATAAGGAACATCCTACAACAATGGAACCGATTTCTCTTACTCAAATTACTTAAGACTAGATTTAGAGCCAATATTATCTGGGGATAAATGGAAGCTTTGTTCCTCTCTAACAATTGTTGGTGTCTCCTTGATATTTTTTTAGGTTCCGATACAAGAATCAACCTCTTTTAATTTTTGTTAGAGTGAAATCCTTTTAAACAAGCCTTATCACATTATTTCTTTTGATATTGGCACAACCCCCAAAAATTAATTGGAACAAGTTCAATTTTTTTACCAACTCTAAGCATGTTAACTAGTCCAACCTAGTCCCCTGAACAAACTTCAAGTTACGAATTCGCCTTTGAAGATGAGAGAATGAATCCTCGCGGTCATTTGGATGAGTGGGATATTTTGTCGTAGCTCCATCTCATACATGATATGGGTATTGATATTATGTTGGGTTACCAAGAGTTTGACATCCGACATAATTAGGCCATCATGATGTTCCACATTCTTCAAAGGATCTTGGTCCATATTTTATCGAGGCAAGTTAGTCTACAAAAATATCACTCACATTCAATCATCCTCCACAACACTTGTTTCTCCTTTGTCATTGGAGCAATAATTAGCTTATGATATTATTCTTCACCACTTCGCACAAAACCCACCCGCTTCCATTAAAATTAATAATTCAAGGTACTATAGGCACATGGAAATCATATCTCATAAATACTATCATGTTGGCAATCTCATCTACAACCACTATACATAAGTCACCTCTCCTATTTTTTCCTACTTGTATGGTGACATTCAACATTTCGCACACTTGCCTCCACATACCTATTAAAGAGCTCAAATCCTTAAAATGACAAGCCTGTCAACTTTTCAAGACTTACTAATGCATGTTGAGTATATTCTTATTGATAAAATGAGCTTCATTGGACCCAAATCGCTTAGTAAGGTGGACTTCCCGGCTCCATGAATCTTTTCCCCATTTCAAGACATCTAAGATTGGTCGCAAATCTATCATCCTTATCTGTGACCTTGGTCAATTGTCTCTGTCATCAACATTCCATTAAATACAAGCCACTTATATGGTGTTAACCTTTAGAGGGGACTTCATACATCCACCTCCTTACTGCATAATATTCCATCAAAAAGGTCCTAACCAAGAACAAGTTTCCTTTTGCAAGCTACTTCTCAACATTCGGGATGTAGTTCCTCGATTTGAGGATTGGGAGATCCTTATGTCCCACACTAATATGCACTTCTCATAACAAGAAATTGATAGATTTAGTGAATTTCCACATTTGTTTACACAAAATGACCAAGTTGACCTCCACAACCTAACTATGTTGAAATCATCGAACCTTCCAGGTTGTTCATTCTCATTACATCGATTTACTAGACCAATTGATTCAAGGATCCTGATGATGATAAATTGTAACACAAAATTATTATTTTAAAAGATCAAAAAGTCATGTTGATAGCTAATTTGTGGGTTAAATATGGCCTTGTAAATGGTGTAATAAGCACAATCCTCAACAATGTTTACGAGATTTCCATGTTGCTGCTTGATTTCCCACTTTCTGTTGTCAAATTTGATAGGTATATAAGGTCGTGTTGGGATCCCAACAACCCATTTCATACTCCTCTTTCATCAATTTCAAGAGGGAATTACAAACAACTACTAATTAAAATGGCTTGGACTTTAACTATCCACAAGTCTTAAGGTCTTACTTTATAAAAGGCCACTATCAAAATTGGAAACACTAAGAGACAAAGTCTCACGTTCATTGCTATCTTTAGAGTACCCTCCCTTAAAGATCTTCACATTTCACCTCCTTTTTCTTTCGAGTGGTGTTGCAAAATGGATTGTGGTCCTCTTCTTCAACTATAGATACATCAATAGGCACACCTAACTTATCTCAACCATTTACCACCCTATTAAAAATTAGCCTCCCTTCCTTTCTCCCATGTAACCGTTGTCTCTAAATCACCGCACCCGCGAATGGCTTCGAGAATCAATCACGACATTCGGTGTGATTAGGACACATGGGATCACCTCTCAAGCTATGGGACTTGGGCTCGAGGTGAACCTCCAGAGAAGGTCGGCTTCCTCTTCCTAAACTAAACACAACACTACTTCTAATGCAAGAAAAATGGCTAACTAGTCCTATGCTAACATTTCATGGGATTAGGGAAAGAGATCTACAAGGAAATGAAACCTAAACTAGAAGTGGTGATGCACCAAATTAAGGGATGTTTAACATCTGTAAGGGTTAATGTGGGAGGGATGCTTGCATCATTGAACACCTTCACCTATCGCAACTAGAAAGGGTACAAAATACCACAAACCAGGGCGGACGTTCCTCTGTTAAACTCGATCAGACAACAAACTACCAATCTCCCAATGAAAAAGGATGAACTTGAGAAGGGTGAACAAGCACCACAACTCAATTGCATGCCATATTTCATCACCTGATAAGCACAGAACTCCACGAACCTGCAATGGGAACAGAACTTGCACTATGCACCTGAAAACATGAGAGAGGCAAATAGAAGCTAGAAAAATCATGGAAGGACATTCATATGATCACAAAGCATAATTCTCATTACTTCAAGCACTTGCATAGTGCATCATTACATCAGGTAAAAAGGGCATAAGCTGCCATTACATTTCGAGAAGAAAGGCTTGAGAGCCTACAGATTCACAAATTGTGAAGAGAAGGGGAAGCTAGGAAGTGTCTAATCCACCAACTTGTGTGACCTATTAGAATCCACTCATTGGAACCCCTTTGGAATGAATATTCAAATTAAATTTATAGAAAACCTTGAGTGGTTGAGAGAAAGAAGGAAGAAACCCTAGAATCTAGGCAGAATGTAGGAAATAATTCATCATTGTTGTTGGCCATGTTTGCTCATTTATTGCATCTCCACCTTTTGAGGCACACCCAAGCAACAAGGAAAACCTGAAATTTTGAAATGAAAAACCTCCAACAATTCACCTTTTGATGGCTCCATGGCATAGCTTTCTTTCTCCCAGTTCCAACGACTGTAAGTTTGTGAAAAACCGATAATCAGGGAGAAAGTTGTGACCTCCTGAGTGAAAGTCGCTTGTTTTGAGTGTCCCGGCATCCATTGCTCAGTTCTCCAAAGATGATTGCATAAATTCAAAATGTTGAATTTTCCCTTCATTGAATGACTCGGTGGGTACTTTGTATTTTCACTTCCACTGAAACATTTTCCATGTTTGCAAGTTTTCTTTGGTTTTTCGTTTGCTTCATTCCCACTAACTCTCCACGTGGTAGACCATTAACTCCAACCGAATTTTAGAAATTACTCACTTTGCATCTCACCCACCGAGCACATAATTCTCCATGTTACTTTTATTGGTCGGCTTACCTTTCTTATCCCTACTTAATACTCCCACCGAGCTCTTGAAGGTTGCTTGATAGATGAGCTCAAGACTTGGCTCTCCACGTTGAGCTTCTAAAGATTGGTCGTTCACCTTAACCGACTAAGCACGTGGGAATACTAATACCAAATGTCTTAGCTTTCATACGACACTTGGCTGACACATCACTGGGCACCTCATATCTCGCATTGAGTTAGCTCTTGGTCAAGCTCTGAAATAACTACCCTGCATGGGAAAATGTTGGACGCGTTTTGCATTGAATGAACTTTGACATGTAGTTTGAACTCAACGCATTGGGCATAGGTAGCTCGGTTGGGTTCCTAGCCATCCACATGTTGTCAGCTCCATGACTTATCTTCCTAGCATTTCGGACCCATGCCACATGCGTTGAATGAGCAATTCGGCATTCTTCGCATCATTCAAACTGAAACCCGAAATGAACAAGTTTTGAACTCTAAATTTCCACATCGACCCCTAGTTTGATTTCGAAGCTATGTTAGCTTCGAGATTCGGGCATTTCTGAATTCAAGATTTCAAACATCATCCCCTGCAAAACTCCAAACTAATACATCTCCGAAGTCTGAAATTTCGGACTTTGGAGTTTCCGATTTCAGGACATTTATGACTCTTTGGTTCGGGCATTTTCCTCGCAAAGTTCCGAACTCTTTTTTTCGAAACTTCGAAAAGCTCATTTTCGATACTCCTTTCTAATACCTGTGAGCCATTCAATCTTAATGGCAGAGCTCCATGTTTTTGTAATGCATCGCAACTTACATGACTGATTTGTCTACTACCTATGTCATGATCGAGTCGGCCTTATCATTTCATTGGCCAGCGTCTAAATGTACCATTTTCGAGTTCCCATTGAACTTAATGACATTTCTTGAGAACATACCGGTGTGTTGTGATTCCTCAAACTCGTGGTAGGTGAACATCTCCTTCTATCTATCGGATCAACTCAAAAACTCTCGATCTCTGAAACACGAATTCGGCCAAGCTCTGAAATGACCCACAAGTTTGATCTCGCCAACTCACATTCAAACGACTCACTCATGAAACCGATCCACTATTCAGGGCATCGATCGAGCTCACCTTTCGGGTTCCAAAGATGAACTCCCTGCTTGCCATGCTCCGATCACTCCGAACCTCCGAACCCACACACCTCGAATCTTGAAAACCGAAACTCGAATTTCGTAGTTTCGGATTTTTGGGCTTCATAAAAACCAACTCGCTCAACGTCTCGCCCCCAAAATCTTCAAATTTACGAGAAGGAAAAGTCCAAAAAGATTCTCTAAAAATGACTCCTTTCTAACGCCTGCGAATACCGAGTTACTTCATCTCCCAAATGAGCTCACCTTGCCTTCCCATTGACACCACCGATTTGAAATGTGTTGACTTTCTAAATGTGCAACGAGCTCGTGTTCTCCTCAAAGCATCGATGAGCTATCCACATGACTATTCTATCACTCGCTTACTCGGTATGCCCTCAAATCTCATTATCACTAATGAGCTTTAAATGTTATACTTCTGAGTAGATCATAGGCTTGATACTGGTATATTGTTTCCCAACCGAATCACTCACCTTCTCCATGCTTCAATTCCTACAAGCCTCGAATCTCACACCAAGCTCATTGATGCAACTTGGCCTCTTTTAATCTATTCAATGAGCCACCCAGATTCGATTCACTACGCTTGAGGGACGACTCTAATGGTTCACCTAATATAACGAGAAAACACTATAAATCCATTTGGGTGAGCCCTGGATGCATTTCTTAATACCTTGGTGTATCATTTGGAACATCTCTTGACATGAGCTCAACTGACCCATTACGTTGACATTGTCCTTAGTCTTCTTATCATTTTTCCCAAGTTGCTTATTTTAATTTGTCTGATTCGATGGTTCGAATGACTCTCTAGTCTGTTGGGTACTCCGTGATTAACCAAACCGAGCTAGATTTAGCTCACTTACCATATAACTGAACGAGCTTTATTGCTATGTTAGCTTCCACCGTGAGTAATTTCAAAATCTTCTCACGAGCACTCCTCCATTCATTATCTAACGAGCTCATATTGGGCAATCTGTTGAGCCATGGATGGTTATCTCCCAACTATTTTGTCTGAATATAAACCGAGCTCTAATGATCAAGTCATCCCTAATAAGTCATGGTATGGTCTTCTTTAACGGTTCTAGACCACCTCGGCTACTGTCTCGACTTGTCCATGAAATGATGAGCTCAATGTATCGAGCCATCTTCCTGCGTATAGAGTTCAACTCGGCCCTTTCCTGACGTGATCTCTTCTATGTCCTTTGTCATTTGGGCCAAGAGAAGTCCTTTATTCTTTGTGAGCCCTCTTTTTTCTTGTAAGACTGGGTTCTTCATTATGTCAGCTTAAATTTCCTAATTCCCAAATATTGCTCTGCATTCATTTTGTATGCCTTTACACTGAGTTTCAAACCTTCCCCGAGCGTCTCATCTACAATAGCTCGGCCATTTTGTGGCTCGAGGAATCAAGCTAATCACCTTTCAACATGCCCATTTGGGATGCTCCGAGCTCCCATGACAGAGCTACTTCTTCCTGATCATGCATCGAGCCCTTAGGTGAGCTATTTTCACTTAGTGTCAATTTTCCTTCACTCTGATAATTTTTTACCCTAATTTTAATTATCCGGGCCTTTCCTCAAACCAGAGAGTAAAAGATACAAAAGGGCCTAATAAACATGATGCATCAATTTTGATCATTTTTTGCATGCGGTCCCACTGGGTTTATTTTTCTCATTCTGAGACCAATTCAAACCTCCAAGACATGGAAAAGAAAGAGCAATTTAGGAAGATCCGAAACCTTCCGGAACGACATACAAGACTCTCAAAGCTTGAAATTATACTGATAACCCCGAAATCTTTATGGAAGAATTTTCGGTCTCAGGGTATTATCCTATTGTCCATTTTTGCCTAGGGGAAAAATTGACAAAAGAATACCACACTACATTTCTCAACACTTCATTTCCTCACACCATTCCAAAAATGAGGTATCCTTTCCATCTTGCCCTTCTTTTACCTAGCCTTTATCGATAAGAATTACTTGTATGCTCCATGGTTTGTAATTATTACTCATGTTTTGTAGCAAGATTTCATTTTGTCTTTCTTTATATGCACGATTCTTCTACCTCCCTTCCCAAACAAACTCCTCGCAACATCGGATTGGACGGTTGAAGAGCGGGGTCGAGTGACACTCTTGTTGGGTCATTGATAAAGTTTAAAATGCTTCTTTGATACGTGGATGCTCCAAGAATGCTCCAAATGGAAGTACTTCAAGGTATGGGAAATGGATGATGATTGAATGATGGATGAGTGATCAATTGGACAACATAAGGGTGTGCACTCAAGTGATTTTTAATGAGATTTTGGCAGAGTAACTGCAAATTCTCCAAGCTTCCAATGATGAATTGAGAGGAACAAAGCTTCTTATTTATAGATATAAAAGAAGCCATGGATCGAGGAAGGTGGAATTGACTGAGTTGCAGACTACGATTTCAATTTTCTTATTTAACATGGTTGATTTGTTCTGTGTAGTTAGATCTTTGAATAAGAAATTAAGAGGCTTTATTTCAAATTGGTTGGCTCTTGATTTTATTGGTTGTATGTGAATATTTTCTTCCATGTTTGTAGAATTCTAGAACTTGAGTGGAGTGACAAGTTCAACTTGAGTGAGTTGGATAGTGAAGTGGAGATGAGTGGAAGGTGAGTAGATAATTGATTTTTATTTATTTAAATAGCTAATTAAATTAGCCAAAGTGGTGTATAGTGTATAAAATTAATTAAATTAATTCTATAAGTGGAATATGAGTGAATAATGAACCAAATATTATTGGTGGATATTGTAATTACAAACAACTACTAATTAATATGGCCCGAGCTTTAACTATCCATAAGTCTCAAGTCTTACTTTCGAAAAGGCCACTGTTGACATTATAAACACTAAGAGACAAAGTCTTACATTCAATGCTATCTTCAAAGTACCATCCCTTAAATATCTTCACATTTCACCTCCTTTCTCTTTCGAGTGATACTCCAAAATGGCTCGTGGCCCTCTGTTTCAACTACAAATACATGAAAAGGCACACCTAACTTCTCTCAACCATTTACCATCCTATTAAAAATTGTCCTCCCCTCCCTCTCTACCTCATGACACCACACTACATTTCTCAACACTTCATTTCCCTCACGTTATTCCAACAAAGATGTATCCCTTCCATCTTGCCCCGACCTTCGTTGATAAGAATTACTTGCATGCCCCATGGCTCACAATTAGTACTCATGTTTGTTGTGGGATTTCATTTTGCATTTCTTTGTATACATGATTCTCCTACCTCCTTTCCTCCTACAATGCGTCCACACTCTACACATGCATTCCTCGTTTTAAGCTCTCGAGGATTCTTCGAGTGATTATCGAAATCACATGCCATCCCTTACAATACTCTTTTTAAAATGTCAACTAAGCTTTCCAAATTTTTTTAATCCAGTTTTATGCTCTCACTTTACAAGCACTCCGTTATTGTCTACCACTGCCATTTTCTACCTCATATCTTTACGCATACATCACCATAATCCATCAAACAAAGATTTTTAAAACTTTTTCATGTACTTTCCATCCCCTACACAACATATACCCACCATTATCTTTTAATAAATGCACATCTTCAATGAAAAATAAAATAAAATAAATATTAAGTTTTTATGAACCCAGTTTTCTTATTAGAAATAAAATTTTCATGTAACCCTAAACCCTAGATATACAAAAAGTTTACTCTCCATCTGAACTTTTTGTTGCTGCAACCGGCGCTGGAGGAGAGGCTTCGTCATGGGTTAGTTCTCACCGTATTACTGTTTGATTTATCTGTTCTGTATTTTGTTCTTCTTTCAGATCACAGCCTTGATGCAGTTATTAAAGAGCCCACGCCTTTATTATTAAAGCAGGAATTTGGTTGATCTGGCGTCATTTTTAATGGATTTTGTAAATACATACATTAATTTATAGGGCCATCCAATGTATTAAGTTTCTTTCAAAAAATCGTTAGAAAACAATTTTGCAAGCTGCCCGAGTCAGATCTTCTTGCGCAGTTCCTGCAATGGATTCAACTCTGCAGGTTTTTGTTCCTCAAGACGTATCTGTATTTCGCAAGGTCGTAGATTGTTATCAGAGATTTTCGTTTATTTAATTGTGGGTTTGGTTATATTGGGTGATTTTCCACCCAGGAGGCCATTCCGGGGCTTGAATTCCTGACCAAAAGTTATAGAAGCATTTTGTTGAGATGTAGGGGCTTACTGAATAATTCATACATTGTATCCAAAATGATTTTGTAAGCTGGCGGAGTCGGATCTTTTTTTGTGTTGCTGCATCAGATAAGCTTCAACAATAAGCTTTCATTCGATGCGTCCACAATGCCTTTGATGTGCTTATTTTCCTGGTTTTTATTTTGTTTTTGATTGAATGTATGATCTATATTGTTGCGTTTTCCCTCTTCTATGAGGGTATAAACGATATTTCTATCCTGTAGAAGCACTTATGAAAGATATTTTGTTGGCGTGCAGGGGCTTATAAGTATGTTGAGGAGTTATGGAAGAAGAAACAATCTGACGTAATGCGGTTCCTCCAGAGGGTGAGGTGCTGGGAATATAGGCAGCTTCCGGCAATAGTTAGGGTCAATAGGCCCACCAGGCCTGATAAGGCCCGCCGTCTTGGTTACAAGGCTAAGCAAGTAAGATTTTCTCTAACCTTATTTTCCTTGTAGTTGAAATTTGAATTATATGCCCACTCACTTGTGCCCTCATCTTTGCAGTAGATGGTTTTTGTATGTGTGGCAAAGGCCTCATTTCTTGTTCACTGACCAATAGTTGTGATAGCTGTTAATACTCAGACTCATTTAAGACGTGGGTTTGGCAAATTAGAAAATCATTATTTCTGCAAAATTGAAATCAAGCTGTGATTCCTATGCAGTATCAATTACTGAAGAACAGAAATCCATGAACTTTAAATAATAACCCCTGAAGTAATTAGGGTTTTAAGTTTTAACTTTTTCGTTTTCCTAATTATTTTGAAGAATCTTTTTCCATTTTTCAAGGCTTGAAGCTTGGCATAAGCTAGAGTGATGTAGGCACAAGTGCAACAAGATTGCAGACAAGGAGACCGTATTTTGTTGAGGCAATCCCGATTTAGTTTTTGCAACACCATTTTAAGCATAGCCAGTAGTCATAACATTCCAAGTAACCACGCGTTGTTATGGCATTTTGTTGCAGAACTTAGGCAGACAATTTACGTGGCTTCTGCAAACTTTCACAGTATACATGTATGGTCAATTAGGTTGACCTCAGGAAAATATGCTTTACTCACGAGTCTACAAACCTTGATCCAAAGCCTTCCATTTTGGCACTGGCTGCGGAGAAGATGACAGGTGATTCTGAGTTTGGATTTGCCTCTGCTATTTGTGTTAGCCCAAAAATCTTTGAGGCCCTTGCAAGCCCATTTAGATCTCCATTCTCTAACTGTTCATTAATAATCAAGTTCACGAGATCACATTTTGTTGAGGTATTCCTTCACTAAAACCTGTCAAGAACAGTTTTTGTGCTAATAGTATCTTTTGCTGTGGAAATTTGTGCATTATTGTTATGATATTCTGCATCTATGTTCAGCATTCTACATATATGTTCATCAGGAAGATAAACCTGCAATTTGGGACAAAACATGTGATAAATGAATATCTGTATGTTAATCCCAAGCTCCAATCTTGGCATGGCTTGGAGCATAGGAGGAGGCTTGAATGAGCTGTGGAGTTTGGCTTTTGCACTGTCTGATTAAATTTGCTATAAATCTCCAATGCCATTTCAACAAGCTTGCCAAGGTATCATATTTGGTAGCACATTGGTAATTAAATGTGTATGAGATTAACTGGCTTTGGACAACTATGATGAAAAACTTAATGAAATGGAATTGGCAGATATCTGTATTTCAGAAAAAATGATTACTAGATATAAGGAATGATCTGCAATTTGAATCCCTTGTGATCTTTGTAAGTGTGTTTCAAGCTGTCATAGAGGTGAAGGATCATTATCAACAATATGATGTAATAAAAATGAAATCTGTTTAGGTAGATGATGTATCTTAGTTCATGACCAAGCTATATGCCAATTTGGTGTATGGAGCCCCTAGTGAGGGTACTAGGGATTTTCTTCCCATTTACCTAGGGTTCTGACCATATTGCCAAACACGAGAGTTAGCTGGAAAGCAATTTGGAAAGATTTATATTGCTTAAAGGTATGTTACCAGGATTAGATCTTGTAAGGTCATATTTAGGCAGATAGGCATATATAACTTGACCCAGTCCTGCCGTCTGCGGCCTTTTTCCATCCAGCAGTTGACACCTGTCTGCTTGTAATGTCCCCTTTTCAGAATCAATTAATTCTGGATACCCGAAACCTGTTCTTATTATTTTCCGTAGGCTAGGAAATTAAAGAGGGAAATAAATTAATTTAAGTGGTCCAAGGGTACTTTTATATTTTAATTGGAAAAATGACACTTAAATTATATTATAAATCCAAAAAGCAGAAACAAAATAAAATAAAAATAAAATGATGATTTTGTATTATGGGGTGCAAAAGATAGAATAATTAAATAAAACATTCTATTATGGGGCACCAACGATAGAATGGGCTGCATGAGCATCAAGATCCTATTTTATAGGATGGAGAGAGGATAAATCAAATTTACATTGTTTAATCCTATTTTTAGAGGGGCACCAACTTTGGAGAAAGCCGTGGAAGTTATAAAGGCAGATTTGGGGTTTCCTATTACAACATCTTGGAAATTTTTTAACTACTTCATTGTTTGCATGTAGCTTCTGCTTTTGCATCAACAATAGAGGACAAAACCCTCATTTGCATACAGGTCTGAGTACGGAATCCCTCACATCTAAGCTTGACAATTCCTTCAAAGGTTGTAGTGGCTATTTAGGGTACATGTGTTCATTTAGTTCAGCTAGGGCTTCATATTCAGGGCTGTTTTAGCATCCAGAACAAGTACAATTAGGATATGACCCTCTGGAAACAAATTTCAGTACAGACGCCACATCTGGAAGTAGTGATTAGTCAAAGCAGTTTGCATGTTACTATCTTTTGTGAGAAAAATTGTATTCAGACATTCTAGTGTTTTCATTAAAGCTGATTTGAAATAAATAAATAAAGTCTATTTTTCCTACATATTGCGGTTGCTGTTTTTTTTAAAATATCAGATTATTGCAGCTGTCATAGAAGTTAGTATTTCATACTGCTGCCCTAGGGTTTTGTGCAAATATCCAAATTTATCTAAATTTATTTGACAGGGATATTATAGTGGTATCAAAGCTAATTTTCCTCCCAGCTTGTGGATAAATAAAAAGTAAAAAATAAAAAAATTGCAGCTTTGAGCTTCGTGTACGGGTAGTGTTAGAGAAGTCGGGTACTACCAAAGGGAAAAAAAGAAAAGCATAAAACAACTAGAAGCCATGGGTAATAAGGATCCAAGTGAGGCACACCTTGAAAGGATTTTTCGGGGTTAGGACATGTTAGTTGATATGATGGGTCGTGATCCATAGGGATCCAGAAAAACACACCACTTCATCGGTTCCATCGGCACTCAAGAAGGAGAAATAAGAAAAGTGAGAAAAAATGAGGTAAACGAAGGTTCTGGATAGAGCGGCCGCTGCCGTGCAGAGCGGCAATTTCAGAACCGCTGCCCTACTGGCGATGAGTCTTGAAGGGGCGCATCGCTGACCGCCACTAGGGCGGCGGTCTTGACACTTTCAAACACAAAAGAAGAATGGAATCCCTTACATCTAAGTTTCATTGTTTGTAAGTAGTTTTTGCTTCAACATCAACAATAGAGGACGAAAACCTTCATTTGCTTACAAATCTAAGGACGGAATCCCTTACTACCGCAGATTTGCAAACTGTTTGATATCACCCATATGACTATCTAGTTTTTCGATCGGAATGAAGAATCAATATTCATTCCATTCACTTCTTTTTTCCTGTTTTATCCTAAAAAGAGGGGAAAATCAATCTCATATTCCAACGGATCACACGTAGAGATATAGATAACACAGATAAAGCTAAAGGAATTTCATAGCTAATAGATTGAGCAGCAGCTCGGAGACCACCTGAAAAAGAATATTTATTATTTGATCCATATCCTGTTATAAGAAGTCCAAGGGGAGCAATACTTGAAATGGCAATCCAAAAAAAAACACCTATACTAAGATCAAGTAGAACAATGTGGCGGCCAAAGGGAATTACTAAATAACCTAAAAAAATAGGTATGACCACTATCGCTGGTCCAATACTAAATAACCAAATATCTCCCCTAGATGGAAGAATATCTTCTTTCAGAAGTAGTTTGATCCCATCCGTCAAAGCTTGAATAATTCCCAAAGGACCAGCGTATTCAGGTCCAATACGCTGTTGTATTCCTGCAGATATTTTTCTTTCGAGCCATACAATAACTAATAATCCTGTCGTAATTCCCAATAAAAGAGTAATTATGTCAATTAAAATCCATATAAGACTAGAGATTTCTTTTGGAAATCCCAATAAATTGATAGCTTGTTCTTCGATATCCGCTATATTAATCACCATTTTAACGATCAACCTCTCCCATAATGATATCTATACTACCCAAAATCGTCATGATATCGGCCAATTTCATCCTTTTAACCAGTTGAGGAAGAATCTGCAAATTAATAAGACCAGGTGATCTTATTTTCCATCTCCAGGGAAAAATATTATCATCTCCTATTAAAAAAATCCCTAATTCTCCTTTGGGAGCTTCTACTCTAACATAATGTTCTTGTTTTGATAACTCAAACGTAGGGGAAGGTTTTTTACTAATAAATCGAGATTCAAAATCGTTCCATTGCGAATCTTTTCCCTTATTTAGACGTCGGACCTCTAAATTCTCATAGGGCCCTCCCGGAATTACTTCTAGGGCCTGTCTAATTATTCTTATAGATTCTTTCATTTCCCCGATTCGAAGCAAATAACGAGCTAACGAATCTCCTTCTTTTTGCCATTGGATTTCCCAATCCAATTCATCATAACATTCATAATGATCCACTTTACGAAGATCCCATTGGATTCCGGAAGCTCGTAGCATGGGTCCTGATAAACTCCAATCTATTGCTTCTTCTCTACCAATAATGCCTATTCCCTCTAGGCAATTCCATTTATGAATTGCAGTGCTTATTTAGGGTATGTGTTCATTTAGTTCAGCTAGGGCCTCATATTCAGGGCTGTTTTAGCATCTAGAATAAGTACAATTTTGAATACCCCTTTGGAAATGAATTTCAGTACTGGCATCACATCTGGAAGGAGTGATCAGTCAAAGCAGTTTGCATGTTCTTATCTTTTATGAGAAAAATTGTAATTAGACATTCTAGTGTTTTCACTAAAGTTGATTTGAAATAAATAAATAAAGTCTATTTTTCCTACATATTGTGGTTGTTTTTGTTAAAAATCAGATTATTGCAGCTGTCATAGAAGTTAGTATTTTGTATCTTTGCTGCCCTAGGGTTTCGTGCAAATATTTAGATTTATCTAAATTTATTTGATTGAGGATATTATAGTGGTATCAAAGCTAATTGTCCTCCCAACTTGTGGATAAAATAAAAAAATTGCAGCTTTGAACTTCATGTACGGTAGTGTTAGAGAAGTCGGAGTACTACCAAAGGGAAAAAAAGAAAGGCATAAAACAACAAGAAGTCATGGGTAATAAGGATCCAAGTGAGGCACACTTTGAAAGGATTTTTCAAGGTTAGGATAGGTTAGTTGATATGATGGGTCGATTAATCCAAGTTATGTGGGGCACACATGTGCAAAGGGCTCCAGTTGGTGAAGGAATCTCTTCAAAAGTGAACCATAACCAATCCTATAAGAGGACAACCTTTGGTTTTATTGTTAGGCCCTTCCAACCTTACTTCCTGTTAGTGCGTAATCACAACACCCTGGATGCAGATCAGGCTTATAGGTTGATCACTCAGGCATCCAGTGTGATTGCACAACATGGAAACCTCTCTCCAAGCGTGGGACTTGTGGCGAGAGAGGAATCTCCAGAGAAGGCTGGTTCTTGCTCCTAAACTACCTGCCACAAGCTATTCCAGTGCAGGCAAGCTAATCTAATCCTAATCTAACCATGCCAAGGAGACAGAGAGAGAGAGAGAAAGGAAAAGAACAAAAGCCTACACTAAAACGGAGATACACCAGAGAAGGAGAATGTTGGACATCTATCAAAACTGCCATGGGACAAAGAGAGGTGAGCAATGGGAAGGATGGACAGATGGATCACGAGCCCAAGGATAGATTTCACATGAAAATGTCCCAAAACTCCATGAACACAGCTCCGGACTGCAATGAACATTCAAACATGCACAAATACTGCAGTGCAATGAAGAGAGGCAAGAAGAGAACAAGCAAAACGAGCAAGGATGGACAGATGCATCACAAAACACATTTTGTTGCTCCGTAAGTTTGCACTGAGAACATCATTTCAATAGTAAAAGTCAAAAATGCCATTACAGAGCAAGGGAGGAGGTTCGAACTCCATTTTCAACCCTAGAGAAGAAAAAAGAAGGAGGGCAGAAGAGTAAAAGATGAACAACTTGTTATTTTTGAGCCAAATCTGGCTTTTTACATTGCATGGGTCGAGCCCAGGAGACAGAAACGTAGGAAAACGTGCAAGCCCATTCCTCATTGAATGCCAATGCATTAAAACGGCATGGGATACCTTACCAACCCATACCCTGCCATATTTGACCGATTTGGAGGAGAATGCGACCCATTTTGCATTAATTTGGCCGCTGAAATGTCACTTCTGGCCGTGCTGAAGAAGAATGCGACCCATGTGCATTAAATCTGGTTGCCAAACGTCGCCGGCGCTACCATGCGTCGGGGCGTTGCTCGGTTTTTCTCTCTCCAGACTACACCAAAATGGAAGATTAGCCCATAATCATGTAGAGGATTTCACTAGCTTTCCATTGATGTCAAGAACGTACAAATTCGAGCTCTGGGTCAAAAGATATGATGATCTCGAAGATTTAGGGCACTAATGCAGACCAAAACGGATTTTGAAATATTTTCCGCGCTTCGCCACCTGGATGACACGTGGCACGCATTGATTGGTCACGTGATTCTCTCTCCTCTGCCTTTCGGCGGGCTTTCTTTTGAAATTTCCTTGTGGGCCCCTTAAACTTGGTCACGTGGCGCTATTTCATTGGTTCGGATCAGTGCTTGAAAACTCGCCCTTTGACTTTTTGACCTTTTCCCTTGTAACACGTGTCATGATTTGATTGGTCGACGGGTCTGTTGGCTCTCTCGCGCCCTTCGCGTCTTTATGTCCGGATGTCCCAAACAGTTTGGGACATAAACCTCCGATCCGCCCGAAATGGGCTTCCTTGTCCCTCATTCGGCCAATGACACGTGGCGCCGCTGATTGGCTTTCGGCTCCTTTGGCGATCCGCGGCCCCACGCGCCCTATTTGGCACGCGAGGTTGAAATTTCCCATTTCAGCCCGAACGGTCGGTTCGCGTCCATTTGTTCCAAATGTCCCCGTTGCTTCCGGATTGTTTGTTCTCATTTCGGCCGAACCGCCGGGTTCGGGTCCTTCGCGTACTCTTGGCCCGATTGTCCCTAATGCTTAGCGGGCCGCCTGGAGGCTTTTCGGCCGATCCGCGTCTTTCTGTCCCACACGTCCCAAAGGCGACCTTGAGCAGGACTTAGCCAATTTTCACGATTTTTCCTGGATCAATCTACTTGCCTTTCTGCAACTTTTTCGCATTTTCTCGTGGCTTGCTCCTTCTTCGGCCAGGGGAGTTAGAAAAATATCTGAGAGAACCTCAGAAACATGATGTTTGCTCTGAATCAATCAATGTGCCTGGGACTTGAATATTCTGATGCATGTTATCAAAATTACCCTGGGGGGTGAATTTTGGATAACAATTTGGCGACTCAGTGGGGTCATCTGCCTGCTAGATGAATGATCAGTAGCCTGAAGCAATCCATTGGGCATGGAGTCATAAGCAAGTCTGAAAACTGATCTGAATTTTGAAAACTTCCCTCTGAGCCACTTGGAACCCACCGGACATGGAGTTGTTCTCACCAAAACCACTGAAAGAACTGTGCAAGAGCAAAACCAGCAACACCAAAACTATGTACAAAATTGAAAATCATACATGCCCCAAATGGAACATGCAGAGTGTGCACAAGCACTTCTTCTGCTGAAAGCAAACCTACCTACTCTACTCTAACTGGAAGCAAAGGTAAGCTAAACAAACCCTGCAACTGGTTGTGCAAAATAGCTTCCTTTCTTCAAAATCGCACCATGCAATTGATTTGGCACTGATCATGGCTGTTTGGATGGATGGAAAATCAACAAGAAGCTGGTCTTCTATCCAAATCATCAAGGTGTCAACTGAAAAATCCAATACCTCTTTTAGTCGCTCTGCATTTGGATTGGAGAGGTATGGCAGCTGATCCTTGGTACTCTGTAGCTCACCCTCATGCTCAGAAGCGAGCATGACTGGTTGTGGCTTCCCCTTTGGCTCCAATGAAGCCAAATACCTGATTGGGCAAGGTCTGATCCGTTTGATATGCCCATAGCTCTGATTTTCAACTCCAAAAATGGAGTCTTCTTGTAGATCTTCTTGAATGGATGATGTGGAAGAAATGGTGAAATTCCTCTGCCCTTTCTCCTCCTCCAATGAAGGACATGAAAGATTAAAATCTTCCAATCTTGGTTCCAAAGAGCTGCTATAAGATGCAGGCTTCTGTAAATGAAAGATCTCCTCCATGACAGCAGGCTCTGGTGTTTGGGATGTGGATGATGAAAGAGAGAATGGTGAAAACTCAACCGGCTCTTCTCCATCAAAATAGTCCTCCAAACTCGCGCTGTAAACCGCCTCTATTCTCTGTCCTGCTTTGCTCGTTTTCAACTTCCTCCATGGTGTCCTCTTGATCTGTAACTTGACCACCATGGTTTCCTTCACTCTCCAATATTGAGTTTGAGAGATCAAACTCCTTTTCGATATTAGAACTTGAGAGAGATGAAGTAGAAAGAAGAACTGAAGGTTCTCCTGTAGCCTGCTTTGTGCTCAGAGCTCTTGGATCTGCACTTTTCTCCTCCACAACTAGGATGTGCTCCTCTTCTTTTGCCTTTGGAGCAGCTTCTCCCTCCTCTATTACTCGAGGGCAATCTTACTCTTGATATAACTCTTCCTCCAGCATGAAGTTTTTAAGTCAAACTCTTCAATCTGCTGCTCTAGAGGACAAGTTGGGACTGCAAGATCTTCTTCAGGGCTTTCTTCCTCCATGGCTGATTGTGCAACTTGAATTGGATCAGCATTTCCTTCAAATAGAGTGCCAACATGGACACTACACTCTGAGCAAACTGATTGCTGATCTGCTTCTTCCTTTTGCTCTTCTTCTGCTGCAACAAAATCAGTTATGACCACCATTTGTTCAACCTTAGCCTCTTCTGTAGGCTTAACCATCAAGGGGATCTTTGTTATCCCAAATTTGGCAGCCCAAACCTTCAAGCTGTCTGTCATTTCTTTTCTTTTTGGCTCTTCCTCTTGTTGTCCTTGATGACTGATTTTTTCAATTTCTTCTTCCCCACATGGAATTGGGGATGCAAGAGGAGGGATAGGTTGAAACTCAACTGATTTTACAATTTTTTGCGGTGGTGGAGGAGGTGAAACCTCTTGTTTCTTTGGAGTGGAAGGTATTTCATTTAGCTCTTGTGGAGGGGTTTTGGATTTGGAAGAGAAGAGGGCGGAAAAACTGAGATGGGATGGAAGACTGAGAGATGGAGACATGGGATCAACATTTGGGACAGCAGATGAAGGTTTTGAAACTTGACACTGCTGAAATGATACAGATTGGGAAAGAGGAAACAGAAAGGCATGAGATGGTGTGCTTACCCGTTGACAAGGTTGCTGAATACTCCTCTCATACACCTCTATTTCTTCAATCCACTTTGCAAGCAAAGGCAGCATTGCAATCATGAAGTCAAGCTTCTCCTGAGGGCTGTAATGCCTTGGAAAAGGTCCCACCCATGGACAAGGTGCTCTGCAACCGATTCCAAATGCTTTCATCTGTGCCTGAGCCCTGGACTGCACTATGTTTACCTCCATCTTTTGGATTTTCTCCAACAGACCAACATCTTGCATCTGATGGTCTTCATTGTATGCATACTCTTGCTCTTGGAAGGCTCCATAGCCAAACTGACTTTGGCACTGCTGCTCATATGGGTATGCATACTGATCTTGAATCTGCTCAAAATGTTGATTTGGAGGATTTGTAAAACATGTTGGAGGTGGAATATACTGTTGTTGATGTGAATTCCATGATGGAAATGAAGTCATGATTGCACAACTTCATAGAATGAAAGAATGATGGAAGAGATGGAAGGAAGAATGGATGGAAAATGAATGAAAATGAATGGAAAGGAAGGTCTGCAACTTCAGAGATGGGTTGTTGACCAGATGGAGTCGCCAGATGTGTTTGCAAGTGCCTCCAAAGGCTGAAATCTTCACAGGAACACATCAACCTGCAAAAGATGAAGTGGAAGACCTCTAGAGTCCCACCGGCGTGCTAAAATCTGTTAGTGCGTAATCACAAAGCACCTGGATGTAGATCGGGCTTCTAGGTTGATCACTCGGGCATCCAAGCAGTGTGATTGCACAACATGGAAACCTCTCTCCAAGCGTGGGACTTGTGAAAGGCGAGAGAGGAATCTCCAGAGAAGGCGGTTCTGCTCCTAAACTACCGCCACAAGCTATTCCGGTGCGGAGCAAGCTAATCTAATCCTAATCTAACCATGCCAAGGAGACAGGAGAGAGAGAGAGAAAGGA
Source organism: Taxus wallichiana var. yunnanensis (assembly GCA_018340775.1). Taxonomy (NCBI): domain Eukaryota; kingdom Viridiplantae; phylum Streptophyta; class Pinopsida; order Cupressales; family Taxaceae; genus Taxus; species Taxus wallichiana. The sequence continues at coordinate 420,349,649 of CM031234.1, read as the reverse complement.
AAAGAACAAAAGCCTACACTAAAACGGAGATACACTAGAGAAGGAGAATGTTGGACATCTATCAAAGCGCCATGGGACAAAGAGAGTGAGCAATGGGAAGGATGGACGAGATGGATCACGAGGCCCAAGGATAGATTTCACACGAGAAAATGTCCCAAAACTCCATGAACACGGCTCTCCGGACTGCGCAATGAACATTCAAACATGCACAAATACTGCAATGAAGAGAGGCAAGAAGAGAACAAGCAAAACGAGCAAGGATGGACATGGATGCATCACAAAACACGTTTTGTTGCTCCTGTTAAGTTTGCCTGAGAACATCATTTCAATAGTAAAAGGCAAAAACGCCATTACAGAGCAAGGGAGGAGGTTCGAACTCCATTTTCAACCCTAGAGAAGAAAAGAAGGGAGGGCCGAGCAGAAAAGATGAACAACTTGTTATTTTTTGAGCCAGATCTGGCTTTTTACATTGCATGGGTCGAGCCCAAGAGACAGAAAACGTGGGAAAACGTGCAAACCCATTCCTCATTGAATGCCGATGCATTAAAACGGCATGGGATACCTTACCAACCCATACCCTGCCATCTTTGACCGATTTGGAGGAGAATGCGACCCATTCTGCATTAATTTGGCCGCTGAAATGTCACTTCTGGCCGTGCTGAAGAAGAATGCGACCCATGTGCATTAAACTGGTTGTTGAAACGTCGCTTCTGGCCACTACCACGCGTCAGGGCCGTTTCTCGGTTTTTCTCTCTCCAGACTACACCAAAATGGAAGATTAGCCCCAGAATCATGTAGAGGATTTCACTAGCTTTCCATTGATGTCAAGAACGTACAAATCCGAGCTCTGGGTCAAAAGATATGATGATCTGAAGATTTAGGGCACGGAACAGACCAAAACGGATTTTGAAATATTTTCCCGCGCTTCGCCACCTGGATGACACGTGGCACGCATTGATTGGTCGCGTGATTCTCTCTCCTCTGCCTTTCGGCGGGCTTTCTTTTGAAATTTCCTTGTGGGCCCCTTAAACTTGGACACGTGGCGCTATTTCATTGGTTCGGATCAGTGCTCGAAAACTCGCCCTTTGACTTTTTGACCTTTTCCCTTGTGACACGTGTCATGATTTGATTGGTCGACGGTCTGACCGGCTCTCTCGCGCCCTTCGCGTCTTTATGTCCCAGATGTCCCAAACAGTTTGGGACATAAACCTCCGATCCGCCCGAAATGGGCTTCCTTGTCCCTCATTCGGCCGATGACACGTGGCGCTGCTTGATTGGCTTTCGGCTCCTTCGGCGATCCGCGTCCCACGCGTCCCTTTGTCCCATTTGGCACAGTGCTGAAATTTCCCATTTCGGCCGAACCGGCCGGTTCGCGTCCATTTGTCCCAAATGTCCCTGTTGCTTCCGGACTGTTTGTTCTCATTTCGGCCGAACCGGCCGGTTCGGGTCCTTCGCGTACTCTTGGCCCGATTGTCCCTAATGCTTAGCGGGCCGCCTGGAGGCTTTTCGGCCGATCCGCGTCTTTCTGTCCCACACGTCCCAAAGGCGACCTTGAGCAGGACTTAGCCAATTTTCACGATTTTTCCTGGATCAATCTACTTGCCTTTCTGCAACTTTTCGCATTTTCTCAGAGCTTGCTCCTTCCTTCTTCGGCCAGGGGAGTTAGAAAAATATCTGAGAGAACCTCAGAAACATGATGTTTGCTCTGAATCAATCAATGTGCCTAGGACTTGAATATTCTGATGCATGTTATCAAAATTACGGGGGGTGAATTTTGGATAACACTTCCTATGTAGAAAGGAAGCAGTTCGGGAGACAAAAATGCAGCCTAACATAGCAGATGATATTGTTGCTAGCTATGAAGAGTACAGGATACTTCCTAGTGAGATTAGAGATGCCATATTCCTCACCAATTTTATTAATTGGAAAGAAAGTAGAGGTGGACCAAGAGGTGAATCAAGGCCACAAACTAATTAGAGAGACTTGTAGTAGGATTTAGGGAAGTTATCACTCCCTTAGTGATGAGGAGAGAGGAAGAAATTGTGGGGCATGAACCAAAGAAAGAAAAATCAGATTTGCAAGAAGGTTTTGGGGTGGAGTTCCAAGAAGACCATGTTGAGGGACATGAACATGAAAAAAGGGCTTTATTCATTGCTAATGTTGATTTTTAGTTTGCTGGAATTTTCATATCAGCAACTTATGGAAGCAAATTGATAGTGTTCACGATGTTAGCAAGAATCATGAAGATGTTTTATTGACTTCTAATGTTTGCATGCATTATCAAGATTAACTTGTTCAATGTGAAGAGTTCAATGAAGAAGAATGCTTATCGTAACCAGAAGTTGTAAGTCAAAAGATTGGAGATGTTGAAGATATCTCAACCAAGTTTCATTCGACAAAGGAAGGTGAACAAGTTGAGGACAGCCAAAGGTATGAAAGTGTTGTGGATTTGTTGCTTCCTACTAAGTCATTTCAGATGTGTGGTCATCATGGACAACATAGTGGAAATGGTGATAGAGTGAAGAACACTTTGAGTGGCAAAAGGCACATAGAGCCGTTCATACAAGTTCCAAATTATGCGAACATTAAAGTTTGAGATCTTGGTATTGCAGAAGGGACTTGCAATTGCTTGAGGGTAAGCAATTTTGGGAAGGATGGACTGAAATGCCCCCTTTTAGAATTAATTAGTTCCAAATACTTGAATCCTATTTTTATTATTTTCGTAGGCTAAGAGGAAATTAAAGAGAAATGAAAATTTAAGTGATCTAAGGGTACATTTATATTCTAATTGGAAAAATGACACTTAAATTATATTATTAATCCATAAAAAGCAGAAATAAAATAAAATAATAATTAAATGATGAAATTCTATTATAGGTGCTAAAGATAGAATAATAATTGAATAAAACATTCTATTATGGGGTGCCAAAGATGGAGCGAGCTGCATGAGCATCAAGATCCTATTTTTAGGATGGAGAGAGGATAAAACAATTTTATATTGTTTATTGATTATTTTTATTTTTAGGAGGGAGTGCCAACTTTGGAGATCAGATAAGATAGATAAATATATTAATGTCCAACAAATGACCACAAAAGTAGGTCAAAGGTATTGCAGAAAACAACGAGCACCGATACAAGGTAGGAAAACCAATGAGTTCCCGAGAAAGACAAAATACAAAGCCCAAAAGAGGCGGCTGACAGGAAGAAGAAATCACACCACCCAAAATGGAAGTTCTAAAGACAAATTTGGGGTTTATTATTACGGCTTCTTGGAAATTTATTCAACTACTTCATTGTTTGTAAGTAGTTTTTGCTTCAACATCAGCAATAGAGGACAAAAACCCTCATTTGCATACAGATCTGAGGACGGAATCCCTCACATCTAAGCTTGGTGATTCCATTCAGGAATTGCAGTGGCTATTTAGGGTGTAAGTGTTCATCCAAATCTGCTAGGGCTTCATATTCAGGGCTGTTTTAGCATCCAGAACAAGTACAGCTAGGATGTTCCCCTTTGGAAATGAATTTCAGTACTGGCGCCACATCTGGAAGCAATTTTCAGTCAAAGCAGTTTGCATGTTCTTATCTTTTGTGAGAAAAATTGTATTCAGACATTCTAGTGTTTTTATTAAAGCTGATTTGAAATAAATAAATAAAGTTTGTTTTTCCTACATATTGCGGTTGCTGTTTTTATTAAAAAAATCAGATTATTGCAGTTGTCATAGAAGTTAGTATTTCATACTGCTGCCCTAGGGTTTCGTGCAAATATCCATTTATCTAAAGTTATTTGACAGGGATATTACATTACTGCCCTTTTCCATTCAGCAGCAGACAGGTGTCAGTGAGTAATAAATGAATAAAATTATAATTATATAAAAGGCTTAGAGAATAATAATAATAAATAAATAAAAAAGTGAACAGCTCCAGGAGACATATAAAGGGTTGCTGCCAGCTAAGGCCTAAAACTATATCCACAGATTTATGGTGACATTATTCAGGTGTTCCGCTTCCTTTGTTATTGCCTATCGGCCTGGCAATTGCATCTACAGGTGCAGTAGCTATTTCTAAATTTATCCGATCAATTAACAGTTTTATACCCCAAAAATATTATTTAACCTATCTTGACTAAGGTGGACAAATTCTTCCTTACATATCATGGATCAAAGTCTGCTACAAGGGAGGTGAGATAGAAAATAGGAGTGGAAAATTGAGCTCTATTATAATGTTAGTTGAAGTTCTGTAAGATGTAGGCCCTGAAATTAAACATGTTTGTTTCTGCCATTAACGTGGAAGTACAATATTGTTTGACATTGAAGTAAATAGAGTTCTAATTCTAAGGGAGGTGATAGATAATAGGAACGCTGAATTGATCTCTTTTTGATGTTATAGTTAAAGTTCTGGAATTTTCAGGCCCTTATATTGACCACAATTGTTTCTGGCATTCTGCCATTCACGTGGAAGTGAAATGTTGAATTGATCTCTGCTTTGATGTTATAGCTGAAGTTCTGGAATTTTCAGGCCCTTATATTGACCACAATTGTTTCTGGCATTCTGCCATTCACGTGGAAGTGAAATGTTGTGACATTGAATAAAATAGAAGTCCTATCTATTCAACCTGCACAAGCATATCCTGGTGAAAGCGTTTCTTTTAGGACAATGCCCAAATATATTATATATGCTTTCAATCAAAATTCAAGTATCACATGATATAACTCTAGCAAGATTTGCTGACAAAACAGAAAACAAAGTGGAGGTCGGTTTAATTTTGAAATCTGTTAAAACTTATATTCCCCTTATGATTCTAATCATCTTTAGTTGAACACATGGATTTGTGACATGCTCCATTGACTCTGGTCTGTGTTTGGTTGTCTTGACAAAAGATGTTACGTGTAAAGAATCTTGTCAAAGCTGTAGGATGATTTTACTTACATGCATCATATTCCAATTCTTTAGTGTGAAAAACCGATTAGCACCATTGCATCAATGAGGTTTACTCTTAATCTTTTACCTGCAAGAATCCAACCAAACACAGGAAGTTTCTTCAAGTTTTACCTTTAAGCAATGATTAGTAGAAACCTTTAGACTGCCCTTGCTGCAAACCTACAACAGATTCTAAAAAGCCAAATAGTGAAGGTAGGTTTCCTTCAAATTTAAAGAATCACCATCAACTTGTTGAAGAAGTCCCAATGTTAGCAATGGTACATGTTGGTTTTCTTCAATGGAAGGATTTCTCAAATGGGCCTTAAAGATAATATAAGCCTTTGCAGCGAGGATTAACTAGTGGGTGCCAAGAGATACTAAAATTTCTCAAAATGTGCAGTGTGTTATCATACACCTAAAGAATAACATTTTCATTCTTTAATGCTTGTGTTTTTAAACACAGTGAAATGGTCAATGAATTTGACATAGACAAGTCCTTGAATCAGAGAAACAGTACCCCAAATCTTCAATGTTGTCAATGCATTCAATATAATGGTCAATCTGCAATAAGTAAACAGAAAAACACAGTATGGTAGTATGTAACAAGGTTTTTATTAAAGGATATAGACAAGGCAAGAAACTAGTCCCACAAGTTGAACTCAGCTTGCTTACTGAAGAAAAATTATATAAATCCTGGTTTGCTTTGTTACTGCCTTCATTCCATTTAAAGTTTAAACTCATGGTCTGAGATGATGTTTTATGATATGATTAGTGAATTAGGCTCTGTTTTAATGCATCTACAAACAATGATGTTACATAGATGTCTTGAATAGAACTGTTTTTGAATTGTTTAACTGCCTGGTGAATGGCAGAGGTACTGTGACTAATGCACCCTGAAAGCATAATGTGGTGGGTTGAAAATGATAATTCGCTAAAATTCTAGAAATAAACATTGTATAGTAAAGTTTCATGTTGGAGTCCCAGGATTCTTTCATGTGAATAAATGATGGAAGTTATGTTTAGTTCATGAAGGGGCTTGCATGGTCTCATCACTAGTTATGTTGCCGACTGCTGCTTGTAGAGCTTGAACACATGTCATGGTATCATTCCAGAAAAATGTAGTCTCTACATGCCTCTTCGGTGCTTCAGCTCTAGGTCACTAGTTCCATGGCTTGTGTTTAAGAGAAGTATCTGCAAGGACCATAAACATTTTTAAGTGCTGCTTTTCTGTGACTTGTGTTTAAGATAAGTATCCGCAAGGACCATAAACATTTTTAAGTTCTGCTTGTCAAGATTTTGCTAGAAATTATTAAAGTGTTTGTTGGGCATTTTACATCATACATTGTTCAATGTTGGGCTTGCATTGAGACAGAGCCCTGGAATCCATCTGATCAAGTTAGAGATGAAAATTTGGGTAGAATCTGGCTAGATTAAGTTAGAGATGAACTCATAAATCCTCTTGCGAGGAATCTCAAAATAATTTTCTGTTGCAGGACATAATTATTCCCTGAGCATTCTTGCCACGCAGAAATTTGAAAGTAGAAGTCTTTTTTTCCTTAAATGAAATGAATCTATCACCTTATTTTTTAGATATGAATACTAAGGTGTAAGGTCCGGTCTAGATGTTACACATCCATGTTTGACCCACAGGTACAATTGGCTCTTTATAATGGATGACTTACTATAACGTCCACCTTCAGGTTATCCTTGTTCCATTGATTAAATGTGATCTTAAGATGTGAAGTTAGTCATTCTTTTTCATTAGTATGGATCGTGAACTCTGTGTACAGATGAGTTGAATGTCAGTAATTTTCATATGTCCTATTGCTGAGCTTTATTTTCTGTAGGTTGTCTACGAAATGCTGTTATAGTTGTGACTGGTACAGATATCTTGAATGCATATGTTTGAAATATACCGAGAAATATCAATTTCAAGATTCTTATCTTGTATTTTTCACATACCATATTTATTAATAACTCCATTATATTATGTTTCAATTCACTATTGATTGTTGACAAATGGAATCAATCTAGCCACTCCATTTTGTTGGGCTCAAAAAATCTTTCCGAGAAGAAAAATGGGCCCGAAGCTGTACTGTATGGGTAAGATATTACTATTTTTAAATTGACCTCTCCAAGGAAATCAAAAAAACTTTTAAGTGATGATCAAATGGACTACAAATAGGAAAATTACCTAGTGACTTTCAAAGGGACATCAATTTTAGGGCTGGGATTAAAAGTGGACATGCCCACACCATTACTTTCCCACCTCTTTGGGCTTAAAAGTATTTTCAAGAAGAAAACGGGCCCCAAACTTTACCACATGGCTAAGAAATTACTATTTTTGGATTGGCTTGTCCAATAAGTTCGAAAAAACTAATTAGTGATGGTCAAATAAACTACAAATTTGAGGAAAAATTGCCCAGTGACATTCAAAGGGATCCCAGTGTAGGGGCTGAGAATAAAAGTGGACATGCTCACTCCACTACATCCTATCCCGCGCTGCCATTTTAGATTGCCTCAATGGCATAATAAGATGATTTTAACATTCATGTTTACCCAGGGGCTTTTACAGCCACCAACAACCACTTTGTGTGGTTGATCTGTTCTGAATAATCAAATCAACGCATAGACCTATCAGCACTGAACATTCTGTTACCTAGTAAAAGTATCCAGCAAGACTAAATGCATGCTGCTTAGGTAGTTCCTTAATGATGGTAATACGGAGCTTGGATTTAATGTAACATACAGATGCTTGTTAGCAGTGGGGTAACCACATAGTTACCCAAGTCTCGGGGATGGGGGACAGGGAGATGGAGGGACGGGGTTTCGGGATGGGTAAAAAATCCCAAATTTTGGGGATGGATATTAAAATAATATATAAAATATTAATATTTGAATATTTTAACTTTATTCAATGAAAATTAGGGATTTAAACTCTATTCAGGTACTTTCAAGATTATAATTTAATGTTCTTCGTAAAAATAACGACTTTTTAAAAGTAAAAACATCAAAAGTTTTTTGAATTTTTTTTTAAAATAGGGGACATCCCCTCCAAGTCCCCAAAACATTTGGGACGTCCGGGATGTCACCAAAATCTAGGGACGCGTCTTTGCATAACACTGGGTAAACAATATGATTAAATGATGTATTGTTGCGGCTTTTCTTCTTCAGGGAGCCTGTTATTTGTTTTGAAAGCAATGCACCAGGAATATGCAAGTAGTTATGTTGTATACATACTGTTGCAGATTTTAACAAGAAATGACGAGTGTTAGAAGGCCTGAAATGACCCTTGCATTTATTAGGCATGAAATATGACCAATCTTCAATGAATGTTCTAGATGTAATAGGCTGATGAGTTGGTAACTACTTACTTTATTTCCGTAGTGGGGCTACTGTCAACGATTCCAGCCCTCTGTCAGGTGGTATTACATGTTTATCCAACATGATCTGGATGTTGAGGATGCCCAACCTGATCTAGTGTAACAGCAGGTCTACCCTTGAGGGGGAGTTATAATGTAAGGTCATGGCCAGGTTATTTCAAAGTTGTCTGTAACAAATGTTTTGGAATCCTGGAACTTCAATTTGAAATTTTTATGCGATGGCAAATATATACTTGTAATGGTGCTAAGCATATTTATAATTATTAAATCTGATTATTTGTTGTAATTGTCATGAAAGACTCTTCCTGAGAAATGTAATATATGCTGCTCTGAAGAAATGTAAATCCATTAACTCAGTTTCCACCAATCTGGTTTGTGGTCTGCTGTGGGAAGACACTTATTGATGTCCAGGAAAGAATGTGGTATGGAAATACACAAATAAACGAGCGGGTAAAACTCCTTATGTCTCTGTGGAAAACCTTCTTAGGAATTTGATTCCATGAATTTCTCCTTGATAAGGTTTTTCTGGTGTCATGATAGAGATGTCTTAGAGTTGTATGTGGTATAGGGTCTTCAGGGTTTGGTGGCTTAGATTTGTTATCTATGTATTGCTCTTTATAAAAACCCTTCATTTTTCTCCTGTACACCTGTCAAGCCTTGGAAGTGTTGACTGGGTTGAGATGGTAAGGAAGGCCTAGTTGGATAGTAATTTAATATTGCTATCCGTGTAGTTCTTGTAGGGGTGTTTATTTGTTTCAGGACATGGTTAGGACCTGGCCTGATTGGTATTTGCTAGAACAATTTGAATATACCTATATTAAATGATTGTTGATTTATTGATTTATATATCCTGATAGAGTACTTACAGAGTGCTATGAGATTAAATGATTGTTGATTTATTGATTGATATATTCTTATAGAGTACTGTGAGTAAAACAAACCCATAGTTTGAAAAGGTTGGAATGTATCCTAAGCTTTTGTAAATTGCGTATGGATATATGATGGTGGTATGCTTAATGTCGTTACAAGCTTATGTGAAATTTTAATAGTAAACCTTTCATAGAAAAAACAAGTGTCAGGAGTTGAACTCAGCTTGCTTACTAAAGAGAAATCACATACCCTGGTTTGCTTTGTTACGCTGCTTATTAAACCTTTAATCTCAAGGTTTGAGATATTTAATGAGATAATTAGTGGATTAGGCTCTGTTCCAATGCGTTGACAGACCTGTAGCATAGGAGTGCGTTTTGTCATGAATTTATCGTTAAATTTAGCAGAACTATGTATGGCATGTTGTCCATCTGGTGTGCTACTTTTGAAATGTAATTGGGATTGCCTGCTAACCAATTTATGCATATTAGATTTGGGCTGACTTGAGGAATTTCTGTAGGGTTATGTCATTTACCGTATCCGGGTTAGGACGTGGAGGCCGGAAAAGGCCTGTTCCTAAAGGTATTGTGTATGGCAAGCCAACAAATCACGGTATCACTCAGCTTAAGTTCCAGCGCAATTTGAGGTCTGTGGCAGAGGAGCGAGCTGGTCGAAAGCTAGGAGGCCTAAGAGTTTTGAACTCATACTGGATAAATCAGGTATGCTTCTTCACTGATTTGTCATGTTAAGGTTAGGATGGATTTGGTGTGAGTTCTCTGTAGCAGTCTCTTCTTTTCTTGGTGTTTTCCTGTGTCACATAATCTTTAGTTTGCTTTCAAGATGCCGACATGAGTCTCGGCAGTTCCTTTTGACTTACTAATCTTTCTATTTAACACAGGACTCAACGTACAAATATTTTGAAATAATCCTTGTTGATGAAGCACACAAGGCTATTCGGAATGATCCTAGAATAAACTGGATATGCAATCCTGTTCACAAGCACAGGGAACTTCGAGGGCTTACATCTGCAGGGAAGAAATACAGGGTCTCCGAGGAAGGGGCCATCTCTTCCACAAGAATCAGCCTTCTAGACGTGCTACTTGGAAGAGAAACAACAGCCTTTCTCTTCGACGTTACCGTTAGATTGCAGGCTCTTGAGAGGCAGTTATTGGAAATCTATAGCTATATGTGCTATGTTGTTGAGAACAATGCTGGTGTAGTTTTTGTATGACTCAGTTGCGGTTAGCTTATTTTTCTCTGACAAAACAGTGAATGGGATTTCCTTCAGTCAATTTTTGTCATGATTTCTTTTGGAGAATGTAGTAGAAAAACCTAATCAATTCTCGTCTTCTTAATGCAGTTATTGTATTTTACTCTGATAATTTGTATGGGATTTTTCTTTTATATCTTCAGCCCAGTTCTTTTGTTAGCTTGATTTCTTCTTAAGTGATGTACAATGCTTCTCTCCTGTAATTTTACTTTTTTTTCATGCTTTTGTAGTTTACTAGCATACGTTTATCATAAATCTGATTAGATGTGCTTTCAAAAGATTTTCTGATGGAAAATATTGTTTCTATAATTTTGTGCTAGTATGGAAGATAGTTTGATATTTTGATTTGCCGTTTGGATTATAAGTTACAAATCCAAGTCAATGCTCAGAATCTAATTTTTTTCTTATCCATCTATAGTGTGAGTTACAGCCTCCAATGGTTATATGCGAAGTGCCACATTGGTTTTAACCCTTATGGAAGATAGTTTGATTTGCCGTTTGGATTAAGTTACTTAATCCAAGTCAATTCTCGAATCTTTTTTTTTCTTATCCATCTATAGTTTGAGTTACAGCTCTCAATGGGTATGCAAAGTGGCACATTGGTTTTAAACTTTGGTAAAGGTTTTTATTTTTTTAAATTTTGGCTTGGTACAGAATATTTATACCGAGTAGAAATATGGAGATGTATATGAAAATATATTGTTTTAATAAATAATCAGATACTGCAGTATAATATTGCAATTAAAAAGAGGTGAAAGAGGTTAATTAAGATAGTTGAATAGGATAACAAATAGTTGTATTACGAGTCATTTCTGCTTGAGATGCTGTTGGACCTTGAAGCAAATCATGGGGAGAGATGCAGTCCATTAAATCTCAAGAGGCCTTGTCTTGTGGTAAGTTTTTCCATTTGATTAAATACCACAGTATTTTTATATGGAAATTTTTCGTCTGTTGGCAAAATTGTAGGAGCAATTTTCTACATTGAAGAGAAGGATATGATGTGCAGAGGGCAGGAACAATTTGCTTCAATTATGCTCAGATGGACACAGGTTGGCACTTGTATTTGTGGGATATAATAGGCTCTTGAAAGTCGAGTTGTTGGGTATGGTCGCGTTTTGTAGGCTAGATTTTCTGAATAGCACGATCAAGGCTGGGCACATAGACAACCTTTGCAATCTTGAAAGGTTGTGATTTTAAAATCAATGGTTACACGTGCTATATTGTTGTGACCGATGCTAGCATAGTTCTTGTAGAACTCAGTGGTAGTTAGCTTATTTTTTCTTTGACAAACAGTGAATAGGATTTCTTTCAGCCAGTTTTTGTCATGATTTCTTTTGGAGAACATAGCAGAAAAACCAAATCAATTCATGTCTTCTTTCTACATTTATTTTACTGAAAGCATTGTATTTTAAGCTGATAATTTGTATGGTATTTTTCCTGTATATCTTCAGCCTGGTTCTTTTATCAGCTTGATTTCTTTGTAGTTCATATACAATGCCTATCTCAAGTAATTTTACTATTCTTTTCATGCTTTTGTAGTTTACTAGCATACATATGTTTATTATAAATGCGAGCTGTAGGTTGTCTGATCAGATGTGCTTTTAAAAGATTTTCTGATGGAAAATGTTGTTTCTATAATTTGGGCTTGTATGGAAGATAGTTTGATTTGCCATTTGGATTAAGTGATGAATCCAAGTCCATTCTCAGAATTCAACTTTTTATTTATTTATTTGTCTATAGTTTGAGTTACATCTCTTTGTGGTTATGCAAATTGCCAGAATCCAACTCCTGTAAAAGTTTTTTTATTTTTTATTTTGGGCTTGGTGCAGAATATTTTCACAGACGTGAAATATGGAGACGTGTATGAAAATATATTCTTATATAAAATAGTCAGATATCTACAGGATAATATTACTGTTAAAAAGGTAATAGTGGGAGTGGGATAGTATGGACAAAATTCTCTTTTCTATTATGTTGTGTGTGCCACAAAGATAATAAGATTGTATAGCAGAAGTAGAGGTGATGCAATGTGATGACTTCAATAGAAGTGTTAGGGCATTGCCATAAAAAGTACCAGGGGTTTGAACTGTGGGATGAGGTGTTTGCAAGGATTAGGGTTTGGGTTGCGGGTCTTAGATTTGTGGATCATGTGACTCTTTCAGGAGGATAGAGGCGGTCTGACAATAATCTCAAAAGCACTGTGGATATTTACACCATCCACGGCTCTTTTTCTGGCACATACTGGGATAATGCTGACAAATGTGATCTGATCAGGTTGGACAACTGTAGTTGCATTTGGTGAACTATTTAGTTGTTTTGATACATGATTTTCAACAGTTATGTAATTGTTAGGATGGAATTAAATGCACTGGCCGTTCACACTATATTTGTTTAGTGTGACCCAAGTCTGAGTCTGGGCATCATGAAATAATAGACTGTTGCATGGATCTTAAGATTAATTTCCAGGGTAATTAATTAAGATCATTAATAGGATAAATAATAGTTACTTTACTAGTCATTTTTGCTTGAGATGCTCTCTGACCTTGAAGCAAATCATGGGGAGAGATGAATGGAGCCCATGGAATCCCAAGAGACATTTTTTCTGTTGGCAAAATTCTATGAGTAATTTTCTACACTGAAGATAAGGACAATGCACGGAGGGTGGGAACAATTTGCGTCGATTATATGCTCAGGTGGACACAGGTTGGCAGTACGGTGGTAAGACTTGTATCAGTGGAAGATATAATGGGATTTTGAAAGGCACGTTGTTGGGTATGGTGGTTTTGTATGCTAGATTTTCTGAATAGCGTGATTCGAGGTTGGGTGTGGCAACAACCTTGACAATCTCTGTTGTCCATGCCTAGCCTTGATAGCTTCATTAGTGATTTATACTTTTATCTGTGTACAGTCAGCTGCATAGGTCAATGACAGGCTATGGATTGCCAATTCGATTTCTATTATGCTGCTGATTGTCGGCAACATCCGACAAAATGCCCTTTTCCATTATGTTGTGTGCACCACAGATAATAAGATCACATGGCAGAAGTAGAGGTGATGTGATGTGATGGATTCAATAGAAGTGCAAAGGCGTCACCATAAAAATCACCGGGTGTTAGAACTGTGGGATGAGGCGTTTGCAAGTAGGGTTTGGGTTGTGGGTCTTAGATTTGTGGATCACGTGTCTCCGTCAAGAGGATGGAGGTGATCTGACAATAATCTCCAAATTACTGGGTATTTACACCTTTCCCAGCTCTTAGTATGGCACAAACCAGGATAATGCTGACAAATGTGAACTGATTTGGCCGGACACCTGTAATTGCATTTGGTAAACTATTTATTTGATGTTTTGATATTTGCAAGCTCTCTGCTGTAATTTAGTTGTTTTCCTCTTTGTTTAGTGAAAATGCTTTTCCTGAGCAATATATTTTGTTACGAGTCCCGGTTTAGTTTATATTAGTCATGTTTAGTCTGAGCCAAGTCTGAGTCTGGGTACCATGAAATAATATACTGTTGCATGGCTCTTAAGATTCATTTCCAGTATACTTGGGGCCTGTTGGACAATGTTATGTCTCTTGCAACATAAGGCACCCTTTAAAATCCCTGGAACCTGATGCCAAAAACCTGTAGCCCAGCAAATGTCTAAACCAAACTCTTTAAGCTGCCCCAAAACTGACAAACATGCTGCATTTGCTCCACCATCTTTTCTGAATGTTAGAATGTAAAGCTTTGTATGTATAATATGACCTTCAATAATGGGGCAGAAGGCACTGAAATCATATGCACAGGCCTGATTGTAGTTGTCAGAAACACAAAGTTATTGCATTTCTATAATGACATTTATAGGTGACATTCGGATGGATATGTAAATGGCTGGTAATATTTGGCTCAGGAAAAAACATTGATTTTCAAATATTTTCTTGAAAAATTGGTAACCATGATTGCAATCAAGTTATAATCTTTGAATTACATGTTTTTTCTCTTGTTATGTTGGATTTCAAATCCCTGTTTTCCAAGCCTTCTGCAGCTCAAAGACATGGCAGCTTAGTACGGTTTATTAGGTTGGCTTTAGTATTAGCTACATCTTAGTTCTCCTTGAGGTTCAGTTGCTTTTTCCCATGTCTGAAACTATCTATGCATCACTTCATTCTTTACGAGTATAGTTTAAAAGTTTTTCTCTGCATCAATTTTTTGCGACTCTTAGATGTTATGATTTCAACTTGCTTGACTGCTGCTCTCAGATGTTAGTCATTTAAACAGAGGAGATAACCATATTCTCCCAAGAGCCCACTGGTTTCCATATGCTATTGAGTGAAACGACTCTCTGAATGACTTAATAATATCATATTGCTTTGTAGTGTCAAAACAAAAATCTGGCACTGTTACAAGATTTTAGAAATTTTTGTTTGCATTTTAAAATTTAAAGATATTTTTCAATTTATATCTGGAATTTTGGTCCAACAATTGCTGCGCCATATTCATATGCTCATATCCTTATTCTTTTACATGCTAGAATTTAGGGATGTTATTGTCCAGCTAGAATTTTGATTCAAGAATTGCTAGACTCTAGTCATAATTCTCACCGCATTATTTTGTTACCTTTTGATTAAAAAAATTCAAAACCTGTCGGTATTAGGTGTAGGAACAAATGGTACCGGTACGAGTCGTATTTACTTTGCCGATATTGCCAGTCTTCAAAACTTATTTGGTTAATATAAGGCTTATGTATTAATGTTATATTAATATTAGTTAAGAGTTAACTAATAAATGGTTGAAACTATTTCAACCACTTTGTAACCATCTTTCACATAATAAAAGGACAAACAAGAAGAATGTGTGCATTCTGGTTTCTCTTCATTCCATCTTTGTACATTTTATTATTTCTCTCTCCGCATATTTGAACATTGGTAATAGAGCGTGGGGCACGTACAAAGGGAGAAAGAGAAGGAAAGAGGTCTCCATTGTTACAATCATGTTACAATTTGCAACAAGAATATATACACACACGTGAAGGGCATCGGTCTAAAATTGTGTTTAACCTCTCCCTAATTAAATTACGAGTTCTCAAAGCTGACTTAAATAATACGAAATTGAGATCAAAAATAAAGAATTTGAGATTCTCGTAAGTCATTTAGGGCTTGCAACAAAGTGGCGAAATGCAATTGCGAGGATCTGTTGTTGTGAATCATGAACTAGGGTTTTCTATTTGGCCATGAATGGATTGTGTTACTCTTAGAAAAAATGATAAATAATTGCGAAAAAGTTTATATTATCAAGTTATTGAGCAAAATATTTTTCACGAGATGGATAAGATCATAAAGAAAAAGACGAAGGGAAAAGTCCAAGATAGACTAATCAAATAGTGTTGAAAATCTACCGGATGTTGACATTGATGAACTCATTGATAGAGAATGCGTATGTTAAAAGAATTGCAACACTTTGAAGTCGTGAAGAAATCCAGTGTATGTGAAATTCGGTATGGATGGTTGTCCATATAATTTCGGAGTTTGTGAATCTTGGGAATTTACCCTTACGAGGGTCGTGAGACAACTTGATGGAGCTTGTGGATGATTCAGTATGGATGGTTGTCCAACAATTCGGGAGTTCGCAAAGGTGGAATCTTGAAACTTGGGAATTCAACTTGGGAACTACACCTTTATGAGGGTCACAAAGGCAGCTTGATGGAGTTCTACTTGGTCAAAACATTGTTTTCAAAGGGAAAGCTTCTGAAGAATACGCGGTCTTGGTTGGTTATGTTATTTTAATCTTCTGTCAGTATGTTCTATAGAGTAAGCCTTAAGAGGGGGTATTAAAATATAAGTCTTAATATAAGGCTTATGTATTAATGTTATATTAATATTAGTTAAGTGTTAACTAATAAACAGTTGAAACTACTTCAACCACTTTGTAACCATCTTTCACATAATAAAAGGACGGACACACAATGAATAATGTGTGCATTCCGGTTTCTCTTCATTCCATCTTTGTACATTCTATTCTTTCTTTATTCTTTCTCTCTCCGCATATTCCCAAAGTGAGAACCAAAACTTGGTGGATTTTCATTATCTTAGTTATAACCTTGTACACACTCTCTTAGAACTGCTATTTTTATGACAACTCTAGATTGTGTTTGATTTATTTTACAACTATTACAAATAATCTAAATACTAGTTTCATTTTTCTAGCCAATCCTACCATTTTTGGGTTTAATAATGGAAAGCTGCCATGTGTTCTTTTTATTCACCATCAATTGCATGTTTTTGTCCGGTGCCATTTTGAATTGTTGTCTATCCATCAAAAAGGTTGTAGTCCAATGCGGAGGTTGATAGTTTGTTCAACCATCCACCAATGTACAAATCCTCTAGATACCGATTTGGAAAGTGTAAACAGATAGGGCCGGATCGCTTCAGACCTAGTCATCGTTGCTTTGCCAAAGGAAGGCGTGGTATGGATATATGCTAAGCAAATGTAATTAGTTATATGTTAACCCCATTCATCACGAAGCAAAGATGCTGATATCTATGTAAAATTGTTGCTTTCCCATCAATTTCTTTTTTGTTGTATATCCATCTCTATGCTCAAGCTCTTCTTCGTTGTCCACGGTTTCCCAACTTTGTGCTTGAATTTTTCAGTGTTCCTACTCAATCTTCTTGTTCTCACGATGGATTTATTCATTTCAATGTTTTGCATTTATTTTGACACCTCTCTCTCTATTAATTATAGGGAGTTGTCCTGGTTTGGCTACTATTTCATATTTGGATTTTCGTTGTTGTTCATGTTATAACTAGGGTTTATGTTTCCTATTTCACATACCTTTCTTGCCTTTAACAACTCTTAATATTGTATTCGAACATCTCATTTAGGTTGTTACCCTTTCAAAGTTGGCATGTTCTTTTGAGGTCAATAATGCAAAGCTCAAGAGGCCGAGTGCCAACCATGAATGAAAGATTTGCATCTCCTAGGTGCAATGAGGTATTAAAGAAGCAATCTTATGAGGGAAGATGATTTGTGGGCCTCTACCGGGGGCAATGAGTGGCAAGTGGACAATTCATTCTCACGAGAGATAGAATCTTGTGAACCAACACTCACGAAAGATGGATCATCAAGATTGGTTTGAAAGCAACACATCGATGCCCTAAAATAGATTGTTCGAGATGTTTTTACTTTTCTACTCAAATTAATGCAGTGAAATAATAAAAACAAAATCGACCTCAGAAGATGCGGGGTTTACTGATACCCGTAGAGATGGATGTTGAAGCTAATGTTCGATAGAATTTGATCAAGTCCGGATGTATGTGTAAGTCCTCATGTCCTGCAAAGTAACCGCACTCAAAGACACTAAACATAAAGGATTAGATAAATGGATAGGCGAGCTGCTCGACAAAGGTTGATTCTAGGAATCCAAAGGGACTTCCTTGGAGGATGTTAGCTCGCTTTTAGACAATTAAGTAGATTGAAAAACAATGATACGGATGAAGATAAAGATATACAATCAACATAGATATGTAGATAGAAGATGAGAAGCTCTAGAATTCCAGATGAATGGGAAGGTCTTGTGCGGCTTCGAAAGTGGCCCAAGCAAGGGTAGATACAATCTGGACACGTTCAAAGTAGTCGTACCAGAAATCCTCGATCTCTTGTTCGATCTTGTGAAGGAATTCAAATTGATCTTCAATGTCTTGGTCGAGTGTCAAGCAAATCGAATTGTGCAAAGTGTGAGCTCATGTAGGATATTGTATTATTCCCAAAAAAGGGGTGTTGGACTATCAGAAGGCAAGTAAATATCTGTAATTGGATGTGAGCGACCATGAATTGCCATCTAACAAAGAGCCATGCTTGGAAACAACAATGTTAAATGCGAAGATTTGATAGAGTTGACAAAAAGTTGATAAATGACAAGTTTTGACAGAATCGCTGGCGATTAGGCCAATCATTGGTGATGAGGGGAATTGGCGATTTGACGATTTGAGAGAATTGTAACAATTTAATAAAAACGAATATTTGATGATACAAAATGGTGTTTCAGACTAATTTAAAGATTAAATGTGATTGTAAAGAAGTAAAGAAAGATTGTAAAGGTACCTTGGATTGATGTGAAGCTAAAAGATGCCTCAAACCTTTGTTTGGAGAAGATCTGAGTTGACAGAGAATGTTCTGATGTTGCCTACAACCTGGGTGATGAAAGTTGGTCTTCAAAGGATTGACAAAGACTTGATAATGATTTGATAATGTCTGGTGATAGCCTTGATGTCTTTGTGTTGACTAATGGAATGTAAGATACTAGTGCTTGAGACAAAAAGTTGGGGCTCGAGATTCAAAATTGAGGATCCTAGAGAAAGAGTAGAGAACTACTATTTATAATTCGTTGGCGATTCAAGTGAATTGCCGGCGATCCGAGTTTTTCGGGATTTTGAGTGGTAAAGTGGTTAAAACCACTTCTAAACGAAGTTATTTGGTTTTGGAGTCCGAGTAAATGTTGAAGGGTTGCTTTATTCGAGGTGAAGAGGTTTAAATGGTTATAAAATGATTTGATTGGGATTTGTTTTATTTGTCTTTTGGTTTTCAAGTGGTCTTAAGCGGTTAAGTATAGATTTAAGGGTAGATTTTATAGTTGTGGATAATATTTACGTTAGGTAAATATGGAGGATTTTAGACTTAGGATAGGGGATATATGAATTAAATGAGGGGTTTGATGTATTTTGTAGATAATGTAAGTGATAAAGGAGTGCGATTTCTATGTGTCTAAATTTGCCCCTTTTTGTCGAGTAGTTTGGTGCAGGAAAATGCTAGACAAAAATGATGATAAATTGATTAGTATGGGAGATCTCCCCTCAAAATGGGGTGACTGCAGCGCAATGTAAGAAACACCAGTTTGATAGGTTGATTGGATAAGTTTGACATGCGTTTTGTAAAAAGTTGCCCCAGGCCGGGGTATCGAAATGAGGAATGCTACCATTGAATCAAGTGATAGGGGGAACTAAAGGGTCCGTTACCTATGTACATATGATCCGTAAAGGTAGGCTAAAATGATAGTGAAGTCAAGTGATGGGGGCCAAAGGGCACACATCCCATAGACGCGTATGACGTATCCGAGACAATTTGTTTGTCTGATATTTAACATTATGAGGATTGGGGTCCTTCTAAACGAGATAATGTGTTGAAAAATGGGATATTTTTGTGAAAATAGGGGATCGCTAACGATTCGGGAAATCACGGGCAACCTGTGATGAATCGCCGGTGATTCAAGGAATTATCGGCGATTGACGCAAAAGGGGTTTTGGAGGCTATAAAAGCCAAGGGCGGTGATGAACATTGCATTGTTGTGACCGCATTTGCACGATTGAGGGAGAGTGACAAAGATAAAAACAATGATTGAGAGAAAAATAATAGTGGCGTCTTTGAGTAGACACATGAGGCCCACGCAGCAGGAGGTGAGTCCTCAATTTGTTTATTTTTTGATGAATTTTGCTAGTTTTTGGATTTGTTTTCCGTTTTGTTGCGTACGGAGGTCCGTGGTTTGGGAATCACAAGAATCGTCGACAATTCACCGAATTGCCATCGATTCAGTGAATCGCTAAATGATTGGTCCGATTTATGTTTTTGATAGAAAAATTATTTTTGAATATTTTTGATAGTAAAGTGGATGTTTTAGGTAGAGTTTTGGGATGTTTTTGATAGTGGATTTTAATACCGGTCTTTGTGTGCAGGAGTGGATGTGAAGTTGACCCTCTAAGACATGATACCGATTATTTTAGAGGAGGTGTGGGAAGATATGACGGATGATGATTGGGCCCATGTAGAGGCAGTGGGATTTGTGGGGATGAGGGATTATAGATGATTCATATATGTCGGGGTTGTTGGCATTGATGGAGAGGTGGAATCCCGCCACTTATACTTTTTGTTACCGATAGGGGATATTACTATTACAGTGGAGGATATTCATAGGATTATGAGATTGTTAGTGCGTGGAGAGGGCATTTATACTATTGATGAGTTCGAGAGAGATGGTGTTATGCAGAGGTTATATGGGGATGAGGCGGATGATGTGAAGTACTCGTTAAGAGCTTTTAGTTATCAGGCTTTGTATTTTCCATCGAGAGACGGGTGCACACGCATTGATTATGATGATGATGGCTATTTCATGTTTTTCCCTCCTTGATTTTGGAGGAGGTAGGTTTCCATGGATGATGACAGGAGTAGTGGCGAGATGATGGAGCGTCAGACTGTTTTTGAGTGGGTATTGACAATATTAACATAGATATATAGAGATTTGTGGGATTGGAAATTCCACAAGAGGTTTGGTATTGATGTGCCATTTTTGTTGCATTGTTGACATACGAGCATATAGCCATTGCTCGTCCGCATGGTTTGCCATGGGGTGGTTTCATGGATATGCATGTTGGTTTTATGAGATGGAGAGAGGATAAGTGTTTGACGAAGAGAACAAAGAAGGTGAGTTATTATAGAGATCTTTTGACAGGATTACAAGTAGGTGATGTGATATATGGAGGCCTTATGTAGGGTTTCCTGAGTGGCCTGGATGTGAAGATGAGCTTGTTGGGACAAAACATGACTTATGGATACAAGCATGGAGAGGAGGGGAGTATGAGATGGTTAGATTTTGCTTTGTGTCGAGACGACTTTTTGGTTTGATATGGGATGTACCTGAGGATCTTGTTCTTTATAGATGGGAGGATGGGGATATAGAGACTCCTAAGGCAGTTGTAGAGTGTCCGTTTGTGACAGTAAAGGAGCAGGGGGCTATGTGTATTGATGAGGAGGGGGACTTAGTTCCTATTGATGATGTTAGGTTGATCTGACTATACTCGGTGGTGGACGAGAGTGTATGTTGAGTTCGAGAGGAATAGATTGATTCAGAGGGGGAGGAGAGTGTGTGCTCATGTAGGGGAGCACATGAAGTAGTGAATGTTAGTGATGAGGATGAGGAGGAGGATGAGGGAGAATTGATGCAGCCCAGAAGTGACATAGTTGATGACTGAGAAGGCCATAATGGAGGTTGAGAGGGATAGTCTGAGGAGAGAGCGAGATGATTTGGTTGGGGTGAGGGATACACCAATTGAAAAGAGAGATGGACTCAGAGCATAGTTGGCATATGTAGTAGCTGATCGAGATCGGTATCATCGAGAGTGAGACACTTTAAAGAAGGCCCTAGGCATTATGGGGTATATCTATATCTGGGGCAGAGTTGATATCTCGTGCACAAGCTAGCATTCAGATGGGGGCACCGGGTATGATCAGTGCAACTCACTATCAGTCCTTGTGGGTAGAGTTGTCATATTATGAGGATATGGTCATACATCACTTACCTAATGTAGTGTTATATGCGGATCATCTAGCGTAGCGAGGGGCAGTGCCCAGTGCAGTGAGTGCAGAGAGTGTAGGTAAACTACGTAGGGGGCGAGATGGAGGAGCCGATGGTGATGTGGGTATTTAGGGGGTGGTGGAGGGTGGAGTGCTATCTTATCGTGTTAGTGAGATTCTGAGAGATGTCCAGTTTACTGGAGAGTGATTATGTGTATTTTGATTGTAGATTTTGATATGTATACGACTCTTTGTGAAGCCTTTGATGATATACAAATACTTTTTGATGATGTATTTGGGACTTTTATTATATATATAATTATGATGTGGTTGTGATTTGGCTTATGTTGATTATGATATATGTATTGATACATGGGTTTTAATGTTTGCTTCAATTGATGTGTCTATGAGTTTTTAAATATGGAAAATGTGAATTTATGATTTAAATGTTAAAATGTGATTTGGATGATGATGTGACTTAATATGTGATCAAAAATGTTAATCAAAATGTGTTCTATCCATTTTGTCAAGTAGGAATAAAAAATGGAATGATTGCTTTTGATACATACGTAATGGGTATAGAGATGTGAAAGTGCTTGCACCTTTAGCCTTTATTAATATTAACACAAGACTATCAGTAGATAATGATATATAAAACATCAGTTATAGGGATGAATTGATTAGATGTACCTTCTTAGGACATGAAAGGAGTTTGACATGTATAGGTCATGTGGGAAAGAGGGTTCTCCTATCAACAGTTTCATAAAGGAATGCCTCAACTTTACATATTTTGATTTTCAAAGCAAACTGATTGATGCAAGAAGTTTGCTTTGATGGGAAAGCTGATCAATGCAGGAAGCTTTCCTAGGATGCTTTTTGATATTTTGACTTTTTGAAGGTTGATCGATGGGAATCCTTTTTATACGTGGGATCCATCTTTCGAGGGAGTGGTCTACAACTTTGACTTTGATTTATACAGATAACCATCCTTCGAGGGATCAATTTATGATTTGAATGGTAGTTGTCCTTCGAGGGATTAGTCTACATTTTCTTTTGATATATATTCTAAGTAGCATGTCCTTCGAGGGATCATCTATTATTTTTTATTTTTGATAAAGAACATCCTTAGATATTTTTGACTTTATTTGAGTTGAGGGAAAACCTTACTAGATTGTTTCAAAGAAGGGGAAAGATGTGTACATGACCTACACATACGTGCCCCATGACATGATTTTAGTTGGTACAAGGTTAGATGGATGTAATGATTGCGGGGTTCCTACTAAGGAGGAACTTATCCAAGTGAAAGATGCGATGAACAGATCCGTGGTGCTCATCTTTAAGGTTTTGAGGATAGTGATGGAAATAGCCACATGATTTCAAATCATTACAATGATAAGATGATTGGTTGATGATGGGATAAGATCTTTAATGTGACTACTGTCATGATGGTCGATGTGTTAACAGTAAAAAGACCATAAGTGCAAGGCATTCAGAGGTTGACCCATGCTATATGGACTAATCCAATTAAGGGAAAACTTTCCACGTTTACTCCTTTCTAGAGTAGTGACATTTTGATTGGATTGATAGGATAGGTTGGGTGAAGATGCGTTAGGGGATGTGTGCAAGGTAAGACTTTCAAAGTCTCAGTAGAGAGGAGTCCCCCTAACATGACACTGTGGATAGAGATAACATGCGTTGAAAGGAACAAAAACTTTTAGATTAGGATGATGGAAGTTTTGATCTTGATTGATTGAGTATATGGTAAATAAAGGATCCCTTGATAAAGGAGCCATTGAAAATGTGGATGAGGTATGAGAGGATGATTGATGAGGAGGGGTAGATGACGAAGCTTTGGTTTTACCTTTTCTTTGTGTATGATGATTCTTGGTTTGTGGGTGGGTGAACCGTACTGATTTGAGATGAGGGACCTTCAATAGGAGGTGATGAGAAGATGCATGAGAAAGGTTTGTCGAGATCTGATTGAGGATGACCCCCTTGTCTTGCAGATGTCGGTGAG
Source organism: Taxus wallichiana var. yunnanensis (assembly GCA_018340775.1). Classification (NCBI taxonomy): domain Eukaryota; kingdom Viridiplantae; phylum Streptophyta; class Pinopsida; order Cupressales; family Taxaceae; genus Taxus; species Taxus wallichiana. The sequence goes on along the minus strand of CM031234.1, from coordinate 420,325,876 downwards.
GACACTGTTAGTGACTTGGGTGTAGATGTTGACGAGATTGAGAGACCTTAATGGAAGGTGTTGAGGAGATGTCTAACAAAGGTTTGATAATATGAGATTGAGGATGTCCCCCTTGTCCTATAGACATTGGGGGTGGAGGTGTAGATGATATCGATGATGGCTTAGGATGGTCTTCTTTTGGGAGAATATCATCAACGAGGAAGATTCATTGGATTATGGCTTTAAGTGCTTTACAACTCTCTCGTGTTATGTCCCGGGTTCTATGATAGACACATGTTTTATCTTGATCATGCGAGGCGGAGTGTTTATGAGAATGTGGATTGGGTGTTTTGATTAGTGGTAATGTGATAAGAGAAGCTGTATGAGCCTCTTGAGGATGTCAATGTAAGTCCCTTTTGGGGATTTGGATTAATTGATTTTGATTTATGAGAACACTTGGTAGGACGTGTATTATTTTTGGATGGGGTGGATTCATAGATGTCGTATGGTGTTGAAACATCATATGGACGTTGTGAGGTTGATAAGAGAGAGGGTATGATGTGGGATTGATATAATTGGATGATGGATGAGGTCCCAAAATGGACGAGGAGGGATGGATTATGGATGAGATAGGGTATGACTATGTGGCGTGATATTGAGATAAAGGATGGGGTCCCAAAATTGATGGTAAGGGTGGGACCTGTAGATTTGATAGATTTGGATTGTGACAAAGGATGAGGTCCCAAAATGGATGGTAAGGTTGAGACCTTAGATGATGTGTGTTTTGATTTTGTAATGTTGATTTTAGGTAAAGGAGGGGTTTTACAAAAATGATGAGGATGAGGTTGTGGATGTGATAGGTTTCAATTTTGTAACGTTTGCTTTAGATAGAGGAGAGGGTCTCACGTCAGATGACGAGGGTGAGGCCGTGGATGTGATGGTATTTGATTATATAGTGTTTGATTCAAGATAGGGTTCCAAACTAGATGGTAAGTGAGTATATGGGGATAGGATTGGGCCTAATTCAGAGACGATGGAATGCCAAATACTAGTGGTTGAGATAGAAAGTTGGGGCTCGAGATTCAAATTTGAGGATCTCAAGAAAGAGCAGATAATGCTATTTATAATCACTCGACAATTCGATCAATCGTCGATGATCCGGTTTTTTCGGGATTTTGAGTGGTAAAGTGGTTAAAACTACTTCTAAATGAAATTATTTGGTTTTTGGAGTTCGGGTAAATGTTGAATGGTTGTTTCTATTCGAGGTGAAGATGTTTACATGGTTATAAAATGATTTTTTTATTTGTATTTTGGTTTTCAAGTGGTTTTAAGCGGTTAAGTGTAGATTTAAGGGTAGATTTTACAACTGTGGATAATATTTACGCTAGGTAAATATGATGGAGGATTTTAGACTTAGGATAGGGGATATATGAATTAAATGACGAGTTTGATTAATGTATTGTGTATATAATGTAAGTGATAAAGGAGTGCGATTTCTAAGTGTCTACAAAGATATCACAAAGATGGATTTGTATTTTTCATGGTTTGCTTAGCTAAATCTTTACGATTTTGTTCTCTGCTGTGTGGGTAGCACCAATGTTGTTGAATTGACAATTGAAAAACTAGTAACCCAATTTTTGTCCATTTGTTTGAGTTTTTCTAGTTTAAAGCCTTTAAATGTATATGAGGAAAATACAAAGTAAACTTTACACGTCCATCCTTGTAATGAAGTTACTGATATTGAGGACAAAAGAGATGTATATACCGCAGAAATTGATTGAGAAGGTTGTTAAAAGTTAGGAGACAAAGGACGATGTTTGGTTTATAGTGTAGATTTAGTAAATTTTGTAGATGTGAAAGCACATTATAGACACTCTCTAGTTATGCATTGGTGTTCTCGCAGATATGTTTTTTCATAGTTGGAACTATGTCAAGTAAGAATGGCTACCACATCGTAATTCATATTTTTATTTTAACCATATGACATGTAACATGAGATGTAATTTCAAAGCAAATTGTTTCCAAGTATAACAAATATGCTGTCAACATTGTAAAATTAGATGTCTTACAACTGGTAAATTTTATCCATTGGTTTATCTCAACAAGTCTTGCAAGTAATAGATCGTTTATAAAATGAATTGTTGATATAAAAAGATTTGGCCCATCTTTAAAAGTTTGGGCGATTGTTGAATAATATCATTAGTATGATGATATCGCCATTTTATTTGATAATCATGATAATAAATTTAAACTATGATTGAAGATAAAAGGTCGAGATACACTTTGATTCAAGAAAATGTCATATGTGCACTTGATAATTTCTTTACATGCGACTCTTCGCACGTGACTTAGTGTGTGAACCTCTTTACTTAATGTTTATTGATGCAAAGTACTTGTAATGACCTAGGGTTTCAAAGAGTGGAGTTATCGTACAAGGCGAGTGCCATCAATCAACCTCATATAGAGCAACATATGCCGAGCTCTCAATGTGCACCTGGAAATTACATGATTTGAACCTATGACGTGGTCACCTAAAGCGGTGGCCAAGGCCCATAGTCGAGTGAACCAACCTCCGGGGCTTATAAACTTAGAATGATAAATATATTTATTCTATTAGAGTTATAAATTGGAGTGATGGAGGAGCACTTTCTCAAAGTGGGACATGGGGGTGGGTTTGGGTCTTTAATATCTCATTGAGTGATCTGCATTTGAAATGCCACATTGTATTCCCTTTGGTCCACATGGAGAAGTTTGACCCCTACCTCAAAGTGTCCCCATGGCCACTTATTGAAAGTGTCCAATGAACTCAATGAGAATGAAACTTGAGTTGATGTTTACAAACTATCTGTAACTCACCAATAGTCCAAGACCTTGAAGGAATACTAGTAGTTATGCACCAAAAGTTTATAAAGGCATTAAATAGTTATGTATAGACAAAAATACACAAATAGGTGATAATGCATTAATTTGGAGCTAATTCTAGTAGGTTACTTGTGGAGAGCTTAAAGGATGAAAATCCTCATTTTTCTTTATTTTAAAGATTTCTTGCAAAAATTCATAAAAATTATTGTTCTAATTTTTTTATTGTTGATTGTAGTTGTAACATGAAAACTCACATTTCAAATATATTGGGGTTCCGAGTCCCATGTGTATGATGTGTGTGTATGGAAATTGATGGTTGATGATAGGCACAAATGTTTATTGTAATATCCTTTTATATATTTAGGAATGTTAATAGCCTTGGAACCTAGGGTTAGAAATTGTTACAAGCATTCAATACTTTTTTAAGGACAACTTAGCATCCTTTTAGGATGTTTGGGTAATAATTTATTCTAGTTGGGTATTGATTTATTATAGGTGGGGTTTTTGCCATTACCACATGTCATTAAAACTCAATGTCATATAAGACCCACATATTTTGAATCTATAGAACACCGATACACGAATGAATTATTATCGCATGGAATAATCTTGAAGTTTAGTCTATTATTTTAACTTTGTAAATTCATTCCTTCATTTATGAAACACCAATTACATAGATCAAATCTTCCTATTGCATCTATTACTTTCTTTAAAATCAGTCCTTACAAACCCCTTAGTTGGGAACTAGTGAATCTTCTAAATATTCCTACTCAAGAGAAGTTTGGAGGGGTGGGAATCATAGTGGATGATGGGTTTGGACTAGGGTGATGATGTTGAATCTTCCCCTAAATTTATCCAACTCTTGTGCTAGAACACGTTCCCAAAAATTTGTTCTGTCTCAATCATCTTGATTTTTTAATTCATATGTTGTCATCTTGCTTGATCACACCTCCTTTGCCTTCATCTACCTCGCCATTTTGCTTCCTCGTTTTGACTCTCGGCTAGCTATTGGGCTGATTTATTAAAAATAAGTACATTCTTCTTAACTCGGCTTTCCATTTTTTTGGAATTTTGTAGTTATGCATCTTTTAAGTCTCCCTTTCTTTTTGAACTTAATTGCATTTTTATTCTTCTAATGTTACTACCAAGTAGGTGCTTTGTTCTTTCCTTTCCACTCCATTATTTTTGGCAAATATGCTATACTAAATGAATATCTCATATTCAGTTTCAAAGTCAAGTCTCATTTTTCTCCAATGATCTTGCCATAACATAATTCCATCTAAAGCATGTAGGTCTAGGTAAGTTAGGTGATTAATGGCTCCTGGATGGTGGAATCATTCCCCGATATCCTAATACTCAATTACTCTGTAATGGATTGGTGTACATTATTGTTGTGTTCCAAACACCAACATACAACATAATTACACAATATAGAATTTAAAAGCTAATAAATAGAAAATATGGGAGCACCTACTTTAGCAAGGGTGGGACATGCAAATTTGATCAGAATGTAAAGAGGTCTCACATAATGGGGGATATCTCTTACATTAAGTTTGATATTGTGAAAATGTGATACATTTCAAGGATTTTCCCTTGTATTCAATCCATAGAACCCATAATTAACCGATCACTAACTCATGCGATAATACTTTTTTAACTCTAGGCACCAAAAATATAACATAATAAAAATAATGCTAACTAAGCACCAAATATATGTTATGTTTAGGCGAACAAAAATTATATGAAAAATAAGTTTAGTTCTACTAGCCTTAGAAATGGTCTTCATCCTTTATACAAAACATCCAAATATGACCCTTTATTATGACAATCAAGGTTTCCTTCTCTATTCTCCCTTTGGGCCAAGTTTGAACTCCTTTTATCCTCCTTCCATTGAGTATGGAATCAAATACATTGTTGATGTAAATCAACTCACTCATTACGCTTTATATTCTCCCCCATAAATAGATGATACACCATTTTCCATTTGTTGATGCTCCATAGATAGGTCGAGGTAACCAAAACTTATTAGTTCATGGGACTAGAGACTAGTTTTAAAGAATGATTTTAACCTCACTAAGACAAAACTCGGGAAAAGATAGAGATGCAAAGTTAGAAGCAAAATAAGTGAAACATACACATTGCGATTCAAAATATACCTACAGGTTAGGGCTATATCGATTTAATAAAATGTTTGTAGTGATAGTTTTAGATAGGTACAAAATTATACACCATGAGCTATGTTACCGATGCTAAATTGGATGGATCATATGAGACCACTCCACACAGAAATCATATAAGAATTGAGTGTCCAAAGGAAATTTAATTGATCCTTCTTCCCTATCTTCATGTGGGAGGCATTTCAAATCCTCGCACTTCATCATTTAGTAGAAATATACCCCTAAGGGCCGAGAAAAGGTATGCGGGTTCACTGGAGCATAACCAAGAGTGAATTAAGGGATTCCTTGAGGTAGGAGATGATCGCAACATCTTAGCATAACAACAGGCACATTGAGAATTTTTGGTTTCCCAAAGGTGGAGTCCAATGTGCTCATGAAATGATTTTGGAGATGTTTAAAATACGTTTGTCAAGAAAGATGCAAAAGTTAGAAAGGGAATTTGGAGCCTTGATCATTTATTGGTCATTATCCGGACAATAATAACGAGCAATATAGAAGCCATAAATGTCTATGAATATTAGAAATATTTTTATGAAATATGAGACCATAGAAAATGTTGCATGGTCATGAAGTTGTATTAAACAGTAACTCATTTTGGGCTTGTTTATTTGAATACGACTTATGGTAAGTGTTTTTGAATACTAAAAATATTTGTGCAAACTATTTGATGTTTATTTGTAGACATGCTAATGGACGAAGATTCAAAGTTATCATGAGGTTAAAAATCACATGTATTTTCTTCTTTTTCGCGTCTTTCACTTTATCACACAATATCCTTATGTGCAAACACAAAAAGTGATTGAGTTGATATTTATTGCATCGTGGGCCATATGATTGTTCTCACATCTCCAAAACAAATGCTAGTAATAAGATACCTTTCCATTTCATCACAATAATGATCTCTCTTTGTAATATCATTTACTAAGATTGATACATCACTCGCCCACCACCCCCTTCGTCCCGAGCCCTTGAATGGTTGAATCATCCTCCGATATCCTAATGCTCAATTAATTTCCAATGCGGATGGCGTGCATTATTGTTGTGTTCAAAATACCAACAGAAAATGGAATTGCAAAATATAGAATAAAAAAGCTAATAAATAGAATAGATAGGAGCACCTACTTTCCCAAGGGTGGATTGACACAGTAAATCTAGTTGTAATAAAAGAGATATCACACAATGGTGGCTATCTCTTGTATTAAGTTTGATATTGTGAAAAAATGATACATTTTAAAGGGGTTTTCCCCTTTCTATTTAAAAATAAACCCTAATTAGCTCATTACTAACTCATGGGTCAACCTTTCACTAACTCAAGCCACCCAAGATATGAAATAATAAAAATAATGTGAATTAAGAACTAAACATATGTTATGTTTAGATAAAAAAATTATATGAAAGATAGGTTTTGTTATAGTAGTCATGGAATTGCTCTTAACCCTTATACATAGCATCAAAATATGATCCTTATTCGTGACAATCAACGTTTCCTTCTCTATTCTCCCATTGGGCCATTTTTGAACCCCTATAATCCTCCTCACACCGAGCATGGAATCAAATATATTGTTGATGTAATTCAACCCACTCATTAGGATTCATATTCCCCCATAAATAGTACGAGACACCATTTATCATATGTTGTTTCTCCACAGAGATTGATGTGACCAATTGTACTTATTAGTTCTTGGGGCTAAAGACTAGCGTAAGACATGATTTTAACCTCATTAACACAAAAATATCAAAAGTAGAGATGTAAAGGTAGAAACAAAATAGGTGAAACATACACACTATGATTCATACATGTTGGGGCTATGGATTTAAGAAAAAGTATGAAGTGATATTTGTACATGGGTACACAATCATACATTATTAGATAGGTTACTAATACAAGCTTGGATGGACCATATGAGACCACTCCATCCAGAAAACCTAGAAGAACCGAGTGTCCAAAGGGATGTTTAATCAATTCTTCTTCCTTGTCTTCATGTGGGAGGCGTTTCAAATCCTATGCCCCTCATCGTTTAGCAAAAATATAGCCCTTAAGGGATAAGAAAAGGCATGCAAGCTCATTCAAGCATAGCCAAAGGTGATCTAAGGGACTTCTTGAGGTAGAACACACCGCAACATCTTAGCGCATCAATAAGGCACATTGATATTTCTTTAGTTTTTAAAGGTGGAGTCCAACGTGTTCATGAAATGCTTTTGGAAGATGATTAAAACATGCTCACTAAGAAACATGTAGAAGTTGGAAAAAGATTTTGAGGCCTTTGTTTTTTTATCTTTCATTATTTGGACAATAGTAGCGAGCAATATAGAAGCCATGAATGTGTATGAATATTGAAATATTTTTCTGAAATATCATGCCATAGAAATTGTTTCATCTTCATGAAATTATATTAAATGGTAACTTATTTTGGGCTTGTTTATTCAAATATAACTTGTTATTGGTCATTTTTTTGAATATTGAGATATATTCTTGCAAAATAATTGATTTTTATTTTGAGGCATTTTTATGGAAGGTGATTCAAAGTTATCACTAGGTTAAAAGTTGTTTGTAGTTTCTTCTCTTCATCTTTTGCTTTATCACATAAGTATCCTTACGGTGCAAACACACAAGTGATTGAGTTAATATTCATTGCATCGTGGACCATACAATGGTTCTCACATCTCCATAACCAAAGTGTCATGACTATACCTTCCCATCCCATCAAAATAATGTTATCTCTTAGCAATATCCTTTATTAAGATTGATATATCACTTCCCCCACCCCAACCTCCTCCCTAACCCCCTGGATGATTGAATCATCCCCCGATATCCTAGTACTCAATTAATCTAGAATGTGGATTGGTGTACATTATTGTTGTGGTCTAAATACCAACAGAAAGCAAAAATGCAAGATAAAGAATAAAAAAATAATAAATAGAAAATATGAGAGCACCTACTTTCCCAAGGGTGGGTCAGACTCTACAAATATGACCGTAACAAAAGTAGTCTCACACAATGATGATCATCTCTTGCATTAAGTTTGATATTTTGATAATATGACACATTTTTAGGGTTTTCCCCCTTTGTATTCAACTTGTAGAAACCCTAATTAATCCATTACTAACTTATAAGTTTACCCTTTACTAACTCTAGGCACCCAAAATATAACATAATAACGATAATGCTAAACACTAAATATATGTTATGTTTAGGTAAACAAAAAGTATATAAATAATAATTTTTGTTCTAAAGAGTCTTGGAAATGCTCTTCATACGTATACATAACATCCAAGAATGACCCTTTATCATGACAATTAATGTTTCCTTCTCTATTCTCCCATGGGACATGTTTGAACTCCTTTTATCCTCCTTCCATTTAGTATGGAATCAAATACATTATTGATGTAAATTAACCTACTCATTAGGATTCATATTCTCCCCCATAAACATATGAGACACCATTTACCAAATGTTGCTACTCCATAGATAGGTTGAGCTAACCAATTACACTTATTATTTCATAGTATTAAAGACCAACTTAAGATACAATTTTAAGCTCATTAAGATAAAACTAGGAAAATATAGAGATGCAAAGTGAGAAGCAAAATAGGTGAAATATACACACGGTGATTCAAAAGATTCATACATGTTGGGGATATATCGATTTAAGAAAAAAGTATGAAGTGATTTTTTTAAATAGGTACAAAATCAAACATCATGAGATACGTTTTCGATAAAATTTTAGATGGATCATATGAGACCACTCCGTACATGAAAACATAGAAGAACCGAGTACCCAAAGGAAATTTTAATTGATTCTTCTTCCTTGTCTTTGTGTGGGAGGCATTTCATATCCTAAAACGCATGCAATTTCATTGGAGTATACCGAAAAGTGATCCAAGGGAGTTCTTGATGAAGGATATGATTGCAACATCTTAGCATAACAAGAATGCACATTGATAATTTTTGGTTTTCTAAAGGTGGAGTCCAACGTGTTCATGAAATGCTTTTGGAAGATGATTAAAACATTTTTGTTAAGAAAGATATAGAAGTTGGATAGGGAATTTGAGGCCTTGATTATTTATCGGTCATTATCTGGACAATAGTAATGAACAATATAGAAACCATGAATGTATATGAATATGAGAATATTTGTATGAAATGCCATACCATAGAAATTGTTTAATGGTCATAAAATTGTATTAAATGGTAACTTATTTTGGGATTGTTTATTTAAATATAACTTGTTATTGGTTAGTGTTTTTGAATACTTTGATAAATATTCATTCAAACTATTTGATGTTTATTTCTAGACATGTCTATGGAAAGAGATTCAAAGTTATCTCAAGGTTAAAATAGCACACATTTTCTTCTCTTCATCTTCCACTTTATCACACAAGATCCTTATTATGCAAAAACACAAAAGTGCTAAAGTTGTTAATATTTATTGCATCGTAGGCCATATGGTTGTTATCACATTTCCACAACCAAAGCTAACAAGAAGATACCTTTCCATTCCATCACAATAATGATATCTCTTTGCAATATCCTTTACTGAGATTGATATATTGCTACCCCCGCCCCCAACCTCTATAAGATGTTTGTCAATTTTTTGTACAAGATATCTTGTTTTTCTTTTATTTATTTGATATGGTAAGTCATCTTTCAACTTTATTTCAATATTTTAGTAAGATTTTAATTGATTTTTGTTATTTGAAATACATTACTATAATTACAAAGATATGCAAATTATATATCATAAGATGATATAGCCCAAGATTTGGGTTGCAAAGTAAAAACATGATCTATAAGGAATGTTACCTTAAATTGATGGACACAAATATTTTAATAAACCTAGATTTTTTATATTGATTTTTGATGCAACTAAAATTAGGGGTCTTAATTAAGATATACCTTACACCATGTAACCGTCAAAGGTACACATCATAAATGAAACAATATGAATCCTAGAAGTAATTAGGATTAATTCCCCACACACCATTATTCATTAGTAAACATTGTCATAAGAATGATTGCCAACATTATATTCTAAGGAGTTCCAACAACAACAACAACAATAATGATCTAAGTAGATTGAGCTATGCTAACACTCAACAACTCAACTAACTACCAAATACTATAAAAAAATTAGAAGTACTTATCTTGCCACTGACTAACACAAGTGTAGGGCGAGGTTTATATAGATGTAAAATCCACCTTCCTACAACATTTCCTAAAAGCTGAAAATTACCCAATGAAATTTACCAAAGCTTACCTAATTAAATATGTGTCATAACACTCTAACCAAGATAAGGCCCAAAGGTGCCTTAACTACATTTAAATTTATAACAAAACTCGATGCATACAAGTCGAATAAATCGGTAATTCATGACCTTGTGAATTCTATATTTTATTAGAAACATCGAATATTACGCACACATGTTCTTCCACTTGACACTAGACACCCAAATGAATCTATACACATTCACTCAAATGATATCAAACTTCTTTATGGTTTCATAGGTAGATGCAAACCATAAAGATGAAATTTTGTCGCTAACATGAAACCCTAAAGATGAGGCATGTGATGACCCACACAAAATATGTGATTTACAATTCCAAGTGTGATGTGAAGTAATCTGTTTGAATTATCTCATGTTTACACCGAGTGATCCAACCTTATGCTAAGCATCAAGACATCGCCTCATCTATCTAAATATGTGTGTATTTTTTTGGTGCATTCTAAACTTATATTTCCCACACATAGAATTTTTTTATTGATAAACACATTTTTGTGTCATACTATTAAAATAATTGTGTTAAATTATGAAACCCATTTTGTAATTTAGAAGATACTATAATCCTATTAAGATCCTATGAAAACATTAAAATCATACCATAATTTTTTTGGTTGATGTGGACAGCTCATTGCTTAAATTCTACCTGATATATAGGCCATCTACAACATCTCTTCCTTTCTATTTTACCAAGTGATCCTTGTAGTATTTCTTATGTTTTGTCCGATCCTTGTATCAAGTACCCTCTTTACTCCTTTGTGCACTTTCTTTGACATATGATGTCTCTAATATGAATATATGTTTTCTTCATTGCTCTTTCCTTCAAACTAAGGATACAAATATGCCACATTTAAAACATTTAAAATATCAATACCTTATGGAAGCTCAATCTCATATGCATTGGATACAATCTTAATATTTTTCGGTCTTATCTTTTTCGTTTCAACTTATTATAAGTAATTCTTGGAAATGTTACTTTCCTTAAATTGTTTTAATTCCATGTATGCAACTTGGAAGTCAATTTTTCTTCTCTTCATATCCATATGTTGTTTATACTATGTGTTACTCTTTTGCCACTAATTGCACACTTATTGTTACACTCTAGAAATGTAATCTGCAAAATATTCAACATGTATACTCTTTCCGTATTCACTAATTATGCTACGTGTAATTCCATAACTCCTCTTGGAATACCATCATAATTAATGTGAAATGTTGTTTTCAACGTCCTTTTATTCAAAGTGACTTGTTGTATGAAAATTATTTTTGTTCTAGTAGAGAATCCCATGTCCTTGGATTATTTCTAATTAAACATATTAAAATATTACACAAACTTATATTCATTACCTCTATATGTTCATCTGTTTGTGGATGATAGGTTGAGCTGAATTGTAAACTTGTACCTATCTTCTTCCATATTATCCTCCACAAATGTCCAACAAACTTCACATCTCTATTTGAAACTTTTCTATGTAGCCTTAAATCCCCCTCGAAAAATAAATTTGTAATGTTCGTTGTACTCACTTATTTTTGTACATGCTATGAAGTGTGCCATTTGAAAATATTACCACTACAAAAATGGAATCAAAACCTTTCATTGTTCTAGGAAACCCTAAAACAACATCCATGCTAATGTCTTCCCATGGATTCTCCGATATGGTTAATCGTCAATACAACCATGAATTTTGAATTCTCCCTTTAACCAATCGACTTACTCTACATTCTTGCACAAATTTATACATGTCTACACTCATCCTAGGTGAAATGTAATTTTTAGACAATTATGTAAGTATTTGTTATAACTAAAATGCCTTGTAAGATATCCATTATGATTTTCCATATTCAAAAATTCCATCATAGATCATTTTGGGATATTATTCCTAAAATTGGGTGTAGTATCCCTTATGGGATACCACTTAAAAATGCACCAAATATATGAAAAATTGCAGCAAAGTAAAATACTGATTTATGCAGAAAATGACCAACTAGGACAACGAATGGTATTTAATTGATATCTCACAAAATACTTGCCCAAAGTGCATGAAATTTTGTGGGAAGCTTGCAATAATAATAATAAACACTAGAACAACATTTTGGAATTTTATATTGCTGCTAGAGAATTACAGAGTGCCCTAGGCAGCTGGTAAACTTCTAAAATCCGTAAATCACCAAATACACGAGCATAAATTAAGGGTCTTTGGAAATACATTAACAGATACAAGAAATAATATTTCCACCTTCAGATTTGACAACGATCGACTGGAAAACCCCCAAATAAAGGTTGCAAGTCGCCATGCTTGGAAGAGGGTTCGAAACGATGGAGGCGCCTTCAACGAGCTGCCACGCCCTGCCCAAATGGTTGCCGTGAATTTGATCCGGAAGCCCACTGATTATCTTCCTCAAATGCCCCGAAAACCCTTAAAATCATCCTTTGAAACCTTAGGTTAGATCTCTGTCAGAACACACCCGGAAAATGGCTCCAAAATGACAGACTAGGGTAGATCTCTCACTACCGAAGAATATCCTGCTAGCTAGTAGGACGAGTCTCTCACCTCCGAAGCTAGGGTCCCCTGTGGGATTTGACTCACAAGTGTAGAAGCATAACAACAACTACACGTGAAAGAGGCTAAAATCTATATGACAAAAAGTGCCTTTCCATTCTCACCCAGTCCCTTATATACTTCTCCTTGGAAAACGATCCCCAAAACCCTAGGTGCATTTCATTATATGGAGGGGCCAATAAAATAAAGTGACTTAAGTTACTTTTCCCCTTTAAGTCACCATGGTCCAAAAGTGACCCTCAACGCAAAATTAGACTATTACAACCACGTGGCCCCCTCCCCATAGCTCCCTACGTCCACAACTCCTTGGGTCTGACCACGGCTTGGACTCGACTTGGCCCTTAGGCCTTTGGCGTAGGAAAAGGGGACATTATAGTCCTCCCTTCCCGAGAAATGCTTGACCCCAAGCATTATCCTGTCATGATGCGGTGGCTAAATACCTCGCCGTAAGTTTCTCCACCTCACCCTGCAGTCAACTGATGATTGATGTGATGCGAAGTAAGCCAAGACACCCCATGTAGTGATCATGCTCTCCATGTCGTGTAGAGAACGATGTTGCTCCTATAGTAGTATGATGCCCACACCGACTCTCCCCTGGTACCCACAATGAAATTGCCAATCTATCCAATCCCTGCCAATGCAAGGCTATCATCATGTGATCACCCACTGCCTCTCCAATTGACTCCTGGGTATGAAAGTTCACTCTGGATCCCGTAGAATCCCCTGAATCCACCTGTGAAACAACCTGTATATGCACAAATGGTGCTAACTCTCCCACATGACTTGCACTCATGTGAGAGCAAGGCTCATCATAATGTATCTCAATGTGTCCCATGGAGGAAAAGTCCCAAGACTCCAGTAGATAGTCAACTAGAAATATCAACTCCACATAGTCCACCTCCTGCGCTGAATGTGAACCTACTGAATAACCATGAGTCAATTTTGTCTCTCCACTGACTAACACGTGGGTGAAGTGCTCACCGGGCATATAAGTAGTAAAATACATAGGAGTGTTACCCAATGTCGATTCAAAAAATGATGAACCCGTAGGCTTTGACTTGTCACCGTGACATACCATATATGCCTATATAAAGTTGGGGATATCCTCCCTCAACCTGTGCCATATGAACCTCTCTGACATGAACCTATAGGTCTCATCACAACTCAAATGGCCAGTCACGGAAGGAAAATGCACATGTCACAATATCTCCACCATCAACCATGAATCTGACACAAGGCTCAATCTTCCCTGATAGAAGATCATCTCATCCTCCAATCTGTAGTTGTCATCCAGAATCTCACAAGTGTGTTGGTTCTTGGAGTACTCAACAAGAAAATGAGGTCTCCAGTCAACCAAAACTTCAGATAACCAACATAATGATAAGCTTGGATGATCTGAACCTGTAATCCCAATCTCAGTAATAGTCTCATGTGCAACATTGTTGGCCACACCCACATCCATCATACTCCACATCGATCCACAATAATAAAACTCCTCACCATGCCGGATCGTCCTCTCCATCCCCTCAGCTGTAACCACCCTTGGTGCTCTAAGAGAGTGAAGCCATTGCACTCACAACGCTATGTTGGTCACTCCCATACCAACAATGTGGTAATCATTGGTGATTGTATAGTTATCCATCGTGATGCTCACTTGGGGAACCTGTTATGTGCACCTCCAAGACTCTCCATTGGCTACAACTGCTGAGGCCCTCAAAATCCTTTTCTCGTAATCCCCGCCTCTCAAACAATGAGGCATCGATACAGTTATGGGTTGCCCCACTATCAATGAGTACACCAACTCGCTGACCCTGCATAACTCCTCTAATCCTAAATGCCTTGTACATTAGAGTACTAGACAATGTGGCTATAATTTCCTGAGGAAAAGCCTCCTCCTCCTATCCCGCATCAACACTATCCAACGCAACCCCATCTCCATCATCCATCTCGCGAGTCTCTAACTCCTCACCTCTGTCACCCTTGCTCTCCTCGAAGACTTCAATGAATTTGTCCTTCCCTCTACCTCTGCAATCATGTCCTGGAATCCAAGGTGTGTGGTAATCGAAACATATTTTATTTCACCTCAACTCATCTCTGTGTTCTCAGGAAATGATTGGCTTTTTAACCTCCTCTTGCCTCGATGGAGGCTCCCTCGCCGGCATTCGTCTAATCCAGATGGAGGTTCCCTTTGCTGAATGCGATGTGGAGCCCTCGGCTTTGGAGTGGATAACTCCAAGTCCCAAGCTTTCCTAATAGCCCTCGTAAAAAAAGAAGGTTCAAATGCCTTCTAAAATCCAAGTAAAGCATCATCAAACCTGTTATGAACAACGAAATTAACCTCATCACTTTGTGACATCAGTCGGTACCATGATTGGTAATCTCACGAAAAAATCTGCGATGTATCGATCCGGGGACCTGGTTTGTCTCAAATGATTCCACTCCCTAAAATACATGTCAGGGTCCCTCCTATCAAATCTACTCACTAGCCTCTACGCGAACTCTGCATGAGTCGTAATGTGTATGTGTCCCTGTGTAATCAGCCCATGATGCCACCAATCATGAGCGTCTCCCTCAAGATGCGAGCTTGCAAACTTAATTGCATCTTCCTCGTGCATAGGATTTGAGTCGGAGTATGTCTTTGACTTTTGGACCCAAGACGGTGCAGTACACTTCTTAGAACTCGTCGAAGTGTGGAATGGAGATCTGTCCCAATCTCCTCTATAACTCTAGTACTGTTTCTGCTGATCTCTCTTGGGTCTACTGCCAACCTTCATTTTGTAATATTCCTGGAATGGCATGTTGTTACGAAGGCCTTCACTCGAGGTCTGGTACCTCTCCCAACAAGACTCCTCATCCAACATATCTATGGTGCCTGGTTAACTTCTAGATCCTTCAAGAAAAATGGTTCGTGAAGCCCCAAAGGCCTGGCAGAAGAATGGGGAGGCCGCTGCCCGAATGTCCACTCTCACCTCTTTGCCCCTGTTGTCCCATATTGCTATTTTCTCCTCTCTCTCATTATGATCAAGTGCTTATACACACCCAACAGCCGAAGATGATTAAAAAATATTCTCCTACCCCTTTTTGCAATCAGAAAACCAATGCTAGTACCTTGAGAGGTACTCTCCCTTCTTGCACCAGAGTCTCCAATGAAGAAATCATGCTTTCCAACACTTGTAATCCCAAAAGACACATTTGAATTCCTTCTTTGGCTTATGAAATCAGTCACAAAGTTTTCAACATCAGAATTGATAGTTTTGGATAACTGCCACATATTACCAGGATCCCATAGCTTATAATGCCCCTGAGCCCTTGTATCTGTTAAGTGAGCTAAAACTTGCCACCATATATCATCCACCAGATGCTCATATACACATAGTTGGAGCAATGGTCCAACAAACTCCATGATGAAGACTTCGTCATCTACCATACCATGCATCTCATGATGGAAGTAAATTGGAATAGGTGACAATAAATAAGACACATTAGTGTGCTCTTCATACCCTTCAAGGCCATCAATGTCCTCCGTGTGTTCAAGATAGACATATGTTGAGCTGCCCCCAACATTGTTGCTTGAGTACTGTTGAAAGTATCTAAAAGCTGATCAACAGTTGTTGGTTTGGAAATTACAGTAGGCTGCAATTTTACACAAGTTTCCATGTGAGGCTCCTCCTCATGTGCCAACTGCTTCATAGAGTCTTCTTTCGTGGGTGTAGACTTCCTTGCATCACTTGCCCTCATTGTTTCCTTAAACTCTTGTATGTGTTGTCTTGCTTGAGTCGCTATCAACCTAGCAGCTCTAGCTCTGCTATTCCCTTCCTCACACTTTTTAAGAGTTTCCATTACATCCTCTTTGCTTGCACAAACAAGTTTCTTCCCCTGAGTTTGGAATAATTTCTCTAACAAGCAAAGTTTCACTAATGCAATTATTTTTCTCAATGGAAATCATACCCTTTTGTCTAGAATATTCTTCTACAAATGAGTTCTTTTGTACTTCAGGTACCGACATATGATGACCTCATTTGGGCTTGCTACCAATCTTCATCATGTAATAATCTGGAAATGGCATATTATCTCTGAAACCCCTACTCAAATATTGGTACTTCCTCCAACAAGAATCCTCATCAATCACCTCTATTGGCTGCCCTTTATCACTGTTCTCACCATGTTCCTTATTGTCCCTAGATCTGCTTTGATTCAAATTCTGAGTGAGTTGACTCAAATAAAGGTTAGTGGCTTCTGTTGTTTCACCATGTTGGTGAACATTTCCTTCATACAACCCCCTTTGAGATCTTTCCAAACTACCATATTTAACCCACACAGGCTGGAGGAACAACAACTCTGATACCACTGTAATATCCCTTATGGGATACCACTTAAAAATGCACCAAATATATGAAAAATTGCAGCAAAGTAAAATACTGATTTTTACTGAAAATGACCAGCTAGGACAACGAATGGTATTTAATTGATATCTCACAAAATACTTGCCCAAAGTGCATGAAATTTTGTGGGAAGCTTGCAATAATAATAATAAACACTAGAACAACATTTTTGGAATTTTATATTGCTGCTAGAGAATTACAGAGTGCCCTGGGCGGCTGGTAAACTTCTAAAATCCGTAAATCACCAAATACACGAGCATAAATTAAGGGTCTTTGGAAATACATTAACTGATACAAGAAATAATATTTCCACCTTCAGATCTGACAACTAGCCGATTGGAAAACCCCCAAATAAAGGCTGCAAGTTGCCACGCTTGGAAGAGGGGTCGGAAAATGATGGAGGTGCCTTTAATGAGCTGCCATGCCCTGCCCAAATGGTTCTTTGTGAATTTGATCCAGAAGCCCACTGATTATCTTCCTCAAATGCCCCGAAAACCCTCAAAATCCGTCCTCTGAAACCTTAGATAAGATCTCTGTAACATAGCCCAGAAAATGGCTCCAAAATGACAGACTAGGGTAGATCTCTCACTACCGAAGAATGCCCTACTAGCTAGGGACGGGTCTCTCACCACCGAAGCTAGGGTCCCTGTGGGATTTGACTCCACAAGCTGTAGAAGTGCAACAACAACAACTGCACGTGAAAGAGGCTAAAATGTATATGACAAAAAGTGCCTTTCCATTCTCACCCAGTCCTTATATACTTCTCCTTGCCAAACAAACCCCAATAACCCTAGACATATTTCATTCTATGGAGGGGCCAATAAAATAAAGTGACTTAAGTTACTTTTCCCCTTTAAGTCGCCATGGTCCAAAAGTGACCCTCAACACAAAATTAGACTATTACAACCACGTGGCCCCCTCTCCATAGCTCCCTACATCCACAACTCCTTGGGTCTGACCACGACTTGGACTCGACCTCGGCCCTTAGGCCTTTGGTGTGCAGAAAAAGGGGACATTACATGGGTTAGCTCATTGAGTGAAAATGGAGTTTAGAGCCACGTCACCTTTTCTCATGTTGTGGGGAAGTTGGAAAGGAAATACAAAAGGTTCTTGGAATGCTTGGTCCCCGATGCATGCCCGAATCGTTGAGGAACACTACGGAGCATACAACGAAAGGGATTCTAGTGCACTTATGGAGAAAATATGTAAACATAGTTTCTAAAAGTGCACTTGGAACATTTATATAAGTTTATTTACACAGTGAAAAAGGAACAAAGCGTGTAAAAGGAGAAAAAACATGGTTAAACGCCTTTGGCTAAGTACCATTTTTGACAATGGTTGAAAAAGGAACCCATATTTGACCCATATTTATGGCAAACATGTTAACAAAACAACAAAAATGACATCATCATAATTTTTGTTCAACAAAACAACTTTATTACATTTAATGTATTTAATTTGAAAATAAATGCTCAAACACTATCACCCAGGAGAGCACGTAAAAGATAATTAATCATTATTAAAATGTTGCAGATGTATACCATCTCACATATGCAACAATTATGAGTATAGTAAAAATATGTCCCAAGTATAATTCATTCAAATCAAATACAACTAAAATCATTGTTGAAAAATAATTACACGAGTTAAAGTACATCGGTATATAAAAACTATAAGTACAACCAAGGAAATAAGATTGCCTCATAACTCAATCATATAAAATATCATAAAACCAAATATCCATATACATGCCTCTTAAGTGCGGTTGTAAGGAGGAGAACATCATCATTGGAGTGATTTACCTCCAACCACATATCTTGAAGGATACCTCTTCACCTCCCTAACCGAGAAGTGGCCCCGTCATTCAAAGGAAGAAAATAAAGACATTCATCTATAAATGAAGAATAGTAAAAGGAGAACCATGTGTACATATCTACCCACATCCATATGAAATCCAATCACAATATTGTAGTACCCAATACTATCTAACAATTTTCGATTATATATAGAGCAAGGGGTAAGTGAACAAACAATGTATACAATAATTACATTACTTTGGCCAAAGTTTTTAAGATTAATTATGAGCTACCATCTTATGGTTTGCAATAACTCATAAGAATTATCTTCCGTCACATATACAACTATCTCATACATGAATTCATAACACCGGATAATAATGAACCGAGGCGAGAAGGAGAATTTATGAAAGGAAGAGTTCCTTTCACAAAGTATACCTCATATCCAAGGTCATCAAAACAATCACAAGGTAAAATGAGGTCCAACATAAACCCTGAAGGAGATTTTTGTGAAAGGTGAAGTTCATTTCACGAAGTCTACCTCACATCCCAAGTCATAAAAATAACAATAAGGTAAAATTCAGTCCAACATAAACCCATATTCCATCAAAATAAAATTTAATTCTTACTTAAGAAATTTTCAACATGATTATGACTATGTCATTCTATATTTCCATGTATGAATAATGACAGTCCCAAATTTTAATCATATCCCTATAATTTTCATCATGTACTCCAAGATCTACGATGCCAAGTTTATATTATATTTATTCCTGGAATATATAAGCTTACAATCTTGTATTCTTTCCAATCAAAATGAAGCAATTGTGAGCCATCATGTTTTCAAAACTAGATAAGGTTATAAATCAAGCCTTACACAAGGTCTTTAGTATAAATGCCATTGTGAGTGTATAAACACTTGTGTATTTGTCAAATATAGCACAGATGCTTATAAGTTCATAATGACATAAAAATCAAAACTCGATTAATAAATTAGAAGTGATACTTGAGAAGATGCAAGTAAACAAAACAAGGATTAATCATTATAATTCCTTACATGGCGAGAATGATTAATACATTATTCTTTGAAATTATCTAAATATATTTACAAGGTTTTCGCATGATGAAGACATTTAATAGTCTATTTTTAGAATGGAAATGATATTCATAATAGTTATAATTATCATCCAATAATTTAAAGTTTAATATATATGAAAATTGAACAAATTTGTGCACAATAGGTTGTTATTAGTGAAACTTGAAATGAGTTAAACAAATTTTAAACATGGTTCAAACCCTTAATGGACTAAAATATTTATTTAATACAATTCCTATTCATTCCCATAGAAATTAATATACACAACTCATGTGCGCAGACAAAGTATGACTCTAAGGAGAAGGCGCACAGAAGATTCACGTGCGGTAACAAGGCAAATTTGAAGGCACGAAAGGATAGGGAAGGAAGTGCGCATGAAAGACATATTGAATCGGGACTTAGCCATTTTCATGGTTACGGGCTATTTTTGGAGATAACGTACGGAGCACACAACGAGATGGAGACTTGCGCGACACACAAATGCTATTTTGGGAAGATCATCTACTAAAGTGCCATGCATGAGTTCAAATTAATAATAGAATTACTACTGCCAATTAATTGTAAGAGATCTATTATTAGCACACTTGCATGTGTGCATGTTATTGTAAAGGCGCATGACTATTTTCAGCATGTGACCTATTTTTGTAAGTGCGTAAGTGGTGAAGGGAAAGTCCCCACCCTTATAAATATGTAGTAATCTGTGTAGATTAAGAGAGTGTGCTATGTATGAGCTATTGTGGAGTTATTATGCCGAGATCTGAGGCACGCATAAACTTATGATACTACTTATTGTAAGAAGCTTATGTGTTTATAGTGTTTTAATATAATGGAGTGTGTTGGGTGAATAATGGTGTTAAACATGACTGAACTAGTTCTTACATGGTTGACTTCATTATATCTATCACTTAATCCATTATTCTTGTAGATCTAGATCCGGTGATTCTCGGAAATATTACTCATCCAAACTAGCATAAAACATCTTATATTCATCGCACAAATTTTAGTTTAGTTGTTTCTCTCTCCTGTCCAAAATCAAATGGAAGGGTCGAGATATGAGATCCGGTCTTGGACGACATGCACGGTCTTGCCCCTTCACAATGACTAACTCTTCTTTCAATGCTAACTCATTCTTTGGGTCTTTTCACCTTCTCGGGATCGGCCCTATACTAATATCTTGCCTACGAAAACTTTATAAACAAGTCATCATCACATTATAACTCACATGACATTCTTACAAGATCATACCGCAAACATCATTCCAAAAGCTCTCAAAGGGTTCCTAAATCTTCTCAAATCAATTGCACATCATCTAGGGTAGTCTCTACTACAAGTTCTGAAGCACTCAACCAGGTCAAAGAATCTAGCTTCATCCATCTACACACATGCAAAGATCATCTATGTCCTAAGAAAGAGAAAATTCACTCCAAGCCTCACACAAGTGTTTCAATCAACACAAAGGTTAGGTCACATGGTTGAGTCATACCACATCTCACTACTATCTATTGCGTTGGGTACATTCTATACTATGAAGTTAGTTTCTTATCTTTGTGTCAAGAGACATAAGGAAACCCTATGGGATTGGTTACCTTTACACACTGCATAAGCTGTAGGAGAATTACATGAGAGATGATTCCGCATCAAGGATATGTAGTGCAACATTGGGATTCATTCAGAACTGGGAATCTAACGACCTAGGCACATGTTTTTATCCTTTGGTTTTCTAATGCTTTGTTCAATGATTATGCGGGTTGCTTAGGGTTTATACTTTGTTCGCAGGTCATCATAGGTCATCCTAAGGTTGTGCAAAGAAGAGCGGTACATAGTGAGCATCATTTCCAAGAAAGAGAAACACCCATAATGTTTTAGAGTCCAATTGTCCCGGTCTGAAATTGTATGGTCTATGTCATGGACTATACAATTCTTGCATATGTCATACAGCTTCTTCCCTACACCATACATATCAATACGGTAATGCACGGTCCTGCGCTTACATTTTCTTGACTTCATAATATTTTGTGCAAAATCTAGAGCTCCATACTTCCTTGTTCCACTACCCTACATAACCAAATCTGCCATAAAATTCTTCCCTACGCCGTACATATCATGTACGGTCCTGCGCCTACATTTTCTTCAGCTTCATAATCTTTTGTGCAAAATCTAGAGCTCCATACTTCCTTGTTCCACTACCCTACATAACCAAATCATTCCATAATCATCTTTAACAGATTAATTCTCTCTCTCATCTTGTGTTTTGAATCTGGTTTCTTATCATTTATCAATCATTTACTTCGTTTCAATATGGAATGCATTATTTTGGTCATGTATACTTGATGTTGGAATTTAATTAGATCATAATAGTCTACCTATTGTTAATCCTTATACCCTTCTTATTTGTTACACATCTATAACACCTCATAGAAACTAATTATGGGTAAAGAATTACTAACTCCTATATATACCCTATTATGTTATGTTCGCCACCTAAGCCGACCTACTAGACATATTAAATAATAAATAAATGAGATATGACATTATAAGATATTACGTTAGCAACAAGTCAACCATACATAACATGATATATGGCTGGATCAAGGGCATAGCAAAATCGGTGCTTCATGGCCGCATTTATTGTTGGATGGTGTTCTTTCAAGAATTCTAGTTGAAGGTAGTAGTGAATCCAATGAGACTACATGCAAGACCAAACCACTTATCCCACATAAATACGGGGAGAAGTTATACGTTTCATAGAGGAAAGGTTGCCTTATATGCTCAATTGTTTCTAGTTATGCGGGTGTTGAAATAGATCGCAAAAATTGTGGCATTTCTTACGTCGGGGATTGTTGGAATTTAATATTTATTTGGGTATATAAAATATTTCAATATTGTGCATTAATATTATCATGTGAATTATTAATTCACATAATCGAATAATGTGAGGTGACATACAACCTTCACCTCTTTTGCCTTACTAGAGAGATTCCTCATTATAAGGAATATTGGAGTTATATTTCAAATGCAACCCCTTTGCCACTTTGCACCCACTTCATTTCATGGGAAATAGTGACACTAGGCACACACTTGAAAGGTTAGGAGTTACTTTGTAACTCCTTATTCTCTCCTCACTTTATTTCAATAGTGTTTTGGTCTCTTCCTTAATAGTTTTTCACTTGTTCAATATCTTTTTTAGAGTTTTTCTTAAGGCTTCTTTTAGTCTTTCTCTAGATTTTATTCTCTCAATTTGATTCTTTCTTGAGAGAACTTCTATGCACATTGTGCTATCTTGTAAATGCTTTGAGCCATATTTCAATAACACATGGGGTTTTCTTCGATGTACCGGTTTCCTCACTTGAAAATTCTTGTCTCAACTCTTTTATGCTTCCATTTATGATTCAATATTTTAGTAGTTGATCTTGGAATTATTTCTTACAAGGATGGCACTTGAAAGATGGTTAGTTGCATAGAAAAAATAGTTGGGATTTGTACAAGATGGGTAGAGATGAGGTTTTATGTGTTGTGTATTATATCACTAGTGTAAAGTTGTCCTACGAAAGTGTCACGAAGGGGTGGCGGGGAGGACATTATGTGTGGGGATGCCATGGCCCGCAAAATCTTATTGTTATGGTTACGGCGGTTGACATTGTTCAAAGATGCATAAGAATTCATGTAGAGTTACGATCTATGTCGAGAATGGGAAAACTAAATCATAGAGATGAGATGGGTTTGGTGTCGATGATTGTGCGGGAACCATTTGACAAGTGGTTGGCTAATTTTGTGGGGCCTATTCGGATGACTCATCAGTGGTGCAATATATCATCGGTGCATGCAGACTATCTAACCCAATGTGCAAAAGTTGCACTAATGAGGGATCGCATAGTAGTGTGATTTCATCATTACCAAGTTTGGATGTGCCTTATGCTTCAAGTGATCGCATAACTCATTTTCTTGTAGAGATAGTAAGGATTCTACTATAGGATTTTATAATTGCACACCAAAAGACAACTATGTACTATCCACAAGTGAATGGAATAGTAAAAGCCTTCAACAAGATTTTAAGGACAACTTTAACAAAGATTTGTGACATGGGTCATGCAGATTGGGATGGCCATGTTTTTGTGGTTTTATAGGCCTTTGGAACTATGTATAAGTGGTTAAACAAGTACATGTTGTTCCACCTAGTGTATAGTAAAGAGGTAATTTTGTTGAAAATTTTGGATCCCACTTTGTGAATCGCCCTTGCAAGTAATCTCAAGTAAATGCAATCGGTGCCACGAGAGGTTGCTAAAAATTTTTACGGCTAGCCAAACCGAGGTTATTAGCTCGGTGAAGTTAGGAGTTCGAAAAGGTAGACAAAAAACCTTGCACGATAAGCACATCAAGACAAAACTCTTGCGTTAAGGGGACAAGGTGCTTTTATTTGATTCGAGATACACACAATGCCCAAGAAGGTTGCATATATATTGAATGGGCATGTTTATTATCCATTGCATTTTGGGATTGGGAGCTTACAATCGGATAGACAAATGTTTGTTTGGGCATTTCAACAGTGTAAGCTTAAACCCTAGCACGATTAGGCACATAAACCTAGATCCAAAATAAGGCTAGCAACCAATAAATGCTTTTGTTTTATACTTTTGAGGAAATTAGTGAGCTTTTGTTTTTCACTTTTGAGGAAATAAGTGAGATAGTACTCCATGTATGTAATATTTTACACGTTAGCACCTATGGTTTTTTAAGAATACAAGCATAGTGATGCTTTTGCACACGAGGACATGATGCTTTTTTGCGAGGAAGAAGTAAGGAAAGATAAAGTAGGTAGGAGGAGAAATAAGTTATAAAAGGAACGAGATACTCACGAAGTGACAAAGGCCGCATTTAAATGGTTAACGGACAAGGTAGAGGAATGTTGCACTAAGATCGTGGCTAAGAAACCATGTCGAGTATTTTTACAGTTACCATTGATCCGGCGGAACAATTGTCCTTTTCCCTCAACAAAATTTTGGAGGAAGTTAGTGATGAGTCTAGAACTGCGGATAACGAGCCGCTAAACTATGAACCAAATTACAAAAGGCCTTGGATAATGTCTCGAGCATCGAATTTTGCGTAAAACAATCAAATATTAAGATGCTTTGATTCTCCTTTCAAGAGGGTATGTCAAGAGGGGTATGTGGAGAGATTATTTGCGGAAGAGAAGTTGGAGTTGCAACAACTTCAGAGCAATCGATTGGGAAAGAAGATGTGGAGCAGCGCAGAATAGACCCTTACCATGGTCACGAGCCTACAGATATGGTTCCCCATATTGGGAGGCACTCAACCCCGAAAATTCTCCTTGTTCTATTAACAGCAGGCACACAACCTACCAAGTTGTTTTGTTATACCACGCCCCCTCCCTGGGACTCTTCCCTGTTAGGGGGGGAGGTTCTCATTAGACTTGTCTTGTCTTACAGGATGAAGTGCATAGAAAAGGTGCGGAGCTAAACTACCAGATCGGGGAATGTGAGACCATCCTTGATGAATTTGCAGAACATGGGCATGAAGGGTATGAAGCCACTAAGAAATTCTCCAAGTGGGACTGCAAAGAGTGGGGCAACGCAAAGAAAAGGTTGGACCAGGAGGCAGATCCTGTGAAGATAGCCCAGTGGACTACATTTTTGCAACAGTTGTGGGAGGATATACAAGAAGCTTTGGCATTGTAAAATGGATATGTTACAAACATACAAGTAGCGCACCAGAGTTGTCAGAGCCAAGGGTTGGAGAGCTACTAGTAGTGGGAACACTAGAATTCGAATGTTAGGCGTATAGAAGATAGTCGAAAACCAACACTTTATTTTTTTTTTTTAAGGTACCAAACATTCTTCATTCATTTGCAAAGAGGGAGCATAAAACCTTGTTTGAGGATGAGCAAGTATTTTAGTATGAAGAGATGTTAACCTGGGAATTTGTGGAATCGCCTTCAATACTACCGCATGAGTGAGACATGATAAAGCACATTCACTCTGTGAGAGCAATAAGGACAAGTCTATGGATGTGTGGTAGCACAAGAATGAAGGATTGGAGGATGGTCAAACATTTCAAGAGGCCAATGGTGCGTGACCACCAAGATCCAGCCAACCAAGGTAATGTGTGTCAGCTAAGTGTCAGCAAAGTAGGAAAATATCAAGGATCTAAAAGCATTTGTGTGATATTCGAGTTCTTGAGAAACCTATAAAAAGGGGACCCAAATTTTGAGACATAGATTGACACCATATCAGAGACTAGATCACAACACATAGACAAGTACGAAGAGATTCAAAGAGCAAGGTACAAGGAAGAGTTGGCTTCAAGATATTTCTGAACAAGGAAACAGTTTGCAAAAGATATGAAATGGGGTAAGAAACACTCCGAGAATCCCCAAAATTTTGAACAAACACTTCAATGGACCATCGGATAAGAGATAAATAAGGATTTGTTACTTTTGCATACATTAAGCTTGAAGAAAACAAGTAAATCTAACATGTCTACTTATCATCTACTCTTGAAAACTTTACAAATGAACCTAAATAAATTCTAAACAATCGGTTTGTGATTGTGAGAATGAAAGCTCTCCATTAATGGCTAAAGAGCCACATAGTTTCTTCCATTTACTCAAACTTGAATGGAAATAACAAAGCAAAAGCAATATTAGCTCAATATAAAAAATAAAGAAAAGCTCTAATCCTAGCAATAATACTATAGTTTAGCCTAGAGAGGGGAAGTGTTCTTAGAAAATGACTTGGGGTAGTGGGGTATTTATAGGTTTTGATTTCCAAGAATGGAAAGGTTTGGGTGAATGTGGGACAAAAGGATAGTCCAAAAGTCACTTTTTAGCTTTAGAAAAGGTCAAAACATGATTAGGACTAGTTAAACTAGGTTAGGCTAGTTAATCCTGTTTAGAGAGGAATTAGGGGTTTAAGAGGGTTTTGAGAGGTCTAATCAATCCAATGAAATGGATTGATAGTCTAGGAAGTTAGTAGAAATAGTCTAGAATGGTATAAGAAAAGGGTTTAGTCAATAGGAGGCTATAATAGCCTATTTAATTGATTATAAGAGGAATACGACCAAAATAATGTCGTAAGAGGGGAGTTAGATAGGTCTAATTGACGGTGTATCGTCAATTTACGAGGAGTGAGATAGTTAGTGCAATATTAGGAATAATAGTGTTTTGATCAAATTATAGGTGTCTACATTTGCCCCTCTTTGGGGTGGTGTAAGCAAAGAAAGTAGACAAACACAAACGACTATAATTTTTTTTGAAGGAGTGGAAGAAAAATTAGTAGGGTGAAGGATGCCCCCTCGAGTGTTGATAGGGCGATGAAAGAGGTCGATCGACGATCGAAAAAGATGATAGAAAGATAACGAGAAGAAAGAATAGTGTGAAGAAGAAGAAAGAGGAGAAAGGAGAAAAATAACAAGGGGGAGATATTGAGCTATCTGTGATGGTGCTTTGCATAAGACAATGTTTGTTACATCATATTGCTAAGAATCTTCATCATCGGTCCTTATTAAAATATAAGCATACGATAAAAGTGTAGAATGACATGAAAAACCATAATACAAACAATTATCCATTGTTGTGAATTGTCAAATTCATGCAGCATACAAAATGCAATGCAATATGAGAAGTAAACAAGCTAATCTAACAAGGAAATAAGTACAAACACACACACTCAAACCAAGAACGTTTAAGATAGTTGTAAATTTTTTTATCGAGCTTTAGACCCAAATGTTTGTGATAAATGACAAGGGTTGAAAATGATGCCCCAAGAAAATTGTACATGCAAGGAGAAGAATGGAGGACACTTGGGTCCTATGAAAAAGTGGTGTGCATGACGAAAATAGTACTGTGCAACTCGTTGTACCCCAGTACATACGAAGTAAGCAACGTAGCTTTTGTGGATGATTTGTAGATCGAGATGGTCCACAAGTCGCCGTTTCAAAACACGTGAAAATGCTAGCGAGAATGAGGGGTGCCATGTGAAAGACACATATTTCAAGCTGCAAAATGAGCTTGTTATCAATTTTTATATTTTTTTGGATTTTTGGATGATTTTGTATTTTTAAATTTTTGATCGGTTAGAAGAATTTAAGAAATGGAAGAGTATCTAAAAGCATCGAAAACTCCCTAGGCAAAGAAATGGGTGTCGGGTAACAATAAAATGCCCTGGCGAGAAGAAGAATGAGCCAAAAAAATATTATCTAATAAAAATAACCATCACAACAGGTCAAATAGAAGAAAAATAGGATGAAAATAGTGCCCTGGAATATTTAAATAAAACATAGTGCTCCAACGTAGTGAAAAATTAATAAAAATAATTATTTAAATAAAACAATTATTTTGGTGAGAAGAAGAAGTGTTAGAATGATCACAACAGCCAAAACATGCCCGAGGTGCATCACGAAAAGTAAAAAGAGCTAGGTATATCCCACCCGGGGAGGGTAAACCATCGTGACCAATTCATTTGTTTACTGAGTGCTACTAAATTCTTACATGCGAGTGATTTGTGAGCCGAGAGAGAGAGATGTCAAGACTTTAGAGGAGGAGGAGACGAGAAAACCGCATCCGAGAGTACCTTTGGGATGATGCGGATGGACCCTACGTGAGTGCCCTATCCTTTCTCGTTAATTTCATCATTTATTGCTCATTTTTAACGCATTTTAGGTTATTTTAGGGGTAAAATAACGCGTACGCGCATGAGTATGCGTTGAAATGTGGGTATGCGCACACATATCCATCGAAGAGGATGCGTATGCGTCGAGTGGGTAAATCACATGTGCGCACACGTGCACGTTGAAAGGCATGCGTATGTGCCAATCTGGGCGTATATGCGTTGCGGGTTAGAATTTTTGGGGAAATGCTTGGCGTATGCGTTGATATGTGCACGTATGCACGTTAGGTGTTGGTAGGGGCACGTATGCGTCGGGACATGCATATATTCATCGAAAGAAACATTTAAATAATATTTTGAGAAAAATATGTTAAGCCTAGAAGAATGTAGGCTAGAAATTTCTAGAAGATAGTAGAAATGAGTATGTTTACAAGAATAATAGAAGAATATAGAAAATAGCCATAACAAATGTGTATTTTTTTTGTGCAGAGAGACAATTACCCGCACTCTAAACCAGAGAGAGGTATGGTCGTTTAGCGGCTATTGAGGAGGACTTTGATGAGCAGGATAGGAAGATACTAGATATCCTCCTATATGTCACTAGATTAGCATACGTGGCTGATATGCCACACGGATAACACTCGACCATGGCCTCTGACGGCCTTAGGCGAGAGGTGGCATAGTGAGAGGTAGTGTTTGAGGCTCTCGATAGGCGTGATTACCGTTACCTTAGAGGACATATGGTGGATATACCAGGTCCCTATCCAGGGTGAGTTGATTCAGTACACGAGCCATTAGCCGGATATTGATCATTGTATTCTAGAGTTGTTTGAAGCTCTGGACATACCTCGCCGAGGTATGACAGTTAGATTATCTCGGTGTATAGCAGATCCTGAGTTGGATCGAGTTGTAGTATATTTGATGGCCTTTTTAGTGGCGTTTTACTCCCTGACAAGACCGGAGCCTCATTTCCACTTGGTCTTATCGGAGTGATACATGGATTGATTGATGGTGAGCGATATTGTTAGGGCCAGTGCATACTGGCACATTTATATTGGGACCTTCACTTGATTACATACTACCATCAGAAGACGGTAGGTCCATTTTGTTTGTTATAGATTTGGGCGTGGGACCATATTGCCATTGGTCGCCCTACAGGTGTTTTGAGAGTTTGTTCTCCACATGAGCCTTATATTATGGGTTGGGTTCTAGCCAGCGATGATGTGCAGCTGAACATGGGATATACATACCACTATCACTGAGATTTTGATGAGCTACAACAAGCTGCGATAGTATGGAGGTTATATAGACACTTCCAGTGGCCGGAGGATGGTTTAGAGCTCAAGTATACAAATGCAGTTCAACACTTCATTTTGGGCATCGCAACTATATTCGAGAGTTTTACAGAGTTGACCAGTGCCAGAGACAACTTGACACTACACATGATGTGCTAGGGCCAGATATGTGGTATGCTCACAAGGCCCGAGAGTATGTTGATATGGGACCACTGATTACTATGGATAGAGCTATGGCCGACTATTTGCAAGTGGTGCCAATTCAATGGGTACCTTTGAGGTAGGTCGGGGATCCAGGTGCATGGTGAGAGTATGGGTTGTGGTATCACACAGTATTACCTCATCGATTGACGATTCCGAGAGCAGCCTATGATGCAGGAGTGAGAGCACCTCCAGTGGGACCTCTTAGGAGTGGTGATGAGGGTGGTGGGGATGATGAGAGATGATGATGATGATCCATTTGATGGTCAGTCATCATGATGGGGAGTGGGGACATGGTCCTCCACCACAACATCCACATGGATAAGGGCCTAATCCTAGAAAGAGATAGGTTCCCTAGGCTCCGTATATGTAGTTGCCTCCCGGTTGGGATTCCACTGTAATTCAAATTCCATTATAGCAGGTGCATCCGCAGCAGGGTCCTCCACCTCGTGCTCCAGGTGGTGGTGGAGATGATGGACAGTTAATCACACTTCAGAAACAGTTATATGTGGTGATAGCCATTCAGCTACAGGTGCCGGCCGAGAGGATCAGTCTAGGCACAACTCTATATTGTTACAACGGAGAGAGAACAGGGAGAACTCGGTTGCGAGGTCATCACATAGAGAGGGACCAAGGCGAGAGCTCGGGTTGGTCGGGGGTGGAGATGGGGATGCATGGTTGCAGAAGATACAACAACTAGCAGCGTAGGGTGCTTAGATATTGAGCCTATTACATCGGCACAAACACATACTCGAGCCACTATTACACACGGGGTGGACCAGGCCGGAGCCAGTGGGGTATCACTATTTAGAGAGATCAGGCACATACCCAAGTCTAGACTATTACAACAAACAAAGATCGGCAGGGTTGCCTTTGAGACAAGCTCATGGTCATATTAGTAGACTTACGGGAGAGCGGGATTATGCTATATAGAAGCAACGACACTCTTTGGTGAAACCGAGACGATACATATAGACATTATGAGAGCTAGTGATGAGGCCTCGTATTACAAGGCTGCCTATTATCGAGCAGTGCCAGAGGAACAAAGAGTGACTCCTTTTGATCAGCTTGGTGTGAGCGGGATAAGATCTAGGTCAAGGAGGAGGTCGGGCGGTTAGTACAACAATGCCCACCGTTCAGCCAAGGTGGTGCACCGTGAGCAAGATCATCCCACCATCGGCAGCAATAGCCTCTCATCCAAAGCACCCAAGACTTGGAAGTCTACGAGAGAGGGGAGAGCCGTGGATGATATATTTTTCATATTATCTACTTTCATATATGTACGCATGCCTCTTATGAAACTGATTTTGAGTGATGTATTGTACTTGGTGTACCATTTTTGTTGTATGCCTCTTATGAAGGTTGTATTATGATCCATGCCTTGTGATGGCAGATTTTTATATCGATGATGTATATCCATTTTGAGACAGATATGTATACATGTATATGGACATTCGATTTGATATTTTGTCATGTTTTGATATGTCTTATGATGATGACTCATGTTTATGGATGTATATCATGATGTTGTATGATTTTATTTTATATGTATGTATCATGATGGATGTTTGATGATGTACCACATGTTTTAGATTTGATGATATATCCTTAGATGATATCATATGTTTTGTACATGAGATACTTGGTAGATTAGTATACGGGATGATATGATGATATTGGTGCGGGGGATAGATTTGTGATCATGCGCAATCCCTCTTGCCCCCATTGATGATACGATATGTGATGATTAGCTTATCTTACATGCTTGATGTAAAACTTAACATTTTATTGATATATATATATATATATATATATATATATATATATATATATATATATGATGTATAGATGATGTTAGATGTGATGAGATGATAGATGATAGATGTGATAACAAACAAATGTGCATGAAACGAACAAACACACAAGCAAAAGTTAACAAAACCAAACAAATATACATAGACAAGAAAACACCACTACATGCAAATAAGAATGAATCCAAACATGCTTAATAACATATTAAATCAATACTCAATCTAAGCAAGTAAATGAACTCTAATAAATGCATACAAGCAATAATGAGAATGTCAATTTGTACAAGTATGAAAGTTTTAAAATGAATTCAATGCAACATAATAGATTCAAAATGAATTTTAATCTAAGTTAAGCAAATGAATTCAATCTAAATCATACAACACGAAAGGATAAAGCAATCAAAATTTTAATATATTTTCCAATGTTTTTGGTGTTATCTCGAATGATAAATTTTCAAGGATCTTTTTCACATTGTCTTCATGGTTTCCTTAAGACAATGTTATGGATTTTCAAGTAGCTTCATCCCTAGAGGGAAGGGGACCTTCTAAATCTTTAGGTTTTTTGTGTATCATTTTCCAAATGTTTTTGTGTTTTTCCAAGGTCCTGTTTGGAAGCAATGTACAATGAAAAAGAAGTGTGGATGCCCCTGGCGTGATATGGGAATATACAAAAGGCATAGTGTCAGGCGTGTATGTTCAAGAAGGTGAAATATGAAGGTTCCACCAACATTATATGGGAACATACAAAGGTGATTCCTTCACTTATATATAAGATTAGATGAGCTAGATCATGGCTTGGCAAGATAGATTTGGTAGGGTTACTAGACCTAACAAGGGAGACTAATCCTAGATAGAAGTGAAAGTGGCCCGTCCAGATGTAAGAGTAGCTTGTGAACAATGAATCCTCCTTAAGTGTCGAAAACCAGTTTTCACCCAAGGACCTGCCCAATACACCATAATTGTGTAGTTTTCACATATGGACAACTTGTTTTCTTTTTACTATTTTCTGGATTTTTGATTTTTTTACTTGTTTTTTCTTTTTATTTTCTACTTTTTTGGTATTTTTGACATCTGCACATGCTTAAGCGTAGAACTGCTTGAGATGCATGGAATTCATGGGTTCGGAAGCTCTTCGCCATCGAGAATGTGAAAGTTTATATGCTCCTGATCCATATTTAACATCCACCACGTATGGCCCTAACGATTAGCCTCAAATTTGTCTTTCTTTTCTCTGTCATACTTGGTGTTTCACCTGGTTTTCTTTTAGAACAAGATCACCTACATCAAATTCATGATGAATGATCCATTTGTTATATCCTCTTGACACTCGGTTTTGATAAACCTTCAGGTGATTGAGCGCTCACATACGCTTCTCATCCAACAACTCTAGCTCTGTCAGTCGAGCAACTATGTAGTCTTCGTCTTTATAAAGATAGTCTCGGAGAGATATTCCCAAGGAGGGGAGCTCCACTTCCAAGGGTATGATGGCTTCAGTATAAAAAACTAGGGAATATGGGGTCACACCAGTAGGGGTGCGGATGGAGGTTCGATAGGCCCAGAGGATGGGATTTATTTGTAAGTGCCAATTGCGGCCAGTCTTACTAACCATTTTCTCCATGATTCGTACAAGAGTTTTATTGGTGGCTTCAGCTTGTCCATTACCTTGAGGGTAATAAGGGGTGGACCATTTCATTTGGATTTGGAAGCGTTGACATAATGCTTTGACTGTTTTGTTCTTGAAAGACTTACCATTATTTGTGACAATGGCGGAAGGGATGCCATAATGAAAAATGAGGTGATTCATGATGAATTTGGAAATTTGCGCACCAATTATGTAAGTGAGAGGCACAACCTCTACCCATTTAGTAAAGTACTTAGTGGTAGTGATAATGTGGGTATGGCCATCTGAAGAGGTAGGATGGAGCTTCCTATGAGTTTCAGGCCCCATCTAGAAAATGGTTAAGGAGTCAGTAATGGGATCTGATAATGTCTGATCTGGTGCATGTATCAAGTTACCATATTTTTGACAAAGTTCACACTTCTTGATGAAGTTACAACAATCTGCTTCCATGGTAGGCCAATAATAGCCTACTCTTAAGAGTTTCTTAGCTAAAACCATGCCACTAGTGTGCGCTCCACAAATGTCGCCATGCACTTCTTTAATAACGTGGACTGACTCGGTAACATCTAAACAATGTAGCATATTCCCATCATAGCCACGATGATAGAGGGTGCCTCCTAGGAGGGTGTAATGGGCTATATGGTGAGATAAGGGCTTTCTTCTCAGTATGGGTAATGTTTGGGGGAAACGTGTCATCTTGTAGGTAGTTAAATATGGTATTATACCAAGGTGATAAAGGACCAACAACTTCACATGCCAAACAAGAATCTGGCATGTCATATGTGGGCACTCGTAAATGTTGTACAAAGAACGACATTTTATTCACTGACGAGGCGAATGCGTAAGAGAGACCCAATTGTAGCCATAACATCGGCATACTGTTGTGTGATCTTGGTCATTGTTCAAAAACAATATGCACAAAATACTCCTTCAAGGTCTCGACCAATTTCTTATATGGAATGATCTTTTCATCTTTAACCTTATACTCATCATTAACTTGTTTAATGATTAGTTGGGAGTCACCAATGACTCATAGCTGTCAGATATTCCAAGTGATAGCTAACTTAAGGCTGACAATAAGCGCCTCATATTTTGTAATGTTATTAGTACATGGGAAACCCAAATGGAATGCTTACGGAATAACCTCTCCTATGGGAGTGATGAGCACCACTCCTGCTCTTGATCCATGAAAAGTGAATGATCCATCAAAGTGGACTTGCCACACGATGGAATCTTCAATATACATCATAGATGTGTCAGCGAGATCCGGACACGGTGGTTCCATTCTGGTAGGGGAGCTTCTAACAATTGATTGGCCAATACCTGTCCGTTTCAATGATTTTTGGTTAACGAAATCAATATCAAATTCACTAAGGAGAATGATCCAATTAGCCATTCGTCCTATAAGGGTGGGTTTGGATAAGAGGTACTTGAGAGGGTCAACTTTGGATATTAACTTGGTTTTATTGTTAAGGAGGTAATGGCGAAGTTTACGGAAGGTAAAGACGACTTCCAAAGGCGAGGCCTTTTCAATATGTGGATAATTCAACTCATAGGCTATCAAGGTGGGGCTGAGATAATAAACCACCCTTTCTTTGTGGTCAAGGTTGTATTGGGCAAGTAGTGCACCAATAAAGCAAAAACCAGGTGGCTAAAATATACAGAGAGGGCTCACCTGGGGTAGGCGGCATGAGAACAAAGGGTCAACGATATATTGCTTAAGCAATTCAAATGCCTTTTGACAATCGGTCCCCAGTTTATGTAACATCCTTTTTTAGTAGATGTGGAAAAGGGTGGCACTTATCCGCAAGTTGTGAGATAAAATGGTGGATTTCCTGAATTTTCCTTGTAAACTTCATAGTTGTTTGAGATGTAGGTGGAGGCATCTCTTTGATAGCTGTAACCTTTGTGGGATCTATCTTTATCCCTCTTTGTGAAAGCGATGAAACCCAAGAGCTTCCCACGATAGGATGCCAAAGACACACTTTCTAGGATTCAAACGGACCTTATAATCTCGTAGAGATCGTTGGAAAATATGTCTCAATACTTCAGGGTGCTCTATTCTAGTTTTGGATTTTGCTAAGATATCATCAACGTAATCTTCCATGATGTCATTCATCATGTCATGGAAGATACATGCCATTGCATGTTGATAGGTAGCCCTGACATTCTCGAGTCCAAAAGGCATGACTTTTTAGCAAAACCTTCCCCAAGGGGTGATGAAGGTTATCTTATGATGATCTTCCTCTGCAATCCTTATTTGATTGTAACCTGAAAAGCCATCCATTAAGGATAACATTTCATAACCAGCAGTGGAGTCAAAAATCATGTCAATATTAGGTAGAGGGAAATCATCTTTGGGACATGCTTTATTAATGTCGCGAAAGT
Source organism: Taxus wallichiana var. yunnanensis (assembly GCA_018340775.1). Lineage (NCBI taxonomy): Eukaryota > Viridiplantae > Streptophyta > Pinopsida > Cupressales > Taxaceae > Taxus > Taxus wallichiana. The sequence continues at coordinate 420,289,806 of CM031234.1, read as the reverse complement.
CGATGCATATTTTGATACCAACCAACTTATTTTGAACTAGGACTATATTGGATATCCCATCCGAATTGTCGATGGACTTGATAAATTTTGTTGCTAATAACTTTTCCAATTCTTCTTTAACAAGCAGTGCAATCTTTGGATGTATCTTTCTCAATTTCTGCTTGATGGGTTTAACATCTGGGTGCACAACAAGGTTGTGTACAACCAATTCTAGGTCTAAAGCTGGGCATATCGTGTATGACCACGCAATTATATCTACATATTCTCGTAACAATGTTACAAAAATGTTTTGTTCTTGTGCTGAGAGTGAAGATCCTAGCTTTATCATTCTAGGCTCTTCTTCGAACCAATATTAACACTAATCGTTTCTTCAACAAGCATTTTAGAAGCATCTTCCATCCATGTAGGATCAGGGGGAAGAGTAAGATCAACCTCCATAGGTGGCTCATCAGCATCCTTGAATGGGTATACTAATTTTTCTATAGGTTCTTCATTTTGTTTGTCTACTAGTGCCTCAAAGAGGATTTCACTATGAGACTTATGCTTGTTCTTTCCGTAAGGATTTTGAAGTATTATTTCCTTTTCTTATGACCTTTTTATTCAAACGTCCACACATCTCTACTTCTTCTCCAAAGTATGCACATGCATCTAGTTTGATGGAAAAACCCTTCTTGTGATCTCCATTTGGAATGAAATCCCTGAGTCCCATGAATTTTGTAAATGCTTCATCGTTTTCAAAGAAATCAATTGGCACGTGAAGTTGTTGATCCCAATCTATAAGTTTGGGATATACTAGGGTTACTTGGTGATTGGATTGGGAATTGGATTTTGATAAGGTGAAAATAGCCGAATTTGGAAATAGGTTCGTGGAGGCAAGATCCTCGTATAGGCTATATTGGGAATTTACATCAGTTGTCTGAATGAGACAAGCCATCCTCACATTCAAAAGAGGTGGCATCTATCTCGAGAAGGTGGATCATTATGAGGCCTAATTCCAAGGTCATGCTTGTTTGACTTGAAGTGAGGAATGGGGACAAGTTCTAGCCTTCCTTGTGCGTTTATACCACATCCAAATCCATTATAGCCCATGACATACATCATGTGGTGGCCTTTGGTATACTGCGAGAGCTTGGTGGCATGATGCCATAGTACCTTCAAGTACCCTCTTGGTGGGATCTTCTAACATCTTTTCCTTAGATAAGAGACCACTAGGAATGAATCTCTCAAATGGTTTAGGGCATCTATCCGAGTACTCTTGAATTGGAAGTATGGTTTGCCACGTGTCCTGGGTGACACAGGAGGTCGATATTAACAAAGCTTGTTGTAGAGTGAATTGATCATTTGGGCCATACTTTGCAGATGTTGCTTCCCATGATGTGAAGGGATTAACCAATGATGGGAAGTTTTGATTACAAGGAGTGAGTACATCCGGATCTATACGTTCCTTCATAGCCTCTATTTGTAAGGGAACAACAATATCTATCAAAGGACATTCATAAGTTGCACAAGAAAAAATGTGCAATGCTCTACAATGCGTGAATGGTTGGATCACCTGGAATGGTGATTATCTATCCTCCATGGCACAACTTTATACACTGATGAAAAGTAGAGGGAATGGCCTGCATGGCATGAATCCATGGGTGTCCTAAGAGCATGTTGTAAGGTAGATCCAAGTCAAGGACATGGAAAGTTGTATCATGATAAGTCGGCCCTACTTCCATTGGAATCACTATAGTTCTGTTGATTCTCGTTCCTCATTGTCATAGGTTGTAATGGTAATGGTCTTAGCACCTAGATCTTCGTCTGAATGGCCTAGCTGCTTAACCAGACTTCACAATGTAAATATTTAGACCAGATCTACCGTCCACAAGCACTCTCTTGATTTTACGATGAGTAACAACAACCTCTATATATAAGGGCAAGGTTATGCTCAAGGTTATTATGCGGGATTTCTTTTTGATCAAAGGTGATATGATCGTTAGAATCAAGGTGTGTGACCATTGCTTGCAAGTGTGTGGGATCTACTTCTGTGGAGACTCCTGAACTCTGAAGTGTTTTGTATAATATGTTCTTATGAGTAGTAGATATCTTAAGGAGATCTAGGATCGAGATTCTAGCTGGGGTTTTCTCCAACTGTTCTATCAAGTTATACTAGCCTTCTTGAGGAACATGTAGGGGATTTGGTATTACCAAACGAGCCCGTCACATACCTACAACACAACTTTCTCCTAAGATCATAATGGTGTTTACATGTTCATCAAATGAACGGATACAACCTATAAGGGATTCAAATGGTTTATTGTCTGTTGGGTAGGTGTAGGCAGCGGTTCTATAGTCATTAGAGGTTTGTCTCGTGATCTTGCTTCTTGTGTTGTCTATCCCCATGGTTAGGAAAGGGTTATTTGAATATCCCCATCCTTTTGTTAGGTCCTTTCCCTGAGTCAGGTGGAGAATCTACTGCGATTTTACCCTCTTCGATGAGGTCTTGTATATAATGTCGCAATCTTAGGCATCTATCAGTTTTGTGTCCTTTGACACGATGGAAATCACAATACTCATGCTCTTTAAACCAACCTGGCTTAGGGGCATCTTATGGATATGGTACTATCGCGGTTGGGTATTGCACCATGTTCACTGCGTCTAGCTATTTAAGTATAGAGATAGCGATTCAGTCAGAGGTGTAAATGTGCGTTTTGTAGGTGCCTTTGGGCAAGGTCCTTGTGAAAGCTTTAAAAGTGGACCAATTTGTATAGCTTGGACTCTCTTGGAGTCTGTGATGCCATCGCTAGCGACGTTTTGTTCTTATTGAAGAACTTTGGTTTATCAACGGGTTTTGCCTCGTATTTTCCTTTGTAATGGGTTTGAGTGTCCCCTTCGCAATAAGAGCCTTTTTGATTTGACTACCTTTTTCTATAACCTCTTCGAAGTTAGAGCCGCAATGCATTTGTAAGTGAAAGGCTATCTTCTAGGTTCAAATTAGGGACGAATATGCTTACCATCTGCTTTTTTCGCAGTGGAATCTGAGGAAACGACTCACCAATCCATGCCATCGCGCGAAACCCGCGAAGGTCTCATTAGGTTTTTGTTTAGCATTGCAAAGGTCGTTCATGGTGATATCACTCTCCATGTTGAAAGAGAAATGTCACCCAAACTTTTTAGCAAGTGCGGGCAATTTCGTAATCGATCCCTTAGGTATCTTGAAGAACCATTCTAAGGCCTCCACTTCTAGGCTACGGGAAATAGACATATCAAGTAGTTATCGCTATAAGCAACTTCCCGACAAGCAATGTAGAAGTCTTTGACATGATTACGAGGATCACTTTTACTTTTCTACTTATCGAATTTAGGCATGTCGAAATGTTTCAAAAAAGCGATTATGCGCATAACATATCCTTATCAAATGGGTAACGACATAGTTCTTTGTATAAGTATTTTCTACTATGTCTTACGTTGCTCTCTTGTAGAGTAGTAAGCATATTCTTCATTGACTACAACTCTTGTTGAATGAGTTGTTCCTTTGTGGGTGATAGCGGTCTGTTCACTTTAGCAACCTTGAAAGTTACGTCATCATATGGATCCATGTGAAACTCACCTGATTTTGTCTTAAGTCTATCCTTATACATATTCTTACTCGAAGAACCTAAGTTTGCTAACTTTTGACTGAGTTTTAGTATCTGTCTTTGAATGATCTCTTCTTCGATTAAGGGATCATCTTCATCATCAAACCTAGGAGGCGGTGAGTCCTTGTGCTCACGTTCAATTTTTACTCTGTGTGAAGCCTTAAAGTAAGGTATTTGCGAATCACATGTTGGTTTTAGTGGGTCATCTTCAACATTATTGGTATGTATTCCTAAAGTGTAAACATACCCTATGTCAAAAGGGTTATCCATGTTTATAAGGGATGGTCGTGGTCATTCTTCTCGTTTTTTCTTTGTTAATGGTTTTAATCGCCGTTTCACGCTCTTGCTAAAGCTTGGCTCATAATTCAAGAAATCTTGCAAGTATTTGGTCTTTGTTATAATAAAGGAGCTCGTCGAAGTGAACTAAGTCTAACTTGTGTTATTCTTTAGAAGAATCAGACTCCTCTCCGCTATGATCAACCAAAGGTTATGTGTCTTTGACTTGTGAAAAGAGAGGTTCTAACTTATGTCCAGTGAATGGGTACGATGTGAAAGGATTTTCTTCTAAGTTACGCTCATCTGGTTTAGATGCCATTTTCGTGATTCTAGGCATCACTAGTCAAAGTTGCGCTAGGTTTTGTCTAAGTGTATTCAAGTTATACGAAACCTAGGTGTATGTGATATGATCTATTTAAAGTCCCACTATCTCAAAAGATGTCCTAAGTACAAAGAATATGCAAACGCTATTGTATTTAGGAACAAATATGCAAATTCTCTAGTAAATCTGTCAAACACTCAATTGTTTTATGGAACACTATACCTTTAAGTTATGGTTTCAATGATAGGTGCAAAATCAGATAGTGACAATACCCTATCAATACCTAGGTCGAGTTGAAATATCAACAAGATCTAAGCACCAAAGTTATACTGACGTGATCTCTCCATGAGATATAAAGTATTTGATAATGGAAGTTACAAATGCGAATAATGTAACAACACTACCCCGACACGTTAACCAAGCATTGGAATAAGCAAGGTGTTAGTATCGAGGTGATGCGGCCTAGAATGTCTTGTTAATAACCAGTGCGCTGGTACATCACTTAGCTAGAGTGAGCGCTCACTTGAAGTGAGAAAAGGCACCAAGTCCCTCTTTAGAGTTGCTTGGAAAGAATGTTAGCATGATGGTGCATATAGATATCTAGATTCATTAACAATAGTAAACAACACACAGTGCATAAACCAGATCTAGCTCTTAGAATAGATCTAGAATGAACTAAATAATGACTATAACAAGATTTACCATGCAAGAACCAGATTCAATCATGTTCAACACCATTATCCAGCCAATATGAACCATTTTATTGGATCTTTGTAAAATGCAAAAGGTTCTTACATTACATGAGTATCTCATGAGTCATGCACATGACAAAACCAACAACATAACTCTACCATAGTTTTTCACACTTTAACCCGTGCTAGATCAATACATATATATAGGGGTGGGGACTTACCCTTCACCGCCCATGCATTTCTCAAAATAGGCCACATGTTAATAATAGTCATGCACCTTTACAATAAGATGCATAGATGCAAAGTGCTCTAACAATAGAATTCCTATAGTTAACTCTAAGTAGAAATCCTATTATTAGCCTAAACTATACATGGCACTCAGTTGTCGCTTGTTCCCAAAATATCATTGTATGGACCACAAGTCTTCAAGTCTTTGTGTGTTATGCACGCTATCTCCAAAAATAGCCCTTATCCACAAAACGGCTACGTCCTTAATTAAAATTGTTTGCAGTGCGTACTCATTACGTTATTCTTCCGCGCCCTCAAAATTGCCTTGCTCCAGCGCACACATCCTTTATGTGCCTTCACCTTAGAGCAATATATTATCTTCTCAACATTACCCCACACTAAAGTACATTTCCATGGGCAATGGGAATTCATTCTTATGCCTCAACAAAAAAGAACAATGAATGAAAGAATGAATGAGTAATGTACAAAAGAATGAAGTTTACTTCAGTACCCTCTTCGTCGGGCATGACTAACTCTGGATATTCATTTTTGATTTCAGCCTCCAAGGTCTGTCAATCACTTAGCGCGTCTCCTGTCTTTTCCGGAATGTCTGTCACTATGACATGCATTTCATCCCGAGTGATCTTTTCCTTCTCATTTTGCAATACTTGGACAACATGCACCATACTTGAGACCATTCTCTCCATGGAGTCCATTTTATGCACTATAAGTTTCCCAAGTTCATCAATCCTATCTTTGTGTGGATCTTGGGTTGTTGTAAGGGCCTCACACTTTTGTTTTACAGGGCTAATCTCTCTTTGCGCCCAAGTGTTTTACGTGGCATTTGGTCAACGTAATATGTTTTGAAACTTGAGATTATGGATCCTCATGTCATGCCCTAGCCATGCCCTATTTCACGCCATGCCCCTAAGCTAGAGCCAATTGTTGTCTCCCGAAAAATACTCTGCGTTTTCATAGCCAAATTCAATTTTTTTGAGCTCATGCCCTTCGTTGGTGTTTAAGCCAAGTTAGAGATTCAAGAAATTAGCAAAAGTCGTGCCCTAGAGCTGTTTAAACCTCTGTTTTGCTCGTTTTTAGAAATCCTCCATTTCCCGGTCTGTGCACATAATATCCTCTTTGCAACCTCCATTTTTGATCAAAAATTTTCACTTGTTCTATGGCCTGGGTCGTCAAATCATTGTTTTCCTCCATGCCTCTGGTTCATGAAGGAAATTCAAAAATTGGACTCAAAACGATGAAGTTTTCTTTCTCTGCGTATTTTCCATAGTCGGGATGATAGGCATCTTTTCCCCATCAAATTTTGACCCCAATGAATGCAGGTACGTGGTCAGATCCTATTGGATGGGGAGGAACGAGATTTTTGGTGAACTTAACACTTTTGGTCACTTTTGGCAAAAATGGTAAATTTTCCCCCGTGACTCCGCCAAGGTCTCGGGCCCGCCATTGAAAAGTCAAAGCGGAGGAGCGAAATGGCGGAGAACTTTGAGTTTTTGAGCCTCTTTGCAAAAAAGGTGAAAAAGTTAAAAAGTGACCCACAACCCGATCAGGCTTTAAAGGGAAAAAGTCAAAGTTGAAGCCCATAGGGAAAAAGTCAAAGTTGAAGCCCGTAGGGAGAAAGTCAAAGGTGAAGCCTCGTTGTTGAAAAGACAAAGCAGAGGAGTGGGCCATCGGGCACTTTTGGAAATTTAACCAAATTCCCAAAAGTGAAGTAAAAGTTCTAATTTTCCCCGCAACTCCGCCAAGGTCTCGGGCCCGCCATTGAAAAGTCAAAGCGAAGGAGCGAAACGATGGAGAACTTTGAGTTTTGAGCCTTTTTCAAAAAAAGTTAAAATGTTGAGAAAAGGGTCGCGATCCCATTTCCAATAAGAATGTGCCACATGTCCTAGTCAAATCGGAGCAGCGAGATGATGGAGGAAATTGATTTTTTGAGCCTTTTTCCAAAAAGGTTAAAATGTTAAGAAAAGGGCCGCGATCCCACTTCCAATAAGAACGTGCCACATGTCTAAGTTGAAAAGTCAAAGGGGTTGCGAGCCAATTTTTTCCAAATTGTCAAATCTCATGAAAAATCACAAAATGTGAAAGGCTTCCCCGTAACCACTCCAATCCCTTCCTGCCATGTGGACAACCCAATTTCGAGTTAGAGGAGCAAATCAAATGGTCTATATTTAAACTAGAAAATCGAATGTAATGGTTACTTTGCAAGATTTAGTTTTTAACCCACCATGAGCGTTTTCTTCACAACAGAGGAATTTGAAAAGGCGTTGAAGATTTGTGAAGTTGTAACGGTTTCTTGCGAAGAATATAATGGCTTCTTGATGTCATTCCAAGGGTTGGCGATTGATTTCAAAAAAGACCAAAGTGCTTTGTACCTGGAAAAGATAGAAAATGCCACATTGCTTCTATTTTCTCTTCTTCCTCAAATTTCTTCCATTCTCAAGCTATGTACAAACTCTGCTCGAGCTTCAATAATAAAATAAGGAATTTTGGCCTTTTTATTGAGGGATTGATTGGTACTTTGCGACCAATGAGTTTCATTCGGTCTTGTAGCTTTTCTGCAGATTTTTTTCTTCTAACTATAAATGCATGTAAATGAAATTTCTAATTAATGTGTGTGGGCATTTGATATTCTACTCACAACATTAGTTTCTCCTACCTCCATTCTCACTCCCTTTCCCCTTCTCAGACAAAGTTCTTCTCTAGTGAGAAATTGCTAGCTTTGCCACAGGGTCAATGGAGTGCCCTTATTGGATCTCTGGTTGAAAGGCCACCATTGAAATCCACTTTTTCACACATGCACATACGGAAGCTGCACCGTTCAAGTAGAGGGACTTAGATTCCCATAGCGTTGGCTTGAAACCCACCAATTTGTCCACAAGACCAATTTTCTCACCAACAGTTTTTGGCACTCACCGAGGGGTAGATTTTGTAGCATCTGAGCCTAAAAAAGACCTCAGGGTCATAAAATACAAAAAGGATTCTAGAAGAAAAGTTTCCAGAGATTGAATAATCACACAAACTATATGGATGTAAATCATGGCTATTTTGGGAAACCCTCCTATTGAGATACCTGATTTACTTTTTCACATCCAAGAAGACATTGCTTCTGATCCGAGATAAGCTATTTGGCATAATAGACAAAGTGTCAATCATTACTTCATTGCCATAAGGATTCTAGACCTGGAAGAGGAACGTGCTGTTGAATTGGAAGGGCAGAGACAAATTCCAGCACCCTAGAGAAGAGCATAAAATTTCAAGGTCTGATGATAGAAGATACACCCGACAACTGAGACAAGGAGTACAAGTTTTGAAAGAAAGGCAAGAGCTGAAGAAGAGATAAGGGCTCAACTTGAAGAAATAGAAAGACTCCAAATTGAAGCAGAAGAAAGAGCAGCAGCAGAAGCAACCTTAGCAAGACCGGAGGCTAGAAACAGGAATAGAATGGGTGATCATGAACATGAAGTACGCAGGCCTAACATACCATGGGGAAGAAATACTGGTCCACTTGCTCTTCCACAACCACTTCATGAGCTCCCAAGAGGCTCAAGAAAGAACTTCCCAAAATTCAAAGGGGATGGTTCTCAACTCCCATGAAGAACATGTAGCAACATTCATCACTGCTTGTGGAGTGTTGGGAGTTGAAGATGAAGATGTTTCAGTTAGGATCTTTGTGGAGTCACTCCAAGAAAAAGTTGTTGAATGGTTCTACATGTTGCCCCCAAGATCTGTCACATGCTAGGAAGATATAAGAAGTGCATTTGAACATAGGTTCAAGAGCACAGAAGATTGTCAGGATCTACTAGTCCAATTGGTTCAGATGAAGAAGGAGACCTCGAATCAATGAGAGATTTTGTAGCAAGGTATGATAGGTTGACAAGAAGGATCCCAGAAGATGTGGTACCCTCTGAGAACAACTTGAAAAGGTTCTTCATCAGTGCTTTGCCATCAGAAGTTGGTTTCTTCCTCAGAAGAGCCCAACCAAGAACATTGAGGGAAGCTAAATACTTTGCAATTGAGACTGATGATGATCTAATTCTTTCTGGAAAAGTGAAAGGACCAAATGGGAAGTAAAAAGGTCAGAGTTCAAATTTAGTCACCACTGATCCAATGTTCCAAAAATGGAAAATGACCTAGTTTCTTTGAAGAAACAATCTGTCACAAATCACAATGAGGAATGCTCTAAGGAGACCAAATCTTCCTGATAGACCAAGAATTTCTCCACCCCCTCATAGGCTTGCTCTTGAAGCACCACCAGTCAATGCCATATGTGACACTGGGGAATTAGAGGAAGGAGTAGACATTGAGGAAACTAAAGAAGAAAGCATGGATGACTATGAAAACTATCTTGAAATTGAAGAGGTTGGCATGCACAATGGCCTAATTGAATATGTTGCTGATGAGGAGGAAAGTGATGAAGAAGCTCCAAGTTTTTCATGTGTTTTTTTCACTTGTGCACAATCCAAGAATGGTGTTTCAGCCTCAGCAGTTGCAACTGAGAGTAGGAAGAACAAAGAAGATAGCTCTCCAAAACCTCCACTAAACAATATTATCAGTAGGGGATCACCATGACCACCTTCCGTGGAATCAACCAAAGAGAAACCAAATTCACTAGTTGCTAAGGATCATGTTGCTGTGCTAAGTAAGTTCTCTGATTCTTCTCCCAACTCAAAAGTTGTTAAGAGCAATTATCTTCTAAATATTGGTTCTGTAAGAACATCTAAATTTCAATCAAAGGCTACACCCTCACCTCCTTACAAGCATATCGCTACATTTGAAAAGCGAACTCAACACCAAAAGTAACAAAACCCTGTCATTTAAATCCTCTCCCATTTCTGGAACCTCTTCCTCATCTACCATAACTCCATTTGATTTTGTGGAGCATGCAAGCAAAACCAAATTTCAGCTCTCTGAGATTAAATACCTACAAACACATCCTACCCAATTCGACAGTTTCATCAAGGTAGTTCATCGTAGAAACCATTTTTCTTCAAGCCCATCTCTAAAGGCCTATTACCCACACCATCCATATCACCTTCTCAAAACATGTTAGCCCTCAGTGCCTCCAACACCAATAGAGTTGAGCCTTTCTACCTGTCACTTCTCATCAAAGGCTTCCAGTTGAACAATTGCATCATAGACTCTGGAGCCTCAGATAATGTGATGCCAACAAAAGTTGCAAATGCTCTTAGCCTCACTTTGACCCGAGAAAATGGCACATGCTATTCAATGGAATCCAAACAAGTTCCATTAGTAGGAAGAAACAAGGATGCTCAGGTTGCATTAGCTAATTATCTAGACAAGAAGATACTCCTGACCATCTTGGTGGTAGACATCCTAGCCTCTTTTGGTATGTTGTTGAGTAGAAGTTTTTGTAGAGACCTAGGTGGAGAAATAAAAATGGATTGGTCATTTGCAACTATCCCAGTGAAAGGAGAAATGAAGAAGTTGTTACCAGTCAGGAAAATGAAATTCACAGTAAGGAAATCTGATGATCCAAGAGCTAACATCCTCTTTCAAGATTATGGGTTGGGAAACTACTTCCTTACATCACAAAAGGAAGAGAACTTGCCACTCCTCATGGAGGAAGAAGAAGATCAGATTTGGACAATGAAGTTTGATGGTAGTCATTCCAGAGTAGGTTCAAGAGCTGGTGTAGTATTATACTCTCCCTCCAATGAGGTATATCCTTTTGCCTACAAGCTACAATTTGACAATACAAATAATACAACAGAGTATGAAGCATTACTCTTAGGAATGAATGCAACAGAGGACATGGGAATCAAGAAGTTGAGATGCAAAGGTGATGAGGTTGTGGTAAAGCGGGTCCACCAACAATATCGGTGAAAAACCCCGAGACTTGGGCACTACTGAGAAACAAAGTGTGGGGGACTGCATTGAATCCTTTGATGCATTCTCCATTGAAGCTATCCCTAGGGAGCAAAATGAAAAGGATGATTCTCTAGCAGTGTCAGCTTCCTTAGTGACATCTCATCCTTCTTTTGGCAAGGATAACATAATCGGTGAGATGGTTTTAAGACCTAGTGTACCAAACAATGCAAATCACTGGCAGGTCTTCAATGATGACAATCAAATCCTAGCCTTCTTAGAACAAAGGGATAACTTCAATAATCTTTTCTTTGAAGGAATTGAAAACCCACACCATGAATCAGTCCCCAAAGAAGAGAAGGAAGGAATTGAGGGAATTGATGAAGAGGGAGTAATCAAACTGAAAGGAAACAAAATCCCCAAAGGCCTAGTTTCTTTGGAAGATCTCTTTGACAAGCATGACATGTTCATCTAAGAGAAAAAAAAGCAAGTCTTCTCGGTGTCCATCTGATTTTGATCAAGAAAACATTGGCACTTCATAGAATCCAAGGATGGTTAACATTGGTAAATTCTGCTCACCAGAAGAGAAGAGAAAGTTTGTTGCTCTGCTAAAAAAGTACTTAGATGTGTTGGCCTACTCCTATGATGAACTCAAATCTTTTCAGCTAAAGGAAATGCATCACTCCATTCCTTTGAAGCAAGGAGCTAAGCCCTTCAGGCAGAAACAAAGGCCCTACAATCCAAAGATTGTTGATGTTATCAAAGAAGAGGTGACAAAGATGCTCAATGCTAGAATCATCTTCCCCATCCACCATTCAACATGGGTGGCTAACATTGTGTCAGTAAGGAAGAAGAATGGGGAAATAAGGATTTGTGTAGACTTCTGAAATCTGAATCAGGCATCTCTCAAGGACAATTACCCTCTTCTAATCATGGATCACATTTTACAAGTAGTCACTGGATCTGAAATGCTCTCTTTGCTTGATGGATTCTTAGGGTACAACCAAATCAAGGTGGTAGAAGAGGATTGCAACAAAACAACCTTCACAACACCTTGGGGCACTTTTGCCTACAACAGAATGCCTTTTGGCTTGATCAATGTTGGGGCCACTTTCCAGAGAGCAATGGACTTGGCCTTCAAATATTTGAAATATTGCATTGTCATTTACCTTGATGACCTCACGAGTTTTCTCAAAGAGGAGGGGAGATCATATCTGTCATTTGGAGCAAGTCCTTGCAAGGTGTAGGAAACATGACATTTCTCTAAATCCAAAGAAGTGCATTTTTGGAGTCACAGAAGGTAAGTTGTTGGGACACATTGTGAACAAACATGGAGCACACATTGATCCTGAAAGGATCAAAGATATCCAAGCACTAGCCTTACCAACCAGCAAGAAGGGAGTTCATTCATTCTTTGGAAAGGTAAACTTCCTTCGTCATTTTGTGCCTGAGTTTTCTGAACTGACTAAGCATATAATTTCCATGATGAATCCTCAACCAAGCTTCAAGTGGAATAAGGAAGGGAAAAAAACATTTGAAGATATCAAGAAAGCCATTACCAAAGCTCCAACTCTTGTATCTCCATATTTCAACAAGGAGTTAATCATGTATTGCTATGCATCAGAACATACACTCTATGTTGTCCTTGTTCAGAAAAATGATGAAGGTTTGGAAGCACCCATTGCTTTCATGAGTTGTCCTTTGAAAAATCATGAGCTAAAGTACAACCAATTGGAGAAACATGCCTACGCAGTGGTTAAAGCTGTTAAAAGTTTTAGATTCTACATTCTCAATTCCCATACAGTGGTGATGGTTCTTGGAAGTGCAATCAAGTCCATTTTGACTCAACAAGATCTTGGGGCTAAGAGAGGAAGTTGGATTGCAAAGACCCAAGAGTATGACTTGGAGATTAGGCCCTCTAATCTAGTAAGAGGAAATGGTTTGTGCCAGCTGATTGCTGAAGATGAAGCTCTCAGGGCTCAGCAGGGGGAAAAGGATGATGTTTTCTCAACTTTTCAGGAGAGTCCACAAGTGCTCTTTGTCACCACTACTAATGAGTGGTATGTTGATATTGCTTACTACCTCACTTATGGAGAATGCCCTCCTCATCTTGATTACAAAAATAAGAACCCTCAAGCTGAAAGCAACCAAGTTTGTGATCTGGAATCATGCACTTTACAAGAGAGGTTTGGATGGTTGTTTCCTCAGGTGTGTGGATAAGGAGCAACAACAAAAGTTGCTCAGGGCATATCATGATCAAGCTTGTGGTGGACATTTCTCAGCAATGGTCACTACACATAAGATTCTCGGGGGAGATACTATTGGCCCTCCATATTTGTAGACACTCAAGATTGGGTTTCCAAATGTAAAGCATGCCAACAATTTGTTGGAAAACCACAACTAGCTGCATTACCACTTAGGCCTGTAGTGATTGAGGAACCATTTCAGCAATGGGGGCTAGATTTCATTGGTGTTTTGAATCCTCATTCAAGTGCAGGGCATATTTATGTACTCACTGCAACTGATTACTTCACTAAATGGGTGGAAGCCATTCCAACCAAGCAAGCCAGCTCCAAAATAGTCTGTCAACTTCATCAAGGAGAATATCATTGTCCATTTTGGAGTACCACAGAAGATTGTTGTAGACAATGCCACCTATTTCTCTTCAAAGGAGCTCACAGAGTTTTGTTATGGTTTTGGAATCTCCTTATCTCACTCTTCTGACTACTATCCACGGGAAATGGTCAAGCTGAGTCAAGCAACAAGAACATTGTGACCATTGTTCACAAGATGGTAGATGAGAATCGGAGGAGGCGGCACAAGAAGTTGTATGATGCATTATGGGCCGATAGGATCACTCCTAAGAAGGCAATACGTATGTCACCTTTCCAAATTTTGTATGGAGTTGAGGAGAGATTCCTCTCACAATCGAGATGCTCGCTCTCAAGTCTTTGCTGCAAGAAATAGAAGATGGTCAATACAAAGACTCCATTGACAAGAGGATCCTCTTCCTCGAGAAGTGGAGGAAAGCGGATGCCAATTGGTGGATAGAATTAAAGAACACCAATTGAAAGTGAAGAAGATATTTGAGGAGGGAAAAGGCAAGAGAATTCAAGGTTGGAGATTGTGTTCTTCTTTGGGATTTGTTGGTCTCGAAAAGCGTCGGTTAGGCAGGTCGTGGGGACACAAGCGAGCTAACGGTGTGCAGGGCATAGCCCCTCTTTGAGACATCAAAGTGAAATTGGTTTATTGCTAATCTATCAAGTAGGAATCATGCAAATCTACACTATTCTAACTTTAGGGGTTTGGGATCTCATCCCAAAAGTAGAGGTAGTTCCAACTACGAACGAGAAGGTAGGAGGGAAGGAACAAAGGAGGGTAGATCTGAAGGAAGAAGAGAAATAAATTCCAAGACGGAAAGGTCAGAAGGTTTATACTTTGGGTTGGTAGTAAAAAGAGCCAAACTTACTTGCATAAATGATTAAAGCAATACTGATGAACATATGACAATAATAGGAATGAATCCAACAAAATAAAAACATAGATCTAACTTAAGAAAGATCTGATGCAAATAACACATACATTAAGCACAAAGTCTGAATATATGTATTAATATTTCTTCTGTTACAAGAAAACACAAAGTCTTTCTCTCTTCACTTCTCTTTTCATACAAAAATGTCCACCTGGAATACAACAAGTATTCTAGTATTTATAGAAGGAGAAGAAGAAAGAAGACAAAAGCAAACCAACCACTACTTACAAAATATCTAAAAAGTCAAAAGTTGACTTTGGGCAAGTTTTTGGATGACAACATCCCATGGTGCAACATGGATGAGGTCATCATAAATGCCAACATGCTTTTTAAATATTTTACAAAAATGATCAACGCATACACCAGAGGAGAAACTACTCCTCATCATCTCTTTGCTCAAACTTGGTGTCTTGCTTTTGATCAGGAGAGTCAATGTGACACTGCGCTCGATATTCCATAAACTTGCTGATCATCACTTGAAGTTGATCATGATCTGGACCTTTGAAATGGTTGCCAATGACTTCACAAGTTTCTTTTTCGTTCTTGAGCTTGTCAAGTAACTCGGTGAAATTTTCGCATGCATCGATCAAAAATCCAATGAAGTTGCGGCAAGCCAGGAGGTTATTGATTGACTCTCGGTCAAAAGTGACCTCTGGCACCAAACCTTGAGTGATGATAGCTTTGAAGCGCTGGAATGTATCATCTACTTCCCTCAAGGTGTACGATTCACTAAGCATCCCTGGAGACATCTTTGTAACTGTCTGCTCCATGTTGTATCATGCGTCCAGGGCTTCATCTTTGATTTTATCTATCCTCTCCAAGATATATTCCATTTGATCAACCCAGTAATCTAAAGCAATGAGAGCTTTGTTATGTGCACGCGGGTGATCGATAACGCCGACCTTCAATAGGTCGTCAGCTGAGCAATCAACCATGGCTTGAAATGTTTCATGTTGCAACCTGGCGTTATCCAACTCCTCGAGAGAGGGAACCTGCTACTGCTTGTAGCTCCTTATTTGCTTGGGTTATATCTTGATAAAGCACTGTGAATTTCCCAATCATTTCATGACCATCTCTAAGGATCCACTTGATCCAGGATGATACTGTTGTGCCTTGTTCACCAATCTTAACATATTCATTTATCTTATCCGACCGAGAACTTGATAGGTTTGACGGAAGTTCTTTGGAGGAGCGTTGCCCATTTTCTGCAATGCTTGTAGGAGATGTTTGTTTTGTTCTTTGAGTATTCTTTTCTCCTCTTTTGCTTCTTGGAGCTTCTTGTAGAGAGCATCCATTGCAGATAAGGCTTCTCCTTGCAGGCTTTCAGATGAGGTCCCCATTGTGACTTGAGTCACTGTGAAGTCTGTGGGGGACATATCCTTCTTTTCCTTGGTGGGGTCCGGGTAAGCTATCTCCATGACTCTCTCCCCGAAGTGCTTTTAGAAAAGTGAGTTATCGCTTTCTGCTTCTTGGGTCCCTTCTTCGGAATGACGGAGAAGTCCATGGGTGCGATGGGAACCTTTCTCTTATGCTGACTCAGGTGGTTGGAAATCCAACCAGGACTTATGGGAGTGGGAGTAGAAGAAATAGAAGAAGAAACGGGAGTGAGAGGGGGAGCAACTGTAGAGGCCTCAGGGAAGAATGTTGAAACACTCGATGGTGGCATTGACAAGGAGTCCAACGCACCATTGCTTGCTTGTGGGCTGGAGTTACTATAGGGGAAGAGAAGGACATGGAAAGAAGGGATCTGCGATTGGATGGAGGGAATCTTGGGCAAAAAATCCACAAGAGAGGAGAAGATGGAAGAGGTAGGAGATGAAAGGGAGGAAGGGAGAGGAGAAGGCACATCCATAGGAATAGATGTTTGTGTTAGTGCAAAATCACAAAGCACCCCGGTTGCTTGATCAGATTTCTAGTTTGATCACTCTAGCATCCAAAGTGTGATTGCACAACATTGAATCCTTTCTTGAGTGTGGGACTCATGAAAATGAGAAAGGAATCTCTAGAGAAGGTGGTTCTGCTCCTAAACTACTCGCCACAAGCTATTCCGGTGCGAAGGTGCAAGCTAATCTAAACCTAATCTAACCATGTCAAGGAGACAGAGAGAGAGAGAAAAGGGAAAAACAAAGCCTACACTAAAACGATGATACACCAAAGAAGGAAAATGTTGAACATCTATCAAAACTGCCATGGAACAAGGAGAGGTGAGCAATGGGAAGGATGGACAGATCCATCACATGCCCAAGGATAGATTTCACACGAGAAAATGTCCCGAGAACTCCATGAACACACGGCTCCCGACTGCAATGAACATTCAAACGTGCACAAATACCTGCAATGAAGAGAGGCAAGAAGAAAACAAGCAAAAACGAGCAAGGATGGACAGATGCATCACGAAACACGTTTTTGTTGCTCCAGAAGTTTGCACAGAACATCATTTCAATAGTAAAGGCAAAAATGCCATTACAGAGAGCGGTGGAGGAGGTTCAAACTCCATTTTCAACCCTAGAGAAGAAAAGAAGGGAGTGCGGACCAAAAAGATGAACAACTGTAATAATCATGAGCCAAATATGGCTTTTACATTGCATGGGTCGAGCCCATGAGAGAGAAATGCGGGAAAACGTGTAAACAGCCCAACCATTGACCAAAACGCATCCTTCATTAAAATCGGTGGTTGAAACATCACTTTTGGCCATGTTGAAGAAGAATGCGACCCATGTGCACTAAATCGGTTGTAAAACGCCGCACGGCCGTCTTTGAAGAAGAATGCGACCCATGTGAATTAAATCGGTTGTTGAAAGCGTCGATTCTGTCTATTATCACGTGTCGAGACGTTTCCTAACTTTCTCTCTCTAAACTAAATCAAAATGCAAGATTGACCCCGGAATCGTGTAGAGAATTTCGCCAGCTTTCCATTGATATAAAGAACGTGCAAATCCGAGCTCTGGATCGAAAGTTATGGCGATCTGAAGATTTAGGGTAGAAAACCAGGCCAAAATGGATTTTTAATTTTTTCCCACGCTCTGCCACTTGGATGACACGTGTCAGGCGCTGATTGGACGAGCAATTATCTCTCCTCCACCTCCCGCGGGTTTCTCTTTGAAATTTTGACATTTTTACAACTTTGGAAAATTTTCCATTTTTTCCCCGCACCCCCGCCACTGGGACACGTGGCGTGATCTGGTTGGAGGACGGGGCGCGGGGTCATCCTTGTCTTTTAATCTTTTGGCCCAAGACTTTGTCAAATTTTTCTAAGTCTTTCCTTGGCTCGAATTTCCCTACCTTAGGACACGTGTCTGCTCTAATTCGTTCTCGGATTTTCCGGGTCTTTGCGTCCCTCGCGTATTTTTGGCCCGGATGTCCCAAACCATCTGGGACAAATTTCTCCGATCCGCCCGATTCGGGCTTCCCTATCCCTCTTTGCGGCGGAGACATGTGGCAAGATTTGATTGGCTCTCGGCTCTCGGCTCTCGCGTCTCGCGCGTACTTTTGGCCCAGATGTCCCAAACGAAAGTTCTTTGTTTCGGCCGAACCGGCCGGTTCGCGTCCTCCGCGTACTCTTGTCCCAACTGTCCCCATCGCACTGGGACAAATTTCTCGAACCACCGAAATGGGTGACTTGCGCAAACCGCCACGCGCGCGTCTTTCGCGTACTTTTGTCCCAACTGTCCCAAACTCTGCGAAGCAAGAATTAGGCAATTTTCTTCATTTTTTGGCCGAATCGGCTTTTCGCGTCCCGCGCCTACCTACGGCCCAGATGTCCCAATTGCTGCGTGGAGCGCCTGGAGGCTTTTTGGCCGGTTCGCGCCCGACATCCCAACTGTCCCAAGGACCGCCTGGACTAGGACTTAGCCGATTTTCTTCATTTTTTCGGCCCCAAGCCTGCAAACCCGAAATGCCTTAGAACAATCCTGCAACCATATTTTTTGCATCTCTTCCATTTTATCAACCTTTTGGGATTCCTTCTTGGACAGGAGAGTTAGAAGGAAACCGAGGGGACCCCAAAAAACATGATTTTGGGATTTGAATCACATAATTTCTGGGATCGACAATCGATGCATGTTATCAAAATTACCCGGGGGGTGAATTTTGGATAACAGTTTGCATGATAGGAGGAGGAGAAGAAATAGCAGAAGGAACGCTGGGTACCTCTACAGTTGTAGTTGTGATAACATCCTGGGTGGATGTATCCGTTGAAACCTCTGTTGTTTCTTCTTCTTTACCTAGAGACACCAGGTCGACTACTTGCTTCTCAGAAGTAGAAGGAAGGCCTTCAGGAGCTTCTTCTTGTTTACTTGATTCACCCTCCTTGTCTTTTCCTTTTCCTTTCGGCACATGGGCAGTCTTGGAGGTGCTCTTCCTGAAGGAGAAGTAGTGAAATCAACTCCAAGGTAGGTGAGACCATTCTGTTTGCACCAATGTTCGGTGTGTTGCAACATGGGCTTAACCCTTTCCTGAATGGTTTTCGGTGCTTTGGCTCTGTCGATCTCCGCAAACGCCGGTGTCCCCATCTGTATCAAGGTAAACCTGATCAATTTCTTGATCAGTCTCTTGGAATTATTTTGGGACGATGGCTACGCCATAGTGGATGATCTCCTCCAGAGCCAGTCAAGAGTGATCCTTTCACCTGATGTCTATCTCATGTGTCAGGTCAATCCAAATGTCCTCGATCTCGGGAACATGGATGGGATCAATTTTTGCCTTTGGGAGGCAACTCCGGCAGTCGAAGGTCGGCCTTGCTGGGAAGTTGTGCTTCAAATTTAGCAACTCTAGCTCAACATACATCTCTCGTGCTTTGGCCAGTGTGGGGCAAGTGTATCGGCCAACTGTAAGGGTGAAAGGGATTCCTCCTTTCTTTCTTTTCATGCACTTCTCATGATACGTGATTAGTTGCCTTGACAATTCTAGCAGGATCAGCTTTGGCCCTGAACCTTGGTAGCTTCGTTGGCTCTCCCTCGAAATTCACAAACTTTGAGGTATGTGAATGTGGGGAATTGTGTGAACAATGCTCCCCATTTATTTGTAGCAACAATCACACTCGGGTTGGTCCGACCATGTCTCATGTTTGGTCTCAACAAGCAGATTACCTCATAGAAGAAGGCATCATTGATTTTAGAGAACTGGGAGATGCTGTCCTCGAGCTTTAGTTCTAGGTAGAACTCATATATTTTGACTTGGGGCCATACCCCATTACGAGCTAACCCTACGAAATCTCTTGCTGATGCAGTAGCATATACAATGTAGGAATTCATGTAGAACTTCCCAGTTGTTAGAACTTGTTGAAGCTGCTGGGAGATGGTGTCACTGATGATTTTACCCCAGCCAAAACGCTGATCAGGCACATTCTTGCTCATGGTCTCCAGGTACCTCAGCATCCATTTGTGGAAATAATGGGCATCAGGGAGCCCAAATACTCTGTTTAAGAAGGTGATTATATCACTCAACTCTTCATTGAAGTCACTACGGTGGATGGTTTATGGCCATCTACTCATCGGCTTCTTGTTCTTTAGGTAAAGCTTGTTCATCATCTGCATGCATTTATCCTCATTGTCGTCCCAGGCCTTCTTGTAGTCTTTGATGCTTATTTCTACATATTGCTTATGGTGAGGAATGCCCAGGGTCAGTTCAAAGTGACGAGCTGTGAGGTCGATGATTGTCTTGTGTTCTTTATCTTCGACACATCTAGTGTCTTTGTTATAGCACCGAGCAACCAACATGATGAACTCGTTATTTACGGCACTTACTGGCAGCCCAGCTGCAAAGTGCAATCCACTGCCCACTAGTTTGTTCATCCACGGGCCACTGCTTGCCTGAGTGGTCCTTGCCCAAAAGTCATCCATATCAATATGGCCCAGCTCAGAGTCTTTGATGTTGAGGCTGCACTCTGCATATGAGTCAGGCATTCTGACTCTCTGATACTTATACTTCATCTCTTGTTCCACTGCTTAGCTTTAGCTTTGGATTTGGTTGGTTTCTTGCTTGATGAAGACATGTGTGAGCTCAAGGATGGATGTTGTTGCAAGAAGAATCAAGGAGGTCCAACACAGAAGAGCCATGTCAACTGTCATGTTATTCATAATGAAAGCTTGCAGAATGAAGAACAAGCAATAATAAGGCTTAGGGCACAAGCGCGGAGTTTATACAGCACGCTGCAGGGGCTTAAAATTGTTGGGCACACTTTCTGGGGTGTTGACATGAGTAAAAATGTGCTCAATGTTTATAGGAGAAAAGTTGCACCAAGCAGAAAGGGCGCGGTTTTCTGGATGTTAACATGCAAATTTTGGTGCCAAAGGGTAAAGCGCATTTAGGAAGGTGTCAACATGAGGAAAATTGTGCTTGGTGTTGACCTGGGAAAAGTTGCGCCAAGTTTTAGAAAGGGCGCAATTTTGCAAGGTGTTGCATGAAAATTTTCAGCGCCTAAGGATAAGGTGCGGGCGCGGTTTTGCAACACACAACATGACATGTTGATGTTATGGAAGTGGCGCCAGTGCCTCATGAAAATATGCTAAGTGCTCTTTTTGGCTAGGCGCGGAAAAGGTCTTGTTACATGGTTTTAAAATGCGCCTCAGCGTAGCTTTGGAATGTGTAACATGGAAAAATAGTGCGCCAAGGAGTTTTTACATATTAACAGCCCATGGATTTCTTGATTTGGATTTGATGGCAAGAGAGACATTTTTGGTAAGGCAACACGTAGATAAAGATGATTTTTGGTTTCTTCGGAGGTAGGGGTCTTCCAGATTTACAGATCTGGAAGGAGAGGCAAAAGGGCTTTCAGTTGGTTTGATAATTTATTAGGTGTGTTTCTTTAGATTTTATCTTTTCTACACAACCCTAATACCTAACACAAAAAAACAAAAACAAGGAGAGGAGCCACTTACCCGGATTTATAAAAGACGAAGAACGACGTTGGGGTCCACAAGCTCGAAAATGACACACGGGGGTGACAAGGATGGCTGACAGGCGCAGAGAAAACACTTTTCGCAATTTTCAATTCATGAAAATGACAGGTGTCGGGTGCATATTTATAGAAAAAATTACATTTATTACTTCACCAACCTCTTTTGGCGCGACTTTTAGAGCGTTGACACAACGAAAAGTGTGCCATAAGCGCAAGAACCTTATTGATGTTGACATGAAATTTTCAGCGCTAACGGGTGCAACTTCAGTCATGTTGACATAATAATGAGTGCGTCAAAGGTTTAAAGAGGGGGCGCAGATTTAGGTGTGTCGAAACAAGGAAAATTATGCACGTGCAAAAAGGGGCGCAACTTCAGTCATGTCGATATGATAATAGCGCGCCCAAAGATTTAGCAAAAGTGACTAAGTCTTACAACATTCTGATTTTTGAAAGGAAGTTTTGGACTTCCTCAAACGTTGTCAAACTCCTTTGGGGGCCAAAACGGAATTTTCGGTATGGTTACCTGCAAACTACCCTTGTCAATTTTGCGAGATAACAGGGACAAGAGAAGAGAACCAAAGGGTAGCCATGGAATGTTTGATTCATTATGGCTCGGCCCATTTCAAATTCATGGATCTTGTGGTGAGAATGTTTTCTCCTCTCATACTTAGATGGAACGCCATTGGAATTGCCTCGAGCGGGCAATACTTGAAATCAGATTATCATCGAAAGCGGGTTGTCCCCACTGTACCATAGGTGATTTCGTAGGTGTGTTTTTCCCTTTTCTGTTGTGTGGTTTTGGTTTAGTTTTGTTTAGTTTTTGTTGTGTGTGGTTTGGCTTGTGTGTTTCCTCCTTCTTCCATTCTTTCTCATAATTGTACATGACTCTGCAAGGCCTAATGGATAAGGCATTGGTCAACGTAATATGTTTTAAAACTTGAGATTCTGGATCCTCATGTCGTGCCCTAGCCATGCCCAGTTCACACCATGTCCCCAAGCTAGAGCTAGTTGTTGTCTCCCAAAACTACTCTGCGTTTTCATAGCTAAATTTAAATTTTTTTGAGCTCATACCCTTCGTTGTTGTTTAAGCCAAGTTAGAGATTCAAGAAATTAGCAAAAGTTGTGCCCTAGAGCCTGTTTAACACTTTATTTTGCTCGTTTTTAGAAATCCTTCATTTCCCGGTGTGTGCACTAATATCCTCTTTGCAACCTCCATTTTTGATCGAAATTGTTCACTTGTTCTATGGCCTAGGTCATCAAATCATTGTTTTGCCTCCATGCCTTTGGTTCGTGAAGGAAATTCGAAAATTGGACTCAAAACAATGAAGTTTTCTTTCTCTGCGTATTTTCCACAGTCGGGATGACGAGCTTCTTTTCCTTGTCAAATTTTGACCCCAATGAATGCAGGTACGTGGTCAGATCCTATTGGATGGGGAGGAACGAGATTTTTGGTGAACTTAACACTTTTGGTCACTTTTGGCAAAAATAATAACTTTGCCCCCCGCAACTCCGCCAAGGTCTCGGGCATCCTGTTGAAAATTCAAAGCAAAGGAGCGGAACGACGAAGAACTTTGAGTTTTTGAGCCTCTTTCCAAAAAAGGTGAAAATTTAAAAAGTGACCCACAACCTTGATCAGGATTTAAAGGGAAAAAGTCAAAGTTGAACCCCGTAGGGAAAAGTCAAAGTTGAAGCCCGCAGGGAGAAATTCAAAGGTGAAGCCCATTGTTGAAAAGTCAAAGGGACGAGTGGGCCATCGGGGCACTTTTGGAAATTTAACCAAATTCCCAAAAGTGAAGTAAAAGTTCTAATTTGCCCCGCGACTCCGCCAAGGTCTCGGGCCCGCCGTTGAAAATTCAAAGTGGAGGAGCGAACGACGGAGAACTTTGAGTTTTTGAGCCTTTTTCCAAAAAAGGTTAAAATGTTGAGAAAAGGGTCGCGATCCCATTTCCAATAAGAACGTGCCACATGTCCTAGTCAAATCGGAGCAGCGGGCTAGCGGAGGAAATTGAGTTTTTGAGCCTTTTTCCAAAAAAGGTTAAAATGTTGAGAAAAGGGCCGCGATCCCACTTCCAATAAGAACGTGCCACGTGTCTAAGTTGAAAAGTCAAAGCGAGGCTGCAGCCAATTTTTTCCAAATTGCCAAATCTCATGAAAAATCACAAAATGTGAAAGGCTTCCCCGTAACCGCTCCAATCCCTTCCTGCCACGTGGATGGCCCAATTTCAGAGTTAGAGGAGCAAATCAAATGGTCTATATTTAAACTGGCAAATCGAATGTAACGGTTGCTTTGCAAGATCTGGTTTTTAACCCGCCATGAGTGTTTTCTTCACAACAGAGGAATTTGAAAAGGCGTTGAAGATTTGTGAAGTTGTAACGGTTTCTTGCAAAGAATATAATGGCTTCTCGACGTCATTCCAAGGGCTAGTGATTGATTTCAAAAAATACCAGAGTGCTCTGTACCTGGAAAAGACAAAAACACCACATTGCTTCTATTTTCTCTTCTTCCTTGAATTTCTTCCATTCTCAAGCTATGTACAAACTCTGCTCGAGCTTCAATAATAAAAGAAGGAATTTTGGCCTTTTTGATTGAGGGATTGATTGGTACTTTGCGACTAATGAGTTTCATTCGGTCTTGTAGCTTCTTTTACGGATTTGTTTTTCTTCTAACTATAAATGCATGTAAATGAAATTTCTAATTAATGTGTGTGGGCATCTGATATTCTACTCACAACATTAGTTTATCCTACCTCCATTCTCACTCCCTTTCCCCTTCTCAGACAAAGTTCTTCTCTAGTGAGAAATTGCTAGCTTTGCCACAGGGTCAGTGGAGTGCCCCTGTTGGATCTCTGGTCGAAAGGCCACCATTGAAATCCATTTTTTCACGCATGCACATACAGAAGCTACACCGTTCAAGTAGAGGGACTTATATTCCCATAGTGTTGGCTTGAAACCCACCAATTTGTCCACAAGACAAATTTTCTCACCAACAGGCGATTCATTCAAAACCAAACCTACCACAGTGTGCAAATAATGCATTGCTGAAGGAAACTTCTGAGGAACTTTAGGCTCCAAATGAGGCATTACCTTAAGAATATGATCACCGATTTCCTCACCATGCTAACAAAGGCCTCATTCTTTGCCTCTTCTCGTTCCTTCTCTGCTTGTAAGCACTTTATTTCTGCAGTCTTATCCTTGTTATCTTCAAGTAGCGCTCGAATGTTGGTAGCCTTATCAATGTTCCTTCGTGCCACTTCAGCAGATACCTTGACAAAGGCATTGCTTACTTGCTTATCGGACATTATCGGAGGCTTGATAGTCATGTGCCTAATTTGCAGTTGCTTCTTTACGGCGTGAGACACATGACTCCTTGCACACATCAAAATATGGTTCGTCCATGTGTGTCTGCATGGACCAGGAAAACTGTTTCCTAGTCCGCGCATTGGCCTTTTCTAGGTCCATTAACTCCCAACCATATAAATCCTTTTGCCCTATCGTGCTCTGGAACCTAGCGTGAATGATCTTGTTGGTGTCCTCTATGTACCCCATATCCAGGAATCACATAGTCCTCACCTTCTTTTCTTGTCCTTGCCTTCTTGCCCTTGGGAACCCGGGCGCTAGAATTTGTAGTGGGTCCTTCACCTTCTGTGTGGAGTGAGGCACGCCAAATGGCTCGCCCATTTCCTCTTCTTGTCTCCTTGACCCCCTCTTCATCATCTTTCATTTCCTCATCACGAGGCTCCTCTACATTTTTGGGCTGCACCGGGGTTCTGGCGCACTTTCACCAAACTCATCCTCTTCATCCTCTCTGAGATTTAAATTTCTCCTCCTCTTCTTTTCAGGTACTTCTTTCTGAGGGGAGATCCGAGGTGACATGCATGGAGGTTTTGATGGCCCAGCGCTTTGAGTCCTTGTCCTTCTGAACGCCCTTTTAAATTGGTTTTCCTCAATTATTGGGTCTGCATCTAAGGTGGTGTACTGTTTCTAAGTCCTCCTCTTGTTGTTGTCTCGGGAGGAGTAACATCATGCTTGTTTTCCTTAGTGTCTAAGGTTTGCCTCCATCCCCTACACACTAAACCACCATTGTCATCCTATTCATCTTCTTCTTCTTCTTCTTCTTCTAATGGTGAAGTGGGATTTTCAACTGCCAGACTCCCAACTGTATGTTTCCCCTTTGGCGGGCACAGTAGTATACATTCACTTTTTACATACTTACTATTTTCCAGCCTAGGCTTAAGTTGGATACAAATTAGGATGGCCCCATTATCGCTAATGGCCAAACTAACAAGCCTCATGGTTATATCATCGATATGAACCTCTCAATATAAGAGACTTACCTAGGTATGTGTAAGTCTTCCTCAGGGTATGGTAGTCACAGTCTACCTTGTTTGCATTGTAGATTAACCTACATGCATCGAGAAAACCTGTGACCTACCGCCTAGAAGAACCGTGTTGTAAAGGAATAAGGGAGTTTACACCAAGGACTCCATGCCCCATCCTTCTTTGCGAAACATGTAATGCAAAAGTGTTGGTACACAATAAATTGCATTGTCTTCCCAACCACTGATGGCAGATCCTTAGGAATTCTCCACTCCTCTTTGAAATCCGTGTGAAGTCTTTCATACCACAGCTCTGCCCTTTGCCTAAACGAGTCACTCATAGATCCCTCACATAAATACTTCTCAAACCTCTTTACTAGAGACTTATTCTCTGCAGGATACTCCCAAATCTTGTTCTTTGGCCCATCGGGCACTCCAATTTCAACAAAAACAAGAGATAACAAAATGGCGCCAAAGCTTATCTTCTCACCTTTGCGTGCTTCTTCAATGATGGTATTTGTTATGTATCATGCCAAGTTGTAAACTTCCCCCTGTGATATCTTCTTAGCAATATGTAGCCACATGGTGTTCACTTGTGACCATCTCTCCTGATCATTTAACTTGGTGAGTAAGTACGCGCCACATGTACCACATGGTACTTTCTTAACTTGTAAATATCCATTCCGCGCGAACCCTTTGAGTAACCCAGTTCCTTGTGGGTGGCCAAAATAGCTTCTTTGTCAGATAAGTCACTGGTAATCTTTGTCCATGTTCCCTTTAAACTGTTGGGCTTGCAATTAAGGGGTGATCCTCATTCGCTTCCCAACAAAATAAAATAAGTCTTTGTGAACTCTACTCATAAGCCATTGGTATAGCTTCTCTAGTTTTCCAAAGTAAGGGAGTTCATAGATCTGTAGGACCCCTACCTTCTTCAACAATTTATCTCCAGCATCATCATAAACAGGCATGTCGTCGACTATGTGCTTGTTTGTCTTTCTACTTAAAAGTGTGTCCAACTCTTCCTTGTTGTCATTCATGCGATGATTGTAGTCATTTATCTTACTCCTGCGAACGTGAGAATCCCAGTCACATTCCACGATTACGTCCTCTGGGTCTTTGCATTTCGAAAACACCGCTTTCGAGGGCATCCTCAATCTCTACCTCGGTTTCTACCTTCTTCTTCCCCTTTGTTCTGCTCCAGGTGCTTTCCTTGGTGCCATGGTAAAACAAGGTTGCATATTTTTACCTCTGTCGAGCAAATTCCGTGCCCTAGCTCGAAACTGCAGTGCCCTAAATTTAAATCGCATACCCTAGCTTCTTCTCAAACCCTAGCACCCTATTTCTCCTCTTTGTATGCTTTTGCTTCACTCAAACCCTTCTCTAATGGGGATGCAAGCCAATTTTGTGCATAAATCCACTCTCCTCGCCTGGTTTTAAAGCTCTTTACACCTCGACGCGTCTCGCACAACTCATTTGCAAACAACTCGCTCAAAAACTCATAATCACAAAGGTAAAAATGAACCCACATCACGTCCTTATATAGATTTGGAAAAAGTAATTGCATTTATTGCTCCTCCACCTACCATCGATCCTCTCATTAATTGAACATTTTACCACATTTCCGCACGATACACCTTCGCGCCCTGACCCTAACCTTAACAGTGCGTCTTTCTACCTTTTGGCCACAGACCTCCTTTCGTGCGCTTCCATGTCATTGAAGTACCTCGCCATTATGCCTTCCCCTAAGTAGTTTCCCCGCCGTAGCTTTCCTCGCGTTATCTGGGCATTTTTCCAACTATGATCTTCTTTTAGGAGCAATTTTCTTCCTAGAACACCTTTCCATACCATCTACACTTTCTATCAAGAGAAATCACCTACACCAGTATTTTTCCTTATGCATACCCATCTTTGAATGACAACCACCCCACACTAAGGGTATGTGTAGTCCTCTGCACATAAAAGCACTTCAAATTGCAATCAGCTTCTGGCGCAAAAGGGCTTATTACACAAAACATTGAACTAAATTGACAAAGCATAACGACAAGGAAGGAAAAACATTAAAGGAAATACAGTAAGGGAAATCTAATCTAAATGGCAATATTGCCTTATTACAAACACCAAGAAGGCTTATTTATAGTAGGGCTTCACTACTCCCGTTGAAGTAACCGGGTAACCGTGTTCCATCAAGCGCCTCTAACTGGCAAGCATCTGATTCAAGTATGTGAGTGATAACATACGGTCCCAACCAATGCACCTTAAGCTTTCTGGGTGGCGCAGAAACTTTGAATCATAAAGAAGTACCATCTGCCCAACCTCAAGCTTCTTTTCCTTGATGTGTCTGTCGTGTCATGCCTTCTGTCTAGCTTTTTCTTTCTTCTGACTTCAACATGTTATGGTGCACCTTTCATCCAGTTGTATCAATTTGTCAATTCTTTCTTCCAATGTTTTCTCATCAGCTAGACCTCCCTGCACACGCGATACGCAAAGAAGGTAACATGAATTCCATGGGAAGAACTGCTTCTATGCCATACACCAATTGAAAGGGTGTTTCCTTATTCAATTGTTTATAGGTTGTTCTATATGCCCAAAGTACAATAGAAACTTTATCATCCCAATCTGTCCTTCCAACATCACAAATCTTTGTCAAAGTTTGGCTCAATATCTTGTTGAAAGCCTCAGCAGTCCCATTTTCCTGAGGGTGATAAGGTGTTGTCTTGTGGTGTGCGACCATAAATTCATCCAATAATATCTTGATTGTCGCATTCAAGAAATGAGTTCCCCTATCACTTATCAAACTCAAAGGACATCCATACCTGGTAAGAATATTTTCCCACAAGAACCTTGTTGTTGTAGTTGTTGTAAAATCATTTGTAGGTTTTTCTTACCCACCTTGTAAGATAATATGTATAAGAATGATGTAGCATGATCCGTTTACTGCGCGTGGCTGGGAAATAGGACCCACAAAGTTTATTGCCCATTTTTCAAAAGGCTCTGCACTAGTAATAGGCCTCAAAGGCATTTCATCTCTCTACCCAGGTTTTCCAAGGCGCTGACAGTGATCACACGCCTTACAATACTCCTTGCAATCCTTGTATAAGGTTTCCCACCATAAACCAACGAGTAGAATCTTACGTGTGGTGGCATCACCTGCATAGTGTCCTCCTACAATACCGCCATGAGCCTCCTCCATGATTGTTGTGCGCTCATGCTCCAGTACACATCGGTGCAATACTTCATCTTGACCTAGTTTATATAAGTCACCACTGATCAACATGAAAGGTGTGGCACAAATTGCAAGTTGTTTCTTTTCCAAAGCTTTCATCCCTTCTGGCGCCATACATGTGCGTAAAAAGACATCAATATCCTCTAATTCCAAGGGTGTGTGGTTTAACTTGTACAAGTCCATCCATATCATTGTATCTTCAATACATTGTACATCATCTTCTAATTAAATCCTTGATAAGTGGTCTGCGGAACATAATTGCTTTTATACGGGTTTACCACAATTGTAAAGTCAAAATCTTGAAATAATAGGACCCATCGACATATGTGCCCCTGTAAAATGGACTTATTTACCAAGTATTTCAATGCCATGTGATCTGTATAGAACACAAAAGGTGTTGCTAACAAGTATTCTTTGAACTTATGCAGCGCGTAGATCATTGACAAAGTTTCATGCTCCGTAGTTGTATAATTCACATTCTCGCATGAGTCAAATTTCTACTAGCAAAACAAATAGGATGATCTACAATAGCTTTCTCTAGGTGATGGCCATGTCGAGGCGTCCACATGTACGTTAAATGGTAGATTCCATGAAGGGAAACGTAAAATAGGCTTCGTAGTAAGCCTCCTTGGCGCTTCGAATGCGCGTTGCTGCAATTCTCCCAATAGAACTTCCCTTTACCTTTTAATAACTCCTCCAAGGGCACAACAATCTTAGCATATCCTTTGATAAATTTTCTGTAATACCTTGTGTGGCCCAAGAATCTGCGCCTCACTCTGACTTGGTGGGTTCCTCCAAGCGTAAAATGACTGCAACCTTAGTTGGATCTACTAACAAACCTTCCTTGCAGATGATATGCCTGGCAGAGTTCAAAAGGTGTAACAAATACACACTTCTTGATATTTAAAGAGATGTTTAACTATCTGCACCTCTCAAACATTAATCGCAAATTTTCACAATGATCCTTGATAAGCCCATACACGGTCCAATCATCCAAGTAAACTTGCAAGAATTTGTGAATAAAATCCTAGAATGCTTGAACCACAATGCGTGAAAATATTGCAGGCGCATTCTTCAATCCAAAGGGCATCACTATGTATGCAAAACTTCCCCATTCAATGGTGAAAGTTGTCTTCTCTTGATCCTCCTTAGCAATTCTTACTTGATGATATCTAGAGAATCCATCTGTAAAAGAGTAAATTTTGTGCCCTATAACGCCTTCCAATATTTCCTCAGTGAATGGTGTAGGGAAAGGATCAATCACACATGCAACATTCAACTCCCTGTAGTCCACACAAATCCTTATTCTTCCATATTTCTTTATGTTAATCACCATAGGGCTGACCCACTATGATTCCTCTATGGGCTCAATAATGCCAGATTCTAACATCTTGTCTATTTCTTCTTTAACTTTGATGCGCATAAGTTAGGGTTCATCCTATAAGGTCTCTTCCTAACCGGGCACACACCTTCCTTTAACTTAATTTTCATCTCACCCAAAGATTCATGCACCCCTTTCAACTCATGGTAGCCCCTAGGAAACAAGTCCTAGAAATCACGTAGTAGCTCAATTATCTTAGCCACTTCAGAGTCAGACCAATAATCTCCAATTATGGCCTATTTAGGTTCAACATCCATGCCAATGATCACTTTCTTCGTTTTCATAGGTTCATGGTAGGCGTGCATCTTCTCATCTGCACTGTCTAAGACCTCGCGCGTCCTCTCTAAATGATCTATGTCCAAATGTTCCACTTCTTCATCATCCACCATATAGACCATCTTTCCTTTTTCCTTCTCTAGGAAAGCTCACACAAGTGATTCTACATTTGTCTCATCTACTTCGCCAAAACGCGCTTCTAGGTCTGACACACCAAATAACTCCTGAATGAGTTCTTTAGCCTTTGCACTATCTCCCATAGTCAAGCTGCTTCATAACTTGTCATGCCTCTTTCAACGGAGGTTTAGTGGAGAAGTAGTCAAAAGTTTGGATCATTCTGTAGTCAAATCTTGTCAATTTCAGTCTCCCTATGCAGCTCCGCATAAACATACCAAGCACGCACGCAACCTCGCAAGGTGAAATAAAGTTTGTGCACCCACAAAAAGGTGGTAAAGCTTCCTACCCCTTTGTCCAGAGTCTCTCACACTGCTAAACATGGTGTTGAACATGATTATTACCATGATATTCACAAATTTGAGTAGGTGCATTACTCTTGAAAAATCAAGTTGATAGAGCAATTCTCACTTCTCTCCATTCTATGAGATTATCTATGAACCATCCACCAAAGACGCTAATGTCCCACACATGGTATATACTAACATATTCCTTTTGTCCACTTGATCCTTCCATTATACTTCCATGGCTCGCAGGAATATCTCATGGTTTCCTTCGCCAATGTATACCGGGATATAGGGTTGTTGCCTATCCTCCTAACATAAGCGAACCTTGACGATTACGATTGTGCCGTGCTTTTACTTCACACCCAACCATCTCGTAAGTGTCATGTGCCCAATTGTCACAGAAATACTTGTAGTATCACTGATGGACTATGCATCATCCCACTGGAGGATTCCTTCCTTAGATGGCTCAAGCACTTCCGGATCTCGAATGGTGCGCACATAAATTTTGTTTAGGTCTTCTTCACTTAAGGGCTCAACATAAGGTACATATTTCCCATCTATCAAAGGGATAATAACCGTTCTTCCTTGTTCTTGAAACTGATATATCCCTTATTGAACCGTAGATCAGCATTATTTGCATAACACCAAGGGCACCCAAGTAGAGCTGGGAAGTTGTCTACTTCTACAAGCGCTAATACCTCAAATTCCCCAGTGAACTTGGCCCCATGTATAGTAATAGATGCATCCTTCAATACTCCAATAGGCGTGGCCTTAGTCTGATTTGCCATATACAGTACATTGGAAGATGGCTACAATGGAGATACGCCTATCTAAACCCATGCATCTAATGTAAGCACATTCACTTCGCGCTAGTTTCAATCAAAATATTGCTCAAAACCCATCCATCTACAACAACATTCAAAGTGATCTCCTTGTCATAATCCAAGCTATGGGAGGAGATAAACATGCAAAATCTGTCGTCCGGTCTCAATACCCGGTGCGTGGAGTGTTTCCTTTCAACCAACTCCTAGTAACGGAATAATGTTCTTTGACACAACATCTTACATACTTT
The DNA here is from genome assembly GCA_018340775.1 of Taxus wallichiana var. yunnanensis. Classification (NCBI taxonomy): domain Eukaryota; kingdom Viridiplantae; phylum Streptophyta; class Pinopsida; order Cupressales; family Taxaceae; genus Taxus; species Taxus wallichiana. The sequence goes on along the minus strand of CM031234.1, from coordinate 420,257,665 downwards.
CTTTACATCATCAACATCCGATTGGAAAGTCTCATTTGCCTTATTTTGTTCCAACTTCGCGATATTTTGTTCCTTTAAACATTGTATTTCACCTGCAGATTTGAGTACCTCCATGGTTTTTGATAATCGTCCTTCTAATGTGTAGGGTATGGATATTTTGCATGACCTCCTCCTTAGTGATGGTAGGCTTCTGTTGTAGCGTTTCTTTAGCGCACGTAGACTCAACATGGGTAGTAATCTTCACAAGTACTACCTCAGGATTCGGTGCTAACTTCGACATCCATTGGTTTTCCATGGCGCGATGTATCCTAACCATCCCTGTGCCCTTGTTTTCCTGTTTGTGCTTCTTTCTCAAGTGTTCATATAAGTTCGGGCACTCTTCATAGTTATGATTCTTTCCGCAAAAAGAAAAATTAATGTTCTGAGGACATTCACACATGTAATGGTCAAGGGATCCACATGTATAGCATGTTCCATGAGGTAACTCACTTTGTCCACCAGCTGTGGCCTTGGCCTCTGAATCCACCATGGTATCCTCGACCTCTACCACGGCCTCCCTCAAAGCGCCCTTCATTTTGATCATAGCACCCTTGAGTGTGATCATGATCATGTCGTTCACCTTTATCCTTAGAGTTATTCGAAACCCATGTCTGTCATACACTAATATCAATGGCATCATGGATCTGATCAATGAACCTGCAATCTTCTGTATTGTGATTCGTGGATCGGAAAATTTTACAATAGCAAAAACGTTTTTCTTACCGTGCATTGCAATAATGGACAACGACTTACATCATGGTCCAAATGACATATCTCACATTCCAATAACAAGGAGCACACGATCTCATGAGGACAATTATCCTTAGTATGCCCCTCTACTTCACAATTTGTGCACCAAATTCCACTGCGTGTCTCATGTGTTGTATTGGTTGATAGTTTCTCCAACTACTTTGTCATTGCTACAATATGAGCTTCCAAAAATGGGCTCACTCCAGTGTCTATGCTCCTAACTGCCTCAGCGTGCAAAGAGCTGCTTCAAGTGCCTCACGCGGGTCTATATAAGTCTTATGTGAGAGCGCCCTCCTAAAAGGCGTAATCAGGCCTCCGACGAACCACTATGCATGTTGACTTTAAGAGTGTTTTGAAATGAGCATCATATTCCGGACACTCTCAGTAGTGCCTGCTTGATGTCCTTGAACACGCTTATACTTTTATGCTCTCGACTCAGGTATATAAAATTCCTTAATGAAAGCATCCTGTAATGTTGTATAATCCACACAAGTCTGATCAGGGTCAAACTTTATGTACCAACTATGTGCGCGTCCCCGCAACGTAGTTGCAAACCTGACTAGCCTTGCGTTGAAGTTGTAATTCCTTTCGTGCGCCACGGTATCTCACACATATGCACATGATCAAGAACATCTTCTATTCCCTCAACAACATCTTCTATTCCCTATACTTTGGGAGATGAATCGACATCTACATGTAAATATTATGAAATTTGGTGAGGACCATGCTCACGGATCGAGAACCTCATGTGTTGCCTTCGCCCCCAGATCCGCCATATCAGTCGAGATCTGAGCCACATGTTCCACCTGATCCTCCACCTATAGTAGGAATTGGACCAAAGGATGCACTGCCCTATGTCTCAATAGTGGTGTTAAATTGAACTCCTATAGTCTACAAAGTTGTGCTACTCCCGATGTGAGTCCAAATTTTTGTGCGCCTGTGTTTTGTGCCGATGACACACCTAAAAAGGTTCCTCCAACCGGTCCTCCAAATAACAGGGAAGATGTCTATCCGGCCATAAATGCACTTGATATATGATTCACCCATGAACTTGTTGATAAGTCAACTCTACCTCTTGCTACTCTATTGCCCAAACTAGCTTGCTGACTACTGGTTGTACTAGAAACTGGAAAACCAAGCGCAAGGGCTAGGTTGCCAGGTAGATTCAAATGTGCGTTTGCGGCCCAAGTTGTCTCTACTGGCGCGCTCTCATAAGAGGCCGATGAGGGTTCCCTGTCATGCTTGCCCAAATGAGGGAGTTCCAGATGTTTTGACTCCATGTCCTCTGCGTGAGCTCCAAATCCTTCACGAGCCATCTCTCTCCTCAACGCCATTCGTTCTGCAGTCTCACATTGTTTCCCTGAATCTCTCTCGTGTGCCTCATTGAACTTAAGCCACATTTTTTCTATTTGCCTCTCTGCCACTATGTCTATCATCCTTCACCACACCTGCTCATGCCCCCACACGTGGTGAGGTTTAGCTAGCCATCGGCTTCTCTTTCAAATTCAGGGTTACCAACAAGATTTTGATCGCCAGTGGAATGCCTTGCAAGATAGGTTCCCTGGGATAACATAAAATCGAAACTTAGCTACCTCCGAGCAAGAATAAGTGGAAATTGAGTACTCCAAAATATAGCTATTCAGAACACCACGAAACAAAGTGTTCACAACGTGCATCCAAATCAGATCAGCATCATAGAGGGCTTGAAATTCTTCTTGTGTCCAGACAAGTGTGTGAAACCTCCAATTCCTTTTAGACACGTAAGCAACCAGACCACTCGTATAGCTCTATTGGGAAGATAGCAAAGAAGCTCTCATATAAGCAAAGTCATCATCTGATTTTGCTCCACCCACATGCGTGCATCAAATCCAGATCCAGTGTTGAATCTCCGAGCGTACTCTTCTCCCAAATCTATTATGCACTCCTCAACACTTGCCAAGGTCAACCAGTATGTCTTCATCATGCAACATCCTGAAAACAACTGAAAAAGAGATCCGTGCAATGGAACCAATGATGCAACCTAGAATTTACTATTAATAACCCAAGCGCGTTGGCACATCACTTAGTCGAGTTAAGCACTCGCCCGAAGCGCTCAAAGGCACTAGGTCCCTCTTTAGAGTTGCTTGGACAGAATGTTAGCATGATGGTGCATATAGATATCCGATTCATTAACAATAGTAAACAACACACAAGTGCATAAACCAGATCTAGCTCTTAGAATAGATCTAGAATGAACTAAATAATGACTATAACAAGATTTACCATGCAAGAACCAAATTTAGTCATGTTCAACACCATTATCCAATCAATATGAACCATTGTATTAAGTACTTGTAAAACACAAAAGCTTCTTACATTACATGAGTATCTTCATGAGTCATGCGGCAACAAAACCAACAACATAAGTCTACCATAGTTTTTCACACTTTAACCCGTGCAGATCAATATATATATATATATATATATATATATATATATAGGGGTGGGATTTGCCCTTCACCACCCATGCATTTCTCAAAATAGGCCACATGCTAATAATAGCAAAGACGCCTTTACGATAAGATGCACACATGCAAAGTGCTCTAACAATAGACTTCATATAGTTAACTCTGAGTAGAAATCCTATTAATAGCCTAAACTATGCGTGGCGCTCAATTGTCGCTTGGTCCCAAAATATCATTATGTGGACATCAAGTCTTCAAGTCTTTGTGTGCTCCACATGTTATCTCCAAAATAGCCCTTATCCACAAAATGGCTAAGTCTTGAATTCAAAGTGTTCTAGCGCACGCTCATTCTGCTATTCTTTCGCGCCCTCAAATGCGCCTTGCTCCAACGCACGCATCCTTTATGTGCCTTCACCTTAGAGCAATATATTATTTGCTCAACACAAGGTGATGCTATTACGATATGAACAATGCAGTATCAACACTCTCAAAAGGCCTTAGATGTTGTTGGGACCGAAACTAAGTACAAGTATAACAAGAAGTTGTCAATCATGCGAGCAACGATAACGATACAATAAGGAAACTTATATCAAGTTCTCAAGAAATGAAAACAAGATGTAAGTGTCAGTAATTGTATGGCTAAAATGCGGGTAGAGTAACAACTCAAAGGGGAAATGATGATGAAATGAAATCCTAGCTATGAAGACGATCCTGAAATCAAGATCACGTGGCCATCAAAGATATAAGGACGCATCCACGCACTTTAGACGTTTAACAACTCAGCCGTAAACATGGATGAGCGTAAACGAAAAAAAAAAAAAGTGGTGAACACTATCTATGACAACACTCTTGAATGATGTCTTCTCTTGTTCCAAATGGGCAACAAGAAAACAAAGGTATAGATCAAATGAGATGGAAATAAACTAAGTGTCACTTGGGCAGAGTTTCGCATCGTCTAAAGCGAGAAAGAAACTAAGTGAAGTGATACGTCGTGAATTTCGTGATGAGAGACACTTAGATCTAACTTAAGTGTACTCTTTACAATGTTCAAAAAACAAGGTTTTGAGTCCAAGCAAGTTTTCACTTTGTGATGGTTTGACAAGATGCAATAATGGACTAGCAAAGTGGGCTCCTTGACAAAAATGGCTTTCCTAAGTAATCCACTCAACTAGGTGTCAACAGTTTGTTTAATGCGATGTCGATTTGCCAAGGTTTCCCAAGGATTATCTTGGCTTTACTTTAAACCCTTCCGATACAATGAACACCTAGTGTGTTCAATTGTATCATCACTGGGGTCACAATACGAACAACTTTGACTCTAAACTCACAATGTATGACTAGTCAAGTGGGTAAGTGGAGCACTTCCTATTTCATCCACGAGGTTACATAATGGTGAATTACTTTAGGGTTCCTCGAACCACCCTCATTGTTGTAGTTTAAGGCGTTATGCCAAAAGGGTTATGTTCTAGTTGAACGGATAGGGACGTACCCTTTTTGAAACCCGCAATATAGTGTTATGTTCGTGGTGTCTTTTTTTTTTTATCTTTTTAACTTAATGCGGTTTTAAGCAACACATCATTTGGCAACCTACAATCAAACACATATTAGTGGGTTTGTGTTTTTGAACGTTCTTTCTTCAACAAACGAATTTGGTCCTACACACGAAAAGTTAGTAATTTTCCAAAAGATCACAATATCATAAAAGAGAGTTTACGTGTTGTTTTTGATTCCCAAGGTCACCAAAAGGTGCGAGGGAAGAGCATACACAACGTGAAAAACTCAACTACAAATATGTAATGGAAAAATACTTGAAGTAACTTGCGAAAAGGAATTCGTTTTAACCAACTTTTGAAGATTAATCCATTATGAAGCGTAAATCAAGTGTTTTGAAAGCAATAAGAAGGTTTTGGAAGCATTTTTGGTTCCCAAGATCGCCTATAAGGCGTGAGGGAAGAGCATACGCACTTAGAAATTCTCTATCAACTAAGAAATGAAACACTTAACTAAGTTAGTCAAAACAAAACCAAAAGACCATGCAAACAACTGTTAAGAACTTGCAAATAAGTTAGCAAAAACCAAAGACTTTTGATCTTACACTCGTGATAAAGTTTAACTTTCAACACAAACATCTGCGGGCCCAAACTAACACATACGCGTCCCAACCGACGGATGTATGCCCCTACCAATGGGTATGCGTGCAAATGAGAATAGGATTGTGGGTTTTGACACTGCGCGGGCGAGAATAGTGTATGCGCTAGGGTTTCGACGGATATGCGCTCCAACATACAGTGCACGCGGGCGGGGTAAAATGCAAGGACAACTCTGTTTTGAAAAGACACCTGTGCTTCTAAAGACGCGGATACGTGTACGATTCGACACTTACACGTGGGACATGAGCGAATATGCGTCCCTTTGCAAATGGTCGACAATTTAAAGTACAACCAAATGGATGCACAACCGATTCAACATATGCGCTCGCGTTTCGGCGAATGTGCGGCCAATTCAACGTATGCACTCACATTTCGATGGATGCGTGCCGATCCAGACACCTGCACGTACCCCCTGTAATAACCTTAAAATTCACGGAAACGAAAAAAATTAAAAAGTAAACAGGTTAGTTATTGACCATTAAAACCTATTTCTAGCTTGAACCCAATAAATACTTAAGTAAAAGGAAGATAAAGCCCCTTTAAAATGTGAAATATGTTAAAAAACAAGCTTTTAAACCCTGTAAAGCATAAAAGTGGTTAGAAATGGACATGTAAAGCCTAGAAAAGATTTAAAAGGACTATGGAGTAACTCCCACCGGGCGTGCCAAATGTGAACAAGGAAAACTATTTGCAAAAGCTATGAAATGGGGTAAGAAACACTCAAGAATCCCCAAATATTTGAACAAATAGTTCAATGGACCATCAGATAAGAGATAAACAAGGATTCATTACTTTTGCATGCATTAATCTTGAAGAAAACAAGTAAATCTAACATGTCTAGTTATCCTCTACTCTTGAAAGCTTTACAAATGAACCTAGATAGATTCTAAGCAATCAGTTTGTGATTGTGAGAATGGAAGCTCTCCATTAATGGCTAAAGAGCCACATGGTTTCTTCCATTTACTCAAACTTGAATGGAAATAGCAAAGCAAAAGCAATATTAGCTCAATATGACAAATGAAGAAAAGCTCTAATCCTAGCAATAATACTATAGTTTAGCCTAGAGAGGGGAAGTGTTCTTAGAAAATGACTTGGGGTAGTGGGGTATTTATAGGTTTCTGATTTGAGAAATAAAATTATTTGGGTGAATGTGAGACAAAAGGATAGTCCAAAGGTCACTTTTTAAATTTATAAAAGGTCAAAACATGATTAGGACTAGTTAAACTAGGTTAGGCTAGTTAATCATGTTTAGAGAGGAATTAGGGGTTTAAGAGGATTTTGAAAAGTCTAATCAATCCAATGAAATGGATTGATAGTCTAAAAAGTTAGTAGAAATAGTCTAGAAAGGTATAAGAAAAGGGTTTAGTCAATAGGAGGCTATAATACCCTGTTTAATTGATTACAAGAGGAATACGACCAAAAGAATGTCGTAAGTGGGGAGTTAAATAGGTCTAATTGACAATGTATCGTCAATTTGCGAGGAGTGAGATAGTTAGTGCAATATAAGGAATAATAGTGATTTGATCAAATTATAGGTGTCTACAAGATTCATGAGCGGAATTACATGGAAATTAGATCTTAGATATATATACATTGATATTATAATAAAAGTGGGTATGAATTCTACGCTTCATTGTATACACATTTTTTTGTTATGAAATATAATGGGAAACCAAGGTTTTGTGTAAATTTTCATGTGAATGTATGAATGCTTGTGGATAATGGGTAATTATATGTTGTGTGTTTGGATTAATATCCATCTTGCATAGTCAGTCATTCCATTATGCCCTTCATGTCACTCTACAACATCGAAGTTATCGCATCTCCCATCTTGCACTACAAATGAAACAATTAGCGCAAACCAAGTATGGTTATGCTCATTAACGCAAAAACCCTTAGTGTAGTGAACCGTGGGCCTAACATAGACGTCTTGGATTTGCTTTGTTATAGTGTTGAGGGTTTTGCAATTCTCTTTGCACGCACTAAGTCAAATGAACCAAGTGTGCATTACAAGTTCTCTCTACCTATGAAAGGTTCATCTACCTTGGGTGTTAGGAGAGGATCTAAGGGTATACCTTGCTTTCTTTAATTGTCTAGCACAACCCTCAAAACCCTAAACTCTCGTATATATACATTATCACATACCATATTAACCCTTTTGTGATGATAGGTTATGGTATCATCAATTTTTCTAGCCCAGACTTTTCTATGGGTGTGTAGCAATGATGGCTTCTCACCTTAGCCTCCAACTTTAATCTTCACCACAACCTTTTTCATGAGGGTTTTATTTCACATAGCTATTTGTACTTACACTTGTTCTTATAGATTTCGATTTACCCAATTATGTTCACAATATTTTAGCAGTTTTGTTTTGTTAATTTTCAGAATTAGCATCTTCTTAACCTAGTATTTTTATAGTAACTGATTTTTGAGTCCCCTTTACCCCATCTTGACAACTTGCCCAAATGAACACGACTCGTTCTATTTTACGAGTGAATTAATGAATGTTATTTCTACTTTCTGATTTCTGCTACAGAACTTGCTTCCGTTATTAACATATTAAACCCTGCAATTAGTGTGTTCGTCTTGGGTCTCAATTTAGTGTGTTCATCCCTGGATTGCTCCTGGGATCCAAATCAATTGCACATCCATATATAATTGTTCTGAGGTTGCCTGACCAACCTACATCTCTGGGTGTAGTTTCTCCCAAGTTTCCCATATGTCAAATTGTTGCTAGGTACTTGAGCATTCATAAGGCCGGCGGCCTGTCTACCTGGGAATGGTAACTTGTCAACTGCTTTTATGTCTGATTACAACCACATTCACTATGTTAATACATCTGTGCAGTCATTGAACCTCTAGTTGCAACTTGCAACTGTGCTTATGTATTTTAAAGTTAAAAGAAAATAACGCATTTGTGAATAACCAAGCACTTCACTAAAAATTAATGTTGAATCATTTGATGATGTGCAGTGACTTTTGTATTTTATGTGGTGGAAACGTAATGTCTAGTTGGAAATTCATCTCCTTATCAGAAAGTAATGCTGAATCATTGATGATGTGTAGTGACTTTTGTATTTTATGAGATAAAAATGTAATGTCCAGTCAGAAACTTATCTCATTGTCAAATGCAACTGCTTGAGGATTCCAAATCTGACAAGTTTGCAATAGTAAATCATCTCTACAAAAGTGGGTGGATTATATTTCTACAAGAATCACTGACAACTGCTACGAAAGAATCGTTGTGCAATCTTAAAGATCAACAAAATACCTGAGTGTTTATGTCAAAGTAACAATTTAGTAATCCTAAATGGATTCAGTCACACATCAGGCTGAATCAGAACATGAGGCAGTTACTGTGTTAAATAATTGAAGGCCTAATATATGAATTCGTAGACTATCAAACTGCTCTTACCTTGCTTCAAACGGAAACTTTAAAATTTTGGAATCTTGTTTCCATAGCACTTAGACTTCTTCCAAGTTAACAAGACGTGTTAGTGGATATGCATTTACATTAATCCACAGTGCTTACCAACTCTCCTGAATATGCAGCTATATGCAGACAACGTGATCATTAAGAACAACAAAAACACTATCTTTACATTAATCCACAGTCCTTACCAGCTCTCCTGAATATGCAGCTATATGCAGACGACATAATCAATAAGAACAACAAAAACACTATGACTGCAATGAACTATATCTGATGTTAGGATACCAAAGAGCTAAATACAATGCTATCTCCATGTCACAAAGTACAATAGGGGAAAAAGGAATTGGATCTAATGAATTAACTCCATGCTAGTTTTTACAGAAATATTTGTCCATGTTAAAGACTTTAAGACTTTTGAACTCTAATTTCAAAATTGTACACAAGCAGATGTCAGAATGCGACTACCTACACATGTAGGATAATTTGTAAATCTGCCTAAATACTGCTTACTTCTCTATCATTATTCTCTTGTCCGTGATGGGCAGGGGCACAGGCTTTTGAGCTTCATGGGGTGATTCGGCCCTTTGTAAACCTTTAAATGTGTGAAAAGTCGTCTACCCAGCTGAAAATAAGACAAAAAAATAGTCAGCTGTCAAGCCATGAATTACATAGATAATATAGAAGGTATGTAACATAGAGACTTTACTACATTTCATAACAAAAGCAATTAAATGAACATGACTAATATAATGTCAACATAAAAGATACAAAGAGACGATAAAGAATCCAATAGTGTGATTTCACAGTGCACTCCAATCAGCCCGGGCCAAATCTGTAAAGCTGAATTATGGGAAAAGGTGGTAGTTAAATGTAGACAGAGGAGGTGGTGGAATCTAATAGCTCTCCGAGATCAAATGCCATGACCGTAAACATGAACGAACATTTCAGCTATGTCTAATAATGGCAGTGAAGCCTTTGACTTCTATTATTTTTGACGGCAGCATAACCAATACAAATGCTAAAATCAGCTATGCAGTAGGCATGGTTTCCATATTTATGGCCAAGCATACCTCAGCAAATTGTGAATCTGATAGCATATTCTTCGTTACATAGAAGGCCCAATCAACCTTGGGCTTCAGTTTTTAGCGAGTAGAAAGCACAATCAACCTTGGACTTCAGTTTTTACAGAGTATAAACTAGGATAGGCTCCAGAAATCTAAAACCCAAATAAATAATAACTATAAGCCGTGGGATATTAACAGACAGTGGCATTGTTGGTCATCTGAATTGGACTTTACATGGAAACCTATATTTCTAAATCCAATATTAAAGTTAAGAGTTCAATCATGGTCATTCTCTGTTTTTGAACTGTTACAAAATTCTCTTTTTTTTTAGTAGGTTTGTTTCTTCGTTTCTTCCATATTTGCTTCTCTCAATATTTTTTTACAAAAAAGTCTTATGACCTCCCCCATGCCATACCCATTCCTACAAATCAGTTGCATCGGCTGTATATCTTTCGAGCCCTTAGAGAAACTCTTTTCATAGCGGAAAGTGTACCAGGACATGGTGTAGCCCACTCCTTCCTCGAGGTTTTCTGCTATTGTAAATCCGAGATGGTGCCCCAAATTGCAATACCACTTGAAGAGGGTAAACATCAGTTTTGGAGATTCAAGGAAAAACCATTATTTTTCAGGTTAAGGGACTCTTGCCATGTCCTAAGACTTTAAATAATTATATTGCTTCTGACAGGAAGCTTCCAATAGTGGTTGATGTGATACTACTAATAATGACAAGTGGATAATTCATGGTAGTTTTTGCATCAAAGGCAGATAGAGATTTTATTTACCGAGGGGTTGGTTTATAAACTGTGATAGCCTCTTCATGAAACATGGAGAACCCACTTTCAGTCCCATGGAAGACCTAGCTACTGCAATTCCAGTTTGGGTAAAGCTTTATAAGCTTCCAAGTGAATTTTGGGGTGAATCTGATCCGAAATGGATATAACTCATAATCTTTTTTAATTAGTTATATGGTTTGTATGACCAAGAAGACACACAAACAAGACTCAAATGCTCAAAATTGAACTTACAAAGATGAAAACCAAAAATCAAACATTAAAAAAAATGTTGCAAGCAAGAACCCTCAGAATCAACAAATTCGTGAAGAAGACCCCAAGCATGGTCCACATCCTCAGAGACCTCTCTAGCATCTGACTTTGAAAAACGCAAATATGAAGCAGATTTTTCAACTGATGAATTTGTCAAGAAGATACAACAGCCACCAAAGTTTCAGGCAGAATTGACGACTGCCAAACTCATCAGACGGATTTGATGGCTTTCAAATTCACTGAAATAAAACAGACTTGAAAACCAACAAACCAAAACAGAAGTATAGCATTCAACACCCTGAATGATGAGATGGAATAGCATTTCGGTCTGTGTTGTTTCGGAGGCTCAATGTATGCATAAATATAACCATTGAGCTCTTGCAATGGCACCTAGAGTTGGATTTGGAATGGAAGTATTTATTCCAGCTGGTGTAGGAGATGCATTGAGGACATTTGAGTAAGTTGTAGAGCAGGCCAAACAAGAAGCAGCTTCGGTGTACGATCTTTCTAGATTATAATCTGTATGCCCCTTTTGAGTTTAGGAGAAAATGCAAACAATGGCTCATGGGTGGTTGCAGAGGATTTAAATGCCATTGTGAACTTGGAAGATAAGACAACATTAATCAGTTTGCTACTGCAAGAAAATAATGAAAAAGTGATTGAGTCAATATTGTTCCAAAGAATGGATAATTCTCTTGGACTAACAGAAGATGGGGACCTCTTTCTATGGTCCAATTACCAGACAAGTTCTTAGTTGATGTTGACTGGTCTGATGAGTACTTCTGGAGTCTAATATTTTGCAGGGAGGTGGGTTTGATCATTGACCTATATTATTGGACATCTTCGACATGGTGATGCCAAGAAACATCCCATTAATATTTGACCTATGCAGTTAAGCATAAACAACCTTTTAAACCTTTGCTGGATCAGTGGTGGCAGGATGGTATACCTAGGTACAGCATAAAAATGTACCATTTGGATAAACAACTAAAATATCTAAAGAATGAAGTTCTAATTGTTGCGAAAATATCAATAACCAGAAAAGAGTTCTTGGAGACCACTTGAAGGAGGTCAAGAGAAATATTAAGCAGAATGGACATATTCCAGAACAGTTGGAACTGAGGAATTGCGGCTTAGAGAAGAATTGCAGATCCAGAAAATAGTCTAAATGATAGAACTGAGGAACTGCGGCTCGGAGAAGAAATTAAATGCAAATAAAATCTACGATCAGAGATGTCTTGGGGAAGCTGATAAGAAATCCTCCTTTCTTTAAAAGACTTTGCTTAGAATATATATAGGACCTGTTATTTTCAGAAAGCTGATGCAGAGACCCTAAAAGCTATGGAGGATATCCAAGAGGAGGTGGTCAGATCCCCAAGGACTCAACTTCTAAGCCTCGAATTATTAGGGAAGAAGACTTGGGATTCTTGCATCCATTCCCTTCATTATATCCCAAGAAAAGAATGAGAGCCTTGTAAAATCATTTCAATGAACACAGTAAGTGTTGTCGTTTTCAATACGAAGGAAAAAAATGCTCCTGAGACAAATGATTTTCCCATACATTTTTATAGATATTTATTATTTTGAGACGCAATCAGCACATATATCTTGATAGAGGAAGCAGTCAGGACATCAAGTCAAAGATAACGGCCCTGAATAACACGTTGACCATATCTCCAGAATAAGAGGAATCAGGAGGAATCGTGAATTCTAGATGTTTAAGTCGTATCTTGAAGAACATAACCAAAAAGGATGATGTTTAAGCTTGACATGTCAAAAGATTATGATAAGATTAATTAGGTTTCTTTGCAGGATATCACCTACAGTCTGTGAATGATACAATTCTTAAGGGAGATGCCAAGATTCCTAAGACCATCCAGACCAAATCCTGCCTTGACAACTACTTAGTGGCATCTAGGCACAAAATTAATGAAGATAAATCATAGGTGTTCTCCCTCAGCACAGATACGAAAATCCAACAAACATGTGAGACCCTACATTTTAATTGAGCCCCCGGCCAACTTGAGATCCCATTATTTGAAAAGATGAGTGTCTCTAGGATTGTTGACTAGAAAGAAATTATTGATAAGATCAGGAATAGAATTAATGTTTGAATCGCTTGGTTATTGGACTCATACATGGCTTTCCCTTGCAGATAGAATCACCCTTATCACATCAGTTTTGCAAATTTTCCCATAAAGTGTTATGGTATCCCTAAAGGACATTCATAAAGAACAGGACAGGATACACAAGAAATTCTTGCAAGAAGGACCAAAGGAATCGAACCATAGTAGACAGACTCAGACTTGGCTTGGACCTATCTTGGATGCTGGCTCCAACTTGACCCCAAAAAAAGTCAACAAAGACTCAACAAATTTAGAAATAAAACATTAAATAGAATATATTTAGTTCATGTCTACCAGACATGGCAAGCCCCACCAGTTGATCCAAATTGGCTTGTTTTGTCTGACTCAGACTCGTGAGTAATCAATCAGTTTGTATACAATGATTCAAACAAATGGCATTTGGTCAGATGGGATCGAGAGTTTCATTCGTCCTTTGGGAATCTGAGAAAGATAATTAAAGTCTTGGCTACCAAGAATTTTTGGAGATGGTGTAAAGTCAATCAGGATTCAGGCTAGGATCCTCAAAGGTAAATAGGCTCCTAGAGTTTCTTGGAAATATGCTTACAATTTAGGACTTGGGGAAAGGGTCCCATATAAAATGGCTAAAAGCTATGGTCTACCCCGTCTTGGAAAATTAACGATGACTGACTTTGCTCTGGAAAGATGCTTGGGACCAACAGCCTCTTGTCCTATCCAAATAAATTACACTTAAAGGTCTTCCATCAACCTCGCTGGACGAGGATAGCCCCACAAGATTTGCCTAGCTAGGATCCAAACTCAGGATAAGGATGCCCAGATCCTCAAATCCAGCTAATGCTTCCTTTCCTTGAAAAGGGATGCCCTCCACCGGGGAAGGAAGTTACTCAGTTAAATCTGGGTACAATAGAACATATTCAATGAGGCGAGAAAGACTCCACTCGGTTCAAGGTAAGGAGCTCAGACCGATGGTTCATGGTTAGTGGTGGGTTCATTTGGTTAACCACTAAAGGAAAAAAATTTAACCAATAACAACTTGAGGAGAGCATTTGTTGGGACCTCAAAAGCCTATTCCTTGAGAAGAGAAAGAAGACAATAGATCGCAACTCTTCTTCAGTGGCAGCTCATAAACTTTCCTTGGGAAAGATAAGCACAGCTCCAAAGAACTTAAGGATGCTTGGAAGGAACAATGAGCTTCTGCGAGTCTGCACTCCCACTTTTTCTCACTCTTGTTTGGACTAACAATATAGCCTTCCTGCTTTCGAACACTTGGTTAGATAAAAATAATAGAATCTCTAAAATCAGGAAGGGAGAGGCTGGCAAGGTGTGATGTAATTAATATATTTACGAACATGGTGGACACAAGCAGAGCAGGGAATTGGAAACCCCTCAAGCCTGTCTTAAAAGAGGTAGTAACTTTCTTTAAGTTTTGGGGTCTGGTTATCTAGCATCCCCCAGCAATGAAAATCCGTCAAGCTACACAAAAATCAAGACATTGAACTCGGATGGGAGCTCTATGGGAAATTGAGATGGCTAGTCCTGGGAATGTATAGATGCTATCAAGGAGATTTCAATTCTGATATGCCATTGTCTTAGGAATTCAGCAAGCAATACGGCTGAAGGAAGAAGAATAAGATGTGATCTTAAGCAAGATAGATATGGAGGTTTTCAATATAATTGAAACACGTTCCAAAACTTATGGTCCCTCTTAAAGGCTGAGGAGGTGAATCTTAACACTCATTGGAAGATAAAATCTCTTTGTTATAACTTAAAAAGCACCAAGCAAATGAGATGGCTGATTATGTTGCTAAGGTGGCTTTTGAATTGTAACTTGGCAGGTCCATTATAAAATTGATTTTCTTGCACATAATATAATGTAAACTTTCGGAAATTAAATGCCTTGATTGAGGGAATAGGGTGGGAGAAATAGATAAATCCACAGCCATCTCACAGCTTTTTAATTAAATGATGTATCTCTGTTACCCAGGTTGAACCACTTCTAGCAAGTGAAGTGATGGCTCCAGCTAGGAGGATTAAAGTCATTATTTAACTGTCTCAATAGTTGTAAGCCTATGAGGGATATGAAATAGTACTTGGAGATTCTGAAAATATGATAAAGTCCAGAAGGAGGATGGAAGTTGTTCCTCGGATAATCATAAAATGTTACTCCTTGACCTTTAGAATTAGAATTCCTGTCCATTTCTGAAGTCATCGGTGTATTTGCATTGTTGTTTCTGTTACAGAGTGTGTCCTTTCTGCTTCCCAATTTCTGTTGTTTCCCATATGTTAAGGTGGTATAAAGGGTATCGTCTTCTAGGAAAGTCAACAAATCCCACATGCTGAGAGATCTAGCTTATTGGATGGTAGACAAGCAGCATAGAAAATCCTTTTCTGTGGAACAGCAGACTCTCGTCCACAGCTAGAAGTGGTAAAACCCAGAGTGAGTTGGATTTCAATAATTAAGGATTGAAGGAAAAGATATTGCATTGGAGGCCCTGGTGGACCCCGGATACACTCGGATGAGAAATAAACTTTCCCAACAATTTCTACAGTTCATCAGGCTACCAAGTGCATGGCTCTTGGAGTCAATTATTGTGCGCTTAAAATGTGAAGGAGCAATGCTGTAAGTAAAGCAATTCATTGGTTGGTGAACGAGAAATTCTTTGAGATTCTTAACCCCATGAAGATGGGTGGAGTGTATGCCAGTGTGAAGGGAGAAGAAGAAGCCTCTACTCTTTTGTTCAGTCCTGCTTCTAGAGAAATGCCCGCTCCATGCAGAATTTTAGGCATGTATATAAAAACCCTCCTCCAAATACAGCTTAGTTAGTTCAATGCATCCAAAACTTGGAGGGCAAGCACCACCACTTGGACAAGTATGTAAGGGCTCTAGTGGGAGAGAAGAATAAAAGCATTGTTGCAGTATGCAATCTTATTTATGTTGATAGTGTTTTCTGATTTCTCTGTCCTTTAATACCATATGACTATTTCATTAAATGGGTTTGAGAGTCTTAGAGGTATCAACTCTATTCCATGGTTGGGAAGCATGACTGATTTTTCTGGAAAGTTATCTTTCCGAAAAAATTCTACATCAATCACCATTAGATCCCTTCAGTAGCTTATGGAAGTATTGGTTTAATAGTAGTAACTTGCCCCCACGGTTCTGATGGTAACATCCCAAAATTGGATTTGATCCAACAAAGCCTTCATGCTGGAGTTTTGTACAACTATAAATCCAAATAAATTATGAAGTTTTCATTTTCGCCAAGCAAAAGAAATGGAGTCTTTTTGTTCCACGGGGACACGTCCCCTCCCAAAAAAGTGCCATCTCGGAGGCTTGGAACGTCTCAAGACTTGGGGACGACCGAGAAACATCTCCCCACTTTGCCGCCACCATATGGGTACGTCCCCAAAACATTTCCATTAAAGAGGGGACATTTTTGAGATGTCCCCCATTTTGGGAATTCACAAAGACTTGGGAACATCCCAAAGGCTTCCAAAAGTCTCTCGACCAATTCCATAGACTCCTAGCTATCCCCGTCGGCATAAGTCTCTGTCTAAATTTTTTTATTTTTTAAAATCACTTTGTTTTATAGTTTTTGGCTCCCAACCCTAACCCTAATATTCAATGGACCCTGACGACCCTCTAAGCACTCCATAAAAACTGTAAATCAGACTTGTACCCTCGCTCCAAATCACAATAAAAAATTCAAAGCAAAAGTGAAAGCATTAGCAAGCAAGAGTGAGAACTATAGCATTAGCAAACAAGGGTGAGAAGGTGAGAGCATAGTTCAAAAAATCATTATCGGCGATTAATCGGCAAGCCAAATTTTGAATCGGGAATCAGCAATTTATCGGCATTAATCGGCAACTTTATCGCTACTTTTAAAAACATTTAAATTCATAAAATATACTTAAATTAAATGTAAAAACAATGTTAAATGATGCGAGAAGTGACTCTATAGAATGCCATAGGCCCATATGCATATTTTCGATTAAGTTTTGACCAAAAAAGAGAGTACAAAGTTTGCAAACAAAAATGCTCATAGAGTCATGTCACATGTGACTTTTGAAGTATCACTATCAAATATCAATAATATTCTATTTCATTAAGCACGCCTAAAATAAGTCTGTTGCACTTGCGGCTGCCTCGTGGAAGTGGAAGGTAAATATTCCTCCTCTGCAACACCAACATTGTCATCTACAAACATATCATCTGGATCATCACCAACTTCTAATGTCCCTGATGGTATTGCTTCTTCAGTCTCCCTCCCAAGTTGTTATCTCCTCTGTAATAAACACAGATTCCACATCATCAGGCTCAAGCAATCCAGTCATCATATGGATCAATGTCAACCAAGTCGATTGCATCATAACTCTGTGCCCCCTCCACTTGTCTCACACGAAGACAAAGATTGTATCGCACAAAGACAAGGTCATTGAGGCGTTGTGTTGTCAACTTGTTGCGCTTCTTTGTATGAACTTCGAACATGCTCCAATTATGTTTGCATCCAGAAGCACTGCATGGTTGACACAAAATGCGAGATGGCTAGCTTTTGAAGATTTGGTGTTTTTGCACCATAATCTTCCCACCACAAATCTGCAAATAAAACATTTATAATTTTGTAAGTTAACTAAGCTTGAATAAATAAAAGAATTCTAGACTTCTAGTTTCTAGTTCTACGTGTAATGAGACTAAATACAAATGACTCAATTTGTTTTTACCTAGTTGAGAAGTGTTTCTTCTTTTCACACATAGAGCCGAAGAAAAAAGTCTCCTCTCTTTCTCTTGTAAATTTGCAACTTGTCAAGAATTGCATCTCTAATATCTTCATCAGATACCAACCTCTCTATGCATGTATTAAGGCCATCCATAACCTCCTCATCAACCTTAAATGATGGGGAATAGAAAAACTTCGGGTTTAGGTAGTACGCCGCTGCATGTATATGTTGATGAAGTGTCTTGTTCCATCTCCGATCAATTATGCGCCAAATGGGTTCATATTTTCGCTGATTGTGCCCATAATATTTAGCTATGGCCTCCTTGGCCACATCCATAGCCTCATACAAATAACCCATTGGGTTTTTCTCCCCATCCACCATCCGTAGAACTCGAACCAAAGGCTCTGACACCTAAAACAAAATAACATATATATTTAAAATCAAAATTAATAAAAAATTATATAACAAATGATAAATAAACAAATATTCAAGTTTAGATTACCTTCATGATTTCTTCCATTTGCTTTGCAAACATATCATCAAAAACGGTCTTCACGACCCTTTCCCCTTCGGTCTTCCTAGCATAGGGAGACTCCAACCATCGCGTGCTCACAAACATCTGCTTAAGGGATGTTAATGAGGTTGCAATGCTCTGCAATGTAATGAAGTTTGTGGCAAATCGTGTGACCCCTGATCACACAAGCTCCTTTCCATTGGTGTGCTCTCTCATCAAGTTTAGCACCCAAGTGTGATTGTAGATGAATTTTGTAATATTTCTTGCGTCCTCAACCACATTTTTCACCCATGAGAGTTTTCCTATGTCCTCCAATAAGAGATCCAAACAATGGGCTGCACAAGGGGTCCAAAAAAGTGTAGGGTGCCTCTCCTCAAGAAGTCTCCTGCTGCTACATATGCCGCCGCATTGTCTATCACAACTTGGACGACATTCTCCACGCCCACCTCATCTAACATATCACACAAAGTGATTGCAGTTTTCACTTGGTGGGAGGCATCAATTGATTTCAAGAAGACCAACTGCCCACTTGATGCCACTAGGAAGTTAATCAATGTGCGGTTTTTCCCATCTGTCCACCCATCAGACAAAATGGTGCATCTTTTTTTTATCCACACCTTTTTTTGCTCTTCTACAAGAGTTTTGGTATGTGTGACAGAATTCTCCAACAATGGGCCACTCAAATCATGGAGAGTAGGAGCCTTGAACTCCTTCCCAGCAACAATCAATGCAGTGACCAAATTCTCCCAATATGGACTTTTTGCCACGTTGAAAGGAATGTTGTAGTACCAAAAGTTTGCCACAACTATTCTTGCTTCATTGTGCATTTCTTTATTCCAAGCAATACCTTCAAGTGAAGGTTGTGAACCAGAGTACTTCGAGGAACAAAAAACATCGTTGAACTACTATCAGTGGATGAACCCCGTCCCAATGTTTGACCTCGTGGAGTTGAGGCAATAGAAGATGCCCCAATGTCAAAATCTTCCCTCGCTGCCCTCCTATTTGTTAGGGTTGCAAGTGCATCAACTTTCCTCTTCTTTTCTTCTTTTTTCTCTGCATAAGCCGCAAGGTAAGCAGACAACTCTCGTTGAGCCTCAGGCGGTGCTTGATTGCACACTGTCACTTCATTCCCTGGTATCCGTGCAATGTGGAACTTAAGGCGATAAACACCTCCACTCATCTTCATGCCACAATAATTGCATACAACACAATTGCTTTCGCTCATTCACAATGCTTCCAAGCAGGGTCATTAGAGTTAGGCTTACTACGAGTTGAACCGGATGCCGATGCCATTCTACAAAACAAAACAAAAAACAATTGTCTTATATTTACAAGCCTTAGAGAAATTAAATTGTATGACGAAATTAAGAATAATATTGCTATTGCATGAAGAAAAAATTACGAAAAAACTATATTGAAGACGTTAGTATATTATGATAACTTCATAGATAATATTTTTAAAATCGTTATACAATATACTATTATAATTTTATAGTGTATATTGTACAATTAAGTGTTAACTATAAGTATAAATTTATAATAATGTACATTGTACAAAATATACAAAACCTATAAAATTAAATTTATAATGTATGTTATTGCTCACAGTCATGATATAGATTGTATAAAATTAAATAACATATAAAATACAATATGACTGTTATTTTATATAAATATATACACTGTACAGTATACTGTATAAGTTGTATAACAGTTAACTATTAACAAAGACTGTAATATATTAAATATATATAAAAGAATCAAAACGAATTAATATATTAAAATTTTAAATAAATACTATTAGTATTAACTTATTAAGTATTAATATTAACAGGTTACATGCAGTAAGTATTTTCAATGTTAAATATTTATTTGTAAAGTCGTGTATTCACTATATTGTAATATAAATTATAATATTTACACTTACAGTATTGAAAAGTCGTGTATTCACTGTATTGAAAAAAAAGGAAAAAAATATGCAGTATTCTTTACTCTTTAGGGCCATGAATCAAGCCACGAAATGAACTCTGCACTTGCGTGCCCTCGAAACCAGGTCGAATGCCCTCCTACCCACGTCGAATGCCCACAAATGGAGTAAATGCAAGTCGCAGGAGCAAAAACGAGTCGAGCAAGAGAAAACAGGAGAAAAACAAATCGATTTGGTCTTTTTCGCATTTAAACCTAAGCCACGATTTCACCTGCGATTTTCCACGAGTTTAGCTACGATTTTCCATGATTTTGGAGGGTATTTTATCGCCAAAAATCACTCGATTTATCGGCACAACAAAAATCGTGATTTTTCAAAAGATAAATTGTTTTCATGCTTCCAAACGATTTATCGCAATTTATCGCCAATAAATCGTGATTTTTGGAATAGAGGGTGAGAGGGTGAGAGCATTGGGCAAGCAAGAGTGAGAGCCATAACATTACCAAGTCTTCATTGCTCAAGTTTTCAACCTAGAGTCTAACAATTTGAGTGATGAGGAGTTCAACACAGAATTTGGGGATGATTAGACTCATTAGAGGCATTAAGCCACCGGTCAACTGTATTTGAATTTTGAATGTAATCGTCATTTTGAATATAAATATTACGATTATTGATATTTGGCATTTTCTTTGTTTAATGCAATGTGTTTAGTATTTATTTGTTGTTCCTTATACATTTTTAATAAATGATTTTTCAAGTACTATATATATATATATATATATATATATTGCGCCACCGTCCCCCACCATCCCCAAACCTAGGCCATTGGTCCCCTCGTCTCCAAGACCCGTCCCGTCGTCCCCCATTCCAAGACTCTATGGAACACTGAATTATAAAATTCACTATTACCTTTTGTATCGTTGTTTTAGCAAGGCTTAACAATGAGTATTTATGTCCAATAAAGGGGTCCATAGCTATGGTGTTGACCAGTCTGTGGTTGATTGGTCTGCCCCTCCCTGAGCTTTAAATAATAAAAACTGAATTTTGATGGGAATTCTAGGGCAATCCAGGGTTGGCAGGGGCCAATGGGATCATTAGATGCAATTTAGGTTTTTGCATTAGCATCTTCTCTCTCTCACTAGGATTCAACTCAAATAACAGGGCAGAGGCAACTGGGATTGTGGAAGACCTGAAACCAGCTAATGTTTTAGACCTCAAAAGCTGATTGTGGAAGTAGAATCTCAGGTTATTATCCAAGCCACGCAGTGAGGTGGTTATCCAGATTGGCGGTTGAATGCAATCCTAGGTGAAGGTTGGGATTTGTCCAAGGACTTTAACGACATTCAATGAGTGCACTTCTTTCATGAAGGTAACAAAGCAGCAGATTGTCTAGCCAATCACAGTGCCAATATGCAGACATTGTTTTAAGCGAGGCCAATGTCCCCATTGTATCCTAAGCCTCATCATTTCTAACATTCACTAAGGCCTCTCAAAAGTTGAATTGTTTGTATAATATTCTTGAGGCCCTAAACCTATTTTATGAGTATGTGAGGTACCGTCACCCTAGACCCCAGCCCTTTTAAATTGTGAGATGGGCAGTTCTTTCTAACTCTGTGTAATCAGGTGATGTGACATTCCCTTCCGTGTGCCTTTCCCTCTACGAGAGGACAGTGTCCTCACTTTCTCTTGGAGGTTGTAGGGGTCCTTCCACTATGTGATGCTGAGAGGTCAGATCAGCATTCCCTCTGTGTCCTATTTTTGCTATGGTTTGAGCAATGGAGTATCATGCTATCTGTGTTAATTTTAATCTATATGGATATGTCTAGTTCTGTTTTAATTTTAGTCTTTAAGGTAGCAGTTTCCGTCTCATTTTGATGTTTCAATTCAGGGGTTCTAGATGTCTATACCTGGCATTTTTTTACATAAATATCAGACTGTTAATAGTAACATAGTCTGGTTTCAGTAATCTGCAAGGCTCGCCTTGTCTGATCTTATTGGGCATGGACCCCAACACCAAACCCCATTTATACAGACTAAAATAAATGAGTGTATATGACATTGGAGGGTATAATGGATCGTGCAAGTCAAACCAGCACATGCCCTCTAGCTGGTGGTTGCTCCACTGTGTGTGTTTGTCTCAGACGCTGCCTACATTTACAACATTGTAAATTGCATACCACATATAGCCTTATTTCCCATTGCATTGCTTTGCACTTGACTAATTATCCATGGGTCAAAGCATAGACACCATATCAACATTTAATATTGTCTTGCCTGCGTACTTATGCATTGTTGATATTTATGGTAGCTGCATGGCTTATGCATTATTTAATGTGAGGTTAATGAATGGCTTCTGCTATTTGCAAGCGATGGGAAGTACATGGGTGATAAAATCCAGCTAAAGGTGGATGGAGAAACCCAATTTATTATTTGACACAGATCCCATCATGTCTGGTTGGAGTGGTTTTTCTATTTCCATAACTTTCAGTAAGGGGGTCTAGCAGGCACTCCTCACACACCAGTATTTACAATGGAGAGAATTCCTCACGCACCAGTATTTACAATGGAGAGTTGGGGCCACATATGAACCACTGCCGAACATGGAATGGGAGGGAACATTTGCGGGCCTAAATTGAGGAGTGGTGATCATCCAAAATGCTTGGGATAATTGTAGCTCTTTTCCTACTGTGATGACTTTAGTACACATGCCACCAGTATTTACAATGGAGAGTTGGGGCCACATATGAACCACTGCTGAACATGGAATGGGAGGGAACATATGTGCGCCTAAATTGAGGAGTGGGGATCATCCAAAAGGCTTGGGATGATTGTAGCTCTTTATCTACTGTGATGAATTCCTCACACACCAGTATTTACAATAGAGAGTCAGGGCCACATATGAACCACTGCCGAACATGGAATAGGAGGGAACATATGTGGGCCTAAATGGAGGAGTGGGGATCATCCAAAAGGCTTGGGATGATTGTAGCTCTTTTCCTACTGTTATGACTTTAGTACACATGTCAGCTGATGGGTCACAAGGCCCTAAGCTCACTTCAGATTTCATTCCATCTTAACTGCATTACAATGCTTGCTTTTCTGTGCTGTGGTTTCTGGTTGGAAGAGCCAGAACAATTTGTAACATGAACACACCAAGAAATTCTTAAAACTTGTTGCAACCATTCTAAGACTGCAAAAGTCTAGAGATGCCTTACATATCCAGACAATTTAAGAAACACCCCCATTGTAAGAATTGTTCACGACATTTTCCTGTTAATTCAGTTGATGGGTTCCACTTCAAAAAGAATGTATATTTAACAACGAAATAAAATAAAGACATACACGTCCTTTAGGAAGCATGCCCCTGACTGCATGTTCAATAATACGCTCTGGAATTCTCTTTTGCAGATTATCAAAGGTTTCCTCCTTTAACCCACCAGGTCTGCCTGAGTACCTCTTGTACACCTTTTGGGTCCTCTTATTTCCAGTTACAGCTACATTTTCTGCATTCACCTGTTAGCATTGCACTGTCATATCCATTAATATGCAAATATAAAAGAATTCTAGAATGGTTTGTCTCACATGTTGAGTAATGCAAGTTGATATGTAAGTTGTCAGGACAAGAAATTCATGCTTCTTACAAACCAGAACATATCAAATAAAAACTTGGGAAGAATTGTAACAAGCCATGTTCATATGAATTGCATAATGTACTCTCGATGACCAAAAGCAATTAATGGTATTGTAAACCACATCAGAACACAAAATGTGAAGAGATAAATATTAAATAAACGATGTTTTCATTAACAATTAAAAGATTAATGATTTCCATTTTACAGACTGGTATCATGTTCACAATGTTATACTCTATGAACAAGGAATATGAAGAAAGTATATAAGTTCCCATTGCTGAGCAACCACAGTCAATGAGATTGTATGCTACATCAGAATAGAACATGCGAAGGGAATAAGGAAAGCAATATGTAATAAAAACCTGAGACAGTTAATAAAGCATGGAGCATGACTGCTGATCAAAAGTCATAGCACAATACATCCTCAGTTATCTACCACAAAGTCCCCTAAGCTGGAACAGGACATTATCTCGTTCCACTAGTGTAGGACTTACAATCCGGGGGGGGTTCTGTGGTAGTTTGTCTAAAAGAGTTCAGACGCAGTGTCTCCTGAAGAGAGGAAAGAAGTAAATAGCTACAAACTACAGAAATCAAGAGTGTGGCATTTAAGCACGTGGCACTTCTGATGATTATAAGCATTAACAAGACAAGAAATATTAGGTGTCTGTCTCATTGATGGTTATACCATTCTGATATGTTGATATTCTATGAGTCAGATTTATTATTTTCAGAACCTACCCATGTCATTTGAAGATTTGGCATTATTTGACTTAGCACATTGACTAAAAAAGGCGTATAGTATTTTCTGTATTGATATTGGTTAATGGACTTGTACATTTCAATATGTATGACAGTTTAGTACAGCATTATGGCTTGACTTTGCTTCTTTCTGAAATAGATGATATAGATTTGTGACTGTGATAATGTTCTAAAGTCATCTGCATGTTGATAAATGATTTATTACAACGACAATGGACCCCAAGTTCACTAGTGAAGAGAATTTTGCTATGGTTACTTGTTATTTGGACTGCAACGGAGTTGAATTCTAGGGCTAAAAGTAGAGTTTTCTAGAACCAAATATTTGAAATTAGTTCCCACCAATTAAGTGCATCATTGAATACTGTGTCAAAATCCAAAACTGAGTTACACAACACATAGGATGCAGGTGTGAATCAAGAGCAAATATAGCGGGGTCCCAAATTATATACATATATAGACTAAGAGTTTAATGCAAAGTTGCAAACCAATTCAATAAAGTCTGGATCCATCATTCACAATTCCATGCATCATCACATGTTCCTTGAACATTGATTAATGAAATTCACCAATATTGAATAGTCAACAATAAATGGATACTAGTAACTAAAGTAAAAACATATTCAAGATTCAATGCATTTGTAATTCCAGTTACAGACTTTTTAGAATTTCTTTTCCAAGAGCATCACCTACTCAAACCTTCGAATCCTGAAAACCCAAACTCCAAAATGCTTTCTAGCGCTATGTTGTCTATTGTTATAGTCGCCTTGGGAATTCTTTAGGAGGACCAACTTCTCAAGCCTCCAAGTACCAAACCTAACTCCAAACAATGGCTTTGAACATGGACATAGTGAAGTTCTTGCTTTGAGATTCTCTCCAGAAACTATCAACATCCAAGGTCCCAAAAAGATGATTCCTACAGTGTTCATGAACACCTAGAAAATTTCGGCCAATGCATGCTGAGAAACATTTCTGAAACATTCTCTGACTACCATAACTTTTCCAGTCTTTTTTACTAATATTTTCAAGTTCTTGGGCTTAAAAATTGGCTAGAAATTTATAAACTGGGATATGCCCAAAAGTTCCACCAAGTATAGACATAGTTACAACTATGATGCCCGACCAAATTTCATCTCAGAGGTTCGTAGCTACTAACCGCACTCAGATACAACTATGTAATGGCCCAACTTCCCTCGCATAAGGGGAAAACCTTTCAATAACAGTTGTAAACCAAGAATGCCAAGCTCTCTATCTAAGTATGCATTTGTAGCTTTAAAGTTTACAGTGCTATTTTAATACATATCAACTGCCAGTTTGCCACAACCAAGCTGATGTGATTCGGAAGCAATTATTAATTTATTTCTGTTACAGATATCAATAAAACATTTAATATAGATTTTAAAACAGAACATAAAAATCACTGCAAGAAACTGAATGGACTCTTGGCCACAAGACTTATTTCTGAACTGATATGGCTATGAACCACAATGCCGAGGGGTCCATTCATATCCCAACCATAAGCTTTCTGGTAACTTTGAGTGTCACCAACTCGCCCCTGAGATGGGGCAAGAAGATGAAAATGGAACCTAAATCTTAGAGCACTTCTCTCTCTCCTTTCCAGCATTCAAATACCCAACCATTATCTTCAACCAGATTAATGTCATGGGAATGGCAATGAGACAGCATTAGGCTCAAGAATCCCTACAAAAGAACACTACTGCTACAAAAGCAAATTACCTTTGCAGGTACTAACCCAGCCAAAGCTTCACTGCTGACAGTAACCAAACCAAGGGAACAACATACTCTCAAATTACTACATCCAGATTCCTTGCTTTCAACTCAAACTACATGTTTTCTATGCATGTAGATTATCAATTATCACAGAGCTCCCCAAAATGCTTGTATTGAAAGGGCTTTCTATTCTTCCAACAGTTAATAGTCAAACAACAGCCCATTCTCATCTGAACGTGATGAATATATGGGACAGACCATGCTGGTAGAAGTAAATGGAGAAGTTAATACACACACATACCCAAATCCAGCTGACTAATAGAAAAAAATGTGGCACTCTATAATATTGGAATATGTCCAGTCAACTTAAGAGCTTCACTTCTCAAATATTACCCTATTAAAAATTTTTGGTGAACTCGTATACCCAAATAGATTTCCCTTCCACCATTTATTGAATTTCCTCTATTGTCATATCAAAGCCCTTTATCAGTCCCAAACCAACCTAACCTACATATTACTAAATAATAAGACCTGATCATTTTCACATAACATCTTCAGTTTAAAATAAAGAAGTAAAGACATGGCGGGCTAAAACATAATGCTAATGAGAGCATCTCATGCTTAATGGGAGCTTTGCACTTGTTCTCCCATTCCACAAAACTGGAATTGTTTGTCGGGAAAATTCTAAGTGTTGAAGAGCAGAGTCAACACGTAGAGGCGCGCGTTGGAGAACGGAGTAGCGTGCGAGGGGTTGCGCGCAGATATGAAACAAGGTAGCGCGCGGGACTACGCACACAGACAGAAGGAAAAAGGACTTAGCCATTTTCCGAGCACGGGCTAAAAATAGGAAAAGCGGAGTTTGAGTGCCGACCAAGCAACAGATAAAAACATGATGACTTATCGGCCAAGCAAGGGCTATTTGTGGAAAAAGCACATGCACACGGCAAGGATAAGGCACTTGCATGGGGAAGGGTAATCATAGGATTAAAGCAAACCTTATATTTAGGATAATCTATTGTTAGCATGGAATGTAAAGCATGCAAGTTGTTTTTGTGAGCACGCCTATTATTAGGAAGGTGCATGGGCGGTGAAGGGCACGTCCCCAGCCCTATGTGTGTGTGTGTGTGTGTGTGTGTGATGTATGCCTTTGTAAAAGACGACTATGGATGTGAGAGAGTAGAGTTGTGTTGTTGTAACCCGAGTTAGGGTTTGATGCTTGTGTGCATAGTCCAAAGTGCACAGTGTAATGATTTGTATTATATGTATCACTATTGTAATTGATGAATTATGGTTTGTAATGGATAATGGTAGTTCATGGATATGATCGTGGTGATTTGATAGTGCAATTGATATTAGTTTTTGTTTACATGGATTAAGTGTTTCCTTATTATATGTGTTTCCAAATTGCTATGTTAACTATTATGCATGAATGAATGATTTGGTTATAAATATGATGATTATGCATGCTAACTTCTTGTCAAGCATAACAAAGGAGGGACTGGTGGCTGCGCTTTGGGTGAGCATTCAGATCTGTCTGGATGAAGTGCCACGCGTATAGCTAATGTGTGTGAAAACAAAAGACTACATTTTGGTTCCATTTTGAGACCTCTTTTCAATTTTCTACCAAGATGTTGCATGCAGATGGCGTATCAATTGTCTTTGGAGAGTATTGAGAGTTAGGTAGAAGATGGCCAAGATACGTTTGCACAAAGAGATATAACATTAGACTTGGCTTTAATGCGTGAAAGTGGGTGGAAGATAATCTTTATGACTACTTATATGAGACGTTCTTCAGATTTTTTCCAATAGAGTTGTACCAGTGGTTGGCAACTTACGCATCAAACAAAATTTATTACCCTAGGAATGAGAGTTTGGACGCAGGAAGATTATCAGACTCTTTTGATTCAACTGAGACGTGGACTAGAGTTGTGGATCATTGGTGGGAAGGTGTGTTGTGTAATTATACCTTGGAGTATGTGATTTACGTATTCTTGTCCCTAGAGGAAGTAGAGTTCAAGTTCTTGCATGAGCCAGAGGATCCTATTTGCACGTGATACCTTTAGCTATCAAGATCTTGATGATAGAATTGGGATTGGAAAGATTACCTATGGCTAGCTAGCTAAATCCCCACCATGCGTAGGGGCAAGAGCAGGTGTGGAGAAGGATGGCGGCCCTTGGAAGAAAGGCAAGAGAGAAGAGAGACGACTCAAGTATAATGAAGTGTGAGAGAGGGAAATTGAAGCAACACGTTGTTGTCGAGAAGAATGATGGCTAGTGAAGGTTTTGAGACCCTCGTGGAAGATGAGGAGCCACAACATCATGTCCTCCCAACATTGGGAAAGCACAAGTAGAGAGACCCCATCGACTTCGGATGAGAGCGTGCATCGAGGAGAGAATGAGGACCATGGGGTGTGCATCCGCACTAAACCAACTTGGCTACCTAGCCCTTGCGCAAGGTGTTTCCAGATCCAAAGGTAGTTATTAAGGGAATATAGTGAAGGTAAGCAGGCAATATCCCCACGTGGAAAAGGAGATACAGGTAGATATAATTTCGTGTTAACTCAAGAAGTGCATCAGACTATAAGGATGCACACAGTAGCATGGCAAGCATGCAAAGGCCAATGTTGTGGAAGTACTTTTGGAGGATTATTTATAGCAGCGTCATCGAGACAAAGTGTTGGCATGCAGACCATTGGAAGTAATCCTATAGGTGTTGCTTAAACAACAGAAAGTGGGTGTCTGAGTTCAAGTACTACAACCTGGGACACAAAGAAGTTCATCCACAAGACCACAGGCCACGGCAGTGGGGGGCTGTGGGAGGCTCGGGAGGTTCGGGTAGCCACCACATGGGAGGAAATCCTTGGTGGGGGTTCGAGATCTGGGTCTGGTCCTAATCTAGGGCAAGGTCCACACCCACAACAACCACCTCCGAATCAGCCTCATCAGACACCACCTCAACAACCACAACAATAGCAAACACCTCAAGTCTTCTTTGAGATGTCTCTTCACTTCCAGAGTATAGAGGTGTGGAGGATGTTGTTGAGCATGTGCATAAGTGTGAGTTACTATGGAGAGAAAAGGGCATTACAACCTCGATAGAAAGGAAAGTCAATTTTCCACCACACTTCAAGGGCGTGCACATAGTTGGTATAGAAAGTATGATCCACACTAGACTATGGTGGATTATGATGCATTGTGCACATGTTTTTGGCTGAATTTCACATTCCAAAGTTTGAAAAATAGAGTATCAATGCACTCAAGGACATCAAAGGTTTTTTGAAAGTGTAAGGGAGTATGATGCACGTTTTAAAACTTTTGTTCAAATTATCTTATGATATTCACCCAAGTCAACATGCACAGTGGTTCGTTGGAGGATTGTTGACTCCATTTGAAGGGCCCTATCTCATAAGACATATGCAGATCCACATGCGAGGCTTTGGAAGCAACTCTATGCTTTGAAGCGGTTGGGAGTGTTGATACTAGAGTGAGCCCTTTTCTTGAGGCACAATAACAACTATGGATAAGCAATTGGAGAAACTTTCTACTAATTCAAGCACATGAAACGCATAGTGGTATATGGTGCATTGATTGTGAAGTTGAGGGACATACGAAGGATAGTTGTCGCATACAGGACTATACATGTGCATTATTACAATCTTGTGAGATTTTCCACAAGAATCATGATGTCTAGAATTTCCCTCTCTTGCTTGCATGCATGATGATGAAGAATGTATCTATGTATTGCAAGATTTGTGATGCACACACTCATGATACGAAGGATTTCGGTTGATAGATCAAATTCATGAGGCATGCGAGACTGGATTATGGAAAACCATGTGGAAAGTAGTTCTCAAGTGTAGGAAGCTCAGCCCACTAAAGGGCATAATAAAATGGTGGTGGAAGGTGGATATAGGAGTAGAGGTCATGGTGGTAGAGGTAGATTTATGCGTGGAACTTGTTACACTTGTGGATCCCTAGATCATTACTAGCACATGAATGTCCCCAGAATATGGTGTGTGTATTGTGGAAAACAACATAAGGTTGAGGATTGCCTTGACCTTTATGAGCACATGTGTAAGAACAAGAAGAAGGAAAAGGCATGAGGATGATCAAGGTACAACACGTGAAGACTGATCAATGGATGCCAAAGAAGATGCATGATCTTGAGTTACAACCCAATTTTTTAGTTACTACTCATGCAAAGAAAGCATGTGTGACATGAGCCTCTTAAAGCTAAACCACTCATCAGAGAGAAGATATTATACATGCCAAGTATCTAGATGTTGCTCATCAAAAGGAGGTTTCAAGAGACTATGGGAGTCATCAGAGAGCTGCAAGGTGAGATACAATGCTTGAAGGAACAGTGCACAAGAGAGAACATGCGAAGAACATTGAGCTTCCCATAGAAGGATGTAGATGATCTGAAGGAGGTATGTAAGATGTTGTGGATAAGAGAATATCATCCCACTGCTAGGGGAATGGATGCGTGAGAAGGTACCATGCATCTTGGAGTTGAGTGCAAGTGATAGATACTACATGAAAATTTACCACCACAAAACCATGAGTATGACAAAGAAATCACATTGATGTAGTGATTGATGGTTAGTTGGTGAGTAATATTTTGATTGACACATGAGGCATTGAGGTGAATGTTCTAACTTTGGATGCATGGAACTAGATGGGGAGACCACCATTGCACCATCTTCCAATGTGTTGTATATGGCGAACAAGACAAGAGCTATGCCTATTGGGGTATTGAAGGATGCTTCAATTACCATTCAAGGAGCCAAGTTTACTAGGAGATTTTGAAGTATTGGAGCTGGTTGAGGAAGAAATTTTCTAGTGCACTACTTGGGCATCCTTGGTGTTATGAACAATGTTGACCTCATGCATTTCAACAAGAGATATATCGATTTTGAGAACAAGGATGAGCATGTGATCATACCCCTAGATGATGATGTGAAAAATGCTACACCTTATACGGAGCTGGTGAGTGAAGAAGAGCTTAATAGGATTTATGTGCACACAGTACGTGAACCTGAGAATGTGGAGCCCTCTAAGGAAGGTGTACTTAGTGGGAAGATGCATGCAAGTTAGCAAGTGACACTACTAGTGTTTCTTGTGATAACTGGGCCCATGGCATGTATGAGATGGTTGGGTGCGAGATGAAGGGGAAGAGTAACCAGAATGATCAGGCCGCACATGGTCAGGTGCTTGGGCAAAACTCAATTACCTAGGTATACTAGTGAAGAAAAGCCTGAATCTTTCTTGCACGTCATGGAGAACAATGGAAGAATGAAGGTGATAGAAGGAATATGTTGGTTTATACATTTGCATGGAACAAACATGTGCATGTTAGTGGGAAACACACAGAGATAACTTGTTGGGATGGAGAAGTGAGAATCACCTTTTCAACAAGGTTTACTCTGAGAACAATGTGCCTACACTTATACATGAGTATGATGGGAAGACTCTACTTTGGTACACATTCATAACTATGAGAGATAATGGGCGCAAGGTCAAGAGGCTTTACCACCATCTTGTGGGTACATAAGTTCTATTCCACTTTCATGCGGATGCACATGGCATGGTGTGGTATGTGCATGTTGAGTTAAAAAAAACTACAAGTTTAGTGGTGAGATATGATTGAAGGTATGGTTCACACTTTTGATTATTTTTCTAATAAACCTCCAGTCCATGAGGCTTTGCAAATTATGAAGCACATCACATTGGGGGGATAATGTGAAAATAGAGGAGCTCATGCTTTAGTTACTTAGAGAACCTGATTTGGCGCGTGGATATGTTGAGATAAAAGAGATGAATGTAATTGAGCCACGCCTAGAAAGAGAAAGAAAAAGGGAAGCTAGTATACCTGATTGATGATGAAGAGGTGGAGAATTTGGATATTAGTCACATAGAGGGTGTGCACGAGGTAATGGACACTGCAGATGAAAAGGCATGCGCGTACCATGCTCCAATGAAGACAAAGAAGGTAAATATGGCATTGAGGATGCACCTAAGGAGCCATCATTGGAGATTACTGGTCAAAACAAGAGGTAGCAAAGATCATTGAGCTTTTGTGACTTTCAAGACTTATTTCCAAGAGGCTATCATGAGTTGAAAGGAGTACATCCCTCATTGGGAGAGATGAAGATTAAGTTGAAAGAAGGTGCACGTCCGGTTTAGAAGAGGCCTTATAGGATGAACTCAAACCGCACGTGAAGGTGAAAGAAGAAATAGATAAGATGCTTAAGTCTGGAATCATTGAACCAATTGAGGAGTCTGAGTGGGTTAGCCCTATGGTTATTAGCATCAAGAAGGATGGGTGGATCAAGATTTGTGTAGATTATAGAGAACTTAATGCCTCATGTGTCATAGATCCTTTTCCTATGCCATTCACAGAAGAGATCCTTGAGGGAGTTGCAGGTGTGAGATTTACTCTTTCACTGATGGGTTCTCAGGTTATCATCAGTGTGCATTGCATGAGGATCAAGAAAATACTACCTTCACCATTGAATGGGGAAGTTTTGCATATATTGTGATGCCCTTTGGATGAAGAATGCATAGCAGTATTCTCGCGCATAGTTGTGCAAGATTTTCATGACTTCATTCATAAGTTCTTGCAGTTTATCTAGATGATTGGACTATTATGGGTTGGTTAAGGATCACTGTGATAATTTAAGCTCATGTTTGAGAGATGTAGGTAGTTAAGCATCTCTCTTAACATTAAGAAGTGTATTTTTGCTACACCTTTTGGACACTTTTCTTGGGCACATCATTTGTAAGGATGGATTATTGGTAGATCCCAGCTAAGATAATAGTGATTTTGGGATTAGAAGAACCTACCAACCAAAGTGAAGTGTGGATTTTTGGGGCATATTGGTTATTATAGAAATTTTATCAAGGGATATGCAAAGATTGTTGTGCCCCTAGAAGAATTTCTCAAGGCTAAAGGAAAATTTTATTGGGGTGACGTGCAACAGTGACGTTTGAGACCTTGAAGGAAAGATTGACTATTGCCTGCCCTATCTTGTGCTTTCCTTCCTAGAATAAACCATTCCATGTACATGTTGATGCCTCTGGTATGGCTATTGGTGTAGTCTTGGCGTAACCTAGAGAGGGTAATGTGGATCATCCCATATGCTTTGCAAGTAGGAAGTTGACACCAAGCAAGAGAAGAATTATACTACAAGAGCATGAGGCATTGTCTATGATCTACGTGCTTCACAAATTTTGATAACAATACTTGTTGGCACACACCATTTATTTTCTATACAGATCATATGGCATTGAAATACTTGGTCAACAAGCCTATTTTGCAAGGGCGCATCTATCTAATGGATACTTCTTTTTAGGAGTTTGATTTCACAGTTGTTGTAAATCTAGGAAAGAGAGAAATTTAGGACACGATCACTTATCAAGGATCAATTCTAGAGAGGATGCGCAGAGTATTGAAGACACTATTCCTGATGCACAATTTTTCAAGTTGAATCACATCCCCACAGATCTGGAAGATATAGTAGTATTTTTGCACACTAGACTTGTGTCGAAAGGGATGAAAACATTGGAAAAGAAGAAACTTGTTATTCGAGTTATGCCTTATCAACTCATCATTGGAGGAGATTTGTATAAGATGGGCCGTGATGAGGTCTTTACAGGTGTGTTTTGGAACATGAGTGTGAAGCCATTATGGAGGAAGCTCATGGAGGTATTACAGGAGGACATTATGCATCAGAGATGATGATGCACATGCAAGATCCTTCTAGTTGGCTTATGGTGGGAGACATTATACAAAGGATACCAAGGCTTTTGTTAAAGCATGTGATCATTGTCAATGACTTGGAAAGCCTAGAAGTAGAGATGAAATGCCATTTTGACCATAGCGAGTGCAAAACCTTTTGAGAAGTGGGTTGTTGATTTTGTAGGGACCTATTGCACCACCCATGCGCATAGGACTGGAGTGCACTACATAATTACATGCACATGATTATTTGACAGGTGGGAAGAGGCTGTGCCTACAAAGGATTGTATACCATACAATAACAAGGTTCCTTTGGGAAAATCATTAGTAAGTATGGATGTCCATTAAGCTTGACCAGTGATAGAGGAACTCATTTCTTGAATGAGACAATCAGAATTTTGTTAGCAGAATTTATGGTGGCACACCATAAAACTACCCCTTATCACCCTCAAGCTAATGGCACTGTTGAAGCTTTCAACAAGATCTTGGGACAAACTTTGACAAAGATTTGTGATGTTGGAAGGAAAGGATTGGGATGATAAAGTATTAGTTGTACTTTGGGCTTACAGACCACATATAAAAGGTTGAACAAGGCCACACCCTTTCAGTTGGTGTTTGGCATAGAGGCGGTACTACTGTGGAATTTTTATTACCATCCCTACATGTATTGCATGCGAGTGGGTTTTTCAGATGAAAAATTTGTGGAAGAGCGCATTGAGAAACTAATGCAACTAGATGAGAGTGCACGCAATTGCGCGTTAGAGCCAGAAGATTGAGAAGGCACAACAGAAGGCTTGGCATGACAAGCACATTAAGAACAAGTCTTTATAGTTGGAAAGATGGTACTTCTGTATGACTCCAAGTTTTCACGCCCCCTAGGAAGTTGAAGGTGCATTGGTTGGGACCTTTTGTAGTAACCAAGATACTTGAATAAGGCATGTCAATTGCAAGCATTGGATGACACCATGTTTCCCGAGTTACTTCAATGGGAGTAGGTTGAAGCCCTACTATAAATAAGCTTCTTGGTGTTTGTAATAAGGTAGTATTGCCACTTAGATTAGATTTCCTTTCATGTTTTTTTTTCTTTTTTTTTTGTAATAAAGTGTGCTTGTGCGTAGGAAGCGATTAATATTTATTGAGATGATGCACAGAGGACCGCGCATACTTTTAGTGTGGGGTGAACCAAGTGTGTGTACACGAAGAAAGTTATGTAGATGTGCGTGTGACGGTAGAAAGGTGGGATGTTTAAAAGGTGTGCAAGTGAAAAAAAAAAAGATGTTGTTAGGTGTTAAGAATAATGGTGTTTGAAAAAATTGCTCGGATTGAAGACCACGTGAGGAAGAGGTCGCGCAGTGTAATGAGGTAGGAAGCAACAGGATGAACTACTTGGTATATGGTGTAGGGGAGGATATGTTGCGGCGCATGAAAGTGCGTGTGAGGATGTCTGGGGCCCGGAAGTAGTAGTGTGCGAGAAGGTTATAGTTGTTGCGTGGAAGAAAGAAAGGAAAAAATGCGGAAAAAGAAAAAAGCGTATTTAAAGTTGTAGTATGATGGTAGGTGAGGAGCAATAAATGCGAAAAATTTGGAAATCTATAAAAGGGGTCGGAGAGAGTTCATTTTCACCTTACCTTGAAGAACTTGAGCCTTTGAAGATTTGCAAATTTGCCTGTGTGAACTTGTGAAAATTTGTGAAGAAACTTGAAAATTCCTGAACCATTGAGAAAGCACATGGAAGTTTAGAGCTCCTTTGTGGAAGTTTAGAGCTTGGGAAGGTGTGGAAGTTTATATATTGATAGGTTAGGGTTTACATTCCTCGAGCTAGGGTTTGTAAATAAACAAGTACGTGGAATTCAAGTTAGGGCACAACGTTGGTAGAGCGAGAAGGAGGTGTAAGAAGAAGAAAAGGGGGTGATAGAGTGAACAATTTGAATAAACATGAATGGAAGTTATCAAGAAAAGACCTAGGGCACCTAACAAA
The DNA here is from genome assembly GCA_018340775.1 of Taxus wallichiana var. yunnanensis. Taxonomy (NCBI): domain Eukaryota; kingdom Viridiplantae; phylum Streptophyta; class Pinopsida; order Cupressales; family Taxaceae; genus Taxus; species Taxus wallichiana. Next base: position 420,221,642 of record CM031234.1, on the reverse strand, counting down.
ACTTTCTAAGTAAAATTTTTGTAGTTGAAAAATGGCACCAAGAAAGGCATCCACCGTGTCGCCAAAGGGCAAAGGAAAGGAAAAGGCAAGGAAAGAAGCCCAAGTTGAGGACACGCTAGAGGAATGGTATTCGAAATGTAGTATCTTAAGGACATGATTATGGGGCATAAATGGGAGTCTCACATAGGAAAGTGCAAGGTCAATGACTATAATCATCGCTTGGATGCAAATGAGTGAAATAGAAAATGAGTTAATAAGAAGAAGACGGGAGGATTCTTGATTAAAAAGTTGATTTATGATGACAAGGGGTACAAGGACTTGGAGAGCATGGGAGTTCTCAACTCTATGAGTTGCCTTACTTTAGCAAGCCGAGTGCAGTGCTTCTATCAATGGTTGATGTCGCGAGTCCATGAGGACTACTATTTTGTGGGGAAGAGGAGGATGCGCCTTACCGTGCAAATGCTAATTGGGAGAGTCACTGGTTTGCTGTGTTCGGGCGCTGAAATGAAACTGATCTGGATGATGATGTTGGAGTGGAGGTTAGTGTCTTTACCTTGAAATATCAGAGAGAGGGGTCGCGTGATGGACATCATTAAACTGTAACCTTGTTGTAGAAGATTCGCGCGTTTGGTCACTTGTAAGTTGGGAGCGCAAGAAAGATGGACTCAAGTAAACAAGAGGTGGCTCCATATTGCGTAGAAGATGGCTAACAAAACCGCATACATTGTTGATACCTTCATTGTTGAGGGAATCATAGAAGAAGTGCACGCTAGAGACACTAACTTGGGGAGCAATTCCCTTTTTGATCGTCTTTTCAAAAATCGGGGTACTTGATGGGTGAATGACAATATGTGGAAGTTCCCCCCAGAGAATAAGTCCCCCACGAAGAGATTCGTTGAGTATACATGTGATGGGATCAACAATGCTTATAAGTTAAGGGTGGATAGAGTGGTATAGGAAAAAGCGTGAGGCATTCGAACATGAGTGGCACATTCCAAGTGAGTTGCCCTTAGTTTTGGAAGGGAAAGTGAGTTTGCTAGTGTATCAATACTTCTGCCTTGGGAGATTTTATTTGAAGACTGGAGGGAAGAGCCTCTGATGTAAACTCCCTTTTGCTTTTATAGCAAGGTACTTCAAGCATCAATAAATGGGTTTTCCGACATGCACAAGTTAAATTTTGATGCGGAGGTAAGGTGGATTATAATCACCATACATTGTGCAAGAAGTATGTGTACCCTAAAAAGACAACATATGTAGAAACAATGATATCAGATGATATAAACATCAACTCCATGACTTTGGCAATAGGAAATGAGGAGGCAGCGAAAGTATATATCTACTTGAAGCCCAAGATGGCCAATGGAAAGTATGTTGATGAAGAAGATCTCATACTACCAGGGGCCACCTAAGGGAAGCAAATGGTAGGCATAAAAAGGACATGCGAGAAGACTCCTCCTATCGCGAAGAGGAAGAAGAGGAGGAAAAGGAGTAGAGAGTCGAAAAACATGAGAGATAGGACGAGGCGCAAGTACCTCTAGAGAACCAAGAAGTTGCCAAAAAGCCGAGTCCCAAGAAAAAGGCACCACCGAGAAGAAACCCAAAGTCACCCCAAGTGAGAAAGCAGAGGATGAGGGAAATCTGGTGGGAGAAGACATACGTCTAAGTCCCCAGTCATCCACACTATAGAAGATACAGATGAGGAAAAGAACAATGCGCAATGAAGAAGGGCCAAAAAAGAACAATGAAGGGCAAGGAGGAATGATGAAGAAGAAGGCCATGGAGAGCCCTTAATGAAGAGAACGTAGGAGGAGGCGTGAAAAGGAAGAGCGAGATCTTGAGAATGAAGAGAGAAGGCATGATGAGGAGGAAGAAACAATTAAGGACACCATTATAGGAGAAGATACAGGCATGGGGAAAGCGAGTGGCACGCGCTTCATTCGTTATACAGAAGTGCCAAAGGAGGACGAGATAAGAGGAAAGGGGAGAAAGCGCAGAAACATTCCCCAAGGCCCCCTAATGCAGTATAATGATGATCCTTCAAAAGTCCTATGAGCGCGATATCAGAGTTTGGTGGCCACAAAAGATCTCTTCTATTGGTCATTCTTTGATAAGAATGAAGCCCTCCCGTGCACAAGAAAAATGCTCTCATGGGCGCATTAGTCACACATGGAGGAACCCGATTTTGAAATCAACACGCACTCATTGTTGGAGACTCAGATCAAATCGGCTCCAAGAGAGGCATTCCCCATGGTCGACGTGCAAACATGCAAGATCTTGATGATGAGAAGCTTGTAATGCGCTTGACAAACTGGCGTCGGAAGTAGGAGTGTGGATTTTTGATAAGGATTGTGTTATCAAGAGAGCGCACAAGAGATGCGGAGGAAAAAAAATGAAACAATGCAAGTAGTCAAACGGGGAGTTAAGAGAGGAGAAGGGTAGAAAATGCACAACATCAAGAAGGCGGAGTGTATTGATTATAGAATTATCACTGCTGCGTATCCAGTCTGAGCATGAATGCCAAGGAAGAATATGAAACAACGCTACATTATTTGGAGGACTTGGCATGGATGCTCTCTCATGAGAGAGAAAAAAGGGTGCAGGCCAATCACCAAGAGGAATTAGCATGTAGAAGAAAAAATGAGAGCAAATAAAGGAACATCTTGCGATAGCATGAGGCTAGTTGCGAAAGGCTAAGGAGGAGGCTACATGGAAGGCGAATTTGTTTTCGACAACTAGCAGAATTTTGATAAAGTTGTAAGTGCGTTTGCCGCGAATGATGAGGCATAGTTGAAGGAGATTTAGGCCAAAATGAGAAATAACAGGGCGAGCGGGAAAAGATGTTGGCTAAAGTGAGAACAAAAGAGGGTTTTTATATTGGTTTTAAAGGCGCGCACTCAAAGATAGATATTGAAGGAACTCTTCCCCAGTCACACGCAAAATGGATGCGTTGGATGATGCGGCCAAGCAATTGGAGAAATTAGTCAGAGAATTGAAGGGGAAGGTTGATGAGCTAACGCCAACAGAGGTCCCTGATATTGTCAATGTCGCGTCGGTCAAGGCAACTAAAGAGATGGAAGGGTGGAGGGAGTTAGAGAAGATATTAGACAAGGAATTTCCAATACTCCTTCCGCCTAAAAAGTCATGAAGTGTTGATTCTTTGATTCTTTAGTGCAAGCCATATTCTTTCATTATTCATTCATCAAAGACATTCTTGAGTCATGCATTCTTTGGTGGGATATTCTTTGATTCGGCGTACCGAGGATGGACAACATACCTAGTGTGGGGTAATGTTGGTGAGAAAAAAATTCTAAGTGTTGAAGAGCTGAGTCAACGTGAGAGTGCGTGCGCGCTAGAGAATGGAGTAGTGCGCGAAGGGTTACGCATGAGATATGAAACAAGGTAGCATGGACTCAGCACACAGAAAAAGGAAAAAGGACTTAGCCATTTTTCAGAGCACGGGCTAAAAATAGGAAAAGCAGAGTTTGAGTTCCGACCAAGCAAAAGATAAAAGCATGATGACTTGTCGGCCAAGCAAGGGCTATTTGTGGAAAAAGCACATGCACAACAAGGATAAGGCGCCCGCATGAGAGAGAAGGCTAATAATAGGATTAAAGAAAGCCTTATATTTAGGATAATCTGTGATTAGCATGGAATGTAAAGCATGCAAGTTGTTTTTGTGAGCATGTTTATTATTAGGAAGGTGTATGGGTGGAGAAGGGCAAGTCCCCACCCCTATATATATGTGGTGTATGCCTATGTAAGAGACGACCATGGATGTGAGAGAGTAGAGTTATCTTGTTGTAACACGAGTTAGAGTTTGATGTTTACGCGCATAGTCCAATGCACCGGTGTAATGACTATTATATGTATCAGCTTTTGTAATGTGATGAATTATGGTTTTGTAAGGATAATTGTCGTTGGATAATGGTAGTTCATGGATCTGATTGTGGTGCTTTGATATTGCAATTGGTATAAGTTTTTGTTTACATGGATTAAGTGTTTCCTTATTATATGTGTTTCCAAATTGTTATATTAACAATTATGCATGAATGAATGACTTGGCTGTAAATATGATGACTATGCATGCTAACTTCCTGTCACGCATAACAAAGGAGGGACCTAAAAAAGGCAAACCTTTTACATCTTCAGTTATTACAATTGTTAAAGTGACATCTTACAAAATGAAGAATTCTAATCTCACTTCAATTTATTCCAACAAATGAATCTTGAGCCCCGGGTTAGCTCGAGTGGATGGGATCAGCAACTTAGGTCGCCCACGTCTCAAGTTCGATCCTTGGTTTACCCACGGTGTGTGGAGTGGGGCATTAGCGCATTGCCTAGTGGTTATAGCCTATAGGGGCTCGCCCTGCTGAAATGACTCAAAAGGGTTGTGCAAGGTCACAGGGTCGTTGATTCCACAAGTTAACTAATACAAAACAAAAATTGGGTGCTTACCACAACAATGGCCTAGATTCAAACCTAAAAGGCATACCTATTAAAAAGAGATAAAGGACAGTATAAAAAATTGAGACTTGAACGTTGACAGTCTGATAAGTTAGAACTAAAGATCATTGAGAGTTCAAGTCCTGAAAAATAAATGAGGACCCTGACTCTCCAAGAATCAGAATTTCATTTTCTGTGAACCAAGAGAAGTGGGTAGCCCCAGAACAAATTGAGCAAAACAGTCCAAGAAAAGAGGTGACATAAAAGAGCATAATTTAAGAAATCAGAAAGATGGGACACTGAGAAAATCCAGCAGTCGTGTAAGCAAGGGAGGCCCTCTCCCAGACCCAATTATAAAGTTTCAGGTAATATGCTCCTTTCACTCAATGAAAGATTATGACAAGAAAATAATTGTGATTGCATCATATACATAATCGATCATTTCAATTGTTTGTGCACACTGTTGCTTTTAAAAATCCACAAAAAGTAAGATTATTCAATGAATGTCAATGGTAACAGTGAACCATTTAATGAATTCAATGCTTGTTTGGTGTAAAAATAGGTACTAACAGGCGCGCAGGGGGAAACATACCACAATAACATATGCTCCCATGTCTACACTTGGAGTAAATGTAGGTAGATTCTTCCCTCGAATATGTATAGCTATGGTCGAAGCTAGCCTTCCAAGGATTTTATCTGTGGCATCAACAATATACCACGTTTTCTTCTGATTGTCATGATCCGCTGCCTTTGGATACCAAGTTTTGCCTGAGATAACCTACACAGATAAACAATGCAGAATCATATAGGTAGCCTATTGCAGTGCAAACGGCAGTCTTTTTGCTGTGAAAAATATTTCTGCCTGAATGCACTCACTTATGTATGACATAAAAAAAGAATCTACAATTTTGCACTCCAATGGAGCTCGATTAACACTGCAATTCAGTAAAATGCCTATGCCAGGATGATGGGAAATGGGCACACATTTTCTGAACGGTTAACTTTTTCAGGAATTTCCGAGACCTTGGAAGACTGGGAATTCTTCAAGCTCTGCCCTGAAACTCACCATGAATATTTTTGCCCTAGTGACCTATGGTTTTGTGGGAAGGAAGAGCAATTGCCATGATGATGACCAAACAGTCTTGCAAAACCGCATATGATAATCAGGAAAACTTCATACAAAGAATTATTGCAATTTGAACGGGAAATTTGATTCAACTTACAGGGCCCAGTTTCTCGATATCTTCAAAGATCTTAGTGAACTCCTCGGGAATGTAGATGTCTTTGGCGCACCGTATTTGCATTGTTTTTATACTGCTTGTGGGCGTTTTTGTTGCAGCCCTGTTTGTTACATGGATTTTTCTTCCTGCAGGAAAACAAGATTTTGGGGAAGAATGGGTTAAAGAAGATGTGGGTGATTTATAAATTAGCAGAGATGATTGTAATCTCCGTGTGCAGGGCGAAGAAGCAGTAGAACAGGGGCTCGCCATTGGCAGCATTTTTGTTAAGGGAGAGAGGGTTTTGCAATTGACAGTACGCCCTGCACTTGCTATCGATTTTCCGATACATAGATAAGGTTCTATTTGAAAATGGCATCCGTTTAAAATTCGACATAATTAAGATAACTATTTTTATTTTCGTAATGAAGATATCTATTTTATGGGAAAGTGGTTTTACATGGAGAGAATGCAATACATCCTAAACATTATGTGAAAGTGGTTTTATATTGAGAATGCAATGCATAGTACAATAATAAATAGTCTTACATTATGTAAGGATAATATTTTTGTTAACTCCCTTATGGAAAGTAGATTAAAATACAATTAGAGTTAGGATTTAGAACATATTCACCTCACTTCGGAGCTTAGAGTGTGCAGCAGTGATTTGGAATTGGATGAGACAGTTGTGTAGGTATAAACCTAAATTAGGGTTTACTACTTCCCTAACTAAAATTTATTATGTAATATGTAATGAGTAAAATTAGATTACATAAAACAATAAACATTCACATTTTACATGTGTTGATAAAGATTCTAAAAATTGGAAATGAAGTGCAAGTTAGGGTTACTGAGAACATATTCACCCAAATTAGATTGTGAAAGTATGATACTAATCTAAAAATGTGCAAATGATCTATATAGAGTGTCGTCAAGTTTCTCACAAAGTTTGGGGATCAAAACTAAAGGGAGGAAGAACAGGAAGTGTTGGGTAGAATTGAAGGATGGTTTTGACCTTAGTGGTTGATTTTGCCCTCTGTTAGTTTTATTTGATTTGTAATTTTTGCACATGTTTCACTTGTGTCTTGGGATCTAGATTTTATAGTCAAATATATGTGATTACTCGTTTATAATGGATTAGGGCTTTTACTTTTGTCAAACCCTTACTTTATCCTTGTTTAAAAACACGAAAAGGGGTTATTCTAATTGTGGTCAAGCTTCCTTATCCCCTCACTAAGTTGAAATTTTGAGTTTAGGAATTGGTGTCGTTGTTGGGCAATCCTTTTTAGCACTCACAAACTAGTAGGCTCCATGTCTCTCCACCAATCAAAAATTTAATAATGTTTAGCACTTTTTGGTATTGATTTTTTTATTGGAGGAGAGTGTGGACCCCACCAAGTTTGTGAGTGCTAGATAAGCCAAACCTCGTTGTCGGGGATATGCCAATTTGGTTTCATTTTAGGTTCCTTAGTGTCATTTTTAAATCAGTAGTCTTTTTCCAATTTCGTTATTGCATATTTTTACAAAGAGTGTTCATCTTGTTCTTTCTTTGTGAAGTATCGACTCCCTGTTGATTTTTAGACTAATATGCTTCAGTATTTGTGTTTGTTTTCAAACATTTGATGTTAGTTGGTTTGTGTCATGAATTTTGGCAAAAGGATTCAAAATTGATGCTCTTACATTTTGCTTGGTGACTCCTTGTGGTGTGTTCCTAGAGCTCTTGTATAGATTAGGTCGGTGTTTTTCAAACTTGTTGGTGACAACAAATTGGTATTTGAAGAATGTAGATCTCTAATTTGGATTCTTGTACTCTTTGTTGGTGGTTAGAGTAACACTTGTGCTTGTTCGGTTGGTGTATTTGGTTTGTGAGTTCATTTTATTCATATCAAAGATATCATCTTGTTAATAGAGATTGTTTCTATGATTTATTAGTTTCTTTCCCCAAACCCATTAGAGAATTTTTGCCCAAGTTAAATGGCAATAATGCACTTAAGGGAGAGAAACATTTGAAATTATTTATTAAATTGATTGAGAATTTTGAGGTTGATAATGAAGGTGTTGTGGTTAGGCTTTTCACTCAAAGTTTGGTTGATGTTTGAGACTGGTTTCATGAGTTGCCTGATAAGATTATTGACTCTTGCGATAAATTTCAGTATCTCTTCGTTGAGAGGTATGGTAATAAGATTGATTACTCTTCTCTTAGTCATCATTTCTATAATATGGTAAAATAGAAAGATGAAAGTATTAAGAGGTTCAACATTAGATTTTTGGAAATGTGGAATAAATTCCCAAAGCATTTAAAACCAAGTGAAGTTTATGCCCTCATTATATATTGTGATGCATTTAATGGTGATTTGAACTATTACTTGAGAGATAAGAATCCATTGACATGCATTCATGGTTTCAACTTGGCTTTGAGGTTTAGGGATCTTTCATATGTTTCGATCTCAATGTTAAGACCTCCATTATTGAATATCAAAATCAATCGAATCATGTATTAGCTAGGTGGTGCAACATGAGGGAATAGGTGTCATGATATCGGGCTTTCGGGATACGAAACTATATAAGTTGTGACCCGAACTAGTGAAGGCCCAAGATAGTAACATGTGGTCGAGTCCTAGGTACTTAGGATTCTCGAAGTCTAGGAGATCATGAGATCTTGGAGTTTTCACGAGGTTCAATTTTTTTCACAAGTTTGTAGAAGCTCGGGTGTTCGGGATCATAGAAAACTTGAGTGTTAAGTGACTTGAGATATAACATGCCCAAAATGGATATATGGTAGAATCCCATATATTCGGGGCTCGAGATTGTTAGGATTCTCGGGAATTTTGCTTTGCTATTGATGTTGTTTATACATGTGAATGAATAGACCAATTTTGATTCTTTTTAGAGATTGGCCCAAACTCATATTTTTTTGGCCCCAGTGAGGGTTCCTGGTTTCTCTGAGATGGACTTTCTTGTTTCAAGATGAGGAGCCATATTTGTATTAACCTGATTTTGATTTAGGGGTTGGTTTTAGATCTTATTTTCCCAAAGATGGATTTCAAGTACTTTTCCTTAACGTCGAATGGAGCCCAACGCTTTTTTAATCCGTGTCAAAAATGGACATCTTCATTTGAGATTTGACGAAACTCTATATTGAACTATATTGATAAATTAATTGAATAGGGAGTGAGTTGCCATATTTGTTTTGGGCCAGATGCAAGCTGGTTGGAATCCCAAATTAGAGATGCCTTAGGAAGACAAATGTCTAGGTATGCATGTTTTGATGTGCCTTGATGTTGGTTTTCCTCCAACCTAGACCTAGTTGTTGGATTAATATCATGGATGGTTTGTGTAGGAAGTGATAACAAAGTTAGAGAACATTAATTTCATACAAACAAGAATAAGTGGAGACGCCAATTATTTCAATATAGTGCAAAGCACCCAAATATCACTGTGTTTTTCTGTTCTGTTCAATAGGAGTCGAGGTTTGAAAGTTTCCCTCAACCATCAAACCTCTTTTACCACTTATTGGTACAAAAACCCTATAAAGTTTTTGTATATTTAGGTCTTCCTCTCTGGGCATGAATATGCTTAATCGTCCCCTATCTCCCAGTTTTGCATGTTCCTACCATGTCCCTCTGTGCCCCAACAACCCATTGCTAGAGTTGACACCACCTTCAACACATTAATGGAAAACCATTGCAGGTATGCATGCAAAAAGCGGGAAGAGACACATGGGAAGAGATGCATGATGTTAAGGGTTGGCTCAGTATCCCCAGACTTGTTGCTCCAGATGAATGAAACCCAATCGAGACTATTTTCAACAAGTCTACTCTATCACCCAAATTGCCATAAAAGAAGCAATCACATTTTCTCCACAACATACTCAAATGATCAAGGCTACACAATCAACCACCTTGCCATACTAGTCCTCAATCACCACAAGAAAGGAATAGAGGAGCCTTAACCAAATTTCCTAGTAATGGAAGTGCAGAAGGAGATCCCGTGTTTTATTGAATGAAATCCATGGCCTTCAAGCATAGATGCTCCATATTCTCACATCATAATAAAAACACCAAAGCCTCTCTGAATGAGATAGAATTGTTCAATCTATAACAACAACAATTGAAAATACCAAAACACCAAAGCTTCGTGACTCCAAATGGGGATTGTCATTCTTAAGAATATCCTTTGAGGCCTACACTAACACCTCGCTCATCTCCCTCTGACAACAATAGACCCCTACCCACGCTCTAAGGGCCAATTTACCTAGACAATCAGCTGCCTTATTCAGTTCCGTTGGTATATAATTAACCTCAAGTCTTTGGAAAATGCATCTAAAGCTTTAAAATCACAACAAACAGCAGAAGCATTACTCAGTCAGTACAACAATCATACAAACTGGTTAACCCGGCAAACACAGCAGTCAAATAATCAAAACAGCAAAATCATTGGCCAACATGATCAAAGCTAGTGAAACAAAATATCCTTTGGTCAAGGCAGCAGAAAAATTAGTCACCGAAAATTCAAACTCAATTAGGTCATCTTGTTGAATGCTCGAATCTTGTCGATGTTCATGCATGAAGTTTAGATAACATATAAATATTTAACTCATACAATCATAGCCGAACCACATTTAATAGTACCGGCTATTTGTCATTGGAAGGTTCCTGCTAAAGCATATAACATTTGCCCCTTAATAAAGATGACATTTATGTACAAAGTCTATTAACTGTATAAGTCATCATCGTCTTTATTATCTGCTGTAGCAAAAGCATCCGTTGCTCCAACTGCAGTACCAACGGGTCTGTCTGGAAATCGAAATTCAGAACCAAAGCCTCGAGATTGCTGCAATGTTTGTGCAAATGCTTGGTACTTTCGAATATCAGCATCACTCACACTTCTTCGGGCATATTTCATGGATTCCTCGAAATGAGCTGCTTTGATTTCAGACACCTCATCACTATCATCTTCATCCATTGCCTCAGGATTCTCACTTCTTTTCCTTTCACGTTCAATATCCTACAAAAAAGCACAAGAAAGACATTACAAACTGAAACACAGGCAGACTGTAGAAGAAATATTCAGCTACATTGGGTGATGAGTGTCTAATGAAAAATCATAGAGACCTGAGATAGACTAACGCTCCACCACTAACAAAAACTGTAAGAGTATGTATCATTAGCAAATCTAGTTCACAAAAGAGGGATACAAGCACTCATATATATTATAGTTATATTAAATCCCTTGAATACAGAACAGTGGATGCTCACCTTCTCAATATTTTCTCTAATAGCATACTTGCAAGCCCGTTGACAGATCTCTGTAATATCAGCTCCACTGAATCCTTGGGTATATCGAGCAAGTGCCATTAGGTCAACATCCTTTGAAACGGGTGACTTTCTCAGACAGGATTTGAAAATTTGGTATCGTGAGCTTTCATCAGGCAAAGGAATATAGATCAACTGATCAAGTCGACCAGGCCTTAACAGTGCAGGATCAATGATATCAGGCCTGTTTGTAGCCCCAATAATGAAAACAGTTTTCTTAGCTGTCATGCCATCCATCTCAGTCAACAACTGATTAAGCACCCTGTCTGCTGCACCACCAGCATCCCCAACACTGCTGCCACGCTGCAAACAAGGAAACCAAATATACATTAAATCTGCTTGAGAAGGCTTAAACAAAGATTTTACATGTGTAGCCACCGTTCTCAAATCGAACTTTTAGTATGAGAAAGCCACAAACCTGTGTGGCAATAGAATCAAGCTCGTCAAAGAACAGGACGCAAGGAGCTGAACCTCTGGCTTTGTCAAAAATTTCTCTTACATTAGCTTCACTCTCTCCAAACCACATTGTTAATAATTCTGGGCCTTTCACACTGATAAAATTGGCCTGGCATTCATTAGCAATGGCTTTTGCAAGCAATGTCTTACCACAGCCCGGTGGCCCATAAAAGAGCACTCCTTTTGAAGGAGACATGCCAAATTTTTCAAATTTCTCAGGATGCTCCACTGGATATTGAACAGTCTAAATCAAACCCATGATGTATTTTGTTAGTTGACATCTCCTAAAAATGCAGATTTTTCCACATCAAAAGAAAATATAGCAAACATGAAATGAATATCCAAGTTCCACATCTTACCTCTTGAAGCTCTCTCTTGACATTTTCCAGCCCACCAATATCTTCCCAATTGACATTTGGTACTTCAACAACCTGTCGAATGTTTTACCAAAATTCATGGCCAAATTTGTCACTATTAAAATCATCTGAAACAAATAGAAGTAGACAACTAAACATTATGAGACCAATGGATTGAGTGTACTAATCAAACCCCTATTCGATCAAATATAAAGAAAATGAGATAGAACCAAGCATATAGTTGTTAAGACTCACAGTTTCACGCAGAGCAGATGGATTACTGGAGCCCAATGCAGTCTGGAAATGCTCATTAGTGACAGCCATTGAATTAAGAATTTCAGCATCTATTGTCTCATCTTCCAAGTCAATGACATCCATTTTTTCCCTAATACATTGTAGTGCAGCCTCAGTACACAAAGCTGCAAGATCTGCTCCAACATATCCATGTGTATCTTTTGCAATCCTTTCAAGATCAACCTGTACCAAAAACACAAAATATTAAAACATGCAGTCAATATACAAGAATTGTTTGGAATGATATAAAAGTACGCAAATGGAAGTCAGGAGCTAGAAAACATACATCATCAGAGAGCTTCATATTCTTTGTGTGGATACGGAGCACTTCCAACCTGCCCACTTCATCTGGAACACCAATATCAATTTCTCTGTCAAACCGTCCAAACCTCCTCAGAGCTGCATCAATACTGTTTGGTCGGTTTGTTGCTCCAATCACAATAACATGGGCACGAGATTTTAGCCCATCCATAAGTGTGAGAAGTTGAGAAACAATTCTTCTCTCAACTTCACCATGGGTTTTTTCCCTCTTGGGAGCTATGGAATCAATTTCATCAATAAATATAATGGAGGGGGCATTCTTCTCGGCCTCCTCAAAAGCCTTCCGAAGATTGCTTTCACTTTCTCCAGCCAACTTTGACATAATTTCAGGTCCATTGATACAGAAAAAGAACGCACCCGTCTCATTTGCAACTGCTCTGGCAATTAAAGTTTTCCCAGAACCAGGTGGTCCATAAAGCAGAATACCCTTAGGGGGCTTCACACCTATTGATTTAAAGAGCTGTGGATGCCGAAGTGGTAGTTCTACCAATTCACGAATCTGAGCCATTTGTTTCCGTACACCACCAACATCATCATAGCCTATTTCATCCAATCTATCTTCATCCTCACGCTTTACCGGCTCGCCCTCACAGAAAATTTCTGTATCAGGAGAAACAACACAATATTCCCCAGGGTCTGTCTCAATTACTTTGAACTCTATACTACGCATTCCACCTCTGACAAGGAAAAGATCTCCTTTTCTTACTGGGCGATAAGCTTCCAAGAAATAGGCTGCAAATTATATTTCAGTACTTTAGTTTGACATAGACATATAAGCATCACAGAGCTAATGAAGTGACAAAAAGAGTTTAAACTTCTAAATTCACCAATCATAATAAACAATAATAGTGAACTTATATATAAGATATTATGAAAAAATTCATAAGTTCCATGATTTCATTTTTCTTTTATGGGCAGAACTTGTGGTATTAATGTACATCAAACGTACAGAATACAGAAAGGTAATCGAATATATTTCTAAGAAAATATGGCCACCTAAATTGATAAATTGAAAAAAAAAAGGCTCAAAGATTTGTAAAACCCATATATTTCATTTGAAATTGTATTGATCCACTTAAAAATGAGCTATTTCAGAGTTTTTAGTCTACATGGTGTGTGAGCTCTACATGTGTTATCAGAAACTTCCAGCGAAGCAAAGGTTTCGTATTCAAACCTAAGGAAGTTCTTTTTACCGATGAGATTGGGAGAATTAACAGAAGAAAAAATACTAAGACGATCTGAAAAGGGCTGCGTATTAATTGCTAAAATAGGAAAAGACGTATATCAATGAAACTCACGTTTTAGATAAGCATCAAACAAATTCCCGGTTACACCCTCGATGGTGTCGTCAATGGGAAGAATATGGACGCGCTTGCCGTACTTAACATCGGGACACTGGTGAACAGAAACCACGTCTCCCAAACGAACCCTGAGATTCGAACGCACGACCTTGTTCATTCGTATCTTGGGCTCTTCGCATGTCTCGTCTGCCAGAGCGATGCAAATGGTATCCTTCCTCTTCTTTCCCTAAACATTGAGGGAAGAAAATAACCATTAGCACAGATCTAGGCAAAAAGATTAAAAAACAAGGGGTGAATTATGGGGAAGAAAAATACCTTAATAAGGATGGTATCTCCACGGAACAACTGTAATTTTTCCATGGTGTCCGGGTGCAGACAGACCACGGAGTTGTCATCGTTAATGGCTTCATCCACCACCAGCCGATTCGCCGCCTTCTTTCGCTCTAAAATTGCAGTGCTAAAATCCCTTTTGGTTCCCTTCCTGTTATCAAGCAAGCAAACACTTTATCTGCAAATTCAGGGGATGGAAAAAAAAAAAAAAAACCAAACCCTAACCTAACCCATCTCGCTAGAAATTTCCATAAAATACCCTGCGCATCTCAATAATCTGGAGACAAAATAAACAGAGGCAGAGAGAAGCTTACGGTTCTGATGATTCTCCCTTGTGCGCCATTGCTGCGAAACACAGAGAAAGAGAGAGATTTGTTTGGAAACCTCTGAATATGAGTAGCTAAATTTCCTCGAGCCTATGTTTATATTAAACCGAATTAATTTTGTATGAATATAAATAGTAAAACTTCCTCTTCTACATGTGTTTAATTTTATACCCTTCAATTAAAATTAGCAACCCTTCAATTATTAAAATTAGCATCATAATAAAAGCCAAAAAGCTGCCTTGGCCGACAAGTTAGTGAGATAAAGTGTATATCTTTAATGGGCAAGGATTAAGAGGCTTAGCTTTATTTAGAAAAGCTTCATGCTCAGAATAGGTAGGTGGACTAATTAAATATTTGTGTAGTGGAGGTTTTTTTTTCGGCCGGGGTTTATATGTTATAATGGACCAAACCGAATAATTAATGTGGGAATAAGTTTTTTTAATGGGTAGATTTTTATAGTCGGAACGAGTAACCTTAACGTGAGTGACACTATAATTCATTTATATGTCCGAGACTATTTACGAAAATAGGGTTTTCTTGACTTGCTTTGCCTTCAAGAAGTCAATATATTTGGTTTTTACTTTGAATGGCTTGTAATTGTATTTTCCCTAGTGTTGTGTGAGTCGCTTCTTCCCACTCTCCTAGTAGAGGTGGCACTGTTATTTGCATTCATAAAAAATGGGAATCCAATATTATGGATACTGGTCAAGACCCCAATGGTCATACTGCTTGGGTTCGTTTGCAGATTAGTAACAATGTTTTAGGGATTTGCAGTATCTATCTGCTTGTGAAGATGTTCTTAGAGCTAATTTGTGGAAATGGCTTGTTTCTTGGCTTCCCCTACCACTTGGGTTTTTTGTGGAGATTTCAATATGTTAGAGTATGAGTTTGATAAGGTGGGTGGCATGTCTATTACCCTTATAGCATATGAAAGAATTGCTTGGCTTCACTCAAATAAACTTTTAGAGCACGGCGGTCCCGATTCTTTGATCAAAACTCCTCTTGATCATCGTTGGTTTACCTAGAGCAATCTAATGCAAGGAGACCAAAGGATTTTAAGTCGTCTCGGACCGAGTGATGTTTGTTGGAAATAATTTTCATTGATGTCAAAGGAATCTCTTATGTTATAAATATTGTCATTAATGCTTACAGATGTGTCTCTTATGAAAAAGATGATTTAGTTTGAATTTTACATGTCACGCATCAAAAGAAGATAATTTGTAGTGTTCTATGGGTTTTGTAGTGTTCTCTGGGTCTTGTAGTATACCACGAGTGTGTTAAGGTGTTTCACAAATTTGAAAATGATCGAAGTGTACTACAAGTTGGTTAAAGTAATTCACAGTGTACAAGATAATACTACATAACAAAGGTCACATGCCGCGATACAAAGGAGGATTATCGCGCAACAAAGAGAAAGTAAAAGAAAGCCGCGATAGTCGGGAAATACCACAAAAGTCATATAAAGTTTGCGGAAGTCAAGGATTGTCACGAAGGTCGGAAAAAGTATGCACGATGGTCATGAATAATTTGTGGAACTAAGAAATAATAGAGGATATCCATGAAAGTCTAGAAGAATCTAAGATATCATTCTAGAAAGACAGATTGCAAGTGGGTATTCAAATGAATGTTGTTTTGGCCGACCTCATCTGTTTTGGCACTAAAATGTTTCATGCATAAATTTGGTGACTCTGTTTTAGCATTATCGTTTGAATTGGTTAGGTGACTCTCAAATGTTACTACATATTTTTGAGAAATGAATATGATATAAAAGAGATTCAAATTGGATATATTTGTTGTGTTGTGGAGTGGAGAACATCAAATATGAGAAAAGTGAAGTTGTGAAGAGCATGGCAGTAAAGATGGAGTAGAGCAAGTAGAGAAGAAGGTTGAGGAGTTGTATCATGAAGATAAATTGTTAAATCTCGGTTCGTATGCATAGAGTATGCGAGAATGTAGCAAGTGTGCAAAGCATGTGACCAATTTCTATGGTTAAAGTATGTTTTGGTCTATGTGAAGAAAGAGGAGCGGAATTGCCATCATTGGGTTGAAGAAGCAACTACAAAAGATGGATCTTTGTAGTGTTGAGGTGGGTGCCTCATACTGATTGGGGATTGGTGTCTCCAATAGGTTGGTGCCTACAAACTAGGCCGAGTTGATGCTCAGCATTGGGAATTGGTGTCTCCAGTAGGTTGGTGCCTACGAATATTTGTAATATAATCATTATTGTGGTTGGATCTAGACAATAGCTCCAAGCAGTCTTTTCTCTGTGGTTTTTCTCCCAAAAGGGTTTCCACATAAATAATATGTTGTGCAACTGTTATATCTTATGAAATTGTTGTTATTGTGGATGTTAATGTGATGCAAGAGCATGAGCTCGAGAAAAATCAAGAGACCTTAGGAGGTAGCAAGAAGGACATTTACATGATTTCAAGTGGTCTTGTAAACCGGGAGTTCAATCTCGGTGTGTCAGATGAGGGTTTTCCATTTTCCCTCCAAAATGGATTATTTAAAAATTTGAATTTTACAACGACTATAGAAGGCCTAGAGCACTATCAAGGGAGAAGTCAAGAAGGTGGAGATGACCTTGGAGGTCATAGACAACTTATGTGCAATCTTTTATATTGTAAAGACACATTGGCATGTGGTCATAGGTGAATATGTGTTTTTAAGTGAATAGTAGGAGTAGTTTTGAGCATAGTAAATAAGGAACATAGGCTAAATAAGGTCTTCAAAGCCATGTCATCATAAGAGGGAGATTTGGTATGAGTTATTAGGTGTATTAGAGTGATATTTATCAACTTGTTCTAGGTTTAGGTAGTTGTTGAATCAATTCAAGGTATAGTTGAGCAAGAATAGGGATAGGAGATAAAAGCCAAAAGTAGCATTTTGGTCTTAATATGAAATCCCTTCGAGGAAGATGGATGTATCATGGGGAATTAAGTGTGAATAACAAGTAATGAAGGTTTGCGGTGCCATATGGTGTATTTTGCAAGTCTTGTCCATTTCTCCTTTAAGCATACATTGAAATTTATGTGTGGCAGAGAGCTAGAAATTGATAGAAGGATAATTCAAGATATAACCCCCTCATGATGCATGAAATAGTTAGAGGATGCCTTCAAGTATAATAAATTTTATTTGGAGTCTTGAAACCCGGGAGTAATTTTGTGCGGTGAACTTTGTCTTCGTTGCCCTTAAACTAGGGCTCGCTTGATCTCATGATTGGCATGGTGAAAAATTCTGAAATTTTTAAATCTCCTTGTTCTTACTATTACCTAATATTGTCTAGATGTGTAGAGGCTAAATCTTAGAAAGTTTACTTTTCTTGAGATCCCATGGTTCTTTTCATGCATTTTACGGTTTAAGTATACACAAAAATTCATGATGTTTTGGGCGGATCTAGCTTGGATATTGTTTTGAATAGCTTTATATAGTCTATGGAAGCCCATACATCTATTTGATAGTTGGAATTATCTACGAGACCTCTGTGACGGTCTTATAGTACTAAAAAGACCTAACTAGGCTTATAACGGTCATCAAAAGTTGCATTCCATACAAGGTGACCTACCCTACACTCTTCATGTGATTTACATCTCTCGATGAGTATCCAAAGCTATGTTTAGGTTTGTTATATCGGGGGACCTAAAGAAGTTATACTCAAATATCAAATTGTGAAGACTACAAACATTAGCCTTATGCAGGGAAGCTCGAGCTTAATCAACAAATCCTTTTGTTATGACCTCATATGACTATTAGGTTATGTGTGAATGGAGAGCCATAAGTGTTTCAAATGTGAGTTGTTTTATCCTTGGGAACATGCATACCTTTATGATGTATGAGTTTTTATTTTGGTGTATATGGATCAAGCACTTTGAGAACAAAGTCACGGTCATTGATACCAAGAAAGATGTTGAAGGATCATACCATACACCAATTTGTGATGATTCCATACCAAGTAAGTATTAGTTGACCAACCATATTGAACAAAGTCATCTAAAGGAAATTGATCGGTGAAAAGGAGTAGAGTGAGCTAAGAAGACATACACCATAATGTTTAAATAAGTAAAAATTGGATTATATTGATTCACCCCCAAAGTATAAGTGTGTTTTCTACAATTGGTATCGAGCGAGCTCCTTAAAAATAATTTGATCACCTTTGTAAGATAGATCACATAAATACACATGACTGGTCAAGAATATTTTTTCTTAGATAGAGCTCCATTGTTTGATGGAACCAATTATGTTTTTTGGAGTATAAGGATGTGTGTCTATCTAATGGCTCTTGGGTTTGACATTTGGCAATCAATTATAAATGGGTATGCAACTCCAAGTGAACTCCTCCTATAGATCAAGTTGGTAAGAAGGCAAGTGAGAACAATACAAAAGCTATAAATGCAATATTAAGTGGATTATCTAAAGAAGAATATGTTAAGGTGATGCATTGTGTTTCAACCAAGGAAATGCAGGATAAACTTAGGAGTGCTTATGAAAAAGATGATTTAGTTTGAATTTTACATGTCGGGCATCAAAGTAAGATAAATTTTAGTGTTTCGTGGGTTCTATAGTGTTATGTGTGTCTTGTAGTATACCATGGGTGTGTTATGGTGTTTCATAGATTTGAAAATGATTGGTTGTGTTCTACGGGTTGGTTAAAGTATTTCGTGGGTACAAGATAATACCACATAACAAAGATCACATGTCACAATACAAAGGAGGATTTCTGCATGACAAAGAGAAAGTAAAAGAATGCCATTGTAGTCGGGAAATGCCACGAGAGGTCGAGAGAATGCTCGCGGAAGTCAAGGATTGTTGCGAAGGTCGGAAAAAAATATGTGATGTTCATGAAAAGTCATGGAACTAAGAAAAAATAGGGGATGTTTGTGGAAATCTAGAAGAATTTCATATATCATTCTATAAAGACCGACTCGAGTTAAGTATTCAAATGAATGTTGTTTTGGCCGATCTCATATGTTTTGGCACTAAAATGTTTCATGCATAAATTTACCCAGACTCTATGATAGTATTATCATTTGAATTGGTTTGTTCAACTCTTAAATGTTACATCTTTTTAGAAATGAATATGATATAAAATAAATTCAAATTGGATAGATTTTGTGTGTGATGTGGAGTGGAGAACGTCATGATGAGACCAAAATATGTCTCATTATATCACCAAATGGCACTCTTATTCTCTCTCTTAAAATCAAGCTTTCATGTGAATTTAGATGTAATTTTAATAACGGATAGCATATTTAAGGTATAATATAGGATTTATCTTATCATCTCTTTAGAAATCTATTTGCAATCTAATTGTTGTTATTTCCTGATATTTCTTCTAAAGTTGGAATGCAATACTATGTAGAAAATAGGTCATAAGAAACTCTACTCCAAGTTCATAGATTGCAATTATCGAAAGTCTTCGTGCATTTACTCCAACACCCAAACCTACGAAAGTCTTCACATAGCTACTAAAATGCCCAGCCACCGCAAAAAAGTCTTCACGCAACTCTTGAAACACCCTTGACTAATGAAAGTCTTTTGGTTTGTTCCGAGTAATGTAAAGGAGCATCAAACTATTCAACCCACTCTTTGCTTCCACGTCATCAACTAAGAATACAAATCCAAACATGTGGCAATCCAAAGTCATACAACATTGTGGCATTCCAAGAAGAATTCAAAGTCGTGGACTTAACACTCCTCAATTTTCTCTCCATGTTTCAAAGATCAGCAAATAGTGGAATAGTATTAGGAATGTTGAATAAGTACTCTCCCACTTTATGTTCCTAGATTAAAGGGATGAGTTGTAGAAATATTCTCCACAATAAGTGGACTGTTGTAGTCAAGTTTGTTTAGGATTTATTGCTTTGAATAAATCCACCCAAGAATAGGTAGTTAGTTCTTGGTGAGTGGACTAAGGAGTTGGTTGGATGCATGAACTATAAATGCAACCTTCCACACTCTTGTATGTAATCTTTTACCAATCAATGAAAAATTTGTTCTTTTCTCTCCAATATTCGAAGTTTTGAATTAAGATCTTGGAAGCATGATTTAAATCCTCTTCCAAGGAATGAGTTGGCCACTCATTCCAAGGAAGATGGATCTATGTATTTGTGTTTTTGTCTTGTAATAATTTATGTTTATGTTTATTCCTTTTTATGTGATTATCATTTTATTGTATTGTTTTTCTCCTTGTATTGTAATATTCATTTTCATTCAATTTGTTGTGAACCTGTAGGTGTTTTATTTGATTATCTTTATTTCCAATTCAACAATTTCTTTTATGCAAGTGTGATTTATTTTATGCAAGTGTGATTTTGATTTTCTGCAAGTGTGTTTTTCCATTTCGCAAGTGTGATTTTCAATTTATGCAAGTTTGGATTGTGTTTGAAGGAGTTGTTTTCCAAAGATATCTTTCTCCTATTACATATAGCCATCGAACACCATACTGGATTGACATTATTAATGAAGAGGATTGACGATGCTCATCACATCGAATATGAGAAAAATGGAACTATAAAGAGCATGACAAAGTAAAGATGGAGTAGAACAAGTATATAAGAAGGTCGAGGAGTTGTATCATGAAGATAAATTGTTAAATCTTAGTTCTTATTTATAGAGTATGGAGAATGCAACAAGCGTGCAACATGTGACCAATTTCTATGGTGAAAGTATTTTTGATCTATGTGAAGAAAGAGGAGTGGAATTACCATAATCGGGTTCAAAAAGTAACTACGAAGGTGGATATTTGTATTGTTGAGGTTGGTGCTCGTATAATTGGGTATTGGTGTCTCCAATAGGTTAGTGTCCACTAATATTTGTAATACAATTATTGTTGTGGCTGGATTTGGACATTAGCTCCAAGTAGTATTTTATGTTGTTTGTCTCCCAAAAGGTTTTACACATAAATATTGTGTTGTGTAATTGTTATATCTTATGAAATTGTTGTTGTTATAAATGTTAATGTTTAAATAAGTAAAAAATGGATTATATTAATTCACCTCCCTCTCGGTATAAGTGTGTTTTCTACAATGTTATAAGAGAATAGTTGGTGTCACTTCATTTGTTAAAGGAAGGCCTTCGGTTCGTGTGGATCCTTCGAATGTCTTATCCGACCACACCCAATCTCATGGTCCCTTGATTTTTGCGGTTCTAAGAGATAGCTTCTAAGAGTTTCATATTTAATACCTCCTTCCTTCATAATAAGTATTCGCTCGATTATTCCAAAATTATATGGACCTTAATCCCTCATCCTCAAAGTGATTCAAGATGGATTATATGGTGACAAGATGCTATTACTTGAACTGTTAAATTGTTTAGACATTTGGGTGTAAAGATAGCGAGTAAATTTAATAGTTGCTTAGAGAGCCTAGATGCTGATATTTTTACAACTTAGTCAGATCTAGTTAGAGATCCTACAACTACTGACACACATAATCATCTTGCTTATTTGCGACAACATAAGAGAATCTTGGAATTCCATAAAGCTAAGGGATACATTTTGAAAGTACATCTCTCTTGGTTAAAATCTGGAGACCAAAGTCCTCTGCCAATTTTTATTAATTTCTTAAAGGATCCAATAGGCAACATGTTATTATTCAAGTTAACATTGATGAGACCATTATCAACAATCCAGATGGCATTTTGGATGCATTTTTTCACCACTATATAGAAGTATTTAGGTCTGTGAATTTGGATAAATTTTTTCTTCAATCCCGCCTTGAGGTTACTCCTAATTTGGGATCCAAATTATGTTTGATATAGAACAACTTATTGTTGAAGACTTATACAACACTTTGATTTCTATGGCTGACCATAAAGCTCCTGGGCCAGATGGTCTACCGTGTGAGTTTTACAAAAAGATGTGGCCAATCCTTGGTTGTGATCTTCACAAGGTTTATCAGGAAGCTCTTTCCATTGGTTCTCTAGGCTCCATCATTAATCAAGGTTATATTAAACTTCTTCCCAAAGTTGGGGATCCTTCTTTGATTACTAGCTGGAGGCCAATTACTTTACTCAATGTTCCTTATAAGATCATAGCTAAGGCTTTGGCACTTAAGCTTAAACCTCATCTCCATAAATTATTTTTGCTAATCAAATTGGTTTTATGCCAGAAGATACATCTTGGATAATGTTGTTACAGTTGTTGAAGGTATAGCTTGGGTTGAAGACTCTAATCAGAAAATTATTTTTCTCAAGTTGGATTTTGCCAAGGCTTACGATAGAATTGAGTGGCCCTTTATTCTTGTTATGATGGCCAAATTAGGCCTTGGTAACACTTTTGTTTAGCATGTGCAGATGATTTTTTCATATGCTAATGCTAGAATTTGCATATCAGGCAAGTTATCTCAAGGAATTGATTTGCAACGTTAAGTGAGACATGGTTGTCATCTTGCTCCGTACTGTTTTTATTTAGTAATAGAAGCTCTTGGTCATCTTTTTACGATTATTTATGCTAATAAATGTTTAGTTAAAGGCATTTCTCTTCCACATCATCCTATTTAATTAATTTGCAGTGAATTTGACGATGATATTTTCCCTTCTGGAGGAACGTGAAAGGTGCATTGATAATGCTCTTAATTGTTTAGACACCTATTGCAGGGCTTCAAGTTCTTTGTTAAACTGGAAAAAAACTCAAGGTATTCACATGTCTTATGTTGATCCCCCTCTTTGGGCTCTTAAGTATCAATGGAAGTGGCTTAAACTTGATTCATATTTTACTCTTCTTGGCATACCTTTTTCCCTTCATACTACGCCATCGTAGTCTTGGCGTCATGTTTTGACAAGGTCAACAAGAAAGTTCTAAAATGGATTAGTAAGCCCTTGTCGTTAGCTGGAAAATTCATTGTTTGCACTAAGATTTTATAGAGTGTGCATATTTACTATTCCTCTTTTATGGCTCCCTCCAGAGTGCCTATAAGAATCTTGATAGAGTTATTAGAACTTTATTTTGGGGAAATAATCATAGTCAAAGATACTTTTTTGAGAGTGGTCTAACATACTTGCATGATGGATCGTGAGGTAGGAGTTCTTGGTTTCCCAAATTAATACACACAAAGTGTTCTTTTAGCTGCAAAGTGAATTATTTGCTCACTCGAAGGGGATGACGCTTGGAAGATTATCTTTCACTACAGACTTGCTAAAGCACACCCTACGAGAGAAAAATTTGGGGTCATACTCATTGGATGAATTGGTTATTTACCCCTACCCCTGTCAAAATTAGAGGCTTTGTCATGTTGCAACAAATTTGGAAAGGTTGGGTTAGAGTTAATTATTTGCTCACTTGGGACATGTCGAAGTGTGATCTTCAACACCTTTCTCTCCATTCTATTTGGTGGTCCCCACTTCTCTCTAATCCTGAGGGGCCTCTTGTGTGGAATAAGAACTATCAGAGCATTCGATTTCTTCACAAAGGTATTTTACATGTCGAGGATTTCTTTAATCATGACAATGACACTCTCCTTGATTGGCCTTCATTTCATGCTAAATTCAAACTTGCTTCTAAAGACAAAACTACTTATGACATTGTTAAGGAAAAATTGGAGACTTTGAATATTTCCAACATTGTTTTCACTCTAATCAACAATGGTTGGATGTTTGGCATTGGCCTAATTAGGATAAGTTATCCAAGTTTTCCCTTAAACATGCTTCCCACTAGATCAAGTTTAATTCTCTACCTCTTACCAAGCTCAATCAACATTGGGGTACTCATGATTTGAAGATATTTGGTGCGCTCACTTCCGTGCACTCTGGAAACATATTGCTCAGCCCAAATTTAATTTTTTTCTTGGTCTCTCTTGCATCATGGTTTTCCCATTGGACACAGATTGCAACATTTGGGGTTGGATGATCCTAAGTGCCCAGTTTGTGGTGAGACCAACTCTTTTCAAAGCATGTTTTTATGTTTTTTTGCATCGCTCAACAACTATGGAGGTGGGTGGATTTAGTCCGGGATTGACTTATACTACTCTCTATGTGCATCATGTTCTTATAGGAGATGATATTGCTAATGCTAATCTCAATTTACTTTGGCATGCCCTCAGACTTCACATTCTTTTTTAAATCTGGAAAGTTTGATTGAATTTTCATTTTTAGCGATAGTCATTTGATGCTTCTCTTAGTCTCTCATTGCAATTGGGTATCCTTGCTAATATCAAGTTGTAATTACATATCCAAGATGAGAAAAATCATTAGACCTAGATTACTTCAAAGAAATTAGGAGCTTATTATAGCCTTGTGGCATTTTTGTGCCTTTTGGCACTCTTGTTTTGCTTGTTTGTTTCGGTTTTAATATATTTTCCTAGTGTTTCGGGGACCACCTTAACTTCCCCCCATAGTTGTAGTAGTAATTTTAAGATGCAATGAATAAGGATATCTAATTTGGGTAGTATGACATGTATTTAGAGGTAATTGTTTTAGATTTTTGAAACTACGAACAAACATAGGAAAGTTCAAGCAACCAAACATTATCATCATATAGCCACTCAACTATTATGTTAGTGAGAGGCCAATTTCATTGTGGCATCACCTCTATGCGCATAAGGATCATGATACATTGGTGTTTAAATATTATGTAGATCAAGACAACAAACCAATTTGGAATTATTATTTTTGAATGCAAGGATTCTTTAAAGTCGTGGTTGTAATTCCAAGGTACACCAAAGAGACATTGAATATTAAAACAAATACCCCACATTTAAGTTGGCTTTAGTAGTGAAGAACTTGTACTCTTAAATAGGAAGTTACACACTTGCAAGGCAAGAACTATAGTAATCAATTTTGGTGAACTGATTATTGTTACTTCACAAAGTTATTATTATATTTGTTTGAATTTTGTATGTCTTGACTTCATGTTTTGAATGAAAACCAAAAGCTAGTATCATATGTATGTGCCAAATTTCTTATCTCTTAACTCTTGTACTTGCATATTTTTTTATCCAAAATAGTTTAAAATGTATTTATCTTCTTCCTTATTGGTTGACAACACTTGATTTTACATTTTTTCCCTTGTTCTTTTTAATATTTATCGTAATTTTTAAAAAAAAAACCACTAAAGGACACCTAAACCTCTATTAATAATTATGATGTGACATACGATATTGAGTTACTAAACAATATAATATAAACCGACACACCAACCTATTTTTTAAAAATACTACCAAATGACAACTCCATTTATATTAACAAGGTCCCAATGCGACTAGTCCCTGCCTAAACAAGTAAAAAGTTTTGATTGTTTTAGACGTATTGATAATGAGAGTGTTTAAATATGAGCGCAGTAGTGTGTTTGATAATGGACTAAATAGAACACATTTCATATTTGTATTTTTTTGGGGTTGTCAAATTGTAAATTAGACAATGCACATAATAAACAACATTAGTGAATTAAATATTGGTAATAGTAATTTATGCAATTTGTTGGGGGCTTCCAATTGACAAATTGTCAAAACAAGGAAAAAATATTAATTGTATTCTAAAATGAAATAGATACATGTGATTGTGCTACCATTTTATCAAGGAAGAGCTATAGTGAATTGCATAAATTGTGATGATACTAAGCAATTTAATACTAATACCAAGCCACGCTCTCAATGTTTTTGTAAATTTTTAATCAACAAACTTTACTTTTGTATGCCTAGATTTGGATCATCTGTAAGATGTGTTAGTTGATATAGAAATATCCAAATCAATGTTACTTAATAAATGGGCTTACACTACCATTGAAAAGAGAAGGACAATTGTGGGTTTTTTCAATGAATAAAGTGGGTAAATCTTCCCGATCACGAATAAACACACTTGGAAAACTGTTAGTTGTTTTTGGTGGTTAGGATACATGCCTCGGTTAGATCCCTATCTGTTTAAGGAGATAAAGACATTTTATTGAAGTAAAATGACAAGAAAAATGCATGAAAGTGAAATATTATACCTAACACGGTCGTAGGACAATCGTAGTTGCGATTCACTAAAAAATCGCATGGAGATCGCAAACCAATCACGATTGCGACTAACACATGTGTTGAAATATTGATAAAATAGTGATGTAACAAGTTGTACCTATCCTTTTTGATCCACCTTCACTTTTCCAAGACCTACAATCTTTGAAATATGCGGGAAAAGAAGTAAAAAGTCAAGTATGGGCTCAAATGCACAAAGAGTCATGGGCTAAGAGGATGAAATGAAGGGTGAGCGGTGTTTTACGGTTTTTGAGTGCATAGGGTATTGTGACACACTTGAGTGCAATGTGCATGAGTGGTGAGATGATAAAGGTCCATAATGCATTAGGCATGCAAATGGGTAGGTGGGATGGACAAAATTAAATATTAGTGGGTGAGGGTTAGTAAATGAGTGATGAGGTGTCTTTTATCACCATTTTTGTGGGGTTTTATATTTTTAGTTGATTTTTTGGGATTATTTACTTTTTTGTGGATTATTGTGTTTTATTTTTTATGATGTTTTTGGTATTTTTGAATAAGAGACCTTATGTGCAAGGTGTGTAATCTAGTGTCTACATTTTACCCCTTTTTGGGTTCGTATTACAAACAGATAAGATGCAACGTAAAAATTGAAGACGAGATGGGGGTCATCTAACCCTATGACCATGGTTTCCAAAGTTACATTCTTAGATTGTTGACTAGATAGACAAGAACTTGGAAATGTGATCGATGGGCCATTTCAATCATAATCTGTGAAGGGATCGATAGGTTAATTTCACAAGGTAGAGATTATTGAATCAATTTACTAAGATGATTGATGATTGGGTGTCATAAGATTGATGAGAAGGGTTTGATGTGATATCCGCCCTTAATTGATAGTTTTGCGAGCCATAGGTTGCCCAGGTGTAATGCGGGACGAAAAATGGTAGTTGAAGATGATAGAAAATGAACTTTGGTGAAGACATTATGAGTGGAAACTAGGACAATGTTTCCCTAGCCATGTATATGTGAACATGTGATCATAGATATGCACTGAAGGAATGCTAGTTAGAGAGAGTGAATGTAGTGTTAGACATGGATGCCGAGTGAAGAGAGTGAGTAAATGTGGTAAAATGTAAGTAAGTAAATGCATTTGGTGAAACAATGGAGTGCATGTGTTATAATTTGTAGCGACGAGTTTGGTGTGGAGAGTTGGGTTGATGGAAAATTGGGTGAGTGGGCTAGTGGGGTGAGCTAAGCGAGATGGGGAGATGGGTGAGTTGGGTGAGTGCATGAGCGTACGAGTGGGACAAGATGGCGAGAGCTAGGGAGATGGGTGAGCAAGCTAGCGGGAGTGAATTAGGGGTCAAGTTCTTTATAGTGACTCGATGATAGTCATGTGTGAATTAGGAGAGTGAGTATGTTAGGCCAAGTTGTTATAACAACTTGGCAGTGTGTAAACTAGTTGTGTGGTTGGGGTGAGGTGAGGCACCGGGGTGGAGTGAGATGTGCGAAAGACATGTGAGGGATCAAATTAGTGAAGTTCGAGAAGGCCGAGTTGCATGGGCAACTCGGTTGGGGTATGCTAGACCTAAACCGACATAGAAAAAGGATGGTCATCGAGTCACTAGAGTGACTCGAGGAGCCAAGGATAGGAAAAAGGGTGAGGAGGGGGTTGTTGGGTAATAGGGTAAGTGATTTAGAGAGAATAAATTGGCTCGTGTGAAAGAGTAGGGGTTAAATAAATGTTGATTCACTCACGGACTGGGTAGGGTGAGGAGTCGAGTTGAGTGGTATAGAGGCCAAGGAGTGCAAGGGTGAGGGAGAATGTGGCTGACTAGGAAAGCCGCAAGAGTGACTTGTTAGGCTAGTGGTAGGTTAAGGCAAGGGAAAGGGGAAGAGAGTTACTAGAGCGACTAGAAGTGTTGGGTGGGAGTTTGGGCATGGGGTGGTTGTAAGATAAGAGGGTGGGAAAAGTGTTAAAGATGTGTGGGTCGAGTTGTTATAGTGACTTGGCATGTTGTTGAGGAAGGCGTTGGTCTGTCGGGTATGAGGAGAGGAGTGGTTTGGGTGATACGTGAGATGAGAGGCGAGGTGGGTTGTGGGGTGAGAGGTTATCGAGTCGCGAGTGTGACTTAGTAGGGTAGTAGGGGCGAAGCACCAATTGTGATGGGAGTGAGTGGGGTGAGCGGGGAGTCATGAGGGAGACTCATGGGGTGGGGTGTGGAGTTAGGGCATGGGGAAAATGTGTGGGTAAAGGGTGAGTGAGGTGAGGGTGAAAGGGGATTGGGTGTGAAAGAGGAGGATGTTGATAGCACGGGGAAGATCGTTGTCGTGACTGCGAGGTAAAGTGAGGGAAATGAGAATGGGAGTGTCGAGAGAGGTGGGTGGGGTAAGGAGATCGACAAAGGGGAAATATAAGTGAGGCATGGGTAGGTTTAGGGGTTCAACATGGGGGAGAGTAACACCGAGTCACGAGTGCGACTTGGTGGAGGATAGGCCGAGAGGTTGGTCACATGAATATTCGCGGAGACTCACCATGAGGTGAGGTGGCAAGTCAGACATGGGACAATGGAGTGGAGAGATGTCAAGACACATGGTAGGTGGA
The DNA here is from genome assembly GCA_018340775.1 of Taxus wallichiana var. yunnanensis. Classification (NCBI taxonomy): domain Eukaryota; kingdom Viridiplantae; phylum Streptophyta; class Pinopsida; order Cupressales; family Taxaceae; genus Taxus; species Taxus wallichiana. The sequence continues at coordinate 420,192,769 of CM031234.1, read as the reverse complement.
GGTGAGGCGTGGGAGGAGTCACAGAGTAGTTACAGGTATGATTGGGTGGAGATCCATGTGTGAATTGGTTATGGGTATGATGCATATAGAGAGGCGATGATCTCAAACTCTTCAACTTTGAAACTATCAACAAAATCAAAAATTAAATGTTGTTGTTCTACTTTCGATTAGAAAATGATAGAGATAACTAGTGAATGAATTTTGCTTATGCTTAGAATCAACAATTGCAGGAAAGGAAAGAATATAAACTCACAAACACCAACAAGTTTTATCCTGGAAACCTCAGAGGAGGAAAAACTTGATCAAGAAGGGCAATTGCTCTTTCTTCCCACTTTTTATTGGCCAATTCAAACAATAAGTACATAATTTACAATAAGTATGAAAGAGAAGTAGATAATATCTCACACTTCCTCCCAATTACTTGCTTGCTTTGTCTCAACACTCCTTTCTTCTACAAAACATAATTCCAAAGACTAAGAACTTTTTGCTTACTTGCTTTCATGCTTCGATGATCTTATTACCTTCTACGTCCTATTACTATAAAGACATAACCTCTATGTATTTATTTTCCTTCTTCATGCTTGGTGATCCGATGAAGTAGAGTCATTTGGATCCCTATGGATCACACCTCCCCGCTTATGAGGCTTTTGTCCCACAAAAGCTTATTGGGGAGTAGATGAGGAAATAATTCCCTCACTTACTCCTTCGAGTACACTGGGCCTACCTTAGTGTCTTTCTTTCAGTCAATCTGCTAAGACACATGCAGACCTCTCCTAGTCTCTTTGACCTTCTGCTACAACACTACATCCTCCTCCAATTCACCTCATGAGTCCAAGATGCAATCCTCAATGGAAGGTAGCAACTGTAGTCCTTCATCTTCATCTAGCATGGATGGCTCATATAGGTGTAATTTCTCACGATTACTTATAGAGTACATCCTCATAAATGGTGACAAATCAAGTCGAAAAGCATTTTCTCCAACCTGCTCCAATATGGTGAAGGGCCCATATCGTAGTGGATTGAGCTTCCATGCTTGACCTTGTAGTCTCTCCTTGCTCAAGTAAAGCCAAACTCTATCTCCAACATGAAGCTTATGTTCCCTCCTATGTTGATCATGCCTATCTTTGTACTTGGATTGAGATTTCTCTAGTTGTTCTTTGACTTTGAGATGGATTTGTTGGATCCTCTCAATGAATTTGTTTGCTCTAGTCACCTCTGTGTCTCGTGTCTCCTCCTCATCCTTACGCTTAACCGCTATGTTCGACGGATTCATAGGTAGATATCCCAAGCATGTCTTAAATGGTGACTTCATAGTGGATGTGTGTATTGCCCGATTATAGGAAAATTTAATGTAGGCTAAGGACTCATCCCAAGTCCTTGGGTATTTATTGTTATACCCTCTGATTAACTGTACCAAAGTCCTGTTCACCACCTTTGTTTGTCCATCTGTCTGTGGATGGAAAGTTGTGCTCCTCTATAACCTGGTATCCATCTTGTCCCACAAAGTAGTCCAAAACTTCCCCAAGAACCTGGAATCCTGTCAGAAACAATAGACTTTGGCAAACCAAAATGCACCCATACATTAACAAAGAAAATATTTGTTGCCTCATGTTCTTTTACTATCTTTTTACATGCCATAAGAATACACATCTTACTAAATCTATCAACAACAACATAGAGATAGTCATGGCCATGTTTAGACATAGGTAATCCTCCTACAAAATCCATAGAAATGTCCTCCCATGGATGAGTAGGTATTGGAAAAGGCATATACAAACCCTCCTTCCTAGTCTTAGGCTTCTTTGGTACAACAAAGTTTACATCCACGTATAAATTTTGATACTTCTTCTTGCATATTGGGCCAATATATGTACCTTTGCAAGTGGGCTAGGATCTTACCAACACCAAAATGCACCACTACTTTTGAGGCATGTGCTTCCCTCATCAATAGATGTCTTTCTTCTTTAGGCATGCAAAGCTTCCCCCATCGACAGAGCAGCTCGTCCTTGAGATAACAATCTTCAATCATTGTCCTTTCAGTCCTTTGAGACTGCAATTGTTGAAATTTCACCCCAAAGTCTTTATCCTAGGCATATGCCTCTCCGTAAGCTTCCTTCGTGAAGGGCTCGATCTGAGAGATAGTGGCCAAACAAGAAAGCTTCTCCTGTGTGGGTGGCCTAGATAACATGTCTACCATTAAATTTGTACTACCCTTCTTATATTTGATCACCAGATGGAACTGTTGAAGGAACCCCATCCATGTGTAGTTCCTTGCCTCATGTAATTTAGATTGTGCTTGCAAATACTAGAGAGGTTTGTGGTCAATGTGCACAATAGTTTCTTTACCTAACAAATAATGCTTCCATTTTTTAATTTCCTAAACTAGTGCATACATTTCCTTATCATATAATGAATATCCTTTAACTGCTGAAGTGAAAGTTTAAGAATGATAGCATATAGGTTTACCTCCTTGAAAGCAACACTTTCGCACCCATAACGTAATCACCGACATTTATCTCTACTTCAAAAAGGTTGTAAATTAGGAAGAGCACGTACTTGAGCATGACTAATCTTGTATTTCAATAACTCAAAGGATTTTTCTTATTCCTTACCCTAGTCAAAACCCTTACTCTTTCGTCCCTTTGTGTGTAGAGGTGCAACATTGCGCAGAGAAGCCCGAAATGAACTTCCGCATGTCTTGTCTCGCTCCCAAAAACTCCTAGTATATGTGGCTCCCTGTTGGTGTTGGAAAATTAGTGATGGCTTCCACCTTCTTTGGATCCGATCGTAGTTCTCCTCATCCAAACACATGCCCAAGATAGACAAGTGACTGTTTGGAAAATTCACATTTCTTCATATTACAAAGCAATTGTTTCTCCTTGAGAACTTGCAAGACTTGTTGTAAATGAGTTAGATGTTCTTCCCATGTGGCACTAAAAATCAAGATATCGTCTAGATACACAATGACACATGAATCAATGAAATCCCGCAATACATCATTCATCAATCTCATAAATGTAGTGGGTGGATTGCATTAACCAAAAGGAAACACTAACCATTCATACAAACCCTATTTTGTCTTGAAGGCAGTCTTCTATATATCCACCTCCTTCATTATGACTTGGTGATAACTTGACTTGAGATCCAACTTCGTGAAGAATTTGGCATGCTTGAAGTTGGTCCAAGAGATCATCTATGCGGGGAAGTGGATATATGTTCTTTATGGTGATCTTGTTCAAAGCACGGTAGTCGATGCACATTCTCCAAGAACTATCCTTCTTTGGCACCATCACAATAGGTGAACCACATGGTGAGGTTCTTAGATGTATCACCCCTTGGTCTAGTAGTTCCTGGAGTTATTTCTTTACTTCAATACTCTCAAGAAAGGATTGCCTATACAACCCAATGTTTGGTAGAGGGGACTCTAAAGAATAGTTGAATCTCATGTTCTACTTCCCATTTTGGTGGTAACCCAATGGGAGCATGAAATACTTCTTGAAAAGACTAAATTATACTATCCAAATCATGTTTTCCTTGGTTAGAAATCTCTAAAACTTCGCCCCATCTTGTTTATTCTTTAAAAAAGTAAACAAAATTGATTATGAAATGCCTAAATAAGTCATTTTGCTTGGTTAGCACTCACCATATAGTAACTCATGTGTTACGTTTGGTGTGCCCAAATGTTGTAGTTGATCCCATCCCGTACCCATCTATATCAGTTTTCCCTTATCATAAATATAACATCCCTAATATACAAGTAAGGACTCCCGAATACAACATCAAAAACATCAAGTGGAATAACGCCGACTTCCAAAATATCAACATACCGGGAATTTATCCCAAACTTGACCTTACATCTGCTTGTTACCGAATTTCAACACCCTTCTTCACCCAACCCAAAGGATAAGGGTGTGGATGCTCATAAGTCTCAAGCCCAAGCTTCTTTACAACTGTTTCAGAAATCAAGTTAGATTGAGAACCGGTATCAACCAAAGCATTTACCTTAGTTCTCTTGATCTAGATTTTGAACCGGAATAGTATACTCATCTTCTCTTCTGGTTGTCCATGTTGGTGGCCGTGCATCCAAGCCTTTCGTCTATATTAGAGTCATCTTTGATTTCTACCTCCCCTTCTATTTTTACAGGTTGTCATGGACTTCTTTGAGTCCTTGGTTTGGTTTTTGGATGTAACTCGGGTGTAACTTCTAACATGTAGCGTCATTATGACCATTGATATAACAATTCTTGCGAAAATTCTTGGGATCTTTACAAGTATTTAAAGTAGTGGCAGCTTGTTTACTTTTCCCTTTCCACTTACCCTTGTTTCTTGTTTCCCCATACTCTTTTTCTCGTTGATTTGTCTCTTGCTTTGCCCTTGGCTCTACTTCTCCCGCTTCTTTTCATCATCTATGTAGTATGCCCGTACACACACCTCATTGAAATCTTTGGGCTTTGTGGAGATGACTTTTCTTCGAAGGTGAGTGTGAAGTCCTCCCAAGTACTTAGTCAGAATATCCTCATCCTCCAAGTCCATATTTAGCAACATGGCCTACCTCCGAAACTTTGTAGTATAGTCCTGCACACTTTAACCACTGCCTTGTCTAAAATACTGCCATTTAATCATTTGGTTAGTCTTGTGGCCAATAGGATAGAAGTTAGCTCTAAGTAATTCTTTAAATTCTTGCCAAGATTTCACAATAGGACACTTCTTCTTTTCATAAGTGGTTAGATGGGTTTCCCACCAAACCAGAGTGTGTCCTTCCATTTTGAGACATGCAAAGGTGATCCTCTATGCCTCAGTGATATTATGGATGCTAAAGTAGACTTATAATTATTTTAACCATTTATCAAGCAACTCTGCATCTACTTGTCCTTCTCCTCCATGACATTTCCCATTCTCCAATGCACGGGAGGACATGAGAAAGGCTATAAATACATGTTTGTAGAAGATAATAAGATCATCAAAGCATGAAAGTAAGTGAGCAAGAAGTTCTTAGTGCTATAATTGTGTTTTGTAGAAGAAAGGAGTGTTGAGACAGAGAAAGCAAGTAATTGGGAGGAAGTGTGAGATATTATCTACTTCTCTTTCATACTTATTGTAAATTCTATACTTATTGTTTGAATTGGCCAATAAAGAGTGGGAAGAAAGAGTAATTTCCCTTCTCGACTAGTTTTTCCTCCTCTAGAGGTTTCCACGATAAAAATAATTGGTGTTTGTGAGTTTATATTCTTTCCTTTCCTGCAATTGTTGATTCTAATCATAAACAAAATTAATTCACTAGTTGTCTCTGTCATTTTCTAATCGAAAGTAGAACAACAATGTTTAATTTGTGATTCTGTGGATAATTCCAAAGTTGAAGAGTTTACAGATCATTTTGGTATTAGAGCCAACAAGTATCCGGGATTGTGGTATTCATTCTTAGATTTGTATGACAATGGTGAGGTCTAAAGGTGAAGAGGCTTTACCTTACGATCCATAAATTTCTACGAGAAAGTGGAAGCAGAGAGTTCAGGGGACAAATAGAGGAAGAGAAATTGGTCTCAGTAGAATCGAGATGCTGGAGACCATGATGGATAGGATGTTTAGAAGGAAAGAAGAACTTGCAGATTTGTAGAAGACAACTTTTGTCAAGCAAGACTCCATGGACTCAATGGTTCGAGGCTTAGCTGAAAATTTTGGCATAGGGGAGCCACTATGAGGAAGATTATGGGGAAAATCATGAAGAAGAGACTTCAAATGCAAGAGAAAAGGTAAAATTTGATCATACTCCTTTTAAAGTTGAGACGAAAGTTGAGATTAAGAGACACAAACAACCTTTAAAATTATGGGGTTGTTCGTTTCATGTTTTTATTTTCTATCCAAAAGAGCCGTGACCATTGCCCAAAGTAGATCACATCTTAGGACCGCCGCCACTGGTTGGGTGGCGGTTACTGAGCTTCTTTGTCGCGATTAGCGATTCAGAATAACCGCCACTCTACATAGAGCGGTGGTCCTATTACTATAAAGACAAAACCTTCGTGTATTTATTTTCCTTCTTCGTGATGACTGATCTGATGAAGTAGAGTCATTTTGGATCCCTATGGATCGACGAGGTTGAGAGGAGGGCCAATGTGGACACATGTGGACTAGAGGAGTGAAAGGTGTGATAAAGATAACTCACTTACGTGAGATACTTATGCTGAGACATAGGGCCATCTAGTCATAGTAGGCCTATTTTTTGTATATATTTTATTTTTATGAACAATTATGATTTTTATTTATTTTAAGATTGTTGCGATCGACTCTACAACCGTATTACAATCGAGCGAAACCTAGCTATGACCGCATTGCAACCAACCCGTAATTCATCAAGATGAAATTTTGAGGGTGAGATAATAGAGTATATGATTGATGAGGGGCACGGTTTGTGGATGCAGGGCCTGCCATTGTTGACATTGTGACACTAGTTTCCAAGTTTTACGTATAGATTGAGGCGAGGAGATGACACAACCAGTTATGGATCTATTACAAAGAGTGGGGTTGTTTTATATTACATGGATTGAGCAGGTGTGGATGGATAGATGCTTTTTGATAGTGGTATTAAAGAGATGGGACAAAGATACGAACACATTTCATCCGGTGACCGACGAGATGCCTATCACACTAGAGGATGTATTGAGGATATTTCACATTTCGATTGAGGGTGATCAATTATTTTCAATGAAATATCCTACGATGCAAGATGGGATATATTGGAGACCTGTATGGGCTTGTGGCAAATGGGATTGAGGTTGAGAACGGGGATTCAAATATTGAGAGTTGTATGATCATGGTACAAGTTCAAGAGTGATGACATATTTATGCAACATGATTTGTTGTATTATATTGCCCACATTCATCAATGTACACATTCTCGTGGAGGTTGGGTAAGGTGTTGGTGGAGATGATAGAACATTGTGTGGTGTATGTATGGGGTAGGATTTTCTATCATAGACATATTCGAGTTGTAACAATACACTAGCTAGTTGAGGGTGGGTTTTAGTATGGGAGTCTTATTACGGGTATATGCGTATGAGCATATAGTAGTAGACAAGCCATGTGGGTTTTCATACTCTATCCATGAGTATTTCTCAATGTCGGTACCATTCTATCTATGGTGGGGGATGGATAGGGAAATTTTCAGACACATGCCATATGAAGGCGTGATGGATCACTATCGGCGGATGTCGATGAGTTTAGAGTTAAGTGATATTATATGGAGGCCATATAGGAAGGTGACAATGTTTATGGGAAGACGAGAGGATGTAGTAAAACTATGGAAGATGTGAAGGACTAGATGGGTGAAATGCACGAGAGATAGAGCTATCCGATAATGGGTGTGTGATAAGGTAATTTGGGCTACGCAAGGAGTGCCACTAGAGAATGTCGAGATACTTTTGATTGAGTGGGGATGGGTGACCAATCCCGGTATATGAGATGATAAGTTATGAGGATGATGCACTAACAAAGTTTTCCATAAGGGATGATGCGAGCACAACACGATATTTTGATTCTTGGTGGGCGGTGTATAGGCTAAGGGGTGTGCGGTAGGGGTGAATCCAGAGATGAGAGAGCCATGATATGGTAGTGGTACGAAGGATGAGGAGGAGCTGTGAAATTAGAGACAATAGAGACAAATGTTAATGACACACCGGTGTAGAGCCAATGACATAGAGTAGGTACAAGCAGAGGTCGGTGAGCAAATAGGTGGCCAAATAGATGATGAGATATAGATACATGAGGTACTTTCAGAGAGAGAGGGTGGGGATCGAGGGAGGGAAGATGATATAGGAGAAAAGATAGATGGAGTGGTCAACACACATGCACACAGAGGCGGGGAAGGAGCCAATATCGTATGTGGAGATATGAGATAGCAATGGACAATGAGCACCGCATGAGAAACCATGTTGAGATAGAGGGCGAGATGTGGAGAGTGTGTTGGATTCTATATTAGCTTCCTTGGATGAGGTGACAATGGAGTGTGATAGAATTCAAAGGGAGGTGGAAGAGCTAAAGATGTGTTGAGAGGTGGATCAAGCGTGGATTGATGAGTTGTCAGAAGGCCGGGTGATGGTACAATCAAATGTTGTGAAATATATCCATGAGCTAAATACCATAGTGGCAAGCGGGAGCATGATCAAGAGCGAGTAACTCAACTAGAGGTAGTTGTGGTTGTGTAGGAGTGGGAGTGAGGTGGCAAGAGCTCGTGGAGGATCCATTGGCTCGTGTTAGTCGAGGATATTTCCAAAGAGGGTGCACGTCTTTGGATAGTATGAGGGGATACTTATTAGACCTTTGTCATTTGTCATATTTGTTGTCATTGATGGAAAAATGACAAGCAAAATTATATTGCAAGTGTTGTGCATATCAACCTTGTATGAAGAGAAAATATTTGGCAAGAGAAATGCGAAGGTTGATTGGCAGTGTCAACTCTTAGAGGCTTCAAGATGATCAAGGATAAATTCTAAGGGACTAAATCGGTTTTGTGCAAGTCGCAGATATGAGGAGACACCGCTAAATTCTTGAAGTAGTTGCAGAAGACTTGAAGAAGCCTGAAAACAAAAGAGAAAAGGCGAGGAAGCTTAGTGAGGGCCGCGGGTAAAGGGATGAAGCCACAAAAAAAAGAAGCTAAAGGATGAGTTTGTGAGTGAGAAAGGTAAAGCCATAGATGTGAATGAAGAGCCGCATAAGTAAGAATAGTGTGAAGGTAAATCCGTGGGAGTAAGGAAGTCTTGAGAAAGCCGCACATAAAGGGAAAATCTATAAAGAATAAGAAAAGCCACTAAAGACGAAAGATATCCACGAAGAATAATAAAAGCGAGTAAAAAGATAAATTCACGGACATAGAACAAAGGCATGGGAAGGAAGTGGATAGGAAGAAAATCCACATAACATTGCAAATGTTGCAAAGTAAAAGAAAAGTCATGGATATTTGAAAAAGCCGCATATCAAAGAACATGGTCATGATACAAAAGAAAATGTTGTAAAAGCTAATGAAAGCCACGATTGAACAAATCTAGTTTGGATAGGGCTCAAGAAAAATTAAATGCTTTGAAGATGAATGAGTGAGAATTTTTCTCTAAAATTGATAATGATTTTATTATATAGCTATTGCGTAGCTATGTACATTGCTTGAGCTCCATGAAAAATTAGATCCATTTTAGAGAATCTCCAAATCAAATTTGAGAGCATTTAATGCTCCTTGAATTTTGGAATAGTAGTTACATTTTCCATGTGATTCCGATTTGAGGTAAAATTAAATATCAGAGAAGAAAATGGCTCGCTCATCTTGATCACGTTGGAAATCCTAGAAAGATGAGAAATCTATTTTTAGGTATCGGCTAATAAATATTTTAGGTGAAAGGTGAAATCAAGTTGAATATAACAAGAGAAAAATATGGAGTTAGTTGTATTCATTTAATGGACCAGATTTTCAGGAGTAATAGAGTAGGAAATAATGCACGACATGCCAAAGAAAGCATTTAAATGGGTCGATTAAAAATATAGAGGAAATTTGATACTAATACGGGTGTTGCTCAAGTGAGAAGATGATGCATTCAAGTTAAAGGAGCTACAAAAAGAAAAAAAAAAAGAGGAAGGAGCAGTAGGACATATGAAGTGAAGAAGATATATTAGATGAGAAGAAAATCAGTGCGAGAAAATTGATTGAGCAAAGAAGAGTTTAAATCAGATGAGCTAGAAGAGAGTGAAAGAGAGAACACAGACAAATACAAAAAGTGATCATAATCTATTGTGTAAGAAATTTGAAACTAGATGATCAAAATTTGTATGTAAAAATAATAAGTCTAAGTTGTAGCTTAGCATATTCGGGGGTCAGCCTCCTTGTGGGTGGGTGCCTACAAAATATCAGTTGTAGTTGATTAAATTAGGGGTTGGTGCTCCTTGCAAGTTGGTGCTTGCTAAAATTCTTTGAGTGGGTGCTCAGAAATCTTCAAATGGGTGCTTGAAGTTGTGAAGTGGGTGCTTCACAAGTTAAGTGGGTGCTCAACCGAAACCATTGTAAGACTTTGGAATTGGTGTTCCTAATAAAGTCATGGTTTCAAGTGGGTTTTTCTCCGAAAGGGTTTCCCACTATAAATTATGTGTTCAGTGTGTTATATTGCTTGGCATATGTTTGTTTAAATGCTTATGATTATATGATTACACTCTTTGATAGAAATCTGGATCAAATTGTTGAAAATTTTAATCTGCACTGATTCACCCTCCTTCTCAAGTGCTTGTGATCTCTAACAATTGGTATTAGAGTGACATCATTCTAGTAGAAGCTTAACATCTTCAAGGAGATCCTCTTTTCACAAGCATGACAACAAATCAGGCATAAGGTGGTTTATCACTGTCAAGATCACCTCTCTTCACTGGAACAAATTATGCATTCTGGAGAATAAGGATGAAAACATATTTGATGTCACTTGGCTTTGATATCTGAGAATGTGTTGAAAAAGATACAATCCTCCAGCCACACCAATCACTTCTTCAAAGATATAAAGTAGAATATGAATGCAACTCAAGAGCCATGAATGCCATCCTATGTGGCCCAACTAAAACAAAATTTGTAAAATTTATGCACTGCACAACAATAAAGGAGATACAAACTAAAATTCAAAGCATTTATGAAGGAGATGAAAAAGTCAAGTTAGCAAAGTTGCAGACCTACAGAGCTCAGTTTGAAAATATGAAAATGAAAGATGATGAGAGCATAGTGGCCTACATGTAGAGAATAGATGAAGTCATCAACATGATCAAAGGCCTAGGTGAGAAACTAGAAGAATCTGTTTATAGTCCAAAATATTATGAGATCTTTGACTGCCAAGTTTGATGCAAAGGTTTCAGCAGTGGAGGAAGAAAAAGACACGAAGACTCTCACAATGGATGAATTATAGAGCATTCTTTCAAGCATACGAGATGAGAACTATTGGATCCAAGATTACCAAGAAAGAGGTAGCATTCAAATTCAAGAAAGAAACCTAGTCCAGACAAGAAAAAGAAGAAGAATCATATTCAGAGGATGAATTAGATGATGAAAAGATCAAAGCAATGTTTGTAAGAAGACTGAAAAGAGGTTCAGGTAAGTATAAAGGAAAAATCCTTTTCAAATGCTTCACATGTGGATAAGTAGGTCACTTTTTTGTTAAATGTCCAAACAAAAATAAAGAAACTGGGTCTAAACACAAAGAGGACAATCATAAACACAACAAGAGATAAACTGGATATAAAAAGAAAAATAGCAAGAAGAAGTTATTTAAGAACAAAAGGAATTTCTATTCAAAATAAGAGTCAAGTGAATTTGATTCAAGCAACCCAGGAGGCTTTCAAAATGAAAATGATGAAGATTAGTCTAAATATTTTTTTATGGTCATGGATGCGTATGAAGAATGTAATTCCAAAGGAAAGAATACAACTGATTTTGAATACTTGATGAAGAAGAAGCTAAAGTAAATCTTGAAGCTAGATTAGTATGTGCTCTTGAAGAATTGAGATTGTGTAGAAGAAAGAATCAAAAGATGAGATGCACATTAAAATATTATAAATAAAAAATCCACATCTTTGAGGAAAGAAAAACTCTAAGAGAAGAAGAAGAGGCTAATGAGCTCAAAGAGCTTGAAACTCAACTGGAAAAGATCTCAAACTCTTACAAATCAAAGGAAGATGAATGCACAAAACTGAACTTAGAACTGGAGCGACTAAAATTTGAGATGGAACAAATGAGCAGCAAGTTGATAGTGTATGAAAAGCTAGAGAAGAGTTCTAATGTTTTGACTGGTATACTAAGTGGCCAACGTGATACAAATGATAAGTCTGGAATTGGTTTCAAGGAAGAAAGTAAGGAAAAGGAACCTGTAAAGAATGAAGGAAACAAGACTACATCAATTCCAAGCACCTCTTCTACTGCAAATAAAGAAGACATCAAAATAGTCAAGAGAAGGAAAACTACTCCCAGAATCACCTATGCTAATGAGGTACACTCACTCTTTCTATGGTTATTGTTTTTCATGTAATCAGTTTGGACATAAAGTGTGAAATGTAAAAGATATACTAGAGGCTATAGAAGAAACTATAATTCATCTTACACTAGAATGAACTATAATGTTGTTCACTACAAGTATCATAAGAAGGGTCATGTAGCTTCAATAAACAAACAAAAACAACCCAAACAAGAGAATGGGTGTATGTCGTAAAGAAAGATTCAAACGAAAAAAAGAGTCTTTCTCAAGTAGTATAAACCACATTTCATGTGCAAAATGAAGATAAAATATGGTATCTGGATAGTGGATGCTCTAGCCATATGACAAGTGACAAAATCAAATTCATTTCACTATCAAACAATGCATCGGGTGCTATGAGATTTGGTGATAACAATTCAACAAACATAGTTAGAAAAGGAACCTTGAGTCTAGATAATGGAAAGACTATCACAAAAAATGTTCTATACGTTGAAGGCCTCAAGCAAAATCTATTAAGTGTGAGTCAAATGTGCAAAAGGGGATACAATCTGATCTTCCATGACAAAGGTTGTGATATCATCAATGGAAAAACAGGAAAGAAAGTTGTAAAATCCAAAAGGACAAAGAATAACATGTATGTGCTAAATGAAATAAACAATGAAAAATGCTTCACAAGTAAGGTTGATTACAATCTGGTTATGGCACAGGAGGCTTGGACACATGAGCTTTGAGAATATGGTAAAATTAAGCGCTAAAGGGTGTGTAAAACATATGCTAAAAAATGTAAAACCAATGAGATATACTTTGTAAAACATGCCTGCATTGTAAACAAACAAGGAGATCATTCAAGTCAAAAGAATAATTTACAACTAGACCTCTAGAGTTGATTCATACAGATCTCTGGTCATACCAGAACTAAAAGTATACAAGGTGAGGCATATTTCATGCTGATGATAGATTATTACACCATAATGACATGGGTAGCATGTTTAAAGAAAAAGTCGAAGCCTTAGACAAATTCAAGAAATTCAAGGCACTAGTGGAGAATGAGAAGAACAAAAAGATCAAATGCTTAAGATCAAACAGAGGCAGAGAATTCTGGTCTAATGAGTTCGATGAATTTTGTGAAGAAAATGGAATTAGAAGACAATTCTCAGCCATCAGAACACCTCAACAAAATGGATTTGTTGAGAGGAAAAATAGAACTGTGCAAGAAATGGAAAGAACCATGTTGAATGAATCTAAACTACTAGATAGATATTGGAGTGAAGTAGTATATACAATGGTGTACATTTTAAACAAAGCTCAATTGAGAATAAACAATAACAAGAAACCTTATGAATTGTGGAAGAATAGGCCTGCAAATGTGAAACACATAAGAGTTTTGAAAGCAAGTGCTACATCAAAAGAGAAGAAGATAATTTGGAATTTGACTCAAGATGTGATGAAGGCATATTTCTTGGCTACTTAGTAGTCAACGCGGCTTACAGGTGCTACAATAAAAGGTTACAAAAGATTGTAGAAAGCACAAATGTGAAGGTGGATGAGACTTCCAAGTCCAACACTCAACATTGTAATGATCATGAAGAACAAGAAGAGGATGAAGAAATGGAAAGTCCACATGAATAAGCATATGAAGAGGAAGAAATACTAGACACTAAGACACCCTCAAGACAAGTAAAGAGGGATCATCTATCAAATCAGATCATTGGAAATAGAGAAGGTGACATTCTCACAAGAAGAAGACTAAGAGAGCAACAAAACCATGAAGATATAACACTCTTATCAATGATAGAACCCAAGAACGTTGCAGAAGCAAGTAAAGATCAACATTGGGTGGATGCAATGAATGAAGAACTGGATCAGATAGAAAAGAATGAAACTTGTTAGCTCGTGTCAAGACCAAAGGATAGAAATCTAATCGAACAAAGTGGTTTTTCAGAAATAAGTTGAATGAAAAAGGAGAAGTAACAAGAAATAAGGAAAGACTTGTGTGCAAAGGCTATGCGTAGATGGAAGGAATCGACTTTGATGAAACATTTGCACAAGTCAAAGGATGGAAGTAATAAGACTGTTCCTAGCATACGCGGCTTACAAGAAGATCAGAGTGTTCCAAATGGATGTGAAATCAGCCTTCCTAAATGGTTTTCTGAATGAAGAGGTATATATTGAACAACCTAATGGATTTTCACTAACTGAAGATAAAGATTATGTGTGCAAGTTGAAAAAGGCTTTGTATGGACTAAAACAAGCTCCTAGATCTTGGTACAATAGATTGGATTCATACCTCATTGAGCAAGGTTTCAGAAAAGGTATTGCTGACAGTAATCTCTATATCAAGGAAGAAAAATATTATCCACTTATTATCATTGTATATGTGGATGACATTATTTTTGGAGGATATTATGATAAGATGACATATGAATTTGTTGATATGATGAAAGAGGAATTTGAAATGTCTATGCTTGGGGACCTCTCATTTTTTTGGGCTTACAAATCAATCAATCAGATCAAGGTATCTTCATATCCCAAACCAAGTATATCAAAGAAATGTTGAAAATGTTTAGGATGGAAGATTGCAGACCTATAGGAACACCAATGGAAGTGGGATGCAAGATGAGCAAAGAGGAAAACTCACCAAAAGTAGACAAAACCTTGTATAGATCCATGATTGGCAGTCTACTCTATTCCACTGCATCAAGACCAGATATCATGCAAGCGGTAGGCCTAGTTGGAATATTCCAAGAAGATCCAGCAAAACACACCTCAAGGCAATCAAAAGGATATTGAGATATCTCATGGGAACAATTGATTATGGACTCGGTACCCTAAAAGCAACGATTTCAACATAAAATCATACACATATGCAGATTGGGCAAGAAGTGTTGATGATAGGAAGAGTAAAAATGACATAACATTATTTGTTGGAAACTGTCTAGTCTCTTGGTTGAGAAAGAAGCAATCATTAGTGGCACTCTCAACATGTGAAGCGAATATATATCTACCATAATGTGTTGCACTCAGGTTTTATGGATGAAGCAAACATTAGAAGATTACAAGGTAAAATTTGATAGTCCAATTCCCTTGTTTTGTGATAGCACAAGTGCAATAAGTGTCTCTAAGAACCATGTGTTCCACTCAAATACCAAACATATTCCAATTAGATATCATTTCTTGAGGGAACAAGTGAATGACAAGAAAATCAATCTAGAATATGTGATCACAAAAGAAGAAATTGTAGACATTATGACCAAGCCACTGCCAAAAGCTACTTTTGAGCACTTAAGGAATGAATTAGGGGTCATTCTTGATCCCAACAACAACTAGAAGGTGTGCAAACAAGGTGAGGGAGCATTCTTAGGTAATATCAGCTCCTAATCAATGCCAAACAATATTTATGATAGGGGAGCTAGTCTACTAGCTCAAGATTATCAAAGTATGCATCAGTTAAGGGGGAGCATTGTGGCATTTAGCATATTAGGTCATATGAATCATAAACATGTTCCAAGGGGGAGCTTATTGAGAAATGAACATGCTATATCTAGTTTATCACGATTTTCATCTTAATGTGACATAGATGGCCCTTTTGTCATTGTTGTCAAATGGGAGAGAGAATTTGAAATTAGAAACTATCCAAGTAATATCAAATGGAGAGAGAAGCTAAAAACAGAAATCTACCAAGGGAGAGTTACAAAGTCTTTTCAGAAACCAGGTATGCAAGTATTTTTCCATAAAAAGTTTGTAGATTTTTGCGGTATTAAAGTTTTGAGGTGTTGCCATCAATGAAAAAGGGGGATTGTTGGACCTTTGTCATTTGTTATATATGTTGTCATTGATGTCAAGCTACATTGATGGAAAAATGGCAAGCAAAAGTGCAAGTGTTGTGCAGATCAACCTTGTATGAAGATAAAATATTTGGCAAGAGAAATGTGAAGGTTGATTGGTAGTGTCAGCTCTTAGAGGATTCAGGATGATCAAGGATAAGTTCTAAGGGACTTAATCAGTTTTTGTGCAAGCCACAAATATGAAGAAATAGCTGCAATGTCTTGAAGTAGCGGCCTAAGACTTGAAGAAGCCGCGAAACAAAAGAAAAACCGCAAAAGCTTAGTGAGGGCCGCAGTAAAGGAATGAAGAAATTGTAGACATTATGACCAAGCCCACTACCAAAAGTTACTTTTGAGCACTTAAGGGATGAATTAGGGGTCATTCTTGACCCCAACAACAACTAGAAGGTGTGCGAGACAAGGTGAGGGAGCATTCTTAGGTAATATCGGCTCCTAATCAACGCCAAACAATATTTATGACAGGGGAGCTAGTCTACTAGCTCAAGATTATCAAAGTATGCATCAAGTTAAGGGGAGCATTATCACAAGCATATTAGGTCATATGAATCATAAACATGTTCCAAGGGGAGCTTATTGAGAAATGAACATGCTATATCTAGTTTATCACGATTTTCATCTTAATGTGACATAGATGGCCCTTTGTCATTGTTGTCAAATGGGAGAGAATTTGAAATTAGAAACTATCCAAGTAATATCAAAAGGGGAGAGAAGCTAAAAACAGAAATCTACCAAGGGAGAGTTACAAAGTGTTTTCAGAAACCGGTATGCAAGTATTTTTCCATAAAAAGTTTGTAGATTTTTGCGGTATTAAAGTTTTGAGGTGTTGCCATCAATGAAAAAGGGGGAGATTGTTCGACCTTTGTCATTTGTTATATATGTTGTCATTGATGTCAAGCTACATTGATGGAAAAATGGCAAGCAAAAGTGCAAGTGTTGTCTAGATCAACCTTGTATGAAGAAAAATATTTGATAAGAGAAATGTGAAGGTTGATTAGTAGTGTCAGCTCTTAGAGGATTCAGGATGATCAAGGATAAGTTCTAAGGGACTTAATCAGGTTTTGTTGAAGCCACAAATATGAAGAAATAGCTGCCAACGTCTTGAAGTAGCGGCCTAAGACTTGAAGAAGCCGCGAAACAAAAGAAAAACCATAAAATCTTAGTGAAGGCCGTAGGTAAAGGAATGAAGCTACAAAGCAAAAATAAGCTAAAGGATGAGCCACGAGTGAGAAAGGTGAAGCCGCGAGATGTGAAGGAAGAGCCACAAAAGTAAGAATAGTCTAAAGGAAAAGCCGCAGGAGTCGAAAGTTTTGAGAAAGCAACACATAAAGGGAAAATCCGTAAAGAATCGAAAAGTTGTTAAGGATGAAAGATAACGACAGAGAATAATAAAAGTTGCGAGGTAAAAGGATGAATTTTCGGACATAAAAAAGCCAAGAGAAGGCAATGGACAAAAGAAAATATGTCTAACATTGCGAAATGCCGCGAAGTAAAAGAAAAGCCACAAATAGATGAAAATCCGCATGATAAAGGAGAAAATCTACGAGATCAAAGGATATGGCTGCGATACAAAATAAAAGATCACGAAGTTGATGAAAGCCGCAGATTGAACAAATGTGGTCTGGACAGGGCTTAAGAAAAATTAAATTCTTTGAACATGAATAAGTGATACTTTGTTCTCTAAAATCGATAATGATTTTATTATCTAGCTATTGTGGCTATGTACATTGCTTGAGCTCCATGAAAAATTAGATCCATTTTGGAGAATCTCCAGTTCCAGCTGAGAGCATTTGATGCTCCTTGAATTTTTGGACTAGCAGTTACATTTTCCATGTGATTCTTGATTTCAAGGAAAAATTAAGTATTAGAGAAGAAAACGGGTCGCTTATCTTGTTCACGTTGGAAATCCTAGGAAAATGAGAAATCTATTTTTAGGTATCCACTAATAAATATTTTCTAAGGTGAAAGGTGAAATCAAGCCGAATATAGCAAGAGAAAAATCTGGAGTTAGCTATATTCATTTGATGGACCATATTTTCAAGCAACGAAGCAAGAAATAATGCACGACATGACAAAGAAAGCATTGGAATGGGTCGATTAAAAATATAGAGGAAATTTGATACCAATACGTGTGTTGTTTGAGTGAGAAGATGATGCATTGAAGCTAAAGGAGCTACAAAAAGAAAAGAGGGAGGAACGAGCAAAGCAAGTAGATGAAGAGAAGAAGATATATCAAGTGAGAAGAACATCAGTGTGGTAGATTGATTAAGCAAAGAAGAGTTCCAATTAGATGAGCGAGAAGATAGTGAAAGAGAGAACACACACGAGATACAAAAAGTTATCATAATTTATTGTTTAAGTAATTTGAAACTAAATGATCAAAATCTATATGTAAAAATAATAAGTCTAAGTTGTAGCTTAGCATATTCAGGGGGTTGCAACCTCTTTGTGGTTGGGTGCATGCAAAAGATTAGTCAGAGCTGATTAAATTAGGGGTTGGTGCTCCTTGCAATTTGGTGCTTGCTAAAATTCTTTGAGTGGGTGCTCAAAAAATATTCAAGTGGGTGCCTGAAGTTGTGAAGTGGGTGCTTCATAGGTTGAGAGGGTGCTCAACTGAAACCATTGTAAGACTCTGGAATTGGTGTTCTTAATAAAGTCATGGTTTTAAGTGGGTTTTTCTCCCAAAGGGTTTCCCACTATAAATTATGTGTTCTAGTGTGTTATATTGCTTAGCATATGTTTTTTTAAATGCTTATGATTATATGATTGCACTCCTTGATAGAAATCTGGATCAAATTGTTGAAAATGTAATGTGCATTGATTCACCCTCCTCTTAGTGCTTGTGATCTCTAACACTACTATGAGTGCATGCCCCACACATTATGGTATATCCATTTTCGAAATAATCTAGCTCTAGGTGTAGGACACATAGGACCAATATGGGTCCTCCTAGGATTGGATCATTACATCCAACAAGATCACATATAGGTGACGGTATGCTTAGTCCTAGTGTGGGTGTGTGTGTATATATATATATATATATACACATATACATATATACATTGTATATATATATACATACATACATATATATATATATATATATATATATATATATATATATATATATATATATATATATATATATATATATATATATATATATATATATATATATATATATATATATATATGTATGCACGCACGCTTATGTGTACACACACACACACACACACGAGACATTGATCTCACCCTTTTTTCGTGGCACAACATGAGTCATCTTGTTCTCATTTGATGTGTGAGTGTGTGCTTTGTGGTGTTGTGGAGATGTACAATGATTAATTATTGCTTGTATTTATTTTACTTTCTTATGGTTTACTGGGGTCATGTGATTATAAATGTGCAATGTCGTGGGATATACATATGGAATGATGAAATGTGTTTGTTTGATTTATTATGGAGTGAATATGACACAATGCTTATAGTACATTACGACTCATGGATGGGCGCAAAAGTGGTGTGAGATGAGCATAAAGAAAACCAATGATTTAAGAAAAGTCTAGCAAATACAAAGTGACATACTAGCCCTTCATTTTGTCGAGATCTAGTGTGTGCGTATGTGAGTAGATTACCACTTGAGGCAAACCATCAAGAAGCCATACATGAGGACATGCTAGCTAATGTGTAAGTGTGTAGGGGAACATCTAGTATGGATTGTGAATAGTGGAGGATAATATTTGAGTCGTGCATTGCTTTACTTCTAGTCATGTGTACATACCCTTGATGGAGATACATTTGGTTCTAGTCATAGCATTTCTCTAATGTCAAACATGCATTTATAGCCCTAGTAGAGTACTAGAAAGACCATTTTGAGAGAGTTTTGGGTATTACTATGAGCTTGCTAATATTTATTTTAATTTATCTTTTATATCCTTTTGTGAATTGATTTTTCTTTTTATTTTATTTTTGATATGATATTCATCTCTCTCTCTCAAGTTTATAACCACTATAACTTGATGGATGAGATGGAAGTGAACATGGATATGTCATTAGCTAAAGATGCAACAAGTAGGGTCCTTTAGTGTTTCAGAATCGATTTAATCTAATTTAAATCAATTCTTTTCAAAGTAACAAATGATATTCAAGTGATTACATGCAACAATACTTAATTTACAAGTCTCTAAAATTGATTAACCCTAGGTAAATGCAAAGGAGATAGGGAATTATCTAATTTTGAGTGATCCGGGAGTGATCGTGACTATTTGAGTACTAAATTTGGCTAAGAAAAGTGTCAAAATGGCTCATAGAGGGTTCGGGAACTCAGGATTGTACTAGATGAAGCACCCGTAGGAGGGCGAAGCGCCCAAAGCGTTGGTGAATGTTCTAAGCGCTTGTAATCGTGTGAATGTTCAAGATTTGATCTTTTTCGGGGCGAAGATCTTTTCCTCTATTCATTATTTGTCACTCTAATTTATTCGTTAGGGTTCTGATCACACCTGTAACATGTAAAACAAACCCTAGCTATTTTCACAAGCTCACAAACACAGTAGATCTGAATAAAATATGTAACATGTGAAGTCAGACTGACCCCAACGGTTACTTGATGAGTGAACTTATTACCGAGCGCTGCACTACATCTCAGAATCCATGTAGTTCTTTGTGTTTGTGTGTGAAATGGTGTCCTTAGCCTAGGATTTTATCTCGCGTAAATGATACCAAGATAGAGGGCTATAGATATATTTGACCTAAGAATGCAGATGTTTGGTATGGAATTCAACACTTCCCTTCATATGTAGTCCATTCAAACCTAGTATGCAACGCCATTTGAGTAGTAGTAGTAATATGTAGATGTGATAGTCCCTCTTGATTTCACCACCGAATAATAGTTAGTATGTTGTGTATATATATGAGTCCCTTGCTTGAATTTTGACACTAGTGACACCGAAAGGTCGACTAAGAATGTGAGATAAGGATAAGAATAAAAACAAGGAAATTTGAGCACAAGGGCGCTAGTGTCTTTAGACCAAAAATGACATATGCGACTAGATAGACATATATGGATCCTGTGACCGACTATAAGTGCATACAAAATTGAGAGATGTAGAAGAAATTTGCAATAAAGATCAATCAAAGAAAGTAGAGGGACAAAGGAAAGTATCACCAAAGTGTGTACTTTTCTTACTTAGGATTCATGCATATAACAACACATCGATGGCATAGTAAAGTGATAATACATGCATAGTTTTATGTCTACAAAAACAAGATTTTTAATGTGTGTAAAGTGTGTGAATCTCTCAAAAGATGAAGTCATTCTTAAATCTACCAAGCAATGAAGACTATGTTCAAAGACAAAATTTAACCATGTAGAAACTAACACGAACTTGTCCAAACCGAGTGCAACATGCCTAAAAGCATTGAGACACCTATATACAAGTGTAAAATTAGGAGTTATTTTATTATGGATGGATGAATATGTACACTAAAAGTGAATGAAACCAACAATGCACATAGATAGTCACACAAATCATTTTTGTATTTTGGATCATTTATATTAGTTTTGGTTTTTTGCAATACTATATTGTTTTTGTGATTTTGAATTTTTTAAACTTTTTTTTGGAAAATTTCCATAAATATTATATTGTTTTTAGGATTTTTAGGCATAAAACCATCTCAAATTCATGGCATTTAGCAGCTCAAGTTCTTTGTTACCATCCATGTCATCCAATTTGTAAGCACCAGACCCATATTTTGAATGATCACATAGGGTCCAAACCAATTAGGGGAAAACTTGTCCCATCGATCGGGTGTTTGGGATGAATTTATTTTATTTTATTTAAGTACAAGGTCATTGAGCTCAAACTTGTTGTGAACTTTATTGTGATCGATATTATAATATGATCATGGTAGACTTGGAGGTGATCAAGAGCATTGACACACTTTTCTTCAAGTAAATCAAGTTGTGCAAGGTGCTCACAACGATAATTATCATCGATAATGAATTCCTAGAGTGTGTCTTGTAAGGAGGAGATCTCAAGTTCAAGGGGCATAATAACCTCAACCCCATATACAAGCAAAAAAAGTGTGGCCCCTGTAAGCATGTGAATACTAGTACTATAATCCTAAAGGGCCTATGGTAATCGTATGTGTCAATCTATATGGGGAGTGTAGTCACAAAATCATGAATTTTAGACAATTATTTATCCCAGTCTCATACTACTATTTAAAAGGTTCTTGAGCAAAGAAAGTACTAATTAACCCCCATCCCTTTGGCCATCTTGTTTATTTTATTTCATAATTTGTGACCTATTACACCTACACGCCCAACCATTTTCGCACATCCCCATAAATTTAGTCAGAATCGGGGTGCCCAGATTTAGTCATCGGGGCACCCCGAGGCACCTGGTCCCGCCTAGGGGCGTGTCGATCCTTCTAGCACTTTCCTGTCACTTTTTGGGCCTCTTCTAGTCGTTTTTCATCCTTATCTTTTATGTGGTCATTCTTTTCGGGGTTAATTATGAAATTAGAGAAAGAGAACCCTATAAATATAAAGTTATGAGGCCACAATGAGGATCCTAGTGTCACTTACTACTATCAGTCCATCTATATTTACACCCATTGCATCACTTACATCCACATAGTTCCATGCATCAAGGCTAGGGGATATGCATCGACACACACTTCATAGGGGAGGGATTCTATTCTATTCCATGCACACATGCTATTACATTTTCTACATTTATTTATTGCTCGCTACTTCACATAGTGCAACTGGCATGAGAGAACCTAGGGCACGACATGCACACACACACCAAAATAACATTTGGGTCTGAAATGTAGTGCGGTGCTCAGTTTAGTAAGCCCATTGTTGTGCCAACTGAGGTCAGTCTGACCCATTCATTTGCATCTTTTATTTTTTTAGGAATTTGATAATTCTTTCTCTTTTCGCAGCCTTTCAAACATCATCTTACTTCATTTGTACATTCGACGTAGTTTAATGAATCTAGTGCGACAAGTGGCGAAAGTTACAAAGTATCTTTTGACCCTAAAAAGATCATTGTAGAGCTTTTACGAGACTAGAGCACCTATTTTAGCAGACCAAGGCACCACGGGACACTCCCATACCTTCCTAGGTACTGCAGTCTATTCAAATCCTCCAAATCCACCCTTTTTGGGACTCTGTATAGTCGTTCATACTCCTAGAATTTATCGTCATACTTGTGACACTCTGTGACAACTAAGCGCAATTAGCTAAGTTCTTTCCTCACTTTACTCTTGCATATTAGGGTTTTATTTCTATTAGTTTAATTATTTAGCTAATTTTCATTGCTTTAGAGTATTTATTTACAACATTTATTGTCCTCCTAGATTAGATTAACTATAATTATACTTTCCCCTAGTTAGTTAATTTTAGTTAATTAGGAAGAGTTAACAACTTTTTGGAGAATTTTCTTAATTGTTTTGTTGGAAGCCTCTACCCGACCATTCTTCTTGGATAATATGGTGTGGAAATACTGTTGAATTTCATGCTTATCACACAACACTTTGACATCCTTATTCTTAAATGAACTTCCATTGTTTGAAATGATCTTGGTGGGAATGTCAAAGTGAAAATGATGTGTTACGCAATGAATTTGACAATTTGTGAACATGTGGTATATGTAAGTGGTGCAACCTCAACCCACTTCTTAAATTATTTAATGGCAATAATAATAAATGCATGGCCATTAGAAGATAATAAGGAAAATTTTCCAATAAGATCAAAATCCCATTAAGATCAAGATCCCATTGGGAGAAAGGCCAAATGTATTAAAGAGGTTGTAGTTCTTGTGTGGGAAGATGAGAGAGATTTGTAAACTTTTGGCACTTCTCACAACATCTAATGTATGTATAAGCATATTTGTCTAAGGAAGGAAAATAATATCCCATGCAAATAATGTGATGATCAATAGTCATACCACTAAAATTACCCCACATGTACCATCATGTGCTTCATCAAGCGCAATGACAGTCTCTTAGGGTAATAGGTATCATAATGGTATATCAAAGATAGTTACGTTTATAGAGAAGATCTCCAATAAGGACAAAATGAGTAGCTCTCTCATCGAAAGGTACGAAGTCCAGATTTGTTAAGTCTAGGTGGTATGGTATTAAATTTCAAGTACGTAATGATGAAATCTCTTACAGGGCCTAGTTCTATATGGTGGCCACCTACATGTTCTATGTGATCCAACGATGACTATATGCTACATCTGACATGGAGACACTAAAAATATTTTGAGCCAAGTGATCTATATAATATATCACTCATCTCATAAGAGGGGGCATTTAGTGGGGTTATCACATGAATATTTATGGATTTTATGCACACAAATAGCTTATAGATTATAGAACATAGTGGAATAAAATACAGGAAACATGAGCAAGAACATACATAAATTGATCACAAAGCTTCAATTTGGAAAAAAATTCCCAACAGAGAATGGAACCATCAATCGCATCTTTTGTCTTAAATGGACAATACTATCCCGAGAAATGATCACTTGATAATTTTAGTATTGATTTAATCCCTAAATCATGACTTGTGTGTTTATTTTGAGCCTAATTGTTATATCCTAGTCCTATTGTAAGACTTTTCTCCTCATTGCACTACTTAGTCACTAAGATAAATACTTACATCAGTCACAAGCATTCCATTAGTCATAACTATCATGCATGGATCTTTACAATACCAAACTTCCCTCCTGGACCAAATCGCCAAACGAGTTGGTCCAAAAATAATGGTCTTGTCTAGGACCACCCAATAGTCAATTTCTTAATTTGATATATTTTTATGGGTTTATAATTTCCTATTCATCATCCTTATTATATAATTATACCTACAAAACCATATAGAAGAAATTCAAATGCAGTCATTTACCCACTAGACATTCAATTGGCACCTATTAAAAATATCACTCAAAAGGCATATAAAGCTCTCCTATTTTTTTGGAAAGTAACAATAGACCTTGGGATCATCCCCACTTATATCTGAAGCACTCCATAATAGGTTCTAGATTAAATATTTCCAATCCAAGAGGCCTCAAAGACAAGTCAAGCACAATGAGCTAAGTCATTACAAAACATTATTAAGTAATCGGGTTATCAAATATAGTTGCATCCACATAATATTATATCTCTAGGTGGATAACTACATGAAGTTTGTGAAATTAGAGTAGGAGTTTTACACAATAATATTTCACATTTTATTAATCCAAGACATACAATTATATATGCAAACATATAGGGTAAGGATATCCTATAATTAAGGAGTCTTAACAATCTCCTAAAACTACTCATCATATATGAGTCATTCTACCATCTTAACCAAACAACTCCTTGTTTATCTCTCTAAGCATAATTGGGAAAGTTGTTTAAACCATCCAAAAAACTTACATAATATATTATGATAAACTCACATAAATATATTTTCTCACTAATGTGAGCACTAACCCAATTCCTAACATTACGCCCTTAGTACGAATATGGGTAGTAAGCACACCACTAGTACTAGAAATAGAAATGTGTGTCCTTATAAGATGCAAGCTTTAGGTTTACAACTATGTTAATAGGGATATCTAATGCACATGATCACATACATAGGAGAACTCAAGATTCATGCTTTCACTCTAGTGAATTTTTCACCATGCAACCACCGTTTCATCGATTTACCCGTATACAAGAGCTCAATAGTTCTTGTTTTCACTTCTAGTGAACTTTCCATCGACCGATTCATGAAGAAGTATGACAATCAAAAGATATATGTAGTCAAATTCTCTCATATTCATTTGGTTGCAATTATCAAAGATATACACAAAATAATAAAATAAAGATTAAGGACTCATTCCTCATTTTTGTATATGCAACCATTGTTGTAGATCACTACCACTCTAGTCATGAACAATATAAGATAGTCACCACTACTACCTAGAGATCGATCTCAACTTTAGTCATTTTGGTGTAAATATTTTTCACTATTGCATCATGTGACACATACGTTAGTGGCGAACGAGAGGACACTTATTACCCTCCAAACTCCGATGCCTCCATCTTCCAATATGTTGTTGCTTGCTTTCAACCGATTGGAAATGAAGCTCAAATATTTCCACATTGTGTTTATTTTTATAACTCCCCTTGCCACAATGTGAAATGTTTTACTTAGGATGTCGATTCCCACCGAAAAAGTATCCATTTACAAATAATTTATTTCACTTATATGATTTGTAGACACAACCACATTTTAATGACAAGATATAAAAGATTTATTAAATTGACCAAAAATAGAATTATTGACAAACCTTATAGATCTAATTTATAAAAATGATTATAGACACTTTTTAAAATGAACCAAAAAAACATCATATGAATTTCAAATGAAACTTAAACAAACTACACAATTAGTTTAATAAAGTGGATTTATTCTAAAAACAATTGAATCATCTATGTGTAGACTACCCTAATAACCATGCTTAAAGACCTATGCAATGACCTAGACAAAAAAAAATAGAGACTTTTTAACATAGCTTATAAAAACCATAATTTAAACTATGACACCTATGTAAAGGAAAAGACTAATATTAGAACATGAAATTTTTATATGTATAACTTGCGGGTGAAAAGACTCGAGGCATAAGAAATGAGAGAGTCATTGATACTCATCTAGCTCATTCTATGTTTATTTGAATTGATATAATCCTCACCCTTCAATCTTGGAAGCAGTCAAGTTGACACACAAAAACATCATTCTTTGCATAATGCATCATATTGACATAACTACACATGGGTTGAATAATATGCACTAGTATATGTGCTCGGTTTTCAAGGATAGTAATTTTGTGGAGAGGTCGATGCATACTAAAATACACGAGCATAGGTGTGTTGAAATCTTGGAGCACAAAGCATAATCATCAATGAGAACCAAGGTGCAATCTTTTTATGTGAATACCATTAACAAGAACAATAGGGTTGTAAGAGGATTCAATCATATACATGGAGCAAATTTTAGGTGGCCAACGACTCATCTACTCCTCAAATCATGAGTATGTCACATTAAGAGTAGATTTAAACCCAATGAATCGACTATAGGATGAGTTTATAGTCATGACTTACATCTATGTACAAGTTCAGTAGGGTGAATCAATCCACAAATATCGACTCAATAAACATAGAGACAAGGAAACAAATTGATGCAATTTGGTTTCAATATCAGTAGATTGGAAAATTGTAAAAGAATTTTACCCATGAGTCATGGCCTCTCATCCACAGCATACAACTGATTTGAAAAATGAGAATATCACAAGACACAAATTGTAATAGTATTTTCTATATACCTTATAATTTACACAATTATCTTAATCTTCATGTAATGACATTAAAAGAATGTTCACATATGACTCTCATGGCTATAGGATCTTCACTTTGATACCAAATAAAATCAAATTAGGAGTTCTACAAAATAATCTTTCACATTTTATTAATCTAGGACATACAATTATACAGCATACATATAGGGTGAGGAGCTCCTACAATTAAGGAGTCCCTAAAAATATCCTAAAACTAATCACTTATCATATACAAGTTGTTCTAACAAATATACCAAACAACTCCCTATTTATCTCTCCAATCCTAATTATGTAAGTTATTAAAACTATCAAAACAACTTACATAATACACTATAATAGACCTAAATAAATATATTTGCTCAATAATCTGATCACTAGCCCAATTACTAACAAATTGATGCCTCTTCGAGTAGTTCCAATGTAGGCAATGCATAGATTGTACTTCAACCCAGATACTAACCTTTTGTATGGGTTTTAACCATGGTTAGGGTTTTGGGTTTCATTTGATTAAAGAGGGCTTCACACATTTGTGAAACCTAACATCTTACAAGAAAGTATAGTCCAAGAATTGCAAAGGTATAAAAATGTATAAACCCATTAGAATCCCAGATGGAACTTTCGGATAGGGATTGAATCATTAAATGGTACAAGCTGAAAATAATAGTTTTTCCTAGTAGACAGTGCGAAGAAAAATTCGAGAGATGAAGCATCTACATGGAATTTTTATTTAGTTCATCCATGAATCACACCCATATAAACCAAATAACTAAGTGCACTCATCTTTTCATGCTTCACTACATTTAACACATGTTCTAACTTATCAATCTTACAATTTATATATATATGCATATTTTGATACGAATGTTAATGCTTGATTAATAATATGAATATACATCATGTTTCAAACCCTAGTGTGGAATATATTAAGTAAATGTATTATTTATCTTTCCTTACACTTATTTATTTTTTCATGTGTAATCAGTTCCCCTTTTTGTAATTGTAATAACTATGTGTGAACCACACATTAATAAATCTATTTGAGTTTTTAATTTATCATATGAACATTCCCTTGATCACTTGGTTAATTATGATGATTTGGAGTGAGTTGGTAAATATTTGTAAATGTTGATTTGGTGGAGCCACTTCTTTTTTCTTTTGTTATTCATTCCTTCCTCTTGATTTTTATTATTTTCAATAAGATCTTGTATATTGTGGTTCAAAGTAATGCATTTATTATAAGAATTCTGGAATTTTTACAACCACAAAATGCATTTGTATCATAATTCTTAGAAAATGGAATTCAAGGATCAAAATATCTAATGGGAGGCAAAGTCATCATACAACACTTCACCAATATTTTTAATACATTTTATGGACTCGCACTCAACTTGTAAATTATTTGCACTTCCTTTGTTTACGTAACATGATGTTTGTAGATGGTTACACAATAACATTGAAAAATGTTGAAAAACTTTCTCATTAATTCTATACATAAAATTGGTTTTGTTAGAAACTCAACACCATTGAAGTTGGAACACT
Organism: Taxus wallichiana var. yunnanensis; assembly: GCA_018340775.1. Lineage (NCBI taxonomy): Eukaryota > Viridiplantae > Streptophyta > Pinopsida > Cupressales > Taxaceae > Taxus > Taxus wallichiana. The sequence goes on along the minus strand of CM031234.1, from coordinate 420,164,029 downwards.
CGACCCATATTTAAGCACATTTGCATCTAAAAGATTGACCTCAAATTCTCTAAATGGATGACAAAGCTCATAAAAACAATGAAATCTATTGAAGGTCACTTTATCTTTAATGATTGAAATCAAGTTATGAGTAAATATACTTTGAAGTTCACTATCTAGTAGTTGATATGTCATCTTAGTAACAAAAGTCCTGAAACCCAAGCACGTACTCACTAATAGCTTTGTTTTATCCTTGTTCAATTTTAGTTAAATGTACAAAGGTAAGATTCCTTCTAATATTGATTGAAAAATGTGCTAAGAAATCATCAACTAATTTTTCAAAACAATGTACACATCCACATGGTAGATCAAAAAATAAATCGAGTCCATAATCTCTTAAACTTCTTGAAAATAGTTTTGTTAACAACTTATCATCATATGAGTATTCTAATCAAGAAACATAAAAAATACTTAATGTGATGAAATGGATCTCCATTTCCATTTATAAATCATAATTTGAGCAACAAATCCAAATGGAAATGGGTATCCAAACATTTCATAATCCAAAAATCCTTATAAGGATGCCTCTATATATGAACCTATTATATGGATTTTGAGACACCGAGAAATAACCTTAATTAATTTTTGTAAATCACACATGACATTCCATCATAGTAGTCATTTAAAGAGTTAGTATTAAAGTATAAAGAGAAAAGTTGTAATAGTTTTGAATAGAAGCATTAGAAAAAGGGAAGCATGAGCAATATTGAAAGTAGTGGTATGAAGAGTATGAGCATGAGATTATTGAAGCATATGAGGAAAAAGTGCATTAGAAATATTTTGGGAAACATGGAATCATAATCACATTTGAAGGAATTTGAGAAGAAATAGAAACATGTTGAGAATGAATAAAATCATCTTAAGAAACAAGAATAATTTGAAAATAACAAGAAACAATAATATTAACAAGAGAATCTTGACACATGAAGATGTTCATGAGTAATTTGAGAAATAATTACATGGTAATGCATGAGTTGTAATCCATTACATGAAATAGGTACTTTATCCACATAATGATCACTCATGCATCCATTATTTACCTTGTAGGACACCTCTTGAAATGTAACCGATTTAATAAAAAAACTGAATTAAATCTAATTGCAGAGTAACTAATATTATAAGATATAGTTAATATACAAATATTAGGCACTCAAGCAATGCAAGACTATAAGTAAATAGGAGAGATAAATGACTTAGTTGAATCCTATGCAATCTAGAACTGATCTAGGAAGTGTAAAGTGTTGAACAAGATTGAAACAATGTCACAAATGCTCTCTGTAAAATTTGGATCTTGAAAATGATGCAAACGAGCGCCTAGTGGTGCACATGGGAACTTGGGCATTGGTGATTGTTCTTGGGTGTTGGACTGTGCAAAATCCCAAGATCTACTTTCTTATATGTCACTAGGGTTTCACTACCAATTTCTGTCAATCACTTGATATTCACTCTTTGATCCTCGAGAGTAAATGTAACTTGCAAAACAAACCCTAACTACATGTACAAGCTCACAAAAACATAAAATTGAAATGAAAAATGAAATATGTGAAGTCGATGACCGGTGGTCACTTGATGAGTGAACTTATGACCGAGTGTTGCACTACATTCCATAATCCATGTAGTTCTTTGTGCTTGTGTGTGAAATAGTGTCCTTAGGTTGCCCTCACGCCAATGATGCCAAGATATCATACTTGTAGTTAGATAATATGCAAATGTGTGATATGAAATTGAAAACTTCCCTTTCTATGTAGTGTATGCAACCCAAAAATGCAGTCCCTTTGATGGTAGTGATAGTATGTAGATGTGATTGCCCCTTAGAATTGTCTTCCCAAATAATAGTGTGTATGTTGTGTATATATATGGATATCTTGTTTGAATTTCGACACTAGTGACATGAAATGCCAACTATGAGTTCAGGATAAGAATTAGAAAAATAGAAAGGATGACCACAAATGTCAAAATAAGTGAAAAGAACAAAGAGGACAGGAGTGCCTAGAATGGACAAGAGCACTGTGGCGCTAAGTATCAAAGTGGGCATTAGTGTCCTAGGATAAATGATGACAAATGTGAAAAGATATACATACATGGATCCATGTGATCTAATTAGAACTCGGGTCTAGAAATGATAGACATGAAAGTGAAAGACCATATAAACAATCAAAACAAGTGGATGGACAAAGGATTGTGTCACCAGTGAATACTTTTCTTACTTAATATCCATGCATATAACAACATACTTGACGGCATAGTAAAATAATAGTATGTGCATGATTTTATGTCTACATTTCCCCTCTTATGCTATTTGAATGAAATTTAAGTAGTGTAAAGGAAGTAAGGAACATACCTGTATAGAATTTGGAGAAGCCATGTTGCAAAGTGCACATAGAATGTAGAAACTTGTAGCGTGGTGAACCATGGATCAATGTTTTGACCCATGTGGCATAAGTGGAGATAGAAAACCATTGTAAGGAGCACTTAGAGAAATAATTGAAATGATTTGGAGTTTTAAATTGTTATCAAAGGAGATTGAAGGGATAAGGAGTGATCGGTTCAATCTGATTTTGTTTGTAAATGGGAGGATTTGGGCGTTCTACCGCCAGAGGAAGAGTGTTGGATAGAGAGGTCTAGTTTTACTCTCTATTCATGGCTACATCCCCAAAAGGTCCAACCATTGCAGACAGATAGGGACAAAATTTAGTTCTATGTTGTTTTGTATTATTTTGTCTTGTGCACTGATTGAAGAACATGTTAATGCAAAATTACAACACCCCTAATTGCTTGTGATTTCGTGTTCGAGGCAATCGGTGCAACTCGCATAACATGGGATTATCCTACAGTATGGGACCCCGCAAGTAGGGTAATCCTCTAGAGAAAGCTGAATTCTTCCTCTAACCTAATTCTAACTTCCCAAAGTGCAGAGAATGACAAGCTAAAACAATCATATCCTAATGCTTTCCAAGGAGACAAGGATAAAAAGATGCATGAAATAAAACTACTCTAAGTGAAGGTGATGCACCAAGAAAGGGTGAGACAATCCAAGTGAGTGAAGGATAGGGAGAAAACTGGGAAGGAGAGGGCTGGTAGAAATGCCATGTCAAGACAATATTCAATTCCCTATATTCATAAAGCACAACAAACTACAGACTCTGCAAAGAGATAGATACATGCACAATATACTTATAAATATAATGGAAGGCAAAAATGCAATTCATACAAGTTAGGGTGAAAATGGCCACAAAACATGAATTTTATTGCTCAGAAACATGCACAATCCATCATATCATAAGCACAAGACAAAATCCTTTACAATAAGCCCAAATTCAAGGCCTTTAGCTCACAATAGCTTCAAAATAATTTTGACTGAGTTCCTTTGCTTTTCTATAAAATCTCCCTCAAAATGAGGCAAATTTTACAATATATAGGAAATTTGGGTCACCAACCGGTAGGATGCATTAAAGAGGTATGGGAAACCATTCATTTTGGTACTTTTCCTACATGGGTGGTCATGGGCACCATGCCTCATTAATTTTGGTTGTTGGGATGTCATTCATTCACCTACCCTCGTCTGGCTTATAACTCATCCATCCTGTTTGAGCAAACTGCCTAACCCATGAGTTCCTTTCCATATTTGGGTTAGACGGTCATCTAACCATGATCTATACAATTGTGAGTAGGCCATCTAACTTGATTTTCATCCAACTCATTGGGGTTGGATGATGTCTAACTTCGTGACCGTACATGCTTCTTGTCGCCGACCAACCCGAGAGTTTCCATCTTCACATTGTGGGCCGTCTAACCTAGGAGGTTGGATGACCATCTATCTCTGCCCGTATGACACACTACCCATCCATTCTAGCAGCCGATGAACCGATGAGTCGACTAATCAAATAGTATAACTGTAAACCGTCCATCTGTGTTGGTCGTCAAACCCCGAGGGGTTGGATGATGTCTATGTTTTTAACCAACCTCTTCGTATGCAATCCATTCGACCAATCATAACCTCACCAACGTGAGCCGCCACGAAGTCGGTTGACACACATGTATAACTAACCCATCACCCGAAAAACCTTGCTTCCGTGCACGGGTTGGGTGTCGCCTAACTGTCACCCGACCAACCATGCCAACCAAACATCACTCGACTGAAGACTAACCTACTCGACCAACCGAGTGGACCAACCAAGCCGTCAACCTACCCAACCAACCTTTACGACTAACCAAGTCATCCAACCTTCCCAACCAACCGGTCACCCAACCAACCTTTGCCGACCAACCTCTCTCGTGATTGGCTAAGGCGGCGAGCCACCTGAAGTTATGACCAACTGGGACGAGTGAAAACATGAGCTACCTTGCATACTACAAAAGCATTTCCCTTTTTCCATCAACTGCCAATGTTCGACATGCTAAGTTGTCCATTTCATAGGGGGTGTGAAAAATGGATAACATAACCCATATGGGAGCAAGATAGGAAAGGAAACGATGTCTTGTTTCCCCATTCCTACAATAGCAAATGTTTTCGTTTACATAGTGCTAGATGGCTTCTAAGTTAGGTCATCTGGAAGTGATACAAATGTAAAGTGATTCCCAAGTTAGGTCATCTAGGAGAGATAGTAAATGTGCTTATTGCGTCGATTGATTGGTTTGTTTTGAATTATAGAAGATTGCTTTGAGATTGTGTACTTAGTAAATTACTCATGAAGAGGTTTTTCTTTTCCCCATGTTAGGTCATTTGGGGGAATAGATTTGAAATAGTAGAAAGTATTGATTGTAGTATAGAATGATTGTACCTTTGTTTGAATAAGATCAGAGCAAGTTGTAATAGTAATATGCTAGGAGTGTCGATTGACTATATTATAACCTAAGAGGGATTATGGGATGATCTCAATTGTATGCCCCCCTTTCGGTGAAATGGTAAAGGCAGAGAAATGAACACTGAGACAAAAGTAAGACATATAAGGTGTTGTAATAGTAAATGAGAAATATTATGTGATAGAACACTCACAATATGAATAGATATTGAGTAGTACATATGCCAGATGTCCATATGAGATGTTAAAATGTGCATGGTATAGTCTTTAGAGGAAATTATGATCCGTATGACACAAATGGTGAGACAAACAGAGTTACGAGGCTCAAGATATGAGAAAAATTGTGCAATGTGTATTAGTTGTAAGGATGATTGTAAATAGTAACTATAATATATGAAAAATTGGAATTACTATATATAGTAATAGTGAAAATTTGAATAGTATTGCCATTTATCGATATTGAGTGATATTTGGAGTTCGAGTTATAAGGATGCCACATGTTAAAGTATCGAGTTTGACTAGATTTGAGAGGGTCACGGTGATTGTGGCTTTGTAGACAACTGATGAGTTGGTAAGTGTGATTATTTTTGGAAAATTTTGTTGAAATATGTCTGTTTTTGTCAATTTTAGTAAAAAAAATTTTTTGTATTTTTGGCATTTTTAAGTGGGCGAAGTGGCGGGGGTGTTTACGCCCACTGGGGACACTAGTGCCTAGTTGCACAGAACTAACAACCTATTTCTAGGTGCTCGTGACTTGCTCTTAGGCGCTAGTGTCCTGCAAAGCGAGGTTTGGGAACCATGCTTGGGAAATGTTCATATTCTTATTAGTTTGATGCTATGATAAGTGATTTTTACAATATGTATGGTGTACTAATGGAAGAATTTTGTTGTTTTTGTGTTGTGCTAGAGGGATATACACTCGAGAGAGTTTCGGGTGGGCTACCATTTGAGTACTTTTCTTACTTTGGGCTTGTCAAACGCAGAGTGGGATATATTGGATCGTGTCATCCTATGACACATTGCTAGATTGGGGGAAGTACCCCATAATATGCCTATGTTGATTGCTTTGTATGATATATGGTGCACAAATACATGTACATTCAAGTTACCTATTGATTTAACAAAAATGAATGATGCTAAACCCTAGATAATGCAGAGTCACATATAGTAAATAAATGCTAAAACATAGATTCAACGCAAGAAATAAGCTAATTAAAATTGAAACCCTAGGTGTAAGAGAGGGAATAGAAGACTTAGCTAATTACACAATAAATTCCAAAGTGTTCTGGACTGGAAAATTGATGAACAGGAGGAGGAAACTATCGCAACCGCACCCAAAAAATTCTACAATTGTCGGGAATGAGTTATACTAGGGAACCTGGATTGGGGTGAGGGCACTAGGCACCAAAGACTTTCTATAGGTGCTTATGACTGCACTGAAGAGGGTTGAAATCTCATTTTTCTTGTGTCGTTAGGGTTTCATTACCCGTCATTGTTTATTGCCTATATGTTGCGCTATGTCCTTAAAATTTTTCTATAACCTGCAAAATAAATGATCTCTTGTAAAACCTCAAAACACATCAAATCCTAGAAAGAAAAAGACACAAATGGGGAGTTATACTAACCCCTGCTTTCACCCGACAGAGTGAACTTACAACCGAGTGCTATGCTACATCTCAGACTCTATGTAGTTCTATGTGTGTGTAGAATCGTGCCCTAGGAAGCTCTTGTGCAAGATGAACTTGATAGTGAGAAATAACTAGATGTATAAATGTAAGTAGATGTGTGGATGGAAAAATAAACTTCCCCTCCTATGAAGTGTATGTAGAAAATGTAGTCCCTTGTCCCTTGAATGAAGCTAGATGGATGTTTTGATGCTTTTAGAATGCCTTTGGATGCAACCTTAGGTGGTGATAGTATATGCTTAGAGCTTGGTCCTTTATTATGATCATATAGCTTTGTATTTATATGATTTCGTTGTTTGAATTTTGTAATTGACAACTAAAAGGATGACCCATAATAAAACAAGATGCCCAAAAGATAAAATATGACCAAAAGGGGCGAGTGAAATACAAAGAGGTCGAGGGCATCCAAAGGGGATGAGGGCGCCTAGGTATTGATGCCCTGGATGGGTGCTTTGGTGTTTAAAGTCAATAAAGATAAACAAGTAAAACATTGACTAGGATGTAGGTTGTGCAAGGCTAGAAAGACAACAAGAGAGACAAAAAGAGGACAAAGACAATAGTCAACTACTAGTTTTCTCACTTAGGAATCATATGAATAGTGGTATGTGATTAGGACCTAGAAATTGATTAACTAAAATATGAATGTTATATTTTATTTAAGTTAATCTAAGAAAGTACAACAAATATAATAATTGATATGAACTAAAATATGAATGCTAAGTAATTTTATTTGATATTTAAATGAAATGAAATAATTGAAATAGGAGGGATAAGGTACTAACTTGAAAATGACTTACCTTCGCTGTGATTCTGGATTGAACAAGATGATGTGTGGAAAAAATAGAGTATGATGGTATAACCTAGGAAATTGCACTGAGATGAATATTTGGCCGGACCGGGAAGTCCGGAAGAGGATCCGGGTGCATGTTGGCGCCTTAGTCTGCGCAGTATGGGCACTTTGGTTTGCAGAACAACTCGGGACCTTAATCCGTGAAGTTTCGTTAGATCTTCACAATGTCTTGATCTTTGTTGCATGATTATCACATTAACTTTTCTTATGTTGTTGTAAACCTGTAATGAAAATCTACATATAAAACCCCATACAAAACATCAAACCCCTAAAAAGAAAGATGCATATGAATGGGTCGGACTAACCTCAGTGCCACAACATTGGGCTTACTAATCGAGTCTTTGCGCACTACATTTTAGACCCAAATGTAGTTATGGTGTGTGTGTGCATCGTGTGCTATTTAGGTTCTCTTGTGCTAGTCACACTTTGTGAAGTAGCGAGCAGCAATAACTAGATGTAGAATGTAGTAGAATGGTGCATCAAATAGAATAGAATCCCTCTCTCTATGTTTTGTGTGATATAGATAGAACCACCTTATCCTTGTAATGGAGCTAATAGATGTAAATGATCTCCAAATGGATGCAACTCTAGGTGGATGATGGTAGTGATTAGTTCTTGGTCCCTCATTATGGTCTCATAACTTTATATTTAAAGGGTTCTTTTGATCTAATTTTGTAATTAAGCCCTGAAATGGCCGACCACCAAAATGATAATAAGTTTAAATGGCTAGTAAGTGCCCAAAAATTGGTGGGAAAGTTCAAAAAGGATTGAGGCACCCTGGTGGGATTGGGGCGCCCAAGACTAGCACAGGCACCCCTAGTCAAGGCTAAAATAACGTGAAATGAAAAAATTTTGGTGGGCATGTGGGTGTAAGAGGTTGGGAATGAAGAAAGAAAATAAAGTAAGATGGCCAAAAGATGGGGGTTAATTAGTACTTTCTTCACTCAAAACCTTCTAAATAGTAGTATGAGACCAAGACTAAATAGTGTTTAAAGTGCATGATATTGTGACTATAGAAATGTTCCCAAGTGTGTGATTTAGTTTCTACATTTTTCCCACACTTTATGTTTTTGAGTGAATACTCGATAACATAAAGTAGATAAGAGATGCGTACCTAATAACCATGTAGATTGATGGTGAAAGCATGTCGAGGAGACAAGAAAAAGTGAGGAGTAATAAAGATAAAGCGTAGAAGCTAAAGAAGAGGAAGTAATGCTAAGGGTGAAGCGTATGAGTTGTCTCGTGTTGCACTTTGTTGTTGTTATCACTTGATGTGGGGCTGCTTCTTACTGTGTATTAAGGATGGCCCTACAAAAATAAGAGCGAAAGGGTATTCAAAGTCGTGTATATGTGAAAAATTTGATCCAAGCATGTAAAATCATGTAAATATGCGAAAAAGTAATAAAATGAACATGTACACTTGATCCGTGACGAGTGAAAAGGATAGAAAGTGTCCTAAAAATGATGTGGAAGAATGAGTTTTTTGGGTGATCTCATGCCAAGTGTAATTTTTTTGGGTGATCTCACACCACGTAAGAAGAATTGTTAGGGAGAAAGATCTAGTGTTATTCTCTAACTCGATCGCTTCCTGAAATTTATACACCACTGCAGATGGTGTGATCCTGCTTTGTTTTGTGTTTGATCCAGTTAAATCCAAGTAGAAAAAGAAGATAGAATGTATTTTGATTATTGGAGGATTATGCCTCAACTGTGAAAAATGCTCGTAAACTCTTAAAATCTTGTATTGATATGAGGAAGTGATCATGAATCGCACCTAGTCATAGGCGCCAGGAAAGGTCAAGAGTGCCAAGGTGTATTCTTGTATGTATCTAGCGCTGGTGTCTATGTTGAATTGAGGACCCAAGTCAGATTTTGTGCCATTTTTGTGATTGTATGATGTTATGTTCCTATAATGTGTAGGCTTGTAATGAAGCTGTGAGTTGTTGTATTCACCCAATTTATGTTCCCCTCGTTTAGGTACATACAACATCGCTAGGAGGATACGAGACCAAAGGAGAGTACTAGATGTTGATTTGAAATTGATACCCTATAGGGGAGGGAATGTACTTGGTAAAAACCAAGGCACATGCAAACAAAGTGGCTAAAAACATGTGTTAGTGCAATCAAGACAAATACACATATAAAAGACAAATTGTAATCTAGTAAGTACGAAGACAAAGTAGACCATGAAAAGCGGGTTGCAAAGATGAGACATCATTCATAATGTCATGAGACAATTAGGTCTGAAGTGACCAAAATTATACAAACAACGATCGAACAAGACATAGCGAAAAGCTCACAAATAATGACATATAATGACAAACAATATCAAGAAAAGTATCAGTCAACCATGGTGGTAAGTAGTTCTTATAAAGAAAATGTTGCACATGAAGCACCCGTTAGCATGTTAGAAATATAAAAAGTATGTCAAGACGTGTATATATCGATAGAGTAGTGTGCTAGTAAGAATAGGAAGTAGTATAAAATGAAACAATAACACATGTAGTGTGTACAAAAGTAGAAGCCCCTGCAGAGCCTTAGTGGGATTGGTAAGAGGTATAGTGCCAAACATTTATGTTACGTGTAAAGATTTGTATAAAGTTTGCATTCACAACTAGAGAACAAGTGAATGTGCATGTGTATATAGAAAGGATAATGACATACAAAGTATTTGTCTAGCATGTGAAAAAAAGTGTACATGTAACTAGTATAAGCAAACAAGAGTAAGTGCAACCAAGATATGTAATATGATGTGAATGAGTGAGATGGAATGATATGCAATGTGAATGTGATAGGAGCAGCGTGCCCCCAAGCAGATGTGTATGAGATGAGGTTCATTTATAAATGCCCCCTCAGTAGTCAAGAATGAACCATAGAACAAGAGTGCATCATCGAGAAATGGTTTGAAATGTGTGCATGAGATAGATAGATCAATGAAGCATAGAGCGTAAAGAGTGTGAATATGGTGAGGTTCATTTAGGATTTATACCCTTAACAATTAAGTATGAACCGCAAAACTAGAGTGTCATAGGGTAACACGATGTGTGATAATGTGATGTTAGAGAGATGTGTTGTGAATGTACCTAGTGTGTAATGTGTAGTGTGTGAGGTTCATGTATGTAGCATGCCCTCAATAGTCAAGTGTGAATTGTAGCACAAGAGTGCAACATAGGGTAATGAAAATACAAATGTATCAAGATGTGTAAGATGCATATGAAAAACTAGATGTGACGTGGAGAGTAGAAGAGCATAAATGTGAGACACTTGATAATGCTAAGAGGGGGGGTAAGCATGATGCCACCCAAGTGTACGATGATGAATATGCCATCCGATAAAATTGAAGGGAAAGGGTCCTCCGCTTGATCCTTGCGGAGATAAAGGCGTGTGACCATGCTTTGAGATCGTTGACGTATGAGACTGATGATGTATCGATGATTGAGATCTATATGTATGAGACCTAGGAGGTGATTAACACATATGTGAAGGAGACCATGAAGGTGATGTGCACCTATGTGAAGGAGACCACAGAGGTGATGTATACCTATGTGAATGATCCATCTGAGTGGTATACCTAGACTTATGGGACAAACTAGTGGATTGATGAGACTTAGTAGGTCATGTGTGGATAAAAGAGCTAAGAGTAGAGTGTGCCTTAGATTTGAGAGGCCCATGGGACCTAAATGCTCTAGATCGAGCAATGGAAACCTCAAGAGGAGGTTGCAGCAATGAGTGGATGATGGGACACCTTGGATAGAGATAACTCGCTTATCATGAATGAAATTAAGACACGTATGAGTCATGGAAAAGATAGCTTGAGTAGCATGGAGCCAAGGAAGGCCTGAAAGTGTGTCACAACCTTCAATTGAAGGTGCCACAATGAATGACACTAGCATGGTGAGAGCCAAACTATGATTAGAAGCTTGACATAATCACGAGAATTTGGGGATTGTATATGAAATTTGCAAGCATGGATAATTGATAACAACTAGAGCACAATAAAACACACATAAAGAGGGGATGATGAGTTGACCATGGTGTTGTTAATAACATAGGGTCCGATAGAAGTAGGGATATGTAGTGTATCAGAAGAAAACATAACATGAAACTCATTATTAGAGAATGTGATTAATGGTAGAGATGCCTCAGTATGCACAATGAGAAAATCAAGGGTCCCCGATGAAGGAGGAGGCACTGTGGGATATATATGATTACCTAGAGAATCAAATGTTTTTTTTTTGTCATGCTTAGGCAATGGATCATTGAAAATTTTGAGATTTTTGTTGTCGTTGAACTCCGTAGATGCCAAAGTCTCCGGAAGCTCTATTGCATTATTTTCGATGATATCTTGAATAAGATGTCAAAGTTTGAAACATCGATCAGTAGAATTCCCAATGCATTGATGATAGTTACATCTAAAATTTTTGTGATAATTCGCAACCCTTGGGGCGAGATGGATCCAAATTAAGTGGAGGAGGAAGTGTAATAAGATTGTTCTCAATAAGTTGTGGAAATAGAATATGCGGAGCACAAGGCAATTTTTGAATGTACGCTTTGGAGGTTTCATTGAAGTTTTTAGGAGTAGAAACAATGTTAACAATAGTTTTTTCTTTAGTAGATTTAGTAGATGGCTTGAAAGTTTATTTTCTTTGAAATCGAGTAGAAGATGAAGCTTGATCATGATATTTAATCTTTCCCATAGATAATAGTTTTCTTTCATGTAACTTAAGAGTATGACATAGTTTATCAAATGATGGAGAGGTCTCAAAGATGACGCTCTCTTGCAATGGAGATAAAAGACTTTGGACAAATAGATCTTGAAGTTCGAGTCCATGAGTACATTAGACATCTTAGCTAAGTTTTTCTTATATTGTAAGACATAATCTTTTAGATGCTCATTATATCCTTGCTTGACTTGTGCCAGTTGATCATAGGTATCGTAATGGGTCTACCTTGATGATGATATGTACCTCATTATTGTGAAGATAGTGACGTAATATATCAACAACAAAGACAAGGCCAAGACATACCTTTTCTATATAGCTATAGTTGCATTCATAAGAGAGTAGCGTTTGAGTGATGTAATAGATTGCTCTTTCATGTTGAGAATCATCGTGTTGTGCAAGTAGAGCGCCTAAGGCATGAAACGTAGCAGAAATGTACAATAAGAAAGGCCAATCAACCAGTGGAGGGACTAAGACAAGTGGGTGTAATAAGTACGCTTTAATGTCATCAAATGCTTGTTGGAAATTGATCATCCCAGATGAATTTAGTATCCTTCTTCATGATTCATGTAAATGGTTGAGTCTTATCAGTGAGTTGTGTAATGAATCACCGAATAACTTGAATTTTTCCATGTAATGATCATAGTTGATGCAAATTTTTAGGTGGAGGCATATCGAAAATGGCTTTAATTTTGTTAGGATTGATTCCAATGCCACATTGTGAGATGATATATCCGAGTAGTTTTCTTGGTTGTGACACCAAAGACACATTTTTGGGATTAAGATGTACATGATATTGGCATAAATGTTCAAATAGTGTTCGCAAGTCCATGACATTAGAAGAATGACAACTAGATTTAGCCAAGATGTCATTAACGTAATCTTCGATGATCTTGTGATATAATCATGGAATATATATGTTATTTCTCATTGATAAGAGGGCCTCGACATTTTTAAGGCCAAAGGGCATGACAATATAACAAAACATTCCCCTTGGTGTGGTGAAAGAGGTATTATCTTAATCAGCGAGGTCAATTTAATTTTATTGTATCTCGCGAAGACATCCATGAAAGAGAGAATATTGTATCCAGTAGTAGAATCAACAATGGAATCAATGTGGGGTAAGGGGAAACTATCCTTAGGACAAGCTTTATTTAAGTCATGAAAGTCGAAGACAATAATGAATTGACCATTTAGCTTCATTACATGTGTACAATATTAAGTACCCATTCCGGATAGTCAAAAACGTGAATAAACCGACATCAAGTAGTTTTGGATCTCTTCTTTGACTAGAAGTGCTACTTTGGGGTGCATTTAAAAAAATTCATTGGACATGCTTAGTACTGTGGTTAAGGATAATGTTATGCATTGTGACAAAGGAATCAAGACTGGCATATTACTATAGTCCCATGCAAAAATGTCGGAAAAATCACGAAGGACCTGTTTGATGTCTTTTTCTCAACAGGAGTGAGAGAAGCAATGAGAAAAACTATTCGTGGATTTTTAGATGTACCTAGATTGTATTGAATTGTATCCTTAATGAGAAGGAATGACCGGTCCTCGATGTATGGATCAGTAGGAATAGTTTAAGGAAGGCCAATGTTGTCATGGGATATATTAGATTCACCAAAGTAAGCAATATGGAGGGATGATGGAGAATGCCACTTATGGTGAAAGGAAGGGAATTGATCATAAACACCCATGTGTTCTAGAAGAGCATCATCGGTAGAAAAATGTTTAAACTATCCCAAGTGGTATATGCAACATCAACAATGAGTTCGGGATGGACCAAGGGAAGTGAGGAAGTATGCAAGGCAATATAAGCTTCCACATGAGGTAAAGATGGAGGGTGATACCCTAGTCCAAACTTGTGGGATTGTGTGGGAAGATCCCAAAGTGTTGTTACCTTATGTTCTTGTTGACCTAAACTTGTATTAGAGAAGCCATAATGACACAAGTATTCATACCCTAACCCATATTTTGAAAAGTCTTGGGTAAGATTAGAAGAACTAGGAGTATCACAAGATTGTTCAATAAAATGACAATACTCAAAAGGATATGGATCAGCCAAGACATCATAAATGATTCCCTGATGATGGAATTTAAGTTGTGTATGTAGAGTAGAAGGGACCGCATGCATGGCATGGATCCAGGGTCACCCAAGAAGAATATTGTAATTAAGGCTATTAGGCATAACATTACACATAATGGTGATTGTAGATGGATCAATGTAGAATGTAGGTTAATAGTTCCTAATAGATGCTTGGGAATGTTGTTAAAGCCACAAATAAAGAGGCGAGGAGGGAGCAAAGGAATTTTTCGAAATACCTAAGTGATGTTACAAATTTTAAGGCCATATCCATTGTCAACTAAGGTGCGTTTGACCCCAAAATTGTTAACACAAACTTGAATATACAAGGGTGGTCATGTTCTAGCATTGTTGGAGAAGGTAGCTCATATGTGGTGAAAGTTATTTGATCCTCATTAGGAGATAAGGCAAAAGTAAATTTAAGGTATACATATTCGGGCAATATTTGAGAAGGAATATAAGTGGTAGCTAAATACTTTTGAGTCTATCGATATAATTGAGATGATTCTCCATATAAGTATGGATGGAAATATTCATGATTAGAAGATGCTAGAAAGAGGAGGATCTTGAGGCCATGGGGATCAAGTTTAGGTTCACCAAAATGATTAAACTAAAAGGTAAAATAACAACCTAATATGATGTTATAGGAGAAGTAAATAAATAAAGGAAATAAACCAAACTTAGCTATGAAAGTATGAAACCCTAATGTGCAAAGAGGGTTAGAAAGGCCTTAGTTGATTTGAAGATGTCGTGGGACTGTGTCATAGAGGAGACCGGATGAACAGGAGGAGGAAACCATTTATAGGAGCTTGAGAAAATGTAGATCCAAGCTATTTGGATGGACTAGTGCACATGGAAAAGGGATTAGGCACCAGGGCACCCTACTGCAGACAAGCTCCCTGGTTTATGTGGGAGGTCTAGAAGCCAACTTTACAAAGTATTGCTAGATGATGCTAAGCCTTCCGCTTGTCGCATGTATGTCACACCTAGTTTGTTGATGTCGGCGTAGACCTGTAATGAAGAATCACCTATAAAACCCTAGATAAAGCATCAAAACCCTAAAAAATAAAGATGCATATGAAGGGATCAGACTGTCCTTAGCCGCCACAATGGTGTACTTATCATTGAGTGTTACACTACATCTTAGACCCAATGTAGTTATGTGTGTGTGCATGGAATTATGCCATAGGTGCTCTTGTGGATGTCACACTTTGTGAGTAGTGAACAATAACTAGATGTAGAATGTAGATAATATGTGCATAGAATATAATAAACTCCTCCTATGAAGTGTGATGCAAAAAAACCAACCTTTGTCCATTGTGATGGAGCTAGATGGATGCAAATGGAGCAATAGAAGCCTTGATGGATGTAACCTTAGGTGGTGATAGCTAATGCTTAGTGCTTTGTCCCATATTATGATCACATAACTTTATATTTATATGATTAACCACTAAAAGGTGCACTACCAAAAATATAAAATTCTCAAACGATTAGAAAGGATGCAAAAAGTGAGAGTAAAGTGTAAAGAGGACATGGGTGCCTAAAGGGGATGAGGGCTCTGATTACTGGCATTCTAGTGAGCACTCTAGTCCACAAAAGGTAAAACCGAATTATGAAAAGACATAATGACCAATAAAGGTGCAAGACCAAAAGTAGCAACAAGTAAAAACAACAAAATATGGCCAAAGACATGGGTTAATTATTACTTTTCATACTCAAGAACCATATGAATAGTAGTATACAATCGAGACTAGATAATTACCCAAAGTGCATGATTTTGTGTCTGCATTTGCCCCCATTTTATGTTGGTGAATGGAACACTCAAGAACATAAAGTAGATAGAGATGTGTACCGATATCCATGTAGAGAAACATAGAGAAAATGTGCCAAGGACTAGACAAAGCATGGAGTGATAAAAAGATGGAGTGTGGAGACTAAAGATGCAAAAGTGTAAAAATGTGATGAGAGTGAACCTAGGGCGGAAGCACATGTGTAGATGTCGATGTATGTGATGCACATACATGTTAGTGTCCATGTGTGTGATGTTGTTGTTGATTGCTTGCTTCCCATACAGATGGACTTGCAAAAGAGAAGACGATCAAGTAGTCAAATACACATGTATATGTGTAAAAATGTGTGTAAAGATGCATGTATGTATGTAAAAATCATGTAATGAAAGTATGAAAATGAAAAAGAACATGTGCACCTGATCCGTGATGAGAAAAAGGGTGTAGAAAGGATCATGTCAATGAAGTGTGAGTTTTTTGGGTGATCTCATGCCACTAGCCGAAGAAGTGTAGGGAGGAAAGTCTGATTTATCCTCCAACCTATAACCACTTCTAAAAACGAAAGAGACCTCTCTATTGTTTGGGTTTTTGGGTGATCTCGACACCACTATCGAAGTAGTGTAGAGAATAAGTTATAGTTTATCCTCAAACACGTAATCGCTCCCGAATGCTAAGGACAATCTGCCCTATAAAATTCGTTGTGTATGGAGTTTTTTAGACTGTGCTGAACCCACTTGTTGTGTAACCCATTGTGACATTGAAAAAAATGAAAAATGAACTATATTGGTACTTGTGATGTGTATACCCTATATGGGGTGACTGATTCACCCAAATTATGTCTCCCCTTTTTGGGGGCATGCGACGTCCATCAGTAGGAAAATGTGGCCTCAAAGAGAGGACCAATCGTTGAATCTAAAACTTTGCCTTGCAGGGGCAGGGATGTGCTTGGTAAAAACCAAGGCACACACAAACAAGTGGCTGGGAAACAAGTGTTAGTATAGACAAACATGCATGTATAATATGAAATGTAAGCTAGACAAACTATGTGTAAGCTAAACCACGTAAGAAGACAATGTAGACCAAAAAGTAGGTTACAAACATGGGACACAACTCACGGTGTTGCAAGACAATAAAGGCCACGATTGGATGCAAATAAACAAATGTGCACACAAGACAAGGGCAAAGCCCACAAACAAAGGCATACAATGACAAGCAAGAACAAATAATGTAACAAACAACCATGGTGGCAAGTAATCTTACAAAACAAATGCTACACATGAAGCACCCGTTAGCATGTTAGAAAGATAAGAAGTATGTCAAAAGCATGTATAATCGATAAAGTAAAGTGCTAAGTATAAATGAAACAATAACACATGTAGTGTATGAAATTAGATGCCCTCAGGAGCCGCTGTAGGACTGGTACTAGGTATTGTGCCAAACATCCATGCTGCGTGTAATGGCCCTATATAATCTATGATCACAATTAGACAACAAGTGAATGTGTGTGTGTGTATAATAAAGATAATGACATACAAGATATCTATCTAGCATATGTAATAAAGTGAACATGTACAAGTAAATGTGAGCAAGAGTAAATGCAACAAGGATATGCAAGATGATGTGGATGGATGGAATGGAATGCAAAGTAAATGATATGAGTCATGTGCCCCTCGAGTGAATGGAGTTATAAGCAATAAGGTTCATTTGGTTATACCCCCTCAACAGTCAAGAATGAACCGTAAAAAGAGTGCATCATTGGGAAATGGTCGAGCTATGTGTTGTGTGAAGTGCATCATGGTGAATGTGATATGTGATATAGATAAAAATTATGCATGATGATGTAGCCTAAGTGTATATCATGACAATATGATCAAAGGAGTGATGATTTAGCCTAAAGCATATATCACTAAATGATGATAAAAATAGGTGATGATGATGCTAGAGTAAGTGATGATGTAGCCTACGGTGTTTATCACTACAAGATGAGTAGGAGTGGTGATGTAGCCTAAAGCGTATACCACTAAATGATGCTAGGGAAGTGATGATGTAGCCTTTGGTGTATATCACTAAATGATGCTAGGGGAAGTGATGATGTAGCCTATGGCATATATCACTAACCTAGGAATGTCACATGAGGAAAAAGATTGAATGGTTGAATGTGTGAGTGTGATAAGGTCCATTTGTGATGTATACCCTCAACAATCTAGTATGGACTGTGAGAATAGAGTGTGTCATTGGGTAGTGAGTGCAACGCGTATGAGTATATGTATATGATGTGTAATATGTGTAGATGATATAGGTATATGAAACACAAAGTGTGAATGATGCATAATAGATATAGGATGTAATATGTAAGATGATGTGTATAAAAAGATGTAGGATGTGTGAGGATGTGTAATGCATATTGTGTAGTGTCTACCATGTACTTTGTGAGGCTCATGTGTATAGGATGCTCTTAATAGTCAAGTGTGAGTTGAAGCACAAGAGTATGTCATCAGTATTGAGTGTAGTTGTTAGGTGTATAATTTCTTAAGATGCACCACATTGAGTGGGTTTTGAGTGGTATGCTCAAAAGTGTGGCAAGGTGATACACTCCACTATAAAGTTTGTCACTAATAATGTAAGGACCAAGCTAATTTGGTTTAAATTTTCCTTTAAGTGGTGCTTTGAAATTTGTGTTTTTCTAATTTTCTTTGAGAGCCATATCACCAATATAAAATTCAAGAGGACAATTTTTATGGTTATATGCATGCGCTATGTGAGATTGATGTACTCGAAGATGTTCGAGTGCTTGAACATGTTGGGCCAAAAATCATCGGGCAGACAGATCTATGGATAGACGAGCCAACAGTGTGCAGGGCATAGCCCCTCTTTGAGTCAGCAAAGTGAAACTGGTTTATTGCTATTCTACCAGCAGGAATCTATGCAAGTCTCACAATATTCTGCCTTTGGGGGTTGGGATCTCATCCCAGTAGAGGTATTTCCCACTGTGAGAAGAAGGGAAAGAAACGAGGTGGGGAGATAGAAGAGATCTGAAGGGAGAAAAGAAATGAATTCCAAAGCAGAAAGGTCGGAGGGTCTATGTTTTGGGCTGGTAGTAAACAGAGCCAAACTTACTTGCATAGACAAACAAAGCAATACTGATGAATAAATGACAAAAAAGTAGAGATAGATTCAACAGAATAAACACATAAATCTGACATAAGAAAGATTAAATGCTCATAACACACATATTCAACACAAAGTCTTAATATTTGTATTAATATTCTCTTCTATTACAAAAAGCTCAAAGTCTTTTCTTCTTACTTCTATTTTTCATCTAAAAAGTATCCACTACCTGGCATACGACAAGTATCCAAGTATATATAGAAGAAGGAGAAGAGAGAAGGAAAAAGGCAACCAACAACTAATTACAAAATATCTACAAAATATCTAAAAGTCAATGTTGACTTTGGACAACTTGGTGGATGACAACATCCCATGGTGCAACATGGATGAGGTCATCATTTGTACCAACATATTCTTAGATATTTACCAAAAGTAAGCCAAGAGGAAGGAAGCTATTCATCATCGTCTCGCAGCTGGAAGGGGGTATCTTGCTTCTGCTGTTGTTTGGGAGAGGTGATGTGGAACTGAGTCTGATATTCCATGAATTTACTGATCATGGGCTGAAGTTGATCTTGGGCAGGACCCTTCGTATGATCACCGATGACCTCACAAGTCTCCCGCTCATCTCTAAGTTTTTCAGGGAGTTTGAAATATTCATTTCCTGCCTCCATCAAGAACCCCACAAAATCACGGCAAGCCAGAAGGTTGTTGATGCATTCGGTGTCAAAAGTGGCTTCTAGCCCTAACCCTTGCGAGACGATCTCTTTGAAGATCCGGATAGTTTTGTCTGCCTTCCTCAAGGCAAAAGAAGGAGTAAGCAAGCCTGGAGACATCCTCAAAACAATTTTCTCCATTTGATGCATTGCATCCAGGGCTTCCTCCTTGACTTTATCAATCTTTTCCAGGACGAACTCCATCTGGTCGACCGGTAATCCAACGCAGCAAGGATCTTGCTGGGTACCCTAGGGTGACTGAAAATGCCGAATTTCACTAGATCGTTGACTGAGCAGTCGAGCATTTTCTGGAATGTCTCGTGTTGTAGCCTTGCATGGTCCAACTCCTCGGAGATAGGTCCTGCAATCACCTGGAGATCTTTGTTCACCCGACTGATATTCTAATACAATTCAGTGAACTTGACTATTACCTCCTCACTGTCTTTGAGGATTTGATCTCTCCAGGCGGAAACTGCCATACCTTGTTCACCAATTTTGGCATACTCGTTTATCTTATCCTGGCTTAGGACCTCAGGAGTTTCAGTGGCAGTTGTAGGAGGTGCACTGCCCATTTTCTGCAGGGCGTGGAGAAGATGTTTGTTTTGTTCTTTTAGTAACCTCTTCTCCTCCTTTGCTTCTTGAAGTTTCTTGTAAAGGGCATCCACCACAGATATGGCCTCTCCTTGAAGACTTTCTAAAGATGTTCCCATTGTGACTTGGGTCACTGTATAATATGTCGGAGACAGATCTTTTTACCCTTTGAAGGATCGGGATATGCAATCACCATTACTCTTTCCCCCGATGCACTCACGAGAGAAGCGGGTTATAGGCTTTTGCTTCTTATCCCCTTTTTGGGATGATGGAGAAGTCCATTGGTGCGATAGGGAATTTCCTATTTTTTGGCTCGAGATCTTTGGGAGATCCATGTTGGACTTAAGGGAATGGGACCAGAGGTAGAAGAGGGAGTAGCTGCAGTGGATGAGGGGAAATGGGTAGAGACACTTGGTGGCGGCATCGAGAGGGAGGCCGAGAAAGTGCTCACGGGAGGAAGGGATACTGCAGGGGAGGTAGACATGGGAATGGAAGGGAGCTAAGAGATGAGAGAAGAAATGGTGGGGGACAGCTCTGCGAGAGAAGAGAAGATGGATGACGAGGAAGGGGGAACAATAGAAGATGGGGGAGAGGACACGACCAAAGGAATGGTCGCTTGAGTCATGCGAGGAGGAGAAGGAGGAGAGGGAGAAGGGATAGAAGGGACCTCAGTAGTTGTAGTAGTGGCGACACCCTAAGTGGATGTGCCCGTTGGAACACCTTCCATTGCTTCTTTCTCTGGGGATACCAGACTCACGATCTGTTCTTGTGTAGCGGAAGGACTTTTGAGGGCTCTTGCTTGAAAGCAGAGCTTGATTTGACCTCTTTATCCTTGCCTTTAACCTTTGGCAGATGCTTTGGCTTGACAGGTGCGTTGCCCAATGGGGATGTAGTGAAATCTACCCCGAGGTAGATAAGGCCATTCATTCTGCACCAGTGTTCTGTCCTCCGCAATGTTTCCTTGACCCTTTCTTGATAGTGCAGGGCGCTTTTGTTCTTGATTGCAGCAAATGCTGACGATTGTCCCCATCTGTATCCAGATATACCTGATCAACTTCTTGATCGGTAGTTTGATAACCCTTTGGAACAATGGCCACGCCGTATTGAATAATCTCTGCCAAGGCCAAGCGGGAGTGGTCCTTCCTTCTAAGTTCAACCTCATGGTATAGGTCGATATAGATGTCCTCGATTTGTGGAATATGGATTGGATCGAGTTTTTCCTTGGGAAGGCAATTCCTTGGATCAAAAGTGGGTCTCACCAGGAAGTTGTGCTTCAGATTGAGCAGTTCTAGCTCAGCAACCATTTCACGGGCTTTGTGGTGAGAGATGCATGTGTATCTGCCCGCTATAAGGGGGAAAGGAGTTCCACCCTTCTTCCTCTTCAGGCACTTCTCATGGTATGTTATGAGCTATCCTGGATAGCTCTCAATAGGACCAGCTTGGGGGCAGCATACCTTGGAAATTTAGTGGGATCACCCAGGAAGTTAGCTGCCCTGAGATAGGTGAAGTTAGAAAAATTGTGTAAATAAGGCCCCCACTTCTTTGTTCTTTGTGAAAATGCTCTTGGTCATTCGACCGTGAGTCATGTCATGTTGGGCCTCAATAGGTAGATGATGTTTGTAGAAAAAGGCATCGTTGATTTTAGTATACTACGGGATGTTGTTCTCAGCTTCAACTCGGGTAGTATTCATATATTTTTACAGGGCCAAACCCCGCATCGGCTCAGTGCCGGATAATCCCTCTCTGAGGCTACAACGTAGACTATGTAGGAGTTCATGTAGAATCTCCCGTTGTGGTGAGTTGTTGGAGCTGCTCGGATATGGTGCGCTTATGACCTCCGCCCACTCAAAAGCGTTGATCGGCACATTTTGTTCATAGTTTCAAGGTACCTGAGCATCCATTTGTGAAAGTAATGGGCATCAGAAAGCCCAAAAACTCTACTTAGGAATGTGATGGTGTCGCTCAATTCCTCGGAGAAGTCACTACGGTGAATAACCTATGGCCATCTGGTTATTACCTTCTTGTTTTTCAAGTACACTTCGTTCATCAGTTGCATGCACTTGTCTTCATTGTCCTCCCAGGCTTGTGTAGTCCTCTTGGCTTACAGCCACAAAGTGTCGGTGGTGAGGATGCCTAGCATGATTTTGAAGTGCCGGGTAGTGAGGTTGATTATGACCTCGCCCTTTTCATTTTTGACACACCTTGTGTCTTTGTTGTAACAGCGGGCCACTACCATCATAAATTCATTGTTCTTTGCCTTGTGAGGATCCCCAACAAAATGTAGTCCACTGCCCACCAGCTTGTCCATCCAAGGACTTCCTGTGACTCTCCTGGTTCTGGCCCAGAAATCCTCCATGTCGATGTGACCAAGTTGAGTCTCTTATGTCTAGGTCACATTCTGCCTGGGACTCGGGCATCCGACCCTCTGGTATTTATACTTCATCTCTTCTTCTGTAAGCTTAGCTTTACCCTTTGACTTGGTTGGCTTCTTGCTTGATGTAGACATATATGGATCTGAGTTTAGTTGCTGATCTGCAAGAAGAAGAAGAGAAGTCCAACGCCAAAGAGCCATATTAGCTGTCAGATCTTCCATTAAAGCACTACATAATAGAATGAGGAGTTAGCAATTTTAAGGCCTCAGGGCGCAGGCGCAGGAACACTGCAGGCTGCAAAGCTATTAGAATGGCACACTGAATCAGAGTGTTACAAGGAACAAATTAGTGCCAAAGGGCACAGGGCGCAAGGATTTTGCATATGACATTATTTGTTATTGTAAGCGGGGATGCGCTGCGCCTTTATGCAGTTTTATACATGGCGCAAGTATTTGTTGCGTGGGGGGGGGGGTGCAGCTATGGAAGTATTTGTCATGCAGCATGGAAGTTTGGTGCGCCAAAGGGCGCAGGTTTATTGCGTGTAGCACTAACTTTAGGTGCACAAAAGGGGACTTTGGCGTGGCGCAGGGAAAGCTTGCATGACATATTGTTGTTGTAAGCGGGGATGCACTGCGCTAGGTTTAGGATTTTACTTGGTTTATACATGGCGCAGGGAGCTTATGTGTTGCAATCAATGTTGGTGTGCCAAAGGCGCGACTGTGTTTCCTGTTGCAAGGGTGGCGATTGTGCCAAGGGGAAAAATGTAGCTTGGAAATAGTTTTTTCAAGTTTTCCTTCTCTCTGATAGATTTATGATCCTTTAGGCTTAACTCCACATTGATTCAAGCGGTGAAGGGGGCAAATCAAAGAGGTTTGGATTTGTTTTTGAGGCAGATCCCTCTTGGCCAGCAGATCTGGAAAGAGGAGGAAAACAACTTGGGGAGAAAGATTACAAGAACAGTAGAGAGGGTTTGATATTCACGAGATCCATGGTATCCTACCACACAAACAACCAAAAAAAACATAAGAGGAGTAAGAACCACCTACCGGAATATATAGAATGTGAGAGACAAAAGCGGGGTCCCGAACGTGATACGAGGAGGAGCGTCTTTGACAGTGCGAGAGGAATAAAGTTATCACGTGTTTTTAAATTGTGAAAGTGACAGGGCGGGTGCGCCTATATATAGGCAAAGGTGCAATAAATGCGCCAACCACTTTTTCAAGAGGCGCACCAAAACACGTGTCGACACGTAAAACTTTGTGCCCTTTGGTGTGGATAAACGCGTGTCAACACGGAAATATTTGTGCCTTTGGCACAAATTTAAGACTGTCAACACTTCATTCCTTGCGCCCTTTGGCACACCAAAACACGGCGCAACAATTTAGTTGTTAACATGAAGGCACATGCGCCTTGGCGCATGCAAGAAAGGCGCATCACGGGAAGGCGCAACAATTAATGTGTCAACACATCAAAGGGTGTGCCAAAGGAAATGAAGTGGGCGCCAATTTAGTCTGTGTTACACAGATAAAAGGTGCGCCCAGCCCAAAAGGGACCAAAATGGCTAAGTTCGGAGAACTAGATTTCCCGGAAAGGGATTTTGTAACATTCGAACGCAGAGGGGTCCCTGACGAGGGACCAGGAAAAATTTTGGTATGGTTACCTATAAAATTGCCCTTGTCAATTTTATAGGATAACAGTTGGCTCTTTCTGGGGACTATCTTTGAGCGAAACTCAAGGGTAGAGAACCTCAGATCAACATGTGCCTATCCATTGGGTAACAGGGTCAAAAAAAAAAAAAAAGGAAAAAGCAAACACACGAGCAAACACACAACAAAAGAAAACTATACAAAGAAGAGAGCAAGCTCTACTTCCTGAATATTTTGAGGTGCTGCCCGCTATAGGGAAGTGGGAGATCAGTTCCATCCAGATATGAGAGATAGAAGCTATTCTCTCCGTTGAGCTGTTTGATCTTGAAAGGCCCTCTCTATAGAGAATCAAATTTCCGTGCATGCCATTCGGCTCTCTCCGTTTGTCCCACAAGAGGACAAGATCTCCCACTTGGAAATCTCTTTGCTTAGCCTTTTTATCGAACAATTTCTTAACTTGATTATGATGTTTGGTGATCCTGTCGACCACTCTTATTCTTTTCTCTTCAAGCTCTGATAGATACATGATCCTCTTTTCAAGGGAATTTTGGAAAGTCTCATCTTCGATTGCTCATGCCAAGCACAGAGCAGGGAGTTCTGCAGAAATGGGAAGCTCGGCGTCGGTCCCATATAACACTTGAAAAGGTGACATACCGAGAGACCTCTTGGGAGTAATGCGGTCCGCCCACAAAGCGTCGTACAATGACTTGTGCCACGTCCGCTGACTCTCATCAACTAGCTTCGTATGATGGCCACTAAGTTTTTATTACTGGATTCTGCCTAACCATTTCCTTGGGGGTAGTAATCGAGGCATGGGCCAAGGTTATCCCGTGTTCATAGCAAAAACCAACAAATTCTCATGAGGAGAAGTTGGAAGCGTTATCAGCAACAATATTGTTTGGAACACCAAACCTGACAATGATATTCTCTTTGATGAAACTACAAACAACCTCGGAAGTGGCATGCTTGATAGGTATGGCCTCTACCCATTTGGTGAAGTAATTTGTTGATGTCAGGACATAACTATGTCCGACACTCGATTGGGGATGGAGTGCTCGATAAAGTCGATTCCCCACTTGCTTGAATGGTTCATCAATAACGACCGCCCGAGGGGAAAAAGTAGCCAATTTTGGCTTGCCGACAAATTGTTGGCAGAGCTCGCACTTTGCTACCCAGGTGGTTGTATCTTGAACAAAGATCGGCCAATAGTACCTGGCCGGATGATCTTGTGTGCCGTCACGGAAGAGGAGAAGTGACCACCACAGGCTGAATCATGAAAACTCTCCAAGTAGCTTTATCTGTTGTGGCTTGTCAACACATCGCAAGAAGATGCCATCTATTCCACGTTTGTATAAACAGTCATCCCAGATGACATATCTGGCCGCTCTGAGCTTTATAGCACATTTCTCCTTTGAAGTTAGATGAGCTGGACATTCACCATAAGTGAGAAAGAAAGCGATATCAGAATACCATTTGTCGTTGGTGGCGACAAATAGAACCATGGGTAGAGAATCGGCTTTCTCCAGCTGGCTTTGTGCTCCCTTGGTGCAATCATCCTTTTCCTCAGGGTCTTCTGAATCCCGGTTTTCAGCCATAAGCTGACATAGGCCCTTGCCCCTTACCAACTTGGTTGGTTTTATATCTAGATCATACTCTTGGACTTTTGCAATCCAATTTCCTTGCAAACTCCCTAACTCCTGTTGAGTTAGGATTGACTTGACTGCCGTGTTAGGGACCAGTACCGTTGTGTGAGAATTTAGAATGTAATACCTGAAGTTCTTGACTGCTTTGACCACGGCGAAGGCATGCTTTTCCAACTGAGACATCTTTAATTAGCGAGGCTTGAGAGGAGAGCTCAAGAATGAAATCGGGATTCAACATCTTCAGAATTCTTTTGCATTAAGATAGCTGATACAGTATGCTCGGATGCATAGCTATATATGATAAAATATTTGGAGAAATCAGGACATACCAGGACTGGTGCGTGAGTGACGGAGGCTTTTATATCTTCGAATGAATTCTTTCCTTCTTCACTCCATTGGAAATTTGGTGATCCTTTCATCATGTTTGATATGTGGCGAGTCTTTTCGGCAAAGTCGGGAACAAAGCACTGAGAAAATTCACTTTTCCGAAGAAAGAGTGAACGCCGGTTTTGCTTGTGGGTAAAGTAAGGCTCTGAATAGCCTTAACCCTTTTGGCATCTATCTTCGTCCCTTCCTTGCTTATAATGTGTCCCAACAACTTTCCCTCTGTGACTCCGAAAATAGACTTTTTTGGATTTAGGGAGATTCCATGTTCCCGACATCTAATCAATACTTGCTCCAAATGATCGCAATGATCATTCCATTTTAGAGAACACAGTTAAGTCATCTAAGTAGACTACGATGACTTTTCCCATCATTCCTTTGAATGCAAAGTCCATGGCCCGCTAAGAAGTGGCGCGGTGTTGAGTCGAGACCAAAAGGCATCCTGCTATAAGCAAATGTACCCCAAGGGGTAGTGAATATTGTTTTGAATTGGTCTTGGCGAGACTTTGATCGATTGTAGCACTGAAAAACCATCAAGCATGGAAAACATTTGATCCGATCACTTGCTGCAGAACGATCCATTATGGGAAGGGGGTAGTTGTCCTTCAAGGAGGCTTGATTCAAGTTGCGAAAATCTACGCATATGCATATCTCACCATTCTTCTTGCGTACTGGCACAATGTTTGCCACCCAGGTACTGTGATGGATAGGAAAAATGATCCTCGCGTCCAAGCATTTTCTGAATTTCAACCTAGATAGTACCTGAGATCTTAGGATTGTAGTGTCTCTGCTTCTGGTGAAAGGGTTTGACATCTTCTTTCAACGGGATGTCATGCTGGACATCCTTTGGCTTGAAAGACTTTAGATCGGCATAGGACCATGCCAATACATCCATGTATTTCTTCAGCAATTTGACGAATTTCCGCTTCTCTTCAGGTGTGCAACATTTTCTAATGTTTACAAACTATGGATGTTCTACCGAACCTAAATTAACCGGTTCGGTTTCTAGGGAGGAGTTAGGATCATCTCGCCTTTTCTTCTTGACAAAACGATCGTGCCTATCGAACAAACGCTCTAGAGAAACTAAACCTTTCGGGATTTTATTTCCTTTGAGCTGACATATGCCATCGCTTCCTTTTGATTCTTTGTCCTGATCCATAACAGAATCACGACATGCGGAAGTGGATCCTTCAAAATGAAGCTCACTAAAATTTTCCACTTTTTCAAGAAAGGCAATGAGTTGATTGTCATCATTGAATACCTGCCAGTGCTGAGAATTGTCCAGCACGCTTGGGTGGAAAACCACCTCAATGGTATATGTGTCTATTTTCAAACCTGGGTGAGGGAGCATGAGGGATGCTGAGATGGCTAATGAGTCGGCCATGTCATTCTAAGCTCTCGAAATGGCTTTTATTGAAAAAGTGTCAAACTCCTTGATGCTGTCCCATACCGCGTTGCGGTAATGTCTGAGCCTTTCATTCTTCACTTGGTATATCCTTTTAACTTGATTTACGACCAGCTCTACATCACCCTGTACTTTTGATTCTTGATTCCTCTTTCCCTTGCGGCTTGCATGCCCAGTAGTAAAGATTCATACTCAGCAGTATTATTCGTATTGAAAAACTGCAACTTGAAAGAGAGAGGGATAATCTCTTCCTCGGGAGATATTAGTATGGCTCTAGTGCCGCATCCGCTAGTCGCGTAACTGCCATCAAACTGTAATGTCTAGATCTTGTTAAGATCCTCTGCTTGGATGAGGACCTCCATTTTGTCAGACTCAGTAGACAAGAAATAGTTTCCCATCCCTGATGATTCGAAGAGAATTTGGGCTTTGGGGTCATCGGAGTTAGTAACCAGGTACTTCTTTTGTGATTCCGGCTCCAACGTTTGCATTATACCTTTGATGGGAATCCTTGCCTTAGACCAGTCCATATGAATCTCTCCACCAACCTCACTGTAAAAACTCCTTCCTAATAGAATTCCGTATCTTCTTAGGAATTTGGCAACAAGGACGGTCATCTTTACTCTTTTCTCTAGGAATGCATGCAAATGTAAACCTGCACGTCTTTGATTTGACCAATCAATGGAACTGCTTGGTTTTCAAGGAATAACATCTCCAAAAGGCTTGGTAAGGGTGAGGCCTAGGGCATGGGTGACTTTTCTTTGGCATGATGTTATTGAAAGCCCCGAAATCAATTATGCAGTTCTTAGTTTGTGGCCATTGATTTGGAGGAGAGGTAGAAAGGTTCTATCTTTCCGACGTAGATGTCGAGGCAACATTTATGCGAGATACGAAGGAGTAGAAAGGATTCCTTTTGGGAAACACTGAGTAGTTATGATAGCTTGGATTTAGATGTATTCGGTCAACCTTACAAGCTGCTCGGGGATTTGAAGATATTTGACTTGGACATTTGGATCTTGGTCTTTTTAGCGTAATCGATTATGTCAAAGCGTGGCCAAGGGTTGCGTTGATGAAGGAATGAGTCCCTCATTTTACGATGGCAGGGTAGGATTATTGGTCTTGATAGGAACATGAGAGGACTGATTTGGAGGGGAGATAGGGGAAAAGATATTTTCGAAAAAGACTTAATAACAGGTTGAGCCGGAAGGGGACTACCTCATTTAGCGATGGTTGGAGGCGTGTGTGACACGGCCTTCTCTTTCTGCATATTGGCAGCCACTTCTGCTTCTTTTCCTTGTGAGCGGGTAAAAACAACATATGACTGCCCGCTTGCATATCCTTGGGTACCCTCTTCTTCGTCAGATTCTTCCTCATCAAATTCCATATACCCGATAGTAGAGTCACCAGTCGGTTCACCGACATCTTGATCATCTTCACCTGGCGATGAAGGTTCTTCATAGTTTTGCTCTTCTTCTTTAATTTTAGCTAAAGCAGCATTGGGGGGGCCTCGCGCGCTAACCGTGGAGCGATTGCGAGTAGGCGTGGCCTTTGTGAAATGTTGTTAGAAGTAAAATTCCTCCGTGGGATATCCTGGTATGAAGATCCGGGAGAAGACTGAGCTAGCTACTTTTTTAATGCGAGCAAGTCATTTGCCATCTTTTGGAATGCCGGATCGGATGAAGTGGCGGGAGAAGGAGCTGAAACTTTCGGCTTGGATGGCTCTCGCTTTAATTCACCAGATATTAGCAAGTTATCTTCAATCCGTATGGCAGCAGCTTGGGTGAGAACCAAAGTAGTGACCTGCTCTTGTAAGAGTAAGAAACTTACTTTTGAGCTCATGGCGTTCACGAAGAAACATTTCTAATTTTCTGGCGTTGGTAGCATGGTAGGTGGAACCGGTTGATTAGTGAATTGAAACGGGCGATGAAATCGCGCATGGTTTCATTGACCTCCTTCTTCAAGTGAGTGATCTTGGATAGTAACGTGAACACATCCTCTGAAGGCTTATATCTTTCTTCGAATGCAGTTCGTAAGGTGGCCCAACTAGTAATAGATCCGGTGGCAAATGCTAAAACCATTATCTCTTTGGTCCTTGCAAGGTCTCTAGAAAGAGGCGAACTGACACATCTTCATGGGTCACATCTAGGATACTGCATGACATGATGAATGTAGATATGTGTGAATCCATGCTTTGGTTCCCGCTACCATCAAATTTAGGAAAATTCTTTTGGTTTCCATGAGGGAGCGCATGAACGGGGTGTGGCAAAGCGAGTGGGCCCATAGCATTTCCCCATGGCACTGCCATTTGGATGGCTGGAAAAAGGACACGAGCTGGAAGCACAGTTCCACTGAGTAGCAAGGTGCTACAAAGAGATGAGGATATTCCCTATGAGAGATGCTTCCTTCGTGGTGGTGAGACACTTCTGGATGACCGATTAGTTGAACTTAGCGATGGGAAGCGTGCAGTAGTAATATCTTGAAGTTGTGTCTTTGAAGTAGATCAAAAGTAGGATCGACTATTCCACGCGCTCTTCTGCTACGAGTGAACGGTTCACCCGCCAGTGTACCTTCCAGATCTGCAAAATTTGGAGCAAATCCTAAAAACTCTTTTTGGTTGTACTTGCTGATTTTCAGAATTTCTTGACAAAAACCAGCAGCATGTACTTTTCTAAATATTTAATTTTATCCTTCTTTTGAAAACCGATTGCGGTTTAATGACAAATGTTAATGGGGATAAAATTACGACCAACTTAGTAGGTTGATTTTTAGATCTTAGAGTTGACTTTTGGTAAGGGTTTGAATTTTTGTAAAAGCAGTCAAAACTCGAGATCTACGGAAAAAGACAGATTTTTGTAAAAACTCAGTGAACTAAAGATCTCTAACTAGCCCAGATCTATGGATCTCTGAAGAAAATTTTCAGTTTGGGTCACTTTTTGAAAAATTTTTGGATTTTGAGCAAAAGTTAAAATTTGCAAACAGTAATGACTTTTGACTTTTATTGATTGATTTTTTATTTTTAAACATATCACTACCATAGATCTTGTAGATCCTTATCCATCTCCCCAGTAGAGTCGCCAAAAACTGTTGGGCCAAAATCTATCAGGTGGACAGATCTATGGATAGACGAGCCAACAGTGTGTAGGGCATAGCCCCTCTTTGAGTCAACAAAGCGAAACTGGTTTATTGCTATTCTACCAATAGGAATTTGTGCAAGTCTCACAATATTCTACCTTCGGGGGTTGGGATCTCATCCCAGTAGAGGTATTTCCCACTGTGAGAAGAAGGGAAGGAAACGAGGTGGGGAGATAGATGAGATCT
This sequence comes from Taxus wallichiana var. yunnanensis, assembly GCA_018340775.1. NCBI lineage: Eukaryota > Viridiplantae > Streptophyta > Pinopsida > Cupressales > Taxaceae > Taxus > Taxus wallichiana. Next base: position 420,132,879 of record CM031234.1, on the reverse strand, counting down.
GAAGGGAGAAAAGAAATGAATTCCAAAGCAGAAAGGTCGGAGGGTCTATGTTTTGGGCTGGTAGTAAACAAAGCCAAACTTACTTGCATAGACGAACAAAGCAAATACTGATGAATAAATGAAAAAAAAGTAGAGGTAGATTCAACAGAATAAACACATAAATCTGACATAAGAAATATTAAATGCTCATAACACACATATTCAGCACAAAGTCTTAATATTTGTATTAATATTCTCTTCTGTTACAAAAAACTCAAAGTCTTTTCTTCTTACTTCTATTTTTCATCTAAAAAGTATCCAATACCTGGCATACGACAAGTATCCAAGTATATATAGAAGAAGGAGAAGAGAGAAGGCAAAAGGAAACCAACAACTAATTACAAAATATCTACAAAATATCTAAAGTCAATGTTGACTTTGGAAAACTTAGATGACAACATCCCATGGTGCAACATGGATGAGGTCATCGTTTGTACCAACATATTCTTAGATATTTACCAAAAGTAAGCCAAGAGGAAGGAAGCTATTCATCATCGTCTCGCGGCTGGAAGGGGGTATCTTGTTTCTGCTATTGTTCGGGAGAGGTGATGTGGGCGAGTCCGGTATTCCATGAATTTACTGATCATGGGTTGAAGTTGATCTTGGGCAAGACCCTTCGTATGATCACCGATGACCTCACAGGTCTCCCGCTCATCTCTGAGTTTTTTAGGGAGTTTGAAATATTCATTTCCTGCCTCCATCAGGAACCCCACAAAATCACGGCAAGCTAGAAGGTTGTTGATGCATTCGGTGTCGAAAGTGGCTTCTAGCCCTAACCCTTGCAAGACGATCTCTTTGAAGATCCGAGATAGTTTCATCTGCCTTCCTCAAGGTGAAAGAAGGAGTAAGCAAACCTAGAGACATCCTCAGAACAATTTGCTCCATTTGATGCATTACATCCAGGGCTTCCTCCTTGACTTTATCAATCTTTTCTAGGATGAACTCCATCTGGTCGACCCGGTAATCCAACGCAGCAAGGATCTTGCTGGGTACCCTGGGGTGATTGAAAATGCCGAATTTCACTAGATCGTTGACTGAGTAGTCGAGCATTTTCTGGAATGTCTCGTGTTGCAGCCTTGCATGGTCCAACTCCTTAGAGATAGGTCCTGCAATCGCTGGAGATCTTTGTTCACTCGATTGATATTCTGATACAATTCGGTGAACTTGACTATTACCTCCTCATTGTCTTTGAGGATTTGATCTCTCCAGGTGAAAACTGCCATACCTTGTTCACCAATTTTGGCATACTCGTTTATCTTATCCTGGCTTAGGACCTCAAGAGTTTGGTGGTAGTTTAGGAGGTGCACTTGCCCATTTTCTGCGGGCGTGGAGAAGATGTTTATTTTTTTTTCTTTTAGTAACCTCTTCTCCTCCTTTGCTTCTTGAAGTTTCTTGTAAAGGGCATCCACCGTAGATATGGCCTCTCCTTGAAGACTTTCCGAAGACGTTCCCATTGTGACTTGGGTCACTGTATAATCTGTCGGAGGTAGATCCTTTTTACTCGTTGATGGATAAGGATATGTAATCTCCATTACTCTTTCCCGATGCACTCGAGAGAAGCGGGTTATAGGCTTTTGTTTCTTATCCCCTTTTGCTGGGATGACGGAGAAGTCCATTGGTGTGATAGGGACTTTCCTCTTTTTTTGGCTCGAATGCTATGAGATCCATCTTTGGACTTAAGGGAATGGGACCAGAGGTAGAGGGAGTAGGCTGCAGTGGATGAGGGGAAATGGGTAGAGACACTTGGTGGTGGCATCGAGAGGGAGGCCGAGAAATTGCTCACGGGAGGAAGGGATCTGCGGGGAGGTGGACATGGGAATGGAAGGAGTTGAGAGATTAGAGAAGAAATGGTGGGGGACAGCTTCGCGAGAGAAGAGAAGATGGATGATGAGGAAGGGGGCAGTAGAAGATGGGGAGAGTACACAACCAAAGGAATGGTCACTTGAGTCACGCGAGGAGGAGAAGGAGGAGAGGGAGAAGGGATAGAAGGGACCTCAGTAGTTATAGTAGTGGCGACACCCTGAGTGGATGTGCCCGTCGGAACACCTTTTGCTTTTCTTTCTCCGAGGATACCCGGACTTACGATCTGTTCTTGTGCAGCGGAAGGAGGAATTTCATGGGCTCTTTCTTGAGTAGAGCTTGATTCAACCTCTTTATCCTTGCCTTTGACCTTTGGCGAGATGCTTTGGCTTTGTGGTGTGTTGCCCAATGGGGATGTAGTGAAATCTACCTCGAGGTAGATAAGGCCATTCATTCTGCACAGATGTTCCATCCTCCGCAATGTTTCCTTGACCATTTCTTCAATGGTCTGGGGCCCTTTTGTTCTATTGATTGCAACAAATGGCTAGTTATCCCCATCTCGTATCAGATATACCCGATCAACTTCTTGATCGGTATTTTGATAACCCTTTGGAACAATGGCGCGCCGTATTGAATAATCTCTGCCAAGGCCAAGCGGGAGTGGTCCTTCCGTCTAAGTTTGACCTTATGGTATAGTCGATATAGATGTCCTCGATCTGTGGAATATGGATTGGATCGGGTTTTCCTTGGGAAGGAAATTCCTTGGATCAAAAGTGGGCCTCGCCTGGAAGTTGTGCTTGATTGATCGTTCTAGCTCAACAACCATTTCCCGAAGCTTTGTGGTGAGAGATGCATGTGTATCTCGCCTTTTGTAAGGGGAAAGGAGTTCCACCCTTCTTCCTCTTGAGTACTTCTCATGGTGTGTTATGAGTCGTCTGGACAGCTCCAACAGACTTGACTTGGGGCAGCGTACCTTGGCAATTTAGTGGGCTCACCCAGGAAGTTAGCTACTGAGATAGGTGAAGGTGGGAAATTGTGTAAATAAGGCCCCCCACTTCTCTGTTGCTGTGACAATGCTCTTGGTCGTTCGACCGTGAGTCATGTTGGGCCTCAATAGGTAGATGATGCCGTAGAAAAAGGCATCGTTGATTTTAGTAAAGCTACGGGATGCTGTTCTCCAGCTTCAGCTCCGGGTAGTATTCATATATTTTTACCTGGGGCCAAACCTCGCATCGGCTCAGTGCCGGATAATCCCTCTCCGAGGCTGCAACGTAGACTACGTAGGAGTTCATGTAGAATCTCCCCGTTGTGGTGAGTTGTTGGAGTTTCTCGGATATGGTGCCGCTTATGACCTCCGTCCACTCAAAGCGTTGATCTGACACATTTTTGTTCATAGTTTCAAGTGTACTGAGCATCCATTTGTGAAAGTAATGGGAATCGAAATCCCAAAACTTTACTTAGGAATGTGATGGTGTCGCTCAATTCCTTGGAGAAGTCACTGCAGTGAATAACCTATGGCCATTTGGTTATTACCTTCTTGTTTTTCAAGTACACTTCGTTCATCAGCTGCATGCACTTGTCTTCATTGTCCTCCCATGCTTTGGTGTAGTCCTCTTGGCTTACGGCCCAAAAGTGTCGGTGGTGAGGATGCCTAAGATGATTTCGAAGTGTCGGGCGGTGAAGGTTGATTATGACCTTGCCCTTTTCATTTTCGACACACCTTGTGTCTTTGTTGTAACAACGGGCCACTACCATCATAAATTCATTATTCATCGCACCGACGGGATCCCCTAGCAAAATGCGATCCCACCGCCCACCACTTGTCCATCCAAGGACTTCCTATGACTCTCTGGTTACGGCCCGAAATCCTCCATGTCGATGTGACCAAGTTCAGAGTCTCTTATGTCCAGGTCACATTCTGACTGGGACTCGGGCATCCTAACCCTTTGGTATTTATACTTCATCTCTTCTTCGTAAGCTTAGCTTTACCCTTTGACTTGGTTGGCTTCTTGCTTGATGTAGACATATATGGATCCGAGTTCGAGTTGTTGATCTGCAAGAAGAAGAAGAGAAGTCCAACGCCAAAGAGCCATATTAGCTGTCAGATCTTCCATTAAAGCACTACATAATAGAATGAGGAGTTAGCAATTTTAAGGCCTCAGGGCGCAGCAGCGAGAACACTATAGGCTGCAAAGCTATTAGAACGGCAGCACTTGAATCGAGTGTTACAATGAAAAATTAGCGCTAAAAGGCGCAGGGTGCAAGGATTTTGCATATGACATTATTTGTTATTGTAAGCGAGGATGCGCCTGCGCCGTTTATGTAGATTTTATACATGGCGCAAGTATTTGTTATGCAACATGGAAGTTTGGTGCGCCATGGGCAGCGTAGGTTTGTGCATGTAGCGCTAACTTTAGGTGCACAAAATGGGACTTTGGCATGGCGCAGGAAAGCTTGCATGACATATTGTTGTGGTAAGCGGGGATGCGCCTGCGCCGGGTTTAGGATTTTACTTGGTTTATACATGGCGCAGGGAGCTTATGTGTTGCAATCAATGTTGGTGTGCCAAAGGCGTGACTGTGTTTCCTGTTGCAAGGGTGGCGATTGCACCAAGGGGAAAAACGCAGCTTGGAAACATTTTTTAAGTTTTCCTTCTCTCTGACAGATTCGTGATCCTTTAGGCTTAACTCCACATTGATTCAAGCGGTGAAGGGGGAAAAGCAAAGAGGTTTGGATTTGTTTTTTGAGGCAGAGCCCTCTTGGCTAGCAGATCTGGAAAGAGGAGGAAAACAGCTTGGGGAGAAATATTGCAAGAACAAAGCAGGGAGGGTTTTATAATTCACAGATCCATGGTATCCTACCACACAAACAACCAAAACAAAACATAAGAGTAAGAACCACCTACCCGGAATATATAGAATGTGAGAGATGAAACGGGGTCCATGAACGTGATATGAGGAGGACGGGCGTGCTGATAGGTGCAGAGGAATAAAGTTATCATGTGTTTTTAAATTGTGAAAGTGACAGGGCGGGTGTGCCTATATATAGGCAAAGGTGCAATAAATGCGCCAACCACTTTTTCAAGAGGCGCACCAAAACACGTGTCGACACGTAAAACTTTGCGCCCTTTGGCACGGATAAACGCGTGTCAACACGGAAATATTTGTGCCTTTGGCACAAATTTAAGACTGTCAACACTTCATTCCTTGCGCCCTATGGCGCACCAAAACACAACGCAACAATTTAGTTGTTAACATGAAGGTGCATGCGCCTTGGCGCATGCAAGAAAGGCGCATCACGGGAAGGCACAACAATTAATGTGTCAACACATCAAAGGGTGCACCAAAGGAAATGAAGTGGGCGCCAATTTAGTCTGTGTTAGACAGATAAAGGTGTGCTTGACCAAAAGGGACCAAAATGGCTAAGTCGGAGAACTAGATTTCTCGAAAAGGGATTTTGTAACATTCGAACACGAGGGGTCCCCGACAAGGACAAAGGAAAAATTTTTAGTATGGTTACTGTAAAATTTCCTTGTCAATTTTACAGGATAACAGAAACACGGTGAGAGTCGACATTTCTAACTCATGTAAACAATTGTCATGATATTCGTTGTCCTTAAGTATTCCTTTAAGTGAGACTCATAATGAGGGTATCTCAAGCTCAAGTGGGATGACGAATCCAATGACATAGACGAAGGAAAAGGAGTTGCATTTATGTGCATATGCACATTAGTACGATAAGCCCAAAGGGTATAAAATAACTAATTATGCCAATCGTTACCACTAGAATGAACCGACTTTCGTAGGATTTTGACAATATTTTTGTTGGTGGTTTCATATTGACCATTGCCTTGTGGGTAATAAGGAGTAGAAAATGATTGTTTGATTTTGAATTTTACGCAAAAATTTTTAACATCCTTATTTTTGAAAGATGATCCATTATCAACGATGATAACAGAGGGCACACCAAAATGTGTAATGATATGGGTAGTGAGAAAACCACATATGTTGGCGTTAGTTATGTTTCACAATGGGGCGGATTCAACCCATTTAGTAAAATATTTGTCAGCCGTAATAATGAATTTGTGTCCATTTGCTGATTTAGGATTTATCATGCCAATGAGGTCTAATCCCCAAAGGGAAAATGGCCAAGTATGTGCAATTGGTTGCAGATCATAGGCAGGTGTGTGATGGAGGTTACCGTGATTTTGACACTTCTCACAATGAGTAGCATATTCAAGGTAGTCTTGTTCCATGGTAGGCCAATAATATCCTTGACGTAAAATATTTTGAGATATAGTTTTTTCAAAAGTGACCACCACACACATGTTATCATGTATTTTGGAAATAGCAAAGTGGGGCTATCGACAAGCCCTAGAAAACGTAAGAGTTGACCATCAATGGCATGCTTGAATAATTATATGCTAACAATGACATAACGAGTAGCCTCACGTCGTAAATGAAGAGCTTCATGAGGTTGTAGAGTATCCGAATGGTTTGTTTATATAAGAAATTATAAATAGGAGTAAACCATTTGGGATTGTCGTGACTACATGTGATGGCACAAGCTGCAAGAGGTAAAACAGAGATGGAAGGATGTCATAAGTGTGTAATGATGAATGTGGCTTGCTCATCAATAATATCTTGTGGAATAAGTGACATTGCACTAGCCATGGCGTTCGCATGACAATTATCCTTACGAGGAATAGTAGTGAGAGAGTAGGATTCAAATGTAGCCAAGAGATCTTTGACAAGTGTGTTGTATGGGATTAAGTGTTCTTATTTTGTATTATATGTATCATTTACTTGATTTATGACAAGTTGAGAATCACCATGTATGCATAGGTTGCGAATGAGTAATTTCGAGTGGTGAGAAGGCCAAGGATGAGGGCTTCATATTCAGCGATGTTATTTATACATGAAAACCCTAATCGATATGCAAAGGGGAGTAGGTCACCCTATGGGGTGATGAAGATGATCCCGGCCCCTACGCCAGAGTGATAATGAGACCCATCAAAGTACATTGTCTATGTGTCAGAATCAATATCATAGGTAGTGAAGTCATTAGGAGTCAGAAATAGGAGATGCATCAAGGAGGGGTGCTACAACTAATTGATCAACGATGATTTGGCCTTTAATTAATTTTTGTGGTATGAACTTGAAATCAAATTCAGTAAGAAGCATAACCCAACGTGCTAGATGTCCCGATAGATGTGTATGGGACAAGAGGTATCGTAATGGATATACTTTGGTGATGATATGTACCTCAATATTGAGAAGATAGTGACATAATTTATCCACAACAAAGACAAGGCCAAGATATAGCTTTTCTATATAGCTATAGTTACTTTCATAAGAGAGTAGTGTTCGAATGATGTAATAGATTGCTCTTTCATGTTGAGAATCGTCATGTTGTGCTAGTAGAGTGCCTAAGGTATGAAATATAATGGAAATGTATAATAAGAAAGGCTGATAAGTGAGTGGAGTGACTAAGGAAGGTGGGTGTAATAGGTATGATTTAATGTCATCAAATGCTTGTTAACATTGCTCATCCCAGAAAAATTTATTATCCTTCTTCATGAGTTGTGTAAATGGTTGAGTCTTATCGGTGAGTTGTGTAATGAATCACCAAATAGCTTGAATTTTTCCCTGTAATGATTGTAGTTGATGCAAATTTTTAGGTGGAGGCATATTGATAATGGCTTTAATTTTGTTAGGATCGATTTCAATGCCACATTGTGAGATGATATATCCAAGGATTTTACCGGTTGTGACCCCAAAAACACATTTTTGAGATTGAGGCGTACATGATATTGGCGTAAATGTTCAAATAGCATTCACAGTCCGTGGCATGGGAAGAACAATGTCTAGATTTAGCTAAGATGTCATCAACATAATCTTCGATGATCTTATGGATATAATCACATAATTTATGCATCATTTCTCATTGATAAGTGGCCCCAGTGTTTTTAAGGCCAAAGGGCATGACAATATAACAAAATTTTCCCCATGGTGTGGTGAAAGAGGTCTTCTCTTGATCAATGGGGTTAATTTTAATTTGATTGTATCCTCGCGAAGTCATCCATGAAAGAGAGAATATTGTATTCGGCAGTAGAATCAATGATGGCGTCGATATGGGGTAAGGGGAAAATATCCTTAGGGAAAGCTTTATTTAAATCACGAAAGTTAGTACGACAGTGAACCCGATCATCCGACTTCATTACATGTATAATATTAGATACCCATTCAGGATAGTCAACAATGTGAACAAAACCAACATCAAGTTGTTTCGGATCTCTTCTTTGATTAGGAGTGCTACTTGGGCGTATTTTATGAATTTTCTTTTGAACAAAGTGTTAGCACCTGTGGTTAAGGAAAATTTTATGCATTGAAACAAAGGGATCAATACTTGGCATATCATTATAGTCCTATGTGAAAATGTCAGAGAAATCATGAAGGGCCTATTTGATGTCTTTTTCTCGGTAGGAGTGAGGGATGCAAAGTGAGAAAAACTATTTGCAGATTTTTAGATGTACCTAGGTTGTATTGAATTGTCTCCTCATTGAGAAGGGATGAATGATTCTCGATGTAGTGTCGGGAGGGTCATCGTTGTCATGGGATATATCGGATTCACCAAAGTAAGTAGTAGCATGGAGGGATGATGGAGAATTCCACTTATGGTGAAAGGAAGGGAGTTGATCGTAAACACACATGTGTTCTAGAAGAGCATCATCGATAGCAAAAATTTCTAATCCATCCCAAGTGGTAGATGTAACATCAATAATGATTTTGGGATGGACCAGGGAAGTGTGGAAGTATGCAAGGTAGTATAAGCTTCCACAGGAGGTAAAGATGGAGGGTGATACCCTAGTCCAAACTTGTGGGATTGTGTGGGAAGATCCGTAAGTGTTGTTACCTTATGTTCTTGTTGACCTAAACTTGTATCAGAGAAGCCATAGTGGCGCAAGTATTCATACCCTAACCCATATTTAGAAAATTCTTGGGTAACATCAGAAGAACTAGGAGTATCACAAGATTGTTCAATAGAATGACAATACTCAAAAGGGGATGGATCGACCAAGACATCATAAACGATTCCCTGATGATGGAATTTAAGTCGTGTATGTAGAGCGAGAAAGGAACGCATGCATGACATGGATCCATGGTCGCTGAAAAAGAATATTATAATTAAGGTTATTAGGAATAACATGACACAAAATAGTGATTGTAGATGGACCAACAATGATAGGTAGGTTAATAGTGCTTAATACATGCTTGGGAATTTTGTCAAAGCCACAAATAGAGACTGAGGAGGGAGCCAAATAATTTTCTAAAATACCTAAGTGATGAAGAAAAGTGACGTTAAAAATTTTAAGGCCAGATCCATTTTCAACTAAGGTGTGTTTGACGCCAAAATTGTTAACACAAACCTGAATATACAAGGGGGTCATGTTCTAACATTGTAAGAGAAGGTAGCTTATCCGTGGTGAAATTTATTTGATCCTTATTAAGAGATAAGGCATAAGTAAACTTATGGTATACATATTCAAGTGATATTTGAGGAGGAATATAAGTGGTAGCTAAATAATTTTTGATCTTGTCGATACAATCAAGATGATTCTGTAGATAAGCATGGATGGAAATATTCATGATTAGAATATGCTAGAAAGAGGAGGATCCTAAGGGTGTGGGGATCGAGTTTGGGTTCACCAAAATGATTAAACTAAAATGTAAAATAACAACCTAATTTGATGTTATAGGAGCAATAAATAAATGAGCAAATAAATAAAGGAAATAACCCAAACAACTAATCTATGAAAGTATGAAACCCTAATGTGCAAAGAGGATTAGAAAGGCCTTAGCTAATTTAGAGATGTTGTGGGACCGTGTCACGAGGAGACCGAGTGAATAGGAGGAGGAAAGCTGTCACACATGAGCCTCAGAAAATGCAGATCCAAAATGTCCTGGCTGGACTATGGCGCCTAGGGCACCCTGGTTTGCGGTCAAGGGCACCTTGGTCTGTGCATAAGAGGTCAGAAGACAACTTTATAGTGTCGCTAGATGATGTGAAGCCTTCACTACTTGTCACATGTATGTTGTACCTAGTTTGATGATGTCTCTGTAGACTTGTAGTGAAGAATCATCCGCAAAACCCCTGCACAAAGGATCAAAACCCTAAAAATAAAGATGTATATGAAGGGGTCGAGACTATCCTCTACTACCACAATGGTGGAATTATCACTAAGCACTACACTACATCTCATACCAAATGTAGTTATATGTGTGTGTGTGCAGAATTATGCCCTATGTGCTCTCAGACGTGTCACACTTTGTGAGTAGGGAGGAATAATTGGATGTAGAATGTAGATAATGTGTGCGTGGAATAGAATAAACTGCCATCCTATAAAGTGTGATGTAGAAAACCATCCTTTGTCCCTTGTGATGGAGCTATATGGATGTAAATAGAGCAATAGAAGCCTTGATGGATACAACCTTAGGTGGTGATAACTAGTGCTTAGTGTTTGGTCCCTTATTATGATCACATAAATTTATATTTATATGATTCCTTTGCTTGAAATTTCGTAATTAACCCCGAAAAGGCCGACTACCAAAAAGATAAGATGCTTAAACGGCTAGAAAGGACCCAAAAATTTAGAATAAAGTGTAAAGAGGACAGGGGCACCTAGAGGGGACGAGGGCGCTGGCGGCAGCATCCGATCAGGCGCTCCGGTCCAAAAAAAAAGGTAAAACTGAAGTATGAATAGACAAACTAGGCCAATAAATGTGCAAGACCGAAAGTACAAACAAAAAGCAAAAAAAGATGGCCGGGGACATGGGTTAGCTATTACTTTCCGTACTTAGGAACCATATAAATAGTAGTATGCGATCGAGACTAGATAATTACCCAAAGTGCGTGATTTTGCATCTACACTTAGGGGTGAAAAAACTTAAAGGAAGTGGATATGATGAAATGGTAGGAGCAAAAGGGATGTGAAGGAGAAAATTTGAATCAAGAGATGAAGATGCACACGAAGTAGCCATTTGAAGCTGCCAAATTTGAGTTTGCAAATCCTTATATAAAGAACTTAAATTGGGAGTGTTTGAAGAAGAGCCAGGCTATGCAATGGAAACATTAGGTTGAATGATGGGAGCAGTAGTAGTGTTAATGGAAGTAGGAATATGAAGGGGTTGAGTGGAAGCCATGGTAGATGAGGAATAACCAAAAAGGGGTGCAAAATCAACATCTCGAGATTTTTAGCAACCATCAAAGCATGGAGAATATGCGAAATATGTGTAGGATTATCACGCAAAGCTTGTCAAAAATTGGTAAGCTTGTCTAATTTCTCTTGATCAACGTTGGTATCCTCATCATATGATTGTTCACTATCAGATATTTCATTGTATTCAAGATGAACATTCCTTTAGCTATCGAGGGATTATCATATTCAACCATTGATTTAGAAATCCTACGAGTAGATGGAGGGAGCTCTATATGCTCAAAAGAACCAAAACGACCACTACGGGTGATGGGCATAAGAAGAAAACCCTAGAAAGAAGGTTGGAGTTGAGTGATGGGTTCACCAAATGATTTAACAAAAATTTAATGATGTTAAACCCTAGATATTGCAAAGTCATATATAGTAAATAAATGCTAAGACACGATTTGACACAAGCAATAAAATAATAAAAATTGAATCCCTAGGTGAAAGAGAGGGAATAGAAGACTTAGTTGATTTCACAATAAATCCCTAAGTGTTATGGACTGGAAAGCTAATGAACAGATGGAGGAAATTGTCACAACCATACCTAGAAAATTATACAACTAGGAATGACCTGGACTAGGGCGTTTGGGTGGAAGGCGAGGGCGCATACGCACAAGAGATCTTCTATAGGCGCATGTGAATGCATAAAGGGTCGAGAATCTAATTTTTCCTATGTTACTAGGGTTTCTCTACCCTTCACTATTTTTCACTTGTATGTCACACTATGTCCATAGAAATTACATGTAACCTGCAAAACAAATGATCTTGTGAAAACCCCAAAACACATCAAATCCTAAAAATAAAAATATGCAAATGGGGAGTCAGACTGACCCTGATGGTCACCCGACAGAGTGAACTTACAACTAAGCGCTACACTACATCTCAGACTCCATCTATTTCTTTGTGTGTGTGTGTGTAGAATCGTTCCCTAAGAAGCTCTTGTGCAAGATGCACTTGATAGCGAGCAATAAATAGATGTAGCAATGTAAGTAGATATGTGGATGGAAAAATGAAATTCCCCTCCTATGAAGTGTATGCATAAAATGCAGTCCCTTATCCCTTGAATGAAGCTAGATGGATGCTTTGATGCTCTTATAATTCCTTTGGATGCAACCTTAGGTGGTGATAGTAGATGCTTAGAGTTTGGTCCTTTATTATGATCATATAGCTTTGTATTTATATAATTCCCTTATTTTAATTTTGTAATTGACAACTAAAATGCTGATCCATAAGAAAACAAGAGGCCCAAAAGATAAAAGAGGCCCAAAATGGGTGAGTGAAATACAAAGAGGTTGAGGGTGCTGGGCACTAGCATCCTAGCTAGGCACCGTGTCAGAGTCAATAAATATAAACAAGTTAAACCTCGATTTGGAATACGGGGTGTGCAAAGATAGAAATACAACAAGAGAGACAAGAAAGAGGCCAAAGACAGTAGTCAATTATTAGTTTTCTCACTTAGGAATCATATGAATAGTGGTATGCAATTAGGACCTAGAAATGTACCCAAGTGCATGATTTAGTGTCTACACCTAATGGTGAGATGATAGTGACCCTAGAGGATGTGTACCGAGATATTACACTACCTATTGTAGGAGAGAGATTACATGTGATGACTATAGTAGATCCCCAAAGGTAGATGAGGGTAGCGAGGTGATTTTTCATAGGCACACAAGTAAAGGCAGAGACTCATATCAGTTTAGATGTGATATTGAAATCTAGTATTCTCAAGTTACTGAAGGTTTGATTGTAGTGATCATAACATTGTCGGTGGTAGTGAAGGGTGGTAGAGTTGGGATATTGTACAAGGTGCATGAGATTTGTCACAAGATAGAGGAGCATGAGACTAGGTATGCATGTACACGGTGTATATTGTCCCACTTATATAGTGATTTTTTATAGATTCGCTCAGGAGGATCATGGAGGTGGACTAGGAGCCAAACATTTGTTTCACGTATGGGCCTATTAACATATAGTGATATTGAGACCACTTAGTGGGCCACGGGCCAATTGGGGTAGACTTGAGATATTTGCGGCAAGGTGGGTTGGTACCCATGGCAAGAGGATGGCTATAACCACCTATAGGTGTGGAGTTATGGTGTATTCAATGCACCATGTGGTTAGAGGATCGTTTCCCATGGGTGAAAAAGTTATTCTAGGGTGAGTGAGTATCTAGACAGTTTGGCATGGCCCATGATGTGCCCCTAGAGCCATACATATGGTTGAGATCTACTAGAGCAGCAAGATGACCAGGAGTGAGGTCGGGCTCGACATGAGCACAACTAGTGCATCCTAGTCTAGATGAGGTGGATGTGGCTATAGAGCCTATACAAGTTGATGATGCGGGGTGCACCCAGGCCTATAGTGAGTGGTGGATGACACATCGATGGGTGTTGTTATTTCCAATAGTGGTGGATACGGCCGGTGGACTTGAAGTGGCACCCGCTCTCCCGGTGTAGATGGCGTAGAAGAATGGCATGAGCCAAATATAAGTATTGGTCATTGATATTTGTTAGTTGTTGGCTAGTTATTAGATTTTGTAATGATGTGGAGTAACTAATGTTGGATTTTAGGATTGCAAGTGATGCCTATTGGTCATTGATTGTGGATTCGTAGATACACACGTTGACACAAAACGTGCCTCCAGATGTGATCATGGGAGGTGGTATACTAGAGAGAGTTGATGCTATTACGAGCGAGCATGGCCATTTGTTTGAGCTAGTGGCGATAGAAGGAGCCACATGTACCATGTTATTAAGTGAGTGTGATGAGGCTCGTGTAGAGACTAAGTGAGCTAGACATGCCATAGGAGGAGGAGCCCTAGCTTAGGATGTGTTTGCTAGATATGTTGAGCTACATGGATGATTTTTAGAGCATTTAATCGAGATTGCTATATTACGAGTTAGTTAGAGAGATATAGAGGGTGGGATCAATAAGCATAGAGTGAGCGGTGAAGCCTCTAGTTCTAGAGCTCCCGCGATTGTATATAGTGATAGTGAGGATGATGTATGATGTATGTATATGTTGTATTGATGCATGAGGGATTGCCCCCAATGATTGTATTTTGTAACTTTGGATTTTGACATGATACATACATATATATATATATATATATATACATATATATATATATATATATATATATATATATATATATATATATATATATATATATATATATATATAGATGGATATTGATATCATGTGTTGTTGATGTGCATTGGTATATGATGTGATGATTGTTGTTTGCACTTTGGATTGAAATGTATAAGTGAAATGGTTGTTTTGATTTAGAATGCATGGTGATGTGGAAAGAATTTCTAAGTAATGAACTAGATAGGAATGTGTATGAATAGGAATGTATGGCATAACATGTAATAAGTAGAAATGTATGTATGTGATGTAATAAAATATATAATGTGAAAGATCAATGTTACTTAGAAAATATAAGAGAATAGAATAACAATGTGTTGGTATTGGTATGATGAGAGAATGTAAAACAATGGTTGTAATAGCGTATGATGAGAATGAAGGGGAGGAAAAAGACTGATTTCCCCTTAGTGTGAGAATGAGGTTCATTTATAAATTCCCCCTCAACAGTCAAGATTAAACCATAAAACAAGATTGTGTCATCGGGAAATGGGCTTGTCCCGCATACAAGGATGCGATAAAAGATATGACATGAAGCATAATGCATGAGTTATGAAAGGAGAGGTTCATTGATGTAATATTCCCTCAACTAATCAAGTGTGAACCATAGCACGAGAGTGCGTCATAGGGTAATGAAATGAGAATTGAATGTCACCTATCAGATATTAAGAGGTTTGCAAGGTATAGATGGAGCATGTGAAGCAGAAACGGTGTGAAAATAAGTGCCAAATTGGATGCCAGATGGAATGGAGCCAAGAATAGAAGGTGTGGTGGGAGGAAGTGCGGAAGCAAGGGGCTTAGGAAGCCAATGAGGTATTGTAGCAATGTGTGAGGAATGAGAGGATACGACCATAGGTGGATTAGATGGAGGATGCGGATGGATAATTTACCTTAGGAGGTGGGTGGATGACTGCTCTAGATTAGATGGAGGTGGAGGAGGCAAGCGAATAGTGGTGGAAGCACATTTATGCAGAATATGAGAAAGAGAGCACTCACAAGAACTAAAATAAATGACACATTTGTCTTCTAATTGTTGTAAGAGATCATGTAGAACATATCAATCATGATCACAATGACCATTGATATAGTGGAAATTTTAGAAAGGACGATCACGTTGGCATTGTAAGTGGTGAGGTGGATGATGCTAAGTAGAAGGTAAACAGATGAGCCACTTATCAAGTAAGGTTCATAGAAAATCATGTGGTTTTTTATTATGTGATAATTGCAATGGTTCACAAGTGGGAGATGAAGAATACTTAGGTGAATGCCGACATGGTGGAGGGGAAGGAAGATGCTTACGCGGAGGCAGAGATGGGGACCATGGAGGGAGCTTAATGGATGGAAGAGGAGAAGAAGTAGTAGACGATGAAGTAGTAAAAGAAGTAGAAGGGGGTGGTATAATATGTGCAGTAATTAAATATTGTTCTAAATCAATAACTTTGTAGCATAAGAGAGTAAAAGATTCACATGTATCATATAATAGTTTTTCTTTCAATGCAGGAATTAAGCCATGACAAAAGATAAATTGCTTTTCTATAAAACTAAATTAAATCTAATCACAGAGTAACTAATATAATAATATATAGTAAATATACAAATGTTAGGCACTCAAGGAATTCAATACTATAAGTTAATATGGAGAGATAAATGAATTAGTTGAATCTGTGTAACTGGAACTGCATGGACAATGTAAAGTTTTGAACATGATTAAAACAATGTCATAAATGCTCACTTTGTAAAACTGGATCCTACGAAAGATGTCGCACACGGGTGCCCGATGTTCGCATAGGGGCACCGGGTGGCGGTGACTACACGTGAAGCTCGAGATCTGCTTTCTTTTGTATCATTAGGGTTTCAAAGTGCCACTTTTTATCATTCAATTGATATTCATTCTTTGATCACCGAGGGTACTGTAACCTGCAAAACAAACCCTAGCTACCTGCACAAGCTCACAAACACATCAAATTGGAATGAAAAATGTAATATGTGAAGTCGGACTGACCCCAATAGTCACTCGATGAGTGAACTTATGACTGAGCGCTACACTACATTCCAAAATCCATGTAGTTCTTTGTGTTTGTGTGTGAAATAGTGTCCTTAGGTTTCCCTTGTGCAATGATGCCAAGATAACAGGCTTGTAGCTAGATAAGATACAAATGTGTGATATGGAATTGAGCACTTCCCCTTCCTATGCAATGTATGCGGCCAAAAATGTAGTCTTTTGATGGTAGTGATAGTATGTAGATGTGATTGCCCTTAGAATTATCATCCGAGTAATAAAATGTATGTTGTGTATATATAAGGATCTCTTGTTTTAATTTTGACACGAGCTACATGAAAGGATGATTATGATCTCGGGATAAGGATGATAAAACTATAAAGTCGACCAAAAATATCAAAATAATTGAAAAGAACAAAGAGGACAAAAGTGCCCATAATGGATAGGAGTGCCTAGGTGCTAGTTTCGAGTGGGTGTTGGTGTCAGGATAAATGATGACATGTGTGAAAAAGAGCAGAAAAACAAGGATCCTCAGTAACTTCGACCAAAATCGGGTACAAAAATGACAGATGTGAGAGATAAAGACCATATAAACAATCAAAATAAGTAGATGGACAAAGGATTGTGTCACTAGGGAATACTTTCCTTTACCTAAGATCCATGCATATAACAACATAGTAAAATAGTAGTATGTGCATGATTTCGTGTCAACAATAACCCTATCTTTAGTCTTTTCATTTATGGTCTCACTTGGAAATTCTCTTAGTACATTCATTAATCCCAATATCTCATTAGGTTTTTCCATGAGATGATGTCTAAAATGTCTGAGACCTTCAAACCTATGTTGTTTGTCTAAGAAAACTTGTTTACTAAGATCATCTTGCATTAATTTTTGAGAAATTTATCATTATCAAAAATTTCATTTTCAATTGAAGGCACAAGATTTGTAAGAGAAAATCCTCTAGAGCAAGACTAGTCACTTTAGATTCCATTAATTTTTTTAAATAAGACCTAGAATTAACCAAGAGAATTTTAATAAATGACAGATTCACAATTAATTCTAGCACTCTTTTTAATTGTATTTTTAGGTCTAATCAATATTGGTGGGCACAAGATAAGATCGAACATTAAACACACATACAATGTAAGTGCTCTAGGGTTTGGAATTGAACATAAGACAACTATGTAAATTGGATTTTTGAAAAAAACCAAGAAATATAAGAAAAATATATTTATTGTAAAGAGAAAATATCTAAGCCTAAAGGGTGTAAGAGAGCACGGAGTTCACAAAAAATCATTATGAATAAATGGCTTTTACATTTAACATGTAAACAAATACCCATAACACATGCAATTAAATTAATTATACCTAACAAAGATATCAATTTATAAATAAAACCTACCTAATTTTTATAACAAAAGATAAATGTAGAAAGAAATTTACTTATTTTTCTATCAAAAGATATTTGTTAGATTCTAGCAATGTAAATATGGGTTTTTGGCATAAATAGATGATCAAAAAAATTGCAATGAACAAAGGGCCTTGTCTAAACCATTTAGTTATGTTCTCACCATCGTGAAGTTTTGTTCACAACAAAGTGCCTTCGAGAAACCTCACTAGTTTTTTTGAAACTTTGCTTCAATCATTGGAAAATCAATCTTCTTTCTCCTAGGCTCTGCGCCTAATCGGGTTACCAACTCTAGACTTGTAACAAGGGGTTTATTTTGGGGATTTATGTTCCACTTAGTTGGTTCTATTTTATATGATATCAAAAACAACTCGTCGAGTATATGTAATAGTTCTTCAACCAAGCAAATTGTTGTAATGTGTATCTTTGCGATGCATTTAGTGTTTCAATGAATGCTTGATTTCTATACATTCTTGTAAATTCTTAGTGGTTCCCTTCTCTAACTTTCTCTTCAAAACTTGTGGAATGTATTGATAAAATGACATGTTTCACTAGATAGATACGTCATGAATGTATAGTAGATGCTTTAATAAAGCAATGTGCTTGTATCTTTATAGGACAATTGAAATTCACATTACAAATTAATTGGTGTGTAAACTAACCTATAATGGCATTAAACAATGAATAAATAGGATAAGGGTCGAACAAGGTGATGAAAAGTGAAATCCCGCCAAGAATGTACATTTCACATTTTGATAAAAGGGACCTAAAAATATGGAAACACCGAAGAGAAAGTGAGATGACAACTAAAATATATAAGGAGATAAACGAGGTCCACTAAAAATCAAGACGTTACACCAATTAAACCATAATTTAAATATAAATTTAATAAACAAAAAGATTTTAGAAACATCCTATTTAATAACTAAAAATGTCTCAAGGGAATTTTAGTTATCTCGCATATTATAAAATATGTTAATAAACAACACATAAATCTTGTCTATAATATGTTAAATTAAGCCACATATAAACCCACTCTAGAATGTATACTCATAACCGTAATTTATAATATTTAACAATCACCGTCACTATATGATACATTTAAAAAATAAAATTAACAAGATTCACAATGCGACTAGTCCCTTCCTTTACAATGATTTGTTTATTATTTTAAAGTAAATGACATTAAATTGATTTAAAGTATGCTATAAAGAAGTGTGCATGGGTTGTATAAATATAAAATAATTAGTGTTTGTTGAATTGTTTTTTTTTTTATCGTGCAAAAAGAGGCACTAGGCCTCACTATTTTATATATATTTATAGTAATAAAAGACCCGAGAACAGGGAAAGTTCCAGTTACAAAAAACCATCTAAGATGGTGTATACTGCAGATATTACATTCGACAAAAAAATAAATTATAAAATAAAACTATTTGTTCTCTTCGTCCGAAGAGCTGGTTACCATAAATGTAGCAACATCGACATTCCTAGCTTCATCCTTGATCATTAGAGCTACCAAGGAATTGGCTAGGTTGGAAGCCTCAAACTGCTCAGTAGGAATTTGTAAAACAGAGTAAATAACATCAATATTTTTACCTTATTCCATGCTTTCCACAACCATGTCCTTTTAAGCTACCGAATTTGGTCTAGTTTCGAGGCCTACATCAAACCCCAGCTATTCCAAATCATCATACGAGCAAAGGCATTGTTGGCACCGAGAAGTACATCTGTACCCTAATTATCTAAGCCACTTTGAGAGTGTTTAGACGAGTGTTGGATTGCCTTAGATCATTCATGACTTTTACCACCTCCTCATCTGCATTTGTTTTAACAGTCTTGTGGAAAGCTACGCTCTCAAAGCAAATTGGTGGCCATCCACCTAAGGATTTTAGGGTCTTTGACTCCTTCGATGAGCACCTGCTATCATAAGTCCATTACTTCCTTATTTGTAACTCTGGTACTCTGCCTCATCAAATGACCAACGTTCAATAGTTGTCTAAGTTTCAAATCATTTACCAAACCGAGGAATGAATAATGCACATATTCTAAGCTGAATTTGTGAACCAAGTTCTCATGCATTTCTTTGAGTGTATTTCTGGTAGTAGCCTTTCCTTTGATTTCCCTCATCCTCTTCTCCACTGCTATCTCCTTTCTCCATGCAATTAGAATTCCATCCGTATGGGAGAGATTTTTGGAATCCACGGATATATAATCCACTTTAACACCTACCGTAATCCGTCCACATGTATCCCACAGATCCTCTAATTAAGGCAAGTAGTGAATGTTACTTGTGAATAGCTTTCATTAATTGTAAGTGGTGGCCACCTCATTGGCCACATGTGCGGATGAGGACAACCCATCACTTTTAATTATTTTACCAATTTTTTTCATTATTTCCACTGTGTTCATCATTTTTAGGGGTCCACTATCATTTAACTCTACACCTAAATCAACCAATCTATCTGCAGATTTGTTAGCCTCCCTAGGGATGTGAGAAATATGATTACCATTGCGGAGCTGAGAGCATTCTTCAACAATTGGTGTAGATTCCATGCTGGTCCAACCAATTTTACAAGCATTTATGATTATTGAAGATTCCTCCTCAACCAAGATATTATCCTATTGTTTGTATTTAGCTATTTGTAGACCCCTTCACAAAGCTTTGGCTTCAGCGAAATTGTTGGTGCAAACACCCCAAGCTTCATAAAAACCAAGAATAGGCATACCTTGTTGGAGTCTCTAAAAAGGCCTCCCGCTCATGCGTTCCCCGGATTGCCCCTAGAAGCTCCATCAAAGTTAAACTTAATGAATTTTCTAGGGTTGTTTCCATTTTTCTTGCTTTTTTCCTCTACTTTGAGCTCCAACCCCCTTATCAGGGATACCAAGAAGGGTGTCTTTCTAGTTCAGATAAATCGTATACTCATAGGGGTATATCTTGCCATTATTAGACTGTCATGTCATCATTAATTCTTTAATTGATCTTAAAATCAATGAAATAATATAATCAATATTCTAGCTTTCACCTCTGAATATTCACTTGTTTATCTCTAACCACACATTCCAGTAGACAATGGCTGGAATTGAAATCTAGATTTTAAGTAGGGGGTAGATTTGAGCTTGAATTCCTAGCCAAGAATGAGCCTTCTAATAGAATCTGGAAGAGCCAAAGGAAGATTAAATATTTCGAGAATTTTATGCCAAAATATAGAGGAATACTCACAATGAATAATAAAATGGCTATAATCTTCCTCAACTTTGAAACAAAGAGGGCATTGTGAAGGACCATAGAAGCCATGCTTGCAAAGATTGGACTGGTAAGTATTTTGTCCAAGTAGGTAGTCCAAAGAAAACATTTGCCTTAGGAAGACCTTTTTGGAACCAAACCTTGTGCACAAGAAAGAGAGAGAACTCTCGAGTTGGAGAAAGATGTTGGAGTAGCCTCCTCTGATGCTATATCGACTAGTTTTATCCCCTATCCAAATCAATGTATCCCGTGTCTCGGTGAAATGAAATGGCTAGAGAATTTTATTGAGTGATGTTTTCTCTTCTTGGAATTTAGGTGGCACTTGTAATTCAATCCATCCCTTGTGTTCCTGATTTATATAATTATGGACCGTATTGCCAATTTTTCACTCACACTAGATTTGAAGATTATTTGATTTTGGGACTATAAAGGATTGTTTAGGATCCAAGCATTAGTCTAGAATTTAACTTTGGTACCTCTTCCCATTGACCATCTCAACAGGGGTGTGATAATTGAGAGAGATTTGATCATCGATTCTAGGAATGAGATCTAGACAAATGATTCCGAGTGGTGAATATTATTTCAGGTTCCATCTTGTGTAGATATTTTTCCTAATAATAATTCTCCAAAGAGCATTTGGTTCCATGTAAAGTCTCCAGGCTAGTTTCTCTCCAAGAGCCAGATTCATATCTTTGTTTAATCTGAAACCCAGTCCACCCATATCCTTAGGAAGACAAGTTTTTTCCCATTTCACAAGAGAAATTTTCTTATCATCAGAAGTCCCACTCCTAGAGAAATTTGATTTGAATGGATTTGATGATATTTTGAACATTGGCCGGGATAGGAAGGATGGACATCATATAAATTGGCACAACTTGAATACAAGAGGATATTAATTGAATTCTTCCTGCCAAAGATAACCATTTACCTTTCCAGCTGGCTATTTTTTTTGTATCTTGTCAATAATGGATTGCCAAATGCCAAGAAGGTTTCTCCCTTGAAAGAGGGGGATACCAAGGTAGGTACAAGGTAGATTACTAGGAATAATGCCGAGAATTCTACAAATCATAATCTGAACCACCCTATTGGTATTGAAAAAGAAAACTTTTGATTTCTTTTGTTGATTTTTTTACCAAAGGCAGCTTCATAAAGATCCAAAACTTCTTTTAAAGATTTAGCTTCATTGATATTGGCTTGTGTAATTAACCCAATGCCATCAACAAATTATAAGTGCATAACTTTTTGGGCTCCATTAGCAATTGTAGTTCCAATTATCTTTATATTTGCTTTGAGGAAGGAAATCCATCTGCTAAGGGCATCAACCGTGATAATGAATAAGAAAGGTGATAAGGGGTCACCTGTCTGATCCCTCTTGTAGAGCTAAAAAACCCATCAAGCTCATAGTTAATGAGAATAGAATATTTGACCGTGTTGATGCAGTTGTAGACCCACTTTCTCCATTCTTGATTGAAGCCAAAATTTTCTACAACTTGCATGAGAAAATCCCAACTTACTCTATCGAAGGCTTTAATCATATCAAGTTTTATGAACATGTTACTTGACCTTTTATTTTTGACTGAGTGGAGCATATCGTGAGCAATGATGATACCATTTAAGATTCGTCTTCCTACAACGAAGGCCCCATGTTTCAAAGTGAGATGATTTTTGGTAGGAGAGGTTTGAGTCTGTTAGCCATGACCTTAGAGATAATATTATAGATTACATTGCACAAAGAGATAGGCATGTATGAGTCAACGGATTCAACATTTTCAGATTTAGGAATAAGGGCAATAAAGGTCGTGTTGTATTGTTTGAAGATTTCCTTAGAGGCTTTATATTCCGAACAACCACATCTTTTCCCACAATTTCCCATAAATGTTGGAAAAGCCACCGGGAACCCATCGGCCCGGTGTTTTATCGGGATTGAAAGAAAAAATAACCTCTTTGATTTCAGCTTCTGAGATATCCTTGTTTAAATCCATGTTATTATCATGAGTGATGATAGAAGGGATTTGACTAAGAATTTGAGCTTTGGCATTTCCACAAGTTTCCTTAGGATCAGTAAGGAGATATTGGAAGTATCTGACAACTTCATTACATATGGCCTTATTGTCTCTTATTTCCTCCCCAGAGGGCAGCTTGATTTTGGTGATTCTATTAAAATTTCTTCTTATGACAATAGTTTTGTGAAAGAATCCAGTGTTATTATCTCCTTCCCTAAGCCACTTATTCTGGATTGTTGTTTCAGTAAATCTCCTCCTGAAGAAGGATCCTTTTTAGCTCCTCAGTAAGGAGCACTTCTTTCTCTTTTAACTCTTCCGTGAGTCCAACAACCTATATTTCCTTCTCAACCTAGGTGATTTCATTTTGAGTATCAACTTTCTGGCAAAAACATTCCCAAAGGTATTCTTATTCCATTCCCTTATGTGCATCTTAACCCTTTTGAGATTTTCAGCTAGTCTGAACATATTGGAGCCTTTGATGTCCATTTCCCACCAAACTTTCAGGTTGTCAAAAAGGAAGGGTCCTTGATCCACATGAGTTCAAATTTGAAAGGCCTTCTGATAGGAGGAGAGGAAGGGTGAATAGAAAGAGAAATGGGCCAATGATCAGATCCTAAGGCCCAAATTATTTCAGATTCAAACAACACCTGTTGTTGAACCCATTCATCATTTATGATGAACCTCGTCAAATATTTCTGCCACATATTATTTTCCAATTCTTCTATTAGTCCATGTGTAATGCTCATTTTTGAGAGGCACATCCATTTTGAGACTCTACAATGAATTTGGAAAACTTAAAAGTGGATCGAGAGATTGAGTTGGTACCTCGAGATTTCTCAGAGGGGGAAGCTATGGAATTAAAGTCTCCCCCAAAAATCCATCTTTCCCCTGGGAGGGTCTGCTTTATAGCTGTGAGAGACATCCAACAAATTTCTCTTCCAACACATGTTCTAGGACCATAGACATTGGCACAAAGGAAGGATTGATTAGAATCAATATTCTGGAATTTAATAATTTTCTAGTTAATACAGTCATCAATAGGCTTCCCAAGGAGCTTCTTAGAGTCCCATATGATGGCAAGACCTCCAGACGCACCACTAGCATCTTTGATAGTGTAATTCCCTTACCTCCAAACTTTACTGAAAAGATTGGCAAGAGAGTTTGAGTCCATTTCCACCTCCTAAATTAGCATTATATCGGTTTTATTTTTGAATGCAGAGTTTTAACAACCTCTTGTGCGGGCATTCGGATCCCTCATGTTCCATGAGATAATAATCATTGATTATTTTTTATCCCGCCATCATGTTGCGGGTGACTAGCTTAACAAGTGATTTCTTATTTGCTTTTGAAGGTATACCCTTTTTTTTCCTCAAAGCATCGAGAATCTGTTGGGGAGGTTTTCCTTGCTTGATTTACGTATTTGCAACATTTCAGAAATTTATTTTTGACTCCTTTTGCTGATATTAAGCAGAGCTTCCATATTTCTAGAGTTGGAGGAAGGAGGCCTACTAGGCTTGCTTTTACCGATCTTGATGGATTTTAGGGTATTTTCAGTTTCTGTTATTATATTCAAATCTTGATTGTCTAATAGTGCTCTCAATATTTCCATAGTGTAATCATCTATTTGCACTTCTTCCTCTCTGTTTAGAGTTCAAATTCCGGATTTCTCCATCTTCTTGCTCATTGTCATCAATTTGGTTAGTGTTTTCTGGGATTTTGCTTATGATTTCTTCTTCGGTCTTAAGGATTTCATAGTTATTTTTCATGGGATATTAACATCAATTGGTTTTTCCTTGGGAATGTTTTTGTTCCATAATTTTCTTGCCGTTGGATTTTTTTTCTTTTTTGTTTTGGTTGGCAAAACCTTCTTCATCCTGGTTCTCAAATTGTTTCATTTTAGGGCATTGGTAGATGAAATGTCCATGCAAGTGAAATTTTTGGTAGCGAAAAGGCACATTCTCATATTCAAGGTCCTGAGATCATTCTCTTGTTTTGATTTAAAGAAAATGGAGCTAGGAAGGGGTTGCGAGATGTCAAGATTAATGCAAATTCTGGCGTATACCGCAAGGAGCCCTAATTCAGTGAATTTTGCAGTACAAATATATTCCCCTAGAGTGTTACTAACTAGGGCAAAGGTGTTCTCATTCCATAGTTTAGTTGGTAAACCATATAATCTTGTCCAAACTGGAACCTTGTTCATATTTTCTAGACTGGGCTTGAAATTTTCAACCCATAGTTTCATGAACAGGCAATGTGACCCATAAACCATGGCCCAGGACCAAAAACATCATCTCTAGTTGTAGAGTTAACAAAGCTAACTTGAAAAAACCCCGAGGAAGAAGTTTTACCTGGTTTGAAGATGATATGCCCCCATTCTTCTTCATCCAATTTAACAAATTGGGAGCTTTTGGCCAAAAACCCACAAAATGACAAATTAGGGCACAATTTGATAGTTGTCGGATGGAGGAGTTGATGTCTTCATCTTTAATGCGAATGATAGGAACTTGATCTGCGATCGGAAGAATTCCACAGGAGGAACCCATGTTGGAGCTAGCCTAAGCCAGGCTGGCACGGAGCACCCGAGCACACGCGAAACTTCGGCGCTAAAAAAGAGCGAAAAATGCGAGCTTAGATGCACACACCGCCCATGTACTACTTTAAATCAACTTGTTTATTGAATTGTTTTAATGGTATTATTATTGTTTTTAAAAAATAATTAGTATCAAATAGCTTAAATCCAGAAAAAAATCTTTCCAAAAAAATTTGCTTGGGAAGTGTTCCATGAAAATAGAATAAATTATGACATAGTATTGTTTTTTTAAAATATTTAGCATCAAATAGCTTCAAAAGTGAAATGTTAATTTAAATTCACAAAAAAATTATATTGCTCTCAAATAAAAAAAATTGCTTGAGAAGTGTTCCATGAAAATAGGGAAGTTTAGGGCTATTTTGTATTTCGAGTTGTTAATTTAAATCCACAAAAAAATTATATTGCTCTCCAGGAAGTGTTCCATGAAAATAAAGAAGTGTTTCGTGAAAATAGAATGAATCATGACATAGTATTGTTTTTTTTAAAATATGTAGCATCAAATAGTTTCAAAAGTGAAATTTTAATTTAAATTCGGAAAAAAATTATATCGCTCTCCATATAAAAAAATTGCAATTGTTTATTGTTTTAAAGTAAATGAAATTTAATTGATTCAAAGTAATTATGTTATATAGAAGTGTGTATGAGTTGTATAAATATAAAATGATTAGTGTTTGTTGAATTGTTTTAAAGGTATTATTATTGTTTTTAAAAAAATAGTCGGCATCAAATATCTTAAATCCACAAAAAAATTATATTGCTCTCAAAAAAATTGCTTGGGAAGTGTTCCATGAAAATAGGGAAGTTTAGGGCTATTTTGTATTTCGAGTTGTTAATTTAAATCCACAAAAATTATATTACTCTCCAATAAAAATTGCTTGGAAAGTGTTCCATGAAAATAGGGAAGTGATCCATGAAAATAGGGAAGTGTTCCATGAAAATAGAATGAATTATGACATCATTTTGTTGTATGGGAATAAAGAGAATAAGGAGAAAAATCTATCAACCAATCACATACATGAAAATTAGTATTTGTAAATGAATAAAAAATTATATATTGTTTAAAACTATTGCATAGACCATATGAAATAAAAATAGTTGATTGTGATTGGTTGAAAAAAAGATTAAGTAATAAGAAAGTGATTACTATAGTTACCCAATATTGTTTTTTTAATATTTAGCATCAAATAGCTTCAAAAGTGAAATGTTAATTTAAATTCACAAAAATTATATTGCTCTCCAAATAAAAAGAATTGCTTGAGAAGTGTTCCATGAAAATAGGGAAGTTTAGGGCTATTTTGTATTTCGAGTTGTTAATTTAAATTTACAAAAAAATTATATTGGTCTCCAATAAAAAAATTGCTTGGGAAGTGTTCCATGAAAATAGGGAAGTAATCCATGAAAATAGAGAAGTAATCCATAAAAATAGAATGCATTATGACATTGTTTTGTTGTATGGGAATAAAGAGAATAAGGAGAAAAATCTATCAACCAATCACATACATGAAAATTAGTATTTGTAAATTGTATGTTCAATAACTTATACGTGGACCCACTCTTGAATGTGTAGTCTTACAAGTCATTAATATATAATTAAGTACAATTTTGAAGTCCAAGGTAAAGTGTTTGTTTATTGTTATAGTGATCTTGTTCCATAGGATTCTAATATCTTGATTGGTGTATATGCTAGTACGTAAATTTAGGAAGTGCATTCAATATTTTTATAAGAAAGTCATAGGTTCTATTTTAAAGATATTTTTGGTGGTTTTTATCGGTGGTTGAGACTTATTTTCCTATGGTTATGACTTGTTTCTTGACATGAGATCAATTTTGACGGATAGTTTTGGACATGTATATTCATGTAAAAATCCTATTGACTAATTATAATTTAAAAATCTCATGTTTTTGAATCTATATAAATAAGTTTATAAATATTTTATAAATGTTTTTGGTGTTGGTTTTGTGAGTACTCACTTAGAAGCATATATCTTATTCATACAAGTAACACAAAAATAAAAATATGGTGGTAATGTATATGAAGATTGCCTCAATATGCTTTCATCGAGAGTTTACAAATGAGCGGTTATCTCAGTAAACATATCCACCAAAAAAATGTTGGCGTATTTAATTAACCATACAATATTATTTTTGATTAAGATGAACTTGTAATATAATGTGTGGATAATTCACTCACTAGTGCACACTTATCCACAATTATTAATAGAGAAGAGTATCAATTAAGTTATTGACTTGATTTACTTCCGATATTAATAGATTAAAGCAAATTTGCTCTATAAACTAACTATTATCCAACTCTAATAATAGCCTCTACTGCGTTTTTATAAAAGCACAGAGAGCTAGTGCTAGAGGTATTTCACTATGAAACTCCAGTTTTGAAAAAGAACACATGGGATACAATTCTTCTTTCAAAATGTAGAAAAATAGTGAGGTGCAAATGGGTCCACAACACTAAATATGTTATAGATGGGTCCACCGAACGGTACAATACTTGTAGCAATATATTTTTAACAAGTCAAGGAGTTAATTACCATGAAACCTTTACTTCAATTTTGAAGATGAATTCTATTCAACTAGTACTCTCATTGATTGTAACACAAGAATAAGAAATCCATCAAATGGATGTAAAAAGTGCCTTCTTACATGGAGACTTGTGGGAAGTAATCTATGTGTCCTAATCTCTAAGGTTTGTTAGTAGTAAGAACTCCGATTATGTACACAAATTGAAAAAGTGTTTCAGAATAACTTGAAACAAGCTTCATGAGCTTGGTATGAAAAGATCAACATATTTCTCATCAATTTTGGTTTTAAAACAAGTCCCTCTAACCCTATTGTTTACACGAAGAAAATAAGCGAAAAACTTATGATGTTGGTCATCTATGTTGATGATTTAATCATTACATCAACTTGAACAAAGTAGATTCACGATCCGAAAGCAAGATTAATGACTTTGTTAAATGACTAACATGGTTTCATTATACTTTTTCCTTGGTCTACAAATTTTAGAGTTTGTAAAAATTATTTTTGTTCATCAATCCAAATATGCTCAAGATATTCTACACCACTTCAACATGGAAAACTACAAGCCCGCATCGACTCCTTTTCAATCTCGGGTCAAACTTTCGCCAAGTGTTCTTCTCATTTAGTTAATGGTAAACTTTACAAGAAGTTGGTGGGAATTTTATTGTACTTAACTCATGCACTTCATGATATCTCTTTTGCAGTGAATCTTCTATCACGCTACAATCATGAACCCCAAAAATACATTGAAAAGTTCTAAACACATTCTATAATATCTTCACGATACTACTAATTATGGGATTGAGTACAAGTCAGACAATAAATCCTCAAGTTTTTGTTACACTTCAAGGGTGAAACATAAAAACATCTTAATCCTTATGGAAGAACAATAGTTGAAGACTACACATCTTCCATCTTCAGAAGGCCCCTGTTGAAATTCGAACACATTGGAGTTGTTTCTACTAGATCGAGTCACTATGGATTTGACACACACTTTTTGAGTACATATTTCCACATAACGATCCTACAACACTTTGGTGTGACAATCAGAGTGTTATTCAAATCTCTTGCAACCTAGTTGACCACCAATGCAAAAAAACACATTGAAATTCATATGTATAATATTCAACCACTAATACAAGACAAGGTCATTGATCTTAGGTTTTGTCAAAAAAATGATTAAGTTGCAAACATCTTCACAAATGCTTTGCTTGAGTCACAATCTGCTCAACTTCATGCAGCTTTCTAGGCATGAAGGAAGGTGTCATCAATGGAGGGATAGTTCAATAGTTCTTTTTCCTTCCCTTCATTGAAGTACATCTTAAGGGGAGTGATAGTGTATTTAATTAATCATACACTATTGTATATGATTAATATACACTTGTAATATTTAATTGTAATATAATATGTGAATAATTCACCCATTGGTACATACTTATTCACATCTATTAATAAAAAACAACAATCAAGTTATTGACATGGTTGACTTCCATTACTAATAAATTAAAACAAACTTGTTATACAAGTTAACTACTCTCTAATTCTAATCATAGTCTCTACTTGTTTTTACAAAAGCATAGAGAGTTGATGTTATAGGCAATTTATAGTGAAAGAGAGTTGCACTATATTTGTGAATTCAAGTCGTATTTTTTAATAAAGAGGTAGTAATGCTACCTAAATTTATAAATTTGTGTTATGTATGTATTTTGATTGATTTATAATATATGCATGTATGTGGGTGAATATCTTACGAGCTTAATTGCAACAATTTTGGAATTTTCAAATTTTTATAAATTATTTTAGATTCATATTTGGTAGAGAGGACATCTATGTTGGCAATAAGTTCTTAACTATTAAGATATCCACCTCCTCCCGTAGGGTGATGTTAAGCACTACCCATCCACCATGTTTCCTCACCACCTCTTCCATGGAAAATTTAACCCCTTTAATCTCTCCTTCGATACATCCCTAGATGAAACACTACCCCTCACATATGAAACAATGCCCCACATGAATCCCCTCTTATGTTATACTCAATTACATGTTCATCCACATTACCCTTCTCATAATTTTCCATGTACTTTCTTACTTTATTCGATTGTCTTCTCATCCACTTGTTCCCCACCACATATTTGAGGAACCCTACACCTTCTTCATAGTGTAATGGAGGTTGTTCATACAAAACAACTATATGACACTCGCCACATCTCTGTACCGATCAAAATTTTCCACAAGTTTGCACACAAAGAGGAAACCAGTTAATTCAAAATGGATCAATAGTAGCAGGAGAAGCCATCTATGTCGTCATCCATAGTGAATTTTTGCTAAGCACCTGGGTAGCTCCACATGCATGTTTGCCACATTATATTCATCAAAGTTTACTTTTACTCCAATAAAACAAATTGAGATACATTGCATATCTTTGACATGATGAACAATGTTTCCAATGATTGGGGACTTGGAGTTATCCTTCGAAAAGGCCTTCTCAAATTTTGTCAAAATCTCCAGCAACTTCACCCAATAAGGGTAGGACCACATTAGCATGTGCTTGCACACTTTTGGACTATGTGACCTCCGGTTCAAACACAAGATTCATGATGGTTTTGTAGAGATGTAGAACTCTGGAATTTTTGAAGCCTCCAAAACCATTATAAATCCAAAATTCCAATGGTGGGCTCCTTTGCAATTTGGATAAATCAAGAATCCCTTGTGTGATAAGGGTCATCACAAGTGGCTTTTCACTGGAAAACATAATTTATATGCTAATTTTTACAAAATAGATCCATTTCTTAATCATTTCATCCAATAATTCCCACTGCGTTTTATGAATTGTTGTCATGAAAATGTGCAACATGAAAATTTCATATTTTCAAACATGACAACAAACCCCAGTGTCAAATTTTTTTATTCTAAACCTTCCTAGGCACCCTTCTAGATCGGTTCATCCCTGTGTCAGGCCTATCCCCATCCTTTAGTGCCCATGTTTGTGATCTTAACCTTTCCCATGTGTTGAAAAAATAAAAACAAGTTCATAAGATTCTTCTGAGACAATGTCTTTCAAGATGGATTTTTAGTAGGCTTAAGAATGGTTATTTTTAGCCTTTCTAAGGCTAGTGCATATCTTAAGAGTAAATTTGAAGACTCAAATTAATAAAGAAGTTGTGTTAATGAGCCAAGAACATTGTGCAAGTGATTTAGGAAGATTTAGGAAATATTCAGAGATTTAGGAGCAAGTTCAGCAAAAGTGGGTTTTTGAAGGCAAAGGAGCTTGCACTGCGAAAAAGCACCTGAGCTTCAGAAGATGATTCTGGAATATCTTGAATGATTTGGAGGTAAAAAAATATATAAATGGAAATATGATTAAATTCCCTATATGGTGGTATTCTCGTATTTTTACAAGACCCATGCATTTCTTTCCACAACTCATTCTTTTGTAGGCACAACTGGCGATCCCGATTAAAAAGGCCATTTTTGAGAAGGTTGCAAGCTGAATCAAACCTTGTTACCCATCCAATTATTCTCAAAATTCCTTTTTCAGTCAAATTCATATAAATAAGTGCCCAAAAATTCATCCGAGAACTTTGGCAACGTCATTTTCAAGCTGCTTCTAAGGTACAATCTCTATCTTTAGTCATATTTTTTAGTGCCACATGGTAGCATGAGGCTAATGAGTACTTTTGTGTCCCCTTAGTCCCTTTCCAAGGGGACAAGGGGGACAAAAAATTTCCCTGCCTCCCCCACCTTAGACCTCCTGGACCCACCACATGACCTTGGGAGGCTCCCGTAAGCACCTTTGGCAATTTTCTAGCCCCTGCTCCATGCCATGCATGCCCGCCACTTGTCACCATGAGGTTGAGGTGCATTTTTGTGTCCCCTTTGTCCCTTTCCAAGGGGACAAGGAAGGTAGAAAAATGTTTCCCCCCACCTTGCTCCCATCTAATTCCTCACATGACCAAGTTTGGCTCTCGAGTGTCGAAATAAGCCCTTTCCTTTCTCTCCTCTGCCAGTGCATGCTCACCACTTGTCCTCCTAGGCTAGGGCACACTTTTGTGTCCCCTTTGTCCCTTTCCAAGGGGACAAGGGGAGAAAAAAATGTGCCCCCCCCACCAAAGGCATATAAACCAAGAGTTAGCCATTTTTTCATCTTCCCCCATTTTGCTCAAAATCTACGGAACTCTGACAAAAAAATTCTAGATTCCTTCTCTGTCATTGTTCTTTTTCCATTCCTTCCTCCATGTCTCCATGATCGTAGCAGAATAATTCTTCTTAAAATTTGCAAACTTTTAAAAGCTCCATATGCATTTTTTGCCAGAATGACTCAGTAACCCACAAAGATAAACATTTCATATCTTGTGAATCAAAAAGTGCATGGATCGAGGCGAGTTATTTTGCATTCTTCATCATTTTTAGGTGCTTTCAAGAAACAAGTGATTGCAATGACATACATGCTCTATATTTTTTACGACAAAAATCCCCGACTTCGTGCCCTAGTTTCGTAATTTTTTATTTCCCATCATTCTAATGATCGGATTGAGCTGAAAATTTATACGTGAGATCAAGAGAAGAAACCTATCCCGATGAAGGTGGTTTCATCGCAATCCGAGGTGTGGAAGGGAACTTTCCAAAAATAGTAAGTCTCTATATGAGCACTTACTATAAATAATAAACTTTGAAGGAGGGCAAAATTCTTCAAGGCAATGTTCATAGGGAGCAACTAGGGTAACAAACAAGGTAATCCAAGTGAGGAAGGGCAAAAAGGGCAATTTTCTAAAAATAGAAAATCTTCATTCCCATTCGTCTCTATGTCTTTCAACATCTTCACAGGGTTGTACATCAATTACATAATTCAAGCTAGGCAAGTCATCCTTCACGAGGATCCCGAGGCATCACTTTGGTCACAATGGTGTACGTGAGCGAAGTAAAACACCACAAGGCGCGGCAAAGTGGAAAAGAAGAGGCATCGTGTAGTCCAAACGAGTATTCAAAAAGGTTTAAGAGCTCCAAAGATCATCATTGTAAATCTTCAATCAAGGTTGAAGGCAATCGCTCTCCCGGTGAGCAAGTTGAGTGAGCTCAAGTAAATTGTTCAAACTAAGTCAAACTAGTTGAACTCGGTGGGCTAGGTGAGCAAGTTGGGTTGAATTTCTCAAGACAAGAAAGATCCATCAAGCGGGAGTAATTCATTACAGAACATTCAAGTGTCCAAGTATGTCTCCCCAAAGGTCAAAGCTTCCCCACGTAATAATGAATTGATTCCACAATAAGCTCTTGAAAAGGTTCCAGTGACAGACATCATGTCAACACCCGATGAAACATTCCCATGGATCTACGAAATGATCAACAATGAGCCAAGGACAATGCAACAGGTTATCATGCCAAGTCTCGAAGAAATATCAAAGACATGGAAGCCCAAATGAAGAAAGAAAGTTCACATAACATCTCGCTTCTTCAGTGGGACCTCCGGTAATCAATATGTCAAAGTTGCTAGGGCTAAGATTGAAAAGCCTATCGAAGACATGACTCCATCAAACTATGAGTTGACCCGCATCTCATTGGACCAAGCCTCGCATGAGGGCGATTTCCACTTGTTCAAGGAATCCTCTTCCCGTATCCTTGTTTGGAATGAAGAATACAAGAAAACAATTGTATAATTAGAGAAACGTGTAAAAGCTCTTAGTGCCTACATTCAACCCTTCTCAAAACCTGAATCAACATCCGCCCTTTCGATCGAAGACATTCCTCCAATCAGTAGTGTTGATCCTGAAGTGGTTAAGAAAGCACAAGGATACATGATGCAGGGGAAGGCTAGCGAGAAATGGATTGAGAAAATCATCGAGCAAGGAAAGACATTGTTTCCAAAGTCATCTCTCTCATCAAATATGTTCTTGCAACACTTTCAGAAGTGAACAAAGCAAAGGAGTTTGCAAAAGAAGTCAATCATTTGGATGAGATGTTCCCATTAGTGTCCGAGATGATTTCCTTCAACTCTCACACCCTCGTGAATAAGAAAGTGTTTGCATCAACCGTCAAGAACTTGTCTCAAGTTTTGGATGCGAGATATGCAATGCTCAAGAATGTCATGTCAAAATCGGACTCTTACGGGTAACAGGATTTTGAGATCTTGAACGATGTCTACCATTGTGTTTAGAGACTTGAGTTCCCTCCGCTCACTAAGGACTCATCATCAGAAGAACTCACCATTTCATTCTAGGAGTTGGTCAAGAAGGAGGCAGGTGACTCTCTTTCTTTCAATGAAGACAATTTAGAGTCCCCTGACCAACATCAGAAGTTGCATTGTTGCAATTGCAATGGATCATGAAGTATGGCTCAGTCAGTGTAAGAAGATCAGTGATGTTCCTAAAACATGGATCAAGGTGTTGGGTTGTGTGTGCATCTCAGAAGCGGACAAGTTGACGAGTTGCGATAACTCAGTTCAACAAAGAATTCAAGGACCAATAGCGAGGAAGCATGATTCAACAAGTTCTTCATCAGAAATGTATTCTCCTTCTTCTCTACTTCTCCCTCTTTCTTCTCTCCCTCTTCTAATTCTTCATTGAGTGTAATCATTGTATTTTGTCTTATTCACTTAAGTGACATATTTTGAAATTGTAAAAGTATTTTCTCAAAATTATAAGATAAATACTTAATTTGTCTTTTCTAATGGCAAATGAAAGGTCACAAGTGAAATAGAAACACGAAGAGTCGTGTGAGCTGAGATGAGAGGTCAATTCACATTGCTATAAATTGATATGACTTTTCCATTCCAAAGGATCTTGAAAATGCTAGAATGTGATAGCATCTATCTTTGTAGCAATTGTGGATTGTTGTTAGACTTTGTGTCATCAATGCACATGAAATAAAAACTACAATTCTTCCATTCCCTTTTTCCTATTTTCTTCTATTTCCTCTTATGCGCTTTGTAAGCATA
This sequence comes from Taxus wallichiana var. yunnanensis, assembly GCA_018340775.1. Classification (NCBI taxonomy): domain Eukaryota; kingdom Viridiplantae; phylum Streptophyta; class Pinopsida; order Cupressales; family Taxaceae; genus Taxus; species Taxus wallichiana. The sequence goes on along the minus strand of CM031234.1, from coordinate 420,097,923 downwards.
GTGATCCGTAAAGAGATTTGTGTCTTTGATAAATGAATCCAAAAGCTGTGTCGAGATTGTTCTTCTCACTAGGTAGTTTTATTGTTGGTTTCCTCTATATTGAATGATGAACTACTCTGGTTATCAGGTGTGAACTTTGCAATTGACCTACTCTAGCAATAACCTTCCTTTCCTGATTTCTCTCCTTCACCCTACATCGTTATAATTTCCAACATTGTACCCCATACATGCACTTTGCTACAAGTTCAATAGAGTATTCATGTGTAATCCCGACCTTTTGACCAGCCCACAACAATAGATAGGATAAGATTAGTTTTTCGTTCAATAATGGGAGTTGCACCACTCTATGTAGAGAGAGGCGTAGCCCCGTGAACATTGGTGGAAACACCTACTTTGCCATATCGGCAAATTTTATCACTAACATGAATATAATTCAATTTCAACCTCTCCACACCCGCATTGAAGACTCGAATGCACTCACTCATGTATCTAGTATCCACCATGCACTTTGCACATATTGACCCTAGCATCTAGCAAAACTCCATCAAATTCATACATTCTAATCTATTTTTATAATGTTTTCCAATAGTTGTTTTCAAGGAACTTTCCCAATGAATAATACATTTTTTTTTTGGCAGCTATGACTTGTTTTCCAATGTGAAATAGATTTTAATGGATCTTTTAGACATGCATGTCCATTTAAAAGACTATCAACTAATTAATTTTAAAATATGTTTCAAGTTCTCATAATAAAACACCTTAATAAAATAATAATATAATTCAAGTTCTCATAATAAAACACCTTAATAAAATAATGATATAATTATTTATCCATGGTAGTGGCATAACACTTAAAAGATTTACCCATACTTCCATAAATTCAAATGGAAAATACGATTTGATGATTTGAAGCTTCGTTTTACTCTCTAAGGAATTAATCTAGTGTCAAATTGACATCAATTATTAATAATCTCATGATTAAACTGAAGTAAATAGCTTGACACCTCACTAAGGAAATGAAACTCTACATACATATAGACTAGATTTAAAACTAGCAATTGCACGAGAGTTGCAAATTACGCCGGACAAAATTTAAATATTTATATATTTGTTTTCATCAGCCATTGCATTCGGATGAGTTCCGTGGAGCTGCTGCTGCTGCCGCTGCCGGACAAATGCTCCATAAGTTGATAGAGATTGTGTACAGTACCCATATACATACAGATTTCTTCTGAGTTGCTCAGGAAGAACACGTTGGTTGTGGCGTTTTTATCCCATTTGGATACCACTGTCTCCGCTGCGGTTAAATTCTCCACAGACCCATGCCATAGAAGCCCCCAAATCCCTAAAAGAGGCTATAAAATTATTTATGCCTTTAAAAATCAGTTTTTCTTTTAATTTTTATAATTTACTTATTCTTTTAACTTTTTATTACCATTGGTAAAGTACAATGAATAGAATAATTTGAAATATATTTATGTATTTTAAAAGCATCTTATTATCTTTCAAATTCTACACGAGTTTACATTTTTTTATCTTATTTAATTACATTTGTCCGCTATGTGTGACATGTTCAGTTTAAAATTTGAGAAATGACAGAAAGAAGCAATGTGAAAGTTGAGTTTGACAGAATGAAAGAACGTGAAAGTAGGGCAGTCCTGCAAAAGTTGCCAGAAATTTCTACAATGTTTCATGTTAGCAGGGGACTGGGAAGCCATCTTCTCTCTTTTCATTTCTTTATTTCTCGAGAAAAGTTAATAAATACCAGATAAGTAGCTGTCACATTAACATTTGTTGACCGAGTTTTGATTTAAGAGTGCCCGTCTCTTTCAGACTTTTGTTGGACATTAAAAAGTGACTGTTGCCGGAAAATATTACCGAATTTTGACACTTTCCAACAAAGTCAACTTTAAAGATGGGCACCTACCAGCGAATTAGTATTCACAATTAGTTATAATATTTTATTATTAGTTTGAGTTACATAAAAGTTGGTCCATATTTAGTAACTTATTACCCTCCAAAATACCAACTCAATATTACTTTGCCAAAGTGCTAAGCAACTATTAAATAAACAGATCTCTTTTACATTGATGCTGTATTGCAACAATGCTTTGCTTGTCTAATATAGTGGTGGTTATGGACAATGCACATCATTTGAGCAAATTTGCTTGCATATTCAGCCAACGAATGCATATATGTTTATCTTGTAATCTTGTGGGGTTGTGGAATGTTTTTTTAATTATTACAGCTAATTTAACAGAAGCCTGAATCATGTTTGGATTTGTGGTTCAACTCATGCAACTTTCTTTGACAATGTTTACATTGTTTTTTTATTTAGTTTTCAAAAGGAATACAAGAATTACAATGAAAGCTCTCCAAAAGAATTGCACTTCCACTGAACCCACCTCCATCTTTGCATACTCCATGTGTAACTTATAGTCAAGTGAAGACCGCACGAAGAAAGTGAAATGGTGCAAAACCAGTGTATCCAAATACAGGTCACAGATAAACCAGAACAATGAATCTATCTACTATCTCAAAGTACTTACCAACCATGCACCCCACCCAAACAGCATGGCTTTCATCAAAAAACCCTCAATTATATGGGACATTGCTAAGTCCAAGAACAATGTAGAGCCACTGGGAATGCTTAACCTTAAAAGGCTCGGCGAAGCTTCCACAGTGAGTAAATGATCAAGAAGTAATTCAAAATTGGAGTCCTTAAAAAGTGAAATCAACTGGTGGAAATGCTCCTTAAATTTCACCCACTGCAAAATAAAACAACTTTTCAGAAATCAACTAGTGAAAATGCTCCTTCAATTAAGCATGATATAAGCCGCTAAGCAGTATCAAACAAGTTAACTAAAGATAATGGTTTGTTACTGTGATTTTAGTCATTTTCCATGACATTTGTCCTTCCATTGTCAATTCCCTGACTTAGCTCATTCAAAAACACTTTCATCGATATTAGACTGAAACCCCTGGTGAGACAGACCTATATTCACCATCACTTTGAGGTGAGATAAATCTCCTTCTCTCTGAAAGGTTATTCTCTCAATTTGAAGATTTGCCGTATTAAAACTGATCAGATTTTCATCTTAAAGTATTTCAAGATGCTACTTTAAATGAGTAATGCAAATTAGAAAATCTCAATATATGGTTGAAAAGAGAAGAAGCAGAAACCTAGTCAAGGGATTTTGAAGACAGACATACTGCAGAACAGATAAAAAGAACATGCAAGCAATTTCAATCTCTTGCATAAAAAGGAAAAGAAAAAGAGTTAATCGAAATATCTCTGCAGATAATTTGGCACAGTTAACATCAAGATTGGGTGCGAACAACAATTTCATAGAAAAACAATTGAGTCTGACAGTAGCAAGAAAGGAGAATTATTTTTGGAAGTAACATGTAGGCCAAAAATCAAACACAATCAGAAAAAGCTGACTCGAGAGGACAGTAAATGATCAAAAAATAAAAGAAAGTAAACGCTGAGAACATTTATCAATTTATGTAACTAGTACAGATATCTTAAATACATCTATCTGAAATATGCCGAGAAATATCAATTTGAAGGTTCTTGTGTTACAGTTTCCACATACCACATTCACTAATAACTACATAACATTGTCTGCCAGTTTCCCATCGAGTGGAGACAAAGGGCATCAATCTAACTACACCATTGTGTTGATCTCAAAATCATCTATCTGGGAAAAAAAGGGGCCCCAAACTTTACTATATAGCCCAGATATTACTATTTTTTGACTGACTTCCCCAAGCAAAAAAACTTTTAAGTGACGGTCAAATGGATGTATAGAACAAATCTGAACAACCCACTCCATTACATTCCCTGGCTGCCATTTTAGAAACCTCTCTCAACATTTGCATTCATTGAAGAGATGCTTCTTGGTCAATTTTTGTTGTATTAGAGTAATATATCATAAGATGACAAAAAGAGAAAAAAACACCTTGATCCAGATCTAGGTGAAGCAGGACTCTGGTGATCCACACCTTGCTGGAGGAGATTCGTGTGATCCACACCTTGCTGGTGGAAACTCGTGTGATCCACACCTCGTTAAAGGACATTCAGGAGATCTGCTCTTGGATGGAAAAGAATCACATGGCTTGCTTTTGAGTCCTGGAGAATCACCGGGACTGCCCCAATATGGAGTGGGGTCATGAGAATTTCTTCTAGATGAACTGTCATATGTTCTGTACCTTGAAGGACTTTCAGAAGGCATGCTTTTGGGTGGAGGAGAATCACTGGGACTGCCCCGAGATGGAGTGAAGTCATGAGAAGTTCTTCTAGATGGACTGTCATGTGTTCTGTGCCTCGAAGGGCTTTCAGAAGGCATGCTTCTGGAGGGAAAAAAATCATGCAACCCATCCCTGCGTGGGGAAGAATCATGATACCTGCTCTTGGACAGAGGAGAATCATGGAACCTGCTTCTTGGTGAAAAAGAATCACGGGGCCTTTCTCTACCTGGAGAGGGGTCGCGAGAAATTATTCTGGATGGAGGATTATCATATGATCTGCCTGCGGGGGGAAAAGAGCCATGGGACCTGCTTCTGGAGGGAGGAGAATCATGGGACTTGCTTCTTGATGGAGAAAACCTGTGTCTGGATGGAGGAGAATCGTGGGACCTGCTCCTGGATGAATTGGAGTTAAGGTTACGGGATATCCTCCTGGATCTGTAAGGAGGAGAGTCACGAGATCTGTGCCTCGATGGAGGGGACTCTGAGCATGAGTATGCTGCCAAAAAGTAGCACAAGGATGTGAAAAGAATTATTTATTCATACGAAAAAACTGGGGAGACTAGATATATATGTTCAAGAACTCTCTGTTAGCCTTAAAATTGATATTTAACAAATGCAGTTGATAATCATGCCTGAATAATGTGACCATATATTATAGGCATACTTACATCGCCGCTGCTGCCTTGGAGAGCACAGAGATGTACGCCTTCGATAACCACCTTCACCATATCTACTGCTGGCATATAATAGAACATAATGAGAATGGTCTGTGCTTAGAGAGAAGTGCATCTATAGTAAGTATAAAAAGACTCACAGACTTGACAGAAATTAAATAAGAGCTTTTAACTAGCTCAAATGCCCACCTTCTAGATTTTATGCGCATCTCCTCTGGCTTTTTCCTGTTCTCTTCAGCAAAGACAATATTAATCTCGTTCCCATTAATGACTCGATGATTCATGTAATCTTGAGCTTCTGCAGCATCGTCGGGGTTTGTATATTTGACAAATCCAAATCCTCGAGGCTCTCTGCACAACCATAAACAGATTGCATACAGGTCAGACAGCTCAACATTTGTGTACATTTTCAACATGTACACCATAGAGCAATGAAGAGAAGTTGCTCCAGAAGAATCAAGTCGCAGGTAATGTTTCATAGGGCTGTTGCACAGAGTCGTTTTTAAGTATCTGAAATCATTGTCTACTTCAGAATAATGGGAATATATCCGCTCACTAAAACAGAAGTTTCCACAAGGAGCTTGCAACAAAGACACCAATGAACATAGAGGCCTACTCAACAAAACTTGTACATCTAAAGCACAAATAAAAACCAACCTAGGATGTTTTCTTTCATATGAAACAAACAAAAAGACACCAATGAATATAGAGCCCTGCCCAAAAAAATTGTAGATCTCGTATAGCAAGGAAGAATTAAAACCAACCTAGGATGTCTTCTTTCATGTGAAGCGAACAAATGATATTCCTGGAATACCTTGTTCTTTTTATAACTGTTAGCTTTTCTTACTCGAATGCAAGCATCTTTTCTCCAACAGCTCTTTTTGCTTCAGAATCCAGAAACGATAAAGAAAGAAGAAAACTATATTAATGTGACAATGTCCATAGATGACCAAAAGTAGGTCAATGGGAGTTAGGGATACAGCAGTTAACCCTATAAAGTTCTAGGAAGAGAGAATCCTAGAAGCAAAATAAAGGAATAAAAGTACATAAGACAAAATAAAACAATGGGCCACTAACACAGGTGGCAATGAAACCAATACAAATAGCAATGAAGGGCAAACAAGAGCCCCAAAAGCATGTACTGATGAAGACTGGAAGGAAATCTCATTGAATATCTCTGTCTGTGCCTGAAGTGGAGGAGTTGCCTGAGCCATCAACTATCACTGTGAAAGATCTGGTATGATCGCCGGTGCATATCCAAGGTCGAAGAGGCTAAGCTAGGAGGCCCTAGGTGGAGGTAAAGTGCTTCCTCTAGAATCTCCCCAAACATCCAAGGCTGGTGTAGATCCCAAAGAAGATAAGAAAATAGTAATATGCGTATGCCCATGGCCTGGGGGCAGCCAGTCAGTTGTAGATTCATGTTGCCGAAAAGGGTCACAACCATGCAAACAGGAAGGAACAGAGCCACAAAGCCAAGGGAGAGCAGGCTAGGGGATCTGAGTAATCGAAGTAGTAATGGTGTGCTGAGAGAAGCACCGCCCATCTGATCTATCAGCACTGATAAGTGATATGTGAAGTTGAGCAGCAAAGTTGCTAAATATACATAAAACACACGATACTTGCCTACAACAATAAAAGATTCTTCCCTACCATTTTCTCACATGCTCCCTGTTACTTATGTAAGCTACTTCAAAGACTACGGGATAGGGAATCTCTCCAATGAAACCTACAAAATGCTATGAAATGAATACCCAAGAAAAGAAGGCTTTTCTCCTTTTTCCTCAAATTCTTAGCATTACTAGTCTAAAGGTTCTCCAATAACGAAGAAGCTTAAAAATGCTTGCGAAGTACCAACACATTCCATGTGTTCAGCCTCTCTCAAGCTTGCCCTTTCTTCTAAACTAAATAGGCAGTTTGCAATGCTGAAATTAAAAGTATAAATTCAAATCCAGAGTGAAGCCATTATAGTCCACATCAGCTACGATGCACATGAGATGACATGCACAACACAGTAACAGATAAAGAAAATTACAGAATGATTTGGAATCTTCTTCCTCTAATGAACAGAGCTTAAGAAAGCGGGATAGACCAGCCGATTTGTAGAAAATATTAATATAGAAATGGCCAGCTCAACTTTCTCAATTGTACTTGAAAACAGTAAACACAAATTACAATAGAAGAAAAATTGAAAAACTTAAAATGGTCCTGAGCAAGATCTACTGTGCTAAAAAAATAAATGTATAAATGAAACTAAACAATCTTTTCCACAGAATATTCAGCACCTAAAAACATACTAGTGTTTGCATTATAAGCCTACAGAAAACCCAGACAATGAATAAGACACAAGTAGACTTGCTCAAATATTGAAGAAAGCATACAAGGTCTAAGACAATTTATCCCTCACCAAGCATTAAAAGATTTGCATACCAACTCCCCAAGACAATAAAGATAGAAGACATGGTCACTGATGTGGATAGAGATCAAAAATAAATTTGAGCTCAGAAGACACAGTGCCCTAAAACCTTTGGCTGATAACTATAAGATACTCCTACGCTAGAGCTCTTCATTGTTGAATACTAAGTAAGCTAGTTGAATCCTTTCTAAGCTAGAGTTTTCTGGAGATGCCAAATGCATTCAAACAGTTTTAACTTTTAAGTACTGCAAGAAAATTAATAAATTTGGGCAGACGCACCCTGTATAATAATTTCTTGGAAGATACACATCTTTTACTGTCCCAAATCTTTCAAATGGAAAACGAAGATCCTCTGGCCTGCAGTAGACAAAGCGACCATTGAGCAAAGCAAATTAAAGAAATGCGATAAATCAAATATTGATTCAAAGACATTATTTTTAGGTGCTAAAAATATCAAACATAAAAGAAGGTACCCAATCAAATTTTGTATTCACCACATCGTCAGTTTCTGTATTGAACAAAGAAGAGAGAATTGAATATATTGATTTCTTAGCAAGTGCATGCCAAATATGCAAAAATATTTTAAATGAACCAAATAAAGAAAAGGTACGAATCAAGAATCAGAGGTAGCCAGCAGGAGGAGAGAACAAGCGATTGAAAGTTAAAACACCTTGACGCTCTTAAAATCCTAGAAGAGAAAAGATATCTCTCAGAGACAGAACACCAAAGGAAGGTAACACAAGGGAGGAAATGAAAATTCTGTGGGGGCAACAAATTTTACTCTTTTAAGGATTTTTTTGATGAAAAGACTGCTGAGTCCCTTTTCTTCTTGTTTTGTTCATCTTTCACTGCCTTCTATGTTCTATCATCTATGAAGTTAAATTAACTGAATCTATCAAAATTAAATTTTAGATTGTTAAAACTTTCCTTATGAAATGCTTATAGTTTTTCATGTAATTTAAAGATTACAAATTTACAAATATTTCGAATTTATAAACAATTACAATATGACAAAGTTTCCCTGTTTCCTAAAAAAATTGAAGTAGAATTTCTGAACCCTGTAAAGTTTTTCAAATTTTCTCATTTTAGTTGAGCTTCTTGAAAACATGGGAGTCCATCATATTTGTTACAATGAATATTACCTCAGCTTACATTGTGACATTGTGTGCTATATGAAAAAGTGTAGAGTGTCAGTAAAAGCCAGAAGGAATCAATAGAGATCAAATCTTTCTTTAAAATGAGGTTTTAAGGCTAAGCTACCTGATACCAAATAAGAGTTGGCACTGTCAGTGTTATGACATCTTGCCTGTAAAGGTTTCCTCATTTTAAGTGAGTTTCTTGAAAACATGGTAGTCCACCAAACTTGTTACAATGAATGTTACCTCTTTAAACATACTTACATTGTCTGCTATATAAAAAAGTGTAGAGTTGCAACGAAAGGAATCGAGAGTGGTCAAATATTTCTTTACAATGAGACTTAACTACACAATACCATATAGGCCTTAGCATTGTTTAGTGTTATAACATCTTGAATGGAATAGTGATCAAACCATACTATGCAATGAGACTTCAAGCTACCCGATACCAGATAAGAGCTGTCAATGTATCAATGTTGAAACATCTTGAATGGGACTTAACACTGCTAGTTTGCCATAGATTCTCGGGAGGAAGGACAAATAATGACATTATGTGGTACATTGTTAACATGCGTTATCTTGCAGCTTCCTTAGTGAGATGCTATTCCTTCATTCGAGACTAGCAGTGTGGATCAAATTTGAGTTAGGACACAAAATAAAGATAGCCAATCTGGAAGGAGGAATTGGGGTGAAAGTCCACAGGTTGATGTTTCTAGTATCCTTTTCCTTTCTGGTACTAATATGCTTATATATGCTTGGGTACCTATTGAGTTCACTTATAAATATTACCAATGGACAGGAGAGAGGTCATGTAAGAAATGACTAATGGAAATTGGCAATTGTGGATGGCTAGTACTGTGCACAATTAAATCCCACAAAAAAATATTTATCTAGATATTGTAGACAATGGAAGCTCCTACTTAAAAATTAAAATATGGAACTGCTGTAAATTTATGCTCTACATTTGAACCAAATTCTATCAGTCAAAACCCAATTTCTGACTTATAATTCTGAATCTCTTATGATTTATTGCTTCCTAAAATATCCAGAATATCTCCTATCAGTGGTGGACTATACTCGCAGACATGTGGCAAGCTTGATTGGTGATTGAGGTGATTTCCATTTTGTATAGGTAGAGACTACTGGGAGCTAGTAACTCATGCATCAATAGCTTTTCCCTGAGAGAACCAAAGGTATGCTAGGGTCTCTGGTGAGTCAAATACTCAGACCAAAGATTCCAGATCATTATGGCCAACACAATTTTCAAGTAAAATTGACTTCACAAATTGAACTAGCACTGCAATCACCAACAATTTTAGAATACGAAATGCTTTACACAGTTTGAAACGTCAAATAATGGTACCCCACATAAATCCATTCAAATCACATGCCATCTAGAGATCGTCAAGATCATATTTAGCAGATAATCATAAGCTAAATCAAGGGTTATTTGAAATTTACTAAAGCATTGGTAAAGAGCATATATCTGTGCAGTCCATTAAAGGGTTCACAAAGCAATACATAGAACTCTTGACTATAGAAGCTGCACAAGCCTTGCAAATCTAGATCTGTATTTGCAGCCCTTTCAATTGCATACCCCCATCCGTGCTCCTTCACACCTAGTTGTTGTCTAGGCAAAGGTGTTGTTCTTGCAATCCGGTATCCTATCCGAGAACTTTTCCTAAGAAAATTGTCCAAGAGAAAATGTCTTGTTCTATGGGTAACGGCTATGATATAACACTACCTCCACACAAATAATACAAAGTAATGAAATTTGGGCCATATACAGCCTATAAAAAATGAAATCAAAAAATTCATGCTTTTCTTGTCTCAACGTGTTTTAAACTTTTACATAAAACCATGATGGTTAGTGTTAGCTGATTACCTAAATAAAGCATTTAAAACCACATATAACTACAGTCTACAATTTAATGAATGCCAGGTGTAAGCAGTAAATTACTCTTCATAGCCAACAATTCACTTCTGCAGGGTTGCAAGAGAGTAGCAACAAAGAGAATTGTTCATGGGTAGTAAGGATTGAAGTTTAGATGTTTCACGATTGGGTCAGTCTTCCATTATTCAGAGACCTCGCATCCTTTAGGTGCTCTTATCCAAGGAGAAGCAGGAAATATGTGTTCTGGATGCAATCGAATTTGTTTCAAATTTTGTGGTTGATTTCAGATGCACCATATCATAGGGTTGCTGTCTAATTGTACTTTTACCAGGATTGTAGGGTACGCTGATAAAACTACTGAAACGAGCCTTTTATACATCAACACCTGCAAGAGTATTTGGAGGTCAGAGGCTGTTTAAACATGCAGTCTAGTGAGATGGTGCAACATCCATAAGGGCGCACAAAATTGGTTGAATGAGATTCCACTTGAGTAACTTGTAATCCATTCTCCAGAAGCACCAAGTCAATTATCACTATATAACCATGAGAGTGATGAGATTCTACTTGAGTAACTTGTAATCCATATCCATTCTACAGAAGTAACATGTTGATTATCACTATACAACCATGATAGTAATGAGATTCTACTAGAGTAACTTGTAATTCATTCTACAGAAGTAACTTGTCAATTATCACTATACAACCATGATGATTGGTGTCAACTGTCAACTGCTCGACTAAAAAAGCTTCCAGAGACTACATAAGTAAAACAAAATAAAGAAAAACCAATTGGAAAAAAGCATCCCATAGTATGTGGCTGATATGTGTGATGTACTGAACCTAGGTACTGTTGATCCTGAATGAAATCTAAGCCTTAGCTAAAACAAAACAGGTTAGACTATTTTCTTAGATCAAAATGTATGAGCAGCTAGAGCCAACAAATATACCTGTACAGTATGTGGCCGTTATGTGGGATGTACTGTACCTAGGCGGTGCTAATCCTGAATGAAATCTAAGTCCACAATAGCTCAGAACAGGTTAAACAGTTTACTCCCATGTGGGTGCAATGCAATAAAATCTATATAAACAGCCAAAAACAAAAAGGATCTAGGATTGTTGAGACCGTGGACTTACAAAATTGAAGAAAATAAGAATGATAAACTTAAAAATACATCTAAAAGCATCCAGAACCTTCGCTCAGATGCACCTTAACAGAATGCATATCCATATGCATGTGGGATGTGTACATTGCACACTATGTGATAACTAATCCTTAAGCGTATATACCATGGAGTACCTACAAAACCCTTGTCATCTTTTGGCTATATCTAAACAACTTCAAGAGCGTCATGCTGCAACATGAATACGCATCTGAAAGAATCTAAATATTTCTTAAGATCCACATCTTATGTTCCCAGTAATTTAGCACTTCCAAAAGTCCTTGCCAAATTTTGGCTGCATCCAAACAACTTCTAGAGGGTCATGCTGCAATATGAATATGCATCTGATTCTAAATATTTCTGAAGATCCATATCTTATGTTCCCAGTGATTTAGCACTTCCAAAGTGTTCACTTCAATTTTTGAAGCGCAGTTCACATCCAGATGACAAATATCATACGCAATATTGCCAAGAAAACCTATGGAAAGCTAATTAGAGAGCATGGTAGTTCTCCATTTTAAATCCTATGCAAAGCTAGTCAGATAACATCATTTTTCTATGTTGATAACAGCTTCTTTTGTTATATCTATAATTCATTCATTCTTCATTATCAAGGGATCCAAAGTTTAAGTAGCTTCTAAATTCTATACTTTAAAGCCTAAATTTGTTGGAATTCAATATCCAGCTCCCATTTTTCTAGCATGATATTTCTAAGATACCCAATAAGCTGCCATATCATCTCAAAAGGATCCTAAACATTATTGTTCAGCATGCACCTGTGTCTGTACGTGGAACATTTACTTTGTATACTGCAGATAACTGTAAGCCAATCATCTAATATCATGGGCTAGCCTTAAAAACCGTGCCAAACTTTGCCTTTATCCAGACAGCTCCAAATACACCACGAACAATTCACAGCTACTCATCGAGTATCATGGGCTACCAGTAAATTTCTTTCCAAACTTGACCGTATCCATACGACTTCAAGAGGATCACGCTGCAATATAAATATGCATATAACAGACTTTATATATTTCCGAAGATACTTGTCTTAATATTCCCAACATCCAAGCACCATCAAAAGCATTCTCCTGATTAAGATTTTGACATGAAATTTACTTCCTACAAATTGCATAAAGCATAGCATTGTTGCCATACTAATATTTAAACAGACATATAGGGCCAAGAAGCTCTATATAACGTTAGTTAAACATGGTTTTGTCTGAGAAGAATTTATATGTCCTCATTTAATATACAAAAGTCCAAGGACACATTCACAAGTATTCTTTAAATTATGTATCGTTCAAGAGCTTAACTTCCTATATTTGTTGGATTTTAGTATATCTCCAGATGCTCTTGTCTTTCTAGCATTTGAAATTTTGAGATAATCATTTTGCTATATGCTCAATAAGATAAGCCAACATGGGAAAAAAAATTGTATGGTCAAACAATACAGCTCCAATGGAATTTGAACTTAAAAAGAGGCGTTAATTGCTTTGGTAGCACACAAGAAAAGTACTAGAGGAGTTTTTTAAGAGCATCTGATTACTAAATTATGCTATCAAAGAGTTGATTGCAGCATCAAAATGTCTAAAATTTTAACTTTTAAGAGAACTTCCAACAAATGAATACATCTTTATTTTGATATTTCATGGCTAAATGCTTCTAAGTTACACAATCCAATTTCTGCATGCCACTGCTGTGCATGGATCAACAAAAGTAGCTTTCCCATCCTTATTCTTCCAAAAAGTCCAGATGTTAACTAAAAAGCAATGTCAGAATAAAAAAATCTAAAAAGTAATAGAGGCGTTTGTTAAGAGCATTTGTGAGCAGGGCATTAATAAATTATTCTGCCAAAGAGTTGATTGAAGCATCAAAATGTCTTAAATTTTAACTTTTAAGAGAACTTCCAACTAAAGAATACATCCTTGTTTTGATATTTCATAGCTAAATGCTTCAAAGTTATAAAATCCAATTTCTGCATGCCACTGCTGTGCATGGATCAACAAAAGTAACTTTTCCATCCTTTTTCTTCCCAAAAAGTCCAGATGTTAACTAAAAAGCAATGTTAAAATAAAAATTAAAAAAAGAACTATATTCTTTAAATGTATTTTCAGCTAACAATGTTCCCAATCCAATGCTAATAATGTTTTCCTAATCCAGTGCCCCAGCAATGCACATTAAATTATAGCAATTTTAGAAATGTGATTCAAGTGCTATCACCCCTTGAATTTCAGACAAGAACAGAAGTCATGATGCAAACTATGATAAGCATAACTTTTTGTGCTAACATTGACATTGCAATCATAGAACCAATTCCCTTGGAAAATGAAAGGCATTCAAAGTAAAAGGCCCTATAATTGTAGCAATGAGGTGTAAACATTTATTTTATATTACGTAATGATAAAATGGAACCACCAGAACTGTTATGTTTTGAAACCAGTTTCTTGAGAAACAGGCATTTCTTAAGTTTATTTTTGATGCTGGTAAGTAATTTCCAGTTACCCGGCTTCAAGATTTGAACCTAGAACTCCTACATGGAGTACCCAAAACTTCACCATCAGAAATTTTTACAGTTGTATTTGACATGTGATATAATCAGTTAAAAAATCATAAACTCATAATTCCCCATTAACAAGTACCACTTCAACATCTGCCCATGTTAATTTTTTCTTTTGACATGTCATAGGTCTGCATTTCTATTTAGTCAGTCTCCTGTTGGGGTGTCTTGCAAATTTACAGGCAAATTTACTGCTATCTAGTGACATTCAAAGTATGCCCCGGCCCCCAATCAAGGTTGTCATGATGTAATAAAAAATCCTAAAATGTTGGCGATGCCCTAAACCATAAAACCCTCTCTTTCAGTTTGAAACCGTTTCTGTTCTCTTTCCCATTTAACATTTTTGGTAACATGCCATTATGATTGTGGTTTTACTTTTAGATACCCTACTCCCTTGATGGAAAGTAGTGTGAAGCACAGTGGGTCCTTCCCCACCTATTTCGTTTGCTAACTCTTTACTGAAAATGGGCATGAAGGGAAAAGCTGCTCAACTTAATAGACCACCTGGTATACCTGAATCGTGTGGTCTTCTGGACTCGAAAACAAAAGCAGAGTATAATGGTAAATGGCACGCACAGAAGTTAAACCCTCTTTAAAAAAGTAACTCCAGGAATTGAATAGTCACGAGATTGAACCTTGCTCAGCACAACAGTAAAAATGAGAAGCAGGTTAAAATACAACCCAGGTGAGTTCAGAGGTCCTACCGGTGCACAGTCTGTATTAGGCCTTTTAATGGCATTAAATTGGATATGTGTGTTTCTTGTTTCTGTTCATGTGAATAAAAACAAACCCAAAAACTGATACATTGAGCAGTTCATTCTCACAAATCCTCAAAGCCCAATGCAGAAATCCATTTATTTGGATACAATTTGATATGTTCATGTGATAAAGAGGAAAAGCCAAAACCTGGTGCATTGTGTAGCTCATTCACAAAAATACTAAAAGCCCAACGCAGCAAGAGATTCCAAATTAAGTGAAATGGAGGCTACCTGGTTTCACGAGAGATATTTCGAACAAGAAGACTGGTGGGAGGAGGCAGGCGTCTATCTCTGAACCCATCTCTATCTCTGCTGTCATACATGCGCCTGTGACGTGGAAGAAAACTTGGGCTCTCACTTTTCCTCCCACTGTAACTCCTGCTCCTGCTCCTGCTTCTACCTCTCTTCCCCATCTGCTATATTTTAAATGAGAATAAGTTAATAACAGAAAGGAAGAAGCGTCAGTAGAGAGACTGAATATAAGGTTGTGGGCTTCCTCCTCTTCTGCTGCTTCTTTTGCTCAAAGGGAGAGTTGAGAAAGAGGAGGAAGATGAGTAGGAGAACTGCGGTGGTTTGATTTTATGTATTAACAGACAATGGCAACGACAACTGTTTTGGGTTTTGTTTGGTTTTAATTTCTTTGTTCAGTTGTAACTACCTCTCCCTTTCGAAACAACTACCGTCAAAACCAAATGCCAGAACCGGTGCTTTTTCTCGAGCAAAACCTGCAAACAATCCCTCGATAGACAAATGCATTGTTTTGTCCCTCAATTCAAATTAATATAGAAATGGCTAATTGAAAAAATAATCGTTAATTAAATGGGTTATGGTCCATAGTTCAAATTAATATAAAAATGGCTAATTGAAAAAATAATCCTTAATTAAATGAGTTATGGTCCAATAGTGCATATGATAGTAAAAAAATGTTGTCTTAACTCTTCCAGTTCTATTTTGTTTGGGATTGGAAAGTGCACTTTTATATTATAAACAAGAGATATACAATGTTGATCGTACAAAAGATAGGTGGAAAGAGTCACACCCCGAATGTCAATCACATTAAGCTAGTTAGGCCTCGAGAAGGAGGCCAATTATATCAAAAACACAATAAAAGTGTGGTCATCAATAAAATAAAAAAAAGCGAACAAAATAAGGAGCCAGAAAACTAGGTCGTAGCAAAGAAACATGGTGGTCGGAGGGGGAGTGCAGGATTGTCAAGTTTGTCAACCCAATTAGAACCAGGATGAGCCGAGTCGGGGATGGGTTCCCACCCGCTTTCATCTTGTTATTGTTGATGTTGTTGTTGCCGCTCGGGATTGATAGAGGACGAGTACGAGGGGAAAATGGCAAGGGGCAACCATGGGAATTTTCCCTACTGAGGTCCTTTCCAACTAGTGCCACTGGAACCACCAAGTTGACCAAAAACCCTGCCATGGGCAGGGGAAGGGGGCCGAGAGAAAAGGCCCACTGTTGGCGAGGAGAGGGGCTTCATCGGCTCTAAGAGCATCATCTCGTGAAACCCCGACCCCGAGGCGAGGAGGAGAGTGGCACGACCGGGAGAGTGGCACAATTGAGGTGGCGAGCAACGACGAGCAAGAGCATCGGGGAACCCGGTTAATCACACAAGGGGGCGACGACCTAATGGTCGTGTAAGCATTGGAGGTGCTTGACCTCGGCCAAACCTTCTAGCCCCGGTTCGGATCGGAACATCACAATGGAGAGAATAACCACTTTATTAGTAATAGAGAAAATTCTATCCATAGGAACATTATTAAAAATGGCATTATTTTTGTCTTTCCAAAGATGAAATAAAATCCCAGCTTCTAAATATATGCCAAAATTTGTTGTAATTTGCAGGAAGCAAGGTCGAGGCCCCCAAAAGAACCATCTTCCAGGTAAATAAATCTAGAGAGAAGGATTGAAAAAGGGAATGAATCCATTTTCAGGTCGACGGAGCACGAGGACAAAACCACAAAATATGCTTGATGGACTCTAGTTGATGGAAAACCAAGAAAGTGGGGTTAAAACTCATATGTTTGAGTCGATCCTGTAGGAGCCCCTGGTGCAAAATACACCACAAAAAGTGAGCTTTTTTGGGCTCAACAAGAATGTTCTAAACTCTTTAGAACCAATGTTGACAAACAGAAACATGGGAGGTAATATTCTAGTGGTGATTAAGCGTGTCGATGGGCACCAACTGAGGGGCGAGTAAAAATTATCCCAAATGGGGTTTGTAATGGCAGAGCAGAGTAACAGAAGGCCAATACCAATCACTCCACCACATAACACTAGAAGTGACGCTCAATTTTGTGCACATATTCATCAGGTATGCAAGCAATGATTTTTGTGATTGGTTCAACATCTTGATGTTGAAGGTTGATTTAATAGCAAGGGCACCCCACGAAAGCCAAGATCTAGAGTGTTTGCAAAATAAATCCCCCACTACTTTGATTCCCTTTCGAAAATCCAAATGGCTTTAACCCCACGTGAGCCAGAGCAAGAGGGGCATCATGAAAAGTAAGAATAGATGACCACCAAAGAGAGTGATAGTTAATAGATAGACCAGATTTGAATCCACCCCCTTCCAGATTAGGTGTGATTTGAACAACTCCCAAAATTTCCAGATAATTTGGGTAATGAAAGTACCCCAAATTTTAAAAGAAACAAAGCAGAGAAGAAGAGATTTGAAGTTCGAGACCAATCTAAGCTTGTCTACCCAAAGGAGAACCTTGACAAATGCAATGTTGGAGAAAAATCTTCCAGGCCTCATTACCCTCCAGGCTACGGATTAACCATTTAACACAAAGAGCACATCCTTGAAGTTTAATGTCAAGCAACCCAAGGCCACCAAATTCTTTAGGTCTACAACAGATATCTCAGAAACCTTGTGAAACCCCTTGTGACCTTCAGAATTAGCCCATAGAAAATCCCTTAGAAGTTTCTCTAGTTTGGCATAGGCAACATTAGAAGGAGCCCAACAAGAGGAATAATAGACATGAGTAACAACTAAAACCTTGGAACAAATCTGGAACTTGTCTGCTAGAGAAAGAGGTTTGGTGATCCAAAAGGAGATTTTGTGCTCAACCCGTTAAACAACATAACTCTAAATTTGTGCGAAGTACCCTAGAAGGCAACGAGAATGTCAAGGAATTTAAATTGGGTACCCGGTTGTATCCAAATCCATTGCAAACTTTCCAACCATGGAGGAATATGAGATTGGGGTTGACGATAGCACGAGGGTTTTATCCTATTGAATGGAGGAGCCAGAAGCCAAGTAGAAAGTGTCAAGATAGTCCAAAGTAGTTTGAACAAATTGTTCCTCCTCGAGGAGAGTGAGAAAAGAGTCATCTAAAAAATGGCCATTAATGAGTTGTTGATATAAGGCAAGTAAAGAAATTCCCTTAGTCGATCTTGAGAAGCATTATGGGTTAGCAAATAGCTAAAACCTTAAAGAACTAACACATAAGCGAGGGGACTAAAGGACGCCCTTAACGAATGGATCTAAATAAACCAAACTTGGGTGATTGGGCCCCATTGATGGTAATGCAAGCTCCAACATTGTTAAAAAAAGCATCTGCACAATGTGAAAAATCTTGGCCAAAAGCTAAGAGCTTGAAGCATAGCCATAATGAAAGACCACTCAATTTGGTCATAAGCTTTAGCATAATCCATTTTGATGAATAAAGGTTGGAGAGACGGGCCCATTCCATTCCTTCCCAAACAACAATAATGTTGTCTAAGATGTACTTGTGCTTAATAAAAATAGTCTTTTCACTTCTAACAATAAGAGGAAGGAGATTGACAACCCTATTAGACAAAGCCTTAGTAATAATTTTGTAAGACATATTGAGCAAGGTGATAGGTCTCCAGTTTGAAATTTGTTCAGTGGTCTCCAGATTTGGGGATAAACTTGATGTTGCCTTGGTTTATCATCTCACCCAAAGAATTAGAATTTAAGGCTTCAAGGTACACATTATGCAGATTAGTTCCCAGAGTATCCCACATGGTTTGATAGAATTCAGAGGGGAAGCCATCAATACCGGAGCTTTGTCAGGATCCATTTAAAAGGTTGCCTCCTTAAGGTTTGTGAGGGGACAAAGGTCTATCACATGTGATTCATTGAGATTGAGTGAATTTATATGGAAAAACTTAAAAGAGCCTCTTCTAGTAGGGGTGGTAGGTTGGGAGGCAACAAATTTAGGATAATGGTGGATAAACGCTTGGAGGATGTTTGGTAAGGAGGTGTGTCAAGCATTTTCTTGAAAATAGCTTTGATTTGTGTGGCCGAAATGTTTGGCTATGACCATAACGAAAAATTCTTTGGAGGCTATGTCCTCGATTTTGAGTTAATGTAAACGAGCACACAATAGAGTGCCCCGGATTTGTAAGCTTCCTCCACCTTTAGTTTATGTCTCTAATGAGCAGCCTAGAGTTGCGAATTTTGATTAAAAGGAGAGGCATTAAGTTCTTGTGAGATTCGTTAAAACTCATGATATGAAGCCTCGTGTGTAGCCTATGCAAGAGAGAAACTTGTTTGCCATAAATGTGAAGGAAGGTGTTGGTTCATTTAATGACATCATTCCACTTAGGAATTCAACCCTCCCTACCAGCGAGACGAGGCACCAAGTTCCAAACACATTGGATGTGCGATAGAGTCCGAGCATGTTTCAGGTGCACAATATTTAGATAAAATTGAGATTTAAATTGTGTTTTTGTAGGAGTAACTCAAGTAATATTAATGAAAATGGGGGAATAATCAGATAGAAAGCATTGTCAACAACAACAATATGCCTTCCTTAATTAGCAGAGAAAGATAGAAGAAGTCTTGATTGGGGATCGAGAACACGATCCAAACGTTGAACAATTTGATCTTATCCCTGTCGAAAATCAGACTAGGTGAACTAGGAAGAAGATGAGCTCTCTTTAAAGAGGATATTGGGATTAAATAGTTCGAGCTTGTGCCTCGATGATAACAAGCCTCTCGCTCTCCCACACACCAGCGCATGGGCAAATGACCAACTTTGTCTTCTGGGTACTTAACCATATTAAAATCACCACACATAATCCAAAAAGTGTTAGGTAAGGAGTTAACAAGCCATCTCCAAAACAAAGCTCACTCAACAACATCATTGGATGCATAGATATTGGCTAGCCCGAGGATACATTCATCAAAATTGAAAAGAGTCCAAACCACTCAATGAGTGGGGTTAGAGCCCCAAGAAATCACATGTTGCACAATCTTAGAGGCAATCAAGATCACAAACCCTCCACGTCCCGTGTTCGTGATTGGACACGTGACAAATAACATTGGGCCAAATGGTGCAAAGCAAGTAAAACGAAGTAAAAAGCATGCAAGTTTAACTTCTTATAGGAAAAGAACACGCATATGATGAAAATTGAAGACAATTATTCCTAACCAGATATCTTTGGGTGGGTTCAGTAAAGCAATGTGTATTCCAAGAGTACACAATCATTAGACAGAGTCAAGGTACATAGATCCCTCATCATCAAGATTGGAGAGGGCAAAAATTGGTTGTGAGACAAAGTGACATGAGAAACATCTACCACTTGGCCATAGTATGCGTTTTTCTTCAATGAATTCACTACTTTCTACGGAGGCAAGGCTATGGGATCGACTAAGACAAGTTCTTGGAGAAAAGGAAAGGGTTTTTTTTCTATGAATGACACTTATGGTAATTGGAAGGGATAGGTACCAAGGAAGTGAAATATTTCAAGGGAATAACTGGCAAGGTGGCTAGCAGAGAGCGGGAGGGAGACTGAGTGACCATGGACAAATGAGGCACACTTTGATTGACAAGAGTAATAGAGGAGCTAACACCATTAACATTAACTGGTCGATAAGAGCAAGCTAAGGGTTTTACATGACCATAAGTGACACCCCTTTTGTTGGTTATTGTGGTCCACCCATCTGCAAACGAGGAGGCTATGGGATCCATTTCAGCAACTTAGCTTGTGACACAGGGTGTGATTCGGCCATGAGAGGACACTCGCGAATCATGTGGTCAGATGTTTGGTAGGGAAACAAGTATTAGGTAAGTTAATATAAAACACTCATTGAGAAAAATGGGTCTCTCCAACTTGTATTTCAATGGTGTCTTTTAGGTCTTTGGATAAATCCACTTCAACGCAAACACACTTTTGAGGGTGAGTGTTGAAAATTTTGGGTTGTTCCAGACAAATAAGTCAACCCAAGGGTTTGATCAAGTGTTCGACAAATCCCCACAAGGGGAGAGGCAACCTAGGAAATTCCACCCATACTGGGATTTTAAGCTTGGCTTGTTTTGAAACCTGAAAGTCCCTAGTCTAGTGAGAAAACACCACCAATGTGTTTTGAATAAACCAAGGGCTATGGTTGAAAATGGATTTGCAATGCTCAACGTTGTTGAAAAGAAAATATTAAAAACCCTTGTCAAGGTTTGCAATCCCTTGAGTTTGACACCATGGTGTTGCCAATGGTTGTGAACCCATTGTTTTAACAAGCTTTGAGGGGATTCGCTAACAAAATACCCAACAAGGGTGAATGATTCAAGCCAATTACAAGCCTTATCAAATTCAGGTAAATTAAGCACAACATTAAGTAAAGGAGTCTCGGATGCAAAATGACTACCTTGTTCAAGACGTTCAAGACGAATTTCTTCACCTTCTTTAGAGCCATGGGAGCCAAGCATTCCGTCAACTAAACCTGCATCAACAAATGGAGGTGGCCGAGAGGGAAGCCATAAATATAGATGTAACATCGCCTAAAGGTAGAATAAATAGCCCACTCAACAAATTAACTATGTGTGCAAAGCAAAAATCCTGCCAAAATCCCAAGAAAACGACAAGATGACAACAAGCCACTATGGGCAACAACAAGCATGGGAGGACCTAAGATCCAAACCCTATCGTAGTAGAGCCACATCCATCAACCATTTTATCCATTTGGTTCCACATTTACCAAATAGTAATAAATAAAAGATGGGGCCAAATCCTTGATAGCTAATCCTAAATTAGATTATATACCTATCAATAAAAGAAAACATTTTAAATTTTTGTTGCTTTAATTTATTATTTTGATTTACATACAAATTTAAAATGTATTATTTTGGTTTCCATGCAAATTACTTTTTATCAAGTACCAACACTTGTATCAATTATTGTAAAAAAATTCAAGAATAAAATTATCATTTATTTATAAAATAAAAATACTTAAATAATATTTTTAAATTTAAAAAAAAATCTTTAACATCTCAATCTTAATACTAATAATTTATTGTTTAAAATGGCTCAATGTTTTTAGTTAGAAATTTTCTAACGTCTTTACTTTAAGATTCATTAAAAATTCAAGACGCTTAATGTTATGGGTTGAGAATCAAAGTCATTTTCAAATCTTACATGAAAAATAATACAATTCTAAATATATACTAGAAGATTCAACACAAACGTTGAAGCCATTACTAAAATGGGCCCGATGTTATGAAATAGGAATCAAAACATATTTAAATCGACCTTTCCAAAAGGAGTGAATATCATAGATGGGAATTTTGTTTCACATTGGGGCTCCATGGGGAGAGACACCAATAGTTGAGTAGGGTCCAATTGTTGATATAGTGTCTTGAATACACAACACCTAATAGTTGTCATAAAAGTACTTGGTGATTAGTCATTTTTGATATGACAACACCCAATCCCATCATGTCATGTAAGATTTGTCATTTTTAAATTGTCAATGTTCAACCATTATCACCCATGATCAAGTATGGGTCCCAATCAAAATGTAGTGTAACTCAAATTTACAATTTTAAATCAATTCAAAATATGTCTTTCCCTCCAATTCAACACTAAAAAAATATTTAAAAAATATTGAACTATGTGATGGTGAAAATCGGGGATCTCACATTATATTTAAACTCGATTTGGTGGGTCCCTAACTTAGGGTGCACCACTACTAGGTCCTCTCCCTAATCTAAGAAAGTTTTATCAAGTGAAATATAATTTAAATTAATGAATATGGATTTTGGAGTTAGTAAAAATAATTTTAATTTTTTAAATTGAAAAGTGCACTTTTATATTAATAACAAGGATGTACAATACTAATCATAAAAAAGGGGTGGAAAAAGTCACACTCAAGAATGCAAGATGTCCCATTGATTTAATGAAAATAAGCTTTTGTAAAACCCTAATTACAGAGTAACTCGAATGTATATTATGAGGTACAATGCTAGATACAAATTGACACAAGCAATAAGCTAATAATATATGAAACCATAAGTGCAAGCGAGGGAAATAATAACTTAACCGATTTACACTTTTCTCGAATCGATATGGATTGAGGAAATTGATGAACATGAAGGGTAGATTGTCATAATAACTCAAGATAAATTTTAGAACTATTGGACAGAGTGGACCAAGGTACAGGAACCGAGGTGAGGGTGCCAGGCACCGTGATACCTTTGTTGGACTCTCATGACTACGCAGGAGGTCGAACCGATTTTCCGGTGTTGCACAAGTGTCTCTCGGTAGTCGTTGTTAGTTGCCTATATGTCACACCTTGCTTGCCGAATGTGCCTATAACCTACAAAAGAGATGTTCACTCAGTAAAACCCTCAAACTACATCAAATTCCAAAAAATAAAGATGTAATTTGGGGAGTTAGACTTACTCGACACCACCCGAATGAGAAAACTTACGACCGAGCGTTGCACTACATCTCATAATCCATGTAGTTCTTGTGAGTGTGTGAAAATGGTGCCCTAGGAATCCCTTGTGAAAGATGCACTAGATAGCGGGATTGATTTGCTAGATAGATGAAAATGTGTGTATGGAATAGAATTAACTTCCCCTTCCTACATGTGTATGTAGAAAATGTAGTCCCTTGTCTCTTGTAATGGATGCCAAATAGATGTTTTGAAGTGTGTTAGTTGCCTTTAGATGCAAGCTTACGTGATATATAGTATTCTTAGATCTTGGTCTCTTATTTTGATCACATAACATTATATCTATATGTTTCACTTGGTTGAATTTCGTAATTGATAACTCGAAGGCCAGCCCATAAGAAAATAAGATGCCCAAATGATAAAAGAGACCCAAAAGAAGTGAGTAAGATAGAAAAGGGTCGAGGCTCCCAAAGGGATGAGGGTTCCTAAGAGCCTGGTGTCTTGGCTAGGTGTTGGTGTTTAAAGTTATGAAAGATAAATTAATAAAGTTCAGATGGGCTATAGGATGTGAAAGACCAAATAGAAAATGAGAAAACAGAAAAGAGGCCAAAAGTAGCTATCAATTACTAGATTTCTTGCTTAGGAATCATGTAAATACAAGTATGTTGTTAGGACCTAGAAATGTATCCAAGTGCGTGATTTTTGTGTCTACACCCATCAAATTGAGCCAAAAAGGCCTCGAGAGAGGACAAGTCACCTCAAAGTGCCAACATTAAAAACCACATAGTGTGAACTTCAATCAAAAAAAGGAGAACAAAAAAATTAAGCACTAGCAAGCAGTAAACATGGTGGCAAGTGGTGAAGGAGGAGGCAGACTATCGGGCTTATCATCCCAACACTCATATGACGATAAAAATTACTAGAAACATGTCCAATCCTATTACAATTATAGCAAACTATCATACCTCTTGATTTTTTTGTTCTCCAAAACTAATTGTTTGGTTCTTCAAGGCAATATTGAGTTATGTGACCTTTCTCTCCAAATGAAGCATACTCTATTATTTGTTCTCTCATCTTTGTTGTCTCTCCATGGGTGATCATTCATGACATGCTTTCTACACTCCTTATCTCTGTGTCCAAAATTATGATAAGAGAAACAATACCCATTAAATGTTATTTCATACCTGAATGCATTTGGTTGCCTAACTGATTTAGGCCTTCTTGAATTTTTCCCCTTGGTCATCTTCATGTCTAATTGTCTGCTTGAACCAACTTTGTCCTCTTCACACTTCTTCATGGGTTCTTCTGTGAAGCCTAGTCTTGTTTTGTCACCTGCTGCCTTTTGTCTATCCAACATTCCATTCAAGGCTTTAGAGCTCTTTTCCATCTTGCTATACATCTTCAGTCTCTCTTTTTCTTCCTCTAATTCAGCTCTCAAGGATATTAGTTCTTCTTCATGTCTCATGTAGGTGTCTTCTTTGGCATGTAGTTCTTTTGACACTGTTTCAACCTAGGATTTAAGCTTTGTACTGATTTTGAGATGATATTTCTCTTTGTCTATGAGAGATGATGAAATCATCTCCAATTGTGCCTCAAGTTCTTTGATTCCATATTCATCTTTATACTTTTGCCTCTCTTCAAAAAGCTTGATCTGCTCTTCATACTCTTTCATATTTATCTTCAATTTTTGGTTCTTTTTCCTTTGATGTTTTAATTCATCCAGGCACTTATCGCCCGCTTCAAGATTTACCTCAGCTTCCTCTTCATCTAAGACTTCATCCTCACTGACATACCTATCTCTTGAGTTATTGCTAGGGATTACCTCAATAACCATGTTTTTGTTTCAGGAAGGACCTACTCCAAGTTGTTAGACTTAATTCAAGAGAACTAGGATTTGATACCAATTGTTGGAAATTTGGACACTAAGAGGGGGTGAATCAATGTCTTCTCAAACTTTAATAATCAATTGAATCCTACTTAATTTGTGACAATAAAACCAAATCAACATACACAAGCAGCTAACATGGGAGAAAGTACACAGAGACAAGATTTAATGTGGGAAACCCAAATTGGGAGAAAAACCCACTGAAACCAAGAACTAGCTTTGGACAAGAATGTCCTGCAAATGTTACATTGATTTCATGGTTGAGCTTTAACTCAACCTCGAGTCAGTAACTCCATAATTTAGACAAGCTGCTACTCAATCTTTGAAAAGCTTCAACTTGTTTGGAAGCTTCAACTCCCAAATTTGGTCCAACAACAACTGACCTTTAGTAAGCTTCAACTTACAGGGAAGCAACAACTCCCCACATGCTAAGCTGCAACTTATACTTTTTCAGAGTTTTGATCACACTTGGTTTGTTGTCTTCTACAACTAATGGTGACCTCTAAATTTGCTCACTCTTCTTCTTCTCTCTATTGATCATTCAATTACCATCTAGATTTTATTATACAAATCTCATTTCACCCACATTTTCATCTCAAGTTCTCACTCCTTGGATCACTCAACCAATCACTTACCTACTGTAGTTTGATGTTCACCTTAATCTCTTTGTATTTCATGAATTCAAGCACATTCAAAAATTGGTCATCACCACTTTATTCTTCTTCTCATTCCTCCTCATTCTGATGACATACTTGACATAAAATTAGGCTTGTCTTGATAAGTAACTAATTAGTGCTTCAAATAATTTTTGTCACACTCTATCATATTCTTCACACTTAAGAACTCCTACATTAGCAAACTACTCATCTCCTGCATTATCATACTTCATCCAAGATTCTATCACCTGCATTATCAATCAAAATTTCAACTTCATGGGGATCATTCTCTCAAGCCCTTATTGTTCTTTATGTTGAGACCATTTCATAGTCATTTTTCTTTTCTTCACACTTCTTGGTTTTCATATGCATCGAGAGCACACTCATGGTTCAACAACTCCATACTTCAACATGTATACTTCTCACTTCCTTTCTCAACTCGGTCTCCTACTAACTTTGCACTCTCACATCATCAATCAAAACTCAACCTCCTCTCGCAATATCTTCATATTAGTCAAAAAGCTTTAACAATCTACAAATCATATAAACTAATATTTCTTTATTCAATCCTCATTTCTTGAACATGTGTTCATTTTACAACTCTTCTTAGCTCGGTTTCATGCCCCCATAACAATGTCACGCTGTCAACACTTAAAGATATGTCTATATCTCAAGCTATTGCAATTCTCGTCTCCTTTTCTCATTGCTAACTCTGTCAAGAAGGATCCAAGTTCAAAACCACTTAACTTTTATATCCAAGTATTCCACACTCTTATGAATTTTTCACTTCACCCAAAGTCTTTTCATTTACCTTCAATAGTGCACGTACAAATGAAGGAAAAAGAGGTCTTCGATAATTGTCCAAAAGAATTTTAGTGTCAATTCAATTTCATTTATTTTGGAATAAATTCTTAGGATCTGTTTGAGCATCATTACATGAATAGAGAACTAATGGGAATCTCTACAATCTCTATCACTTCATGACACAACCCTTTCGACTCTAGTTTATAATTCATTTGTAACTATTATTACTATCCCGACATGTACGGTGGCATATTCATACCTTTTACTAAGGCGGCAAATACCTTAATATATGTTACATGTGACCCTTGAGCTCCTTTATGAGCTATTCATGTTTTCCTGCACTGGAACAAGACTTTACAACTTCACTTGAGCATCAACAATAGCTTGAAAAATTGACTAACATCTCTCATTGCTTGGGTAGGGACAAGAAGTGATCGAGAGCGTGAGAGCTATGTCATGCATCATGGAGCACTACACACACTTCTTCAATCTACTTTTTTCATCAAGTGGTCCATAATTTACCATTTCATAATCTTCTTCAATAAATTTTCTTTCATTCTATTAATTTAGTTAAGTTTCTTGATAAGTCTGGTTTTGCTTCAGCTTCTAACTCTTTAGACTTACATCGTCAATTCCTAATGAAACTTCAATCAAATTCAAAGCTAACCAACATTGGTTTAGGCCATCCTCTCGATCTTATGGAGCTATGCACAAAGTTTTATGCCCTTAATCATAGAGAAAATCTTAAAAAAACTTACCCAACATCAGAAAGCAAACCTTTGAATCCTAACCACCATGACTATCACGAAGAACACAAATATACCTTGATGAAATGACTCAAAACTTGAAAAATCTATTCGTGAGCCCAATATAGAGAAATGTTTAGAATTTGGAGCATTTTCACCTATTAGTTTATGAGATACGATGATTTTTGCTTCCAAACCCTAACTAGAGAGTTTCTTCGATATGCGCAGCCCGAGAGGGCATAAAATGGATTTCTTGTTCATTTTTTGATGGTTTTCAAAAATTCCAACTCATAGGGACTTGTGCAATTATTTACCAACTATTCCAAGTTTTGCTTCATCTTGCAACATTCAAAAACACACCCAACAACTAAGAAACATAGTACAATATGGAAAAAATAGAGACAATACTCTCTATACTTAGCAAGAGTTGCTTTGATTCATTCTTGGTGTATCCAAAAAAAGGTAGAGTAAACTTTCATAGTGACTCTTGCCAAACCTGAAACAATCTTCATTTCAAGGAGATGGTCATGAAAAAGAGACATTTGTAGGATTAAGGAAATTGATTCTTTCCTTACATACTACCATGATATTGCAATCCAAACCTTCACATATACAACTTTCCATTGCACTTTCCTTCACTAAGAAGATGCTTAACAAGATCAATTCTTTCTTGAGGGGATTTAGAAGAGAGAATTCTAATTTTCATGCTTAAGACTTAGGCCACTTAGAATGTCTTAAGTTGATTATTTAGGCCTTATAGAGATTATTTATCACAAGGATCTATAAAGATCAAGATTTTTACTTGAATGCGTTATTTAGGACTCTTGTACCTGTTTAGAGGCATAAAGATTTTGGACACCGCACTTTACATTTACAAGTTCACCTAGGCCATGAACTAGCTCTTATCAATACTTGTTCTTCAAAGCTATAACTGAGATAGTGCTACCTTGTTCCCTTTTTCAACATGGCTCCCTTAATAATATTCATAGGAAACAAGAGAGTGACTTAGATGACCTTCAATGACACCATTTTCAACTTGAAGTCCTTTACACCAAGCAACATACACAAGATGGCGAGAACCGAGACACACATGTATAGTATAGTCCACTTTATGGAACACAATAGCCACCATTTTAACTTGGAGAAATTATTCTACATTCCTAAGGAGTTTACATAGCTTACACAAGTGATTTGGAGTCAAAATAACTCATTTTGTGCCTATCAATTTAAGAAAGAGGCTTGAGGAGAGAGAAACCTGTTAGAAAAATGTTCATAACTTATTTGTTTCTTGTCAAATTTCCCTCAAACTTTTTGCAAAAGTTCAAGCTTGGTGTGCTCTTAAAAATTAATTCTATGATTTATCCAAAGAAGGCTTGATAATGTTTTTTTGATGCTAAGAAGCCAATGTGCTCGATTGCATTTCTTAAGAAACCAGTTTTAGAAAAACTTGCATAACTTCCACAAAATTCTTCAAAACTTGATGAAACTTGACATGAAGAACTAAAACATACCCATATACATACTCCATATGTTGGTTTTCCATAAATTTTCCTATAAAACTCAAACCTATCTCATTTACCTCAACATTCACTATTAGTCCTCAAAGGTAGTTTTGGTGAACATTTGAATTTTACCTCCAGGAGCTAAAATAAGCCTTGTGATTGCTCATACATGACCTAGGAAATGTTCCTAGACTCATTCCATGCTTACCTAGTCTTTTCATGACCTTCATTGAGCTTTTACACCTCATTAAGCTCTAGAACTAGGCCTAAATGAGCCAATTACAACTGTGACTCACAACATTTGACCTGTTGCTCATTCCAAAATCTCTTGCAAAATATAGAATCATCATGTCTAACCTATATGACACCCGAGCCAAAGCACACCAACATCTCCATACCTCCATTGGGCATCAACCTCATTGACCAAGCTTGCAACAACCCGAAATCAACCTCGAATGACTAAGAAACCACCATGTGATTGTAGAAAAAAGCATGCACTTTGGGTATTTATCTATTCCTAGTTACATACTACTATTTATATGATTCCTAAGTATGAAAAGTAATTATTAACCCATGTCTTTGGCCACCTTTCTTTGCTTTATGCTTCTGCTTTCAATCTTACACTCTTACTTGCTTAGTCTGTCTTTTCACCTTTCGACATTTGTCATTTTAGACATCTGTTGTATATATATCCCCCCTTGGGAGGATATAGACAAGCAGAAGAATATGAAGATAGTTGTGCCTTGGCGCACAGAAATGGCGCATGACACGGAGTGTCGACACAGAAAGTTGCACTGGCGCACAGAAATGGCGCATGACACGGAGTGTCGACACAGAGAAAGTTGCGCCTTGGCACACAGAAATGGCGCATGACACGGAGTGTCGACATAGAGAAAGTTGCGCCTTGGCGCATAGAAATGGCGCATGACACGGAGTGTCGACACAAAGAAAGTTGCGCCTTGGCGCACAGAAATGGCGCATGACACGGAGTGTCGACACACAGAGAAAGCGCGCTTGGCGCGCACGAAATGGTGCATGACACGGAGTGTCGACACAGAGAAAGTTGCGCCTTGGCGCACAGAAATGGCGCATGACACGGAGTGTCGACACAGAGAAAGTTGCGCGCGCGCATGAAATGGCGCATGACACGGAGTGTCGACACAGAAAAAGTTGCACTGGCGCATGAAATGGCGCATGACACGGAGTGTCGACACAGAAAAGTTGCACCTTGGCACATAGAAATGGCGCATGACACGGAGTGTCGACACAGAGAAAAGTTGCGCCTTGGCGCACAGAAATGGCGCATGACACGGAGTGTCGACACAGAAAGTTGTGCCTTGGCGCACAGAAATGGCGCATGACACGGAGTGTCGACACAGAAAAGTTGCACCTTGGCACATGTAAGAGGATGTCGACACGCACATGAATGCGCCAAGGCGCACCTTCAGGAGGCGCAACATTCTGAGTGCTGGCAGGAAGCAGACCCTGGCGCAGATATTCAGATGGCCATAACTTTTGACTGGGAGCTCGGATTCATGCAAGGTTGGACTTTCTGGAAAGCTTACGAGGTCCTCTATCCAACTACGACTGGATATCTTTAATTGGGTGAGAAAAATTCTTAAAAATGAAAAATACAGTTAGCCACTTTTGGGGGTCGCTAGGGTTCTCACCTACCACCATAATGAGATGAATTAAATACAACCTGCGGTGGTTGGGGTAGATTTGGAATTTCTCTCTCTTCCCTCTCTCATTCTTCCTATAAATTGTAAGGAGGGGCTTCTTTCTAAAGGTTGGACATTCTTGTTTTGCCCCTCCCTTCTTCTCTTTGGCAGGTGAATCTGTGGAGTTCAAACCTCCTATCTAAAACTGTAATGCAACCTTGTCTCTTGGCATTTTGTGGTGTATCAGTATCAATCTTTGGAGCAAATAATGCATGTCTCGTGGATGATTATCAACCCTCTCGTGTTTATTTTCATCTTCCCGATCTTTCACCGCAAATCATTATCTCAGGCATGATCTTGCATCGCATTTTAATAGTTTGTGTTTATTGGCAAGACAGTTGTTCTTCATTCCTCGGTGCATCACCTTTGTTAGTTTAGGTTTATTTTTATGCATCTTCTTACCCTGTCTCCTTGGAAAATTAGATTAGGTTTTGAGTAGACCCTCTGCATTTTTATGTGTGCATCTGAACAGAGGAATAGGAACCGGCCTTCATCCGGAGAGCTTTTCCGATTTCGCAAGGTCCCACACTTGGGAAAAGCTCCATGTTATGCAATCACACTGAGAGTCTCAGCCCATCGAGTTGCAGACATCTAGGGGTGCTTTGTGATTTGACATCAACAGACACTATCGCCCAACCAAGCGCGGATGCCTGGTCGCCTTGTCCCCTCCGGGAGCTGTTGTCCTCTTTGTACTTTGGTCACACTTTTTGGGTCCTTTCTAGCCATTTGAGCATCTTATCTTTTTGGTAGTCGCATTTTTAGGGTTAATTATGAAATTCAAATGAAGAAATAATATAAATATAAAGACATGTGATCATAATAAGGGACCAAGCACTAAACACTACTTATCACCACCTAAGGTTGCATCCATCAAGGTATCTATAGCTTCATTTACATCCATTTAGCTCTATCACAAGGGACAAAGGTTGGTTCATCTGCATCACACTTCATACGAGGGGAGTTTATTGTTTCCACGCACACATTATTTACATTCTACATCTAGCTACTTGTTCACTACTTCAAGTGTGACATGCACAAGAGCAACCTAGGGCACAATTCCACACACACACAAATAGAACTACATTAAGTCTTGGATGTACTTGTAACACTTAGTAATAAGCCCATCATTGTGGCAGCTGAGGACAATCTGACCCCTCATTTTACATCTTTCTTTTTTAGGATTTGATGTCTATTTGAGGGTTTTACAAGTGCATCATTTTTTGCAGGTTTTACAATGACCTCGGTGATCCAAGTGTGACATATAGGTGAACAAGTGTGAACCTCTTGCGACACCTCGAGGAGGTTTTTCGAGTATCTACGCAAACCAGGTGCCCAAAAACAAAACCAGTGGCACCCACGGTACCTGTCATCACCAATCCGGCACTACGATAATTCTTCACCAAGAACTCCTCGTGCTATGATTATTTACTAATGCACAACTTTTAGTTTGGTGGATGTAATCTGGAAACACAACAACAAACATAACACAAGAATATCATAGACTATGATAAGAAGGAATGATGATAAATCTGAAATATCGAGTAAATTATAATATTAACATGAAATTGTTACAATCTCACCCATGAGGTACTTCAAGTGTTACCGACTTCACGTGCCTTCCACCAATACTACAGAGAAACTTCACAATTACACCTCTTAATGGCTTCTTTAACACACCTTCAAACCGATGGCTTCCTCTACACACTTACTCATACAATATTTCTCACTACTTCCTTCTATGCTAAATGAGGGGTGTGGCCTCTTTATTTATAGAACTTCCAGCTTATCCATCTTATCTCTAAGATAGGATAAGAAATCCACTATGACGAATCATATTCCATACCTTAACTCTTATCTCGTACATGTAATCTTATCTTTTAAGATAAGATAAACCTTATCATTTCACATGGGTTGCACATTTTTAGATTTTTACAAATAAAATACACAAAATATTTATGACCTCACTCCTTGTCCTTATTACCAATATAATATTTCTAATTTCTAATCATGTAGACCCTACTTCTCTACTTACCCCAACTTTGACATTTTAACATTACTGGACCACTTATGACAAATATTTACTTTTTACCACAACATTCCTATTGTAATTTTGACTATTACCATACTATACATTATTGGCGGTGTTGTCTTAGGTCGGGCAGTTATCTTCTATCGACGCTACTACTAATTATACTTACCAACATCCTATTCCTAATACATACATTAATGAAATAGAAATTACGGAGGAAATTTTTAGTGTCGACAAGTACCCCCATCCCTCTCTAGGTGCTCCAGTCTAGTCAAATCTTCTAGATTTGTAATTTTTCGTGC
Organism: Taxus wallichiana var. yunnanensis; assembly: GCA_018340775.1. Lineage (NCBI taxonomy): Eukaryota > Viridiplantae > Streptophyta > Pinopsida > Cupressales > Taxaceae > Taxus > Taxus wallichiana. The sequence continues at coordinate 420,064,776 of CM031234.1, read as the reverse complement.
TTCGGTCAGGCAATAATATTCCATCTCTCTGCTCAGGTCTGTCACCACTGGGACATTGTCCAACATGATGATTATTCATTTATTTATCGCTACTATGACATCTAGATTAGGCATCTAAATTATATTTTAGCTTAATCATTTTGGTGAACCCGAACTTGATCTTCATGCTCTTAGGATCCTCTTCTCTCTAGGGTGCTCTTATCATGAATATTTCTATTCATGCTTATCTGTAGAATCATCTTGATTGTATTAATAAGCTCAAAATTATTTAGCTACTACTTATATTCCTCCTCAAACATCACCTAAATATGTATACCATAAGTTTACTTCTTCCCTATCTCTCAATGAGGATCAAATAACTTTCACAACAGATGAGCTACCTTCTCAAACAATGTTAGAGCATGACCCCCTTGTATATTCAGGTTTGTGTTAACAATGTTGGGGTCAAACATGCTTTAGTTAACAATGGGTCTAGCCTTAACATTTGTAACATAGCTTTTATTCATCACTTGGGTCTTTCGGAAAGTGCTTTAGCTCCTTCATCAGTCTCTATTCATGGCTTTGACAACATTCCCAAGTGTGTATTAGGCACTATTAACCTACCTGTCACTATTGGTCTGTGTATAATCACTATTCCATGCCATGTCATGCCTAATAACCTTAATTATAATATTCTTCTTGGGTGGCCCTAGATCCATGCCATGCATGTGGTCCCCTCTACTCTACATACACAACTTAAATTCGTCATCAGGGCATTGTTTATGATGTCTTGGTTGATCCATCCCCTTTTCAATATTGCCATTCTATTGAACAATTTAGTGATACTCGTAGTTCTTATGATCTTGCTTTCAATAATTTTCTAAATATGGGTTAGGCTATGAATACTTGCACTATTATGGATTATATGATACAAGCTTAGGTTAGCAAGAACATAAGGTAACAAAACTTTGGGATCTTTCCACACAATCCCACAAGTTCGACTGGGGTATCAACCTCCATCTCTACCTCCCCGTGAAGCCTATAACGCCTTGCATACTTCCTCACTTCCCCTTATACATCCCAACCTCATTAGTGATGTTACATCTACCGCTTGGGATAGTTTAGACATTTTTCTACCGATGATGCTCTTCTAGAACACATGGGCATTTATGATCAATTCCCTTCTTTTCACCATAAGAGGCATTTTCCATCATCCTCAATGTTACTTCTTACTTTGGTGAATATGATATATCCTTGACAACGTTGACCCTCTTGATACTATTCCTACTAATCCATACATCGAGGATCGGTCAACCCTTCTCAATGAAGAGACAATTCAATACAACCTTGGTACATATGAAAATCCGTGAATAGTTTTGCTAGTTGCCTCTCTCACTCTTGATGAATAGAAAGATATCAAGAATTTCCTTCACGATTTCTCTGACATTTTTGCATGGGACTATAGTGATATTCCATGTATTGATCCATCTATTGTAATGGATAATATTGCTCAACCCGGTGAAAATCCTGCCCAACAGTAAAATTCACAAAATGCAACCTAAAGTAACAACACTCCTAGTCAAAGAAGAGATCCAAAAACTACTCGACACCGATTTTATTCGCGTTATTGACTATCTTGAATTGGTATCCAATATTGTATCTCGTAATGAAGCTAGATGGTCGGGTTCCTTGTTGTACCGACTTTCACGATTTAAATAAAGCTTGTCCTAAGGATATTTTCCCTTGCCCCATATCGACACCATCGTTGATTCTACAACCGGATACGATATTCTCTCTTTCATGGACGGATTTGCGGGCTACAATAAAATTAAAATCAACCCTACTGATCAAGATAAGACCTCTTTCACCACACCATGGGGAACATTTTGTTATACCGTCATGCCCTTTGGCCTTAAAAATGTCGGGGCCACTTATCAACGAGCAATGACACATATTCCATGATTATATCCACAAGATCATCGAATATTATGTTGATGACATCTTAGCTAAATCCAGATGTCATTCCTCCCATGCCAAGGATCTATACACTATTTGAACACTTATGTAAATATCATGTATGCATCAATCCCAAAAAAAGTGTTTTTGGGGTCACAACTGGTAAACTTCTTGGATATAATCTCACAACGTGGTATTGAAATCAATCCTAAAAAGATTAATACCATTATCAATATGCCTCCACCTAAAAATTTACATCAACTATGATCATTACAGGGAAAATTCAAGTTATTCATAGATTCATTGCACAACTCACTGATAAGACTCAACCATTTACATGGCTCATGAAGAAGGATACTAAATTCATATGGGATGAGCAATGCCAACAAGAATTTGATGACATAAAAGCATATCTATTACACCCACCTGTCTTAGTCCCTCTGCTAGTTGATCAAACTTTCTTATTGTACATTCCCGCTAGGTATCATACCTTAGACGCTCTACCGACGCAAAATGATGATTCTCAACGTGAAAGAGCAATATATTATATCAGTCAAATACTTCTCTCTTATGAATGCAACTATAGCTATATCGAAAAGCTATGTCTCAGCCTTGTCTTTGTTGTGGATAAATTGCATCACTATATTCTCAATAATGAGGTACATATCATCACCAAGGAAGATCCTTTATGATACCTCTTGTCCCGTATGCATCTGTCGGGATGTATAACATGTTGGGTTATGCTCCTTACCAAATTTGATTTCAAGTTCATACCGTAGAAAGCAATTAAAGGCCAGGTCATAGCCGATCAGCTAGTTGTGGCTCCCCTTCTCGATGCCTCCCCATCTCTGACTCTTTTCGTGACGATTTCACTACTTATAATATTGATCATGATATGTGGAAAATGTACTTTGATGGGTCTCATTGTCACTCGCACCGGATCGGGATAGTTTTCATCACTCCACAGGGTGATTTACTCCCCTTTGCATATCGATTAGGCTTTTCTTATACCAATAACATCACAGAATATGAATCCCTCATCCTCAACGTTCTCACCACCCAAAACTACTCATCCGTAACCTATGCATACATGGTGACTCTCATCTAGTCATAAATTAGGTCAATGATACATATAACACAAAAGAGGAATACTTAATCCCATACAACGCGCTTGTAAAAGACCTTTTGGCTACATTCAAGTCTTACTCTATTGCTACCATTTCTCATAAGGATAATCACCATGTGGATGCTATGGGTAGCACAATGTCACTAATCCCACAAGATATTACTAACGACCAAGAAAAATTAATCATTAGACACTTGCGACATCATTCCATCTCCACATTACCTCTTACAACTTGCACCATCACGTATAGTCAGGACAATCCCAAATGGTTTACTCCTATTGACAACTTATTATATAAACAAACCATTCTAGATAGTCTACAACCTCATGAAGCTTGTCGTTTATGACATGAGGCTACCGGTTATATCATTGTTGGGACAAAATTATTTAAGCGTGCTCTTGATGGTTCAATCTTACGTTGTTTTAGGCTTTCCGATATTCCCACTGCTATTTCCAAAATACACGACAACATGTGTGGTGGTCATTTCTATAGCAAAGCTATGTCTCAAAAGCTTTTGCGTCAAGGATATTATTGGCCTACCATGGAACATGATCGCTCGAATATGCTACTTGTTACGAGAAGTGTTGAAAGCACGGTAACCTCCATCACACACATGTATATGATCTTCAACCAATTGCACCAACTTGGCCATTTTCCCTTTGGGGATTAGACCTCATTGGCATGATAAATCCTGAATCAACAGATGGACACAAATTCATTATTATGGCCACTGAATATTTTACTAAATGGGTCAAAGCAACCCCATTACAAAGTGTAATTGGCCCCGACATTTGTGGTTTTCTCACTACCCATATCATTACACGCTTTGGTGTGCCTTGTAAAAGAGGATGAATCCTCTTTAAAAATAAGGATGTTAAATTTTTTGTGCAAAATTCAAAATTAAACAATCATTCTCTACTCCTTACTACCCGTAAGGCAATGGACAAGCCGAAGCCACCAACAAAAGTTTTGTCAAAATATTACTCAGATACAGTCACTTCTAGTGGCGAGGATTGACATAATAATCTATTTTATGCCCTCTCGGGTTTATTATACTAGTGTGTGTATGCCTGCAAATGCAATCCCTTTTTCCTTAGTCTATGATATCAAGGCCATCATCCCACTCAAACTTGAGGTACCTTCATCATGGGTCTTGCTTAAAGACATACTTAAGGACAACAAATATCATGAAAACTATCCACATGAGTTAGAAAGTCTAGAATCCCACCACTTTCAAGCACTAGAACATCTTTGCGCGTATGAATCTTGCATAACGCACACATACAACTGTAAAACCCATCCTCATGAATTTAGCATCGATGATCTTGTTCTAAAAGAGAATTAAAAAATGCAAACGCTAAAGCTCCACTTAAAGGAAATTTAAGCCAAATTGGCTTGGTCTTTACATTGTCACCAACAAACTTGGTGGTGGAGTTTATCATCTTGCTACACATTTGGGAAGGCCGCTCAAAACCCACTCATTGTCTTACATCTTAAAAATTACTACACCTAACAACAACACTCATTACTCGATGATGCACTCTAGTCCCACAATCCATACTTGACTACCGAGGGTATACATATCAAATAGAGCTCATCAACTCACACGTTTAATCAATCAATCAAATTTTTTTATCATAACATGTGACATTCCTAGCTAGTGCCTTCTTTATTCATCTCATGATATACACTTTGTGCTACATCATCACGTTTTTGACCATCATCACATTCATCTATTTCATGATATATGTTGTGTGCTACATAACACACTTACCATCATCTTACTCATACATCTAGTGATATATGTTTTAGGCTAAATCATCACACATTATAAATCAATCATCACTTCATTCATCACCTCTCTCTACATACAACACATTGCTCAAACCATTTCCCGATGATGCACTCTCGTTTTCAGCTCATTCTTGTCGCTAAGGGGGCATAAACAAATAAACCTCAATACATAAAACTCCATTCACTTGGGGGCACACGGATCCTATCATTGAATATGCATTTCATTCCATCCATCCACAACATATTACATATCTTGGTTGCATTTACTCTTGCTTACATTTACTTGTATATGTTCATTTTATTACACATGCTAGATAGATATCTTGTATGTCATTATCTTTATCATACACACATGTGTGTTCACTTGATTTCTAGTTGTGATCATAGACTCTACAAATCCATTACACACAACATGGATGCTTGGCACAACTATCCAATACCAATCCCACAATGACTCTTGGGGCATCCATGTTTATACACTATGGGTGCTATTGTTTCATTTTTTTTCATAAAGACACTACTTTATCATATTTTACATGCCTTGACATAATTTTTATCTTTCTAACATGCTATCGGGTGCTTCATGTGTAACATTTGTTTCATGGGACTATTTGACACCATGGTTATTTTTTATATTGCTTGTCATTATTTGACATTGTTTACGGGCTTTACCCTTTGTCTTGTGTGCACACTTATTTGTTTACAACCATTGCGGCCTTGATTTTCTTGTGACACTGTGAGTGGTGTCCCATATTTGCAACCCATTTTTATGGTATACATTGTCTTCTTGTGTGTTCTAGCTTACACATTGTTTGTTTAGCTTACACTTTGTCTTATACATACATGTTTGTACTTGTAGACACCCCAATTTCACACCTCTTCTAAATCAATTAATTTCCCCACTCCATTTCCCACAAAAACCCACATTGAATTAATCAATGTTAATTGATTAATTAATCCATTTCAATCCCTACATTAAACCAAATCTCCCTCACGTGCCAAATATTCCCCATGTCCACCCACTTGCGAATTAAATATTTAAGTTTAATTGTTATCCCTTCTTCATGTCTCCCACTCACCTAATCGTGTTTACTTTTCCAAATCGTGATTACCCAAAACCCTTGAACTAATCCCACTTTTAGGCTATAAATAGAACCTTGCCACCCTCTTTTAGAACAAGCTTGAAAATCCTATCGTGATCTTGCATTCTTTCAAAGATAGAACATCCCTCCACATCGTCCTAATGCTCAAATACATTATCCCATTGTCTATTGGTGCAAGGTTTGAGTTGATATTGTTGCAGTGAAGGTATTGCTCTGGTTCGAAGGAAGCACCTACATTTTGAGTAATCAGGGTCTATCCACATTCTATCGCCCATTCCGAGGTTTGCTAAGGAATCACAAAGGATAATGTATCTAGTTAGTTACTTTACTTTCTTTTTATCAGTGTATTTTCCATAGCTCACATTCTGGCACACTCGGTGGGACTTACCCACGACTTATTATTTTTGGTCTCATAACTTGTTAATTCATCCATTATTTTCCTACCGATGTTTGCTTTTATAGTTTCATTATATATATATATCATATGGCATTCTTTGGCTAACGTTTACATTGTGGGAAATACTATTGCTTTGTGGTGTCTTATGGTGTTTGTGCATGTTCTGATAGTGATGGATATGTTGCTTACCCTGCCATGAACCTCTTCGAGGAGATCCATCCATCTAAGGTTTCTTTTGTTCTATGTCTTAATCACCCTTTTGTATCATTGTTTTAACATTTGTTAATACTTGCTTACATATTTGGTGTGTCTCACAATTCCTTCGGGTTAGTGTTTGTCACTTTTCATTGCTTTACTTATCTTGTGCAGCATCGAAAGTAGAAACATGAACTAATGCCTAACAAATCTTTCTATTTTTGTTGTTTTAATTTATCTAATCATGCAGGTATCCACAGTCTGAAAATAAATAAAAAAGCTTCATTTCTAGTTCTTTGTTTATTTTGGATTTTAAGGAACATTTCACTTTTAGTTTCTAACTTGTTTACAAGGATATCAATTTGTATTAATCCGAAGTATAAATTTGTTTTAGTTCTATAATATAAAATCAACAAAATTGTTTCAAAGTGTTGTCTCCATTCGTTCGGTGTGTTACTTAGGTATAACTCAGATTCGTAGTATATATCTATCTTGGGGTGGGGGTTTTGTTTTTGATTTCTTGGTTTTACATTAATACATTTCTGGATTTATTGTTGAACTTTATATAAAACTCAAAATAATTTTTTTTTATTAAAATCAAATAAAAATAAAAAAATTAAAATAAACTCTCGATCCCCAACCGTACACAATGAATTAACTCCCTCACTACTCAAACCACTCGGCCACACTTCCCACACAAACCAACCCTACAACCCATGGCTACTCATTCACCCATTCCCCATCCCTGTCCATACCCAAACACCCTACCTACCCTACACATCTATCCCTACTCCCACCCACACCCTTGTGTACCCCTAGACATATCTCGACCATACACAGCCTCACACTCGCCCTCCTCGAGCCCGATCGAACTCGGATCTCCCAATCCCCACAAAAATCACTCCACACCCTAGATCGAATCCCTTACTACTCGGACACTCGGCCACATTCCCTCCATGTCCATCCCTAGCTCCTTGATTACACTCCTAACTCGACACACAACCCACCCAACCCAACCCTCCCACGTAGATCCCTATGTATCCATGTAGTAACCCCTCATGAGCCCCGTGACTCCCCACACCTCCTTTCCCCGTCCACGTCCACGTGACACTCGCATCCTCTTGTGACCTACACCACCCATCCCCTATCCCGATCCACTGCCGTCCCCCGATCCTCGCGCCACTTCCTAACCTACCCGATTCTCCCCGAGCTTCCCACTCATCGCGGATCTCCTCGACCACACAAACAATTCCCCAAACCCCATCCTTGTTCGTGACCACTCGACCACACCACCACACCGCCGCCATTCTCTCGTGACTTCTAATACACCACTAAAAATAAACGAAACATATATAAACCGTTTGCCTAAATTCTTAAGGTTCACATTTTTTATTATAGGATAATTATATTAACTTCACCGATAGTTTATCACTTTGAATCAATTAAACTATTTTCTTTCCTAACACTATTTTATAGTCTATCACTTAGCTTTAATATCTTATTTCATTTCTTTTGGTCTTCTATTCAGTTGGACATTTGTTCTTAGATTTAATTTAACTCGTGTTTTCCTCATTCCTCCTAATATTAATTTAATTCACATACAATTAACATAGTCATTTTTGTTAATTCGATTATTTAGGATTTTTGATTTACTTAGTCTCATAATTAATTTAGTTTAAGTACGCTATTAGTCTAGGTTTGATTTTCTTTAATCTAGTAATTAATTTCATTTCGTAATTAATTAATCTAGGCTTGCTTTACGTCCATATAATAATTAATTTTCGTAATTAATCCAAAATCATTTAAAAAAAAGGCATTTTACGAGATTAATTTTATTACTTAATTAGTCTAATTACTTCTTTAATTAGGCTTTTTTTCCGCATACAAAGATTAGACCCTTTATATTATTTTTCTCATATCTTTGACTATATGAACTAATCATATTATTTGATTTTGGAGGAGGACTCTACACCACTTCGACCAAATTCCTCCATTATCAAATATTTAATTATCAAAACATATACATGACCCAAACCCCATTTCGCTTGGTTTTTCCGACATTTCGCCAATCGTGAATGTTGCGAATTTAGGGTCCTTGGATGTTTCAACACCTTGGTGTCACTTTTTAATCATTTCGTTATTGTTTAATCACCTTGTACCATTGTCAGTTTAACAATTTTTAGCGAATCTTTTCAACATATTGTTGTCTGTTTTTTTCTTTTTTGTGAAGCTAATCACAACCCTTCGTGTATACGCTCTTCTCTCGTGCTTGTTACAAGTGACCTTGAGAATCGAAACTCGATGGTGTTTTATTTTATCATTCTCTCTTTGTTTGCCTTGAGAAAACTACTAACCTCTTTTGTGCAGGACCATATCATTTGAAATTTATCATTTTAAACTACTAACATTCATTGCAGGATCCTCTAGCTTTGTTTTTTGTCTCTAACTATCATCTTGATCATTATTTTGTTTCTTCACATTATTAATATTTTTCTGATTGTTGGTTGTGTATGCTCTTTTCCTACACCTTCGAGCAATCTAGAAAATAAAAAATGGCCATGATCATTTTCTAATACTTCGTCATAGGAAAACTACTAATATGTTTTCCGTAGGATCACATTACTTAGAATTTTGTAAAAAACAACCAATTTTTTAAAACCTTCCCGCAAAATTACAACAATCAAAGAACAATTGCTGAAACCAAAAAAATTTAGCATGCTCAAGTACACTGTCATTTTCTACCAGTGATTTTATTTCAAGTTGGAAAGAACTTTGTTGTTAATCACATCATCATTTGTTTTTGCACATAGTAGAAGTGGATTTCATCACCACCTATGCTACACCGGTGATGTGGACTTCACTACCACACACCACCAACATTCGCATTTGCATTGCACTTTGAGACCTAGTCTCAAAACAACGTTCAATATCTACCTCGCCTCTAGTCCCCACTTACAGGTGATGTTGTCGTGATTGGGACTACTGCGAGTAATGCCTAATATAGCTATAACAACGAAGTCTAGGCATGTCCCTATAAATATTTGGGGAGTAATAAGGACACCATACACACTTCCATCCCCCATCACCTTCCGCCTTTTCACAAAGCCTGCCTTGGATGTGGTGATTCACTCCAAAGTAGGTAAGTAAGAATTGGTGAGTCTTTTTGGAGTGATAAGATCCTGCATCTGCCCATTTCACAAGATATCGTATGTTACATAAAACAATTATTATTCTCTACGGATCTACCTTTTGAGCCAAAACAATAAGATACAAATGACTACTTGTTTGTAAACAAGTTAGTTTAGCATTGTTCTTATCATAAAACTTGGATGATACAAATGTGTTTATTGTAAATTTCAAATCCTAGTGTGTTCCACAAAACATTATGAAAACTACCTCAATGTCAAACATACGGTTGAATCAATTGAACAAATATTATATTGACGACTCATTATATAAGTAAAAAAAGCCATAAATAGCTTATTTTAAATTATATTAAAACCCATATCATTGTCAAGCTTTCCATAAAAAATCCTCATAGCTTGTTTGAGCTATATCCAACTTACACCAAGTGACTTGTTTAAGCTCACTTCGTATATCATCACTTATATAACTTACTTAAGCTACACTACCAAAAATCCTTCATAGCTTGTTTGAGCTATATCTAACGTATATTGAGTGACTTATTTGAGTTCACTCCATATCTCATCAACTGTCGAGTTTATTTAAATGACATATGACACAAATCCCTTCATAGCTCATTTTGAGTTATATCACAATTGTATTGAGTAGCTTGTTTGAGTTTACTCTTTTCATCAACACTTAAGAGCTTGTTCAAGCCAAATCTAAAAAAACAACACGAATCCTCTCATAGCTCATTTTGAGCTATATCACAATTATATTGAGTTAACTTGCTTAAGTTACTCTTTCCATCAAAACTCAAGAGCTTATTCAAGCCAAATTTGAAAACAACCCCGTTATAGCTTACACTTAATTGCATTTGGTCAAACTTCATAGCCTATTTACAAGCTTAATTAGGGACATATCTATCCAGTCATGGTATTCACATAAGGTTAAAGAAACCCTTCAATTGTCACAAAGAACAAGAACAAGTAAATAAATTATTAGATCAAAACAAGAACGAATACCTACTACATATCCTAGCCATGGGAGCAAAAATTGTGATTTTGGACTTAAAACCTAACCAAAATTATAGATAATGGTGAATCAAGTCACCATAATGCAACACTAGATAACCCACATAACTCTTCAAACGACGAATTATTTACCAAAATCCAAGAGTTGACAAGGAAACTCGAGCAAGTGACTTCTAGAGTGAAAGTTACATGATCACAATCTAGAACAACCTACTCATGAAGTCCTTGATACAACATCACATGAATCTCCATTTGTACAATAATGGAAAAATATGAAAGAAACCATTCAGGGGTTACAAAAATAAAAATAATTCAATTTTGAGGAATTTGCCCCTACCCATTTGATAAGGAAATGTTATGATTACCATTTCCGTCATCCTTTGAAACTCCTAAATTTGATAAATATAAAGGAAAGGGTGACCCATAAGAACATGTCAAATAATTTTTCATGCAATGTCAGGAAGTAGCTTACCGTGACGTATATCTTTTACGACTATTTCCTAAGAGTTTAGGAGGACAAGCCTTAGAATGGTTCCTTCATCTTCCCAAAGGGTCTGTCATCAATTTTACAAACCTATCAGAAAAATTTGTAAAACATTTCTCCTTCAACCTAGATTCTGAGGTAACCATGCTTGATCTTTGTAACACCAAGCAAAGGCCCAATGAGAATTTTGCATCCTTTTACAATGTTAGTGAGGGATTGCAAGAAAATTCCCTTGCTCAATACCAGAGAGACAATTTGTTAGCACGTTTATCCCAAACATCAACATAGACTTATAATTCCACATGCAAATGCATTGTTTGAACAATTTCAAGAAGTCATTGAAAAAGGGACACAAATCAAGAAAGCCCTCATTTCTAAGGGCTTACTTAAAAACACCCTTTAGGGACTAACCTCCTAGGGATGCCCCTTAAAGTCAGGAAAAATCTAAATTCTTTAATCAGAATAGAAACGTAGTCAATGATGGCATCACCAATTCTTAGTACATTTGAAACATTCAAAATAATCCACCCAACACAATTAAATCCAACAAACAACCAATTTTCATCCCTAGAAAGGAGGCTTCTCCTCGAGACCTTAGGCAAAGACAATTCACTCCACTTGGAGAAATCTTATCTAGTGTTTTCCGCCATTTGGCAAGTGCTAATATGATCTCATATCCAATCGTTAAACCCTTTGAAGAAGGGTAACCCAAACCAAATTGGTATAAAGATAATGAAAATTGTGAGTACCATCACATCAAATGTCATTCTACAAATAGATGCATATAACTTCACCATTTTGTACAAGATTTAATTGAACGCAAAGATATAGAAGTTGAAATTACCTCCGATATAAAAACTCTTAATGAAAAATTAAACATGTTCAAAAACCCCTTCCCTAAACATGATGATAATTCAAAGGATAAGGGCCAATCATCAAACAATGTTGAGTATGACTCAATCATCTCAACCATAGACTATGACCAAGATCTAGTGGCTACAATAAAGATCAAAGTCGAATGTGTGGTTACCACTAGATAGAAAAAGTGTGGATCCCCACTACAAAACAATTTGCTACTTCGTCTCCCACACCACCTCCTCATCCAACGTCTAATTCCACCACCACTTCCACTCCCTAACCTATGCCTTCATTCAACATCATCAAACAATTGGAAAATACCACAACACAAATTTCCATCATGGAATTACTTAAGTCTTCTCCCGCACTACAACATATCCTTACACAAACATTAAATAACACTCATGTCCCACATGAAATCAACTCACAATAATTCCATGCTGTAATAGAAAATATTTCAATACCCAATCCTATTCTATAATTTGGTCCGCTTGAACTTCTTAATACCAACATTGCTAACAACCATTCCTTATACATTGAAGCTTTTATAACTCATCATAAGATCAAGCGTGTATTAGTCGAAAATGGCACAACATTGAATATTTTCTCCATGAAACTCCTATGCTTTCTTGGTTACACTAAAGAAGACTTACAAAATGATATCATAACCATTTATGGGTATGATGGTAGTGAAAGATAAAGTCTAAAGGAACAATCATGTTGCCTCTTATGGTTGGACCCATCACTTTAGAAACGTTATGTCATGTGGTAGACGTAGAAGTATCATACAATATTCTCCTTGGTCAACCATGGATTCATGCCATGAGATCTGTCCCATCCACATTCCACCAATGTATTAAATTCCCCCACTTAGATAAGGAATTCACATTGTGCATTGACACCCAACCCTTCGAGTATTGCAAATTCCTCGAAGCACGGTATAAAAATGCTCACTACTATCCATCGATAGATAAATACACTCCACCTCATGTAATCCCTAACAAAACATGTTTCAATCTAGATACGCTTCCCAAACATAATCTAAAACGATCATATTTTAATCAACCAACATCTCCCAATCCATTCTATTTTGCTAATCAACCCTCTTCATCTAAAAAAATCCTCCCCCTTCCACTAACTAATCATCTTCTTCGCCTAACCAACCTTCCTCATCTAACAATACCTCTTCTATTAAAATACCATCCCCTTTGGTTAATCAAGCTTCATCCTCTAATCCACCCTCCTCTTCTTATAACCCATTCTCTCCATCTTTCAAAACTACCAAACTGTCCTCTCCACCATGCAAGGTACCTATTGGTTCCTCAACACATACATTCAAAATCATTGACAAAGGCTGTGGTGAATATCAATTCAAGGCATTACGAATTATTTTACATCGTAAATCCCCGCAAAATAATGGAAAACCCAACGCTCCAGATCTTAGAATCCATCATACTTACAAATTCGGTCAACCCGTTTGGAAGAAGTTCGGTTATCTAGACAACAAACATATTCCAAGTTCTTTAGGATCTTGGTTATATGATGATGAACTTGCTTCTTTTATGAGTCCCCTCAATTTACTAAAGCTCACCATATGATGAAAAACATGCGATGGAAGGATAAATGACTCGGTCCAAATGAACAAGGTTGCTTAGATCGATCACTTGCACCAAACATCATGGTAAACATGACCTTGGTTTCAAGATACTTACTGCAGCTCCCATATTAATCTTGAGTGACAACGATGAAACATGTTCTGATAGTGATGCAGGGTCTATGCACAACCTCTTTAAAAATATTTCCGAAACAAATCTCCACTTTGAACATCTATCCATTAATTTCATTGATTTTGAGCTTCTTCACCCAACTCTCATTGACCATGACCAATTACATCATGTGGTCATGGACATGTTTCAAAATGATGAGGCCATTGAAGAGTTCCTTGGAACTTGTGATCAAATTCCCCTCTTTGACCATAAAAATGATTTGAGATTAACCTTGATGAATTTTCCTATTTTGGTAAAGAAATAGAATATTTGGATCCTCTACCTTTGGAAACCTCAGATAAGAAGAGAAAACACAAAATTTCTCATAGTAAAAATCTCGTCACCACCTTATCCAAAAATATATCAATAAAAAGACCCAAAATCACAAACAAAAACCACGTGTCGACTCCTTGAACCACCGACACCGATGAATTACATCAACCAATGGCATATTTTTAAGAAAAAGACATCTAAAATGATGGTTGAGGAAACAAAATATATTAACATCGGTACCCCGAACAACCAAAAATTTACAACTCGACATCAGTTTGTCCGAACAAGAATGCGTAGAGTTCACAACACTCCTCATCGAATTTTAGGACATTTTTGTATGGACCTATAATGATATGCCAGGATTAGATCCATCTCTCATAGTACATCACCTTGTGGTGCATCCAGATGCAAAGCTTGTAAAACAAAAATTATGCAAAATGCACCCCAAGGTAGTGTTGCTTGTAAAAGTTAAACTCCATAAATTATTAGAGGAAGACTTTATAAGACTTATCAACTACTCGAATGGATATCTAACATAGTGCATGTAGCCAAGAAAACTCCTGGCATTAGGGTATGCACATATTTCTGTGATATCAACAAAGCTTGTCCAAAGATGACTTTCCCCTGCCAAACATAGACATGATTGTTGACTCCATGACAGGCCATGAAATGCTCTCCCTAATGGATGGATTTTCTAGCTATAATCAAATACACATTCTTTGAAGAAGATCAACAAAAAACAACATTTACTACACCATGGGGCACCTTCTATTATAAGGTCATGCCTTTTGGGCTGAAAAATGTAGGTGCCACCTACCAACGAGCCATGACAATTATATTTCATGATATGTTACATGATATCATGGAAGAATGAGTTGATTTACATATAAGCCAAATCTAAAACATAGATAGGTCATCCAAGTGTGTTGAGATGCATCTTTGAAAGGTTACGTGAGTATAAGGTCTACCTTAATCCAAAGAAATGTGTATTCAATGTGACTTATTGGAAAGTTATTAGGATTTATTGTCTCACGAAGAGGTATAGAAGTTGATCCCACAAAGGTCAAATCCATCATGGAAATGCCTCCTCCCCAAAATCTCAAACAATTACACAGTCTCTAAGGAAAAATCCAATCCATTCGATGTTTCATATCACAATTAGCCGATAAGTGTCATCATTTTAATCAATTACTTAAGAAAGATGCGTAGTTCTAATGGAATCAAGATTGTCAAGATTATTTTGCTAAGTTAAAAGAATATATTTCTAGTCCACTGTCCTTATGTCACTAGTCATAGATAAACCCATGCTTCTTTATACATCTGCCACTGAGCATGCCATAAGAGCTTTATTAACACAACATAATGATCAGGAAAAAGAGAAGGAAATTTATTACCTTAGTCGAACACTTATTGAGCATGAGGTATGATACTCCCAAATTGAAAAGATATGCTTAGCCATTGCTTTTGCATTCCATAAACTATGTCATTACTTGCTCAATCATACCACCAAACTCATCGCTAAGGTAGATCCCCTCAAGTATCTCCTATCTAGACCTACAATCATGGGCATAATATCCAAGTTGGGTTGTCCTACTGGTGAATTTGAAGTTGAATTCATTCCTCAAAAGGAAATTAAAGGACACACCCTTGTAGATCAACTTGTTGAGGCACCTCTTCTTGGAACAAAACTGCTCCATTTTACATTTCCGATGAGGATCTCCTATACATAAACATCATGCCAACCTCGGCTTTATTCTTTAATGGATCTTGTAACTCCATGGATTAGGAGAGCTGGTAATTTATCTTATCACACCTAGTGGACATGTTATCCCCAAATCATTTCTATTAGCATTCCCATGTACCAACAATATCGCAGCGTATGAAGCTCTTATATCAAGATCAAAACTCACTAACTCGTGGAATATTTAAGAGTTGGTTATATTTGGTGAATGTTTACTTATCATTAAACAAGTTATTGATGAATACCAAGTCAAAGATGAAAAACTTATTCCATATAAATACATGGTAGATAGCCTTCATGGTTATTTTCGGTTGATTAGTTTTGACCAAATCCCTAGAATTCATAACAAATTTGTAGATGCTATGGAAACTATTGGATCTCTGTTAGAAATCGCATCCAATCAACCCCATAAACATTTTCTCATAGAACACCTCTTAACACCTACTTATAATTTACCTAAAACTACTATGGTATGCAAAATCATGGGTCCTAACAACCCTTGGTACCATTATATTTACACCTTCATCCACGACAAAGTGTTCCCTACCAACATGAAACCTAGTCATAAACATGCTTTAGCACAATGTGCCTCCGTTACACCATTTTAGTAGACACTCTCTATAGATGAGGTTACGATGGCACCCTACTCAATGTCTTAATCAGAAGAGGCATCTAGCATTCTAACTGAAGTCCACTATGGTATCTATGGAGTGTATACAAATTGTATGACTGCTAAGAAAATCCTACGTGTTGGGTACTATTGGCCCACCATGGAGAATGACACATGCCATTTTTTCAAATGATGTCAAGCTTTTCAAAAACATGACAACCTTATCCATGCACCTTCTTAAGCATTATAATTGATCACCACACCATGGCCCTTCTCTCAATGGGGCTTGATCTCATTAGTAAAATCAGACCAACATTGTCTCGATGGACATAAGTTCATCATTACCACTACTGATTACTTCACCAAGTGGGTCGAGGCTATGCCTCTCACCTATGTTACTAGAAGCCAAATATCAAAGTTCATTTTTAACAATAACAATTGTCGATTTGGCATTCTCGTCAGTCCATTTTCATGAATAATGGAAAATCATTTTAAAATTAGGATGTAAAAGACATCACCAAACATTTTGCATTAAACTTAAGTGGTTTACTCCATCCGACCCCCATGGTAATAACAAAGTAGAAGAAACCATTAAAACTTTAAAATCCATAATGGAAAAAATTATCGATACACATTGGTGAAATTGGAACACTCAAATTTACCCGACTCTTTGGGCTTACTGTACACCTATGGGAGCCACCCCATTTTCCCTTGTCTATGGTTACGAAGCCATTTTACCCATTGAGGTTGAACTCCCATCTTTAAGAATATCTCTTAAAGATGTAATTAGTGAAGATGAATATCAACAATCATAGCTTAATGAACTCAAGTTTCTTGATGAAAGATAACTTAATGCTCTCAATCATCTTCAAGTCTATCAAAACTAGCTACAATGCAATTATCATAAGAAAGTATGACCTAGAGAGTTTGAGGTTGGTGATCTCATTCTCAAAGAAAATGAAAAAATACCGTTAAAGAAAGAGAAATAAAAGAAAATTTGAACCTAATTGGTTAGGACCCTATGTAATTACAACTACATTTAACTCTGGAGCCTATAAATTGGCCACTGAAGATGGTCAGGAACTTGATGAACCAATGAATGCAATACATTTAAAGAAATTTTATTCTTGAGGTGCTTTCTATTTTGGTAAAAACCACTTGTACATTCCTCATAGCTGATTTATCTCCAAATAATTCCAAAATTTTATTCCATTGGCAGATATTTTCATGATCAAAATCCCATTTTCATATTCATCATCATGAGACAAGTATTAATATTTATCCTATTAAGTTTTGTGAGCCTCATACTTCTTATAATCTCTCCCATTTTCGGCTACTTTTGCTTATGGTCATACCTAGAAGCTTACTGATGGTAACCTGTTCCCTTCAAATTAGTTCTTTCATTCACAACAAATCTCTAAAATTATTTACCCGATTCGTTTAACCACCCATCTCAATATTGGTTTTGAACCCTCGCATCTTACTAGTTGTGTAATGAGATTAGGGCGACGTTCCTTCCGAATGAAAACACTATAATACAATTCAATCAATCAAATAGCTTATGAATAATTAACTGTTACACCTTTCATCCTTCACAATATTTTGCGTTGAGCCCACACTTCTTACTAGTAGTGTGAGACTAGGAATGGAGGGAGGTGCCCTTACTCGCCTACATCTTGTCTTTAGTGATGAACCCTTACCTCTTACTGGTGGCATGGGGCAAAATGTAGGGCGTCATTCATAAATCACAATGCATAAAATGTAATAAAAATAAAAATAAAAGCAAAAGAAAAATAAAAAATATTTTTTTACTTTCCTATGTTTTTCCTTCGGTGATGAGCCCTTGCTTCTTACTGGTAGCGTGGGAAAAACATGGGGAGTTGTTTAAAAATACAAAATATTTAAAAATATGAAAGTGCTTACAATTTTAAATTCCCAAAGAAGTAATTTATATGCCTAAGTGAAGAGAGAACCATCCCTTCACCTCATATTTTACCAATCAGGAGGCAAGTAATTGTCTAACTCTAGTTCGTGACTTATAAAGTGAACGTCATTTCAAAATTGGTTCAGTAATCTTAAGAGGAATTGAGTCACAATTTCCCAAATGGATTGTTATTAGCACTTTTCTTTGTGTTCATTATCTACATCCTACATCTTTCTTGATTCTCGGTGATGAGCCATCACATTTTACTAGTTACGTGGAGTCAAGAATGGAATTGTACTTATTTTCATCCTATCATCACCAACATATCCTACTAATGGAGTGAGAATTTTTGTATTATTTGAAACATGAGTTACCATGAGGAATAATGTACATATGAATGATACCTTGGTGTATCACCTCTTATAATAAGTTTTCATTCTAGTCCGGAAATCCCAAAAATCCCCAAAAATATTAAATAATTTCAAAAATACAAAAACATTTGAAAACTCTTAAAAATCCCAAAAACATGCAAAAATCTTAAAATTCCCAAAAACATTCAAAAGTCACAAAATACTAATTTTTGACAAAACATAAAAAAACCCAACAATCAACACAATTTACACTTTGAACTCTCATCCCCAACAAATGTTCCAACCACCTTATGACTATCATATTTAGACTATTTCCCTTGTGCGAATCCTCGCTTGGGGCAATTATGGCTCTCATTTTTTCCTTGTTTAAGGTCAATGACCCAATCCATTCTGAATCATTGTCTCCCTACTTGGGGGCATAACTAATCAATCATCATTATGGAATACATTAGGGACATGTTTAAAGGTTCTTGTGTTCCATTATTAGTTACAAGTTTATTCTTTGTTAGCTTGTATCTTGATATATCATAAAACCTTTGTCTATTTTCTTGTAATCCTCTTCTCCTCATCTCACGCATCTTTGAATATTATCCACTCTGTGTCATTCCTCTCCCATTTCCCCTCTTTACATTCATGATCTTGCCCACTCTCCACCAAATATCGCCGTTCTTTATTTCCTTCCTTTTGCATCATTTTCTCTATTGTCCTCTCCTCCTTCTCACTCTTCATCTTGTTTCACTTCCTCTATATCATCTTCTTCCCCCTTTTCCCTCGTGCTTCCTTCTTACTTCCTAATTATTACCCCGATTCTTCAAAGTGCTATCCCACTCTTTTTATCATCCCACCCTCCACATGTATTTCCATGCGGTCTGTTCCATATTATTTACCTTGGTCTTCCTCATGATGACTGGTTCCTTCAATATTCTCCCTATATCCACTCTATCATCTCTTCTTCCCCCATCATTTTCACCTTCCTCCTCCTCTACCCTCCCTTTCTCTACCACCCCTACCCTTTTACTTCATTATGTACTAATTTCTCTTCCTTTCCCTGATCTTCTCCACATTTTCTTGATCTCTTCTAGTTTATTTCTTTTCTCTGTTCTATCATCTCTTTTGTCTTCTTTAAATTCTTCATCTCCTTCATTTTCCCATCATCTCACACATACATCTTCCCTTATTCTCGCTACCTTCATTTTGGATATTTCTCTCCCTTTTTCCCGATTTCATCCTCTACTCTATCATCTTCTCTCATCTCATCTTCTCCTTTCTTTTTCATTCTTCGTCCCTCCTCCCATCATACTTATCTCTTATCCTCTTCCACCTCTTTCATTCCCTTTTTCTCCTCCTCCATCTCTGTCCACTCTATTCCAAACCCTTGTCTTCTTCACCTCTAACTTTTCTCTCCTCATTCTTCACTTACCCATAATCAACCACTACTCATGTCCATTCCTTTTTATTCTCTTTCCACTCTTACTTGTTATGTCCTTCAACACATCTTCACACCTAGAATTCAAGGCCAATTAAAATATTTCTCCACTTGTTCACCATATCCGATCCATTTCATTATACCATATTCTCATCCTCCTCTTTGAAAAGTTGACCTCTCCTCTTTTAGAGAGCTCGTCGTCTCTTCCATCCTTGTTATCACTCTCTAGGGGCATCATCACATCTATCCCTAATCACATCTTCCCATGACATTTTTGTCTTGGAGGATACCATAATATTCATCACCTACCACCTTCTATTCTCCCTAACAAATGTCTTCTCTAATTTTTGCTTAGTGAAAGTAGATTTAATTCTTCCCCATTCTCACGAACAAAAATATGTTTTACTTTTTGTTTAGAGAATGCTTCTCTTTTCTTCCTTTAAAAATTCTTATCGAAGGAACACCTTTCTTAAGAAGAATATCTCAATCCTCGACACCAGGCATATTCATCCATCTCATCTACTTTCTTTGAAAGGATACTACTTTCATAGTACCCTTCTAAAGAGGGGAAAATGTAGACACCCCAATTTCACACCTCTTTTAAATCAATTAATTTCCCGACTCCATTTCCCACAAAAACCCACATTGAATTAATCAATGTTAATTGATTAATTTATCCATTTCAATCCCTAAATTAAACCTAATCTTCCTCACATGCCAAATATTCCCCATGTCCCCCACTTGCAAATTAAATATTCAAGTTTAATTCTTATCCATTCCTCATGTCTCCCACTCACCTAATCATGTTTACTTTTCCAAATTGTGATTACCCAAAACCCCCGAATTAATCCCACTTTTAGGATATAAATAGATCCTTACCCCCCTCTTTCAGAACAAGCTTAAAAATCCTATCAAATCTTTTGCATTCTTTCAACATAGAACATCCCCTCCACCTTGTCCTAATGCCCAAATAACCCCACTTTGATCATCCCAAATCCATTATCCCCTTGTCCATTGGTGTAAAGTTTGAGTTGATCTTGTTGTAGTGAAGGTCTTGCTCTAGTTCAAAGGAAACACCTACATTTCAAGCAATCGGGCCCATCCACATTCTATCACCCATTTTGAGGTTTGCTAAGGAATCACGAAGGAGAAGGTATCTAGTTAGTTACTTTAATTTCTTGTTATCAGTGTATTTTCCATAGCTCACATTTTAGCACGCTTAGTGGGACTTACCCACGACTTATTATTTTTGGTCTCGCAACTCGTTACTTTATCCATTATTTTCTGTTGGTATTTTATGTTATAGTTTTATTCTCAGATCAGTATGAAATTCTTTGGCTAATGTTTACATTGTGGGAAATATTATTACTCTATGGTGTCTTATGGTGTATGTGCAGGTTCGATAGCGATGGATATGCTACTTACCCCACCGTGAACCTCTTCAAGAAGATCCATGCATCTAACGTTTCTTTTGTTCCATATCTTAATCACCCTTTTTGTATCATTTTTTTAAACATTCATTAATACTTGCTTACATATTTGGTGTGCCTCATAATTCCGTTAGGTTAGTGCTTTTCATTTTTGTCGCTTTATTGTCTTGTGCAGTATCGAAAGTATAAACATGAACTGATGAATAACAACTCTTTCTATTTTTGTTGTTTTAATTTATCTAATCATGTAGGTATCTATAGTTTGGAAATCCAAAAAAGCTTCATTTCTAGTTGGTGTTTATTTTGATATTTTTAGGAACATTTTGCTTTTAGTTTCTAACTTGTTTTGCGGGGATATCGGTTGGTATTAATCCGTAGTATAAATCTGTTTTATTTTTGTAATATAAAAGTAACAAAATAGTTTTAGTGTTGTCTCCATTCAATTCGGTGTGTTACATAGGTATAACTCGATTTCGTAGTCTATATCCGTCTTGGGGTGGGGGTTTTGTTTTTCAATTTCCGGTTTTATATTAATACATTTCCTGGATTTATTGTTGAACTTTGTATAAACTCGCAAAATATAAAAATAAGAATTTATTATTAAAATCTAGTATAAAAATAAAAAAACCCCTCAATCCCCAACTCTACACGCTAGATCAACTCCCTCACTACTTGGCCACTTGACCGCACTTCCCACACAAACCCACCCCACAACCCTCGACCACTCGGCCATCCATTCCCCATCCTCACCCATGCCCGAACACCCTACCTACCCCGCACCCATGTCCCTACTCCGCCCACACCCTTGCGCACCCCCTATACCTATCCCAACCACACATAGGCCTCACACTTCCCTCCTCGAGCTTGATGTAACTCGGATCTCCCAACCCCCACACAAACTCACTCCACACCGGATCGAATCCCTTACTACTTGGCCACTTTACTTCATTCCCCCACATCCATCCCCAACCCTCGAATAACACTCGTAATTTGACACGTAACCCACCCACCCTAACCCTCCCACGTAGATCCCCTCATATCCACACATCAGCCCCCTTGAGTGCTTAACTCTCCATCCCACCCCATCCTCGTCCACATCCATGTGGACACCGCACCTTCAATGACCTATACTACCTAGCCCCCTTCCAACCCATCCTTTGATCCCCGCGCCATTCCCAACCTATTCTTTTCCACTCGAGATTCCCACTTGCTCCAGATCTCCTCGACCACATGAACAACTCCTCCAAACCCCATTCCCGCCGTGGCCACTCGACCGCATACCGCCACCCGCCGTCATTCTCCATGACTTCTAATACACCACTAAAAACAAATGAAAGATATACAAACCATTTGCCTAAATTCTTATGGTTCGTATTTTTGATTAGAGGATAATTATATTAACTTCACCCATTGTTTATCACTTCAAATCAATTAAACTATTTGATTTCCTTACACTAAAATAGTTTATCACTTAGATTTAGTATCTTATTTCATTTTTTTCGGTCTTATATTCAATTGGACATTTTTCTTAGATTTAATTTAACTCACATTTTCCTCATTGCTCCTAATATTGATTTAATTCACTTACAATTAACCTAGTCATTTTTGTTAATTCAGTTATTTAGGATTTTTGATTTACTTAGTCTCATAACTAATTTAGTTTAAGTACATTATTAGTCTAGTTTTGATTTACTTTAATCTAGTAATTAATTTCATTTCGTAATTAATTAATCTAGGCTTAAGTCCATCTAATAATTAATTTTCTTAATTAATCAAAAATCATTTCAATTTTTGTAGGCATTTTACAAGATGAATTTTATTACTTAACTAGTCTAATTACTTCTTTAATTAAGCCTTTTTTCTAGACACAAAGATTAGGTGCTTTATATTATTTTTCTCATATTTTTGACTATATGAACTAATCATATTACCCTTCCAAGGAGGGGTAAATGTAGACACCCTAGTTTCACACCTCTTCTAAATCAATTAATTTCCCCACTCCATTTCCCATAACTCCCACATTGAATTAATCAATTTTACTTGATTAATTAATCCATTTTAATCACTAAATTAAACCAATTTTTCCTCACATGCCAAATATTCCCCATGTCCCCCTACTTGTGAATCAAATGTTCAAGTTTAATTCTTGTCCATTCCTCATGTCTCCCACTCACCTAATCATGTTTACTTTTCCAAATCACGATTACCCAAAACCCTCAAATTAATCCCACTTTTAGGTTATAAATAGACCCTTACCCCCTTTTTGTAACAAGCTTAAAAATCCCGTCGAGCTCTTACATTCTTTCATAATAGAACATCCTCTCCACCTAGTCCTATTGCCCAAATATCACCACTTTGATCATCCCAAATCCATTATCCCCTTAGCCATTGGTGCAAATTTTTAGTTGATCTTGTTGCGTTGAAGGTTTTGCTCCGATTCAAGGCAACACCTACATTGCGAGCAATCGGGGCCCATCCACATTCTCGTCACCCATTCCGAGGTTTGTTAAGGAATCACGAAAGAGAAGGTATCTAGTTAGTTACTTTACTTTTTTGTTATTAGTGTATTTTCCATAGCTTATAAGTACTACCACTTTTCTTCTAGCCACTTGTTTGCATGTGCTTTGGTTTATACTAAGCACATCCCCTTCCCCGCAGACAAAATTTCAACATTCGGTCCTCCTTTGAGCCGTATTCTCTTCTTCTGCGATGTATCATGCACCCCAAATGAGGGGGTCATTATTTAGTTGAATCAATCACCCCATACATAATATACACATGTTCACAATATCGATACAATACAACATACTTTTGGGACTCGTAATCAAACTTGGATTTATGACATAATGGCCTTTCCCTGATTGCTTGATACCAGTGGGCATATCACATAGCGGCCTTTCTTGAATTGCCTAAGACTAGGGGAATATCACACGGTGATTAGTAGTTCAACACGGTCTATAGAAATTCACACACAATGGATTTTACAGGAGGACAGTCCTTAGCACTTGTACACACCATTTGCAGTGGTGTTTTATACAATGGGAAATAGTTAAAGGTTGGAGGATGACACCAAATAGTTTCTCCCTACACTTCTTCCATTACATTGGCATGAGATCACCTGAAAAACTTGTGCACATTGACATCATCTACAAGATCCTTTCTACACTCTTTCCTCATCACAAATCAAGTGCACATGTTCCTTTTTCATATTTTTAGCATTTTCTATTACATATTCCCTTACATGCTTTTTATACATATATATGCATATTTGACTACTGACTGTGTCTTATCTTATGTAGGTCCATTCATATGGGAAGCGAGATAGTCAACATCAACAATAAAATCACACACATCAACACCAACAACAAAGGTACAACACTACATTGACACACATGTTTCCACCCTAGGTTCATTTTCATCACCTTTTACACTTTTTCATCTTTAGTCTCCACGCTCCATATTTTTATCACTCCATGCTTTGTCTAGTCCCTCGACACGCTTGCTACATCAATCTACATTGTTATCAGGTACACATATCTATTTACTTTATGTTATTGAGAATTATTCTTACCAACATAAAGTAGGGGCAAATGTAGACACAAAATCATGCACTTTGGGTATTTATCTAGTCTTGGTTACATACAATGTGGGGAAACCCCATATGTGGAGATGAACATAAGCTCAATAAAAATCATTCAACATTAACATTAATAATAATACATATCATATATATAGGATAGGATCTGTAACAACTCCACTAACCTCTCCTAATAAAACTAGGTGAGTGGTTTAACCACCTTTATTCTCTAAATGACCACATCCTACATTCACTCAACCTACTCAAAAATCACTTTTCTAAATCCTACTTGAGTTTTTTCTCAACTAACCTACATTATTCACTAATATAAAAACATTAGATAATGCAATATAATGTGCACACTATTGATTCCTAACATTCCCCTTAATGTGTACAAGGAAACAATGTCACATATCAAGCAATTACATGAACGTTGCCCTCGTTGCTTGTTGGCGACATCTTATGGGTTTTTGGTGAATCTCCTCACTTTATATTTCCCCCTTAATAAAAATCCTTTGGATGTCAATTTCCATCGATAATGCATCCAAGTACAATAATAATGACCCTTTATAATTTTTTGAAATATTTTCCTCTATAGGAATATATTCCCCCTTTGAAAAAAATTAGCTCCTTTTGAAAAAATTATCTCCTATATTTTCATAATAGAAGAATACAATTTATAATGATCTCCCTCATAATAAATTTTCACTGGTTAAAAATAAATAAAATCCTTACCCATTTTAGGGTTAGGGATTTGTGTTATCCTAAAATATTCATCACCACCATTTAGGAGACTTGAATTTGCAATGTTCTTTGATGGGTGAGGCATCCACCGTAAATAGCCAAAAATAGGAGAATCTTATCCACCATGTTTAGCAAAACAGGAGAAATTTTTGAATAGGATTTAGAGGATCTTCATGTTGCGAATTAAACTCTGTAACCACTACGGGAAAGAGTATCGATCTATGGATTCCATCAAGTTGTTCCGTGGGGAGACTTACATGGTTTGAAGATAAAGTTAATGCAATATTAAGATCGAGAGTAGTATCAAGCTGAAATGACCCTTGGACAATCCAATTTCCTTGGAATGTTAAACCCATTTTCAATCCTCAGCTTGGTGTTCTCATCTTTGATGAAATCTATTTCCTTTTGTAAATCATTATGTTCCCACACAATAACCTCATTTTGCAAAAGATTCATATGCTTTGCGCAACCAAATATGTCTCTTCCTTTGCAGAAAACCCTCTCCTTCTTCAATTTATTGTTCTCACAATCCCGAAAGTGAGTTGGAGTGAGATCTATCATAGAAAATTAAAAAGATTTTCCACCATAATATACGATATTGAGCTATCAATTTCAAGGAAGATCATTCTAGATGCATTAAGGGTCTTCAATTTTGTAGGAAATATAATCTTCCACCAAGATTCCATAGAATGAATATGATTTAAATTGAATCTAGCTACAAATTGTAGGCTTTTTGAAAGAATATTCAAATGTAATGCTCACTTTGAAAGTCATTTAATTCAAACATATGAGCTCCATTTGATATAGAACGAGACTTAGATCACCAAATTGAGGTGCCAATGCCATATCTATGTATAGGATACTATGAGGATTAGTTAATTGTCGATCGGGAGTCATGTAGGTGATCGCATAACTCGTAGTATATTTGAGCTCCATGAGTGCCCAATCCATAAATCAAATGCCTTTGAGCCGAGATAGCTTACTATTACACTACTAACACACCAAATTCATGCTCAAACATAATGCCAAACTCTTAACACAAAGCTAAACAATGTGCATGAAGACAAACCCTACAAAGAAAATTTTCTAGAAATTGAAATATATGCTTTAGAACATTTTTTTTTCTCGATTTTGAATATGAAAATGGTGGACAAACTAGAAGAAATAATTTAAAAAAGTGTAAAAATGGAGACGGAAAGACAATGCATATGGATTATGGATGTCATCGGGTTTGCTATGAGGTCCATGGTATCCACTAATACCGTTGATAAATATACAAGAAGGCTAGATGCTACAAACTCCATATTTCACGTGAGATCCATAGTATCTCGCTAGTCTTTCATTTGCACCGCTTGACTTTATGACCAATGAATGGGCATGGAAGAAGGGAATGGGGTCACAAAAGTCTGTGGGATCTGTTAACACATTTCCTTAATCATCTTGACAAATGAAGCATGAGTGGAGTGAAGAAACTAGAGAGGCCCCTTTTGAAACCAGCTCACGATACGGATGTGGGGAAACCCCCATATTTGGAGACAAGCATAAGCTCAATAAAAAAATTAAACATTAACATTAACAATAATACATATCACATATATAGGAGAGGATCTATAACAACTCCACTAACCTCTCCTACTAAAACTAGGTGAGTGGTTTAACCACCTTTATTCTCTAAACGACCACATCCTACATTCACTCAACCTACCACGAAAATCAATCGTCTAAATCCTACGTGAGTTGTTTTCTCAACTCACCTACATTATTCACTAATATAATAATATTACTAATTTAAACATTAGCTAGCACAATATAATGTGCACACTATTTATTCCTAACATACTACTATTCAAATGATGCATAATTATGAAAAATAATGATTAATCCATGTCTTTAGCTACCTTTCTTTGGTTTATGCTTTTGCTTTCAGATTGCACTCTTACTTGCTCGGTTTGTCTTTTCACCTTTTGACATTTGTAATTCGGACACCAAAGCATCAGTGCCATCGTCCCCTATGGGTGTCCTTATCCTCTTTGTACTTTGATCACACTTTTCGGTCATTTTGAGCCATTTGAGCATCTTATATTTTTGGTAGTCAACATTTTTGGGTTGATTATGAAATTCAAATGAAGGAATCATATAAATTCAAAGTTATGTGATCATAATAAGGGAACAAGCACTAAACACTACTTATCACCACCTAAGGTTGCATCCATCAAGGCATCTATAGTTCCATTTTCATCCATCTAGCTCCATCACAAGGGGAAAATATGGTTCATCTGCATCACACTTCATAGGAGGGGAGTATATTGTTTCCATGCACACATTATTTACATTCTACATCTAGCTACTTGCTCACTACTTCAAGTGTGACACACACAAGAGCAACCTAGGGCACAATTCCACACATACACACATAACTATATTGTGTAGAATCGAGTGTAGTGCAATGCTCAATAGTAATTCCATCATTTTGGTAGATGAGAACAATTTGACCCCTCATTTTGCATCTTTATTTTTAGGATTTGATATCTATTTAAGGGTGTTGCAGGTGCATCCTTTGTTGCAGGTTTTATAGTGACCTTGGTGATCCAAGTACGACATGCAAGTGATCAAAGGAGAATAAGAGTGAACCTCTTGTGACACCTCAAAGGAGGTTTTTAAGAATCTACATAGACCGGGGCACCCTGAAACATGACCGTGGTGCCCCATCTCTCCCAGTGCCCTAGTCCATAAAATATTCTAGATATGCAATTTTCTAGGCTTTTGTGGGACGGTCTTCCATATCTGTTCATATGTTCACCATTGTGACATAGTCCAACAACCTTTGTAAATTAACTAAATCTCTTCTAACACTCTTTACAATTAGGGTTTAATTATTTATTGCTTAGTTGCTTGGGTTAAATTCAAGTATTTCTTTATTCATTTATTTACTATTGTTATAACATCTAGATTAGGGATCTAAATTACATTTTAGCTTTAATCGGTGACCACTTTGTGAACTCCAACAACCATTACTGAGCCTCACTTCACCACTCACACATTTTCCATCAATGCCACCTGACATCAATGACAACACCAATGCACCAAGGTTCAACAATCTCCCCCTTTGTCATTGATGGAAACAACTCATAAAATTTTGATGGTAAACAACCACACCATCTCCAAACCATTCAATTCTCAATTCTTACAACACTCTCTCGCCCTTTAACATCTATGACCAATAGTCAAACATCCAATAATATGATCAACACGAAATAAAGTAGTGAAAAAAACATGGCCTTACCTCAAGAAGCTCCCCCTTGAATCATCTTTGCTCTTTTGAGTGATAAACCTCACTCAACTATATAACTTCCCTCATACAATAGATACAATTATCCTTGTGAGCCTATTCTCTCGTATTAAAACATCTCACTTCACCAAAATCTACTCAAGCTAGCAACACCAAGCTCAACTCGCCTTAAGTTAGAGAATTTTGATAATTGACCTTAGATTCTTGAATCGACTTTCGAGTTCCTTTTGACCCAATTTTTTCCATCCATAGAAGCCTTTGAACTTCATGAGCCAAGCTCATATAGATCCCCCTAGGATCATTTTATCCTCCTTTGTCTAAAGACATAATATTGTATCCAAGCCATAAAGATAGGTCAATCAAATTTAATCAGTCTTAAAGAACATTTTCAATATTTTCCATTCCTTTCCTTGTCAATTTTCTTGATGGAACACCCTACCTTGCATTACCTTAAACTATATCACCTTGATTTCATTACTTTTATTTTGAAACATATTACTTCTTCATGCATCACATCATCCTTGTTTGAGCATAACAACATCTTCTTATTTTCAAAGGTATTCTCAAACTTGTAGCAAACAAATCTCTCCCTTACCTATCATATCCCGCACTTAATTCAACTTGAATAAGGTATAGTATTATGTAAAAATATATTCATCCTGTGCAAGATGTTAGATTTATTCATTTCATGAAACAACTTCAGTGTTTGGATTATGATCATTTTCATGCTTGATGTACTTTAATTTCAGACACTGTAGATGTTGCCATAACAGAGGAAACTTCTTTCTTAGGGTGAAACAAAGCATCCAAAATTTGACCGCTATTCTAACATAATGAATTTTCTTGGCAAGACCTTCATTACATTTGATAAATGATTTCCACTAGCCCCTCTTATCTCCAAGGACTCTTACAATCTAATAACTCATCACTTTGACATGTTTTCTATCCACGAACATGGTCTGCAGATAATAAGTATGGTATGAGCATCACTTGAGATATTTCATTTATTGGTATGAGATCATGATTTACAAGACCACTTTTCATAATATCCTTACTTGGCTTTCATAAACATTAGGTAACACAAAACACCTTAACCATACTCCTTTAACGTTCAACATTGACACTTAATCCATAAATTACTCCCCCTTGGAAATTACTAAGCGATTTATGAACCTTGACCGATGCTACATTCTTCTCTCATACATTAGGGATTGAGAACAATATGAAATACATGGACTCATACACTATGAATCCTTGTAAGCATATGGAAATTTTCTCAAACACTTTTCAAGAATGGAAATTTTCTCAAGACTCAAATAGACTTACTTGAACACTATAACCATTCCACATGGCACAATTTGTGGACTGTTTTGGATCAACTTATATGAATAAATCATATTACAATACTAGAAACCTTTAACAAATATTGTACTCTCTTTTGGAGAACTCTCTTACATGACAATAACATGAGAAGGTATGACTCGAGATAAGATTCAATCTTGACAGCATAGAGAAGGACAACTCAAATTTTGAGACTTTTTGACTATGCATTCTTAGCATGAACATTCAATAAGAATAGTCAACAAATTGAAAGAGGACTAGAACTTCAACATAAGACAAAACACACATTCCTTGAATCTTACATACCTTGACAACATAATGGAGACACCAATCAAACCTACTAATGGCAATAGCCTACGTTGATTATTCAATCAACATCACCATGGAGAAGACTTATTTGATAGTTACACAAAATCACACACTTTGGGTATCTATCTAGTCCCGATCACATAATATTATTCATAAGTAAGAAAATTACTAATCAACCCATGACCTTGGCCATCCTTGCTTTATTTCTATTGCCACTTTTTGTCTTAAACTTGTTCTCGCTCAATCTGTCTTTTCACACCTTGGCATTTCTCATCCTAGACACCGCGCGCCTACTGCCAGGATGCCAACGCTAGGTGCCCCCATCCTCTATGAGATCCCATGAACTTTTTGTACTTTGTTCACATATTTTGGGTCCTTTCTAGCAATTTTAGCATCTTATCTTTTTGGTAGTCATCCTTTTCGGGGTTAAGTACAAAATTTAAGCAAACAAAATCATATAAATATAAAGTTATGTGACCATAATAAAGGACCAAACACTAAGCATTAACTATCACCACCTAAGGTTACATCCAAAGGATATTAAAGAACATTCAAGTATCCATTCTATCATCCATTCAAGGGAAATGGAATGCATTTATGCATACTCTTCATACGAGGGAAGTTTATTACATTTACTTACATCTAGCTACTTTGCTTGCTATCAAGTGTGACACGCACAAGATCCACCTATGTTGGGCCCCAGAATATTGGCTAAGTACAAGAAGGTGCATGGGCATGCGAGACTTATTTGAAGAAGGGCACCCGGGTTGAAGGTGTGTAGGGTAGGGTTCTAGCTGGGTTTAGAAGAACACACGATGCACATGCGTAAGACAAGACAAGTTTTAGGACTTAGCCATATTCAGAGTTCCAGATAGCACATGAGGAAAGTGTGACCCATCTAACATGCAGAGTGGATAAGGTGCCAACTGATAGATGTAGGATCAAGAATGGAATATTCCATGCATGCAATGGAAGGTTCCAAAAGGACATCATTGCAAAGAGTGGAGATCTTGGATCAAAGGAGGCATGCTCCATTGGAGGACCACTTGGACACTTGGTAACCGATCTGTTACCTCAGAAGGCATGGCGGTGAAGGCAAAAATCTATATATAGAGGTGCGTGGGTAGTAGAAGAGATATGGTAACAATGGTAGAGTAGCAAAGGAGGTGGAAGAGAGGTGAAGCTCTGCAGAAATATCATGGAGGATTCTATGGGTTGGGATTAGAGGAAATATAGGAGTGATGGCATATTTAGAGGGATGGGTCTGTGTTTATCCTTGTAATATGAAGGATGTAGTATAGTTTCTGATGCATGACCTTGCTTTGCATTATTATGTTGGTTTGTTATGGCCCTAAGGGAATGTAATGTGGTTATTGAACTCATTAATATGAATGGAAGGTTATGTTCTAAAGCATATATGTGTTCATGAGCTTAAGTCTAATGCATTTCCTTTGTGTTATGAATCATTTCTATATGTTGTTTGATACTCCTATTTCACTATCTGAATGGATGCATTAATATGATAACTCATTCTAGGCTCTTAGAATGAATGCACTATTCTTTCCATTCTTTTACACTTCATGATTTGTCATAGATGATATATTCTCACAAAAATCACATAAAGGAGGGGCTTGACAACCATGTGTTCCTTAGGTGAGCACCCAACAACCGTTGGGTGATAGGCCGACATGCATGGGATTAGATTGTTGTTATAAGGGTATAAAATTGACTACATCTTGGTTCTGTTTCGAGACCTCTTTTTGAAGTTGTTATGAGAAATGACATACATCTTGGTCCTTATGATGCGTGATGACATAATGTCTGACCTTGGAAAGTGTTGAAGGATGGTTCAAAAACATGGAGGACGAGTTTGCTCAAAGATTCAACACTAGACCTAAGTTTGATGCACATAGATGGGTAGAAGAGAACATGTACCATGAGTTATACGAGACATTCTTCTGCTATTTTCTAGTAGAACTATATGAATGGATTTCAACATATGCATCCAGATCGAGTTGGTACTACAGATCATGCGTATGGACCCAAGATGATTATCAGAGGCTGCAAGATGCGAGATCTGACTTAGATGCATGCTATTGATCACTGGTGGAAAGGAGTGCCAACCAGTTATACTCTAGAATACACCATTTCTATGTATTCTTTCCCAATAATTGTTGAGTTCAAGTTTCGAGGAGCCTAAAGGATCTTTTTGCGTGTTATTCCTTTGGCTATGAAGATATTGGTCATTACCTTAAGTTTAGAGGCATTTCCCATGGCCGGCTAAGCTTCTCTGAGCATTGGGAGAGGAAGTTAGGGTGGAGGAAGATGGTGGACATTGCGGTTGAGAAGGAAAGGGAGGAGAGATGACTCAAGTATAACAAAGCTCGTGAAAGGGAGATGACTAGAAAATGTGAGGTTACAAGTGTGATGGATCTATGGAGGTAGATGTTATGGGAAGGAGTTGATGTTCATGTAGAGGATGTGGAACTTGAGTATTCTGTACTACCCCATCTTGGCAAGCGTGGGAGAGAAGCCCCTTTAGCTTCTGATGAGATTTTGTCACATGGAGAAAGGAGAGCCTTTGACACGCATTTGAACTCACATGACGACCAACCACTAGCACTTGTTTTTCTAGATCAAGGGAGAAGTATTGTTAACCTAGTTGATATCGGTGGGAGTAAGTGATATGCACAGGGAGATATAATTTTTCGTTCGAAACATCCATTGTTACCTGCACAAACCATTCCAAAGTATTTGGAGGAATTTTTAAACAAGGTGAAAATATGTAAGGTTTGGGTCTGCATCGGGAGTGGCACAGGACACACAAATGGTAGTGGGACAATCTCACAAACCATTAACGCGTAGTTTAGTGGGATGTTGGGAACACTAGGCATGACTACTTCAGGCCATTTTCAAGTTACTGGGGAGGTGGATATAGTGGTATAGGGGCTAGAGGGACTTGTGTTGGACTTAGTGGATCTAGAGGATCTGGTGGGTTAAGAGGAACATGACCTAGTGGATCCTGTGGATCTAGTGGAGGAGGAAACACTAGAGGAAACCAAGGCTCTAGATCAGGAGGACAAGGCATGCAACCACCCCAGTAAGTATTTTTGAGATGTCTTTGCATTTACCAGACTACAGGGGTATTGAGGATGCTACAGAGCATGTGCATAAGTGTGAATTTCCATGGCATGTGAAAGGGATCACTACCATGGAGTGGAAGGCAAGTTAGTTTGCAACGACGTTGCAAGGGTGCACACATAGTTGGTACTGAAAATATGACCCTCATCAAAAAGCGGTAGACTAGACTACATTGAAGAGTGCCTTCCTAGCAAAATTCCATATCTCAAAATTTGAGCAAAAGAGCATCAGTGCCCTGAAGGAGATCCAACAAGGAATGACAGAGAGTGTGCGGGAGAATGACGTGTGGTTCAAAAATATCTTGTCAAAAATATCTTATGATATTCACCCTTCTTAACATGCTCAATGGTTTGTTGGAGTATTAATAACACCGTTTAGAAGGGAACTTTCACACAAGACTTTCACAGACCGCATGAGGCATTGGAAGCTGCCTTGTATGTTAAGGTTGTTGGGAGCATTGATACTGGTGTTAGTCCTTTTTGGAGGCTCAAATTACTGCAATGGCCAAGCAGTTGGAGAAGCTGTCTACAAACTTAGCGCATGAGGTTTGTAGTGGGCTTTGGTGTACAAACTATGAAGTGGAAGGGCATGCAAAGGATAGTTTCCCTCATAAGTCAGACGTGCTATGGCGGAGACTATGAAATTTTCCACAGGCATCATGATGCAAGTAGGTGTCCTCTACTACAGTGCATAATCCGTAAGAATGTGTCTTGCTATTTCAATATTTGTACCTCTACGAGGTCCATGATACCAATGATTATAGACTGATTGATCAGATTCATGATGCTATTGATCTTGGTGTGCACTAGACTAGTATTGCAAGAAGCTCTAAAGATGATGACCAACACTATAAAGGGTGAGGAGATGGATGAGCGCATGGAAGAGGTTTTGTGGAGGATTTTGTGGTCATAGTAACCATGGTGGAGGACGAAGTGAATTCCTACAAGGAACCTGTTATAATTATGGATCTACAGAGCATTACAAGTGTGAGTGTCCTGATCTATTGCAATGCTCGTGGTGTGGAAAGAAACATAAGTACAAAGAGTGTGTAGAGCTTTATGAGCATATGAACCAGCAACATTGGAAAGACAAAGATGATGGGATGGTGAGCATCAAGAAGGACGATTCACAGTGGATGCCAAGAGTGGCACGTGAGTCAGGGACTAGAACCTATATTGGTGACGACGCGAGTAGAGGCCACGCACGCCAAGGAGATGCCAAGACAAAAGACACTGGTTTCAAGAGAGGAAGTGGTACATGGAAAGTATTTGGACCCTTCTCATTAGAAGGAAGTTTATCAAGAGACTATGGATGTGATTCAGAGTTTGCAAGGGGAGATCTAATGTATTAAGGAGAAATCAAAGCAGCTGGAGCAAAGGAAGAATGTTGAGGCTCCAAAGGAGGACCTAGATGAGGTCAAGGAAGTATGTAGGATGTTAAGGCAAGAGAATAGTATTCCCTTGCTAGGAGAATGGTTGAGGGAGAAGGTAGGAGCGGCTGGAGCAGAGCGCAAAAGGTAGGTTTTGCATATAAACATTCCTCCTCACAATCTTGACTATGATAAGGATATTACATTGAATGTAATTGTTAATGGGTGGCATCCGAGTAATATCCTCATTGTGGGGAGCGGAGGTCGGTGTTCTTACCTTGGATGCATGACATCAAATGGGAAGACCCACACTACAACCATCTTCAAATGTGTTGTTTATGGAAAAAAAGATAAAGGCAATGCCCATTGGAGTCTTGAAGAATGTGGTTATCACCATTCAAGGGGCCAAGTTTATTGGGGAATTTGATGTCTTGGTGCTCGCCAAGGTGGAAAATTTCCCAAAGCATTACTCGGGCGCCCTTGGTGTTATAAGAACAATTTCAGCTTGGGGTTTAACAAGGGGTATATCGGCTTTGAGAACAAGGAAGAAAGGGAGATTATCCCTTTAATGATGGGAAGTCAATGCCCTATATCCGAGCCCTTGGGAAAAGAAGTCCTTGACAGAGTCTATGTGTGCTCCATCGAGAGATCCAGAGATAATTCATCCCATAGAGGGAGTTATCCAATTTTAAGATGCTCAATCCTTTAATGATACCACTAGCATGGCATGTGAAAAGCTGTGTGCATGGGACTTATGAGTTGATTAGGTGATAATTGTGAGGATCTGTAAAAAGGGTAATGAAGCATGCTCGATCAAGTACATGGGAGGGAAGCGTTGCCAAGTTACTCGGAGGAAGATACCCTCAAATTTTCTTGCGAGAAATGGAGGCTCAATGGAAGAATAAGGATGAAAGAAGGGAAATGCTTAGTTATAACCTACTTGGAACCTATGATGTCTTTGGTGGGCTACACATCGAGAGAGCCTCCTAGAATGGTGCAGGGTAAGAATCACATTTTTTTTAAGGTCCTCTAGGAGCAACACGGCCACTATCACCCAAGACTACCATGGTAAAGAGACTACATTATTTCATATCCAAGCATATGAGAAGGCACGGATGGGAAGCGCATAAGCATTACCGCCTTCATTATGTGTGCATAAGTTGTATTCCACCTTACAAGGCTATGCACATGCATGGTATATTCATTTGGAGATGCACCTTCAAACAAGTCATTGACAGAGTTGGCGGTTGATCTCATTCAAGATTTTGAGTATAAGAGTACAAAGCCATCGTAGATAAGACATTATAAGTGATCAAGCACCTTATGATGGGAGATAGTGTTGTGGCAAAAGATAGCTCTTGGAGTTTTTGGGTGACCCTTATTTGGAGATGCACCTCAATGAAGAAGAATAAGAGGAATTACTATTTGAGCGTGCATGCATGGAAAAAGAAAAAGGAAAAATGGTCTATGTAGTAGATGGTGAGGAGATGGAAATTTTGGATGTTAACCATTATGAAGGTACATGTGAAGTCATAGATAACATTGATGAGCAAGCATGCACCTACCACGAGCCATTGAAAACAAAGAAGGTTAACATTGGGACAAAGATAGAACCTAAGGAAGCTATCATTGGGGACTATTGGTCGGAAAAGGAGGTTTCAAAGGTCATTGATCTATTGCACGAGTTCTAGGATTTGTTCCCTTGTGGGTACCATGAACTCAAAGGAATCCACCATTCCTTAGGGGAGATGAAGATCAAGTTGAAGGAAGGTGTACGCTTGATTCGAGAAGAGGCCTTATCGGATGAATCTGAATTTGTATGTATGGGTCAAGGAGGAAATAGACAAGATGATAGCATCTGGTATCATTGAGGCTATGGAAGAATCAAAATGGATAAGCCTAATGGTCATCAATATCAAGAAGGATTGAAGAATAAGGTTCTCCGTGGACTATAGGGACAGAACACAATATGTGTCATTGACCCTTTTGCCAACCCCCTTTACTAAAGAAATTCTAGAGGGAGTGGCCGGGCACGATGTCTAATCTTTCATGAATGGGTTCTCGGGGTATCACAAAGTCGGGTTGCAAAGGAAGACCGAGAGAAAGAAAAAATTCACCACTTGAATGGGGAAGTTTTGCCTACATGGTTACGCCTTATGGATTGAAGAATGCACCCTCTTGTGTTCTCGCACATCGTGGTACAAACATTTAAGGACTTCATCCATAAATTTATTCAATTTTACATGGACGATTTGTATATGGGTTGGTGAAAGACCATTGTGAAAACTTAAGGCTGATGTTTGAGAGATGTCGAAATTGAGGATATCCCTTAACATTAAGAAATGTGTCTTTACTACTCCATTTGACACCTGTTAGGACATATTATATGTAACAAAGGCTTACTAGTGGATCCCGCAAAAGTTGTAGTTATTGTGGGATTAGGGGAGCCTACTAGTCAAAGCACAGTGCGTGGATTCCTTGGGTATATGGGGTACTATAGGAAATTCATCAAGGGGTATGCCAAGATCACCACACCCTTAGAGGAATTACTAAAACACAAGAGTGCCTTTCATTGGGGAGAGGTGCAACAAAAGGCATTTGACACTTTGAAGGATAGGCTTGTCACTACACCCATACTACATTTTCCTTCTTGGGATAAGCCTTTCCATGTGCATGTTGATGCCTTAGGAACATATATGGGAGAAGTAAAAGCACAACCTAGTGAGGGTATTGTTGATCATTCCTTATGTTTTACCAGTAGAAAGTTGACATCGACGGAACAAAATTACACAACTACTGAGTACGAGGCACTATCAATGATCTACGTACTACATAAGTTTAGGAAGTATCTATTGGAAACACCATTTATATTTTACACAGACCACATGGCATTGAAGTACTTAGTCAACAAGCCCATTTTATAAAGACACATATGCCGTTGGGTCCTATTATTCCAAGAGTTTGAGTTTACGGTAGTTGTAAAACCTGGAAAGAGAAATTCAAGACTTGACCACTTATCAAGGATTAACTCAAGGGAGGATGCACAAAGTATTGAGGATACCATTCCAGATGCGTAACTATTTAGGTTGCGGCGTGCACCCTCAGACTTGGAAGATATCACAGTATTCTTGAAACCTAGTGTGGCGTCGAATGGGATGAAAGTGCGGAGAGGAAGTAGGCGCGATGACGCACCACACCCTACATGTTGATTAGTGGAGATATGTATAAGTTAGGACGTGATGAGGTTTTGCATCAATGCATATTAAAACATGAGCATGTGGCTATTATGGAGGAAGCACATGGTGGGATTGCGAGGATGACTCTATGCGGGAAATGCCACCTGCACGGAAGATTCTATTAACTTGAGGATTTTTGGGTGTAGACACCCATAATTACGCCCAAGCAATTTAAAATACTTAAATTGTGCTAATTATCTCCTTTCTCGCAAATTGATGACATATCATCAAATGCGCTCATATTCCCTCTTGTCATCATTAATTAATTACACTAAGCTAATTAATTAAGTCACCTATCCAACTAATACCCTAATTAATGACCTTCCGTTAATAAATCACCCCTTCTACCTAGACTAATTAATTATTATTAATTAATTAGCTTTCCCTTCCATTTAACCTATAAATCAATATTTAATTGATTTAATCCACTTCTAATAGCCTAAATTGTACTAATATTCCTCTAATTAGCTTCTATAAGCTCACATCTACCTATTAGTTAATCATCTTTGATTAATTAAAACAACCCCAACTCCCATGACTTGCTAAGCATAAATTAAACCCTTCTAAAGTATGGTTACCTTTAATAAAGCAACCTTATCCATTCCTAGTCATGTTTTACCTTTATCCCACATGCAAAGGGATGAAGTGTTTCCTTTATCCATTCAACTATATAAGGAGCCCTCCTTCTACCTTTATACCTACACCTAAACTCCTTGAGAAAGCAAATGCAAAGCATATAGCAAAATAGACTAGGAGCTTGCTTTTTGTCTTCTTGAGAGTTCATCATCTTGAAGAGATAAGCCTCTTTCCTAAGTGCTTAGGTCATATGGGAGGTGTCAAAAGGGTCTTGTAGCCCAACTTTGACTAGCTCTCATTCCTAGGTTCTTGGAACACCAATAGAAGAACCATTTTTGATAGCTATGGAGCCTACCTAGGTCCATTTCATTTATTTGTTGTTATAGAATAAAGGATTTTAGATGTTTTAACATTGTTAGTTTCAAAGTTTTATTGATGAATGTTTAGCATCTAACCCTTATTTAATTCTTATCATGATGGTGCTAAGTAGTTTTTTTAAATCTTGCTAATTAAGGCTATTTAGGTGTTAGTCTTTTATTCATATTAGTACTAGTTTAAAAACAACACATGCACACATTTGCCTTGAGTGGGACACTTAGTCCCATGGCATTTTAGTTTAAGTTTCATTGTTTTGGCTAATTTTTGATATGCACATGTAGTAATTAATGTCCATTTTCTTGGAATTTTTGCTAATTTGATATGTGTAACCTCATGTTCATAGCCATCATTTTAATGGGTTATTGCCATTCTTAAGCTAACTTGTCAAAATTTGAGATATTGTGAGTTTTCTTGTGTTTTTTTTGTATTTTGGTTGTAGGTTTGACGAGCACATTTTTAGGAGTGTAGGTGCAATTTTTGTGGCACACACACCTCTCTAGTGGTGCGGGCGCACTATTAAAATTGGTTCTCTGTTTCACCGACCCTAGCGCATGCGCGCTAACCTCGACTCACACACCCTAACCAGTAGCAGATACACTAACTTGGTCGTAGATGTACTTTCATACTTTACCTTCACTACATTCTAAAACCTATCAGATCAGCACACACACCTAACCGGAGTACACACATTTTTTTAGTGGTGCGAGACACATTTTGGTGATGCAGATGTTTCGCCAGAATGCTGGGATTGTTGCATAAAATGGTGGCGCACATGTTTTCTGGTAGTGCACATGCTTTTCCGGTGGTGCACACATTTTCCCGGTGGTGCGGTTGTTCATCTGCATTTTTTCCTAAAGGTGGCACATACATTGTTTTCATGGCGCACATGCCTCTCTGGTGGCGCAGGCACATGATAAGCAAAAAAAATACACAGAGTGGTGCATGCATTGTTTGTGTAGTGCACATGCCTCTCGGGTGGCGCAGGTGCATTGTAATCCAAAACAACGTAGAGTGGCGTATATGCCTGAACTCTTGCACGCAGGACTAAAAAAGGGTCGCACGTGTCCTTTTGTATTTTTGAAATTAGTGTCTTTGAGGTTCTAACATTCTTGCAGGTTTATTTAATCATATATTTGTCTTTGCAGGCTGTTTTTACACGTTTGTACTTGATTAGATGATATTTTGCATTGTTTACTTATAGGAATAAGATCATGTATGCTCTTCCTCGTGGTGATCTTGGGAATTAGAAATGGTTCTAAAGTCCTTTTGATGCTTTGAGGTTGTTAGGAATATTTGAGTGGGAATTGGTTAAACTTGGTGTAGTTGAATTAAAGTGTTTTCCCATTTTAAATATCTTTTTGGATTTTGAAGACATTATGTATGTTCTTCTCTTATGTCCTTGAATGATCTAGAGAATCAGAAATGGTGCCTTCTCTCTTTTGATGGAAAACTACTAAAAATCTTCATACATGACCAAAATGCCATCGCTTGTCAAAGAATGGAGGAATCAAAACAAAAATCGAAAAAATACTAATACAATTGTTATACAGGTTGCCAAATAGTGTTCGAGCAAACCACATCTAATTAAAAAGATAAAATGAACAACATATTCAAAACACTGTATTGCGGGTTTGAAAAGGGTACATCCTCTCTGCTCAATGGAACATAACCCCTTTGGTATAACGCCTTAAGATTTAACAATGGGGTTGGTTCTAGAACTCCAAAGTAGTCCACACAAGAGGGAACCTTGTGGACAAAACGGGAAGTGCTCCGCACTACCTATCTAACTAGTGATTCCTTTGTGAGATAGAGTTACAAGTTGTCCCTATGTGACCCTTTTAAGTACACGATGGATGCATCTAATGCCCACTGTGCTTGAAGGGGGAAAAGTCGAGATACTCCCAAGATAGTCGGGACTATTTGGGTAAATCATTTCACTCATGGATAATCTTCGTGACACCTAGGGCGAGAGAACCACCTAGGAAGATATACTTTGGCTAGAGCCCACTATTGACTATTGTAAAACAATGTTGGGTTGTGAACCGTATTGTCATTGCGTAAAGCGTGTGACACGTTACTTTTGCTTAGTTTTTACTTGCCTTAGGGTGAGGTGAAACTCGCCAAAGTGAAGTCGACATTTTCATCCCATTTTTGATTTTCTTCCTTCACATTCTTTTGTCACTTTGTTGATCGGAAGGAGAGTGACTACCTTTTACATTACTAATCGATTGTATGCCGCCACTTTTTTATCCGTTTACGCCCATCCATGTTTGCGGTTGGGTAAGTTAAACGTCTAAAGTGTGCGGAGATGTATTCATATCATTAGTGGCCATTGTGATCTTGATACCCATGTCAAGGTCATCATTGTAGTTAGGAGTGTTTCACCATCTTGGACTTCCTTAGAAGAGTTAGCTTGTTTGTATCGTATCACTACAATTTTGATATTTATGTCTTGTTTCTTGGAAACTCGACATAAATATCAAAATGTAAGGTTACACTTGCACACTTTTTAAACTATTCCTAGCTATACTTTGAGCTTTTTAGTTCAACTCTATTATTACCTTGATTTTGAAGAGTGCTAGGTGTTACCATTTGTGCGTGTTATATCAATAGCACCTTAATATCAATACCTTATTGTCTCACAAAGTTTGTTAACATATCTTGGTGATATTGTTGTGTCATTCGTGAATTGTAATTGGCACTTTTTGAGATATAGGTCTTAATTGAGTTCAAGCTCGCTCCTAGTATATATTGTTAGGAGGTCACGTTGACTTCTTGTATTTACTTATGTTTTGTTCATTCCCTTAAACTTGGCATAAATGAAAACATCTTGTTAATCATCTTGCGATGCGAAACTACTTTTTGAAGCGTAGTCTAGGAGGTACTTCATTTAACAAGTTTAGATACCAAATGTTTGTGTCACTAGTGATTTATCACTCTATCACATTGGTATTCTCACATTGTTGATTCACTCATATTCTTAACAATACATCTT
This sequence comes from Taxus wallichiana var. yunnanensis, assembly GCA_018340775.1. Taxonomy (NCBI): domain Eukaryota; kingdom Viridiplantae; phylum Streptophyta; class Pinopsida; order Cupressales; family Taxaceae; genus Taxus; species Taxus wallichiana. The sequence goes on along the minus strand of CM031234.1, from coordinate 420,022,230 downwards.
GCATTTCACTTAGGTGTGGTCACAAAGTTTTGAACACATTTACAACTTACCCTAGTGAAAACTATCACAAAAACATGGCTCCTAAAACACAACTAGGAATCAAGAAACAGACATACAAGGAATAACAAGCACAAGCTTGGGAAGCCTCTAATAGACAAGGGTCAAACCCCTTCATTGGACATGATCTAGGACCTCTATTTTCTGTGGAAAAAGAGATAGAAGATATGGTCGATCATAGTGGAAATGAATTAGAATCCCCACGCGAAGAATTTGATTTTGACCCTACTTTATTAGACGAGTTTCTTTTTAGAAATAAGGATAGAGTGCTAGCACGGGTCGTAGAATTAGGGGCCAAATTGCCCACTGAAAATGAAACAATCCCACCTGCGAATAACGCTACTGAGGAAGAATGCCCCCTTATCAATATGGAGGATATTTTGACACATGGACATGCTTCTACCTCTAATGTAGGGAATGATAAAGTGGTGGGGCATAGAATACCCTTTATCAAAGTGCCACATAGAAACAAGATAGAACATGAGACTGGTGAAGAACCTCCACAATATGAGGAGGAAGAGCCTTTAGAAGAAGAAACCACAATTCAATAATAGATTAGTAGCCTAAGCTAACAATTAGCTTTAATAACCTCCCATGTACAAAAGGAAGTAAGCAAAAATGTTCAAAAGTCAAAGCCTAAGGTTAAGATCAATGAACTCCATAGAGAAAACCAAGGAGAAGGCGATATAGGGTATCATCACGTATACATCCCCGCTTCTCCCATTGGAGAACAATTACTCACACAAGAGGTACAGTCTATGAAAGTGACACTTGTGAGCCTACAAGAGAGCAATATAGGGAGTATTAGAAAGTATCAATATGAAGAATTATGCCCCTATCCTTTTGACAAGACAATGACCCTTCAACCCTTTCCTAAGAAATCTAATATGCCGAAATTCGACAAATATAAAGGGAAAGGAGATCCATGGGATCATGTTAAAGATTTCTACATGGCATGTCAAGAGGTATCTTATAGTGACAATTATCTCATCAGAATTTTCCCCAAGAGTCTCGGAGGCCAAGCCTTGGAGTGGTTTACACGCTTATTACGAGGATCAATTTTCACTTGGCCGAATTAGTAGAAAGGTTTTGTGTGTCACTTCTCATACAACATAGAGAGTGATGTCACCATGGTAGATTTATGTAGCACTAAGCAACGCCCTAATGAGATTTTTGCCGATTCCTCTAATGGTGGAGAGGTATAGCTAGTTGCTTCACTGAAAAATAGGCTGGTTAGTATTTTCGTCCCCAACCTCAACCCGGATATAGATTTTCACCTCCAAATGCATTGTGTTCACACTTTTGAGGAGGTTATCGAAAAAGGGGTTCAGATAGAGAAAATCTCATTGCCAAAGGCACCCTCAAAACCCAATCTAAAGACAATCAAAATGTCAAAACCACGGAAAAGCCTAAGATCCTTAACAAAAACAAAAATGTGGTGGGAGACGGAATTATCGATTCCAACGCGCTCAAATGGTCCAAAATGGTCAACCTTTAAACTCGACTAAGGACCAATTCAACCTCCACCAAAGTGAAGAACGTTCACCTCTCTTAATGAACCTTTGTCGGTTATAATAAAACAATTGGATGCAACCCATATGATGACCTATCCTACAACGTAACCATTTGGCCGAAAACGATCCAAAACCTTCATGGTATAAGGAGCATGAATATTATGAAATGCATTGTGTCAAAGGACATAAGATAGACAAATGTTTGCTACTTCGTCATTATATTCAAGACCTCATTGACAATGGGGAGATAGAGGTGGATAATCCAGGCAAAACAAAAACACCTAATGAGAAAATGGGGATATATAAAGAGCCATTCCCTAATCATGATAATCCAGAAAAGTCAAAGCCAAATCGGGAAGAGTCATCCCAAGGTTATAAAGCAATGAATTATTTGTACACCAAAAGAGACAACAATCATTACGATTCACTTATTAGATGTATTCGCTCTCTTATTGACCATGTCAACACCATCTGAATTAAGGGAAAGGACTTTGCTGTGAATGAGGCATGCTCGCCTCGTGATTCCAGAACCTTCTTTGTCAACCCCACAAACTGGTAAATATAACCTTTTAGAGCAACTTGAGAAGATGTCTCGCTAAGATTTTGATCTCGAATCTTCTCAAGATATCCAATGTGCATAAAACAGCAGTCTATATCAAACTCTTCAAGGGTCGGGAGTACCTTTAGAAGTTGATCCTACACACCTTCAAGCTGCAGTGGTAAGCATCGTACCAAATGAACATATTGCCTTCAACCATAGGGAGATCCCTACTGAGAATCCAACACATAATCTTTCATTATATATTGAGGTAGTTGTCAACCGGGAGAAGGTCAAATGGGTGCTTGTGGATAACGGATCTGGGTTGAACATTTATTCACTCAAGTTGGTTAAATAGCTAGGACATACTGAGACAGATCTTGAGTCCAATATCATCACTATCACCACATATGACAACGCGGAAAGGGAGTCAGCAGGCACAATCACGCTACCTATGGAGGTGGGTCCCACTTGCCATCAGACAAAGTTTCATGTCCTAGACTTGAAACCTCCGTATAATATGCTTCTAGGTTGACCATGGATTCATGCCATGCAGGTCATACCATCAACATTTCATCAATGCATTAAATTGAAGCATGAGGGACACACCATTACAATACAAAGAGATTTAGAGCCCTTCGTTCATTTTAGAGCTATCAATAGCTTTGCATGAAAGGGTACATACACACATCCCTATGTAGATATAGCTATCCCTCTCAATCGAGGCCATGAAATCCTGGGTGGATTTGGAATCTCTTAGTTCTTGCGCTCATGGTGCGTCTACTTCAACATCTCCGTTTGATTCATGGGAGATGAAAATCCTTGAATATGGCTATGGGGAGTATAATGTACAACAAGTGCTCTTGGTTTCAAACCTCTCATTGTCACCCAAGACTAGAGGTCGACCCAACTACTGCTTCAGAAGACCTAGAAAGGAACACACTATTGGATCATTCTTACTTGGAGGCTTGTTAGTTGAGGAAAAATTGCTTGATCCACCTACAACTTGGGTCCCAGAGGATACTCAGCCATCCTGTTATTGAACCCTGGAATATGAAAAATCTAGTAAAATGATGTACTCCATGGGCTACAAGGGCCTAGGATGTGGTAGAAATGAACAAGGACAACGAGAACCAGTGCCTTTGCCGCATTTCAAAACAGAAAGATATGGCATTGGGATTCACCCTTATGGAGCACACCCCAATGATCAAGATGCTACTTGTTTCGAACGTGAGGATAGATTTGACTATCTAGATAGTGATACGGATTCCCATTGTAGCCAATATGAGGATTTGGCCTCTATAAACCTTTTCATGAATAATGTTTGTCCTAACCTTAACCTCATCGAACCAACCCTTGACCAGATACCCTTTTCTTGTTGAGTGGGACCAACAACGTCACATGTCGCTAGATTTATTTGAGAATGACAAAGCTATCGCAGTGTTCATGGGTATAAGGGATACAATTCCCATTGGGGATCACAAGAAGGGTTTCTTTATTGATTTAGATACCTACGCCTACTTTGGCGAGGAGGCTGAGCTTCGTGGTCGCAAAACTTACGAGAAAAGTGAGGAAAAAGTTCCAACGTAAAGCCTTAGCAAAAATCAAAGTCCAAGTTACACAGTGAAAACCTCTTTGAGGCACTGGCTGACCAACAAATAAAAAAATCAAAGGACAAACAAAGTGACCACACCAAGGATGAAAATCTCGTGGAGACATCCTTGGATGAAGATCTCAACCTACCTCCTGATCCTACATGTATGGAGGACTTATCAAAATTACTAGTCGAAGAAACCATTGATGTGAATATTGGTACAGAAGAAGATCCCAAGATAGTAAAATTGGGAGCATCACTCTCAGCTAGAGAACAAAAGACATTCACTATGCTGCTGCGAGAGTTTATAGATGTGTTCACATGGTCTTACAAAGACATGCCTGACTTAGATCCAACTTTGGTCGTGCACAACCTAGTTGTGCAGACGCTAAGCCTATCAAATAGAAACTCTGAAAGATGCACCCAAGAGTGGCCTTACTAGTTAAAGAAGAGCTAGAAAGATTGTTGGTAGCAGGATTCATCAGGCCTATTGATTATTCTGAATGGATATCAAACATTGTTCCTATTCAGAAAAAGCCTGTCCGATATCACGAATCATGCACGGATTTTAGGGACATTAATAAGGCTTGTCCTAAAGATGATTTTCCGCTGCCAAATATTGACATGATTGTTGACTCAACAACAGGGTACGAAATGCTATCTCTCATGGATGGTTTTCAGGATATAACCAAATCAAGATAGCTAAAGAAGACCAACACAAAACAACTTTTACGACTCCTTGGGGTACCTTCTGTTATCAAGTGATGCCATTTGGTCTCAAAAATGTAGGAGCTACTTATCAGCGGGCCATGACAGTAATTTTTCATGATATGATTCATGATATCATGGAGGACTACGTGGATGACATCCTGGGAAAGTCTAAAACAAGAGAGGATCACCCTATCATTTTGCGGCGTATCTTTGATCACTGCGAGAATACAAAGTTAGGATGAATCCAAAGAAGTGTGTCTTCGGTGTGCTATCAGGAAAACTATTAGGCTTCATTGTATCAAGACGAGGTATTGAGGTAGACCCTGCTAAAGTGTCTGCTATTACTGAAATGCCTCCACCTAAGAATATCAAGCAACTATGCAGCTTACAGGGGAAAATTCAAGCCATTCACCACTTCATCTCCCAACTTGCAGATAAGTGCCACTCATTCACCCACTTGCTTAAAAAAGATGTCACTTTCATTTGGGGACTTGAGCAACATCAAGCCTTTGCTTTGCTTAAACAATACTTGGTTAATCCGCCTGTCCTCATGCCACCAACTCTTGGAGAACCACTCTTGCTCTATATCTCTGCTACGTAATTTGTTATTGGAGCACTGCTCACCTAATACGACCTTGGTCGTAAGGAAAAAGTGATGTATTATCTGAGTCGCACCCTCATCACCTATGAGCTCAATTATCCTCAAATTGAAAAAGCTTGCTTGGCTGTTATTTTTACTTTTCAAAAACTTTGCCATTACTTATTGAATACTAAAACCAAGCTAATATCCAAGGTTGACCCACTCAAGTATTTACTGTCTAAACCCACCCTGACAGGTAGAATGGCTAATTGGATCATTCTACTCAGTGATTTTGACATATAATTTATACATCGAAATCGGTTAAAGGACAGTACTTGCGACCAACAAGGGGAATCACCTTTGCAAGGCACTTTGAACCTTTGAATATGGATCTGCCAGATGCCTCCTTGCTCTACATTGAAGAATTTTTCGTATGGAAAATACATTTTGACGGGTCCTTTACATTTCATGGTTCAGGTGCAGGAGTGATCCTCATTACTCCTTTTGGCGATCCTATACCGCAAGCTTTTCACCTGGGCTTCCCTTGCACAAACAATATTGTAGAGTATGAGGCACTTATTGCAGGAATGAAGCTAACTATCAAGTGGAATATTCATCATGTCAAGGTTGTGGGTGATTCATAGTTAATTATCAAATAGGTTAATGATGAATATAAGGTCAAGGATGACAAGCTCATACCTTACAAAAAGCTAGTGGAAACTCTAAAGGAGTACTTTGTGTGCATTACATTTGAACAAATCCCTAGAGCACAGAATAGATCGGCAGATGCCATGGTGACAGTGGGTTCTATGCTTCATATTCCACCAGGGAATAATGACATGCCGTTCTTTGTAGAAAATCTATGCCAGCCCATGTATGACATGCCAGAATCTTGCCTGGCTTGTGATGTTGTTGGTCCCAATTTCGTGGTATGAACCCATCTTTACTTATCTTAAGAACAACATGTTCCCTCCCGATATCTCCCATTCTGAAAAGTAAAGCTTGATTTTCCAAATAGCCCGTTACACTCTTTTAGGAGGTACTCTTTATCATCGTGGCTACGATGGGAATTTGTTACATTATTTGGATGTGACGAAGTCAATCCAAGCAATCAAAGAAGTACACGAGGGGGTGTGTGGAGCACATACAAACAGAATGGTCTTAGCTAAGAAATTATTAAGAGTAGGCTACTATTGGCCTACCATGGAAACTGATTGTTGCAATTATGTCAAGAAATGTGTACTTTGCCAAAAGTATGGAAACTTCATTCATGCTCCATCGCAACCATTGCAACCTATCACTACCCCATGGCCATTCTCTAAGTGGGGACTTGACTTGATAGGAAAACTTACTCCTACCTCATCTGATGGTCATACACATATCATCACGGCTCACAGAATACTTTACAAAATGGGTGGAGGTTGTCCCTTTAACCTATGTAACAGAGCCCAGATTTCTAAATTTATCATGAATCATATCATTTGTCAATATGGCATTCCCGTAGCCATCATTACAGATAATGGGAAGTCATTTAAGAACAAAACTATAAAAGGTATTTGTCAACGGTTCCAAATCAGGTTAAAATGGTCCACGCCATATTACCCTCAAGGTAATGGACAGGCTGAAGCCACAAACAAGACTTTGGTGAGGATAATGGAGAAGATGGTTAGCAAAATAGGTTGTAATTGGAACTTACAAATCCATCCAACCCTCTGGGCTTACAGAACCTCCATTCGCACTCCTACGGGTGTGACACCATATTCTCTAGTATTTGGGACATAATCTATCATCCCATTAGAAATTGAACTTCCTTCCTCGGAGAATTTCACTTAGGGACTATCTAGATAAAGATGAGGATTACCGGGTAGAAAGATTGGATGAATTGGAGCTCCTAGATGAGAGGCACATTTGTGCTCTTAATCACCTAAAAGTGTATCAAAATAGAGTCTCTAGAAACTACAACAAGAGAATCATCCCTCGTTAGTTTGAGGTTGGTGATTTAGTCATGAAGGAGAACCAGTTTAACACCAGAGCGAAATGAGAAAAGAAAGGGAAGTTCGAACCACATTAGTTAGGAACCTATGTTATAGTTGCAAGTATGGCACATGGGGGCATACAAACTTGCTCACCCCAATGGTGATGAGCTCCAGGAGCCCATGAATGTCATGTATCTTAAGTGGTTCTATGCTTAAACATGGTCTTTGAAGGTCAAAAAAGCAAAAACTCAAAAACATGGTAAAATGATAAAAAATACAAAAAAAAACATTAAAAAGGAGAAAAACAAAAAGAGAAAATAGGTCGTCCACAAGTGAAAACCATGCAATTATGGCACTTTGGATAATTCCTTGGGTGAAAACTAGTTTCTGGCACCTTGGGAGGATTCGTTGTTCACAAGCATCGACATCTCGGAGGGTAGTTTTCCTTGGCTCGGCCCTAGTTTTGCCTTCGAGGATTCCACGTGATCCCGATCTGTCGAAGCCTTGATCCGGCTTTGCCTTCTATTATTTCATCAACATGGGGTATGGTCTTTCGCTATTTCTCATCTTACGCTGGGCAAATCAACGACTTCACCTTCTTGTTCATAAGTGCGTGGCTTCGCCTTGTATATTCCCCATCTAACACCTGGGGCATCCACGCTTTCTTGGTTACTGTGCATAACTCGGAAAACCATTAGAAAATAAACAAAAATAATAGAAAATTGTTTCTCAAAAGCTGTAAAAACATTCAAAATATTCGAAACTAACGTAAAAGCAATAGAAAATTGTTTCTCAAAAACTACAAAAACATTCAAAATATTCGAAACTAACGCAAAACAATAGAAAATTGTTTCTCAAAAACTACAAAAACATTCAAAATATTCAAAACTAACCCAAAAACAATAGAAAATTGTTTCAAAAACGCATAAAAAACAATAGAACATTGTTTCATAAAAACAAAAACAATAGAAAATTGTTTCACAAAACCAAAACAATAGAAAATTGTTTCACAAAAACCAAAACAATAGAACATGGTTACATAACAGCAAATCTTACAAAAACATTTACTTACATTTACTTGCATTGTCTTGTTTATTGCTTTGCTTGTATAGTTGTTTTGTGTTTGTTTTTTGGGTTATTTGTTGCTTGGGCATAATTTGTTAGGATTCATCTCTTCTTGCTTAGATTAGATTTATTCTTGCTTGTGAATGTGGATCATGGTGTATTGTGTTAGTTCATTGTGTTCTTTCTTAGCATTTGGTTATGTTTATTGCATGCTAGTGAATCATAGGGAATCATGGTGTATTGTGTTATCTCCTTGTGTTCTTTGTTAGCGTTTGATTGTGTTTATTGCATGTGCATTGTTTTGTTATCATAACATCACATTACCATCATTATCATCACATCTAGCATCATCTATACATCATATATCAAGGAAAGGATAAGTATACATCATACATGAATGCTAAGCTAATCATCACATATCGTATCATCAAATGGGGGCAAGAGGAATCGAAAATATCAAAATCTATCCCCCAGAACCCTAATCATCATATCATCTAGTCCATATACATCTACGTAACACATGAGAAATGCATTTGATATCATCTAAGGATCTATCATCTAACATCTATAGCACATGTATACATCAAACATCAAGATAACATACATGCAAGTACAAAATCTGACAACATCATAACACATCCATAAGTGCTGAATCAAAACACACAATATGCAATGGGATTCAACATAGAGTAATTTCTGATAAAGGGTATTTTACATCATAGAATTATGCCCACTCATGTCACATGCATCAGGACACAAAAACAATAAAGTGCATCATCTCATAAACATGTGTATCTGAGCCCAAAAAGTAATCCTCTATATACATGTGTGTCATATACATCTATATCAATAAAAATGGATATACATCGGTACTCTATATCAAAAATGCCTTCAGTTGAGGCGTACAAAGATGATACATCAAAAATGTCCACATATCTATACAAGTATAAACTGTCAGATCGGTACTCAAAATGATACATCATAGATACAAAGTGCCATAAAAAAGGGGCATGCATAAGAAAGAATAAAACCTTCATCACAAAGCATCATAAAAATACAACTATACAAAATTATACATCAACATCGGCCTTCATAAGAGTCATGTATATAAATAATCATGCACAACAAAACTATAGGGCTCAATTGCAGCTCTCGTCCTCACCGGGGCTCCCAGGTCTGTCACCTGGTTGACGGAACAATGGAGGCTGACATGGTCCTGGTCTAGCCGGCTAGTCTAGTATGGGCTGTCTTAGTGATCTCGTGAGGCGCTCGATCTCCATGATTGAGAGCACTGTCGTGCTCGACCCATTTGTCGAGATAGTACCACTCGCTTCTCTGGGGACTACCTGTAATAAGCGATCTGTAAAATAGAGCCTTGCCACTAAGCCTCGTGGCATCATGTATAAATTTAGCATCTTTGGAGGTGAGGGCTACATGAAGGGTAGCATCACGCTCACCTGTCACTCGGCCTAAATCAGCCTCAACTCGTCTCACGGAAGGCTGCCCTCTCAATCTCTCTCAAAGCAGTCATAGTCTACAACTTGGCTCGTGCTTGATCTCTTTGTGTAAGAAGGCCCTGTGATCGTGCATATATGTGATCCCTCTGAGCTATGACCATCCACATATGAGTGCGTGGATCGATGAAGAAGGCTCAATATCTCGAGCCCCTTGTCTTCTTGTCTCTCAAATTTGACTCCACCATGCCGCTCTCTGTCATCTCATGGGCTATCCCGGCCTCGAGCTCGATCTCGTTCGAAAGTAATGTAACAATATGGGCCCGTGCCTCATCACACTCTACTATGGTGGTCACACACAGCCTTGGGCCTCATCCCTCATATCTCTCGCTGTATCTCTCTCGGCGAATGCCTCTGCGACTATTTTTGTACTATGGCTATCTGTGCCCCTTTGGTGGGAGGCTATCATGCCTTAGGGACTAGTCCCTGAGGTGTTCTAGAGGACTGGCCTTGCTTTAGGACCCTCACTGCGGATGGCTGAATCGGTGCCATATACTAGGCCCCGTGGCCTCGGTCCCCCGTGCCTGTGTGGCACCCTACCCATCATGAGGAATGCCATCAAAAGGATCCTTTAGATCTGGTCCCACGGCTCTCGCTATGCTCTGAACCATGCCATATCTCTATAGGTGGATGAGCACCTACTACCTAGGCCTCCTCCGAATGGTGAGACACTGGGGTAATACAGGTGGTGTACTGCCAGTGTGTACTCTCTTGTGGTCCCGGATCTTGCACTGTCGTGGCCGGGTCCCATGCCTAGGGGACCACCTGTGTAAAACTCACTCGAGCTCAGGCCACCGGTATGCGCGGCCCCATAGTTTGCCTCTTTGAATCTCTACGTGCATACCAAATGTCTGGCTGTGGGACCCCCTGTACTCTGCCAAGCTACCACTGGCACCTATCAACTCGATACAACTCTATGATGTAGCTATGAATACAATGATATAGTGCTCTCACCGAGCATACATTGAGCTCGTGGTATCCTCTAGCCACTAGAAATGTCTGTATGGCCACTAGATAACATCTATCGTGCAGCTTGTCAAAATCTCACCTATATCTGAATAGGCTGCCAAGGTGGCCGCGTATATCACCACCTGCTGCTACCCATGCCATGTATGATGGCTCCTCTGGGTCTCAGACACGTAAAGTTCCCATAGGGTGTCTAATGGCAATATGGTCCCATGACTAGATCTGAAGTAACGAAGCTGGACCCATGGTCTTTTGACCATGGTATGTAATCAAATGTAAGTCCCAATACAAGTGGGCCAAAATGCCTTTGTCCCAATAGTATCTCTCGCCATGAAGATGCCATGAACCAAAGGTAATAGTCCTCTCGAGAACAATGTCCCTATCTTATCAGTGAGTAAAAACCCACTGATAAGAGACATAATATAAAGAGGCCCCCGATGCAATGTGGGGTCAGAGATGCACTCATGCAGGGTTATAGTCATCCCATCATGTGAAATATCATCTATATCAAAAAGGTCACTGCAGGCTACTCTAATCAGTCTTGCATCTGCGTTGTACTCAATTAAGGTGCCTATGATCGGCATGCGGAGGATCTCGCACACATACTTGAGAGTCATGGTCATCTCCCTTGTGGGTAGTCTCAAACACGACTCTCGCTATGCCATCGCTCGCTAGGGCGGTCAAGTAAACCATGATCTAGTGTAATGGAAGGCATCCGAGACACGGGGCCTAGCCCCATTGCCTCGAGAAGTATCGCCATGGCTCACCGGTCATGCCAGCACATACTCCCCTCTAGCTCTGCTATCCGGGTGTGTTGCTCCCACGTCTCGTAAAACGACAATCATCTCTGAAAAATATCAAATCACTCATCAGTTACTAACATTTCTTCTAAAAAACTATTTAATATTTTAGGGTTAACCCAAAAATCCTAAAAATTCTTCTAAGTGTCATCTTTTTGATATTTTCTTATCTTTTCTACCTGGTTTGAGGTGCCTGCACACCCTTTTGGATGCCTGTGCCCCCTTTTGGGCATGTGTGCACACGCGCGTCTATCTTCTAGTGCTTACGCCATCTTTTGGGCACCTGTGCACCCTTTTTGGCATGTGCGCCACACAATTGGTGCCTGTGCTTACGCGCATATACCCATGGGTGTGTGTGCGCCCCCTTTGTGCATGCACCATGTTTTTCACATATGTGCCTCTTTCGTATATGTGCATGTGCACACATATGTGATTGTATGTGCGCGTGTGTGTGGGTGTGTGCACTTTGTGCCTACATGTGCGCACGTGTGTTTGTAGCACATGCACCCCCAAAGGGACACTGTGCCCCCAACCCAACGCCGTGCTCGCTGCTAACATGACTTCTAGGGCTAAAAGTAGAATTTAGAGCATTAATGACTAAAATTAATATGCAAGGGTTTGATACTCACGAAGGGGCATTGCCGTGTGTGTCGTCATTTGGTACCCTCGAATTTCATCTCGTGTGCCTCACTCGGTCTCATGTGATCACCATTGTCCTTGTCACTATCAGAGCCTCATAGTAAAAATTCTAAATAGCTCGGTTAAAATGAATTGGTCACAATGTTTTTACCCCTCTCGGGTGGGGTATATTAACCCATTTTTCACCGTCGGGAGGGCCTGGAGGCCCGTTTGATCACCGTTTTCTCCTCTGTTCACCATGGAATAATTATTTTTATTAAATAATTATTTTTCTCTTATTTTTCACCGTATTAGGGCATTTTTTGCTGGCTGATACCCCTTCTTCTCCCTCGGACAATTTTATTGCTCCTTGGCGATTTTTCTTCTTATCCACACTCTCGCAAATAATTATTTTCAAAATAATTATTTTTTATTAATTTTTCCACTAAACACGGACATTATTTGTCACTTGTTTCTTCTTTCTTCCACCTAGGGCACTTTCTGTTGCCCCTAGGCCCTTCATTCTCTTTCTTCTATTTTCTTCTACTGTTCACCACAATTTGGAAAACAGGAAAATAAAAACAATATATATGTCAAAAATAAAAAAATAGGGAAATTTTTTTCACAAAATCCTAAAAAGTAAAAACCTCCAAGAATGGTAACTTGCTTATTACGGTTGAAACTTGTGTCTTGCGCATGGTATTTTCTCCATATCCTACTGGTTTGTTTCACATCTTCCCCGATTAATACGACTCGCAGATCACCGGATTCACAACCATTCACAAAGCTAGCTACTTTCTTTGTCTATACTCTAGGGCACATTTGTTGCCTGGTGTTATTTCTTTGTGTACAACACTTTTCTTGGACCCTGTGTCCATTATCATTCCCCCTTGCATGTATTCTTGCTTGGGGCATCATTTTTAACCCTTTTTCGTTAATCACAAACTTGTGGATCTCTTCAAAGACCGATAACAAAACATTTATACAAGCTGTCTTGACCGTTAATGGGTTGGGTATGTGCGTTCGTACTTGTTTTCCTTATTAAATGAGCTTGTTTCCTTATCGCATTGCATTGCATTGTTGTATGTTGCATGGAGTTGGTATTTTCAGCAATGGAAATTTTTTTGTAATATGGCTTTTCATGTCATTATACCTTTGTCGTATGCTTATATTTTTCATAAGGACATATGACGTAGCTATTATGGCAATATGATGACATCGAAATTGTTCCAATAAATAGCGGCTAGAGGCTAAGCTCTTCTCTCCACTCCTCCATATTTCTTCTGCATCACTTTCCTTTCACCCCTAATCTTTTGTCTTATCGGGGCATTCTACCCCTTCCCATTCTTCTATTTATCTCTCACCTTTTTTGATCATCGTTCATCTTCCTTCATCACCCCATCGACACTCGAGGGGGCATCTCTCCCTCCTACTAATTTTTCTTCTATCCCTTCAAAATTTCTTCCATCTACTATCTTTGAAGTGGCGTCACTTACGCCACCCCAAAGAGGCGCAAATGTAGACACCCATAATTACGCCCAAGCAATTCAAAATACTTAAATTGCGCTAATTATCTCCTTTTCGCAAATCGATGACATATCGTCAAATGCACTCATATTCCCTCTTGTCATCATTAATTAATTACACTAAGCTAACTAATTAAGTCACCTATCCAACTAATACCCGAGTTAGCGACCTTCCGTTAAAAAATCACCCCTTCTACCTAGACTAATTAATTAGTTTTCCTTCCATTTAACCTCTAAATAAATATTTAATTGATTTAATCCCCTTCTAATAGCCTAAATTGTACTAATATTCTTCTAATTAGCTTCATAAGCTTACATCTACCTATTAGTTAATCATCGTTGATTAATTAAAACACCCCCAACTCCCATGACTTGCTAAGCATAAATTAAACCCTTGTAAAGTAAGGTTACCTTTAATAAAGCAACCTTATAAATTCCTAATCATGTTTTACCTTTATCCCACATGCAAAGGGATGAAGTGTTTCCTTTATCCATTTGGCTATATAAGGAGCCCTCCTTCTACCTTTATACCTACACCTAAACTCCTTGAGAAAGCAAATGCAAAGCATATAGAAAAATAGACTAAGAGCTTGCTTTTTGTCTTCTTGAGAGTTCATCATCTTGAAGAGTTAAGCCTCTTTCCTAAGTGCTTAGGTCATATGGGAGGTGTCAAAAGGGTCTTGTAGCCCAACTTTGACAAGCCCTCATTCCTAGGTTCTTAGAACACCAATAGAACAACCATTTTTGATAGCCATGGAGCCTACCTAGGTCCATTTCATTTATTTGTTGTTAAAGAATAGAGGATTTTAGATGTTTTAACATTGTTAGTTTCAAAGTTTTATTGATGAATGTTTAACATCTAACCCTTGTTTAATTCTTATCATGATGGTGCTAAGTAGTTTGTTTAACTCTTGCTAATTAAGGCTATTTAGGTGTTAGTCTTTTATTCATATTAGCACTAGTTTAAAAACAACACATGCACACATTGGGAAACCATCTACCAAGATTGCATTGAGTTTTACAAGGCTCCGTGACCATTGCAACGCCTTAGTAAACCTAGAAAATGGGATGAAATTCCCTTGTGACCAATAGCCTATGCCGAACCATTTAAAAAGTGAGCAATTGAATTTGTAGGGCCAATTTCGCCAACCGCATGAAGGATCGGTGGTTCATGGTATATCATTACTTTCACTGATTACTTGAAATGATGGGAAGAAGTAGTGCTTACGAAGGATTGCACTATAGTGACAATTGCTAGATTTTTATGGGAGAACATAATTAGCACGTATGGTTGTCCTTTAATCTTAACAAGTGATAGGGGTACACGTTTTCTCAATGAAATGGTCAGGATTTTGCTAGCAGAATTTATGGTGGCCCATCACAAGACTACCCCTTATCACCCTCAAGTAAATGGGCTGTGGAAGCATTTAACAAAATACTAAGTCACACGTTGACTAAGATATATGACATTGGAAGATGAATTGGAATGACAAGGTATTATCCATTATATGGGCATATAAGACAACCTACAAGAGGTTAAAATGCCACACCATTTCAATTGGTGTTTGGTGTGGAGGTTGTTTTACGGGTAGAATTCACGTTACCATAGTTTGTATATAGCACATAAGAGGACTGGATGATGAACACACATTGGAATATAGGATTGATAAGTTAATGCGGTTAGACAAGAGGAGATCACTTGCTAAATGGAGTTAGAAGATAGAAAAAGCAAGACAAAAGGCATGACACAATCATCATATAAAAATAAGCAATTTGAGGTTGGGCAGATGGTGTTGTTGTATGATTCCAAGTATCTATGCCATCCTGGGAAGTTGAAAGTCTATTGTTTGGGCCCTTACATCATCTCATACATTCTTGATTTAGGTGCTTGCTAGTTACAAGTGCTAGATGGGACAAGATTACTAGGTCATTTCAATGGAAGTAGGCAGAAGCCCTACTTTAAATAAGTCTTCTTGGTGTTTTTAAATAAGGCAGTATTTCCAATTAGCTTATAATTTCCCGTTATCATTTTTTCTTTTCTTGTGTTTCCCTTTCTCGTTGTTTGTTCCTTTATTTTCATTTTGTTTTGTGCCTTGTGCACTGGCAACCACATTATTTTCTAAGGTTGTGTATACATAGAGGACCGCACATCTATTTTAGTGTGGGGTGGAGTAATGCAAAGAAAAGTATAAGCCAATAGAAAAAGTTGAGTGGCCTAGTAGAAGGAAGTGCGTAAGGATGAGAAAGCCCATGGGTAAATGGTGGATAATGAATTATGGTGTCAAAAAGGCTATAATAAAAACCACATAGGAATGATAAAGAGTGCAAGAACAACATGAGGTAGGTGAGGGGGAAAATTAGGTAAAGGACAGAAGAAGTGCCTTTGACGCTATAGATGCACGCGTAAGAGTCTTCGGTCAGATTGGATTTTTGCACACCAGAAGGTTGTAGAGGGTTTTCATGCAGGATTGGGTGCATGGGTAAGGGCACTTAAAGTTAGCCTAGTGGAAAAAGCTGCATTTAATGTTAAGTATGTTGGTAGGTGGTATAACATTTATTGCTGGAGGGGAGCAAAAACTATAAATATAAGGTTGGGCAAGTCATTATTTTACCTTGCTATTACGAAGTTGAAGCACTCTTGCAAACTAGGGCATCTAGAGAGATTTGTGCGAAGGAAGAAGAATCCTAGAAATCTAAGTGTGTGACTAGAATGGATCTACAAACTAGGAGGAAGGAGTACACGGGCGTGAGAAAATTTTGTTTGAAGTGCACCGTCTTGTGGAAGGATTTTCCTAGTTAGGGTTTGGCAGATAGGGCACAGAGAGAAAAGGATTTCTTCACAGAGTTAAGCCCTAGGTTTGAGTAGAGTGGTAAAATAGAGCAAGGAGTTTTAAATTTTAAACTAACAGAAAGAATGACACCAAAGAAAGCAACCATTTCACCAAAGAAATAGAAAGGAAAGGGTAAAGGAAGACAAATTGCTACCATTGTGAGCTCTAATTAGGAATGCTATGCGTAAATGAAAAGTACTTAGATGGAGTGTTGTTGGGAAATGAGTGGGTGTGACACTTGAGATAGATGACCGTGAATGATTACAACCATCACACAAGTACTGAGAGAAATAAATGGCACTGGAACTAGTTCATCCAACTAACAAAAGGACACTAGATGGAATGCCAATTTACAGTGACGAGGTGAAAGTAAAGCTAGAAAAGGTAGGGCTATTGCAACTATATGAGTTGCCTTATTTTGGTAATCCCAAGTGACTATATCAATGGTTGATGTCGCACATACATGAAGACCATTTATACTTTGCAGGCCACAAGATGCGCATAACACTATAGTTGATATCCAAGTTCACTGGCCTAAATTGTGAAGGGGAATCCATAGATGATGATCTAAGTGATAAGGAGGCTATTAAGGAAATAGTAGCAACTTATGAATACAAAAAGGGTTTGTGGTACTTTGACATTGCAAAAATTTTAGACCTTGTTATGAGGATGGCCGCACACTTGGTCACCAAGCATAGTGATAAAGGAAGATGGACGCAAGTGAACAAGACATGGTTGAATGTATGTCGGAAAATATCAGAAGGGACCATCTATAACTTGTCCACCTTTATTGCAGATGAAATCATAAGCAATGCACAGGAAGGAGAGAAGATACTATTTGGCAATGTCCTTATCACCATTATCTTCTCAAAGATTAGAGTACCAGATGGGCTGGAGAAGTTTGTTTGAGAGTATCCAGAAGATAATTCCTCACCCACAAAAAGGTTCGAGAAGTATACTTGTGAAACCATGGTCACTCACAAGGCATGCCTAGAGAAGTGGTATAAACAAATGCATGACAAATTTGGGGTAGAGTGGAGGATACCATAGTAGTTTCCCATGCTCGTGGATAGAGAGGTAGAGTTTATAGTTTATAAACATTTCTGCCTTGGTAGGTTTACCTTAACAAATGGGAATAAGAGCCCATGGTGCAAGCTACCCTTCTCCTTCACCACACAATACTTCCAAGTAGGGGTCAACAAGTTCAAGGAGATGAAGAGACTAAGGTTCGACCTTAGTGAGGTGGACCAGAACCATCGCGTGCTACACCAAAAAATCATATACCCTAAGAAGCATGCATACGTGGAGAATTATGTCTCCCACGAAGTAAAAATGATGAAGCCTATAACACTGCTGATTGCTGGAAGGGATGCAACAAGGGTATATCTGCACATAAGGCCTAAGTTTGAGAAAGGAGCCTATCTGGAGAGTGATGTCTCCATACTAGAAGATCCCATGGGTCGGAAAAAGGCTGCACCAAAGAAGAGGGAAAGAGAAGAGGTATAGGAGAAGAAGGTGCAAGTATGTAGACCACACAATCGGTGGGTGCCCTGGAAGTAGTCACAAATCCTATCACTTACACGTGGAGAAAGTAGTCCCCATTCAAGGCAAAGACCCCAAAAGAATATGTGCCAAAGCATGAAGAGCCCTCGCACATGAAGAGTCACCAAAGAGAGTGTCACCTGCTACGGAAAAGGAGAAGGACGAATCTCTTATACTAGAATCACCAGTTAGGAAGAAGTAGATTTAGAGGAGACAGAAAGGTTAGAGGCCTACATTGGTGACAAGGATGATGAAAAGCCTGAAGGAGGTGAAGACAACACTGGTTAATGATATACATTACTCGAGGAGGAGGTTGATAAAGAGAAGAATGACGAGAAAGATGAAGAGAAGAATGATGAGGAGGAAGCAGAGGATCAAGGCAAGGGGGTGAGCGAAGAGGTAAGAACAAAAACCAAGGAACCCCAAGCCTCACCAAGGAATAAGTGGAGAAAGCCACAGAGAGAGAAGTGGTGGGCATCATGAAGGATTTTGTGGAGCAGGAGTTGGAGCGGAGCGTGGATGAAATTTTGAAGGAGATGGAAGAAGAAAGCATTGGAAAAGAATATGGCAACATGGGTGGAAATCCCAATTTGGTGGTAAGCTTCCCAAAAGCTGCGTGAATAGGTGGGAAGGGCATAGTGGTGGCACAAGAGCAAGGAATGGGATATATTAACAATCCTAGCAAGGTGCTAGGTGTGTGTTTCAAAGCACCATACCAATGGAGTAACTCTTGGTCATGTCTTCATTTGATGAAGAAGGCGCATATCCCCGAACTAGGAAGATGCTATCTTGGGAATTCAAATCCCACGTGGATGAACTGAGTTCAAAGTAAGTCAGGGAGCACTGATGAAGGTGCTTGAAACAAAAGGAGTTAATTCCTTGGTGAATTCTCAACAATTATCAGATGAGTAGGTCTACAACATGCTCAACAAATTTTTAGTTGAGATTGAGGCTAGACTATTCGGAAGGAATGATAGAGTGAGATTCCTGGAGGAAGAATTGGAGAAGAAAAAGAAGGAGCTCATTACAAGGACTTGAAGCGGGAAGAGATTATTAGCGGGTGGTTAAGGTGTGAAATGAAAGAGGAGAAGGCAAGGGTGCATGAGTTGGACAAGAAGATTGAAATCATTATGGGTGATATTGTTTTAAAGCATCCTGACTTAGCACCACCTGAGCAAAAATATGAATCAACCTTGTAGTGTCTAGAGGATTTGATTTGCATCCTCATAATGGAAAGATGAACACTTGCCTTAGATTCTACAAAAGAGGAAATGGCGTGCCAAGAAAAGGAGGAGAAGCTGAAAGGTTTGTTGAGATTGTTGCTCGGTATACTAAACTCCTTACAAAAGTAAAGGCTGCAGTCTGCAAGTCGCAGAAGCTACATATGAAAACTGCGCTGATAGAGATAGAGTGGAAAGCATCTTGGTCACCACACATGAAATGGAACTCAAGGAGTCAAAAAAAATAAGGGGAATAGGGATGAAAGAGATAAAATCCTAGCCGAGGTAGAGAAGAAGTCAGAAGCTATCGAGACCTTGCGAGGATCAATCAAAAGCCAGCTAAAGGAATTATACCCCCAGATCACCCGCAGGATGGATGTGCTTGAAGACTTGGGAAAACAGTTGGAGAGTATTTTTGAGACAATGAGCACCAAAGGGGAAGAATTAAGTTTTGCAGAGGTAAGCACCTTATTTGGAGACCTCTGTCAGCAAGCACAAAATGAGGTTGATACTTGGGAAAAGCTTGAGGTAGAAATAGGGAAGGATTTCCCTCTCCTCCTTCAAAAATAAGCATTTGTTCTTCACTCTCCCCATTCTTCCATTCTTTCTCCCAATTATTCATTCCTTAATTCTTTTTCCCCCTACTTTGGGACCGTCATTCCTTATTCTTTGAAGAGAAGTGTTTCTAAGGATGGAGAATAGGCGTAGTGTGGGGTGATGTTGGGCCCTAGAATATTGAATAAGTACAAGAAGGCGCATGGGCATGCAAGACCTATTTGAAGAAGGGCATGCGGGTTAAAGGTGCGTAGGGAAGGATTCTAGCAGGGTTTAACAAAACACATGACTCACACATGTAAGACAAGATAGGTTTTGGGACTTAGCAATATTTAGATTTCCAAACAACACACGAGGAAAGCATGACCCGTCTAGTATGTAGAGTGGATAAGGTGCCATCCGATGACAACTATAGGATCAAGAATGGAATATTCTATGCATGCGATGGAAGGTTCCAAAAGGACATTGTTGTAAAGAGTGGAGATCTTGGATCAAAGGAGGCATGCTCCTTTGGAGGACCACTTGGACACTTGGCAACTGATCTATTACCTTAGAAGGCATGGTGGTGAAGGAAAAAGCTATATATAGAGGTGCATGGGTAGTAGAAGAGATATGGTAGCAATGACAAAGTAGCACGGGAGGTGGAAGAGAGGTGAAGATCTACAAAAATATCATGGAGGATTCTATGGGTTGGGATTAGAGGAAATATAGGAATGATGTCATATTTAGAGGGATGGGTTTGTGTTTATCCTGATAATATGAAGGGTGTAGTGTAGTTTCTAATGCATGACCTTGCTTTGCATTATTATGTTGGTCTGTTATGGCCCTAAGGGAATGTAATGTGGTTACTGAACTCATTAATATGAATGGAAGGTTTTGTTCTAAAGCATATATGTGTTCATGAGCTTAAGTCTAATGCATTTCCTTTGTGTTATGAATCATTTCTATATGTTGTTTGATACTCCTCTTTTGCTATCTGAATGGATGCATTAATATGATAACTCATCCTAGGTTCTCAGAATGAATGCATGGTTCTTTTCCATTCTTTTGCACTTAAGTATTTGTCATAGATGATATATTCTCACAAAAATCACATAAAGGAGGGGCTTGACACCCGCACGTGCCTCGGGTGAGCACCCAAGCACCGGCATTGGGTGATAGGTCAGCGCACATGGGATTAGATTGTTGTTCTAAGGGTATAAAATTAAATACAATAGAGGACACAATTCCACACACACACCTAGAAATACATTGGGTCTAAAATTTAGTACAACGCTCAGTCGTAAGATCACTTGTTTGACAATTGAGGATATTCGACCCCTCATTTTGCATCTTTATTTTTAGGATTTGATGTCTCCTTCAGGGTTTTATAGGTCATTATTTCATTCTGATTTCCAATGACATCGACAAACATTATGAGACATCCTAATTACCAAAAGTGAAGGATAAAAACACCTTGTGACTAGTCAAAGACAAGTTTTGAGCATTTTTGTAGTCACAGGCCTTTAGTAAAGGTCTGTGGCACCCACAGTGCCCTCGACCCTTCCCAGGCATGCCTCTCTAGCTTGTTCCTCCAGTTCTGCATTTTTGAGCTTTGGTGTGATAATCTGTGCTTTGGATTTTCCAATTTTCCAGCTCTTGGCACCTTTGGGATATCTAAGAAACAACTAAGTCATTATTTCCCTTTATTGCAACTAGTGTTTCACATTTTTATAGCTTTGTTTGCTTGGATTAATTTCGTACTTAATTGATTAATCATTTACTACTACAATAACAATCAGATTAAGCATTTTCATAGCATATTTTTCTTAATCATTTTGGTGAACCCGACAAATCAAACCCTTCTTTATGAGCATGCATTCATCTTATCAATTTATGAATCAATCGGTTTATCCTTCTTTCACACCCATCGGGGTTTAAGGCATGGTTACTACCACTTTGCTAATTTCATGCAAGTATGTACTCAACATCCTCCTCACTTTATTACACCTATAGTGATCCTTCTATCAATGTAGTAACTATTCACCACACTCGTCCTCCTATGGATCCACCCATTTCTATTCCACCACATATCACTTCTACAACTCCTCCTATTGGTTCTAAGGGCTATGATATCATTGGGAAACTCAAGAATAGGTTGGCCAAAATACCCCTCTATGAATTATTACATAATGCACCTGATTTTTTTCACACATTAAAGGCCGCACTCCATTCTATTCATATAGAAAGTGATAATTCTTCGGTGGAATTCACACACCTCATTCAGTCCCTAAAAAATTCACCATGTGTTATATCATTTACTAATGAGGACATATCACCATTTGCTAATGAAAATCCATGTGCACCTTTTCTTATCATCGCTATTATTGGCACCAATTACATTAAGTGTGTACTTATTGACAATGGCTCGGCCGTCAACCTATGTGCTCATTCCCTTCTCAAACAATTAGGCATTAAAGACAATCTGATTTCTAAGAATTCCACTCTTATTTGGGGCTATGATTCAACTACTCATACATGCTTAGGAACTATTTCATTACATATTCAAGTCGGGCCTAAGACTGTCCTCACAGAATTATTCATTATAGATACTTCATTTCAATTCAATATTTTACTAGGAAGACCTTGGATTCATACAATGCAAGCAGTTCCATCCATTGTGCACCAATGTGTCAAATTATTACATGATGGATATGAACATACCATTACTGCAGACCCTAATCCATTCAAATTTTGTCGCATAAACACTATTACTACTATGCCTATTCCTCCTCCCACCTATTTCATATAGTATCATTGATACATAATAAATTGGTCAATCTAATGCTTCATAGTATTCTTCCACCTCTCTAAGCACTCTGGCTATTTCTACTCATACTACTACCATCATCTCACCCACATTGTCTTCTCCTCTACACTCTTTGCTTTGATCGGTGAGGCTCTTCTCACTCCCGCATCTAATACACCTCCTAACAATATCCTTGACACAACTATATAACATGACAATGCCAACACAAATGATTCTGAAGATTTTGATGATGAAGTTGATATTATTGAACTTATTGATGAAAAGTTGTGCAATCTTAATTTCACTCCTATCGATATAGATGACTCATATTTCAATGACACTTTCATTTCGATGGTCTGGTGAATACAAATTCAAAACCCTTCCTACTAATTCTATGATACTTTATTGGTAATGATTCATCTCCTAGATATTCCAAAAAGTCACTTATTGGTACGCACACGGGTGTCCACCAACACCTTTCACTAATGAAGAGTATGCAATGACCATATACACCCTATGTCGGAATGAATTTTTATATGATCCTCATTATAATATTGTTTATCAAGTCTCCAACGCATATCTAGTTGGCTTCGATCGGAAAATGATGATCTTTTAGAAAATGTCACTTGATCACTCTCATCATCACCCGGTTGGGGGGGTAGAACACCTATTTCTCCCTTAACATCGACACCCATCTCATATTCACATCATTTCACATCTACTCTCTCACTTAAAATATACACATCTTGATACATGCTTGTATCATCATTACCCAATGACACACTCTTGTGCTTTATGGTTCACACTTGACTATTGAGGGAATCCTATACACATTAACATCACACATTATACACTACACACTACATAGTTCACACATCACGTGTTCATCTCCTTCTCGCAACATCTAATCTACTCATTCACAACATATCCTTTTGACATCTACCTCTAAACACCGAGGTCATTACCTATGATGCACTCTAGTTCCACAGACCATACTCGACTACTAAAGGTCTACATCCCAAATGGAACTCACCACACTCACACGTTCAATCACTCACTGACTCACTCACTCATGCACTTACACTCGATGTTCTATGATTTATCGATCATATATCTCTAGTGCACAAATCAAACCTTTTCCTGATGACACACTCTTGTTCTATGGTTCATTCTCGATTGCTGACGGGGCATTTATAAATGAACCTCATCTCATACAAACACATCCACACTCACTTAGTGAGCATGCATATTTTATCACACTCACTCTTCATTCCATTCTATCTACACTCCACAACATAATGCATATCTTGATTGCATTTAGTGTTTCTTACATTTACTTGTTACATGTATAATTTATTACACATGTTAGATATATATCTTGTATGTCATTATCTTTTTCCATACACACATGCATGTTCACTTGATTTCTAGTTGTGATAGTAGAGTCTACAGATCTATACATGCATTATGGATGCTTAGCACAATACATATTACCAATACCACAAAGACTCCTGGGGTATCCACTTTCGTACATTACTGAGATGCTATCATTTCATTTTGTTTTATACCACATTAATTTATCATATTATACATGTGTTGACATAATTTTTATCTCTCTAACATGCTAACAGGTGCTTCATGTGCAACATTTTTCTTGCAGGTCTATTTGCTTCCATGGTTATCCGTTTCATTGCTCGTCATTGTTTGCCACTATTTGTGGGATTTTCTCTTTGTCTTGTGTGCACACTTTTATGATTTTAGGCCTAGTCAGCCTTGATTGTATTGTGACATCATGAGTGATGTCCCATGTTTGAAACCTAATCTTTATGGTCTATATTGTTTTCTTACGTCTTCAATTACAAATTATCGATTATTTGCTACCTTACTTTTTACATGCATGTTTGCTTGTGCTAACACTTGTCTCCTAGCTACTTATTTTTTGTGTGTATTGGTTTTCACTAAGCACACTCCCCCTGCGAGGGCACAATTTTAGCACATCAATAGGTCCTCATTCAAGATGCATCCTCCTTCAACGACATTTCATGCATCCTAAATGAGGGGGACTCATTTGGGTGAATTAGTAACCCCATATAGGAGTTCATAGTCACAATTCAACACAACACAATACCAGTACAACATAGTCATCAACATCGGACATGGTTGAGAATATGACTTGGGTCCTTATTAAAGCACAAACACCAATGCCCGAGACCAGGACAATAGTGCTAGGCACCCCGACCCTTCCTAGATTCTTGTGACCAGGGGGCAATTACACAACATTCTTTAGTACAATGCAGTCATCGAGCATCAGACAAGGCTCAAACTATGACTTAGGTCCTTATTATAGCATAGACACCAACGCCTAGACTAGGACACTTGTGCACGGGTGCCATTGACCCTTCCTGGATTCCTGTGACTAGGGGGCGGTTACACAATATTCTTAAGTGAAACATAGTTTACAACACTCCACATAATGACTTTTACAGGACAAATATTCCTTAGCACCCACCATACATACAACATTTAACATTTTCTTCTTCAGTATTGGATTGGAATTTGTTGATGTGGATTGGATTTTTACATACCATCTGTAGTGGTGTTCCATATTGTGGGAAGCAGTTAAAGGTTGGAGGATGACACCATAATTTTATCCCTACACTTCTTCCATATCATTAGTGTGAGATTTTTCGAGAAATTCGTCGATCGCATCGACACAACTAGTGTGAGATCAACCAAAAACTCGTTCATCTACATTAGCTACATGATCCTTTCTACACTCTTTTCATCATCATGGATTAGGTGCACATGTTCCTTTTTCACATTTTTCATTTTACATACTTCATTACATAATTTTTACACATATACATGTGTATTTGACTACTTGTTCATTCTTCTCTTTTGTAGGTCCATCCATATGGGAAGCGGTAGTCAACATCATTCAACAACAACATTGAAAACATCACACACATCAACATCCACATCAACAACAAACACATTGGTGACATATAAAACATGTGTTTCTACCCTAGGGTCATTATCTCATCACTTTTTGCACTTTCTCATCTTTAGTCTTCACACTCCACCTTTTTATCACTCCACACTTTTCCTTGCCTCTCAACACACTTCTCGCCATCAATCTACATGGTTATTATGTACACATATCTTTTGTACTTTATATTATCGAGATTTCACTCAACAACATAAAGTGGGGGTAAATGTAGACACAAAATCATGCACTTTGGGTATCTATCTAGTCTTGATCACATACTACTATTCATACTGTAGTCATTTTTATTCCTATCACAAAAGGAAGGAACCCCATGCACACCAGCCTATCACCCAGAAAAAGGTGAGCACTCTCCCGAGGCACGCGCTGGTACCAAGTCTCTCTTGTATGTGAGTTTAGTGGGAAGAATCATCTATGATTAGTGTAAGAGTTCTTAGGAGGGCAAGTTTAAGACAAATAAGAACCATAGGGCTCAGAATGGCCTCTAGATCCTTGCAGTCACTTTGGACCAAGTGCTTTAATAGAATCCAGAACATATATTATAACAGAAATAATTATACAAGCATTCATACATAACATGAAAGGAAAGGGAACCCATATGAGAGAAAAGTGCATTAAAACCATTGATATCCATGTCTATTTATAACAGGTAACCTCATTATATTCATTGATTCATTACAAAGTGTTATAGAGAGCAGACCACAATCATACATATCTCTGGATGTATGTAACTAAGCCAACAAAAAAGAAAAATTATAACTCCATGCCTAGTGTATTCTTTCCTGAATACAAATATCCACTCGTGATAATTATGCATGGCTCTGCTCTCTCTCTAACCTGCTATACCTCATACTTCTAGATATATCTTTTACTCCACAGGCACTTGTATTTATAATTCTCCTACACTGCCAACTTGCCTTCCAATGTCCTCAAATCTAGTGCCAAGTGTCGAATGTGGTCCATGTGAGCATGCTTCTTTAGGCCTGAGCTTTCCACTTTACCTCATGATGTTATTCTAGAAGACTCCATCAGGGGCATGCTATTTCCTGGGCCATCCTATCGCCAGGATGACATCTTATTCATGTGCAACCGATCACACTTTTCACGTGTTCTTCCCTGGGTGCTCAAATTGACTAAGTCCCGAGCCTCCTTTCACACGTTGTGTGTGCTATGTGCTTCCCTAAGCCTCTCTCTCGCACTTTTTCCTTGTGCACCTTTTCATAACTAGGACCCTGCGCACCCACACGCCTTCATACTTGGTTAAGATTACAGGGGTCCAACATCACCCCACACTACACCTATTCTCTGTCCTCGGAAACATTTCATTTGACCAAGATGCATGCTTTCAGGGAACCAATGAATCATCTTACACTTTACAAAAAGAATAAGGAATGAAAGAATCGGGAAAAGAATGAAGAATTGGGGGGGAGCATCAACTCAACAAGCTAGGAAAATATTTCTAGAGGTCTTCCTCTAGCTTATTCCATATTCGACCTCGCCCTGTGCCTTCTGGCAAAGGTCTCCCACCAGGGTGCTCACTTCATCAAAACTCAGGCCAACTCCCTAGGTGCCCAAAACGTCCACAATTTGCTCCATCTCCTTGCCTAGGTCCTCAAGTTTATCCATCCTTCTAGTGATCTGGGGGTATAATTCCTTTAGCCGAGGCCTTAATTGAGCTCCTTAAAGCTTCAATTGCCTCTGATTTCTTCTCTACTTCAGCCAGGACCCTGTCTCTCTCCGCCCTGTTCCCCTTGTTCTTTTCTTGGAACTCTTTTAGCTTTGATTCAAGCATGGTGACCAAGGAGCTCACCACCTTATCTCTATCTCGCACATGTATCATATGCGGCTTCTGCAGACTAGGCAGTGACCTTAACCTCCATGAGTACTTGGCTATACTCTGCAATGAGCACTACCACCTTCAATTCAGTCCTCCTCTTTCAAGTGCATGGCCACTTCTTGTGAGACTCCGGGGCAAGGGTTGTCTCTCCATAGTGAGGATGTGCGTAAGGTCTTCCATACACTCTAGGAGGGATGAGTACTTTTGTGTGGGTGGTGCTAAGTCTGGGTGCCTCAAGAGGATGACACCCTTGATAGACTCCATTTTCTTGTATACTTCTTGCACCTTTAATTTTTCTTCCTTTAACTCATGCCTTAAGCGTACCTTTGATCGGTTCCTCCTATTTCAAGCTCTTGGTCTTCTCTCGCCAGCTTTTCCTCCTTCGCCCCTAACTTCATGTCCAAAGCATTCTAATCCTGTCATTGCATGTGAACAATCTAGCCTTGGTCTCAACTACGACCTTGTTTAGTGCATTGCAGACCTACTCGTCCGAGAGCTCCTGAGCATTCACTAAGGGATTGACCACCTTAGACTCTGGTAATGTGATGAGTGCTCCTTGGCTAGAATTCAAAGTCTAGCTCATCAACGTGGGACTTGAATGCCCAAGAGAGCATCTTCTTGGTTACAGGGTACGTACCATCCTTCTAAAAAGACCCCATGGCTATGAGCCTTTTCGTGGGTACGGTGCTCTAGAATCACGCGCGTAACACCTTCCTTGTGTTATCAACATAGCCCATTACCTGTCTATGTTCTACATCTAGAGTTCTTACGCTTGAGCATGCATATTTGAGGAATCTTTGTCGAGTGAGGCCTCCTAGGCTATTATATTATTTTTCAATGTTCTCCTCCTCCCCTCCTTCATTACTTTGTCCACACTGTGCTATAACTCTTGGTCTAACAAGACCTTGAGCATTCTCTGTGCTTCTCTCTCTGCCACCTCCGTGATCTTCTCCTTTGTAAAACTTATGGCTCCCTCCTTTTCCCTAGCAACCTCCTCACCCTCCATGTCTTTGGCATCTTACTCATCTTGTGTGCCCTTGCGCCATGTAAATACAAACTCTTGCTTCTCATCTCCACTCTCCTCTCCCAAGTCATAGACGCTAAACACATGTGGATCTTGATCTTTCTCTGTCTCTTCTTCCTTGCCACCATCTTCTTCACTTACATCCCCTCTTCCGCCCATGTATTTCTATAAGCTGTCGATTGCCTTGAGTCAACTTCTTCATCAACCCTTTGATTTTTCCTGAGAGGTGGCTCTTAATAAGGGGATTCGGCCTTATCTTCTTCCTCAGGTGATTCTTCCTTGGAGACGGGTTTCCTAGGTGCCTCTACTTCTGGCATCGTCTCCCTCACCAGAGAATTCTTTCTCCACATGTAAGTGCTTGGCTTAGCACTCGTGGATGGCATGCTCACTATCTGAGTAGTCTACACAATTGGTGCTTCTTCTTCTCCTCTCCCTCTTTTCTTAGATGTTGGCTTCTTCTTCCCCAAGGGGTCTTTAGGTATGGAGACTTCACCCTCCAGATACGTGCCCTTCTCAAACTTCAGCCTTATGCACAAGTACACACATGTTGCTGATCCTCCAGTGATGGGTAGCATCATTGGTCATGTCATTTGAATCTCATACGACACGTACTTTTCCACATACGCATGCTTGCCACCGGGGTAATTCAGCTTCTTTCTCATCTCCTGTGTTCCTGGTCCAACCTACCTAGTTCCAGTCTTAGCTTCTTTGACTCTTTAAACCAGTTCACTCCCGCTTGAAAGTAAGTAAATGTGAAGGGGAGCTTGCACCAAGGGCTCCATGATTTGTCTATAAGCTTGAATCTACCTAGGTAGTAGTGTTGGTAGACCGTAAATTTAGCTTCTCCCTCAGTGGCTATTGGGAGTTGTTTAGGGATCCTCCACTCTGCCTTGAATGCATTCCTTAGGCACATATACCATTTTTCCAGCCGCACCTTGTGGGGTGCTTTCATCGTATCGCATGAGACATATTTTTCAAACCTCTTTATGGGTGAGGGATCCTCGGCAGGTACTCCCATAAAAATTTATGCAGTACGTCGTGCACCCCAATCTCTCGTGAATACAATGGTGAGCAAGATGTTACCGAATAGGATCTTCTCCCCTTCCTTCGTGCAATTGACATTTTCCTTTACAATGTATGCGGATAGGTTATATATAGTTCCCTCTGCAATCTTCTTGTAGACATGTAGCCAAGGTTTGTTGAACTGTGTCCATCTTTCCTGGCCATTCAGCTTAGTTACCAAATATGCGGCCATTTTCATTATGGGGTCCTTGATCTCTAAAATGTCATAGTACCATGACACTTTCTTGCAGGCATACTCGGTGATGGTCTCTTGAATAGCTTCCTTGTCGCCAAGGTCATCTTCTAGGCTATCTCCCTCACATATGAGGCCTGTAAATTATGAAATCAGCTAGGGAGTCACGTGCATCTTGCGCCCTGCAAAGTGGAAGTAGTCTTTGTGCACCCATGACATCAACCACTGGTACAGGTGCTCTGGCTTTCCAAAATAAGGCAACTCATAGAGTTGCAACAACCCTGCCTTCTCCATTTTAACCTTAACGTCATCATCGTATATAGGCAAACCCTCAGGTGTTTATTTGTTGGTGGGGCATACTAATTCCAATGCCATTTCCTTTTCTATTGTGTTCGTGTGGTGATTATAGTCACTAACAGGTATACTTCTCACATGGGATTCCCATTCCTTCCCCATCATCACCCCATATGGGTATTGCATCTCTGTATACCATTCTTTATTTGTGTCTACCACGAGAGTTACGGTTGTTTAGCCTTGGCTTCCCTTTCCTTTCTTGGGTGCCATGGTCGAGGTATTTTTATCACTCCTACCCTCTCCTTGTTATTCTGTCTTACTTCTTCCAATCCTTTGATCTCAGATTCGTGATACAACTCTTCTAAACCATGCCCTAGTTTGTCAAACCCTAACTGGGATAAAATATTCACAAGACAACATTTCTTCACTCTCTCCACGCCCATGTAACCCCTTCTAGTTCACAAATTCAAACTAGCTACTTCAATCTCATAGATCTTCCTTCACTCGATCGAATTTGAAAGCCCTAGTTTATGGAACTCGCTTATATCTCAAACTCTTCTATTTCGCAAGAGTAAAAATGAGAGTTCCCCGACCCTTTACTTATAGTTTTTCTCTTTTCTAAACATTAAATGCTACTTCACCTACCACCATAATTTGTTCATTTAATGCAGATTTTTCAAACAAATCCCATCTTTAGCACCTTCCCTTACACACCCAACTGCGTGAAAAATTCTCCAACCTTCTGGCGCTTAACCAATTCAACTCGATAGGAGACTCTTGCTTTACGCGTAACCCACGCCGAAGGTACTTCTTCTATCTTGATCCTTGCTCTCACCTACCTCATGTTGCTTTTCAATGCAATTTCTCCTCCTTAGTATGTGGGATTTACAAGTAGCTTTACCCTGGCACCAACCATTCTTCCATCTTCCTCTTTATATACCTCTTTCAACCCGACTACTCAATAAGGCTTTTCAACACAACTTCCTTGGTACTTTGATCATGCGCTTCTTCACCTTTCTCCACCCCACACTTAAAGTAATGCGTGGTCCTCTGCGCACTCACAAATTCTCCAAAAATAGCAATAAGGTTACCAGCACCCAAGGCACAAAACAAAACAACAACGCAAAAGGGAAACCCAAGAAAGAGAAAATGCAAAAGGAAACTTCTAAACTAATTAGAAAAACTACCTTATTTACAAACACCAAGAAAACTTATTTATAGTAGGGCTTGACTATTGCCATTGAAGTGTCTAGGCAACTTCATCCCATCCAACACTTGAATCTGGCACTTTGAATCAAGGATGTATGAGATTGTGTAAGGACTCAACCAATGGACTTTAAACTTCCTAGGATGGCGTAGAAACTTAGAATCATACAATAACACCATCTCGCCCAACCTCAAAATTCTTGTTTCGATATGGTGATCATGCCAAGCCTTTTGCTTTTCCTTTTTGTTGTTTGGCTCCATCGGGCAAGTGATCGTCTCTCATCCAGTTTCATTAGCTCATCAATTCTTTCTTCCAGTGCTTGTTCATTGGCTAACCCTCCTACACGTGCTATTCGTAGAGAAGTTAACATAAATTGAACCAGCAAAAAAACTTCCATGCCAAACACCAATTGAAAAGGTGTGGCTTTGTTTAGTCTTTTATACGTTGTCATGTAAGCCCATAGTATTGCCGATACCTTGTCATCCCAATCAAGTCTTTCGACATCACAAATCTTGGTCAAGGTATGACTCAGTATATTGTTGGATGCTTTCGTGGTTCCATTTGCTTGTGGGTGATAGGGTGCGAGTCTTATGATGAGCTACCCTCGAACTCGATAATGAGGATCCGATGGTCTCATTCAAGAAATGCGTACCCTATCATTGGTCAAACTCAACGGACATCCATACCTCGTGATAATGTTTTCCCATAAGAACCTTTCCATTGTTCTTTTGCCGTGCAATCTTTAGTTGGGGCTGCCTCTGCCCACCTTGTGAGATAATCTATGCAAGTGATGACATAACATGACCCGGTCCTATGTGCTGCTGGTGTAATAGGTCCTACAAAGTCTATCACCCACTTTTTAAAAGGCTCCATGCTAGGAATAGGGTGCAAAGGAATTTCATCTCTCCTTCCTGGTTTGCCAATGCACTGACAATGGTCACACACTTTACAATAATCTCTACAATCCTTATACAAGGTTTCCCACCATAAACCTACCATTAATATCTTGCACATGGTGGCATCACCTACATAATTCCCACCCGCACTTCCTCCGTGTGCTTCCTCCATGATGGCCAGGAACTCATGCTCTAAGACACACCTGTGTAAAACTTCATCACGTCCCAATTTGTATAAGTCTCCATTGATTAACATGTAGGGTGCGACACGTATGGCCAACTGCTTCTTTTCCAATGTCTTCATTCCATCCGAGTGCCACACCTTCCTTTAAGAATAATGCAATCTCCTCTAAATCTGAGGGTGTGCACCGTAACCTAAATAGTTACGTGTCCTCCCCTAAATCAATTCTTGACAGATGATCAGGTCCACAGTTGATTTTCTAGGCTTTACTACAACGGTGAATTCAAACTCTTGAAACAACAACACCCATTGACATATGCATCCTTGTAGAACATGCTTGTTCACTAAATACTTTAATGCCATGTGGTCGGTGTAGAACACAAAGGGTGTTGCCAATAGATATTGCCTAAACTTGAAGAGCATGTAGATCATTGACAATGCCTCGTGCTCGGTTGTGGTATATTCTGCTCTGCTAGTGTCAACTTCTTGCTTACAAAACAGAGAGGATGATCAACAATCCCTTCACCTAGCTATGCAAGCACTACTCCAATGGCGGTCCCTGAGGCATCTACATGAACATGAAAGGGCTTGTCCCAAGAGGGAAACCGTAAAATAGGTGTGGTAATAAGCCTATCTTTTAATGTATCAAAACGCCTCTCTGCTTTGTGCCTCTCCCCAATGGAAGGAACTTTTATGTCTAAGCAACTCCTCTAATGGTGTGGCGATCTTGGCATATCCCTTAATGAATTTTCTGTAATAGCCCGCATGCCCAAGGAATCCACACACTACGCTCTAGCTAGTAGGCTCCCTTAACCCCACAATAACTGCAACTTAGTGGGATCTACCAAAAAGCCCTCCTTACATATGATATGCCCCAATAAAGTCCCAAAGGGTGTAGCAAACACACATTTCTTAATGTTGAGGGATATCCTCAACTGCCTACACATCTCAAACATTAAACTCAAATTGTCACAATGGTCTTTAACGAGACCATATAATGTCCGATCATCCAAATAGACTTGAAGAAATTTATGGATGAAGTCCTGGAATGCTTGCACCACTATGCATGAAAAGATAACAGCACATTCTTTAACCCAAAGGGCATGACCGTATATGTAAAACTTCCCCACTCGGTGGTGAAAGTTGTCTTTTCCTAGTCTTCCTTTGCAATCCAGACTTGGTGGTACCCTAAAAATCCATCCGTAAAGGAATAGATTTCGCGTGCCCAGTGACTCCTTCTAAAATTTCTTCAGTGAAGGGGGTCGGAAATGGATCAATGACACAAACTGTGTTTAATTCCCTATAATCTACACAAATTCTAATCCAACCATCCTTCTTGATGATGATTACCATTAGACTTATCCACTCTAATTCTTCCATTGCCTTAATGATCCCAGAAGCTATCATTTTTTCTATCTCCTCATTGACCTTTACACGTAAGTTGGGATTCATTCGGTAGGGCCTTTTCCTAACCGGGCGCACACTGTCCTTCAATTTTATCTTCATCTCCCCAAGGAATGGTGAACACCTTTGAGCTCATGATACCCGTGTGGAAATAAATCCTCAAATTCACACAACAGATCAATGATTTTTGATACTTCCTTCTCTATCCAGTAATCCCCAATAATAGCTTCCTTAGGTTCTTCTTCTGAATTGATGTTAACTTTCTTCATCTTTAAAGGCTCATGGTAGGCACGTGTGCGAGCATCTGCACTATCCACTACCTCGCGTCCCTATAGAATGGATAACATCTAAGCTTTCCAATTCCTCTCCATCAATCACATATACCAACTTTCCCTTCTCTTTTTCCAAACACGTGCGCTCAAGTCAGTAACTCTTCTTGTTTCCTTTTCTTTTAAAAATGTTCATCTAATCTGGTTCACCTAGTAATTCCAACAACCTATCTTCCATCCTGGCACTATCCCCCATGGTAAGGCACTTGATACCCTATAAGGCCTTATCAACCGATGGCTTGGTACTCTAATATTCAAAGGTTTGAATAAGGTCAACCGTGAGTTCTTACCAATTCCCTGTCGGCGGCGTGTCTTCGAATGAATGTCCCATGTGTGCGCGCAACCCCACGAGTGTAGAATACAAAATTTTCACCGGAGGGATGGTGGCAAACCTTCCATGCCTTCTCTCTAGACCTGTTCACACTCCCGGGTATAGAAAGAGGTGGGTTCCTTCCCATGTTACTCCTCGATGATGGTGGGTACATTGCTCTAGAAAAATCGAGAGAGAGCAATTCTTACCTCGCGCCACTCTAAAAGGCTCTCTTGATGTGTGGCCCACCACCGAGCTATGGTGCCAAGTAAGAAATAACTTAACATCTCCCTCCATTCCTTCTCATCCTTCCACTGAGCTTCTACCTCCTGTAAAAATATCTCAGGGAAGGCTCCTCCTGAATACTTGGGCAGTTATTTTCCTCCAAGGTGCCTAACCGTGCATGCCTTTATTACCTTGGTCACTGACCCTCTCAACTGCCATCCTATTAATTCGTAAGTTCCATGTGCCAAATTGTCATATGCCATCTTTGGTGGTATCACTTCTCGATTGAGCATTTTCAAACTAGATAACCCCGTTAGTAGGGTGTCGTGGTCTCTAATTGAGTGCACATAAATCTTGTCCAGAACTTCTTCCCCCAATGGTTCAATATAGGGTGTTGACTTCCCATCAACCAGGGGTATAATGACCCATTCCTCCTTGTTCTTGAAGTTGATGTACCCTTTGTTAAACCAAAGGTCCGCATTATTTTTGTAACACAAGGACACCCAAGTAGTCTTTAGGAAATTGTCGCCTCGATGAGCACCACGACTTCAAGTCCCCAATAAACTTGGCTCCCTAGATAGTAATAGCTGCATCCTTCAAGACATCGATGGGAATTGCTTTAGTCTTGTTTTCCATATACAACACATTCAAAGATGGCTATAATGTAGGTCTTCCCATCTGATGCCATACATCCAAAGTCGAACATTAACCTCTGTGCCTGTGTCAATGAGGATATTGTTGAGGAGCCATCCATCTACAACTACATTCAACATAATCTCCTTGTCATAGTTGAGGATGTGAGGGGAAGGTTCGCGTGTAAGACCTATCTCTCGTGCTCTTCTCCGGTGCATGGTACCTTCTCTCTCAACCAAGATCCTAGCAAGGGAATGATATTCTCCTGCCTTAGCATTTTACACACCTCCTTGACCTCATCTAGGTCATCCTTTTGTGCCTCAACTCTCTTTCCTTATTCCTCCTTCTGGATTACTCCTTTAGACATTGGATCTCCCCTTGTAAGCTCTAAATAACATCCATGGTGTCCTGATATATCTCCTTTTGATGTGCGGGGTCTGGATACTTTCCATGAATGACCTCCTCCCTTGAAACCAGGGTTTTCTATCTTGGTACCTCTCTTGCGTGCGTGGATTCTACCCTTGTTGTTACCAAGATAGGCTCCAAACCTTCATCTCGTGTTACCCGGGGCATCCATTGTATGTCTACCTTCTTAATACTAACCATTGTAGTGCCCTTGTCCTTCCGGTGCTTCTGATTCATGTGCTCAAATAATTTGGGCACTCCTCATACTTATGCTTCTTTCCACACCATGAGCACTATAACAGGTCTAGGCACTCATGCTTGTAATGTTATGTAGATCCATAGTTGAAACATGTTCCATGTGGGAACTCACTCCTTCCTCCTCTCGTGGTTACCTTGACCATGAAATCCTCCTTGAAAACCTCTTCCACACGCACCTCCATCTGCGCGCTCCTCATAACGGCGATCATTATCCTTGGAACCACCAATGCTGGTTTGGCGCACCCCATGATCAATGGCCTCATGGATCTAATCAATGAGCCTACAATCCTTAGTGTCATGGGTTGTAGAGGTGTAAATTTTGTAGTAATAAGATACATTCTTCCTGATCACATGCTGCAGTAAGGGACATCTGCTTGCATCATGGTCCCCATGACAAATTTCACAATCCACTGTCAAAGCGCGTACTATCCTCTAGGGGAAATTATCCTTAACGTGTCCCTCTATTTCACAATCTATGCACCACAAACCACTATGGGTCTCATGGGCTGTGTTTGCAGATAATTTTTCCAACTGTTTGGCCATAGCAACAATCTAAGCCTCCAAAAACGGGCTAATGCTAGTATCAATACTACTAATAGCCTCGACGTGCAAGGCAAATTCCAATGCTTCGTGTGGATTTGTAAAAGTTTTATGAGATAAGGCCCTTCTAAAAGGGGTGATTCATGGTGTCTTGATATATCTCCTTTTGATGCGCGGGGTCTGGATATTTTCCATGAACGACCTCCTCCTCGTAACTGTGGTCTTCTCTTGGTACCTCTCTTGCGCGTGTGGCTTAAGCTCTTGTTGTTACCAAGATAGGATGTAAACCTTCATCTCGTGTTACCCAAGGCATCCACTATATTTCTGTCTTATTGATGCTGACCATTGTAGTGCCCTTATCCTTCCGGTGCTATTGATTCATATGCTTAAATAATTCGGGCACTCCTCATACTTATGCTTCTTTCCACACCACGAGCACTGCAACAAGTTTGGGCACTCACGCTTGTAATGTTCTGTAGATCCACAGTCGAAACATGTTCTACACAGAACTCACTCCTTCCTCTGCGGTTTCCTTGACCATAGAATCCTCCTCGAAATCCTCTTCCATGTGTGCCTCCATCTGTGTGCTCCTCGTAATGGTGATCATCATTTTTAGAACCACTGGCAATGTTGGTTTGGCGTACCCCATGATCAATGGCCTCATGGATCTGGTCAATGAGCCTACATTCTTTAGTATCATGGGTTGTGGAGGTGTAAATCTTGTAATAACAAGATACATTCTTCCTAATCGTGCACGCTGCAGCAAGGGACATCTACTTGCATCATGGTCCCCATGACAAATCTCACAATCTACTATCACAGCGCATACCATCCTTCGGGGGCAATTATCCTTAACGTGCCCCTCTATTTCACAATCCGTGCACCACAAACCACTGCGAGTCTCATGGACTAAGTTTGCAGACAATTTTTCCAACTGTTTGGCCATAGTAGCAATCTGAGCCTCCAAGAATGGGCTAACACCAGTATCAATACTACCAACAGCCTCAACATGTAAGGTAGCTTCCAATGCTTCACACGGGTCTGTAAAAGATTTATGAGACAAGGCCCTTCTTAAAGGGATGATCAATCCTCCAATAAACCACGTGCATGTTGAGAAGGGTGGATATCATATGATAATTTAGAAAGATATTTTTAAAGTGTGCTTCATACTCCCGCACACTCTCTACCATTCCTTGTTGAATCTCCTTCAAAGCGCGATGCTCTTTCGATTGAACTCAAGGATGTGGAACTCGCTAAGAATCCATTCTTTAAGGTAGTATAGTCCACCACCGTTTGATGAGGGTCATACTTCCTATACCAGCTATGTGTCTGCCCTTGCAACGTGGTTGGAAACTGACTAGCCTTCCATTCTGGGGTTATGACACCCTTCACATGCCATAACAGTTCACAGTTGTGAACATGTTCCGCAGCATCCTCAATGCCCCTGTAATCTTCCTCCAAAGTGGTCCTTGTCCCTCGTAGAGACATTTCAAAGAATACTTGAGGTGGTGGTTAGGGTCCTTGTTGTCCCGAGCTCGAGCCTTGGTTCCCTTCGGTGTTTCCTCTACCACCCGATCCACTGAGTCCCGTGCCTATAGATCCACCAGATCCACGAGAACCATTGGGTCCAATAGGGCTGCGGAAGAGAAGTTTGTGCCAAGTGCCCCCATAGTCCCACTAAACTATGCACTCGATGGTCTGTGATAGCACTCCGCTACCACTACTTTGTCCCGTGCCACTCCCTGATGCGAGACCAAAAGCTTGTACACTCGCTCCTTGTCCAAAGACTCCTCCAAATACTAGAATATGTGTAGCCATAGAAGAAGGGACTATAAAATTGTATCTCCTAGGTGTGGATCTGTCTCTTCCACCGATATCAATTGGGTCAATAACACTTCTTCCTAGTTTGGGAAATCCAAGTGCTAGGGCTTGGTCACTGGGTGGGTTTAGATATGTGCCAACGAATCTCATTTCTCGTGCGACAAACTCTCACCGAAGCGAAAGCATCTCCCTCACGTGCTTGCCAAGATGGGGTAACACATATTGCTCAGGTTCCACATCCTCCACGTGAACCTCAACTCCTTCCCGCAACGTCTGTCTCCATAGATCCATCACACTAGCAGCTTCACATTATCTAACAATCTCCCTTTCATGCGCTTCACTATACTTGAGCCATCTCTCTTCCCTCTCCTTCTCTATCGTGATATCTGCCATCTTCCTCCACCCAAGCTCCCTTACCCAGTGCTTAGAATGGTTTAGCCAACCATTGGGAAAGCCTCTAAACTCATGGTAACCATCAATATCTTCATAAGCTAGGGAATAACACGTGAAAATGTTCCTCTCTAGGTTCTCACAAAAATTCAAACTCAAAGCAGCCTCACGGACAAGAATATGTGGAAATGGCGTATTCCAGAGTGTAACTAGTCAAGACTCTCTCTACCAATGATCTACAAAGACGGGTCCATGTCGATCTCGCGTGCATCCGCAACCTTTGGTAGTCTTCTTCATCCATACATGTGATCCATAATGCCAAATTGATCTAGATGCATAGGCTGATAGCCATTCATATAGTTCTACTTGGGAAGTAGCGAGAAGAAGATCTTATACGAGATCATGGTAGAGGTTCTCTTCTACCCATTTGTGTGCATTAAACTCGGGTGCAGTGTTGTATCTCTAAGAAAATTCATCATCTGTGCTCTTGAACCACGATTCAACAATTTCCAATGTCAACTACTCTGTCATTCCTCATTACACAGATCATGATGTATGCTATATCCCACTACAACTTCAAAAAGAGGTCCTGGCAATGGAACCAAGATGTAGTCATTTTTACTCCTATCACAAAAGGAAGGAACCCCATGCGTGCTGGCCTATCACCCAGCAGAAGCTAAGCGCTCACTCGAGGCACGCGTGGGTACCGAGTCTCTCTTTTATGTGAGTTTAGTGGGAAGCATCATCTATGATTAGTGTAAGAGTTCTTAGGAGGGAATTTTAAGACAAACAAGAACCATAGGGCTCAGAACAACCTCTAGATCCTTATAGTCACTTCAGACCGAGTGCTTTAACAGAATCCGAACATATATTATAACAGAAAAGAATTATATAAGCATTCATACATAGCATGAAAGGAAAGGGAACCCATATGAGAGAAAAGTGCATTAAAACCATTGATATCCATGTCTATTTGTAACAAGTAACCTCATTATATTCATTGATTCATTATAGAGTGTCACAGAGAGTAGACCACAATCATGCATATCTTTGGACGTATGTAACTAAGCTAACAAAAAAAGAAAAATTACAACTCCTTACCTAGTGCATTCTTTCTTGAATACAAATATCCACTCGCAGTAATTCTACAGGGCTCCACTCTCTCTCTAACCTACTATACCTCATACTTCTAGATATATCTTTTACTCCGTAGGCACTTGTATTTATAATTCTCCTACACTACCAACTCACCTTCCAATGTCCTCAGATCTAGTGCCAAGTGTCGAATGTGGTCCATGCGAGCATGCTTCTTCAGGCTTGAGCTTTCCACTTTACCTCATGATGTTCTTCTAGAAGATTCCATCCGGGGCATGCTCTTTCCTGGGCTAGCCTATTGCCAGGCTGGCATCTTATCCACGCATAATCAATCACGCTTTTCATGTGTTCTACCTTGGGTGCTCAAATTGACTAAGTCCTGAGCCTCCTTTCATGTGTCGCGCATGCTATGTGCTTCCCTAAGCCTTTCTCTCACGCACTTTTGCCTTGTGCACCTTTTCATAATTGGGACCCTGCGTGCCCACACGCCTTCATACTTGGTTAAGATTACAGGGGTCCAACACATACAATTAATAAGTAAGAAAAGTACTAATCAACACATGTCCTTAGCTATCTTTGATTTCTTTATGTTGCCACTTTTGGTCTTACACTCATTCTAGCTCAAGCGTGTCTTTTCACACATCAATATTTATAATCCTAGACACCGGCGCCCAACCATGACGCCAATGCCGGATGCCCCTATCCCCTCCGGATGCCCCCTGACCTCCTTGTAGTTTGTTTAGATCGTTTGGGTCCTTTCTATCCATTTGAGCATATTATGTTTTTGGTAGTCAACCTTTTCGTGGTTAATTACAAAATTCAAGCAAGGGACTCATACAAATATAAAGTTATGTGACCTTAATAAAGGGCCAAACACTAAAAATTAGTTATCACCACCTAAGGTTGCATATAAAGGCTATTAAAGAGCATTCAAGCATCCATTCTAGCATTCATTCAAGGGCATGGGACTACATTTCGTAAACACTTCATAGGAGGATAATTCCATTATATTCTAAGCACACATATATTATATTTCTTTACATCTAACTACTTTGCTCACTATCAAGTATGACACTTGAAGAGC
This sequence comes from Taxus wallichiana var. yunnanensis, assembly GCA_018340775.1. NCBI lineage: Eukaryota > Viridiplantae > Streptophyta > Pinopsida > Cupressales > Taxaceae > Taxus > Taxus wallichiana. Next base: position 419,981,640 of record CM031234.1, on the reverse strand, counting down.
CACTTAGGCACGATTCCACAAACTCACACCTATAACTACATTGGGTCTGAAATGTAGTGCAATGCTCAGTCATAAGATAACTTTTTTGACAACTACGGATAGTCTAAACCCTCATTTTGCATCTTTATTTTTTCAGATTTGATGTCTCCTTGAGGGTTTAATAGGTCATTATTTCATAACAAATTTCTAGGGACATTAAGGAACATTGTGTGAACTCTTAGTGACCAAAGGTGAAGGACATTGAACACTTATGACAAGTCAAAGATGGTTTTATAATCATTTTCATAGTCATAGGTGCCTAATATAGGTTTGTAGTGTCCGCAGGAACCCCCGACCCTTCCAGTGCCCCTTTCCAACTCATTCCTCTAGATCTACATTTTTCTGAGCTTCGGTAAAAGAGTCTATGCTTCATATTTTCTATTTTCTAGGTCTTAGTACCTTAAATATATCTGCAAAATAGATAAGTCATTATATCCCTTCATTGCAACTAGGGTTTCAAATTTTTATAGTTTAGTTTACTTGGATTACTTTCTGTACTTAATTTATTAATCATTTACTGCTATAATAACAATCAAATTAAACATTTTCATAGCATATTTATTCATATTTTTCTTAATCAAAGACAATCCTTCAACACTTGGCATTCACATTGGGTCGGATTCATACACATCATCTGCATTGGTGTTTTTACTTTGGGAAGTAGTCAAAGGTTAGAGAATAACACTATACCTTTCCCTACACTACTTGTGTCATGGTGTAAGATTGGCCAAAAAAATGACATTCAACACAACCGGCATGAGATCGGCCAAAAAAATCGTTCTTTATCAACATCTTCAAGATCCTTTCTATCTATTTCACTCATCATGGATCACGTGTACATGTTCCTTTTTCTATTTTCAACATTTTTACACACTTTTACATGCATTTCATACATTTGGATCAACACTTTTCTATATACATGTATTTGACTACTTGTTCATTCTTCTCTTTTGCGAGTCCTATACTTATGGGAAGTAGTCAACACCAACACACAACAATCACACTTCAAGCACATCATCAACAACAAGTATAACATCCACATTTACACATGCGATTTCACCCTAGGGTCATCATCATCACTTTTTACTTCCTCTTCTCTAGCTTCCATGCTTCACTTTTTATCACTCCACACTTTTTCTTGTCTTAGCACGCTCTTCTACATCAATCTACATGGTTATCAGGTATGCATCTCTATCTAATTTATGTTACCAAGATTTCACTCACCAACATAAAGTGGGGAAAATGTAGACACTAAATCATGCACTTGGGTACATTTCTAGGTCCTAATCACATGCATTGCATTCATATGTTTTCTAAGGGAGAAAAGTACTAATTGATCACTATATTTGGCCTCTTAGGTTCCTTTCTGTTCTCCCTCTTGGCCTCATAGACCCTACTACACATTTTTAACCTCGATACTTGACTTTCTTTGGCTCGAACACCACCACCCATCTAGGATGCCAACGCCTAGGTGCCTTTGTGCCCTCTGGGCACCCTAGACCTCTTTATATCTTACTCACTCCTTTTTGGGTCCTTTCTAGCTATTAGGCATCCTTATCTCTTAGGGGTTGACCTTTTAGTGATCAATTACAAAATTCAAACAAGGGAAACATATAAATACAATGTTATGGGATCAAATTAAGGGACCAATCTCTAAGCATCTACTATCACCACCTAAGGTTGCATCCAAAGGCATCTAAAGAACATCATTACATCCATCTAGCTTCATCCAAGGGACAAGGGATGGTTATTTTACATAGAATTCATTTTTCCATGCACACATCTATTTACATATTTTACATCTAGCTACTTTCTCACTATTAAGTTTGACACACACAAGAGCCTCCTAGGGCACAATTCCACACACACACATAGAACTACATTAGGTCTAATATGTAGTGCAACACTCAATCATAAGATCACTTGTTTGATAGATTAGGATTGTCGACCCCTCATTTTGCTTCTTTATTATTAAGGATTTGATGTGATTTTGAGGGTTTTGTGGGTGTTATTCTTTATTGCGGAGTTATCAATGACATCGACAATCATAGTGTGACATTATAACAACATAAAATGAGGATTTCAAAAAAATTTGTGACCCTGGAAAATTCAGTTCTTGAGCATCTATGTAGACCTTGGTGCACAGAGAGGGATCCTAGTTCCTAGGTGCCACAATACCGATCTAGGCACCCCTGGTCCCTACTTCTCCTATACTCTTGCATTTTTCTCGGGGCTCAGTCATGACATCTTATACTTATGTTTTTCTAGTCTTTCACCTTCACACACTCTGGGATTATCGTGAAATCAACTAAGTGTTATAACTCTTCATTACAATTAGGGTTTTACTTACTTTGCTTATTTTGTAGGTCAGATGTGTACTTCATCTCTATATTATTGTTATATCTACTGCTGTATCTATCTAGGAATTTAACAAATATGAATTAAATATTTTAGTTTTTGTTAAATCAACATCTTATGTTTAGTTCCATATTACACTTTCGAGTTAAAATGGGGAAATAATGTATACATTTCTTTGAAGGATTGTGCCTAAACTATGAAAGCTGTTATGAAATTTTTTTATGAACTATGTTGAACTAAGAAAATAGTTGTAACTACCCCCTAGTTATAGGCTCCCAGGAAAGGTTAGGAATGCTCGTGCACTAGTGTATGTATCTCAAGGCACCGTGTATATGTTGAATTGAGGACCCAAGCTAGATTTTAGGCTTTTTAGAAGATTTAACCTATTTTGATTATGTATTATGCATATATGAAATGTATCTCTAAGCTCAGTCATGACGGGGTGACTAATTCACCTAATATATGGCCCCCTCATTTGGGGTGTATGCGATGTCACTAGGAGAATGTGACCCAAAGAGAGAACCTAAAACTAATATGATGCTACTCGAGATGGATACCCTATAGGGGGAGGGGAATGTGCATGGTAGAAACCAAGGCACATGAAAAATGTTGCTAGATATATGTGTTAGAAGAAAAATTTAGAAAACATATAATATAAGATAGTGTAATAATAAAGAAGATAAGATAGACAACGAAAAGTAGGTTTCAAACATGGGACATCACTCAAAATCTCATAAGACAATCAGGGCCAAAGTTTCCAAAAGCATAGATTGTGCACACAAGACAAAGAGCATAGCCCAAAAATAATAACATACAAAGTCAAACAATGAAAAACAAAGTGTAATAGACAACCATGGTGGAAAATAGTTCATGAAAAGCAAACACTACAAATGAATCACAATTAGTAGCAAGTTAGAAAGATAAAAAAAGTATGTCAAAGAGTGTATAGATAAATGGAAAGTAGTGTGTTAGTAGTGGTAGAAATTAGTACACAATGAAATAATAACACTTGTTATATGGAAGAATTTAGATTCCCCTAAAGAGCCTTAGTGGGATTCGTAAGAGGTACAATGCCGATATCAATGCTACATGTAAATCTTTGAAAATAGTCTATATTCACAACTAAAGATGAAGTGAATGTGCATGTGTAGATAGAAAAGATAATTACATATAGTATATATGGCTAGCATAGTAAGTAAAGTGTACATCGAGTATAAGTAAGCAAAAATATGTACAACCAAGATATGCACATGTATGAGTGTGAGTGATGTGATGGAATGGTATGCATTGTGAATGTGACAGGGAAGGATGCCCCCGATCATATGTTTGTGTATAAGATGAGGTTCATTTATAAAATACCCCTCGAAAATAAAAAATTAACCATAGAATAAGAGTGCACCATCGGGAAATGGTTTGAAAGTGTGTATACTAGAAAGATTTATCATGAAGCACAAAGTGTGAAATGTGAAGAAAGTAAGGTTTATTTCAAATTTAGACCCTCAACAATCAAGTATGAACCATGGAAATAGAGTGCATCATAGGGTAATGATGATACAACGTAAGATTAATGTGTAGAAATTGGAAGTATGAAGCATAGAGCGTAATAGTGAAAATGATAGACACCGAGATAAGGTTAGGATGGGGGAGGAAGAATAAGTGTGATGTCCCCAAGTGTATGATGTAGAGAAGAATCAAGTAACATCATGTAAGAGATCATCATTGTCATGGTCGAAGAAAAAAAGAGAAGTGTTAGAGACCTGATAAATAATAGTGTGAGGTTGATCATATAATGAGCCATTGCAGCATAAATTGTACATACCCATTACATATTCTTCATCAGTGAAAGGTGGTAGTGTATAACCATATGCATACCAACAAGTAAGATTTTGTGTATAGATGAGAAATGAAACATTGCATATAGAAACATGGTGGAAAGGCATGGGAAATGTGATATCAATATGATTAAGATTCAAGGTTCCACCAATGTAGGCTAGAAACAAGACTGCCCAAGTGTAAGTGGAAAAGTGCGAGAAGTGTGTGTAAGAAATAATGATAAATGGAAGATGCGTAGGCCATAAGAAAAAATGATGTGAACATATCTATGATAGAGGTGAGGAGAATGAGGTGGAGGGAGGATATCATCCAGTGTGAATCCTAACCGAGCTAAGCCATCATGTGTGTAAATAGTATCAAAGCAAGTAGGATCAAATGGAATGTGTTGCCAATAAGAGTTATTTATGAAAAGAGTGCATGTGAAAGGAGGAAGTGCCGATGCAGGGTGCACACGGGTGGAGAGCAGAGACAAGGTGGTGGTGGAGGTGGGATGTTCCATGAATTGATCATCATCAATGGTGTGTAGGAGTGGTAGGAAGTGGAGTAGGAAATGCAGTGATTAGGTCTAGGTGACAATATTTGAATGGGTCATAGTCAACAAAAATAGTATGTTCATAACCATCATGGAGGAATTTAATGTCTTGATGAGCTGCGAAGGCACTTCCTCCATAACGTGAAGCCATGGTCTATTAAGTAAGTAATTATATTGCATTATGAAATCAATAACAAAGAACACCGTAGGAATAGTTTTGGCCTGATTGTAAGAGGTAAAGTGAGAGTTCCTATGAGTGGACATGTAGAAGAATCATACGCATGAAGAGAAATGGATGATGGGATAACATTAGCTAAAGAAAGGTTGAGGTTCTAAAGGAGTGATAAAGTACAAATATTGATCTCAGATCCACACTATTATTGTCTAGTTAATACCCATGTTATAGATGTGAGATAATATATATAGGGGAGGGTAAATTTTATAAACATAAAGCGTGACAACTATATCAGATGGAAAATTAAGCTTTTCTAAAAATTTAGGTACGAATAATTGATATACAAGATCTGGATGAGTATTGGAAGGAATACAAGTATTAGCCAAGAGAGAATTGATTTTAGCCTTACAATCAGGATTAGCTAGAAAGAAATCATGGATGGAAACATATATGATGAGAGGATCCTAGGATAGGAATGCTAGGGAGAAAGGAGGATCCAAGAGTGTTTGAATGTAGGTTCACCAAATGATTTAACAAAAATATAATTTATTATGCTAAATGTTAAACCCTAGATATTGCAGAGTCACGCATGATTAATAAATGTTGAAGTAAAAATTTGACACAAGAAATAAGCTAGATAAATATGAAACCATAAATGTAAGAGAGGGAAAAGAATGACTTAGATGATTTGTGTTATCCCTAAAACACATATGGACTGGAAAAATGATGAAAAGGAAGGTCAGAATATCACAACCAAGCATAGTAAATTCGGAATAGTCACTAAGCTTGGACTAGGGAACTTGGATAGGACTAGGGTACCTAGGCACTAGGGACCTCTACTAGGCACCTGTGACTACATAGAAGCTTAGAAACCAGTTTTTTTCTATATCGTAAGATGGTCTATGAGTTAGTCACATGTGTGTCCTTGAATGATCACCGAATTCACTTATAAATTGAAAAGAGATGAAGACCTACAAAACCCTTAAAATACATCAAATCCCAAAAAGAAAAGATGCAATATGGAGTGTCAAAATGAACTTGGTGGTCACCCAACTGAGTGAACTTATGACCAAGCACTACACTACATCTTAGAATCCATGTAGTTATTCTCTGTGTGTGAAATAATTATTCCCTAGGAATCCCTTGTTCAAGCGCACTTGATAACAGGTAGTAACTAAATGTACTAATGTAAATAGATGTGTGGATGGAAAAATGAACTCCCCTTCCTATGAAGGGTATGAAAAAATGGCAGTCCCTTATCTCTTGTATGGATTCTAGTTGGATTCCTTTAGTGATCTTGAATACCTTTGGATGTAATCCTAGGTAATGATAATACATGCTTAGAGCTTGGTTCCTTATTTTGGACACATAGCTTCGTAGTTATATGATTCCCTTGGTTGAATTTCATAATTGACAACTGGATGGCCCACCCATAATAAAATAAGATTCCCAAAATATAAAAGAGACCCAAAGAGAGTGATTAAAGTGGAAAGAGGGTAGGGGCGTTGTTGTCATGCAAATGCGCAACAATAAAATTTCTAATTTTCAAGCATGACAACGATACCCCTGTGTCAACACTTTCAAGTCTTATCTTTCCAAGAAACCCTAGGTCTAGTCATTCTTAACACCAAGCCTTACTCAGTCTATGTAATGGTCCTTAATTGGATGTCCATCCAATTCCCCTAGGTGATTTAGGAAAGCAAAGTCAGTCCCCCTAGGTGATTTTAGGAGCTTTTGGAGAACACCAATTTTGAGCTGTTTTGGGAAGGGATACCACTGGCCTTCTTGAGACTAATGCACCCCTGGAGTGGAATGAAGGATAAAAATTCAACATGGAGATGCATTCAAGTTCCAAGAGCATCAATAAAAAGGTTTTGGGAGATTTTGGAAAGATTCGGAGGTTTTGGAGCCATTTCAACAAAAGTGGGTTTTCGAGGCCTAAAGGAGCATACACCACGAAGGAGTGCCTAAAATTAAAGAAAATATTCTAGGAGATTCATGAAGATTCAATATCCCAAAAAAGTACCTATGGAAGTTATTTTCCATTCCCTAAATGGTGGAAAAAATGAGACATTGTGAAACATCATGCACCTCTCTAAGCAACTCATTTTTTTCAAGCGTGCAATTAGCGAGTCTCGAGAAAAGGGGTAATTTGGAGGTGATTCAGTCATAATTGAAGCTCCAAACCATAACCATTCAACTAATTTTTTGTTTTCTAATCAAATTCATATAAAATTTCACCTCTGAACTCATCTAAAAGCTCGAGTTATCACCGCCGTAAGTTGGCTCAAGGTAAGAGTTCGATACTTAGCCAATTTTGAAGAGGACACAAGTCAGCACCAGGATACTGGTGGAATTTAATTTCCCTTTAATCCCTTAGGAAAAGGGAAAAGGGGACACAAAAATGTGCCCAACCATTTTTATCCCCAAGACACCAACGTGACCTCATGGATTGTTAGTTTAGCCCCGGGAGCTAGTTGGAGCCTTTCCTCTCACTACACGGATGATCACCAAGTGTTGCAACCTTGGCTGATGTGGAAATTGATGCCCCTTTTGTTCCTTTAGAAAAGGGACAAAGAATATTTTTTTTTTCACCCAGCCCCACTTAGCCCCTTGATTCCTCATACACTTGAAACTTAGCTCCTAGGTGCTTCTCTCAAGCTCCCTTGCTCAAACACACATCCAATCAAATCTTACCAAGTGTTGTAATGAGGTGCGAGGGAGAATTTTGTGTCCCTTTGTCCCTTTATCAAAGGGACAAAGGGGACAAAAAATACACCCAGCCCCCATGCTTGCATTTTTGGATGAATAAAGCACAACACTTAGCCATTTTTCATTCCAGTTCATCCCCCCACACCTCCATACCCTACCGGAACTCTGGAAAAATTTCTCCAGATCTCTCAACCTCCATTGCTACACTCAACCAGCTCTGAAAAATATTCCTCACAATGAAAATATTGAAAATCATAAAAATAATGGATTAAAATTATAGAGAAATGAAGAAAATGAAGTTTTTTCGCCAGATAACTACGAAGTCTCCCAATCGAAAAATCTTCATATCTTATAAGATACAAGTCAGATTGAGATGCCGTATTTTGAAGATTTCCTCATTTTTCAAGAGGATCAAGATGAAAAAATGGGAGATCAAATGGTCACATGAAATCATTTTTTCCAACAAAACCCCATTTCATGCCCTAGCTCACATTCATTAGATTTCCCATCAACAATGGAATCGAGCTAAAAATTTACACATAGACTCTAAATGAAAAACCTATCCCAATGGAGTCAATTTCATCATGATCAGAAGTAAAAACTAGAACTACCAATTTTGAGCTCCATTAATGGCCACCATGACAGCTTCGTGCTCGAAGCCACTACCAAGTGAAAATTTTAAATTTTATTTCCAAGCATTCTAGTGGGAAAAATCAAGTGAAATTTGGAGGATAAGATCGTGATGACAAGCTAAGTTTGAAAATATGTGTTCCATTACAAACCAAGCACCAAAAATCCACTTTCCAAAAATAGTAAGATTTCCTATACATGTTTGTTATGTTTGGAAAGTCATCATCAAAAGTGGTATGGAAAAGGAAATGTGCATCTTTGAAGATGATTAGGAAGTCATAATGATTGTCAAAGCAGAAAATAATGAAAATGAACACTTACTAAAAATAATAAGTTCCATATATGGGTGCTTACTAAAAATAGTAAGTCACCCCTAGAAGTGGTCGAGGCGAAGGCAATGTGCACAAGAGTGAATGAAGAAGCTCATCACATTAGGATGGTTAAAAAGGGGAAAAATCACCTCTTACCAAAAATAGTAAGTCTCCCATCCAGAACTTGTTATTAATGGTAAGTCACACTCAAAGGGAATTTTTGGCAAAATGGGACACAAAGGGATGATCATTCAGGTCAACATCATCATTCGAGATCATCATAAGCATTTCTCACAGGGCATTCGAGATCCATCTTAGGGAACTCAATAATGTATTTTGACACTTACTTTGTGGTTCGACTTACGAAGTATCATGTGTGAGGTAGAGGTTGCAATCATCGGTGAACATTACATTCAACCTAGCAAGGTCAGTTTTGAGCTCTTATCTCCTTAGAAGGGATATTCATAAGTTTTATTCGTGATCATCATCCAAAATCATTCAACAATTTTTTAAACACTTAACCCAAGGTGTCTATGAACCATCCAAAGGAGTTTCTTAGGGTGCAAAAATTCTAGAGATTCAGAGTTTTGTCACATTGGAGCATCACATAGATTAGGAACGATGGACCTTCATAAGATACAAAATGTTCCTCAAGGCATCTCTTCCTCTATCTTCTTCTTTCCCCCTCTTCTTTCTCTCTCCTTTCTAATTCTTTATTAGGCCTCATCATTGTATTTCATCCTATTCACTTAAGTGACCTATTTTAAAATTGTAAAAGTATTTTCTCAAAATTATAAGAGAAATACTTAATTAATGGAAAATGAAAAGTCACAAGTGGAATATGGAAATGAAGAGTCATGTGAGGGAGGTGAGAGGTCAATTCAAATTGTATAAATTGGGATGACTTCTCCATTCCAAAAGATTCCATATTTTGAATACTTTGACTCTATAGCAATTGTGAATTGGAGTTGTTGAGCTTTGTATCAATGCACAAGGAATAAAAGCTACAATTTCTTCCACTTTCTTCTTTTCCCTTGCTTTGTACAACTAATGTAAGTGTCAATCAAGGAATAGAGTTTCTACTTTCCAAGATGTATGAATGTGTGCAACTTTGTATGCATGGTTTCCTCTCATCGTTGACACAATAAGCACATTTGTTAGTTACATATTACAGTTATTCTATTTCCCCCTTTTATACACTTTGTAAGAATAGTGACGCAAGAAATTTGTACCTTCGGTAGATGAATATGAAGACTTTTCATTTTGATTCATCGATCCCGCTAGCTTCATAGTGTTTCCTCTATATTTAATGTTGAACTACTCTGGTTACTGGGTGTGAGCTCTACAATTTTCCTACTCATGGTAGTAACTCCCCTCCTAATTTCCCTCCTCCCTAACTCACTGTAATTTCCTCCCTTGTACCCAGTAAATGCATTTTCCACAGGTTCAGTGGAGTGTCCCTGTGTGATCCCTAACCTATTCAACCAACAAAAAACATTTAGATTAGGATTAGATTATTCACATTCAATAATGGGAGCCACATCATTTAATGCAGGCGGGTGTAGCCCCATGAACCTTGGTAGAGACACCTAATTTGTCATATCGATAATTTTTATCATCAACATGAACCTAGAGGAGATGAGGGTGCCAGCACGCTGGTGTCTTGACATGGCACTAGTGTTGAGTCATAAAAGATAAAATAGTAAAGTATCAAATGGGTTATATGGTGTGAAAGACCAGAAAGAAGACAAGAAACAAAGCAAAGAGGCCAAAGATAGTTGTTAATTACTAGTTTTCTTGCTTAGGAATCATATGAATGCAATTATGTTCTTAGGACCTAGAAATGTACCCAAGTGCGTGATTTTGTGTCTACACTTTGAGGAAACATGAAAATATCTCCAAGTTATGGGACTTGCACTTGAGACAGACCTTTGGAAAAGGCCAACTTCCTCTACATATTTCTACTACTACAACTACTCCTAGGAAGGGAATGTAGCTACCTAACACTACTCTATGATTCCAAGGGACTAAGATGAGAAGGAGATGCATGAAATGAGAATCTAAGCTAAGGGGAGGTGATAACACTAGAAAGAGGGGGATGAACACTCTCAGATGAGTGAAAATAAGGAAAATGCACATAAGGAGGGAAGAAATACGTGATATAGTCTGAAACAACACTCACACGCTCACTTTCATGGAACACAACATAAAAGAAACCTATAAGGGACATAAAATATACACATCATACTAACAATGTAATAGAATAGAAGGAAGATGCAACAAAATACAAGCTAGGGAAAATAATAGCCACAAAACAAGACTTTTTTGCTTCCAAATGATGCACAATTCATTAAAATGGCGAGAAGGAGGCAAGTATCCACTATGTAATGAACCGAGATACGATGACCGCAACTAAAAATTCAAAGGAACACTACTTTGAATAATTCTATGGAAAACTAAGAGGTTCCAACCATTTCAAATGAGCATTATTCAACAATTTATATAAGAAGAAGGAGAGAAGAGGAGGAAAAGAGAGAGGGAAAATATGATTTCAGCCTTCAATCACTAACAATAGGTAATAAATTCCTGTAAATGTTCTGTAACATTTCTAGATCCATCTCTCCCATGTTAGATTAGGTTGTAGAAGAAGGAAGGAGACCAAATCTAAGTCAAATATGGGTGGTTGGGTCGATTGGATGTGTGCATTAATGGTATGTGTCACGTTTCCATATTTTCCACCTACCAAACCCCACCAAAATATGATTTTTAATGGTCTAATGGATATGTCATGTGAGCAAATTTCCAACAAGATCAAGTGTGCTGAATCTAGGCTTTGTAGTAGAAATAATGGTGATTTGAAGTTTGTAGTACAAGATGAGCACAAACGCCACGTGGCACGCTTTGAGTGGCATAAGGATTTAGATGACTATCAATCTATTTTGTTGTTTTTGCTATGTGTCATGCATTGATCTTCATAAGGATTTGGTACGCAATTGACATGTTACGATAGGTTGTGTGTTGTGAACTTTCGTGACAAGTTCCAAGGATTTACATGTGGCACTAAGTGATTGGCGTAGAGGGTTACAAGCTTTATGCATGCATGGGAGTAGGAGGTGCGAGAGGGAAGAATGTAGAGAGCTGCGAGTGCATGTGAGAAGGTGCGTGGGAATAGGAAGAAAGGTGAATATTTGTAAAGGTTTTCAAATGTGTGAAAGGGAGTGGAAGTGCACAAGACAAGGATGTGCATAAGAAAATATATAGGGAAAGTACACAAAAGTAAAATGAGAATTGAGAACGAGTACACACATAAAGATGCATGAGACTCGGGAGGAAAGGCATGCATGCAAAGCATGCCTAAGACTTAGTAAAATCTAAGGAAAGTCCATAAGTGCATGTAAGAAATGCGTAAAATTGTTGGGATGAAAGGGAATGTGGAAGGAGTGCACAGAGGGGAAATAAAAGGAGAGCATAATGCAAGGAAGGAAGGAAAAAGCATGTGGAAGTTACACAAAAGGAAGTGGAGGAATGGGGAATAGCAAGGAAGAATCAAGAATAAAGTGTGAGGGTGCGCACGAAGAAATGCAACTCAGCAATTGTACCAAGGAAGGAAAACAACCATGCATGTAACTTGAAAACTCTAACTCTAATCTAAAATGGAACTACATTTGTCAAAATAACCAAGGGGTAATTTTGGATAATAGTTTGGTGACTTTCGGGGACATCTACCTGCTAGATGAAGAAATCGGGGGTTTTGAAGCATCCATTGGGCATGGATTGATCGAAAACATGAAATTTTAATTTGCAACTTGAAGGAATTCCCTGTAGTCACTTAGAGTCTTTTCTGAAATCTATACTAAACTGCTACTCTCACATGAAGATATCTCTGATTTGACTTTAATGAGAGTGGAAAACCGCTAGAACTTGCCTAAAATAAAAACTTGAATTGTCATCTAGGAAAACAAAAGAGAGAGCGCATTGGAGCGCGCAAGAAGAAATAACTTAAATACAAAAAATACGCACACAAGCATGCACTTGGAGGATCTGAAGCTACTTTAATATGTACATGATACAAGAGAAATTAATGTAAATACTTGAGGTAAATCCCATTGACTGGGATTGATAGTGTATCTCCATCAAGATGAGACAAATCAAAATATTTATCCTCCTTACAAGAATTGATGATATATGATCCACTCCAAAGTGCATCAAACTTTGAATGATGCCTAGGTTTAGCTCTATGAGCATCCTAGTTTAATACCAAATCACCCATTTGGAAGATCCAAGCTCTAGCCTTTCTATCAACCCATTGTTTGGTTGATTCTTTGGTGCTTATTCTAACTTGATCATGGCATAATTCCTTAATTCTTCAAGTTTAACCAACTATGCCATCTGATTTCTCTTTAATATGCACCCTCAAGTTCTAGCTGTTAGGAAATCTCTAATGAAGGAAATTCAAGTGATAAATGAAGTCTAAATTCTTTACCATAAACCAGTTTATAGGGTGAAGCACCTATTACGTTCTTCACCATGATTCTGTGTGCACAAGAACTTAGTGTGCCATCTCTTTTGGTTAATATCCATTATCCACTTCATGATTTTGACTGAGTTCTTGTTAGTAGACTCAACTAGTCCATTACCTTAAGGGTAGTAGTTGTAAAAATTATTTAAATAGATGCCAAGACTAAGATCCCAATCAAAAATTCTTGTACCAAGGAAGAATTTTGCTTTATTAGAGATAATGGTTTGAGGGATGCCAAACCTTGTTACAATACCTTTGAGAAATTCAAGGATGACTGACTCAGTTGCCTCCTTGAGCATGAAAACTTCTATTCATCTGGTGAAGTAATTTGTTACTATGAACACCCACTTCTAGCTAGCACTCAAAGGAGGATTGATCATGCCAATGAAGTCAAGACCCCATTGCGAAAAGGTTGATCCACTTGGATTGGATAGAGGGGAAGTTCATCAATTTCTTTTTCTACAAAGAAAGCACATCATTTACATTTCATGACCCACCCGTGTGTATCTAAAAAATGTAGGACCAAATTATCTTTCCTTGATGATATATATCATTGTTTCTTGAGAGAGAAGTGTCCACCAGAGAATCCATCATGAAATTACGCTAACACTTTGCTGACTTGTGTGCCATCAATACATCTCAGTAGCACACCATCAACATTTCTCTTGAAGAGAAGGCCATCAATAAATGCAAATGGAAAAGATTGCAGCCTCAAATGTCTTCTCTTTGCTTTAGTCAACCTAGGAGGGTATGCGTCGGAAGGAAGGAATGTCACCATTTCTTTCATCCGGTTTGTGTGCACCATAATCTTAATTTTGTTCAACTTCCATGCGCAGAGTTTCATTATCCATGAACAATTAAGTTTCTTGTTCATTTTGTGAATCCTAAAATTTTTCTTGCATAATGAATGTACTCGATCAACTTAGTGGCTTTGATAGTCACATCATACTCCATGATTTTGGTCACCCATCTAGATCTTTTCTCACTGATTTGTGATCCCATAATGAAGTCTCTGTCACACTAGAGTGTGAAACTATCACATTGACATGATTTATGGTGACCATACTCTTGAAGTTATTAAGAGCGTGCATGATGGCTAAAACCTGTTTTTGTGTGACTATATTTCAATTCATAATCCTTTAGTGTTTGACTGAAGAAAGCCATTGGCTACTCCAGTTCTTGTTCTTTTCTTGTGTGAAGAAAACAATAACGCTTGCATCAACTCTATATGCATAAAGGATGAAATCATTATTGTAGTCCAGATTGATGAGTGTTGGGGCACATGTTATTTCTTGCTTGATTTTATTGAAGATTTATTTTCCTTTTCTATCAATATGAAGATTGTGTCTTTCTTGAGTATGAGAGTGATGGGCCTGAAAAATCCCACAAAGTTAGGAATGACTCTCCTAACAAAGTTGACCTTGCCTAGGACTAATTATAAGGCTTTCTTGTGCACTTGACAGGAGAGATAAAGGATGAGTAAGATACATTTTGGATCAATGGAGATACCATCCTTTGAGAAAACATGGCTTAAAATCTTTCCTTGCGTAACAAAAAAGTTACACTTTTTGGGGTTAAGAAACACCCCAGATTATCTCGCATCTTTTAAAGAATTTTTCTAGATGATTGATGTGATCTACACTCTACTTGATAAGACAATTATGTCGTCCAAGTAAACTATGATTAACTCATTGATCCTTGAAGGTAATGTCCATTTATCTATGAAATGTTGTGTCTACATTTGAAAAACCAAAAGGAATTTTCTAATATGCACGTGTTCCCCATTTGGTTGTAAATACAAATTGGAATTTATCCTCTTCCTTGACCATGATCTGATTGAAGCCAAAGTACCCATCCACATTGAAAACCTTTGTGCCTCGAATACTATCTCCAAAATCTACTCCATAGAAGGAAAATGGTAATGACCCTTCAAAGATGCCTTATTCAAATCTCTCGAAATGAAAGAAAGTCGATTTTTTCATTCTTCTTGTGCACTAGAACAATATTTTCCACCCAAGTAGAATATTTGATAGGAAAAAATATTTTTACTTGATGAGTTTGGATAAATCCTTCCTTATAACGGTATCATCTTAGGATTGATGAACATTGCTTTTTCTAATGGGCTTGATGCTGGGGTCAAGATCAATGGAGTGTTGAGCAAAAATTGGATCAAATAATTTGAGGTATTCATACTCCCATGAGAAAATGTCACTAAAATTTTGGCATAGAGAAATGAAGGTCTGCTTTTCATCCCGCATGCATTATTTTCCAAGAAGCAACTCTTCACCGCACATAATAATGACTCGGGATACAATCTTCTTGTGTGGCACACATATTCTTCTCTTCACCCTTTAACTTGTTATCTGTCTTGAAAATGTGCTCTAAGGTGACCATACCCGTAGTTAACTTTTTTTCTTTAGGGGAATCACTTGGTCACCATAAGCGTCATGCAAGTCAACTTGAATGTTTGAGGAAAACTCAACTTCATTATGAGAGAACTGCACAATCTACGCATCACTATCAAACACACCGCTAACTAGCTTCACTTTTTGAAACAGATGGCCTAACCGCCATCTTAATGTGCTATGAGTTTCCTTGGACAAAATCCTTGGTTGGTTATAATTTTGAACCAAGGGGTGTCTTTTGATCTTCTTATTTTATCAATTTCCTTAGCACCACCTACAAATTTAGAGCATCAAATCTCTCTAAGAGGTACTCAAATCTATGTTTGTAATCTTGAAGAAACTTATTCTTTCTGCAAACTTATTTTTAACTTGGTTGTTGAGTAAGGAAAATGAATTTAGTGCACAAAAAATTCATTATAGAAGAAAGGTGCATGAGGGAGCGTGCGTGAGGAGAACAGGGTTTGCTCGCTAAAGTTAGACAAGAATGTGCACAAAAGATAAACTAAACACTTGGCTATTTTTTGGGATGCAGATCTCAATATAGACTTGGAGTGTCATCCAAATAAGGTTTTGAAGATAAGGTTGGAACATGAAGACTTGTGGTTCAAGCAAGGTCTATTTTGGGATATAGGGAAGACCAAGAGACATGAATAGTTTTGAGCTAATAATAGGATCTGAACTAAGAGTTAAATGAAGTAGATCTATTATTAGGAAAGATTACATGCTTTTGTAGTTATCTTGTAGTGACATATGGCTAATCATAGCATGTAACCTATTTTGAGGATGCATGGGCGGTGAAGGGAAAGTCCCCACCCCTATATATATGTATAATATGCATAGGTTAGTATCACCATGTTTGTAACAAAATTATGCTCTTTGGTTTGAATGCGCGCATGACCTATGGTGACAATATTACATATGTATGAAGCTTATGTGTTTTACAATACTTAATATAATGGATCTTTGTGGCTGGATATTAGTTATAAACACCTCTATTACTGGTTCTTGCATGGTGGATTTAATCTTTATACTTATATGAGTTAATCTTAGGATTATGATCTAGATCTAGTTTATATTCTATAATATACTTGAATGTTTGTTATGAATCTAGGATATATGTCCATCTATCATGATAAATCCTTGATAGAGCTTGCATAAAAGAGGGACCTGGTACCCTTGCGCACTTTGGGTGAGCAATCAGTCCGACCCAGGGGTGATGTGCCAATGCGCCTTGCGATTTTGGTGGGTAAATTAAGGATACATTTTGGTTCCATTCATTGGGACCTATTTTCAAACTATTGGAAGGATGGTACATGATGGAAACATACTAGATAAATTTGGACATTGTTGAAAGATGGGTAGAGAATTTGGAATATGAGTTCACGTCCAAGATACAACTTTGGACCTGAATTTAATGCGCACATGGGTTGAGCGAGAATCTTTCTTAGGAGCTCTACGATACGTTCTTTGCCTATTTTCCTATAGAGTTGTATGAGTGGCTGATAAGGTATGCATCAAAGAGAAATTGAAGGTATAGAACTCTTGTTTGGATGCAGGAAGATTATCAGAATTTGCATGATACTTATTTGGCTTAGACACGTGTTGTAGATCATTGGTGGAATGATGTTTTGAATAACTAAATTTTAGAGTACGCAATTTCTACTTATTCCTATCCAAAGGTTGCTAAGTTTCGTACACTGTGTGAACCTATAGGATCTTATCTATGTGCCATCCCTTTAGCAATTAAGATCTTGATGGTGACTCTTGATTTTGAAGAGAAACCTATGTCTAGCTAGATCTCCACCATGTACAGGGGTAGGAGTAGGTGTGGTGAAAGATGGAAGATCCTATGACAAATCAAGAGAGAGAAGAAAGGAAACTTAACTATAATGAAGCATAGGAGAGGGAATTGGCAAAGAAGCATGAAAATGAGGCATTTATGGATTTTGGAGGCATGTGATGTGTGAAGGATTTGAGTTTCACGTGGAGGACGTGGAACTTGAGTAGCTAGAACTCCCTATTTAGGCAAGCACTGAAGAGAATCCCTTTGGATTCGAAGAGATCATATCAAAAGAAGAAATAGTAAGGGTCGTAGGTGCACATATGATCCCACCGGTGACCTTTCCTTTACACCTAGTGCTTTAGTCTTTGAAATAGTTAATAATAATTAGGTTAGCAATGGTGATAGAGTATCAACAGGTGGATATCATTTTCATTTGAATACAAGAGTAAGTTAAGCAACACAATCATCTATGGCATCATAGGTGACAACATTCTTGTTAGGGTCAATTGGAGGCATACTTTATGACATGTCATCACGATAGAGCATGGGCACGTAGAATCCACGGGAACATGTATGGAAGTAGCACAACTTCACGAGAATGGAGGAGTTCAATTTAGTTCAATAGTTGGTACATAAGGAAGTGCATCCTTTGGTCCAATTCCTACTATGGGATGAGGGTCAAGAGGATCTAGAGGTTTAGGATTTAGTGTATTTGGTGGCTCTAGAGGAGGAGGGAACACAAGAGGAAATACGGGATATGGATCAGTGGCCATGGTCTCGTACCAACACCAAAGAGGTGTATTATGAGATGTCCCTTCATCTCCCAGAGTACAGAGGGATTGAAGATGCCATGGAACATATTCATATGTGTGAAATACTATAATGTGCCAAGGGAATTACAACTCTAGAGTGTAAAGCAAGTCAGTTTGTAACTACATTGTAGGGGAGCACACATAGTCAAGTATAGGAAGTTTGATCTAAATTATACTTGTGTGATTTATAAGGTCTTTGCATGATGCCTTTTTAGTAGAATTCCATATTCTTGAATTTGAGTAGAAGAGCATCAGCGTGATGAAGGATATTAAACAAGGCATGGCTAAAAGTGTAAGGGAATATGATGCCCGTTTTAAGACTTTGTTATCAAATTTATCCTATGATATTCATCCTAGTCAACATGCTTAATTGTTCGTTGGAGGGTTGATAACACCTTATAGGAGGGAACTTTCACAAAAACTTTTATAGAGCCATGAAAATCCCTTGAGGTAGCTCTCGCATGCTGAATTCATTAGTAGTGTAGACACTTTGGAGTAAGTCCCTTTTTGGAGGCACATATTGCTTCTATGGTGAAGAAATTGGAAAATCTATCAACAGATTCAACACATGAGATGCGCAGTGGACCATGGTGTATATATTGTGAAGTGGAGGGTCATACTAAGGATACTTTCCCTTGTAGATTGGTGCACACCATTCTCTTGGATTGTGAAATCTATCATCCGGATCATGATTCAAACATGTGTCCTTTATGTAGTGCATAATTAGGAAGAACATGTCCAGTTATTGTAATATTTTCAAATCACATAGTCATAACACGAGAGGATTGTAGGTTGATTGATCAAATTCATGAAGTAATTGACATGGGTGTGCAAAAGACTAGTGTTGTAAAAACTTCAAAGGAGTAAGGTAATAATCATGGACAAAATTAAAATAATAATGAAGGGCTCTCTAATGGAGGTAGTGGAGGTCGAGGATACCTTGGAGGATTGAGAGGTTGTGGTCATGGGGGTAGGAGTGATTTTCCTTGTGGAATGTGCTATAATTATGGATGACCCAATCACTATAGGTGTAAATGCCCCTTAACCCAATTTTCTCCGTGCAAAAAGAATCACAAGTATGAAGAGTTCCCAGAATTATATGAACATATGTGTAAGCAACACAAGAAAGATAAGGGTGCGGGGATGATAAAAGTACAACATCCTGTGGGAGATTAGTGGATGCCCATGTTAAGCACTGATCCCGACATGATACCTATTTTAGTGAATACTCAAGCCGAGGTTACGTGTGTACGAGAGGTTCCCAAATAGAAGCTGGTTATTACAAAGAGATAAGTGATCAATGTAAAGTATCCCACCTTGCGCTCGAAAGGAGGTGTATCAAGAGTTTGCAAGGTGAGATACAATACTTGAAAGAGCAGTCATGGAAGTTGGAATAGGAAAATGAAGCCACGGTGCCCCAGACAGATGTGGATAAAATTAAGGAGGTTTTGTAAGTTGCTACACCAAGAGAAAATCATTCCTTTGTTAGGAGAATGGTTGAGGGAAAATGTACTATGTGTTGAGATTGAGCATGGAAGATGAAAGGAACGATAACCAAATCATACCAAGCCAAGAACACGAGATGCTAATCAATCACCACGATCTATAAGATGAAAGTAATTTGCCGAATAAATTTGTAGATCAAGAATTTCACACTTATTACCTGTCTAAGTTAATGTACCAAACTAAACACAAAAACCCTAAAAAAATCAAATGAAATTGATACCTGATTGATACGACAAGATCCGAAGATGTAGATGGAAAAGAAAATCAATGTAGATAAGACGGGCGCACACGAGTGATCTGCAAAGTAGATCCAGAAACCCGTGAGATACGAGATGCTTGAGAAAAAGACAGCGTTAAAAGATATTTGGGTGGACTACCCGGAAAGCAGGTTTGGGAAGCGATAAGCTCCCTCGGCGGATGTCAGTCCATGTTTTTAATTAAGGAAAGAAGCATACATGATAAAAGATGTACACAAATGACTAGATTTTTTGATAAAAAATAACGAACTGAATCTAAACAACGAGACATAAAGCAGCAAGAAACAGGAAATTCTGAAAATAATGCTAGATTAATGTTACTTGAGTCCTTTTACCTATCTGCAGGCTGATCAGCATCGATTAGGAAAATCGGTGTCGATCGATTCAAATCGAAGCGTCGGCCGATCGACGAGTCGGCGTCGACTGATATAAATCAACGTCAACTTGGGAAAATTTGTGGGAAGATTAAGAAACCGACAGTGGAGGCTAGATCGTCGATCTCTGCTAGATTTGCAAGTGTCGTAGGGATACTGACAAGGCTCCACCTGTCGGCTGGATACGAGAGCAGAGTCACCAAGAGATCGACGAAGACCCATGATGTCGATGTGGCAGGTGAGAGAGCAATGGTACTCCTCTCGGGGATTGGTTTGGACAGGATTCACTCTCATTTGATAGATAATGCTCTGAATTGATGCTTGAAACTCTCTTGTTCTCTTTGTCTAACTCACTGTCTGTCTCACTGTCTAACTATCTAACCAGAACTGAGTTCTGGGCCTCTATTTGTAATCGGCACCGACCGAGATGAAATCGGCACCGTTCTGAAAAATCGGCATCGACCGAGTATCAACGATGTTAGTCGATCGGCGTCGATTAGGAAAATGGCCAAAAGGAGTGATTTCTGGAAAGATGAGAGTGATCCTTTCACCTCAAATACGGGAAATATCCTGCTGCTCGGTTTGGGAGGAGGAGAAATAGGGGGGATATATGGATAGAATAGATATGGGGTAGATAAGTGGTTAGGATATATGTAAAAAGGTGTAATTGAATAGTTAATATTTAATTACTCATGGGTAAAACATAATGGGGTGAATTAAACCTAGGATAGGTGTTTAAATCACAAATTGAATAATACCCCAAGGGGGCAATGGTGATATAAACGTGCCCCAAGTTACCCGAGAAGGTAAACGAATGTGAGGGACACTAAATTGGGTAACCAATTTTAGGTGTCTACATTTTGCCCCTTTTTGTCGAGTAACTTGTGATAAGAAAAGTTGTAAGACAAAAACAAGGAGGTGGAAGAAAGGAGGAAAAAGTGATGATGTGATCCCCCTCAAACTAGGGATGGGATGGGTGATAGAACAAACGATCCCAAGTTTGAAAAAGGTAGATGAAAATGCAGGATGCCCCAACTAGATGTCTGGAGTAGATCTGATCATTAATGATGCACAAAAATAACATTAAGGCAACTACCTAAGGAACTCACATTGGTAGGGCAGTCTAGATGGTCTCCATAGGAGACGACGTTAGTACCTACAGACCCGTGAGTGTAAGGAGGGATGCAAAATAGTTAGCACCTAAAGAGAGATACATTGGTAGGGACAACTGAATGGTCTGCGAAGTAGATGATGTGAGTGCCTACAGACCCGTTAACTCTAAGCTGCCAAAAATGTGAGTGCCCCATGTACAGGGGACAAGCTCGAAATGGACGATAATATCGAAAGTATGTGCCAAAAGGCAACATTCAGGGCACAATAATGACTAGATAAATAAGCCAAACATCAACACTATGGCAATAAGACTTAGGAGATGGCAAGAAGCTCTGATGTAACCAATCAAGAACAATAGGTGTCAATCGGCGGTGATCCAGAGTAATCAGCGCCGACCATAACAATTGGTGTCGACCAAACAAATCACTGACTATACCAAGCGCATATAAATATGTGAAAGGAAAATGTGAATGATTTATTTAGACCGTGACGATTGATTTAGAGAGAGTCAAAAATTGGATTTGAGCACCATGGAAGCTTCTGGGAGCAGTCAGAAGTGGAAGAGGACACAACTAGGGGTAAGTGAACCTAGCCAAACTTCCTTCTATAATTTTATCGTAAAATAGCATATTAGGCTCCCAATTTTTAGAGAAAAAAGGAATAAATGAGGAGTAAGAGTGTTTTTGACACTTGTCCTCCTAGTCGGCGTCGATTGAAAAAATCGACGCCAATTATATGAGATCGGCACCGATTACCTTAAATTGATGTCGACTATTTGTGATCGACACCGATTTAAGTAAATCGACGCCGATTTTACCATTAGACTGATAAGATGATAGAATGTATGTTTTTGATGTTCTGATTTGGATAAATGGGAAGCTAACATTGTTCTTGACATTGTGGATGCAGGCACGAGAGGTGTTACACATGCGGGATGCTATCCCCGAGCTTCTGGAGACCATTCTCCCTGATGTGACTGACACAGATTGGCGCCACCTAGAGTTAGCCGGGCTCGGGGGCTTTCGGTACTACCGACGAGTGCCGCGAGATGTAGAGCTGATGCGAGCACTAGTATGGTGATGGGATAGCGAAATTGCACGTTTTGGTTCAGGATGGGTGAGATGACTATCACCCATGAGGATATATATAGGATCCTGAGGCTGCCGATCACCGGGGACCCTATTGAGATCACTCCACGAGAGCAGCAACAGAGGGCCCTAGGACGGTTATATGGGGATAGGGCGGATGAGTCAGAGATAGTGTCGGGGCAGTGAGGATAGCCTCACAGTATAGACAGGATGATGCTAGGAGCAGACATATAGTGTTGATTCAGATGGCGATCTCCTACTTTCTCTACCAGATTCAGGAGGTGGGAGATTCCCATTGTTATTGCTAGATTATGTTTGTGACATCCTGTAGTTTAGACAGGTGTTCACATTTGCTGATGCCCTGATAGCTCAGATATATTATGAGCTATGGATGTATACCACTGGCAGGAGGACAGGGATTGATGTTAGTTTTGTGCTCCATTACTGGGCATATGAGCACATAGCAGTGATCGTGCCATCGAAGGTCATCATGGATGCTGCAGCGATGGGGGCCATTGATTATGGATTTCGGTGATGGCGGGCTGACATGGCCTCGGGAGATACAGGGAGATCCACAGATTGGTATGCCGAGCGCTTCAGGACACTGACACCAGAGCAGGTCATCTAGAGACCATATCGGGTATTTCTAACATGGGCTGGTTAGGATGCTCACTTGGTGGGGTTGAGATGGAGTAGGGTGGTTAGGGGCCACAGGCCTGATATGTGGGAGCGAGTCCCATTTATACGGGTATTGAGATAGTTCGGCTTGGTGCGATACAGTGCGACCACCACACAGCTATATAGACGAGACAACAAAGAGACAAATTTGTCAATTTTGATCCTGGCAGATCCATTGAGGGAGGCCCCACCTTCTGTAGACAGTGATGATGATGCTAGAGTGGATGATGGCTATGTGGCATGGTATTCGATAGAGCTTCCACGACACTTGCCAGCATCCATAGATGCCGATGAGGAGGATATAGCCACAATACTGGAGAGGCTGGAGGGAGAGCATTTTACGCTGACGCAGACACATCAGGCTGCCCTAGAGGAGATTAGAGCTCTGACAGAGGAGAGGGATGCCCTGATATTAGAGAGGGACACAGCTTGCCAGGAGTGAGATACAGACGATCTAGCAGAGGGATCGCTACCATCGACATAGGGAGGCCCTCAGGGCCAAATATGGTGATACAGGTACCACGTCAGAGTCTGGGACATAGGGTACGACCATAGGAGGGCCACCACTAGCAGCACTAGCAGTGACACTACGAGCACCTGGTATAGTGAGCCTGAGTACATATCAGTCTCTCCTCGCTGAGGTGAGATATTATGAGGACGCCCTAGCACAACATGCCCCTGAGGTGCCTCGTTACGGTGCGAGGAGGAGATCTGCGGCTAGCCATAGCTAGTGGTGCGTCAGAGGGAGGGAGCACCGGGAGAGGGTGAGGTGGAGGCAGGCCCCCAGAAGCAGGTGCTTCTAGTTCGATAGGCAAAGCGGCAGGAGAGACAACTTGGTTCAGAGGAGGGTGGAGGAGATAGTGTCTTCCACCTATCGGATTTTACGATTTAGAGATTGATATATTTTTGTATCGATGTATTGATGTAGCCTCGATTTGAAGGCATTTTTGATGTATGATATAGATGGCTTGATTAAAATCCACCCATTCTTTGTTGTACAGATACTCATGTATATATATAGAGATTCATCATTTTCTTTGTCAAATGATTGTACTCATGCTTTTAATTTTGATAGACATGGATAGATGTAACGTAATTGCGATGGATATAGACATATGCTGATAGATGATAAATAGGTGTGATCTGATATTCATAGAATAGATAGACGTGATGTTGATGTGATGTGATTGATATGTGGATTTAATTTTGATGAGAAATAGATATAGACAGATGTAGTGTAACTTGGATGGACATGTTTTTAGATGATAGATGGATAGATGTGATTGATAGATTTTGATATATTTAAGATGTTTTAATTGAATTTTGATGAAAAATAGATAGATAGATCCACATGTGTTGATAATACATGCTATGATATGTTTTCTTTTAAAAAAAGTAGATAAGATGAAATTAGATAGATGATAGATTTTGACTAAATTAACATGTTAAATGTCAATTTAACTAGATGAATAAGAAATGATAATGGGAAATAAAGGAAATACACCTAGATAAGAAAAAGAATGATAAGCTAGGCCCCTAACCGACCATAAATAGAGACTTTTGATAGGAAACCAAAAGACCATGCATACAAGGCCATATATGAGGTTAAAATAAACCTGACACTAGCTAGTCGCAAACCAGATCTAGAAGGTAAATGGAAGGAGAAGCAAGTATGTATCTTGTCAAAATTTACAAAAGGATAGAATACACATGCATATTGGGAAAATAGGGTTCTCCATATGATCGAAAAAAAGGTCTTATATCTCAGCTTCATGATGTTTGTTTTGACAAAAAAGCAAACTGATCAATGCGGGAAGTTTGCTAAATGTGGAAAGACTGATCGATACGGGAAGTCTTTCAGTGATGCTAAAGAGTGAACAAACTAGCCAAAGAGGAAATCTGTGACTAAAAAGGCTAATCAATGCGAGAAGCCTTGGGAATTCCATGTGAAACAAGCTGTCCTTGAGGAACGGTCTATAGTTTAATTTTAATGATATCCATCCTTCAAGGGTATGGTCTATATCTTTTAATTTGCCTAATAATGCATGGATAGCTGTCCTTCAAGGGATCAGTCTATCTTTTAGGAATTTTGGATAGCATCTTTTTTTTTTTCCTTTTTTTTTTGTCGTTGTTGGGAGGAAGCTGAGTTTAGACCAAATAGATCAGATAGAGGGAAAGAAAATGTATACAAACGTGTACTCATACCCTAAGTAGATTTGATTAAGATAGACACTTGGGACAAATGAAGAAGTGATTAAGGTGTTCCTACCATGAGGAGGAACATATCCATAAGAAAAATGCCATGAGTAGAGCCGCGGTACTCATATTTTAAGGTAGAAAAAGACATAACGCGGAGAACCACATAGTTCTAAATCACTACAAAAAGGTATGACTGGTTATAGATGGATGAAAGATCTGTTTTGTGACTAAGAACATGTAAGATAGATTTTAACAGTAGAAGGGCCTTAGATGCAAGGCATTAATAGGTTCCATTTCAGGTACACCATCCATGGAAGATAGACGGTAAGCCCCAGATCCATATTTATGAGTAACCACGTATGGACCCATCCAGTTAGGAGCAAACTTACCACACTGACTCCGTTCTAGTGTAGTGACATTTTGGTTTTCTTTAAGAACAAGATCACCAAATTTGAAGTCACGGTGCTGCAAGTGCTTGTTGTAAGCATGTTTGACATGCTCAAGATAGACTTGATGATGTTTAAGAGCATTAAGACGCTGCTCATCTAACAACTCAAGCTACGCTAGATGATCTTGACGATAGTCCTCATCAGAGACAAATTCTCTGAGAGAAACACGAAGAGATGGGATCTAGACTTCCAAAGGAAGAACAACCTCAGACCCATAGATGAGAGAGAAAGGAGTAGCACCAGTAGGAGTATGAATGCTAGTCCAATAAGCCCAGAGAGCAAAAGGGATATGTAAATGCCAATCCCTACCAGCTCGACTAGTTACCTTTGTGAGGATGTTATGCAAAGTTTTATTGGAAGCTTGCCTGGCTGTTAGCTTGGGGATAGTATGGAGAAGAAAAGATGAGTTTGATATTGAAAGCGTCACAAAGATTTTGTAAATCGACATTTTTGAAAGATTTACCATTGTCTGTGATGAGTTTGCGTGGAATACCAGAGTGATAAATGATGTGTTGATAGACAAAATCAACAATCGGTTTAGCTTTTGTTGAGGAAAGGGGAATAGCCTCCACCCACTTAGTTAAGTATTTTGTGGTAGTAATGATAGAATGATGACACTGTGAAGAGCGGGGATTGATAAGACGATGAGATCAAGACCCCATTGCGAAAAAGGCCACAAATCTGTCGCAGGTTGCAAAGCTTGACTAGGGATATGCGTAAGATTGGAATGTTGTTGGCATTTGACACATTTCTTAGTGTATTCGCAACAATATTGATTAAGAGAAGGCCAATAATAGCCTAAGCGTAAGATGCATTTAGCTACGGCCAAACCACTAAAATGTCCACCACAGATACCGTCATGGACCTCCTGGATAGCCTTAGATGATTCAGGGGTTTTGAGGCACCGAAGCAAAATACCATCAAAACCACGTTTGTAGAGGATTCCACCTAGAATAGTATAGCGATTAGTGCGTAGGATAAAAGATCTTCTACCATTGGAAGTAAGATCTGGAGGAAGCACTGAATGGGATAGATAATCAACAATGTGTTGATACCACTCATCTTGAGTATTGGTTGTAACGGCATTGATTGAAGTCAGTTGCCTAAGATGAGATGGTTGGTCTAATCATTGCACAGCCACATAAAGTTGCGAGTCTTCGGTAAAAGGTAGAATAAGTGAGGCTAAAGAAGCCATCATATCTGCGAATCGATTCGCAGTGCGAGGAATAGCTTGGATAGTGAATTTATCAAAGGATTGAAGTTGAAAGAGAACGATATCGTGATATTTTTGAAGGATATCATTCTTGCATTGATAGACACCAGTGACTTGATTAACGATGAGTTCAGAGTCACCAAAGATGTCGATATGGCGGGCACCAAGATTAATGGCATTTTGAAGACCTAAAACAAGAGCTTCATATTCAGCCATATTATTGGTACACTCAAAGTTAAGTTTGTGTGCAACTGGGATAGGTGCACCCCAAGGAGGAATCATAACGAAACCTGCACCTCCCCCTTGCTGGCATTTGGATCCATCAAAGAAGAGTTTTACTTTAAATGGAGAAAGACCGAAATCAATTTGTTGGATATACTCATCGGGGAATTGAGCGAGAGGGTCTTGAGTGTCCTAAGAGGAGCATCAGCTAATTGATCTACAATGACCTGACCCTTGATAGATTTTTGCAGGATAAATTTGAGATCAAATTCTGTCATAAGCATGAGCCAACGAGTGATATGATCATTATGATAAGGCTTCACATGCATCATCTTGAGTGGATTGATACTTGTGACAATGTAATTTTTATGATTGAGGAGGTAGTGATGAAGCTTAGAAGTTGCAAAGAAGAGAGCACAACACAACTTTTCAGCTTCAGAATAGCATGTTTCATACTCATGGAGAGTACGGCTGATGTAATAGACAGCTTGTTCTTTACCACAAGCGTCCCGATGTGAGATCATGGCTCCCGAGATCATGTCGACCACGAGATATAAAGATAGAATGGCTCCCCCTCGTGTGGAGGTGTAAGCACAGGTGGAGAAAGAAGATAAGCTTTGAGATCATCAAAGGCTTTTTGGCAATGCTCATCCCATTCAAAATGAACATTCTTACGGAGGAGATGATGGAAAGGTTGACAACGGTCCGATAGTTGCGAGATAAAACGATGCACTGATTGAAGGCATCCTTGAAGACTGTGGAGTTGCTTTAAGTTAGAAGGGGGAGGCATCTCAAGGATAGCTTTTATTTTTGTGGGATCTACTTCAATACCCCTAATAGAAATGATAAAGCCTAAGAGTTTACTAGTGAGAACGCCAAACACGCACTTAGATGGATTTAGACAAAGACAAAAGTGAATAAGCCTCTCAAAGAGAGGTGCAAGAATGAAAAGATGATCCTGATGGTGTTTGGATTTACCGAGGAGATCGTCGACATAATCTTCCACAGTTTTGTGTAAGAGATCGTGGAAGATGTAGGTCATTGCTCGCTGATAGGTTGCTCCTGCATTCTTAAGACCGAAAGGCATGACACGATAACAAAAAGTCCCCCAAGGAGTTATGAAGGAAGTCTTATGTTGGTCCTCTGGTGTGATGAGAATTTGATTATACCCAGAGAAACCATCCATAAGAGAAAGCATCTCGTGACCCCCAGTTAAATCCACTAGTTGGTCAATATTAGGTAGAGGAAAATCATCTTTTGGACAAGCAAGATTAAGATCTCAGAAGTCGGTGCAAATTAAAATTTTTCCAGTAGCTTTAGTTACTAGTACTACATTTGAAACCCATTGTGGCTAATCGATGGGTTGGATGAAGTTAATAGCGAAAGCAAGCACTACAACTCTTTAACAAGAAGGGCTACTCGAGGGTGCATTTTACACAATTTTTGTTTAACCGGTTTGATGTCGGGAAGAGTAACGATATTGTGGACCACGTTATCAGGATTGAGTCCTGGCATATCCTCATATGACCAAGCAAAGGATTGATGATGGTTGGAAAGAAAATTGGTGAAGTCTCCTAACTCCTGTGGATTAATAGATTGGCCGACCTTAATGATGCGAGGGTCTTTAGAAGTCCCTATATTAAGGTAGAGAGTGGCTTCGTTGAGCAGCATAGACGTGTCAGAAGGAATGGTTTTAGGAAGATAGGAATCCTCTGCCCCTAGATAGGTGAGGATAGAGTCATCATCCGCACAGTGGATAGTGTTGATAGTGGGAGAATCATCTCCAACTATTCCAGGGAAGATTAACGGTATGGAAGTGGATTTGTCATTAGTTTTGTAGGTCAGTGGTCCTAAGGAAATGGTATTGACTAAAAAAAAAAAGTTAGACGGAATGGAAATGGCGTCATCCTCATCAAATGATGTTTCTGACCTGACGGGAGAAGATGGTTCCTCAATGGAAAGAGGCTCATCAAGAATGGTGATGGTGGCCTTTGAGAGGGGTTTAAATCCTAAACCAAATTTTTGATGTGGTTTAAGAGTTGGAATGGATGCGAGGTCACACACACCTTTTCATATTTTCATAGGCCAAAACCCTTCCATGCGCATCAATATAAATACGTTTTTGCAAACGTGGGATTACTCAGAGACAAGCAAACCCCGCCTTTGAATAAGGTTTGGCCCTAGGGGGAGAATCTAGGTGATAGTGAGGTGTATCAAGACCACCATAAATGAAGTTAGTTTGTTGATTGGGCAGACCAATGGTGATAATGTGACCAAGATCCGGCTGATATTCAGGTTGTTTTTCTGGTCTACCATACTCATTAGGCTTGAGATGGGCGTCAAAAGAAAGAAGAGGAAGTTCTCCTAGCGAGAAATGCTGCAATGTCTCTTCCAGATTTTGAAAATTCAGAAATTTAGTTGCTAGGTAAGGAAGAGGATGAAGCCTCACCAGGAGAACAAGCATCCTTCTTTAGAGGGGCAGACCCTGTTGTCATGTTGCATTGTGCAGAAGGAAAAGGATCTCCTGGATGAGTATAGATTTTGCTCCGTCATACTGATATTTTAAGCATCGATGGAGGGTTGATGGGATGCAATGCATTGTATGAATCCAGGAGCATCCTAGAATCATATTGTAGTGGAATTTTCCCTCAACAATGTAAAAGAGTTCGTGAAGTAATTTTTTACCTACCCGAATGGGCAGGACCACAGTTCCTAAAGTAATCTTAGCTGATCATTAAATGATCGAAGGGCAAAAGTTGGTGGTGAAACTACATTCTTAGGTAATTTAAGTTGTTCGAATGTGTGGGAAGAAATGACATTGAGTGCAGCACCACTGTCGATCATAACGCATTTTAATGTAGTGTTGTTGATTTGAACCATGATAAAAAGAGAAGCCTCTAAATCCTCGATAGAAAGGGTAGGTATTTCAGAATCCTCAAAATAAATGGCGGTTGATGGTCTATTCAATCCAACAACCATCTCAAAAGGCTGGGGCTCATCTGAATTCATAACGATGTGACACAGATTATCAATTAGAGCCTAACGATGTTGCGGAGAAGATTGAATGAGGTCAAAAAGAGACATTTTGACCGGAGCATGGGTGAGTTGTTTCATAACACTCTCCTCAACTGACACAGGAATTTGAGCTTGAGGTGAAGCACGAATAGAGACCTGAGGTCTTGAGGCTGATGAGGAAGGAAGAGTTCCTTTGGGGCTACAAAAATGACAACCCGTGGTCGAGATGTTGTAGATGATGATGGATTATCATACTGTCGGGTTCTAGTGGCGATATGAATTGTGTCGATTTGAGAAGGTGGAAGATCATCCATAGTGGAATTAATAGAACTAGAGGTCTGAGTGGACTGTTGAGGCTCAGATGAAGTTGGGACAACAAAGCAGATACTTGTTCCTCCTCCTCTTCCAAAAGAAGATCACTTTCTTCCAAGAGGTTGTTAACGATAGATTGAAGAGCTTTACATCCCTCGGTGTCATGACCCGGAGTGTGATGGTAAGCACAAATCAAATCAGAGTTGAACCAAGAAGGTTTTACTCCTTTAGGATTATAGGGTTTGATCGGGGGAAGGGATATGGATGAAGCTTGGATAAGTTGGCGAAGAATTTCAGTATAGAATCGGTAGACAAAGATGAGGACAGAGATGACGAAGGTGCCTCTTTTACCTCAACATATTGCCAAGGTAAAAGAACCTGCATGTCTGGTTTAACAGTCTTTTTAGGGATCGTCTTACCTTTCGGACATTAGGAGGAGTAGCCTTGGGCACTTGAGATGGAAGTGAGTGATACTGGATTGATTTCGGTGGTGGAGGAGCTCCTAAGATAGATTTGGAAGATGATGGAGATGTAACAAGTGTTGTGGTCTTCAGAAATAAAGAAGGCTGCTTGATCAAAACGATGATGATTTAGATAATGCCGATTTAGATGAAGAGGAAGCTCCCAAAGTATGTCTGATCGGAGGAACAACAGGTGCCCTGTCTTTTGGGGATGAAGACGATGGTCCTGATAAGAGAGGTGATGCCTTTCTAGTAGGTAAGTCCACTTTATGAGGCATTGGTGAAGATGGTGTTGTAGAAGAAGATGATGGTTTTGATGGTGTTATAGAAGAAGATTCCTTCTTTTCGGATAAATCCAATCTTTTGAGGTGTAGAGAGAGACTTTTGAGGGAAAGCACCAAGAGTCATGATGGTTTGAAATATGGGTTTTCCTTTTTCAGGGATGGTGACAACTTCAACCGCATAAGGTATTGTGTAAAATTTTGGGGAAGAAAATGGGGAGATACAGATGATGTATCATTAGATCTTAGTTGTCTTAGTTTAAGTTCAGGAACCGAGAGTGTAGGTGCCGTTACTATTTCTTTAGATTTCCCTTTAATAGGCAAAATAGTATCAATGACGGAAGAAGTGGATGATGAAGAAGTAGTTCCTTGTGAGGGAGATACTTCTGGTATAGTAATTATGGGTGTAACTACTGTGGGAAAGGAGATGGGAAGAGTTAAAATCAAGACGCTTCCATTGAAGTTGGTACAACTATAGGTATGTTTACCAATGGCATAGTTGTAGTGAAAATGGGAGAAACAGAAGTAGATGTAGATGTAGTGGAAACTCGAAGGGATGTAAATGTCTCGAGCATCGAAAGGATGTCCGACGATGAGACAAATGAGGATGACACTGTCTCAGGCATAGATGAAAGATTAGATAAAGAGGCAGAGGGAGGTGAATCTGTCTCTAACAATGTGGGAATACTCAAAGACGGGCTGTCTAAAGATGGCGGAATCCCAGTGATTAGCGGAGCGGCAGGAGGTTCTGATTCTATCAATGTGCTCATGCAGATGGCTTAGGTTTAGAAGAATATTCTTCAGTAGAAATGAAGCTGATAGTATGAGTGTTTGGTTTTTGAGACCCTGAAGCATCATGGTTCAGGGAATGATTGGGAAAAGGTTGTTTAAACATGTCAAGCACCTGATTTGGGGGAGCATTTGGGTTATCCAAAATGAGCTCGCCTTTATCAATGAATTTCTAGACAAGATTCTTGAAGGTCTGACATCGTTCAATGTCATGACCTTTGGTTCTATGATAATGACAGAAGTCATTTTCCCTATACCAGAATGGATGTTCTTGGCTTTCATCAAAATTTCTAATAGGGGGAAGTTTGATCATGTGAACTTCCAACATTTTTTCCAAGATAGAGGCATATGATTCCCAACGAAGTAAAAGATTGAGATGACGAGGGTCCTTTTTGAGAAGATGAAGATTCTTTCTATGGTGTTTGATTAGAAATGTTATCGGCTCATGGTGTTTTTAATACGATAGCGTTGGTGGATCCCTGATTCTTGTCTTTAGAAGTGGAAGGGTTTGATTTTGTAAACCGAGAAAAATCTGGTTTAGATTTAGAACGAAGTTTTAACTTCCCTTGTTCAATGGTGCGAGATTCAAGTTTGCATGCCATCGTAAAGGATTCTTCAAATGTGTGAAAGGTCTGGATCCTTAAGGTGGAAGAAATATGATTAGCATAGGATCGAGTAAATAACTCGATCTGTTGAGATTGAGGAAGGGAGAAAGACAATTGGTTTATTATCCCTCTCCAACGAGTGACAAATTCTGGCAATAGACTCATCATCAAACTGACAAATTTTATAAAGATCTGTAATCAAGATCTTATGTGTGATATTTATCAAAAATTTTCAACAAACATCTGGGCCAATTGAGAGAAGAAAACAAGGAATGTTGGGGAATGTTATTATACCGGTCTAAAGCGAGTCTGTGAGAGACAACATAGGGAAATTACGGAGCAGAAGCTCCTAATCTTGGACTATAAGGTAGAAAGCATGTTTGAATGCTCGCAAATGCTATTGAGGGTCCTCCCGACTATGAAATTTTGAAAATTTAGGAAGTTCCCATTGGGGAGGATAAGGCTTAAAAGCCACTGATGGATGAATCGGTTCATTGCATACTTCTTCAAAAGAGTATGAGGGATGAGCCCCTTTGGTGGATGCCTCCAGGTCTGTGATTTTCTTGAAAATAATTTGGACCACGTCAGATTGAGGAGGAGGTATGCTGGTATGCCCTACATAAGAAGTGAATGGTGGATTTTGTTGAGGTGTTAACGGGGGATTCATCTGTTGATTAACAAGATGGTAAGAGGAATAACCAGGTGTTCTGGGTGACACCTGATGAGGTATTTGCTATGAAGGAGCCTGTGTATAGACAGGCTGTGAGATGACAGTGGTTGAGAAAAAGGTGGTTGAATGAAAGACGGAGCCTGTGATTGATGGGCTCCTACACTTGTTGATTGAATCGGAATGGATTGAGGAACATGGGTGTTGACTTGATTGGACATGGTGGGGAACAAATTCTGAATGAGGATTTTGATTTCAGATTGGTTATTAAGGGCGCCGATGCTAGAGGATGGGTAAAGGTCACTGTCGCTAGAGCATTGGAAGAAAGATGAGGTGGAGGATGAGAAGAAGGAACCAACTGACTCGTGAAAGGGGGTTGATTCACCAAGAGATACTGACCTTGAGATGCAATAGATGACATAGAAGAATTAACAACAATCTATGAGTGTGCAGATGCGCCCATTATAGCTAAGGTAGAAGACTTCTCAGAAGTAGGCTATGGGATAGCCAAGTAAGCTCGCGACGCTAGTTAAGAACTAGTCGTCATGGTTGGTGGAAGAGAAAAAGGAGGTACAGGTGCGCCACCCTCTTCCATGGTTCGAGGTGAGAAAAAGGAGGCCAATTGTTCTACAAAATCCTGGGATGGTTCATGAGGATAATCGTAAACTTGTTGGATTGGTGGTCCCTGATCATATATTTGAATGGACTTATGTACTAGATAGTCCATAAGGGCTACTAGATTGCGATCAAGGAGTGCCTGAAATTCAGGGTCCCCACGAGGAACATACTCTATGTCAGAAGCAGATGATATTTTTGAAGGACTGGGGGAAGCTGGACATGAAGGGATTGCTTTAGGCTGATAGAAAGGATTATATGACCAAGATGGGGAACCAACTAACAGCGGTCCCAGAGGAAGATCTGGGGGGTGCCGAAACATCCACAGTAGTGGTGATCTCAGAGGAAGAAGGGGCCATTTGAGCCATTCTTCTAGATTGTAATCGAGTGATGACCGTCATAAACAAGTAGAAATATAGTGAAAAAAGAAGATTGACCTAACTAATGCACAAACAAATCAAGCAGCGTAGGTGATTATCTCTTTTAAATTTTTATGCTTTTAAGAAAGAAAATGTTAGGGAAGGATTTTAGAATAGGAACTACTCAGATAGCCAAACTAAGGATGGTTTGGGGAATGTTTGGTGAGGAGTCCTGAAGGCATTTCAGTAAAAGACCAGTACATGGCTTGATATAGGCGTACCCCGCACTTCACACACCGCTGCGATAAGGGAGTCGGGTGCTTTGCCAATATATACCAGAACTTCCGTGAATTTATAGCACGACTGAGTACCGCGTAGGCTCTTCCTCTTGGATGTCACTTCCAAGTAGGTGAGGCTAGGGGAGGAATTCTTGTTTAAATGCTTTATACCTAGTGATTTTGGCTTTGTGTGTAAGGGTGAAAAATGAAAATAAAATAGTGTCACTACCGATTTTGATAAATTTTCCAACCTAATTAAAACTAGATGAAAAACACACAGCAAAAATGATGAAGAAAGAGTTCCTTTTAAGCACTTAAAAGTGAAGCGTTTGTTTTTGATGAGGACAAGTCAAACAAATTCTTTCCCAAATGTGATTAAATTATTTTTAAGCACCAAAATCAAAATGTTTGAATGTGACAGAAAACAATAAACAAAGACTTCATTTTTTTTTAGTTCCTAATAAGGAGAAAACACCATAAAAGAGAAATACCTATATATTTAGCTCTCCAAGGTATGTGGACTTCAAAAAGCGTGTTGTTGAGCTCTTCCCCTCGAACAATCCCACGAACAAGCAAAGCACTCCACAAGAAAAGGTTAAGAAAACACACAAACCAACCCGAGCGATATATCCAGATGATAACAGAATGGAAATTTCTATTTCAAAGAACTAAAAAACCTTCGAGAAAATAACAACTCTTGCATAAAGAGATGGATAAAAAAATGCAATTTTGAAATCAAACAAAAAATTTGCTACTCTGTGAAAAACAAAAGCTCAAAACTAGAAAATAAATGAAGTTAGCAATAAGGGACTTTGGTTGGGTCCCCAAGTGCGTGCGAGAATGTAGATCAAGAATTTCACGCTTGTTACCTGTCTAAGTTAATGTACCAAACTAAACACAAAAAACATGAAAAACTCAAATGAAATTGATACACTGATTAATACGACAAGATCCGAAGATGTAGATGGAAAAGAAAACCGATGTAGAGGCAAGCAGGCGCACAGTGATCCTGTAAAGTAGATCCAGAAACTGCGAGATACGAGATGCTTGTGTAAAAGAAAGCATTAAAATATATTTGGGTGGACTACTCGGAAAGTGGGTCTTGGAAGCGATAAGCTCCCTCGGCGGATGTCAGTCCACGTTTTTAATTAAGGAAAGAAGCATACATGATAAAAGATGTACGTAAATGACTAGATTTTCTGATAAAAAATAATGAACTGAATCTAAACAGTGACAGAAAGTAGCAAGAAATAGGAAATTTTGAAAATAATGCTGGATTAATGTTACCTGAGTCCTTTTACCTATCTGTAGGCTGATCAACGTCGATTAGGAAAATCGGCGTTGGTGATGCGAGTCGCGTCGATGATATAAATAAATCGGTGTCAACTTGGGAAAATTTGCGAGAAAGATTAAGAAACCGAGCTAAAGTGGAGGCTAGATCGTCAATCTCCACTAGATCTGCAAGTGTCGTAGGGATGCTGATAAGGCTCCACCTGTGCTAGATGCAGGAATAGAGTCACCAAGAGATCAATGAAGACCCACGATGTCGATGTGGCGGAGAGCGAGTATGTGATACTCCTCTCAGGGATTAGTTTGGATAGGATTCACTCTCACTTGATAGATAATGCTCAGACTTGATGCTTGAAACTCTCTCATTCTCTTTATCTAACTCACTGTCTATCTCACCGTCTAATCATTGTTTAACCGACCGAGTTCAGGCCTTTATTTGTAATCGGCGTTGGCCGAGATGAAATCGGTGCCATTCTGAAAAATCGGCGTCGACCGAGTACCGGTCGGCGCCGATCAGGGAATAGACTCCCGAAATGGCCAAAAGGAGTGATTTATGGAAAGATGAGAGTGATCCTTTCACCTCAAATACGGGAAATATCCCATTTGCTCGGTTTGGGAGGAGGAGAAATAGGGGGATATATGGATAGAATAGATATGGGGTAGATAAGTGGTTAGGATATATGTAAAAAGGTGTAATTGAATAGTTAATATTTAATTACTCATGGGTAAAACATAATGGGGTGAATTAAACCTAGGATAGGTGTTTAAATCACAAATTGAATAATACCCCAAGGGGGCCATGGTGATATGAACATGCCCTAGGTTACCCGAGAAGATAAACGAATGTGAGGGACACTAAATTGGGTAACCAATTTTAGGTGTCTACAAAATTTATATAAAACCTTTGCAAACAAATGAGAAGCAATATCATATATTATTATGGAACTCAATGCAATACATTGAGAATGGGCCTTACTTAAATAGGCAAGGAATAATAATCTAAGAACCGGTCAAGGTCGTAGATCAAACCATTAATCAAGAAAAAAACTAGTCATCAAATAACTAGTCAAGACCATAGATTTAGGAGAGAACTAGACATCAAAGATCTAGTAAATACCATAGATTAAGGAAAGAACTAGTCAATACCATAGATCAAGGAAATAACTATACCTAACAACTAGATAATATCTCCTAATATCTAAAAAGATAAAATAAATATCCACACACATAAGTGGGTGAGGATAAATACAATAAAGGTAAATAAAGTACCTAGGTGAACATGAGCTAAGGTAAATACCTACTCTAACGAGAAGATAGATCTTACATGCTAACTT
Organism: Taxus wallichiana var. yunnanensis; assembly: GCA_018340775.1. Taxonomy (NCBI): domain Eukaryota; kingdom Viridiplantae; phylum Streptophyta; class Pinopsida; order Cupressales; family Taxaceae; genus Taxus; species Taxus wallichiana. The sequence continues at coordinate 419,944,426 of CM031234.1, read as the reverse complement.
GCCTCCTCATAGTATTGATTATGATAAAGAGATCACTCAAGAATGCTATTGTTGATGGACGGATTGTGAGTAACATCTTGATTTATACAGGCATGGAAGTGAATATACTCACCTTGGATGCGTGGCTATAGATGGGGAGACCACCATTATAGCCATCTTTGAATGTGTTGTTCATGGAAAACAGGACTAAATCCATGCCTATTGGAGTTTTGAAGGACGTCACTATTACAATTATGGGGGCCAAGTTTATTGGGGATTTTAAGGTCTTAACACTTGTAAAAGTAGAGAGTTTTCCAACATTACTTTGGCATCCCTAGTGTTACATGAATAACGCTGATTTACACTTCAATAAAGGTTATATTAGTTTTGAAAATAAGGAACGTGTGATCATCCATTGTGAGATGGAAAAGCTATGCCTTATGTAGGACCTTTTAGTGAAGAGGAATTTTTTTTTTGTACGTACGATCATGGATTACGAGGTACTTGAACCATTAAAGGAGAGGGTAATTTAGTGGGATGATTCAAAATTAGTGAGTGATACAACAAGTGTTGCTTGTGACAACTGGGTGCATGGGAATTATGAGATGGTTAGATGTGAAATGAAGAGTGTAGTTACGCTCGTCAGTAGGCCACACTCTGTTAGGCACTTGGGAGTAACCATGTACCAAGGTACACTAGTGAGGGAAACCTTGAGGTGTTTCTGCATGTTATGGAGGCCAAGTGGATAGATCAAATAGAAAGAAGAAATATGCTAGTTTATACTTGTACATGGGAAACAACACGCTAGTGGATTACACATAGGGATAATCTTGTGGAGTGGTGTGAAGTGAGAATTACGTTCTTTGCTAGATTTCTAAGAAGCAATGTACCCTCTCAAATTTGTGAATTTCACAGGAAGGATCTTGCTCGAGTACCATGTTCAAAAGTGTGAGAGACTCTAGATAGAGTTGTAGGGAGATTTACCGCCATCACTGTGGGTACATAAGTTCTATTCCACCTTGTGAGGTTGTGTGTGCATGTGGTATGTCTATGCTAAGTTAAATAGAGAAACAATAAATTGGACAAAGTTGATTGTAGTTATGGTTCAGACCTTTGATTACTTTTGTACTAAACCACTTGTGAATGAAGCATTGAAGATAATGAATCACTTGACTATGGGAGATAGTGAAAATCGAAGAACTCATTCAAGAGTTGTTGGGAGAATCATACCTTGAGGTGTGTTTTGAAAATTAGGACTGATGAAGAACAACTTGGGCGTGCTTGGTTGGAAAAGGAAAAAGGCAAGATGGTTTATATGATAGATGATGAGGAAGTAGAGAACTTAGATGTTGATCATACTATGGGTACGTGCAAGGTCATGGATAATTTACATGAATGGGTGCACATGTACCATGAGCCTATGTAAATAAAGAAGGTAAACATTGGAATAGAAGAAAACCTAAGGAGGATATCATTGGTAATTATTGGTCTGATTCAGAGGTTGCTAATATCATTGAGTTATTTGTGTAACTTCCAAGATTTGTTCCCTAGAGGCTATCATGAGTTAAAAGGAGTGCATGACTCTTTGGGCAAGATGAGAATCAAGTTAAAGGAAGGTGTGTCCCTGGTTAGGAAGAGGCCTTAGAGTATGATTCCTAACATGAGCATCAAGGTGAAGGAAGAGATTTACAAGATGATGAGATCTAGAATCATTTAGCCCATAGAGGAATTAGAATGGGTGAGCCCAATGGTGATAATTATCAAGAAATATGGCATGATAAGGATCTATGTGGATTACAGGGAGTTAAATACTACTTGTGTTATAGATCCTTTCCCCACACCTTTTACAAGAGAGATTTTGGAGGGTGTAGTAGGGCACGAGATCTACTCCTTTACTGATGGGTTCTATGGATATCATTAGGTTTGGATAGCTAAAGAAGACCAAGAGAAAATAAATTTCACCAATAAATGGGGAATTTTTTCATACACAGTTATGCCTTTTGGGTTGAAGAATGCACTGCAATCTTTTCGTGCATTATGGTGCAAGCATTTCAAGATTTCATACATAAGTTCTTGTAGGTTTACCTAGATAATTAGACTATTTATGGGCTTGTTAAGGACCATTATGACAATTTGAGACTTATGTTTGAGAGGTACAAGAAACTAAACATCTCTCTCGACATGAAGAAATGTGTTTTTGCTACACCTTTGGAACTCTTTTGGGACATATCATATGAAAAGAGGGATTGTTGGTAGATCTTGCTAAGGTTAGTATTATTTTGGGCTTAGAGGATCCTACTAACTAGAGTGAAGTGTGCGGGTTCCTTGGACACACAAGGTACTACACAAAATTTATTAAGGTGTATGCCAATATTTCTGTGCCCTTTGAGGAGTTATTGAAAATAAAAGGTAAGTTCCATTATTGTGAGGTGAAACAACGCGCGTTTGAGGCGTCGAAGGAAAAAATTGATGTGCCTATTCTACGCTTTCCTTCATGGACCAAATCATTTCATGTGCATGTGGATGCATCGGCATGGCCATTAGCATAGTATTATCCCATCCTGAAGAGGGTATTGTTGATGACCCTATTTATTTTGCAATTAGGAAGTTAACCCTATCGAATAGAACTATACAACCATGGAGCGCAAAAATGTGTCTATGATTTATGTGTTGCATAAGTTTAGGCATTATTTTTTGGTAACCCCATTCATATTCTATATAGATCACCTTACATTGAAGTATTTGGTTAATAAGCTCATTGTACAGGGGCACATATGCCAATAGATTACATTATAAGAATTTGACTTCATAGTGATGGTTAAACCAAGAGAAAGAGCAATTATGGACCAGATCATTTATCAAGAATAAATTCTAGTGAGGACATGTAGAGCATTGAGGATATAATGTCGGATGCATAATTGTTTATATTAAACCACACACCCTACGGCTGGAAGATATTGTTGTCTTTTTGCATCTTGGTGTGGCACCTAAAGGCATGAAGGCCTTGGAGGCGAAACAACTAGCTATACGTGTCGCACCCTATATGCGTTGATAGGTGGAGATATTTACAAGTTAGGCTGTGATGAGGTTTTGTGCTAGTGTGTACTAGAGCATGAGTGTGAAGCTATTATAGAGGAAGCTCATGGTGGAATTACAGGTGGTCACTATGCAGGAAATACCACCGCGGGCAAGATTCTATTGGTAGGAATTTGGCAGGAAATGATTTACAAGGATTGTATAGAGTATGCAAGGCCTATGACCCTTTGTTAGAACCTTTAAAAGCATGTGCATAAAAATGAAATGCCTTTGAGACAAATTGCATGAATAACCTTTTAAAAAATGGGTGATTGACTTTGCGGGTCCTATTTCCCCACCCACGTGTAGGACTGGATTGTGCTACATTATAACTTGTGTAGATTATCTTAAAAGGTGGGTGAAGAAACACCTACAAAGGATTGCATGAAATCTACATCAACAAGGTTTTTGTGGAAGAACATTATCAATAGATATGGATGTCCATTGAGTTTGACAAGTGATAGGGGCACACACTTTTTGAATGAGACTATCAGGATCTTGTTAGTTGAATTTATGGTGGTGCATCATAAGATAATCCCCTATCATCCATATGCTAATGTAACTGTTGAGGATTTCAACAAGATATTGAACCATACATTGACAAATATTTTTGATGTTGGAAGGAAGGATTGGGATAATAAAGTCTCTGCTGTACTTTGGGCATACAGGACAACTTATAAAAGATTGAACAAGGGCACACCTTTTTAATTGGTGTTTGATACGAAGTTGTTTTCCCGTGTTGTCACCCTCAAAATTCCCCTCATTTTCCAAGTCTAGACTTAAAATTTTGAGTTGGTGCCTCTAAAAATATTGAAAACAAAGTATTGTGAAATATGGTTCTTTCTAAGGGCTTGTGGTCTCCTAGAAACTTCTTCATCAGATGGGAAATTTCTTCCCATTTCCAAAAAGGTAAAGAAGTCCTCCTAACTCTTCATATTTTTCAAGTTATGGCTCGACGGACCTGAGATGGTATTATTTGCCCAAGGTAGGCTGACGGGGCTGCGGGAGTTTTTTTGGCACTTAACACCTTTTGGAAAAGGGTGTAGTTGGTGATGGCGGGCCCACAAGCCCATACGAGAGAGATAGAAAAAATAATGCCTAAGGCTCGCCACCAATTAGATGGTGCCACATAGCCGTGTTGAAAATTTGAAGCGAGGATGCAAGTCGGCGGAGAATTTTGAAGTTTTAAGCTTTTTTATCAAAAAGAGTTAAAAGTAAAAAGTGATCTGCGACCTCGTCGCCAAGAAGATAGCGCAACATGTTTGACTGTTGAAAAGTCAAAGTGGGTGAGCAGGGCCAAAATGTTCCAAAATTCCTTTTCATTGTAAAACTTTTAAAGCGTAAAGTTTTTCCCCGCGCCTAGCTCAATCAATTTCTTCCACGTGGGCAGCCCAAATTTAAAGTTGTAAAAGCAAATCGAATGGCCCATATTTAAACTGGAAAAATAATGTAACGCAACCGTATATTTGAAAATCTGGTTTTTTCACTATTAACATTTTTTGAATCAAGAACTCAAAATGGCACGAATGATTGGAATTATTTGAATCGCTGTTTCTTTCTTACTCGAGGAAGTTATGCTTGTTTCTTACTTTCTCGAGGAAGTTGTAACCGTATCTTGTGAGCTATTTCATGGGATTTCAAAGCCATTGTATGGGTTTGGACTTATGATATTCTGGAACTGTAATTTCAAATATGAAAAAATCAATACAAGGGTTTTCCCCTTTTCCTTTGTTTTCTCTTTCCTTCTTGCTCTGATCTGTGAATCATTTAATCCTTGCATGCTTAGAAACTTTGTGTTCTAGTTTATACAATCTCAAGAACTTTGAGTCTGTGGATTGTTCTGTTATAAACGTGAATGGTTCTACTCTATATCTCATTTGCTCAATACATATAAGGGTTTTCTCTGCCATCTCTTTTCCCTGAAAGTATTGTCTTCTTCTACCTCCCTCCTCTCTTCAAGTCTTCTATCCTCATGTATTGATAAATTTCTAAGCATAAAACACATTTCAAGATATTGGGAAACCACCATTGAATGAAAGATTGTGTATTTGTACATAGGTTTTACCCCTACTTTCAATAACGGAACCTCTCCCATTAAAGAGGAGGAACTTGCTTGTCCCCTGATTGTGGTTTCATTCCAAGTGTAAATATGAAACCCAACAGTTTTGGTGACTCTATTAGGGATTTGTTACACAAATTTCCTTTCTAAAAAGAAAAAATAATTTGATCATTTCTTTGATCTAGCGACTCTAAGATACACTCATGGTAGAAGGGCTCTTGGAATTGAAGATCCCTAATTTCAACTCCTGGATCAACAAGGTTTTCAAATTCCTCCAACAAGAAGAAATAGAAGAGCTCATTCCACAAGCACACCTCCTATTGAAGACAAAGCTTTTGGTAGTAGCATTCCTCAAGCACAACTTAGCCCTAATCTCCATGCCCTAATTATTTTTGGTGTCTCAGTTCCACTTCAAGCAATATTTCTAAGGATGGCAACACCTCTGCCTTGGGGACAAAGAGTTGGGCCTCTGGCTCTTCCTCAACCATTGCATGAGTTACCTAGGGGTAACAGGAAGAATTTTCCCAAATTTAGAGGTGATGGCAAAGTGCACCCTGATGAACACATTGCAGCCTTCATTGTTGCATGTGGGGTCCTTGGAGTTGAACATGAGGATGTCTCTGTTAGGCTGTTTGTGGAGACCTTACAAGACAATGCTACTGATTGGTTTTACCATCTTCCTGCTAGGACCATCACCGATTGGACTACTATGAGGACTGAATTTGAGCAACGTTTCAAACCTGCTGAAGATGTGCATGCTTTGTTAGCTCAGATTTCTCAAATCAAGAAGGAGCCACATGAGCCTATGAGAGAATTTGTGGCCAAGTTCAACAAGTTTATTAATAAGATTCCACTAAATACTAGGCATATTGATCAGATTCAGAAGTGTTTCTTCTTGAATGCTCAATTTCCGGAAGTAAGCTATGCCCGAGGAGAGTAAATCTTGCAACTTTGGATGCTAATCAAAGATTGGTTGTCAGTGTGGAAGATGACTTGATCATGTCTAACAAGATGAAAAGGGAGTCTTTCAAATCCAAAGCATCTTCTTCTTCCTCTTCTCTTGGAGGTAATGTAGATCAGTTGGTGCAAAATTTGGCTAATGACCTCATTGCCATCAAGAAACAATTGGATCAACATGCTCCATATCAAGATGTTCCAAGGAAGAACTTTCAGCCTAGGAACCGCTTGCCCTCTTCTCAAACCAGGTTGGCCATTGAAGGTCCACCCCTCAAGGTGCTGTCAATGCTACTTGTGAGGTTCTTGAGCCTGATGATGAGGAAGAAAATGGGATCTATGATGAACAAGAAGAGGAAGTTGATGAAGAACTGGAGGATCTTGGTGGTTCTCGAGTTCATTTCTCTCTCTGACAATGAATACTTGAAAACAATATTTGACACAAAAGCTTTATACGAAACAAAGAGTGCTTGTATATTTTATTAATATCAAATTCAAAAATTTCAAAAATGAGAGAGCTGCAATATTTATAGATATTGGACAACTTATATCTCATCCACAATATATGGAAACAAATCATCTAATCTAAGCAAATATGTAGAAATAGCATATTGCCCCTAACTACCCCTATTTCCCCTCATGGAAATCATTTAGGAACAAAATATGTAAAAGATAGAACATGATCCCACAAACATTGGGATGATAACACTATCACTTAGTTAACTAACAACTAAGGACAACTAATATCTATTGACATAAGTTTAAAGTATTTAATTAAATACTTTAACTTATTACATTTATTCAAATATCAACTAATGATGAATTAAGCTAAGTTTTATTCATAACATTCCCCCCCTTAATTCAACATGGTCTCAAGTGAACAAGAGAGAAATTCTCTAAAACCCTCAAATTTACCTTGAGCAAGTGACTTTGTGAAGACATCTGCATGTTGCATATATGTTGGGAAATATTGGAGCTGGATGTTGTTGTTCTGAACATGTTCGCAAATGAAATGTACCTGCACCTCAATGTGTTTGGTGCACTCATGAAAAACTAGATTCTAAACAAGTTTTACTACTCCTTCGTTATCAACATGTAGGATAGTTGGATATTTATGTGGTATTCCCAATCCTTCAAGTATACGTCGGAGCCATATCGCTTCACAAACAGCTCCACCTGTTGCACGATATTTTGATTCTATGGAGGATCTTGAAACACAAGTCTACTTCTTACTCCCCCATGATATTGGTCAGATCCCAAAAAGAATACAAATCCTGAAGTGGATTTCCTATCATCTATGTTTCCTACATGATCTGAATCTGAATATCCTATCAAGAAGAATTTATTATTCTTCTTGTATTCTAGGCCATAGTCCATAGTTCCTATGATGTACCTCAGTATCCACTTTGCTGCTTTCAGTGAGAAACCCTTGGTTCTTGCATGAACCGTTAAAGATAGTGATTTGCATAGTTGATATCCGGCGTAGTGTAAGTCAAGTAGATAAGACTCCCAATCACATGTTGCTTTAGAGAGTTGCATTTACTTATGGTGATGGATCTGTTTGAGACAGTTGAAGTCTTGTCTCCATAGGTGTGGAAAATGGCTTATAATCCATCATATTGAATTTCTCGAGTGTTGTCTTGGCGTATTTCAATTGTGACACAAAGATATGATTTTATCTTTACAAAACTTCAAGTCAAGACAATAATACAAAATCCTGAGATCTATCATGTCGAATGATCATGTTAGATCTTTCTTTTGACTCAATCATCCTCACTGATCCTCTAGTGATGACTAGATCATCGACATATACTACAATGATCACTATCTCCCCCTTGATTTTTGAGATAGAGATTAGGATCGTATGGACTCTGTTGAATCCATGTTGAATGAGATGCTCATCGATTTTTATGTACCATGCCCTGGGAGATTGCTTTAGACCATATAGTGATTTTATTAGTTTACATACCTTTTCCTCTTTACCTAGTATGACAAAACCTTCTGGTTGAGTCATGTAAACTTATTCCTATAAATCACCATTAAGAAAGGCACTTTTCACATCCATTTGGTGTATTTTCCAACCAAATTGTGCAGCTAGAGAAAATATTAACCTGAAAGTTTTTATCTTAGTTGTGGGAGAAAAAGTCTCCTCATAATCAATGCCTTCTTTTTAGCATATCCCTTAACAACTAGTCTAGCCTTATGTTTATCAATTTTTCCATCTTCTTTGTACTTCATTTTGAAGATCCATTTACATCCAATTAGATTTTTACTGGTGGAAGATCTGTAAGTTGCCATGTATTATTTTTCATAAGTGACTTATATTCTACATCCATAGCATCTTTCCAAACTTTATTGTAGGGCTTACGAAACTAAGGATGGCTTAATAGTTTCAACAACTTTACTCATTAAGGCCAAATTTACCTCATTTCAAGCCATATTGCAAGTCCTCATTCTAGTGGTAGATGTGTCGGGACACTATCAAATTTTCATCTCTAATCACACTTGTATACCATTTAGGAATACTTTTGTGTTACCTATGGGAGGTTGAATTTCATTATCTTCCCCATCATCACTTTGTCATCATCAAAGTGATTACCATCCTTTGTTTTTCTTTGTAGGGATAATTTTTTCATCATGTGAGTGTATGGAAGGAGTATCTTCTTCTTTCTTCTCAAAGAAATCAACATCTCGACTAGTGTATACCCTTCTTGTTCTTGGATTCATAAGTCTATAGCCAAGTGCTTCATCATGTATCCTAAGAAGATAAGTTTTTCGATTTCATATCAAGCTTAGTTCTTTGTTTTTGAAATGTGCATAATTGATTTACATCCAAAAAATCTAAGGTGTGAAATAGATGGCTTATGCCCTGACCATGCTTTCTATGGTATTACTCCATCAAGAGCTGCAGTGGGAACTCTGTTTAGTAAATACACTACTATTTTAACTACTTCGGCCCAAAATGTTTTTGATAAACCTACATCATCAATCATACATCGCACCATATCCATGATAGTATGATTTTACCTTTCAACAACACCATTTTTTTGTGGTGTGTGAGGAGGATCCATTTGACGACGAATGCCATGTGTTTTCAAAAAATCATTGAACTCATTGCTGGTGTATTCTCCCCTCGATCTGAGTAAAGTGTTTTTATTTTCCTACTAGAATTTGTTTCAGTAAGGGCTTTAAACTTCATGAAAGTTTCAAAAGCTTGGTATTTTGTAGAAAGATAGTATATCCACATTTTTCTTGAAAAATCATCAACAAAGAGCATGAAATATTGAAACCCAGAGTGGTTAGGTCTCATTGGTTTGCACAAATCGGTATGCACCAAGTCAAGTTTTGCCTTAGCTCAAAATGTATTATGTTTTAATGGTGCTCTATTTTGTTTTCCTGCCAAAAAATACTGACATTTATCTGTACCCTTTTTTAGAGGTGGTAAACCCCTAACCATGTCGTATCGACGAAGTGTGTCAAGATAGCCAAAATCACATGTCCAAGTCTTCGATGCCATAGTTTAGCTGATGATGTATCCTTGGCTAAAAGTGCTTGATCATTTTGTTGAACAAAATCCAACTAAAACATTCTTCCAACATTTGAAGCTTTTGCAACAATTTTGGAGCTTCATGACTTATCTCAAATTAGGCACATCTTTTCACCACCTTTACAATAAAAGTAAATTTTGAGATTGTGATCTAATAATTGACTCACGGATAACAATTTTTGTTAAACCAGGGACATAAAGAACATTTGTAATTTTACAATTATGTTGCCCAAGTGGTAGTGAAATGGAACCAATGCCTTCAACACTGTATGATGTATCATCACCCAAAGAGACATGATTTTTGGTGGGTGTTTTACTCATTATGAAGAATCAATCTTTCTTTCTTATCATGTGTCAAGTTGCACTTTGAGTCGACATACTAAATTTCATTTGTAGAATTGGATATTTCATTTAAGCGTGCGAGAATAGAGGAAGTCATCATCATCAAATTGATCTTCCTATTTGGCTACATTTCCTTGTTGATTTGGTTTCTTCTTCCACTTTTGATAATTTTGTCCCTATTACTCTGTTGTTGGCCTAATTTTGTTTTTTGGTAATTAGTCTTTTTACCACTTGATGATCCTTGTTGGAATGTGTTGTACCAACAATTTTTTAACTCATGTCCTTTTTGACCACAAATAAGACATTTTGTTGGTCCTTTTGGCCTTGTTGAGTATTACCTTGCTTTTGAGGTTGTTTACTAGACTTCGCCTATTTTTTTCCCTTTTTGATTAGAAGCAAGTTCCTACTCTTCAGTTTCAATAGTTGAGTGAATAAATTCTTCTTGTTGGAGCATATTCACTAACTCTTCAAAAGTTGTTGTTTGACCAGTTATGTTTAACGTGGTCACAAAAATCCTATAAGAAGGAGGAAGAGCTCTCAATACTATAGGCACAAGTGATGTGTCAGTTACTTCTTCTTCCAAAGCTTGAAGTGATGCACGCAAAGTTGCCACTCTTCTCAAAAACATTTCAACTTTCTTAGTTGGTTGCATTTTCAAGTTTAATAGTTGACTTTGGAGATGAAGTATTGTGTTCTTATTTTTTGACTCATATATCATTTTCAACTTGTCCCAAGATTCTTTTGTTGTTGTGGACTCACGAATATGAGGTTGTACCTCATCTAAAACACTAAACAAGATTATTAAATTTTCTTTTTGATTTACATGATCAAATGTAGCTTGTTGTGTAACATCTATTACATATCTTGTTAATGTACCAGAAACAACGGTCCATAGATTTTCAAAATCAAGTTGTGCGTGAATTTTTGTTTCCATTCGGATAATTATCAGAATGCAAAAGTTGAGAATCTAGCAAAAAGAAATTTGGTGCCATAATTGTGGCCATTGTGAAAAATGAATAATGAAAGAAGAAGAATTGAACAATTTCCCCCTTAAAGCATACACACCCCCAAAAAATATTATTTTATTTATTTTGGGCTCCTTTTCGGCCGTGTATAATGAATTTTTGGAACTATTAGCCATGTTACAAATTTGGCTCTGTGGCTGATTTGCAAAAATAAAATGGCACTCTTGGCCGATTTGAAATTTTTTTTTTTTTGGACTCTTTGGTCTCTTTTCAAATACAAAAATCTTATTTTTGTAATTTTTACAAAATAAGTATTTTCCAAATCTTATTAAAAACTAGACTAAGATGTAGAGCTCACAAAAAAACACACTTAAAAAAAAACGACACCTCAATCCGAGGTACCAGTTAAAAGTTATGCCTTTTTAAATTGCAATTTTAATATCTTTCAGTGCCCCTATGTCCAAAAATGGAATTTTTTTTTTTTTTTAAAATGAATTTTTAAAAATCAAACGCAACTAACGACTTTCATGCATGTGTGTCTTTGTGTTTTAGGGTGTAGCTATGCAGTTCATTTTCTTTGCATATATGTACTATAATAACCCTTGGCATTGCACTTTTCTTTTATTGTTTCTCTTTGTCACGTTAGGTATTTATTTTGCTTGGAGGCAGCTTGTTCTTCCTTCTTCCAACACGGATTTTTTTTTTGAAGGTTACAAATCTTCTCCCTGTTCAATTTGTAGTCTTCATTTTGGATGCAATCACGTTGCAGATCATTCAAATATCCGATCTTCTACTCCTTTGGCAGATGCAGGTTCACAAAGAACCTTCCACATTTGATTGGATATCCTTTCTTTAAATGCTCAAATACATAGTACAAAGAAGAGGAAGAAAAACTAATGTGGGGAGTTTGAAAATATTAGGTACCCATAGATCGAAAAAAATATATATATATATATATATATATATGAATGCTTCCATTTAAAAAAAAAAACACGTACATGCAATTTTTTTAAAAAAAAACATAGAATGAAACAATTTCACCTTTTACAACAAATTAACATCCGGGTTTGCGAAGGCTGTGATTGCACTCAAGTGTTCTTGATTGAAAAATCAACCATGATTCGGGGTGTGGATCTGGGTAGGGGAAATGTGAATTGGGTGGGGGCTTCATGGCTCCTCCTAGCTCGTAATATCTCCAGATCTCCTTAAAACTTCCCTACAACTTCCTACACTCCTCTCTGTATCAAAATACTGCTCGATACCAAATCTTGACAATGAATAATAATAAAAATATTTGACACGAAGCTTTGCACGAAGAAACGAGGCGGTGCTTGTATATTTTATTAATATCAAATTCAAGCATTGCGAGACAAATGAGAGAGTTGTAATATTTATAAATATTGGACATATTCTATCTCATCCATAATATATGGAAACAAATCATCTAATCTAAGAAAATATGCAGAAATAGCATATTGCCCCTAATTGCCCATATTGCCCCTCATGGAAATCATCTGGGAAAAATATATGTAAAAGATAGAACATGATCCCACAAACATTGGGATGATAACACTATCAATTAGTTAACTAACAACTAAGTACAACTAATATCTATTGACATAAGTTTAAAGTATTTAATTAAATACTTTAACTTATTACATTTATTCAAATATCAACTAATGATGAATTAAGATAAGTTTTATTCATAACACCTGTTATCTCATTTTAGTGATTTCAGCTAAAATTAAGATAACTATAGAATTTTTTTGGAAAAATTTCCTAAGATGCCCTTTTGAGGATATTTTTGGGTTTTCGGTTTCAAACAACATGAAAACATATTTTTAGTGAACTATATTTTGAAGGATTAGAATCGATTTATGCGAATCTGTTTCGAGTTCATATCAAGAGATTGATGGTGAGTTCATTTAGCTAAAAGGCAACAAGATTCCCAAGGGATTGGTTTCTTTGGAAGGTTTGTTTGACAAGCATGACTAGTTTATTCAGGATAAAAGGCAAGCTAAAGGTGCTTCCTTGTCAGAGGTAGATTAAGTTAACCTGGGTTCCATTGATTAACTGTGGATGGTAAACATCGGTAAATGCTGTTCACAGGAGGAAAAATAATGTCCTAACATGGTCATATGTGGATCTAAAGTATTTCAAGCCCAAGGATGTGCAACATAGAATTCCTTTGAAGCCTAAAGTTAAACCCCATAGGTAGAAGTAGAGAAATTACAACCCAAAGATCTCAGGGACTATTCTTGCAGAAATTTAGAAAATGTTAGACACAAGGATTATCTTTCAGATCCATCATTCCACCTGGGTTGCAAACATTGTCCCTGTGAGAAAGAAGAATGGTGAAATCTAGATTTGTGTTAACCACGGATTCTCAACCAGTCTTCATTAAAGGAAAATTAACCATTGCCCATCATGGATCGGGTATTACAAAGCTGTCTTTGGAGCGAGAAATGTTATCCATGCTTGATGGATTTTTAGGGCATAATAAGGTTGAGGTAGCTGTTGAAGATCAACATAAAACATCTTTCACCACTCCATGGGGAACCTTTGCTTCTGAGGAGAATGCCTTTTGGTTTGATTAACGCTTGAGCCACGTTTCAAAGGGCTATGGATTTAGCTTTCGAGAGATTTAATGGGCAAGATCATAGTTGTGTATTTGGATGACTTGTGAGTTTTCTCTAAAAAATGAAGTGATCATTATGATCACCTGGAATAGGTACTATTAAGGTTCCGGCACCATGGTATTTCATTAAATCCTAGAAAATCCATTTTTGGAGTGATAGAAGGAAAGTTTTTGGGTCATATTATGACTAGAGAAGGAACCAAGATCGACCCATAAAGGGTGAAGGCCATTCAAAGCCTTACCCTACCCATAAGAAAAACTAGGGTACACTCCTTTTTGGGAAGGTTAATTTCTAAGAAGATTTGTACTGATTTTGTTGATAAAATTAAGGATATCCTTGGGATGATGAAAGGAAAAATCCATTTTGATGGAGCATTGAAGGAAGCTTACTTTTGAAGAAGTCAAAAAGGTAATTGCACATGCCCCTATTCTAGTATGTCCAGACTTCAAGAAAGATTTCATCATGTACACCTATGCTTCCACTCATACATGATCGACCATCCCTGATGTAGGAAAATGAAGAAGGAATTGAAGCTCCCATCACTTTCATGAGCTTCCCATTGAAAGAACATGAATTGAAAATGTCACAAATTGAAAAGCATGCTTATGTGGTGGTGAGAGCAGTGAAACATTTTAGGTATTACGTGTTGAGTTCTCATACCCTTGTTCTCATTCCTGATACTGCAGTTAAATCCATCTTGACTCAACAAGAGTTGGGTAGTCAACGGGGTAACTGGATAGCTAAAGTCCAAGAGTATGACTTGGACATCAGACCTACGAAGCTGGTATGAGGAAGGGGCCTGTGCCAATTGATTATAGAAAATAATGCTGAGATAGAATGTGAAAAAACCGAGGATACCTCTTCAGAATTTCCCATGGTGCTTTTTGTGAGCACAACCGATGAATGGTACACAGATATTGCTTTCTTTCTGACTTATGGTGAATGCCCCCACATTTAAGCCAAAAGGAGAAGAGGATAGTTAAGTTAAGATCTGCAAGATACATTCTGTGGGATAATGGAATATACAAGAAAGGTATTGATGGTGTATTCTGTGTTGCGTTGATAAGTCTCAGCAGGTGAGGTTGTTAGAGTCCTTCCACAATCTAGCATGCGGAGGACATTTCTCCTCCTCCATGATAGCTTATAAGATCCTATGGGCCAGGTACTATTGGCCTACTCTCTTTCGAGACTCAATAGAATGGGTGTCCAAATGTGAAGCTTGTCAACATTTTTTTGGTCGCCCTAAGTTAGCAGCTCTTCCCCCAAAATCCTGTGGTGATTGAAGAACCTTTTTGCCAGTGGGGAATTGATTTCATTGGAGTATTAAATCCTGCCTCTAGTGTGGGACACAACTACATGCTCACTGCCACAGACTATTTCACCAAGTGGGTGGAAGCTGCACCCATCAAGCAGGCAACCTCTGAAGCTGTCTGCAACTTCCTCAAAGAAAATATAATTGTCATATTTGGCATGCCTCACAAGATTGTGGCTGAAAATGCTTCCAATTTTTCATCACATGAGTTGACAGAATTTTTTTATGGATTCGGGATAAAGCGGCTCATTCATCGACCATTACCCTCGAGGAAATGGTCGGGCTGAATTGAGCAACAAGAACTGATTACTATAATCGAAAATTTGGTGGATGAGAACCAGAGGACATGGGACAAGGCATTGTATGATGCATTGTGGGAAAATTGGATTAATCCTAAACAAGTTATTGGGATGTCCCCATTCCAGGTGTTGTATGGGATTAATGCTGAGATACCTATCTTTGTAGAATTGCCAGCTTTACAATTGGCTAAAGCAATTGAGGATGAAAATTTTCGAAGTTCTATTGAGAAAAGGATAATGTACCTAGCTAGGATAGAAGAAGAATAGAGTAAGGTGGTGGATTGCATCACAGACCATCAGATCAAATTCAAAAGAATATTTGACAAGAAATCAAAGCAACGTGATTTCCAAGTCGGAGATCTAGTACTTCTCTGGGACAAGAGAAGAGAACAGAAAGGGATGCATGGCAAGTTTGACTCCTTATGGAAAGGTCCTTTCAAAATACATCAGCTGAATGGTGAAAATAGCTTCTATCTATCATACCTTGATGGAGAGTTGCTCCCTCTACCTTTCAGTGGCCAACATTTGAAGATGTTCCACCAGTAACGCAAGATGCTCTCTTGCACTGTATCATAATTTATTTTCTGTTGTGTGTTTGCTTTCTTTCTTTCTTTCCTTGTTTGTTTTTAGTTTTTCTTCTTCGGACTCCGTAGCCCAATGGATAAAACCAAAGATTCGAGTTCTCTTCCTTTGATGTCACTAAGAAAGTCCCCAACTGGAGCTAGCTATTATCTCATTTTAGTGATTTCAGCTAAAATTAAGATAACCATAGATTTTTTTTTTTGGAAAAATCTCCTAAAATGCCCTTTTGAGGAGATTTTTGGGTTTTTGGGTTTCAACAACATGAAAACATATTTTTACATGCTACATGCAAATTTTTTCCCGAAACCCGAAACCCAAAACAAGTTAGTTTGTTAGGTTTTGGAACTCACGAACATTGGAACATGATTTGCAAAAAGCTTGCTACATGTCGCTTGACTTCCGAAACTCGAAACCTGAGATATGTTCCTTTGTATCGGGTTTTCGGGACCTCAAGCATGATGACATGGCATTAACTCTGATTTTTAGGTAGTTGGCACACGTGTTAGGTGAAGTGTCATAAATGCTAGGGTTTTATAAATAGCCCAAATTTACACGTCATTTTTACCTGTTGTACTTTTGCTGCGTGGATTTTTTCGTACTTGTGCCTGCGACCTCCAAACCCGATCGAGCTTCTTGATCAATTTCATGTTCCATTTTCAATTATTTTTGAGATTACTAAAGGTATTTTACTTTTCTTGCCAATTTGAGGTCTTTTGGATTTGTATTTGAGATATTCTTTTGATGTTCTCCGTCCTTTCCTATTTTTCCTCTAGGTTTAGGGTTTTAGATTGTTTTCTTCATTTTATGTTGTATTCCATTGAAATTTCTTGTTTGGAATTCACCCCTAGGGTGTTTCTTTATTTTATCCCATGGAATATACCCTGTTGATTATTGAAAAAATATAAAAATCCTAACTGGTGAAATGGCAGGAATTTTGCATGTCCTAACACCTCAAAAACCTGATTCCTTTATTTTCGGGTTTTGCAGGGTGTTCAACATCTCCTTGCTTCCGCCATTTGTTGGGCTTCATCGAGTGCTCAACAATATCCAAGTTCCACTAGTGTATCAGGTTTTACCAAGTGTCAGACATATATCAACCTCCGACATACACTTTGTAGTGTATCAGGTTTCTTCGAGTGTTCGACATCTTCTGGCTTCTACTAGTGCATCGGGTTTTACCAAGTGTCTGACATCTACTAAGTTCCGACACTCTCTGCAGTCTATCGGGTTTTGTGAAGTGTTCCAATAAGACCTTATTTCCAACATACCTTCTAGTGTGTCGGGTTTCATCAGGTGCTTTGCAAGTTCTAAAGTCCAATAGTGTGGTAGGTCTTTGGGGTTGCTCAACAAGCTTTTAAGTCCATTGTTCAAACAGGAGTTGTCTAGGCATTCTTTCTTTAGGATTTCTCATGTCGAGTCCTGGATCATCTAAGGATAAGTTAGATAAGTTAGGAAAGATGAAATACAAGTACCAGAAGATGGAATCCCCCTCCTACATAGATTGTAATTATGACATCGAGATATAGAGCTTGGTAACATTGACATGGAAGACTTTTGGAACAGAACCAAGGATTCTTCTCAGAGTCCTTGGATGAAGTCAATAACTAACAATGGCCTCCCTCTTGCAGCAGGATTCCCAATGTCTGCTCAATGTCCCAAGTTCATTTTGGCTTGTGCTTCCCATTATGACTCGGACTCTCGCTTAGTGAAAAATCAAGTGGGAGAAGTCATAGTGAAGTTGGATGGAGGTTACTTTGATGACCGCTTAAGATTACCCAAATTTCAGGAATATGTCGATGTAGATCTTAAGTCAGCACAAAAATCCTGGGACAAACAACAAGAAGAATGTATCAAGTATGTGAATAAAAAGTTCTTGATCAAGGCCAAGCCAGTTGTCTCAAGGTTTCCCAATTTTGTCCCTAGGAGTGATTTCATCCTTGAAATTAGTGACATCATCACCTTGTTGAGTCAAGTATTTGGACTCCCTGAGTCAAGGGACTTCCAAGGATGGATGTATCAATTCATGGTCATTATGAAGAAGAACAAACAAGGGATTGATTGGAGCAGATCTTATAAGTGATGAGATTGACTCCCAGATGAAGATAGTCTTGACTACCAAAGCAAATTCTATATGTCATCATATGTCACCTATGCAGCAGCCGGTATGAGAAATTATCCAGGGTTGGATGCAAAAGGAGATAGGGTAACAAAACACATATATTAGTACTTTCCTCAGCTAACAATGAAGGGTTCCGAGGATCAATTCGAAGAGTGAATGATGCTTTCTTTTATGAAAATATCTACAGGATGAACCCTAATCTAAGGAAAAGAAGAGTCTCTGACGAGCCATGGGCTAAAGTATCAAAATGGGATTGTATCTTCTTGCAGTTCAAGAAGTTCACATACCTTCGTGTTGTAATGTATCTAGGTGATCCTTTTCGATTGCCCAGATTCCCAGGTGATAAGTTGATCCTAATGGAGTTGGTAAGACAATTATTGGATTTTCAAAAATTCCAATAGAGTAAACACAAGGCTGTTGTATCCTTCCCTATTTCCATCGGAAGGTACACGTGCTCGACAGTGGTTAAAGCTAAGAATGTGGTGCACGAGCTTCAGGACAAGTTGAAGAAGCACATGAAGCATAGAGATGGATTTGATTTCCAAGGAGTCCTTAAATCATATGGGACTTTATATCTACATGTTCCCAACATAGAAGATATTTGGGTTGATCTTTGGGATGAGGTTGCCATCCGAAGAAAGGACAATAGTAGGTTGACAATTGAAGAAATCCAGATGCTAGATTTATTTGACATCCCAAAAGGCACTAAGGACAACGAGAGTGTCCTTGACGCCTCGTATGATGGGTTAAATGAAGATCAATATGTATTCCCGGCCATTGATTGGTCCATTGTTGAGAAAGCTTCTATCACGGGAAGAGCTACTCAAATTCTTTCCGTACTAAGGCATGGCTCATTTCTTGGGGAATGAGTTATAAAGAAGGGAGTTTTGCAAATCTTGATACTTTGGAAGTGGGACCCTCAAAGGGAAAAAAGGAAAAGGATAAGAACCCTTCCAAGAGGCCAATGAAGGTTAAGTTTGTAAGAAAGGGAGAAGATCAAGTAACTACACCAGTGGCCACTCTCCCACAAATAGTTGAGGTTCTGATTCACCTCCACAACTAGAACAAGGGAATCCTCCTTCAAGAGAAGATATTGTTCAACCATCCGTTCCTCATTTGGTCGATAGTTCATCAGAGGTAAGTCTTCCTCTTACCTCTCAAGCTCTAATTTTGAATCCTTGCCTCCTCCCATTCAACCTTCCTTGCCTTAGATTTCTTCACAAAGTTCCTTAGCCATGGCTAGTATCTTCTCTGGCCTCTCACCTCTCCCTACTGGACCCTAGTTAACCATGGACATGCCCCCTCCTATTACACCTTCATTCCCTGAATCCATTACCATGGACGCTACACTTGCAGTGGTCACCACTCCATAAGCTAACCTTCCTCCACCTAAAGATGTGACCATAACACCTACAAAGGGAGAAAATTCTTCCAATATGCCTCAATGGTTAGTAGATCAGACTCAGGAAGAGGAAGGTGGTAGTCCCATTACTAGCCTTTGATTTCAGTTCCCTCAAGGTCACTCCTACCAAGTCGGCCAAGAAACCCAAAATAGTTTCAAGGATTTTAGTGGATGCCTCAGGGCATAAATTTGCAGAAATTGCTACTCCGTGGCTGATAAAACTAAGGATGATATAATGGTCATAGATTATCAAATCACAAGGGTGGCTCTAGGGAAAGTAACAACGGAGGAGTGGAACAATACACATAAGATACTATGAATGTGTTGTGTCAGAAGCTAAAGGAAACTAAGGCAAACAGAGATGAGTTAAAAGAGAAAGTACAACAGCTAACAGAAGTGCTACTCAAGCTCTCAAAGCCTCCTGAGTCAACACCATCATCCTCTACTCCTATCGGGTTTGATTTCTCATCGGTACCCATGATCGAGAAGATTAATGAGAAGGGGAGAACAGTCGATGAATGGATCCAAAGGCTGCTCCTGTAAGGAAAAGAAGTCATCAAGGACACCGTGGAAGTCTACAAATCCTTAGAGGATATAAAGAAGGATGGAGAGAAAATGGACAATGAATTTTCAGCAGAGATCAGAAACCTAGAGTTAACTTTTGAAGCTCTCCAAATGCTGAAACAGGTTCCATCTCGCATCCTGGTCAAAGAAGGCATTATCCCACATGGGGATAAGCACTTTCAATTAACCAAAGCCATTAGATTCAAAATAAATATTCTTAATAAAGCTTGCAACAAATTGAGGGAATCAAGAGATCAATTGTTCGATGACACAAATGACTTTGAAGAAGAGCTATTCAAGATCTGTACTAAGTGGCTGAGTGAAAGTTTAGGTATCCTGCTGTTAATGATCTTTAAAAATAGATCCAAGAATCAATTCAGCATGAACCAACTTATGGATTCAGCACTGGAAATCATTGATAGGTCCGTGAAAATTGAACATTCTTTGGAAACCCTAAGGAAACTAAACAAGAGAATGAAAAAGCTTCTGGTAATGCTAGGGATACTCGGGAAACATGTGAAGTTACGAGTGATCATTCCACCATACCGATGAAAATGAGATGCAGGGTATAATTGAAAGTTCCAAGAATTTTGGGACAAGCAGGCTTTGTTGGAGGAAGAAAAAGATGATGATACAGAATAAGCACAATGTTGCATGTCATTTCAATCCCAAAATCGACATGTATTTTTCATTTTTGTTTCGTCACATAGGAAGCAAATTTTGACTTGGTCTCCTGCGTGAGAGTCAAGCAAAATAGGACTCTTGTTAAAAGACTATTTTCTAGGATTTATCCTATTTTCTCTCTACTCTTTTTATTATAAATAAGGGATGCTTATACATTCCAAAGCATTGAGATTTTTGGAATATTGAGATCTATTGCGAAGAAGAAAGGCTTTGTGTTTTCTTTTAAATCATTTGAGGAATAGAAACTGATGCCATTTTTACAAACTTTATGTTTTGAGGTGCATCTTTCTTAAGATATTGTTCTTATGTTCATAATCTTAAGCTATTCTTTGTTTAGCATCTTGATTGTTCTAATACTTTCAAACATTACATTTGTTATCTAAAGCTCGTATGATTATTTTGTGCTCTGGGTTTACTCGAAAGAAAATACGTTCCTCTCATTTCCTCTCCATTGTGTTTCTTCCATAATAGTAATTTCCTTTCCAATCCATTTTATTTTGAAAGAGAAATATCTTCACCCATCACGGATATGGATTTTGGGATTCTATCCCAACCCCAATGGTTAGATTAGTGTGAATATTGTACATATTATTTCTACTGTGTTTTAGATTAGTAATAAACAGCAACCTCACTGTCTTTGAGGAGGGATTTAATCCCATGTCACTTTGTGGTTAAACCTCATATTTTGGAGTGAAAAATATCAACCAACACATCCTCACCATTGAAGGTTTGGATGATGAAGATGACTATGATGATGT
Source organism: Taxus wallichiana var. yunnanensis (assembly GCA_018340775.1). Taxonomy (NCBI): domain Eukaryota; kingdom Viridiplantae; phylum Streptophyta; class Pinopsida; order Cupressales; family Taxaceae; genus Taxus; species Taxus wallichiana. The sequence goes on along the minus strand of CM031234.1, from coordinate 419,923,146 downwards.
AGTATTTGAGATGAACAGTGATTCATATCTTTGTTATGACCGGAAGGCAGAGACCAACAAAAAGGAAAAAGTGGTGCAACCTGCAAAAAGATCCAAGGAGTACCCATCACCATCCCGGTGATTGCAAGAAGAGGATCTCCTATTCCTACTACTTCCACCCAAAAGGTAAGCTTTGTTGGTCCTTCTCCCTGTACTTCTACTTATGAGAATTCTTGTCCAACAAATGATAAAGTTGATAGATCAAAAGCTCCTCCTACTCCTAGTAGTGATTCCCCATCCACATCTGGATCTTTTGACATTATAGACCATCTTAAAAAGACCAAGATTCAGATTTCTAAGGCAAGAGTTCTATCAAACCCATCCTAAAGCCTTTGCCAAAATGGTTAACTTTGTAAATTCTAAATCTAAAACCCTAACCCATTCTTCTAAAGGCCTTTTGCCCACTCCTTCTTCTCCACCTCAACCTAGCCTTGTGGCTACAGTCACTTCACCCAATGAGAAGATCAAACCCTTCTATGTGACTCTCCTCATAGTTGGCCACAAGATTAGCAATTGTGTCATTGATTCTGGTGCATCTGATAATGTAATGCCTGTAAAAGTGGCTCATGCTTTGGGTCTAACCCTAACCCACACTTATGGTTCTTTCTATTCCATGGAAAGTAGAGAAGTGCCTTTGGTTGGGAGAATCAAGGATGCACAAGTAGCTTTTCTTTGCTTTACCAAAGAAGAAAGTCTTGGCTACAATCTTGGTTGTTGATATCCCTCCTTCCTATGACATGCTACTAAGTAGGAAATTTTGCAAAGATGTTGGAGGTGAGATCCAAATGGATTGGTCACATGCCTTGATCCCTGTCAATGGGAAGATGAAGAAGTTCTTCCTGAGAAACAAAAAAGTATATTGTGCAAAAGACATATGATCCTAAAGCAAAAATACTATATGAAGACATTGGGCATGGGAACTACATGATCATGTCACAAGAGGAGACAAGTCTATCAAAGGGATTGTTTCTTGATCCTAATGGTGTGTGGAATTTGGAGTTTGATGGAAGCTACTCTTCAGCTAGTTCTGGAGCTGGTGTAGTGCTCATTTCTCCTGGGGGTAAGGTTCATCCTTTCTCCTTCAAGTTTCATTTGAAAATACCAACAATACTGCTGAGTATGAGGCCCTCATTCTTGGGTTGAGCATGGTGAAGGAAATGGGAGTGAAGAACCTTCTTGCTCGTGGAGATGCAGAGATAATTGTAAAACAAGTTAGAGACCTTTATTAGGTAAAGAACATAAGGTTGAAGCACTATAGGAATGGTCTAGGATTCCATTGAATTCGTTGATACTTTTTCCATTGAAGTTGTGCCAAGGGAAAGGAACACTAGGGATGAATCTCTAGCTATTTCGGGGTCCTTGTTGATTCCTCATCCTGATTTCCCTCAAGAGAAATTCACCATTGAGATGATCCATAGACCCAGTGTTCCTGAAAATGCAAATAATTGGTAAGTTTTCAATGATGACCAGCATTTTCTTTCTTTTTTGGAGCTCAGAGACAACTTTGATCAGCTGTACTTTGAAGGAAGTGACAATCTTCCTAGAGAGTGTGTGTCACCAAATGAAGAGTGTGTATCAAACTAAAAGGCAACAAAATCCCTAAAGGGCTGGTGAGTTTGGAGGATATTTTTGATAAACATGATAGGTATATGAAGTCTAAATTTTCCCAAGGAGCCGACAATCTACTGAGATTGAGAAAGTGAATATTGGGAGTCTTGATGATCCCAAAATGGTCAACATTGGAAAATGTTGCACTCAGGAAGAGAAAAAGAAGGTGGTGAATCTGTTAAAGAGGTATGTTGATGTTCTAGCTTACTCTTATGATGATCTTAAGGATTTTCAGCCTAAATAAATGCAACATTTCATTCCTCTTAAGCCTAGGATCAAACCCTTCAAATAGAAGAAAAGGAAATATAATCCAAAGATAGCTGATACAATTTTCCAAGAAATACAAAAGCTTTTGAAGGCTAAGATCATCTTCCCCATCCACCATTCAACATGGATTGCTAATATAGTGCCTATTAGGAAGAAGAATGGTGAGATCGGATCTGTGTGGACTTCAAAAATCTAAATCAGGGTTCTTTGAAGGACAACTACCCTCTCCCCATGATGGACCAAGTATTGCAAGCTGTCACAAGCTCGGAGATGTTATCTATGTTAGATGGATTCTTGGGGTACAATCAAGTAGAGGTGAATACTGCAGATCAACATAAGACTGCCTTTACTACTCCTTGGGGCACCTTTGCATACAAGAGGATGCCATTTGGTCTCATCAATGTTGGTGCTACTTTCAGAGGGCCATGGATTTGGATTGAAAGGGAAATTCATTTTTGTGTATTTGGATGGCTTGACAATGTTTTCTAAAGCAAGAATAGATCACTTCCAACACCTTGAAACAATGTTGTAGAAGTGTAGAGAGCATGAGATTTGTTTAAACCCTAAGAAGTTTGTGTTTTGTGTCACAGAAGGAAATATTTTGGGACACATTGTTTCAAAGGAAGCGATCAAGATTGATCTGGAGAGAGTTTAGGTCATCCAACAAATTCCTCTTCCATCAAGTAAGAAAGGTGTTCATTATTTCTTTGGTAAGATCATTTCCTAAGGAGATTCATCCCGATTTTGTAGAACTTACTATGAGCATTTCTCACATGATGCAAGGGAAGAAAACTTTTGGTTGGTCCTCTGAAGGGAAGAAATCATTTGAGGACATTAAACAGGCTATTACAAAGACTCCAATCTTGGCATGCCCTGACTTTAGAAAAGATTTCATTATCTATTGTTATGCCACTGAAAATACCCTAGCTATTGTTTTAGCCCAGAAGAATGTTGAAGATCATGATATCCCAATTGCATTCATGAGTTATCTCTTGAAAAATCATGAGTTGAAGTACACCATGATGGAGAAACATGCTTTTGCAGTTGTCAAAGTTGTCAAGCAATTTAGGTTTTACATCCTTAATTCTCATTTTGTGGTGTTGGTGCTTGATACAAAAATCAAATCCATTCTTACTCAGCAAGAATTTGGAACCAAGAGAGGTAATTGGGTAGCAAAGGTGCAAGAGTATGATCTTGACATCAAGCCAAAAATCTGGTTTGGGGTAAGGGCCTGTGTGAACTCATTACTAAAGGAGCTGCCAAGGAGTTATCCAAAGATGGAGTTGATGTCCCTATTGTTCTGTTCCTCAACTCGAAGATGTATGGTATGCTGACATTGCTCACTTTATGACCTATGGAGAGTGTCCATCTCACTTGAGTGCCAAAGAGAAGAGAGCCATCAAACTGAGGTTTACACAATATGTGTTATGAGAGAATCCTTTATTCAAATAAGGCATATATGGAAGGTTTTTGAAGTGTGTAGACAAGGAGAAACAAAAGAAGTTGTTCTCTAATTTTCATGACTAAGCTTGTGGAGGTCATTTCTCCTTTTCTATAACAACTCATAAAATACTTCATGCTGGTTATTATTGTCCCACTCTGTTTAGATATGCATTAAAATGGGTTGGTAAATGTGAAGCATGCCAAATGTTTGTTGGAAGACCTAAGTTGGTTGCTTTGCCTCTCAAGCTGTAGTGATTGAAGATCCATTTCAACAATGGGGTTTAGACTTCATTAGAGAACTCAATCCATCTTCCAGTGCTAGGTATACCCATGACTTGACTGCCATAGATTACTTCACCAAGTGGGTGGAAGCCATCCCAGTCAAGAGCACTACTTCCGAGGTAGTTTGCAACTTCATTAAGGAGAACATATTGATCAGGTTTGGGACCCCAAACAAAATTGTGACTGACAATGCTTCCAACTTTTCTTCTGTTGAGATGATGGACTTCGATATGGGTATGGGATCTCCCTTGCTCATTCTTTAGATTACTACCCCTAAGGGAATGGACAGGTAGAATCAACAAACAAGAACTTGGTGAACATAGTTAGAAAGCTTGTAAATGATTCTCAGAGGAATTGGCATAAGAAGCTATATGATGCACTTTGGGCTGATAGAATTACACCCAAGAGAGCAATTGGAATGTCTCCTTTCCAAGTGGTGTATGGTGTGGAAGCTCAACTTCTAGTCACGGTGGAATTTCCAGCCTTGCATCTGATGAAAACCATTGAAGATTCAAGTTTCAGTAGCTCTTTGGACAAGAGAATTTTGTACCTTTAGAAGCTTGATGAGGATAGATTGCAAGTGGTTGACAGGATAACAACTCATCAGTTGAAAGTGAAGGCTTTATTTGATAAGAAAGCTAAACCCAAAGTTTTCCAAGTGGGAGACATTGTGTTGCTTTGGGACAAAAGACATGAGCCATGAGGAAGCCATGGTAAGTTTGATTCTCTTTGGCTTGGTCCTTTTAGAATAAGACATTTTCTGGAGAGAACTCTTTTTATTTGGATTACATGGATGGATCTCCTCTCCCACTTCCTTATAGTGGGAAGTACCTAAAGTTGTTCAAGTCCTAGGTGGCTAGGAAGTCCTTTTGTACATTGTGTTTGGTTTTGGTTTTGGCTTGTTTCCCTTTCTTGTTCTTTGTTGTGTGGTGTGTTTTGTTTTGGGTCTTCCCTTTTGGTTTGTTTTGTTTCTTTTCCCGTCTTGTGTGTGTTTCCTTGTATTGGTTTTGCTTTTGACTCCTTTTCCCAATGGATAAGGCACTGGTCCTCTTTCCTAGAGTTATCTGTAGTTCTTGATCTTTCCTTGTGTCTTTGTTCCAAGCCAAGTCATCCCAGAAAGAGCCAACTATTGTCACCCTCAAAATTCCCCTCATTTTCCAAGTCTAGACTTAAAATTTTGAGTTGGTGCCTCTAAAAATATTGAAAACAAAGTATTGTGAAATATGGTTCTTTCTAAGGGCTTATGGTCTCTAGAAACTTCTTCATTAGATGGGAAATTTCTTCCCATTTCTCGAAAAGGTAAAGAAGTCCTCCTAACTCTTCATATTTTCAAGTTATGGCCCGATGGACCTGAGATGGTATTATTTGCCCAAGGTAGGTTTGGCAGGGCTGCGGGAGTTTTTGGCACTTAACACCTTTTGGCAAATGGCACAATTGGTGATGGCAAGCCCACGAGTCGAGTAGAGAGATAGAAAAAAGAATGCTTAAGGCCTGCCACCAATTAGATGGTGCCACATAATCGCATTGAAAAGTTGAAGCGGGGATGCGGGTCGACAGAGAATTTTGAAGTTTTAAGATTTTTTTATCAAAAAGAGTTAAAAGTAAAAAGCGATCCACAATCATGTCACCAAGCAGATAGTGCCACATGTCTGACCATTGAAAAATCAAAGCGGGTGAGTGGTCCAAAATGTTCCAAAATGCCTTTTCACTGTAAAATTTTTAAAGCGTAAAGTTTTCTCCGTGCCCATTCCAATCAATTTCTTCCACGTGGGTGCCCAAATTTAAATTTGTAAAAGCAAATCGAATGGCCCATATTTAAACTAGTGAAATAATGTAATTACTGTATATTTGAAAATCTGGTTTTTTTGCCATTAACGTTTCTTTGTGAATCAAGAATTTGAAAGGGCGTGAATGATTGGAATAATTTGTAACTGTTTCTTGCTTGCTCAAGGAAGTTGTAACTATTTCTTTCTTGCTTGAGGAAGTTGTAACCATCTTTTGTGAGCTATTTCATGGGATTTCAAAGCCATTGTATGGGGTTGGAATTTTTATATTCTGGAACTGTAATTTCAAATCTGAAGAAATCAATACAAGAGTTTTCCCCTTTTTCCTCTGTTTTCTCTTTCATTCTTTCTCTGATTTGTGAATCATTTAATCCTTGCATTCTTAGAAACTTTGTCTTCTAGTTTATACAATCTCAAGAACTTTGAGTCTGCATGGATTGTTCTGTTATAAACATGAATGGTTCTACTCTATATCTCATTTTCTCAATACATATAAGGGTTTTCTCTGCCATCTCTTTTCCTTGAAAGTATTGTCTTCTTATACCTCCCTCCTCTCTTCAAGTCTTCTATCCTCATGTATTGATAACTTTCCAAGCATAAAACACATTTCAAGATATTGGGAAACCACTATTGAATTAAAGATTGTGTATTTGTACATAGGTTTTCCCCTACTTTCAATAAGGGAACCTCTCCCAATAAAGAGGAGGGGCTTGCTTGTCCCCTGACTATGGTTTCATTCCAAGTGCAAATCTAAAACCCAACATCCTATAGAATTCATGTTACTATCCCTACAAATTACATGCTTAGGAGGATTGGATGACGAACAAACACTTAAAGAGTACATTGACAAACTAATGCGGTTGGATGAAAGGTGTGCTATAGCTCATTGGAGCGAGAAGACAAAAAGGCTAGGCATAAGGCATGGTATGATCAAAATATTAAGAACAAGAAGATTGAGGTTGGGTAGATGGTTCTTCTATATGATTCTAAGTTTTTGCGTCATCTTGGGAAGTTCCAAGTGCATTGGTTAGGACCGTATGTTGTGACTTATATACTTGATTTAGGTGTTTGCTAGTTCAAGAGTGGATGGAACATGGTTTCCGGTTACTTCAACAGACTAGGTGAAACCCTACTATAAATAAGTCTTCTTGGTGTTTTTAATAAGATAATATTTCCATTAGATTAGGTTTCACTTAATACATTTCCTTTATATGTGTTTCCTTTAATAGTTTCTATACTTTGTCAATCTAGTTCGGTATTTTTGTAATAAGCGAGTTTGTGCACGAAGCTAATTAATCTCTTTTTGAGCTCATGCGTAGAGGACCACACATACCTTTAATGTGGGGTGGATTGAAGGAATAGAAGGAAAATAAGAGTGTATTATAATATTTCTTAAGTATCGAGGGGTGTGCGAAGTGGTGGTGATCTTAGTTATTGGAAAATGGTAGGGTGTTGAGGATAGTGATGAAAAGGATGATGCCAAGAAAAATCTACATACATGAAAAAATGTGCAAAGAAATGCAAGGTAGGTAGTGGTAGGAAACATTACTTGGAAAAGGATGCAATGGTTGATGTACTTCGGTGTTTTCGGCGTGCATAAGGAGGTCTGCGGTCAAGTATAGTTTTATGCACGAGAATGTTGTGGAGGTTACGCTGGTTGACACACCGAGGAAAACACTTACGAAGTAAGAAAATTTATATTTATTATGGTAGTACAGTGGTAGGTGGCATGGTAATTAATGTAGTAAAAATTAAAAACTATGAATAGAGGGTCGGGGTAAGTTATTATTACCTTGTGATAGTTTGAAAAAGAGCTTGTGCAAGCTAGGGAATCCTCATGAATTTTTGTGAATGATTGATTGCGGAGGTAGAAATTTTTAAACCATATTATGAAGATGAACATGGCCATGTGCAAAGTGAGTTTGTGAAATAAATTCTATGAGTTTGAATGGTGTAGCGTGAAGGAAAGAAAGATTTATGGTTAGGATTTTGGAAAGCTGGGGCACGGTTTGCGAGTTCACACATGAGAATTTTCTTTGAAGGACTGAGACATTAAAGAAACAAAGCACAAAGTATAATTATCAAGTACTCGACCAAGAGAAATGGCACCAAGAAGGGCATCAAACTTCTCACCCAAGAAGAAGAGAAATGAAAAACTAGTTGTGGTGGAAAGCGTCAATGAAGAATGGTATTCAAAGATGTAATACCTTGATGGGGTATTGATTAGGATGAAGTGGGTGTCCCATGTGTGAAAATGGTTATAAGTGATTATTACCATCGAACCGATTTAACAGAGAAGGGTATGACACTTGAATTTGTTTGAACCATAGGTGAAAGGACAACCAATGTATGATGATTCAAAGTGTAAAATACTTTGAAGAAGGTTGTATACGTAGCTTTATGAATTACCATTTTAAAGAAAACACGAGAGATTGTCCGGTGGATTATGTCAAGTGTACATGAAGATTATTTTTACTTCATTGGAAGGAGAATGCACATAACTCCATAGTTAATCTCCAAGTTCACTGGACTCATCTACATTGGGGAGTCATTTGATGATGACTCGGTGAAAATGATCCTATTAAATAAATGGCTAAGGAGTATGAGTATAAGAAAGGTGGCATGCCTTTGATATTTCAAAGATCAATAACCTGGTGATGAAGATGGTCATGCGCCTACTTACAAAATTGAGTGGATAGGAAAGGTGGACCCAAGTTAACAAAATATGGTTGAATGTATGTAGAAAGATAGCAAAGGGGACCATCTACAACATCTCGGCCTTCATTGTAGAAGATATCATTGATGCCGCACGAGATGGAGAAGATTATGTATGGTAATATATTGCTTTTGATTGTATTTTCTAAAATTGGAGTGCCCGATGGGCTAAATTAAAAAATGTAGGAGTACCCCAGAAGAAGGCCCCTCTCCTGTGAAGAGGTTTGGAACATATACTTGTGATACTATGACACCTGCATACAAGGCACACTTAAATAAATGGTATAAGTGGATACACAATGCCTTTAGTGCATAATGGAGGATCCTAAAGCAACTTCCAGCCTTAGTAAAACATGAGGTTGAATTTACAGTATACCAACAATTCTTTATTGGCATATTTACTCTAATTAATGGAACCAAAATCCCATGGTGCAAGTTTCCATTTGTATTTACAACACAATATTTCCAAAGCATAGTTAAAATATTTAAAGAGGTGAAGAATTTAAGGTTTGATCTAAGTACTGTAGATGAGGAGCATCACGAGTTGTGTAGAGCACTTGTCTATCCAAAGAAGTGCACATATGTGGAAAGGTATGTCTCCCATGACATACGTATGATCAAACCCATTACTATACATATTGCTGGAGCAACTTCTACAAGGGTGTATATGTATCTATGGATTTTTTTGAGAAAGGTGGATATGTAGAGGATGATGTAAGTATTCTTGAGGACCCTACAAGGAGAAAGAAGGTGGAAACCAAGAAGTGAGATAGAGAAGAAACTCCTTGAGAAAGTAGAGTGCAAAGCATGCATGAGGGCCAAGACACGGGGTAAAAGGGATAGTTGCGAGATACAAGTACTTATACTCGAAGGAAGAAGTCCCCAATAAAATAAGCATCTACGGTGAAGAAGAAACTAAGGGTAGTTCAAAGTACTGATTTTGAAGAAATGGAGGTCTTGAATAACAAAGAAATAGAGGGGGAGGAAGAAGAGAAAGATCTTGAAAATAACACTTATGTATACAATGTGCATGAATATGATGAGGAGAAGAGTGCACATTTAGAGGAAACTTGAGAGAAAGAAGGGGTTGGAGATGAAGAAGTGGAAAACAATGTGCATGAGACTCTGCACATTTTTTATCTAGAGATAGAGGCCATTTTGGAGAAAGAAGTCATAGGTATTATACAAACCTTGGTCAATCAAGAGGTGGAATGCAATGTTAAAGAAGAAGAAAAAGAAAAGATGGAAGTTTTGAAGGTGAGGCAAGTTTGACAGTAGGTTTTCTGAAGGGTGCACACATGGGTGGTAGGTGCATGTACACACCCCAAGGACCTATTATTTCTTATGATGCAAATCCCAACAAAGTTTTGTATGCATGTTATTAGAGTATAATACCGATAGACCAAATTTTCTGTTGGACATCTTTTGATAAGAAATGTGCATTTCCACACACCGAAATGATTTTTTCATATTCATTCAAGTCATGTGTAGATGAACCAAAGTTAAAAGTAAGCACGGGAGCCTTACTTGATGTCCGAGCTACACCGAGCTCTACGAGAGCGAATCTAGTAGTGGATTCTCAACAATTAACTGATGAACAAGCGTGTAATGTGTTGAACAAGGTGTTAGTGGAAGTAGAGGCTAGGTTGTTTGGGAGAAACAACAAGATCAAATTGTTGGAAAAGGAGATTGAAGAAAAGAATAAAGAAATCATTGAGAGAGACAAGGAAATTAAGGGGAAGGAATAGACTATTATGTAGTTAAAGGTTGAGTGTGGAAGAGAAGAGAAAGTTTTGAGAGGCATACAAAAAGGTAGAGTTGATAGAAAACTATGTCATATTAGTGTGCCTAGATCTACCCCCCTTCACAAAAATATGAATCCACTCTCCACTGTTTGGAGGATTTAACACGCATGATAATAATGCAGAAGTAACCACTTGTATTGGAGTCTGCTTTGAGGAAGTTATGGCATGACAAAAGCAATAGGAGAAAGAAAAAAATTGAGGTGACCATAACCCATTACACTGAGCTTATTATGTTAGTGAAGACCATGACTCATATGGCATAGGTTGTTAATGATAACTGTGAAGATTGGGATTAGGTGGTAAGTTTTCTAGTATCCACACATGCAGAAATTTAAAGGAGTTCCGGACAAGAATAAGGGAAATTGAGCGTAACGTGATAAGATCCTTCTAAAAGTGGAGAAGAAGACCGAGGCCATTGAACTTTTGAGGCCCACTATTAAGAATAAGCTGAAAGAATTATATCCCCAAGTTACACACAAGATGGACGCATTGATAGACCTTAGCAAGCAATTAGAAATTATGGTCGAAACATTCAAGGCAAAGGGGGAAGAGTTAACATTTGAAGAAGTCAGTGCCATGATTGGGGATTTTTTTAAACAAGCATAGAGCAAAGTAGATGGATGGAATGCCATGGAGGCATCATTGAATAAGGATTTTCCCATTCTACTTCAACAATAATAGAATTATTTTATTCTTTGGAAAACAACAGAAATTCTTTTATTCTTTGTCTGAAAAATTCTTTATTCATGGAGGGATAAGTCAGACTACCCATTGCCAAGGGTGGAAATGAAACAAGTGTGGGGTAATGCTTTGAGTAGGGAAAATGAAGTTAACACATGTAAAATAATTTATAGAAGAAATGCACATGAGGGAGCACGTGGGAGGAGAACATGGTTTGTGCGCTGAAGTCGACAAGAATGTGTGTAAAAGATAGACCGAACACTTAGCTATTTTGGGATGCAGATCTAAATATAGACTTAGAGTGGCGGCCAAGCAAGGTTTTGAAGATAAGGTTGAAACATGAAGACTTGTAGTTCAAGCAAGGTCTATTTTGGGATATAAGGAAGACCAAACGACATGCATAGTTTCAAGATAATAATAGGATCTGAGCTAAGAGTTAATTGTAGTAGATCTATTATTAGGAAAGCTTGCATGATTTTGTAGTTATGTTATAGCGGCACATGGATAAACATAACATGTAACCTATTTTGAGGATGCATGGGCGGTGAAGGGTAAGTCCCCGCCCCTTATATATATGTATAATCTACATAGGTTAGTATCACCATGTTTGTAAAAGAGTTATGTTGTTGGTTTGAATGCGCGCATGACCTATGACGATAGTATTATGTATGTATGGAGCTTACGTGTTTTATAGTACTTAATATAATGGGTCTTTTTGGCTGGATATTCATTATAAACACATATATATTACTGATTCTTGCATGGTGGATTTAATCTTGATACTTGTATGAGTTAATCTTAGGTTTATGATCTAGATCTAGTTTATATTTTGCAATATAATTGAATGGTTGTTATGAATCGGGATATATGTCTCTGTCCATCATGATAAATCCTTGATATAGCTTGCATAAAAGAGGGAATTGGTACCCTTGCACACTTCAGTGAAAAATCAGGTCTTCTGGGTGATGTGCCAGTGCACCTTGGGATTTTGGTGGGTAAATTATGGCTACATTGATGGATGACCAATTAGTGTCCCCAAAAATCAGTAATGCCTTGATCTATCTCTTCTTAGTAATAAGGAGACCATGAACTAATGCTTCATATTTTGCTACGTTGTTGGAGCATGCAAACTATAACTTGTGCATGAAGAAGAACCTCTCATGCTTAGGGGAGATGAGAACAAAACCTTCACTTATGCCATTTCTACTCCTTAAACCATCAAATACATTTTCCATAGTCTAGAAGTATCATCATTTTCTTGTTTGAGTGGTGTAGGTAGCATGGATTATTCTTCAAGAATGCAAGTATGTACTAAGACCAGTTTCCACAATTGTATCATAGGGATCAAACTCATAATGCTCTTTTTTTCCCATTCATCTAATACTAGATCGGTATGTGAGGAGGAATATGTTGCTATATCACCGAAACCGAATCTTGTTCACGGTCTTCTTGGATGAGGCAATTAGCTTGGAGAGGGGAATGGTCATATGAATCAAAATGATAGGAAAATATAGGATCAACTCATATGGTAAACCTAGTGCCATACCTATTTCTTAGGAGCATATGAGACTAATCAAAAGACAAATAACCACCCACCTTGGCGGTGAAATATCTTGATAGGCGATTGTAAAGAATGGAGGTAAGTTAATGACTGGCACATTTTGAGTTGTAGTTAAGATTTGTCATGTAGGAAGGGTTAACTCAAGATTCTTGATGACTCTTAGGGTGGTGACAGTTGATCCATAAAGTTATAAGACTCCCTTAAACATAGAGATATACTTAAGAACTAAGATATCAACAATTTTTTTAGGCATGACATAAGTAATAATCCCTAAATATCTCATACAATTGTGCACACGATGTTTTCCTACTATCAAGGACATATAAAAGGGTGGGGTTTTGAAAAAATTCTTACTTTCTTCTCCTCTTCTTAACAAATATTGACAACATATTGAGGTATTTGGATGACCAGATCACCACGTGGGAGCTGTATCAGAGCTTCATGTAACAAGTCACATTGAGATGGAATGGCCATGACATCCCACATTACAACATTTACATTTGTATTCTTCATTTGATCCACAATGTTGAATGGAAAACCCATGTACTTGTGCATTTGAGGCACACAATTTTCTTTTATTGATTGTTTAGGAACTAAGATAGGAGCTTTGGGAAGCGCCAAGGCTTGACCTACCAAAGGAGGAGCACACAACTTTAGTTGGAACATTACATGGAACCTTGCACACAAAAACTTGTGTGCTAGAACTACTGGGTTGACCTTCATCTACATGCTTATGCTTTTGAAGTGAATCATTATGAATGGTAGAAGTAGAAGGTCGTACACTAGTTTCTAACATTCTCTTCTTGTACCTTGTGTTGTTAGCAACATGTGCACGCAACCTATTTGAGATATCCATATTTTGGTTCATTGCACAAAATTCATCAACCCCAAAGAACATAAGGTTGGTCTTAGGAACAACTTCTAGTACTTCTTCACTATCCATTTTATGCGCGCTAGTGGGAGGGTAAAAATTCAAGCACCTTGGTTCATGAAGGCTTGCATGAGTAAGGAATTTGTGTAGTTATACTTATTATTTGGCAAGTTACAAGGAAAACACCATTTTGTCTCTTGGACCATGTTGTTATGTACTGGAACTAGTGCTTTTCTTAAATTAGGTGTTGGAAGAGGTTGTGCAGGTGTACAACTCTCTAAAGAGGCGAGATGTGCATTAACATGCCATCTATCATTCTTGTTAATTTTTCCCATATCTTTGGTTTGGATATTGGTTTATAAAGGGATGATAGCTCGATTGAATCCTTGATTAAAAATGATTTTGAAGGCGTGCGCCTCTTGTTTCTCTAAGGATATGAATTTCTTTGGATAGATTTATAATAAAGGTCTTCATTTCTTCATCCTCTTTTTGTTGTTGGGGAGAATAAGATGTGGAGGAAGTGTATTGGGAACTTTTCTTCAGAATGGGAGCAATGGATGGTTGAGGTGGTTAAGGAATTTTAGGAAACAAGGGTATAAGAAATCTAGGGGCTATTTAATAAGCTTGGATAAGACAATTTTTACCTTAATGGTTATATGATAGGCATCATGAATCTACATAGCACCCAAAAAAATTTCATCAATGAAATATCAGATTTCAAGGCTCTTAAGAAGTAAAGGAAAGAACCTTGTGGAGTTGGTCTTAAGAGGGATGGAATTCTACCCATGTCTTTTGAAATCTAAAATTGAAATCAACCATGAGCTCATTGGGAGCTCTTTTTATGGTTGTGAGTTTTTATAACAAGGAAATATTGTCTTCTTTCTCCTCAAACTGATTGCAAAGTGTAGTGCCAATTCCATCCTAATTAGTAATAGAGGCAGGTCTTAAACTTCTATACCATTGAAGTGCTTTACCTTTGACTAAAGAAACAAGTAACCTCATAGCTATGTCATCTTGAGTAACTAGATGGACTGAAAATACATTTGAAATATCCGAAATGTGCTTATAAGGGGTATTTTGATTCTCACAAGTGAAAAATGGAATACTCTTGAGTGCAAGCTTGTTGGTATATCATGTTATGTAGAGAGATAAAGGAATGCCATCGTTATAAGCGATAAAGGGTAGGTTTCTCTGCTACACCCTGACTAGAAGGGGTTTGAATACCCAGGTTGAGCATGTGAAAGGTATACCAAGAGGAGGAGTGGAAACTATTCTACACACATGAGATGGAGATATGCACACAACTCTGCAACTTCTTCTTCTTAGAGATAACTGAAGATATTCAAAGGATTATTCAACTACTATGCTCTATCTCATATGTATTCTTCTCATGAAATATGTGTGCAAAATGCTGAAATTAGTATATCTAAATGTTGGGAGTTGTAAGATTTGTTAAAACAAGTGTCGAAAGGTTGAATCTTAATAAGAACACATCAATATTACTAAAATAAAGATATATAGCTCTTAAAACTCGTCCCACCGAGTGTGCCAAAAACTGTTGGGGCTCAAAATTGCACCTGTCCTAGATCAGGATAAATTGGGGCTTTGAGGTAACATGTGACTTTCTCCAAGTTATGGGACTTTCACTTGAGACAGACATTCAGAGAAGGCCGACTTCCTCTACCTATTTCTACTACTACAACTACTCCTAGGAAGGGAAATGCAACTACCTAACACTATTCTATGACTTTGAATTACCAAAGTATGATAAAGAGATGCATGAAATGAAAACCTAAGATAAGGGGAGGTAATAGCACAAGAAATATGGGTATAAACACTCTTATATGAGTAAAAATAAGGGAAACTACTCATAGGGAGGGAAAACATATGTGCCACATGGTTTGAAACAACACTCACACGCTCACTTTCATGGAGCACAACAAAAAAGAAACCTATAAGGGACATGAAATATGCACAACATACCAACAATGCAATGGAAAAGCAAGAAGATGCAACAAAATACAAGTTAGAGTAGAGAATAACCACAAAACAAGAATTTTATTGCTTCCAAATGATGCACAATATATTAAAATGACGGAAGGTGGTAAGTATCCACATGCAATGAATGAGATCTGAGGTCTACAACTCAAAATGAAAAGGAACACTACTATGAATAATACTCTCACAAAATAAGAGGGTCCAACCTTTTCAAATGAGAATTATTCAAAAATTTATAGAAGAAGGAGATAAGAGGAGGAGAAAAGAGAGGGAAACTCAGATTCCACTCTTCAACCACAAAAAAGCAATAAATGTCTTTAAATGCACTTGTAACACTATCAAATCCACCTCCCCATGTCATCTTAGCTTTTATAAGAAGGAAGGAGGCAAATCTAAGTCAAATCTAGGTGGTTGAGCTGACTAGATGTGTGCATTAATGGCTCATGTCACATTCCCCAATTTCTACCTACCAAATCCCCCGAAATCTTATTTTGAATGGTCTAATGGGTAGCCCATGTTAGTAAATTTCCAACAAGACCAAGTTCACCTAAATCTGAGCTCTATAGTAGAAGTTATGGTGATTTGAAGTTTATAGTACAAGATGAACATGCAAGCCACATGGTATGGTTTGTGCGGCAAAAGGATTCCGCTGAATATTCATCTATTTTGTCTTTTATGCCATGTGTAATGTATTCATTTTTAATAAGGATTTAATGTGCAACTATCATGTTTTGATAGGTTGTGTGTTGTGCACTTTACCGAAAAGTTCCAAGGATTGACACATGGCACTTAGTGACTAGCGTAGAGGGTTGCAAGCTCAACATGAGAGGGAAGAATGCATAGAGTTATGAGTGCATGTGATAAGGTGCATGGGAATGGGAAGAAAGGTGCATATATGTAAAGGTATGCAAATGTGAGAAAGGGAGTGGAATTGTGCAAGACAAGGATGCGTGGAAGCAAATGCGCATGGAAAGTGCATGAAGGCAAAATGAGAAAAGAGAAATGGTGCACAAGTAGAGATGGTTGAGACTTAAGGAAGAGGCATGTGTGCAAAGTGTGTCTGGAACTTAGCAAAATGCAAGGTAAGTCCATAGGTGCACACAAGAAATGCACAAAACTATTGGGGTGAAAGGGAATACGTAAGGATTGTGTAGAGGGGAAATGGAAGGAGAGTAAAATGTAAGGAAGAAAAGAAAGTGCACAAATGTACAAATGCTGAAAATAAGGAAGCAAAGGAATGGGGAAGAGCAAGGAAGAAGAAGGAAGGAAGCGCGAAGGTGGATGCGAAGAATTGTAACTCGAAATTACACCAAGGAAGGAAAACAATCATGCACGCCACTTGAAAACTTGAACTCAGAGCCAAAATGGAACAACAAGTTGTCAAAATAACTAGGGAGTTATTTTGGACAACATTTCAATTATATGTATAACACCATGATTGTATTTTCCTTCTAGTTCTCCATAATGGCTTTGAACTCCTCGCATTTATTGAAAAGATCATACTTCATTAGATAAAGTACATCCAAGTAAATTATGGAAAATTTATGTATGAATGATACATAGTAAGTGAATTTCTAAGTGATGAGACCTTCACTAATATGAACACATCACTATGTATTACATGCACAAGATCCATTTGTGTGTATAGTACTTGTGGGGAACTTGAATTTTCTATAATTTCCATACACACTATGTTTTGAGATGTCAAAGTCTAAGGGATAAATAATCCCTTTCACCATTATTTTGTTTTACATTGAGCGATGTAATATAATTTGGTCCTAAGGAACTTGGTGATAATAATTTAGAATTCATCTCATTGGTATCCCATTTATAGATTTATTGGTTAAATCTAATGACATCCTACTCAATCCTCACACTCGAGTCTAATACAACTTATACATAACACACCTTCAAACTCTCAACTATTTATCTTGTTAGCACCAAAAACGTCTTATGAAATTTTGGGGTCCTTAGATTTAAATATTATGCCTTATGGTTGAGGTTCAAGATCTTAAATTTTTACAAGAAGGTGTGAATGTTCATGACTATGGAAATTCCCTTATGTTTTTATGGAGTTCGTGGTGGTGCCTTTTTTCACTTCCAGCTATGCTTGAAGCCATGATCTTGTACATTTTTACTTTGGGATTTACCCCACAATTATGAAGAAAAGAATTGCATGCAATGTTCATATATTGATTTGTTTACATGATAATATGGAGTGAAGTAGAAGGATACACGAGAAAAAGATTCCTTGTAGAAGAAATGTACAAGTTTATAAGTTAAGAGTAAGGATTTGAGGGGATCTTAAATCATTCCATGTGTTAAGATCTAGTGAGCTCGTGGATTCGAAAAGAATTTGAAAGTTGCTAAAGATTTTTAAGGCTTCTCGTGACCTAGTACATCTATATTGCACTACATAGAGCAATATAGGGCACTCAAGATATTTGAAAATATATTTTATGGTTTTTCAAAGGTTGAAACCTTATGTAACTCTAATCTCCTACATTACACCATACAATCTAGCATTGGAAATATAAACAAGTAAGGGAGAAAGAGTTGGAAAAGGTTGAAAATTCCATGTGACCCAATGATCCTATATTGCGATGTGTATCACAATCCAATGGACCCAAACCCTATAAAGAAGATATGAAAGGTTGTTGAGTCCATAAGGAGGAGATATTTGATTGTGCCACATGACACAATCTCATGATATCATCATACATATTTCTTGGGAGACATAATGAAGTGGTATAAGCATGAAGATGATCTGAAGCTCTTATATGGTGTTATGTGGCATGATCTAGGAATCATAGAGTATAGAGGAGGAAAAAAGAAGATAAAATTGATAATATTGTGGAGCATAATAGGAAGAGCTTGTGGATGGTACCTTGTGGACCAATAAATGAAAAATATCTAAATTTCAAGTAAATTCTAAATGAAATGTTTCAACACATCAAGGATTTCCTAAAATGACATATACACCATTGATCAAGAACATTAGGTGGTGCATTTACGTGTGTTCAAGATCCTAGCAGATATATGGGGAAAACATTAGATAGTTGTAATTGATTTAACTTAAATTATATTAAACCTTAATTCAAAATATATATTGTAATGAATGATATATAAATGATTGGACAAACAATAAGCATTCAAAGATATAATAACCACGAGAAAGCGAGAGAGGGAGATGACTTAGCTATTTTCGCACAACCCTGGAGGTGATTTGGATTGAGAAACTAGTGGAACAAATTGGGAGAACTATTGTCAAGGCTCATTGAGGATTATAGGAATTAGAAATGCATAGTATAGAAGTGCCCATGAGAGGATAGGAGCACCTAGGCGCTAGTGATTGGTCTACGCACTAGTGTCCACTCCGATTCTTAGGTTTTGGCATTGTACAAGTTACACTATAATAGTGGGATAGATATAGATTAGTCAAAGTATGCAAATGTGTGAGATTGAATAAAATGAACTTCCCTCCTATGTTGTGTATGTAGAGTGATGCAACCCTTGTTCCTTATATGGATGTGCTAGATGAATACATTGTAATGATCTTTGTGCCTTTGATGCAAGCTTATGTAATGATAGATAATGATTATGGTTCTTAACCCCTTATTTGAGAGAAATAACTAAGTATATATATGATTCCCTTATTTGAATTTCATAATTGACAACTAAAAGGCTGACCTAAAGTAATAAAAGGTGACCAAGAAGTAAAAGAAACCCAAAAGATTAAGAAAAGGATAAAGAGGGTCATAAAAACTAGGAGGGATAGGAGTGTGCAGGAACTGTCCTAGCAAAGCAGAATGCTAGTGTCTCGAGGCCATTGTTGAGCTCAAAATTACACACGTCCCTAATCAAGATGATATGGGTCTTTGAGGCAACATGAGACTGTCTCAATTTGTAGGACCTTGCGCTCAAGATAGACCTCCGAGTTAAAGGCCAACTTCCTCTGCTTATTTCTACTGCTAAAACTACTCTTAGGAATGGAAATGAAACTATCTAGCTCTACTCTAATACTCTAAGGGACTAGAGTGAGAAGGAGATGCATAAAAAAATCCTAAGCTAAAGGGAGGTGATAACACTCGAAAGAAGGGTATGAACATTCTTAGATGAGTTAAAATAATGGAAAATTTGCACTGGGAAGGAAAACATGCATGCCATAGTATAAAACAACACTCACATAGTCATTTTCATGGAACACAACAAAAATAAACTTGCAAGGGACATGAAATATGCAGAACATACCAATTATGCAACAAAACACAAGCTAAGGAAGATAATATCCACAAAACAAGACTTTTATTGCTTCCAAATGATGCACAATCTATTATAATGGTGGAAAGAGGAAAGTATCCACATGTAGAGAACCATATATGAGGCCTGCAACTCAAAATGCAAAGGAACACTACTCTAAATAATTCTCTTGCAATCCAAGAGGGTCCAACCTTTACAAATGAGCATTATTCAACAATATATAGAAGAGAAAGAGAGAAGAGGAGGGAAAAAAGAGGGAAAAACTATATTTCCAATCACAACCACCAACAACATGCAACAAATGCATGTGAATCCACCTAAAAAGTGCGAGATCCACCCTCCATGTCATATAACATGTAGAAGAAGTAAAGGATCCTAATTTGATCAATTATGGGTGATTTAGTCGAATGAATCTATACATTAATGGCATTATTCACAATTTTCCATTTTTACCTACCAAATCTTGCAAAAATATAATTTTGAAAACCGTAGAGCGTATCCCACATCAAAAATTTTCCAACATGACTAAATGCACATGATTTCAAGCTTCGTAGAGGAAGTTATGCAAAGTATAAGAGGAACACACAAGCAATGTGGAACGATTTGATTGGTTCCAAGAATCGATCGATTGTATGCAGTTATCCTACTTCTACCATGTGTTACATACTTATTGTCCATAAGGATGTGGTCATAATTGACACCTTTTGATTTATTGTCGTGATGTAAAATTTATTTGACAAGTCCTTAGGAAGGGACACATGGAACACCGTGATTAACACGGAGGGTTTCAACCTTGGCGCATGTGCAAGATCAAGGTGGCAGGAGAGGGGAGAATGTATATGTCTAAAAGTGTGCATGAGAATGTGCGCAAGAGGGGAAGAGGGAAGGACTACATATTCTATAAGACATGTAAATAAACAAAGACGGTGTGGGCATCTTATAAGGGAATACATGATCATTTGGAAGAAGGTGGCACGTGGGAGATTTCCAAGAGGGAAAAGGGATTGCAGAGAAAAAGTAGAGTTGTAAAAGGAAATGTTTCACACACAAGATGCATGATACTTTAGAAAGAAATGCATGCATAAGGAAATCATGTCGGGAGGAAACGAATGCATGAAGAGTGTGCACAATAGGGGAAATGAAGGGAGTTAGAATAATTCAAAGGAGGAAAGAGGGAGGGCATGGAAGGTGTTATCTAATTTTACCCCAAGTGAAATTGAACAATAGAGAAGGCTTGCATTGAGGAATTCCCATGACCATTTGAAGAATATAGGTGGAGTTTAATATTCATGGCAGATCCAAGATCTTTGAAGGGGTTGAAAGTTGCAAGAGGAATTTTTCCTCTTCTTGGTATTCTTTAAGTTCCAAGTTTTACTTAGTTCAGGAGATTGATGGTAGGGTCCACTTGTGACATTTAATGGTGAAATATAGTGTTCATATGATTCCCAGTGCTACAAAGATCCATCAGTTTCATGAAATATAAAGGAAGCTAGAAGAGTCAAAGGTAGTATAATCGAGCCTTTATAATGTTGACCAAGCTCATGGCCAAGCTCCTTTTGCCCATCGAGTTGTATTTGAAAGTGGTGAGTTGGTTGGTAACCGAGCTCTTTAAATTATGAACGAGTCATGTGTTGTGGGGAGGAATTGCGATATGTATGAGAGGGTTGAGCCATCATCAAGGATCGGGTTGATGTGTTGAGCCTCCCAAGAACAAGTAATCGATCTATTTGTAGCCACGAGCTATGGTGTAATGATCCAAATCTTAACCCAATCCACCGAGCCATTTTACAAACTAGTTAGGAAAACATTGCAAGCCAAGCTACCTATTTTAAAGGGTAAGCTCCCTTGCATGGCTGAGCTAACTAGCGATGAGGCAAGCCATTCGAATTCCCCCACAAAATAAACAACCAAAGCTATTAGCATCGAGTCCCTACCAAATTGTAATAATGAGTGAGAGGAAATGCTCCTTGATAGAAATATAACAATAAAAATTGAGCCCATTTAAGTGAGAAAGATGTCAAATAATTTGGGCCATTCTATGATGATTGGGTTGTATAATGGTGAGCCACATTGGGACTGGGTGACTCAAGGAAGCATAAATGATGAGTTCAAGGTTTTGGTTGATGTGGGATTTGGAGGCCAAGTCGGCTCAACAGATTTATGAGGTAACAGGTGAGGCGATGTAGATAAGTCGAGAAATGGAGTCTAGATGAACTAGACAAGGTTGGGTTGGTTGTGCACGAGGGATTCGAAATGGCTGCAGAGAATTGTGCGTGATAGTAGAAGGAAATGGCTCAAGCTGGCCCAAACAAAATTTGTGACATATGTGTAAAATTGGCTCTAAAATTTTTCAATATAGTGATATGTGGGTAAGGAGGGTATAAATAGCCCAAGTGGCCCATGGTATATAGGTGGAACTTGGACCCAAATTCATTTCTTTGGACATGGGTAGAGTTTGGTGAGGACAATGCAGAGGAGGAAGTAGCTTGAGCGGCCCATGGAGCATTTGTATGGGACGGGCTTGATAAAGTTGAAATCACCACATTGAGTGTATTGTGGGTCATCAAGATGTCAAAATACCTATGTGGGGTCAACGAACCTTCGAAGAACTCAACTTGGGTCCGAGGGACGTGTATCGGCCGCATCATCCGTAGAGAGATTGATGAGTTAGCAAGTGGAGCATTGGTCAACGTAACATAGGGTCCAAGCTAATAGTGTTGTGGGGTTGGTGATGAAAGATCAAAAGGAAACCCATGAACATGGATAAAGGAGAGTTAATGAATTATGCAAGGATAGGCACTCGATCTGGACACCCAAACGGTGGTCAAAGGAAACATAAACAACTTCGGTTAGAAGGAAATAAGGGAGCTCAACGTCCAAATATGCAACTCAATGACATATGAAAGGGGTCGTCAACATTATAAGTGCCAAATAAATACATAGGTTGAGGGGTGATCAAAACCCAAGGCATAGGAGGAGCCCAACATGCCGGGTAATGAAAAAGGAGAGCCAACTCGGCCGAGTTGGCTGGTTATCTAATTCTCCAAATACACACATCTACCTCCCTCCCACTTATAAAGTGGTGACATCAAGATGGGTCCCACAAAATATTTTTAATTCCCAAATCATTTAAAAGATATGAAAAACATTGGAGTAAGAGGGAAATATTTTAAAATGTCTCTCTAGTAATAATTTAATACCTAGTCCCATGTATTGTAAAAAATTCCTAGGAAACTCAAAGGAGCTGAAATCACTCAGATGATCATAACTTTTGCATCCCTCAACGGATTTTCACAAAATTGGTCTCATTAGAATCCTAATTCCAAGATATTCACACAAAAACCAAGAAATTTATGAATTAATGGAGTTTAAATAGATATTTTTTTATAAAAAGAACCCATTTTAAGTTTAGTTGTTATATGGTGGTTGAGAAGCAATTAATGGGCATGGGCAGAAATTTTCTCTCACTGCAGGTTGCATATCAATCAGGGATGGATTTTGAATATTTGTTATCATGATTTCCACCCACTTTGGGTACCTTGTAATTGATGCAAAGGGAAAATATGAGTTTACTCTCTCTCCTCTTCATTCTCTATAAATTGAAGTGTTGTCTCATTGTAAAGGAGGAAGAATTTCAGTAGCGAGACTATGTCATTTTAGTTTTGTGAAGCTAATGTGCTGCAAGATTTTGTAGTGGAATCCATGCATGATGATCTAGGAATTTCCTTGTAATATTTTGAATCATTCATATCATGAAGCAATAGATGAAATTTTGTGAATGTATCTTCCCTTACTGTGTTTATCTGCATTCTTCTTGCCTCTTCAATTTTATTGCAGGTGTATTGTGTTTACTCTACGCTCTTGCAGGGATTCATTATTGTTATGTGTGCATGGAAATTTTGTTGTTGTATTGTGGAGAACTGTTACTAACCCTTCTAACCTAAATTTAATTCCATTTTCACACATTGGAGAGTTATTATCACACCCATTTTTGGTGCATCACCTATGTCGTGTAGATTCCTTTTACTTTCACGCTCTTCTCTCTCCCTAGTCCCTTGGAAGTGGTATATTAGTAAAATTTAGTAGTTTCCTTTTAGTATCTTGTAGTAGATTAGGAAGAGGAACAAAAATTATCTAGAGGTCTATCTCAAGTAGCAAGTCCCACAACTTGGAGATAGTACCCATGTTTCCCAGATCACCACACCGTGACCTCAAGCACACACACTTGTGAAAATTGGAGGGTCTTTGTGATTTGGTGATAACAGAAGGCACACAGAAGAAAGATAAGGAAAGGGAAAGAGAAAGGGAATCTATGGAACAATGTGTAAAGGTGCATGTGAGGAATTTTGACCGAGCATTTGCACCAAGGAAGAAAACCAATCTATTTGCGCAAGATGAAAACTTTATGTTAGAGCCAAAATGGATTTATAAGTTGTCAAAATAACTAATGGAGTTATTGTGGACAATAGTTTGATGAATTTTGGGTCCATATACCTATTATTTGAAGGATATCAGTAGCCTTGAAGCATCCATTGGGCATGGAGTCAGCTGAAAACATAAAATCTTATTTGTAACTTGAAAAATCACCCCGAAGTTACTTAAAGCACTCGTCTAAACTCGAAAAATAACTATGCACAAAAATGTTAGATGGCTCTAGTAGGTTGAAACATAGCCTCTACTAGTGAAAACTTCAAACTTGTAAGCACATACATAGACATCTGAAGCAACAAAAGAGCACGCGAGAGAAAGTACCTACACTACAATGTGAACACTACGTGTAAGTGCACACTTTTAAGGAATTGAAATTGTAGGCACCTAAAATCTACCTACACAGTTTAATACTAAAATTTTACTAATTACCCTCTTTCCCATCATTTTCATTATAATTAGTGATTTCCCACTAATTAACTAATGTTTCCCTCCATTTTTGGTTAATTAACAACACTTCGTTAATTAACTAGCCTTTCCCCCATTCGAATGCCAATTAACGACACTTTGTTAGTTATAATCCTCCTCTAATCAATTAATTAACTATTATTAGTTAATTAAGCCTTTTAACCTTGTATTTAATCAATAAACCCTCTTATTAGTTAAATCCCCCTCTTAAATCATTCTAATCCTACCTATTTCCCTCTAAATCACTTCTAAATAACTTTCTAATCTTATTCTAGCCTATTAATTAATCCTAGTTGATTAATTAAATCATCTCCAACTCCCATGAGTTTCTAATCACTTGTTAATTCCTCTAATCAAGCTTATCCTTTCTAATTCTCCTTTATCCTTTATCCCACATGCACTAGTTTGCAAGCTTCTCCCAAATTGGAAAGCTATATAAAGGACCCTCCTACCTTCTTTCACACCTACACCACACTTTTTCTAGTGATTACTATATGCATATTGATAAGAGTATTCTCCATTGTTGGAATATCTTCTTCATCTTTGCATCCATTCTTCTCATAATTGAGTAGTAAAGGAAGATCCAAACATGGCCATTAATCCATTTTGGTGAGATCCTTTCCTCACTTGGAGACAACACATAAATTATTGCTTATGATCTAAATAGGTTCATAATTAAATAACAATCATACATTACAAGAGTAGGAATGGCTTAACATTAGATGTTTTATTCATGTTGATGCATTAGAGTAGCTATTTCCTTTAAAATTTTATCTTGATGTTAATGGTAGATTAAATTTGTTATTGAGACTACCGGTGTTATTTTCTTTTGATTTAGCTTAGTTAGTTTAGCATACATACATTTGGCATGCCAGGTGGGACATTCGATAACTTCCTATTTCAAAATAGAAATGAAGTCCTTGTACGTGTCATAGAATTAGGGGCTAAAATGTCACCTAAATTTGATCATACTCTCCTCACAAACATGGTTCATGGAGAGGAAGAAGTAGAGCATCCCCTTTACAATATTGATGACATCCTAAACTTGAGACATGCTTCTACTTCCAGAAAAAATAACAAAGGAGTGCCTTCAAATAATAAACGTGATTATTGCATCCCCACTATTAGAATTAACTATGAGGATAATGAAAAACTTGAATATCATGAACATCCCCATCCTCATAAAACTCATAAAGAAACAAAAAACAAAGAGGTCATGATTGAATAATAGATACAATATTTTACTCATCAATTGGCGAGTTTGGCTTCACATGTCCACAAAGATCCCACGAAGACTCCATAACAAGAGAAACCTAGAGCTTTGTATCAAGAGTTTTAGACTAAGATTCTACATCAAGAAAAACATGAAGCAACATATCATGAGCTATACATTGATAATAGAGGTGGTGAAACATCCAAATCTAGCTATATATATATGCCCGCTTCACCTACATGTGGTCAAATATTTGACCAAGAATGGTTATCTATGAAAAATTCCCTCACCTCTTTGTAAGAAGGCAATGTGGGACATAACAAGAAATACCAATTTGAGGAGCTATGCCCATATCCATTTGATAGAGCTATGTTGAGAACACCTTTCCCTCGTCACTTTGACTGTCCCAAATTTGATAAATACAAGGGTAAAGGTGATCCATGAGACCATGTTAAATACTTCTTTATGGCTTGTCAAGAGGTTTCCTATATTGACAACTATCTCATTCGTCTATTCCCATAGAGTCTTGGGGCCAAGCACTTGAATGGTTCCTCCATATACCTAAAGGGTCTATCTTCACATGGCTTGAATTAGTAGAAAAATTTGTGCATCACTTTTCCTTCAATATGGAAAATGACATTACCATGTTAGACTTATGTAATGCTAAACAACGAAACAATGAAAAAATTCGCTAGTTTCTTACAAAGATGGCAAGGGTTAGCTAGTCATTTCCTTTACTCCATTTCGTAGAAACAATGGTTATATTTTTTTGCCTAATTTACACCATGAGATTGCTTTCCACTTACAAATGCATTATGGTAACACTTTTGAGGAGGTTATAGAAAAAGGCAGCCAAATCAAAAAATCGTTGTTAGCCAAAGGGACTTTGAAGCCTTTTTCAAGAGATAACCATGAATCAAATCCTACGGAGAAAAATAAGTTCTTTTAAAACAAAAAAAAAAACATTTTAGGTGATGGCATAACTGATTCTAAACATGTGCAAGTAGTTCAAAATAATGCTCCTTTAAAATTGCCAAAGAACTTGCTACCCTTGAATTTAAACGTCATTTGTTCACCCCTTTATTAGATTCTTTGTCATCTATATTAAAATAGTTAGACGCGGTAAACATGGTTAAGTTTTATAACAACATAACCTTCACAGATGATGCCATTAAACCAACATGGTTATGAGAAAATGAATATTGTGGGTTTCATCATGTTAGGGGTCATAATAATGATAAATGTCTGAAGTTAAAACACTTCATACAAGATCTAATCAATAGCGGAGAGGTGGAAATGGATTCACCAGGACCTAGAAAATCTTCCAATTAGAACTTGGGAATCTACAAAGAACCTTTCCCTAAGCATAATAAAGGGGATAAAAAATTGGATCAAGGTCAATCTTCTCAAAACAAGAGTACCAATTAGGTTACCAAAACCACTAATCAATTTACCTCTCTACTTGTTTGTGTTTACCCACCTATCAAGTGTTATCCAATTTTGCACTCATGGAAAATTGGATAACATGGGTCAATCGGACCCTAAAACTAGAAAACCCCTTCATGAAACATTTTGGGGACATTATAGGCAAAAATTTGTGTTAAGGGCACATCTTGGCGTTATGAGAAATTTTGGGATCATTTCGGAGTGCTATCCCCATTTTGGGTCTTAGGGATTAATGAGTTTTCTCTTAGTGCTAAGGTTGATCTCTGTGGGCTCACTTTCTACCAAGGATTGTGAGAAATCAATTAAAACTGAGAAATCATGTTTAAAACGTCCTATGATGCTCCCATTATCTCTTAGATTTTAATTAAAAAAATGAGTTACAACTCAGAGAAAAGACCAATTATGTGAGCTAAGG
Source organism: Taxus wallichiana var. yunnanensis (assembly GCA_018340775.1). Classification (NCBI taxonomy): domain Eukaryota; kingdom Viridiplantae; phylum Streptophyta; class Pinopsida; order Cupressales; family Taxaceae; genus Taxus; species Taxus wallichiana. The sequence continues at coordinate 419,895,862 of CM031234.1, read as the reverse complement.
AGGTATCGAGTTTAAAAGAGCTCACCAAGTAGCTTGGCGAGTTACTCAGAGAGCCAACATGGTGTAAAAGGGATCGAGCTTGGTTGTAGCTCATGCAAGTTAAGAAGTATAACAACCAAACAGTCTTGACTGATACTTTTCCATGGTTTGGCGAATGGACAATGCATCAAGGGGTTGTGCTCGACATATGAAAAATGGAGGCTCGATAGTGAAGGGAGAGCTCGGGCTAACTAAACCGAGTCAATATAAAATACATCAAGCCCGAACTCGGGAAGTGTAAAACAAAGCTCAAAAAGTTTCTCATGGGAACTCAAAGGAAGATAAGGTTTCCATTGAGGAGCGAGTTAAATGTTGTGAAGATAGGGCACAACATAAAGACCATACTTGATCAAAGTTCGAGTTTAAATTGGTGGTTGACTCGATCCAAATGGTTGGAAGGATCTTGGCCGAGTCACAAAAAAACATAAATGAAGTTTGAGTTGAATTATCATGGGAAATTGAGTAACAAGGGCTTGACAGATAGCTTAAATGCTCAACACCAAGCTCGTTTCCATAGGTTCTGAGCTCACTTGACCCAAGCTAAGCTAATTCATGAAGAAAGAGGGATTCTAATCAAGATCCCCGGGCTCGTTTGGGTTACAGTTAACATAAGGGCAAGATGGGCCCACTGAGTCACTATATTGAGTACACCAAGTTGAGCTAGAATGCTTTGTGTGGTGATCATCTATGAGCTCGAAAGTAAAACTCACTATGTTTAGCTCAGTCATTGAATTCGGAGCGATAATGTGAGGAAGGTGAAACTCGTAGTGAAGGGAAAATTCACCAAATCGGTGAAGTCAAGTTGAAATGAGGATGGGGTAGCTCACCCCAGAAAGCTTGGTGTGGAAGCCCACAACATAGAGTCGACTCGGCTCAGGCTAAGTTTTCAACATGTTCGGTGAAAAGCTTAGTTGGGAGCTTATAGGAATATGACGAAGTGGCTTGCCATGGAATGAGCAAGTAAGAAGCATCATGCACAAATAGATGAATCTCATTAATAGTAAAGGAATACGCCATGACCTCATGTGCATGATTTTCACTGTAGCTCATGCGAGCTAAGTTGGAAATGCTTTAATATGGCATCATGGTGGAATGGACCAGGAAACCACATGAGAGATAAGAACCATGACTTATGAAAGTAATGAGGGAAAAACTTGATTGGTGGGAGACAGTGAGATTAACTTGAAAAGGTTTCCATGCAAAGAATAAGTCTAGGTCGGTTTCTTGATTTCCATGGTGGGAATTAAGTAATGGCAAGCCATCATGAGGTTTCTACTGAGAGAATAATTCTAAGTCGAGTTTCTAACTAACTAAGTGAGTCACGAGGGAATTTAAGAGTGTTTGGTAGTTATGGTTGAGAAGGAGAAAAATTTACTCGGATAAGTGGAAGAACGTGTAAAGGATTGAGTGGCGTGGAAATGGTTGATGATAGTGGTGCATTGGTGTGACATGTTTTCATAAAGGGAAAGTTCATGCAGGATGTCATGCGAAGGTCTAAGTTGAGGTCCGATTCGACATTAACCGATGCATGGTTATTAGGAGATACGAACTCACTAACTTTTAGAAGGCAGCTTGATGATGAAATAACCCACAACAAACCGGAAGGTAGGAAGTCGGTGACATGATGGAGCTATAATGTTCGAGCATGAATCTATCAAGTCACCGGGGATCTAAGTGCAGGAGGTAGTATGTAAGCTGTGGTGTGATGAAGAAACCTTGATATAGGCTACAAAGGACATGAAATTTGGTGGAAACATTTCAGATTTTTGAGGAGCTTTTGGAAGTGAGCCGTGACAACTAGAGTGTTGAAGATCACACATAAGTAAGTCAACAGAAAAGAGGGGCTGGTGTGTGTGATAGGAAAACTCACTTCCGAGCCCGTAGATAAGATGAATATCAACAAACCTCAGATCCTTGAGCTAAGCCCATGAAATGATATAGAGCCTTGTTGTTTAGTTGAGAAGGAAGATTAAACGGTTAAAGGAAATCCGACGAAGGTCATGTTGAAGCTTGACGTGAACGATCCAAAGGAAGGTAAAGGATGATCTCCTTAAATCACTCATCAATGAGTATTAGAAGCAATTGAGGAGTTATGTTAGAAGAGTACCAATGAGGGTGTCGAGCTCGATCACGATGTTGAAGGGAAAAGTTGAAAGAGGAGCTTGTAATATATTCATGACTTGATTGGGCCAAGGAAATGGTGCAACAACGAGGGGTTGTAACTCGGTGAGCCACAAAGGGTCGTTAAAGCTCTCAACATGGCGAGTTGGAACCTGAGTTACTCGGAGGCTCGAAGAGTTAACATACATTAGGCATGTCGTTGAAAAAAACTCAAGAGCTCAACTTGGTATGGAAAATATTAGCTCACTTGAAGGGATATGCAATCGTTGCTAAGGTAAAGGGATAAGGAGATCATGGATTAATGTGATAACGCAAGGAAGTTCAACATAGTGAAGTGTAAGGATCTTGGTTCATAATTAGAGTGGCTCAATCAATTAGGGAAAAGCACAAGTCACTCGAGCCATGATGAAAAGGAGCTCGGTAGTGAGCTTGCAAGTAGAGCTCGGTTATGGTGAATGGTAGTGGAGCTTGAGCCCAACTCGGTGAGTTGGCTCGGTGAGCCAACCATCGAGTTGGTTCTTTTGACCCATTCACATAGACCCATCCCTCTTCGATGCAAACAGTCAATGGGGGATCCCACCATTATTTTTGATTAATTTAATATTTTTATTTAAATATTTTTAATAATAATATTTATTATTATTATTTAAATATTTTTTTATTAATTAAGGAGAACTAGCTCAATGGTAATTAATGACACATGATGGAACCTTCTCAAAGCTATTCAACCAAATGTAATAAATATATCATGTGCCTTCAATTTAGGAAGAAAATTTCGACTCCTCTTCTCTCTCACAATTTCTTCTATAAATGTAAGTTAGAATCTCATTCCAAGGGGTTCCAACAAGTTAGATAGGTTGGACAATTAAATATCTTAGGCAAGTGTAAATTTTTCAAGAGTCCTCTCTCTTCTGAAAGTTGTCCTTGTATGTTGAGGGAATTGTAAAGCCTTCTTTTTAAGATCGTAATGACAACCATTGCCTCTTATGAATGTATGATGCATTGTACATGTTATTGAAGCAATAAAAGTGTGTGTTTTGTGACTAATCTCAATCCTTTCATCCTTCTATACTTCTTTGTGCCTTTCCTCATGCTTGTAGGTACATTGTGCAAGTTCACATTTCTATTGCAAGTTATTGGAATTTTGTGCTTATCAAGTGGTGGAACATTGCATGCATTTGAGTTGTGGTGCTTGTTCACTATTCTCAAGTTCATCCTTCTTCACTGGAAGATTGATAAATTTTTTATCTGATCGAATTTAAAAAAGGGAACACGTGCTTCTTAGTCTGTGGTATTATGTACCCTCTCTAAGTTGCAGTAGGTGAAGTTGACTTGTGGTGCACACACCCTCTTCAAATTAATCCTTCCTGAGTTTGGAAACACCCTTTATTTGGTGTATCACCATCCCTAGTATAGTTTCATTTCTGCAAATCACTTTCCCTAAAACCCATGCAAATGTCAACATAGGACTAGATAGCCATTTTATTACACTAGGAGTAGTACATCACTTAGTTTAGGAAGAGGAATACAGTTTTTCTCGGAGGTTCACCTTGAGCCCAAGTCCCATAGCTTAAGAGGTGATCCCATGTGTCCCAATCACACCGAACATCCTATTCACATTTTGGCCATTTGGAGGGTGCACTTATTTGGTGACACTAATTTTTGGCACGCCTAATGGGACAAGGTTGGTACTTCTCTTCTCACTTTCACAAGTCAAAGTACCCGATGACTCTATATCTCTTGATTCCAAATCTCAGTGCGTTAACTTATGTGAATAATTCAAATAAGAGCTTCTTCAAAGTGAAGAAATTATTAGCATATCAATATTTCTTTTTCTCCTCCAAAGAGAAGAAGAAGAGGCATTCCAACATCACCGGTTACATCTCTACCTCATAGGGGTTATTCAACTCCTCTATACGAAGGTTCCCTCCACCAAGGAACAATCAACCTCTTGCTGCTATGGCATGAAACCAAGTTTTCCCCCTTTCAATGCAAGCATTCCTCTTCTGTTGGCTCAATGTGACCCTATACCTATTACGGCACTCAAAATTTTACCCTTTTACATAGGGGAAACTCATGTTACTCTAGTGGAACATATTCTTGATGTAGCCAACATTTGTGCCAAACATAATATCATAGAGGAAAATGTTGCGGTTAGACTTATTACTACCTCTTTCAAGGGAAAAACACTTCAATGGTTTCAAGTTCGGAGAAAATAAGCTGTAAATAGTTTGAAGACAAGAGTGATCACCTATTAATTTTGGAACAACTCACTACCATGAAGAGAGCTCCCCAAGAATACATGAGTGATTTCAATTTCCGATTCCACAGGACCTGGAATAGGATTCCGACACTTATAAAGCCTTCTCCACATAATGCATTATTTTACTATTTATGAGCCTTAAATAATGATGTAGAAGTTATGATCCAGTCCATGGGAGGGGCTACATTACAGATGTTTACAACATTGCCATAAGAGTGGAAAATTCCTTGATTCAGGATGGAAAGATAGCTCCATGAACACCAATATCGTTGTCTCCAGGTCTTATGAAAAATCAGGCTATTATCACTCCTATTCCAATAACCTCTAATCAACCAGCTCAGTTTGCCTCTACCTCTTCAAATGATCTATTTGAATTCAAGTCACTACTGCAAACTTTTGGAAATGAGATTGTTGCACTCAAGAGGCAACAATTTCAATACAATCATCCATATTAGCCACAAAATTAGTAGTATCAGGATAATCATCCTCCTTTTTAAGGGACAAATTAGGCATAAAATCAATCTACAAATCAAGCTGTGGATGTCGGGCCCTGTGAAATTTTGGAACCCTCTTGCTGCTATCTCATCTAGAGCCATAGTACATGTCCAAAATAATCTAGTTCAAGACTACGAATTGTGCTATCCTTGTTCTCAACCGCATAATCAAAATCATTGTCCCAATGGAGTTCTTGGCCGTGCCCTTCATGTTCTAAGTGTATATGCCCCTTACGAGCTAACATATAACATGTCTACACAAGAAACAATAGATCAACTATAGGCACCTGAAGAAACCACTTTGCTAAACTAACAAGAAGTAGATTTTTGGGGTTGAATATAGAGTCCTCATCGATGTGAGAAAACATTCATTCCAAGAAGAAAGCAATGGAACCTCAAACTTCCAAAGCTGATCAAGCATCCACTTCACAACCTTAGTCACAAGTGGTGTTGATTAAAATACAAGAAAGAAACCGCCGAAATAGTTGTTAGCCAAGCTACAAGGAAAGAAGATTCTTCAGGCATCACAATACCCAACAAGCACTTTTCTAAAAGAGGATCCCAATTCCCAAAGAAGTTTTAGCAAAGTAAGCTATTCCTTTAGCATACTATAAAAAATGAAGAAAACCAATCTGAATGTTCCTATGTGAGACACACTCTTAATTCCTTATCAAATATTTTTTTGTAAGAGGATCTACATAGTTTTGATATAACCAACAGATTGCCGGGTTATGGAGCAAGAATCGCTATGATTTTGTGTCAACTGGAAGGGAAAATTATTCCTAAAGCCAACAAACCACCACCATTCTATATTTCCTTGATCATTGGAAACCAATTGGTGCATAATCACATGATCGATTCAGGTGCAAGTATCTAAGTCATGCCTAAAAAAATTGTAGACGTACTAGGAATACAATATGCACCAATGTAAGAGGAGTTATTCAGCTTGATCACACAACTATTAAGAATGTTGGAGTTATTAAAGGACTTTAACTTACCATCTATGCATGCCAAATTTTTTCATTCATCCAAGACATATACGTCATTGATCTTCCTCCTCTCTTCACTATCTCGCCTATCACGATATTTCACTGCTAAGATGGGTGGTTATCTATCAGCCAATTGGTCACATATGATTCTCAGGACTCGATACGGAACCAAAGTTACTATAAGGGCAGAACCAATTTTCCATATTCATGTAGAACCCTATACTGCTAGTCATATATATGGGAATTACACCATTAGAGATCCAAAAGAAGATGTTGATCATGAACTAACCACTCTTGTTGAATAAGTCCCCAATACTATGCTAGATGAAGTGGAGATCATCGCACGATCCTTATGCTTTGATGTGTTGGCGTAATAGAAATCTGGTTTGCTACTTTAGGAAGAAATTGGATTGGGTACTGTACGTACCCAAAATTGTTAGGGTACTGCACTGCCAGAACGATGTTACACATGCCCCAATGATGATACAGGTCTCCTCGCAAGGTGTTTAGGATCCGAAAAATCTCTCCAAGTGTACGTTAACATCCCACATGCCCCACTTAGCCTCCGCGTGCTTTGTTTTTCTCTTTTCCCCTCTTTTCCTTTGCATTTTTGTCTTCAGTGACGAAACCCCACCCTGCCTGGATGGCGGTCTCATGACCGCCGCCTGGCAGGCGGTGGTCATGTAATGCGCCCCTACTCAGGTGTTGGTCTTTCACATGTTTTCCAGACGTTTCTTTGAATGTGACTTGCATAAATTTTCAAATTTTACCAGCTTTCTCACCCGCTTTGGCTAGTATTTATGTTTTATGTCCCCTAGAATAGTGTTTCTTCATTGTTTAATGGTAAAAGAGTCCTAGTTGGAGTTACCTTTGGGTGAATGGGAATTCTATAAATAGCTGGTTTGATTACAAGCAAAAGGCCCCTCATCCTCTCATTTCAATAGTTTAGTCTTTCAGTTCTTGCTTAGGAATTCAATAGTTTTCATTTGTTGCATGCATAGTTAGTCTTATTTTGCTATTTAGAAGCCACATGATCTTCTTGTTCTAGTGTTATTACTGTTTCATATAATCAATTAAGGTAGGATAGTTTCATTTTCAGTCTGAAGCCATTAGAGTTACAGGTTTTGTTCATCAAGAAGGATAGTTTCAGGTTCTAGATGTTTTGTGTTGTATGACTCATAATAAATCCCGCTAGGAATTACATAAGCCAAGCTCTGTTCTCTTGTGCTATCCCTCTCCTACTCACATTGTATTCAGTCTACATCCAAAGCTGCCATTATTCCAATACCTACTTCTGTTGATGCTAGCATTACACGCTTTTCTGGATTCACATGAGCATGAAGGAACGAGGAGACCACACTGAGGGGACAAAGCCACACACAATCAGATTCGCCACTGTTATGCAAAATATAGGTTCAAGCTTTCAAAGTTCTAGTTAAAATATACCAAATAGAGTAGTGAATTACTTCATTTTGGTTACGTTCATTTTCAATATTAGGGAAGCCATGGGGATCAATAGTTTCTGAGAAATTATGATTCGTTCCTCACTTACGAGGTAGGATTGAAAATATTTCAATTAAATTAGATCAATTATTTAGTTATTAGAATAGATTCACAATCGCTATTTGCAGACAAGTAGCTATACTTAGCTACCTTGTTTGTTTTTAATTCTGTTATTAGGTTAATTGTCATTTTCTAGATATATTAAATAGTTGTTATCTTAATTCGTTAAATATTTCTAGACTAGACTAGAGAATTGCCCATAGAATCCACCATATATCCATCATCCATTTTTTATGACCCTGTCGAGGATATCTACAAAGCACCCACAGGTCATTTTCCATGTATTCCACAACCTATAGATCGGATCACGCTAGAGCTTGATATTGATTAGAGCCTTCGAGTAGTCATCCTCACCAAATGATCTATCACACCAGTTCAGGTTAGGAGGGCCTTCTTTGCCTTAGATTTGTAGATTCCATTAGTGCGCGTCGAAGACATAAGATTGCCTAACTAGTTTGTCTGCACCCAACGTATATTCCATCCCCACAAGCTATCTCGGCACGACCTCGAGAGGTTGGGTGCGAGGAAGAGTCACTTGTAGATTCCCATGCTCGCATGTCACTTTTCCATTGTACAAAATTGGTGAACCCGACGTGAAACAAACTAGTTTTCCTCTTTCTATTCTTTCATCCACCTTCACTCTTTCCCATTATTCTGCGGGTATTCATATACCCCCAAATATGTCAGGATTCGATGCATATGAGACCTCTCCTAGGTCTTGAAGCTTACTATGATCAACTGAATAGACAACCATCACCCTCACTCTCAACATGGGGTGACAACTATTCAACTAACCGATTTTCAACACAAACTCCGCCTCAAAGGACTAGATATAGTTCTTCTTTCCAAATAGAGGAGTTGGATCAGCTCACTCAAATGCAACAACTAGAGCCTTCAGGCTCAAACAACATGATGCTCATTGGAGAATCTGGTTCATCTCCTCAGGTGTTGCTTAGACCGCAAATCAGTAGACAATCAGATCCATATCTATTTTTAGATGATGAATACTTAGCATGTTATGCTAGGAGTGAACAATGCTCTCAAAGTATGTACCCACCTATAGGAGGTTTGTAAACACAACCCAAGGTCTCTTTTCAAGAAAACACCTCCATTCCTCCACCTATAGGAAATTCCCTTGGTGAAACTTGGCAAGGCACCGATCAATTCATAGTTGGGTACCATATGCCTATACAACCTCAACAAACACCACTAAGGAAAAATACCATATCTTCACCAAATGAGGTCATCTTAGCCTTAGTTGAGAAAGTTAGAGGGTTGGAATTTTCTCAAGCAAGTCAAAATTTACAATTCATGCAGGTAGGAGATTCCAATCCTCCACATCATCCTAGCCAAGTAGACCTCCTCATAGGAACAGGCACATTGGGCATGCCCCTCAGTATTCACAACAAATGCCAACTAGAACCACATTCTCTAACGCCGCTCTAGTGGAAAATATGATACCTCCCGGTTTAGTACAAAACAATCCATTTCTGAACAATGCTCCTCCATACTTAAACATGTATTCCAAGTCACCACAAGGAGATATGTTCTCTTCTCTTGGCATGTTTACTCAACCACAGGGATTTCCTTATGCCCCTATAAATACATATGCTACACCATATCAACAAACCATCCCACCTCCCCGCTTAGAACAGGCACCATCGATGGTCGAAACCTATGCGATAGGGACTTATTCAGAATATTTGAAAGAGCCCTTAGACTCCATTATACGAAGTGTCATGCTTCCAAGACCTCTTCCTGATTTGCCCAAGTACAAAGGGGAGGGAGATCTAAATGCACATATCAAAGCTTATGCCATAGCCATTCGAGAACTACTCCCTTGGGATGGAGTTGTTGCTAAAATATTCCCCAAAACTTTAGAGGGCATTGCCCTCGATTGGTATTATAGAATACCTAAAGCCTTAATACATTCATTTAAACAACTCATTTCTGAATTCATCAAGGTGTTCAACATGAACAAATTGTTGAGAACAAGAATCAGGGAATTCTTACATATTTAACAAGAACACAATGAATCTGTTGCTCATTTCATCCAAAGATGGTGTACAATCCTGTATTCTTTAGGAAGTGCTCCAAACATGGATCAGATGGAACTTTGTGATTTATTCCTTCATTCTCTCAACAAAGAGATAAAGGAAGAAGTCCAAAAGTTCCCACTAAGAACTTATGATGAGGTGCTAAAAATGATCTCCGAATAGATCAAGCTGCAATAGATAGCGATCGCAAGACATATGGAACAAATGGGAAGTTAATCATCCCCAACCAAAATACTACGACTTATCCTACTACCAAAAATGCCAATCAAGGACCTAAAATCCTTAACAAGAACTGTGGAGTGACAATAGATGGATTAACTGACCAAACTAAAAAGGTAAATGTTGTAAATGCTCCACCACCGGTTAACAATCAACGAAACAACAATTTTTACCGAACAATCAACGCAATGGATTTTAGTTATCCGTAACAACAACAACAATGACAAATCCAGGCGTAGGGTCCAAGTCAAAACTCAACTAGATATCAAAACCAAAGGTAACAAACTCAAAATTTTAATCCTAATAATCAACAGTTTAATCAGAATTTTGGACCACAATACGTTCCAAAACAACAACCTAGGAATTACAATCCCAACTCGTATTGTGGTTTCCACAAAATTTGAGGCCATGACACTAGGACTTATTGTGACTACAATAAATTCATGCAACATCTGCCGGAAGAACAAAGACAACTCTTCCTAGATATGTTCTTAATAGATTCTGTGACACCTATCCCAAATACTATCACAGGGGCAGTCTTCCCTCAAAATGCACCTCTCAAGATCTTCAATGATCCACTCTCAAATCACAATAACAATAATAAATTAAATCCAAATGAGACGGATAAGGGTGTAATGACAGGAAACAATGATCATGAAGCCTCGACTTCACTAAATCCACTTGTCGCACCGCAATTAGGAAATCAGCCACGAACCAAGATAGTCGGTTTAGTGGAGTTAGACACTGAGCTACACGTGGAAGCCATAACAAGGACACGAGAGTATTCCTCTAATCCAAATCTAATTTACCCACTAGAGCCAGTTAACATTCAACAAACATTAGTAAAACCCATAGGTGCCTATGATTTAATTAATGACCTAACAAAGACCTTCTCTCACATCTCCTTTTTGGACTTGTTAAAGAACTCTCCTGCCCATAGGGCTGCTCTTTTAGAAGCATTAGGTTTAGGTCATTTAATTAACATCACTCCACCTCCCAAAACATAGGTAAACCATATAGACTTTGATATCCACCCTCCGGGGCAGCCGGATAGGGATGCTAAATTTATATTTGATGTAAACAAAATGCCAACAGATGCTGAGATTGCACGTAGAGGTGATCCAGCCTTACATTTACAAGTGTGGGTTTATAACAATTATGTTAAACATGTAATGGTTGACGATGGGGCAGCAGTTAACATAGTCCCCTTCTCTTTCCTTCAAAAGCTAGGGTATGGAGAAACAAATTGTTCCACGACTTAGAATACACTAAGAGGCTATGATAGCCTTAAAGCCACTTCGATTGGGACTATAATACTACCAGTCACCTTAGGACCCAAAACAATCCTCACTGAGTTTTATATTATAGATCAGGAAACCAACTATAATATGATCCTCACCGACCATGGATACACCGTATGAAGGCAATCCCTTCTACGTTATTTCAAGAAATAAGATTCTTGCACTTAGGAAAGATATTCGTAGCAAAAGGTGATCCGAAACCATTTGATATACACCTAGCAGACCTGAAGAAAAGGCCAGGTGTTCACTCTGAGTTTGAACTCCCAACAAACCAACCAACTCAAAACCAGAAGAAAAATTAATACCTACAACAGAACTAGAAATTACGAACCTAGTCAAGAGCATCCCAACCCTCAAGGATGAAGCTAACGTTGTAGAAACAGTGTCATTAGGAACTACTACAAAAATTATTGAGTTGCTAGAGCAAGATTTAAAAATTTTCCTACCATTTGATTCCATAGGTATGGGATGTACCCTAGGAGTTGGTTCTCTTCCAGCAGAGGAACTCTGCATGGTAGAAGTAACCGAAGTAGAAGAAATAGATGTAACGAATGTCCCAACATCCATCTTCCCAAATAAACATTGGAATCTCCACTTTGATGGAGCTAGATGTCGTTATGGGGCTGGGGCAGGTGTGATCTTTACTTCTCCGAGGGAAAGATCCTACCGTTTGCCTTTAAATTAAATTTCAAATGTACAAAAATTGGCGAGTACGAAGCCCTCCTCCTTGGTCTCATCATAGCTAAAAGGATTGGTGTTAATGACATCAGAGTGTTAGGAGACTCTCAATTAGTAGAGAAACCAAGTCTCGAGGTGTATGAGACTAGAGTTGAACACTTACAACTCTACAAAACAACAATATTAGATTTGAGCAAAGGATTTAACTTCATATCCATTGAGGCAATCCCATGAGAACAAAACCTTCTCGTAGATTCGATAGCAACCTTAGCTTCACATTTCACTCCAAATAGTGAGTTGGAAGACACCGTTTCATGGTATCCCTTCATACTGAAATGTTAGTAAAGAAAAAGTCAACAAACCCTCTTCTAACACACATAGCTGAGAATAAATCTACTATTTTAGGTCACGTTGACAGTGATAGAGCCACTCTTTATCACCTAAACGCCTATGCAGAGTTACATCTCACCCATCACATGGTGGATTTGTCCTTAATCCCACATTCATCTTCTTACTTTGGAAATCACATGGTAGAGCTTCCCCCACAAAAGAAAATTGACATATACGTAGTAGAGAATGGAGAAGATCTAGAACTACCTCCAGCCCCGCTTGAGTTTGAAGAAGGTAACACTTCTTTAATCGAAGGAACGATTGATATTAACATCGGAACGGAGGAAGAACCAAAGATCTTGAAACTAGGATCTTCGTTAACTCCAGAAGAGATAGAAATACACACTTGAATCCTCAAAGAACATCAAAAGGCTTTTACATTTAATTATAAAGAAATGATGGGAATTACACTACACATCGTGGTACATAACCTCGTCACCAAATCAGATGCAAAGCCAATTAAACAAAAATCGAGACCAATGAAACCCAAGGTAGCTCTCATGGTGAAGGAAGAAGTAATGAAACTTCTCCAAGTAGGGTTCATCAAACGATCGATTATTCTCAGTGGGTATCTAATATCATCCCCATTCTCAAAAAGAATGGGAAGATATGCATCTACATAGACTTCCGAGACATTAACAAGGCATGCCCCAAGGATGACTTCCGTTACCATCCATTGACGTCATCGTTGATGCAACAACTAGGTTTGAGATTTTATCTCTCATGGATGGGTTTACAATCAAATCAAAATATCTGAACAAGACCAAGCCAAAACCACATTTATAACTCCTTGGGGAACTTATTGCTATTTGTTATGTCATTCGGTCTCAAGAATGTTGGCGCTACATACCAGTGGGCAATGACATACATATTTCACGATCTTATTCATAAAATCATGGAATCCTATGTAGATGACTTGTTGGCCAAGGCCAGGAAGCGCTGTGATCACCCGAAAGTGCTCCGCATCATTATTTCATGTTTGATCGAATATGAAGTCACACTAAACCCAGAAAAATGTGTATTTGGTGTGACAAGAGGGAAACTCCTAGGTTACATTATATCATCACGAGGGATCGATGTAGACCCAACCAAATTTCGGGTTGTTCTTGAGATGATCCCACCATCGGGCGACTACTCTGGAATTAGATCGTTTTTAGAAATCTCGGTGCAATCCAAAGATTCATCCTAGATTTAAGCTTTGCCATTCATCCAGTCAAAAATCTACTCAAGAAAGATTATGGTATCGATTGGAATGAAGGCGTAATGGGGCTTTCAAGCGGTTAAGCACTTCATGTTGTCACCACTCACGCTAATGCCTCCCAAGCTAGACTACCCTTTGATCCTATACTCACGAGCCACTCATGTCTTGTTGGCTTGCATGCTGGCTCAAGAAGACAATGATAAATGAGAACGTGTGATCTATTTCATTAGCCGAACATTACTTGATTATGAAACACATTATACATAGGTAGAAAGAGAATGCCTTGCCATAGTATTTGCCACAAAATGTTTAAGACATTACATGCTAAATCAAGAAACAAGGGTCATTGTAAAAATAGACCATTTATGAACTTTCCTCACACAAGGGTCCTTGTCAAAAGGCTGGATGCTTTATAATCTTAATGGGCAAATTCAAATTAAATTTTATAAACCAGAAGTTCGTTAAGGGACAAATCATTACAGATTGGTTAGCCGATAACCCGTTAGATGGAGGCGATCTAGTAGATCTAGATTTTCCGATGAATGCATATATTACATCGAAACCAAACCTCCCATCTCTGAATGTCCTTGGTATACTGATATTATCAATTTTATCATGGACCATACGTATCTAGAAGGTGCTACACCACAACAAAGAAGGAATTTACGCATTATCATAGCTAAATATGTTATTATAGAACAAGTGCTCTATTGTAAGGCTTTCGATGGAATGCTTCTAAGGTGTGTTGACACAGAAGAATCCAAGAAGATTCTCTACGAATCCCACAGTGGAATATGTGGAAGCCATTTTGGTGGTCATGCCACTACCCACAAAATACATCGGATGGGCTATTTTTGGCCCACTCTAGAATGCGACGCAGTAGAGTTTGTACGCAGATGCCATAAATGCTAAGAATTTTCCCACGAGATTCACATGCCGGCACAAGCTCTACAACCAATCGCAACTCCATGGCCCTTTTCTACATGGGGCCTAGATTTGATAGGGAAATTCTCTCCCTCATCAACGGATGGCCATAACTTAATAATCATGGCCACCAAATATTTTACCAAATGGGTAGAGGCTATGCCTCTTACCACTGTACCAGGTGCCATGATCGCCAAGTTCATTTTGAACCAGATCATTTGTAGGTATGGTGTCCCACAAGTCATTATCTCAGATAATGGCACATCCTTTAAGAATGATGAGGTTCGTGAGCTATGTAGCAAGTTCAAAATAAACCATCACACAACCTCTCTTTACTATCCTCAAGCCAACGGGCATGCTGAAGCAACAAACAAGACGTCGAAAGTCATTCTCCTCAAAATGGTAAAAGAAAACAAACGAGATTGGCATTTAAAGTTATATCCGGCCTTGTGGGCCCACCAAACCTTAATAAGAACACCAACAGGAGCAACTCCTTTCTCATTGGTATTTAGAGCAGAAGCAGTTCTCCCACTTGAGGTTGAAATACCCAGTCTCCGCATCTCACTACAAGGGATTCTGGATGAGGAAGCTTATAGAGAGGCATGCCTCTCCCAACTAGAAAGCCTAGATGAGGCCAGGTTAAACACTGAATAATGGCATAGAGTCTATGCTAACTGAATGTGCTAGCAAGTATAACAAAAAGGTCTATGAGCGAGAAATATATGAAGGAGATCTAGTTCTAAGACTAGACAGCCGGATCGATAAGAAAATTGGTGAAGGAAGGAAATTCCAGCCCAAATGGTTGGGCCCATACCGAGTCATGAAGGACTATGGAAATGGTGCGTATCTCTTATGTACATTGGAAGGTGAGGAATTCAACGAAATAGTGAAATCCTTACATCTTAAACAATTTTACACATAAAGCATCAACACTATTTGTATAAGTATATCTACATTACATATTCATTTAGATAGGTTCATTTTGTTCACTCATTCATAAAACTTGGTGATCAAGGGAATTGCTCTTAAGCAATTCATTACAAACTTTTGATGGTATTGGTAAAAGTATTCAAATCATACTTCATTTTCATAACATTATCAACTGTTTCAAAATAATTTCATCAATTAAAGCTAGATATGACAAAGTCTTAACGGTAGCCATACCAAGGCCTGCATGCTTGTTCTCACTTTTTGTTTCTTCCTAGGATAGGTGTCTTGCCTATGGTCTATTCTAGAAGCTTCATGGTGTCACATCTATCCCGTATATAGATCTCTTTGGAAATAAGAACATACTGACATTTTGCTCAAATAAATAATTTGAATATAGATCAAACAGAAAATTTTACTTTTACACATTTCCTTGCCCTACCAACCTTCGGTGATGAACTTGCATCTCTTACTAGTGATGTAGGGTTGGGAAAGGATGGGAATACCCTTACTTGCCTATGCCTTGTCCATGGTGATAAGCCCATGCTTCTTACTAGTAGCATGGGTTAGGTGTAGAGGGGTCCTCTTAATAAACGTTGAAGGTCATAAGTAAATAGTTCAAATAAACGTTTGAAATATTGAGTAAAAACAAATGAGTCAGATGTCCAAAATTCCAAGAGAGTTCAAAACCCTGAAAACTAGATTTTGTCAACCAAGTGGCCATCTACGGATCTAAGTCTAGATAAACTATAAAGCAAGTCGCATTCTAAACTATGGAGTCACTTGAGTAGGGTAGGTTTGTAACATCTTAATTTGGTTCCACCAACTCTTTGTCTATCTCCTATCATTACCATTTCAACACACCTCATAGCTTGGTACCTTTTTAGCTCTCGGTGGTGAGCCCCACATCTTACTAGTTGCGTGGAGTCGGGGGAGTGGGGCAAGTGCATCTGCTCATCATACCAGTTTGTCATTACATTTTGTCAAAACAATATGAAGTACCGAAAAATTGCTTATGAAAGCTAAAGTTCAAGATCACAAGTTCATTTACATCATCATACATCAGCATCATGAAATACAAAAATAAAGAAAGCAGTTGTGTCATTTGTTCTCCATTGCATACATTCTTGTTGGTTGGATATTTTGTCAAACCAAAATATGAGGTTCAACCACAGTACATGGGATTAAATCCCTCCTCAAAGACAGGTGAGGCTGCCTGTTTATTGCTAATCTAAAACACAGTAAATAATATATACAATATTCACACTAATCTAACCATTGGGGGTTGGGATGAAATCCCGAAATCCACATTCACACGATTCAAGGATATTGCTTTCGTAAGTGAAATAGGTTAGAAACTGTTACAGTGAAAGAAGCACGGTAGAAAAGAAATGGGAGAAACGTATTTTCTTTCGAGTAAACACAGAGCACGAAATAATCATACGAGTTTTAGATCACAGATATAGTGTCCGAGATAATTAGAAACACTGAGATTCTATGCAAAGAATAGCTTTAAGATTATGGACATAAGAACACTGTCTTAAATAAGATATATTTCACAACACAAAGTCTGTAAAACAATATCAGCTTCTATTCTTTGAAATGATTGAAAGAAAACACAAAGTTTTTCTCCTTTCCAATAGCCTCTTAATGCTTCAAGAATTCTCGACCCTTTGGAATGCACAAGCATCCCTTATTTATAACAAAAGAAGCTAGAGATCAAACAGGACAGATCCTAAAGAGTAGCCTGTTAACTGGAGCTTCAACTTTGCATGACTCTCACGCAGGAGATCAAGTCAAAGTATGAATTAAAAATAATGATAAAACGGAAATAAAAGATATGTCATTCTAAAAATAGAAATGGCATGTGACATCTGGACTTAATCCGAATCATCATCTTGAACTACTTCCTTCCCCTGTTGGAATAACTTTTGGATCCATTAGCAATCTTCTCAATCGTAGGCACCGATGAGAAATCGAATCCGGCAGAAACAGAAGAAGGTGTTATGGATTCAAGAGGTTTTGAAAGTTTAATCAAAATCTCTGTCAACTGCTCCACTTTTTCCTTAAGCTCATCTCTGCTGACTTCTCGGCCTTCTCCTGAAATGGAACAGGGTCCGACATGAAGAATGTTGGAGGGAGAAAGGCTCGGAACTCAGGTGATGCTGTTCAAACTGGAAATCCCGATTGAATGAATGCGCTGGAAGAAGAGATGAAACCAACACGCTGAAGAGGATGTCGGAACTTTGAGGAACCCGACAAGTTTGATCTGTCGGAACCTTGGCCAAGTCCGACACTTGCTTTCAATGGCGGAAACAGGAGAAAACCCGACACTCACTGTTAATGGCGGACACGGGAGGAAATCCGGCGCCCACTTTTGATGACGGAACTTCGGAGATGCCCGGCACTTAGTGTTGAGGTCGGAAAGTTGATAAACCCCGTCACCGCGAGCTTCCTTTGTATTTCGGACTTTTGAATCTGCAAAACAGTCTTCCAAAAACCGAGAAACAAAAACAGAGCCTTTCCTTTGAATTTCTACATACACATCTTCCTTTCTTTTTTGTTATTCATATCCCATACATCATGCAAGTATTTGGAATTTGGGAGGAACAGCACCAATCGATAATCTAAAAAAAAGAAATAAACCCTGAAAACCCAAAACCCCTTCCAAAACAGCACAGAAGGAAGAAGGAAGAAAAACCCTCAACAACTGGCAAGAGATTGGAAAGAAAACACACGCAGTTGATCCAGAAAAATCAAGAATAAAGAAGGAACGAAAAATACCTTCAATTCGAGACAGGTAAAATCGGAAACAAACGATCCAGTCTGGTAATGCGAGCTTGCGGGTTTTGGGAGCGGCAGAGCATGCGAAAAATCCACGAGTTAAAAATATGAACAGTAAGAACGACGTGGAAATCCGCATTTTTATACGAAAATGGCAATAAATACACTTCAGCTCGGCACGTGCCAACTTACCAACCATTCGGCTTGAATGCCAGGTCAGTATGTTGGAGGAGTCCGAAAACCCGACACGAGGAGATTTAGTGCATTTCGGGTTTCGGGCTTCGGAAAACATGGAGCACAAAACATGTTTTGAATCACGAATGTTCGATGCATTGAACTTCGAAAACTCGATTACAAAGCTTGAGCGGAATTCGGGAATCGGGAACATGGCGCATAAAACATGTTTTGGAACATGAATGTCCCGATGCTTTAGAGTTCCGAAAACCCGAATACAAAGGATTGTCTTAACACAAGGCGGGTCTCGGGTTTCGGAAGTCACGCGACACAAAGCATGTTTTAACACAAGTATGTTCCGATGCGTTGAATTTCCGAAAACCCGATTTCAAAGGATTTTTCAATACAAAGCGGGTTTCGGGCTTCGGAGGTCATAAGACATAAAGCATGTTAAAACTTATGTCAAGCTGCTAGTAACACCCGAAAACCCGATTTGCTCTAAAAGAGGTCATAATGCAAAATCACTTCAAAAATTTTGTAGGGGTTATCCGATCGTTTTGTCGTTTACTCAAAACGGGGATAACAGCTGGCTCCAGTTGGGGACTTTCTTTGCAATACCAAAGGAAGAGAACTCAGAATCTCTGGTCTTATTCATTAGGCTACGGGGTCAAGGAGAAAACCAAAACAAAACAAAACGAAGAAAGAAAGAAAACCAAAAGCAAACACACAACAAAAGCAAAATATGTACAATGCAAGAGAGCATCTTGCATTAATGGTGGAACAGCTTTAGATGTTGCCCACTGAAAGGCAACGGAAGTAATCCTCCATCCAGATATGATAGCAGGAAACTATTCTCACCATTCAACTCGTGGACCTTGAAAGGTCCTTTCCATAAAGGATCAAACTTTCTATGCATTCCTTTCCGTTCTCTCCTTTTGTCCCAAATCAACACCAAATCTCCAATCTGAAAGTTACGCTGCTTTAATTTCTTGTCAAAAAATTTCTTTACTCTGTTCTGATGATCTGCTAGTTTCCTGGTTATAATAACCAAATTCTTATCAGGAGGTTCAGCATCAAATTCGAGAGTCCAAATAGCATTGGGATCTTCTTCTTCGACATCCACAATTGGTATCTCTGAAGCCATGAAATAATTTCCAAAGCCAGCATCTTCAAAAAGAATCTGAGCTCTTGGATCATCTGATTTGGTCACCAAATACTTTGCCTGTGGTTCAGGATGAAGAATTTGTTGAACCCCTTTGACTGGGATCTTAGCTTTGGTCCAATCCATACTAATTTCTCCTCCGACGTCTTTACAAAATCCTCTACCCAAGAGAATACCATAAGCTGCAGGAATGTCTGCAACCAGAATAGTCATTTTCACTCTCTTCTCAGGAAAAGCAACAAATGCAAACTGTGCGTCCTTAATTTGACCAATCAGAGGGACTTGTTTAGTTTCCATGGAATAACACCGTCCATATGATTTAGTCAAAGTAAGCCCAAGGGCATGAGCCACTTTTGCGGGCATAACATTATCAGAGGCCCCTGAGTCAATGATACAATTGCTGAGTTTAAACCCATTTATAAGTAGAGACAAATAAAATGGTTCAATCTTTCCCGAGGAAGAAGCAGAGGTCAGATTATTCTGAGGTGTAAGTTGAACAGGATTTGGAAGAAGACCTTTTGAAGGTGATGGAATAGCCGCGTTACTTCTGATAAACTTGGCTAGCTTTTCAAATTGTTCAGGATTTGATTGAAGGTATTCTGCTTCTGACATTTGAATTTTGGTTCTCTTTGCATGATCAATAATATCAAAAGCAGTATAAGAAGGAATGATAGTAGGCTCAGTTCTAATTACATGAGCTTGTGCTGGGGTACTGGCCTTAGGAGAAGGAGCATAAGGAGCAGCTGCCTTTTTAGTAACCTCTTTCTCAGTTTGTGCCGAAATAGGTGTACCCCTCTTGACTATGGATATGGGAGGTTCCTTATTCTTCTCCTTAGTATTTTCCGGAGGTCTTCTGGGATTCTGAGATTGGGACCGAGTGAAAACAGCAAATGATTGACCATCTGGCTCACATTCATCTTCATCGTATTCCAAATACCCAATGCTGGAGTCGCCAGCTGACTCATCATAAGACTCATCAGCATATCCTGAAGCTTCGAAAGCCTCATGGGATTCTTGTTCTTCTGGTTCATCATCCTCTTCAATCAGTTCCACTGCTGCATTAACGGGCGGAGCTTCAATTGCTAATCTTGGTTGAGCAGGAGCTAACCGTGGCCTATCTCTGGCAGGTGCACCATTGTTATTAAAATTCCGCCTAGGGATATCCCGGTACGGAACATTGCTCAACTGCTGAGACACTTGCTTCTTTAAAGCAATCAAATCATTAGCCATTTTTTGAAACATAGGGTCAGTATTACCTTGATAAGAACCTTGATTTTTGATTTTGGGTATGTCCTTCTTGATCCTTCCGGCTAAGATGAGATCATCCTCTATTTCAGTAGCCGTTGACTGAGCAGTAGCCAAATCTGGGATAACCGACCTTCGTAATAAAAAGCTTATATCAGGAGGTTGAGCATTGATGAAAAAGCACTTTTGATTTTCCAGAGTCGGTACAGCTACCACTGGAATTTTCCGTATCAGCTTGTTGAACTTAGCCACGAATTCCCGCATAGGTTCATGCGATTCCTTCTTCATATGAGTAAGCTGGGCTAACAATGCATGAGAATCTTCGGCTGGTTTGAAACGTGCCTCAAACTTGGTCCGCATGGTAGCCCAATCTGGAATGCATGCATTCGGGAGGTGATAAAACCATTCAGCTGCTACTCCCTGCAATGTTTCAACGAAGAGTCGAACAGAGACATCTTCGTGGGCTACTCCGAGGACACCGCATGCAACAAAGAAAGATGCTATGTGCTCATCAGGATGCTGCTTCCCATCTCCATTGAACTTGGGAATGTTTTTACGTGATCCACGTGGTAACTCATGCAATGGAGGAGTCAAAGTAAGAGGACCAATGGCTGCACCCCAAGGCACAGGTTGAACCGCCATCCTTCTGAAAAGAGTGCGTATAGGGATCCGGGTATCAGACAAGAGTAGTGCACGGCAAGTTGCAGATGCTTCACGTTCTTCAGGGATCCGATTTCTCCGAACAGGTGAAGAGCTTCTGGCTCGATTAGAGACAACGCTGTTGGGAGAAAGGCTGAAATTGTGCTGTTGCAGCAACTCGAAGAGTGGATCAATTTCACCTTGAGCTCGGCGAGACCGAGTGAAGATCCTCCTGGCCAGCTTGAACTGAAAGGAGATCTTATTAAAAATAAGGCAAATATGGAGTCGCCAGACACCGAGAGGATAAGCTTTATACTATTGATCCGTCGTTCCCAGCGGAGTCGCCAAAAACTGTTGGTTGGATATTTTGTCAAACCAAAATATGAGGTTCAACCACAGTACATGGGATTAAATCCCTCCTCAAAGACAGGTGAGGCTGCCTGTTTATTGCTAATCTAAAACACAGTAATTAATATATACAATATTCACACTAATCTAACCATTGGGGGTTGGGATGAAATCCCGAAATCCACATTCACACGATTCAAGGATATTGCTTTCGTAAGTGAAATAGGTTAGAAACTGTTACAGTGAAAGAAGCACGGTAGAAAAGAAATGGGAGAAACGTATTTTCTTTCGAGTAAACACAGAGCACGAAATAATCATACGAGTTTTAGATCACGAGATATAGTGTCCGAGATAATTAGAAACACCAGATTCTATGCAAAGAATAGCTTTAAGATTATGGACATAAGAACACTGTCTTAAATAAGATATATTTCACAACACAAAGTCGCAGAAACAATATCAGCCTTCTATTCTTTGAAATGATTGAAAGAAAACACAAAGTTTTTCTCCTTTCCAATAGCCTCTTAATGCTTCAAGAATTCTCGACCCTTTGGAATGCACAAGCATCCCTTATTTATAACAAAAGAAGCTAGAGATCAAACAGGACAGATCCTAAAGAGTAGCCTGTTAATCGGAGCTTCAACTTTGCATGACTCTCACGCAGAGATCAAGTCAAAGTATGAATTAAAAATAATGATAAACGGAAATAAAAGATATGTCATTCTAAAAATAGAAATGGCATGTGACATCCGGACTTAATCCGAATCATCATCTTGAACTACTTCCTTCCCCTGTTGGAATAACTTTTGGATCCATTAGCAATCTTCTCAATCGTAGGCATCGATGAGAAATCGAATCCGGCAGAAACAGAAGAAGGTGTTATGGATTCAAGAGGTTTTGAAAGTTTAATCAAAATCTCTCACAATCGCTCCACTTTTCCTTAAGCTCATCTCTGCTGACTTCTCGGCCT
This sequence comes from Taxus wallichiana var. yunnanensis, assembly GCA_018340775.1. Taxonomy (NCBI): domain Eukaryota; kingdom Viridiplantae; phylum Streptophyta; class Pinopsida; order Cupressales; family Taxaceae; genus Taxus; species Taxus wallichiana. Next base: position 419,873,374 of record CM031234.1, on the reverse strand, counting down.
TCTCCTGAAATGGAACAGGGTCCGACATGAAGAATGTTGGAGGGAGAAAGGCTCGGAACTCAGGTGATGCTGTTCAAACTGGAAATCCCGATTGAATGAATGCGCTGGAAGAAGAGATGAAACCAACACGCTGAAGAGGATGTCGGAACTTTGAGGAACCCGACAAGTTTGATCTGTCGGAACCTTGGCCAAGCCCGACACTTGCTTTCAATGGCGGAAACAGGAGAAAACCCGACACTCACTGTTAATGGCGGACACGGGAGGAAATCCGGCGCCCACTTTTGATGACGGAACTTCGGAGATGCCCGGCACTTAGTGTTGAGGTCGGAAAGTTGATAAACCCCGTCACCGCGAGCTTCCTTTGTATTTCGGACTTTTGAATCTGCAAAACAGTCTTCCAAAAACCGAGAAACAAAAACAGAGCCTTTCCTTTGAATTTCTACATACACATCTTCCTTTCTTTTTTGTTATTCATATCCCATACATCATGCAAGTATTTGGAATTTGGGAGGAACAGCACCAATCGATAATCTCAAAAAGAAATAAACCCTGAAAACCCAAAACCCCTTCCAAAACAGCACAGAAGGAAGAAGGAAGAAAAACCCTCAACAACCGGCAAGAAATTGGAAAGAAAACACACGCAGTTGATCCAGAAAAATCAAGAATAAAGAAGGAACGAAAAATACCTTCAATTCGAGACAGGTAAAATCGGAAACAAACGATCCAGTCTGGTAATGCGAGCTTGCGGGTTTTGGGAGCGGCAGAGCATGCGAAAAATCCACGAGTTAAAAATATGAACAGTAAGAACGACGTGGAAATCCGCATTTTTATACGAAAATGGCAATAAATACACTTCAGCTCGGCACGTGCCAACTTACCAACCATTCGGCTTGAATGCCAGGTCAGTATGTTGGAGGAGTCCGAAAACCCGACACGAGGAGATTTAGTGCATTTCGGGTTTCGGGCTTCGGAAAACATGGAGCACAAAACATGTTTTGAATCACGAATGTTCCGATGCATTGAACTTCCGAAAACCCGATTACAAAGGCTTGAGCGGAATTCGGGAATCGGGGAACATGGCGCATAAAACATGTTTTGGAACATGAATGTCCCGATGCTTTAGAGTTCCGAAAACCCGAATACAAAGGATTGTCTTAACACAAGGCGGGTCTCGGGTTTCGGAAGTCACGCGACACAAAGCATGTTTTAACACAAGTATGTTCCGATGCGTTGAATTTCCGAAAACCCGATTTCAAAGGTTTGTTCAATACAAAGCGGGTTTCGGGCTTCGGAGGTCATAAGACATAAAGCATGTTAAAACTTATGTCAAGCTGCTAGTAACACCCGAAAACCCGATTTGCTCTAAAAGAGGTCATAATGCAAAATCACTTCAAAAATTTTGTAGGGGTTATCCGATCGCTTTTGTCGTTTACTCAAAACGGGATAACAATTCTAAAAACATATAAAAACAATAATTCTAATAAGCATCTAATATACATGTGGAAATGAATCACAAAATCCTAGACACCAAGAGTCTGATCCAAAAGAAGTGTATATATATATAATCAAGTTTTATGTACAATGCCATCATGCACTAGGCATGGTCAAAACACTCAATGAGCCCGGAAAATACAAAATGATCATATAAACAATCTAGCAAGAGTCACTACAAAAAGATCCAAGTGGCCTCTCAACCCCTATGAGATCCCTCAAAAGGTACATGACCACATCTAGGACTCCATCTATGCCGGCGCTTTGAGTGCACTGAGGGCTCATGGTCCTAAACAGTAGTTGTAGCCTCACTATGAGAGTGGATCCTCATCAGGTGCTTTGCAGTCCTATACCTAGCTAACTCGGTATGGAGGGAAGTCACCATCTTGGCCATATATACAGATAGGGGCAAAGACATCGCTATGCCTACCAGCTACTAAAGGCTCCCCTGCATCCACAGATAGCTCGGCGTGAGTCTTCTCCATGGGGAGCATCAGGGTATCAGTACATACCCAGTGAATCAAGTCTCGCCACTCATCAACAGTCTCTGCAAGCAAAGGACAAAAAAATTTAGAAAATAGTCAAAAGATAAAAACAAAGATGAACAAAAGGAGAGATAGCAACTAAGGCAATCCTAGCTAAAAACAAATATTAAAAGAAGAGTGATAACTCACTTAGATCTCCAGGCCTCTAAGAGGGATCCTCAGATCAACACCGCCACAGATGCCGCCACCGATCGACCGATGTCCTCCTCCTGTGTCTGGGGCAACATAGTGTCCTACTACGGACTCATCCTCTCTGCCTAGGTCTTGAGAGGGCAACTCCTCTGAGACTAGAGTCACCCTCTCCGCACTCTGCTTTGCCCTCTCGGCCTGTAAGATCTCCTGAGTGTCATGCCACTTGGGATTGCTATCCTCCTCTCCACCTGACTCGTTGACCTCCATGTCCTTAGTCTCCTCCTCCATCTCTCCCCCTGTGAACTCCTCAGACTCAGAGTCTATATCAATAGGGTCATCACTGCTATGGGCAGGACCAATGGAAATCCAAAGTAAAGGTTCCTGAGGAGCACCGACTCTCTCTCGAGCACGTACCACCCACCTAGATGCAATAGGGATGCCAAGAGTAACAATAGTTCAACCCCGGCCTTTATGACCTCCCCTAGCCTCCCAAACTGATTTGAACACTGGCACCACTGGGGGAAGCATATCAATGTAAGCAAGGCCGAACTATTGAGGCACTCGATCAAAGGGGTGTGTCTCTACCTTCCCGTCCTGTCCACAAGCTGCCCTGTAGTAGAGCAGGAAATCAAAGTGAAGGTCTCCTCGCCCCACAACCCTGCCATGGCCTGATAAGGTGTGGCCTCCATATCATCAGTAGTTAGGGAAGCAACTAGCTAGTGGGGTGCTCTAAGCACCGACATCTCTGTCCATCTAGCTGCCCTCACAGGCTCCGGGATCCGCCACCTCTATGCCTCTCCCATAAGGGATGATACACTCATAGACCCAGCTCATAACCAAGGTCGGATGGCTCAAAGACTATCCCTGTAAGCAAACCACCCTGTACAAGTTGTGATAGGTGGTCCCAAGTATATCAGCTCCCCAGGCATAAATCCGACCATGTGCCTCAATCTATGCAATAATAGGGGACCAACAGTAGAGTAAGGTGTCCCCTCCCTTGTCCCCGATCAATCTTGAGGCAAGGATCCCCATAATGGCCTGACGAATCAAAGGGATAGGCAAGCTAGGAATGGAACGGACCCTCACCCCCTTCTTCAAACTAGTGGAGACAACTACATCTCCCATATAGGTGGCCCACTGTGTCACCCGAGCTCTAGACCCCGCATTGTCTCAAGTGTAAGTCATCTCTCGATGATCGAGACTCCCAAGATGCGGTAGACATCCTCCAGGGTGATAGTCCACTCACCCTCGACTCTCTAGAAATTGGAAAGTGTTCCGATCAGCATCCCAATATGAAAATAGGTCACATAGTATGTGACTAGAAGGTGCGACATGAGGAACCCGTGATATACGTAATATGCCGGCCCTCTGAAGGATGTCCTGCTCGGCCTAAGAAAGTGCATCCAACACTGCTAGAAGCCATCCACACACACTCTCTCTTAGCTCCATCTGATATACTCCTCCTTCTACATACACCCAAAAACATGCAAAAAGGAGTAAGTTAGTATTTGAATCACATTGGAAAAATCATTAAAGCATACAGGAAAATGGAAAATGCAAAAACAAGTTAAAAACAAGGTTGTTTTATCATTCTAGAAAGGACCGCCACCCTGAGCAGGGTGGCGGTTCCATAACCGCCACTTTGAAAGGCGGCGGTCCTATAACCACCACCCTGCTCAGGGCGGCGGTCGTGTCCCGCATTTCCAAACGGGTCACGTACCCTAAAAATGCTCAAAAATGGATAAAAACACCATTTTGAACAAAACGAGAGCCTACCCATTAGGCATCCCCCCCTAAGGACACATTTAAAACTAGAAATTTCAAAAATTACCCCCCCATGGCAAAGATTTCATCATTTTTACATTTTAGGTATAAAAATGGTAAATCAAGAAGAACTAACCTGAGATCTCATGGGTTGATGTTCTGCTCACGGAGGCATGATCACTATCTCGTCACGAACGTTTCAACTATACTCTCATCAAAAACTGTCACCGTGGGTCCCAGAGCTCAAAATCAATCAAATCGACATGCGTAAATGAATAGGAAAATGGGCCCATTTTTATATATATAGCATTTTGACTCATTTTGAATGCCCTTTTCGTAGGTTTGGAGCGCCGACGGAGGTAAGTTCTTATCCCCGCGCAAATGGTAAGTCCTCACTTCATATTATTTTAGTATTTATTTTTCGATTTATTTTATCTATCTAGACTTGAGTCCTCTTTTCATTTTGCAGGTAGTAGGAATTTTTGATGACATCATTTCAACACACGGATGTGTTAGGTATAATTTCTAGCTTCCCATTTCAGGACTGCCATACTCAGAACCACTGTTTTACGCCTCTTCATGGCTAAAAAACTTCTCCGAGGGGGAAATATGTACGTACCCAAAATTATAAAGGTATTGCGCTGATAGAACAATGTTACACATGCCCCAATGATGATACAGGTCTCCTTGCAAGGTGTTCGAGATCCAAAAATCTCTCCAAGTGTACGTTAACATCCCACATGTCCCACTTAGCCTCCGCGTGCTTTGTTTTTCTCTTTTCCCCTCTTTTCCTTTTCATTTTTGTCTTTAGTGACGAAACCGCCGCCCTGCTCAAGGTGGCAGTCCTTCACGCGTTTTCCAGACGCTTTTTTGAACGCGACTCATGTAAATTTTCAACTTTTACCAGCTTTCTCACCTGCTTTGGCTAGTATTTATGTTTTATGTCCCTTGGAATAGTGTTTCTTCATTGTTTAATGGTAAAAGAGTCCTAGTTAGAGTTACCTTTGGGTGAATGGGAATTCTATAAATAGCTAGTTTGATTACAAGAAAAAGGCCCCTCATCCTCTCATTTCAATAGTTTAGTCTTTCAGTTCTTTCTTAGGAATTTTTCATTTGTTGCATGCATAGTTAGTCTTATTTTGTTGTTTAGAAGCCATATGATCTTCTTGTTCTAGTGTTATTTCTGTTTCATATAATCAATTAAGGTAGGATAGTTTCATTTTTAGTCCGAATCCCGCTAGGAATTACATAAGCCAAGCTCTATTCTCTTGCGCTATCCCTCTCCTACTCGCATTGTATTCAATCTACATTCAAAGCTGCCATTGTTCCAATACCTACTTCTGTTGATGCTAGCATTACACGTTCTAGATTCACGTGAGCACGAAGGAACGAGGAGACCACACTGAGGGGACAAAGCCACACACAATCGGATTCGCCACTATTATGCAAAATCTAGGTTCAAGCTTTCAAAGTTCTAGTTAAAATATACCAAATAGAGTAGTGAATTACTTCATTTCAGTTACGTTCATTTTTGATATTGCGAGGAAGCTATGGGGATCGATAGTTTCTGAGAAACTATGATTCATTCCTCACTTATGAGGTAGGATCGAAAATCTTTCAATTAAATTAGATCAGTTATTTAGTTATTTAGAATAGATTCACAACTGCACAGACAAGTAGCTATACTTGGCTACCTTGTTTGTTTTTAATTCTGTTATTAGGTTAATTGTCATTTTTTAGACATATTAAATAGTTGTTATCTTAATTACGTTAAATATTTCTGGACTAGACCAGAGAATCACCCATAGAATCCACCATATATCCATCATCCATTTTTCATGACCCTATCGCGGGATATCTACGAAGCACCCACATGTCATTTTCCACGTATTCCATAACCTATAGATCGGATTATGACAGAGCTCAATATTGATTGGAGCCTTTGAGCAATCATCCTCGCCAAATGATCTCTCACACTTCAGGTTAGGAGGGCCTTCTTTGCCTTAGATTCATAGATTCCATTAGTGCGCATCAAAGACATAAGATTGCCTAACTAGTTTGTCTGAACCCCACGTATATTCCATCCCCACCAGCTGTCTTGGCATGACCTCGAGAGGTCGGGTGCAAGGAAGAGTCACTTGTAGATTCCCATGCCCACATGTCACTTTTCCATCGTACAGTACCTACTATATTCATGAAGAAGATACAATCATACTATAATTTATCAAAACACCAAGCGATTCAGAAGGATTGTGGAAATTTTTCTTCGACGGCTCAAGAAGTAAGAATTAATCTAGCTAGTGCTATGTTAATTTCTCTAGAGGAGATAAATAGTTCTCATATTTTCGGTTGTAGTTCAATTGCACCAACAATTTTGCCGAATACGAGGCCCTTGTGCAAGGAATTTAGCTAGCCCAAAAGAAGGGAATCAAGGATCTGACTTTTTTGGAGACAATGAGTTAGTTTTTCATCAAGTGATGGCACACAGTGCATCCAAGAATGATCTTTTAAGATCATACAAGAACCAAGTCTGGGACTTGATTGAAGATTTTGAAGCTTTTGGAATCCATGTGGTTCCTAGAAATCAAAATCAAGATGTTGATAGGCTTGCTACAATTGGCTCACAATACAACATACCTGTTGATATCATGAAAGAAGGGAAGAAATTTTTCAAAATGGTGGTTCGACCCGTATTTCCTAATAATGTGAGTAACTGGCAAGTGTTTGATAGTGACAAACAAATTGTCCTTTTCCTATAAGAAGAGGCAAAGTTTGCTGCAAGAAATCAGGATAAGTTGCAAGAGTCATATGGTGATCAAATTATACAATTGAAAAGAAACAAACTACCAAAAGGATTAGTCATTATGGTATCCATTTTTAATTTAGATGATCAAGCTAGAAGACAAAGGTCTAACATGGTGGTCAAAGAAGAAAATTTTCATGAAATCAAGGTAACACATTAGAAGTTTTTGAAGATTGGAAAAGTGTGTACTTCCGAAGAGAAAGAAGATTTCATCAAAATTTGTCAAGAGTATCATGAAATTTTTGCATGGAGCTATAAATACCTACGTGGTTTTGATACAAGCCTGACACAACTTACCATCGAACTAGATCCTAATGCCCAACCAGTTCACCAGAAATAGAGACCCATTAATCCCAAAATCAAGCCACTAATGAGAAATGAGCTAACCAAACTCATCGAAGCATGTATTAGTTTTCCCATCAAGCACTTCTCTTGGGTAGCCAATCTGGTGCCCATACAGAAGAAGAACAGAGAGATTCAGTTGTGCGTATATTTGAGGCATTTGAACCATGCCCGTTGAGAGACCATTATCCTCTCCCATCAATGGAGAAAATTCTTCAAACAGTGGCAGGAGCTTAAATATTTTCTTTGCTCAAATCAAAATGAATTTCACTACCAAGTGGGGCACATATGCCTACAACAAAATGTTGTTTGGATTGTCAATGCTAGGGCTACTTTCAAAGAGCCATGGACATGGCATTTAAAGGACTAATCGACGATATCATCTTGGTTTACCTAGATGACATAATTATATATTCTAAGCATGTAAATGATCACATCACACATCTAAGGAAGGTTTTCCAAAGGTGTAGGGAATTTCATGTTTCACTTAATCCCAAGAAGTGTATTTTTGTAGTGCATGAGGGAAAGTTGTTGGGGCATGTTGTTTCAGCAGAAGGACTATCAATTGATCTAGCCAGGATTTGTTTGATTATGTCCTTATCTCTCCCAAGTCATAAGAAGGGCCTCCGATTTTTTGAGGAACCATTAACTTCATGCAAAGATTCATCCCTCAATTCGCGACATTGGCTAAACCACTGATAGCTATGCTGGAGGAAAATATGCCATTCTCATGGACAAAGGAAGGATGAGAAAGCTTCAAAGCCATCAAAACAAAAATTTCTCAAGCTCCCACACTAGTGAACCCTAGGTTTGATAAAGAATTTATCCTTTATGATTTTGCAGGTTAAGAGAGAATTTCAGGGATCCTCACCCAACGAAATGATGATTTGATGGAGTAGCCAATTGCTTTCTTCATTCAATCCCTTAAATACTATGAGCTCAAATAATCATCCATTGAAAAACAAGTCTTTGTGGTTATTCGAGATTTGAAGAAATTCAAGCACATGTTGTAGAACAAAAAAATTCATCTAATGGTGTCTCATCCAGTGTCAAGGAGTTTTGCTAAACAAAGAGATGAACAAAAAGTGCACTAGATGGATCACTAAGGTGATGGAGTATGATGTGCATATCAAGGTTACCAAAATTTTCAGAGGCAAAGGTTTTTGTCAACAACTCGCTGCAGACATGGAATCAAAAGGTGATGAGGATGAAACAATCCTAAACATTGATGATAGTGATGAGCAAGTTGACTGGTTATCCAAAATGAAAAATTTCATCTTCTTAGGAGTATATCCCGTGAACATGGATTAAAACCAAATATGGAATTTCCATCTTCAATCTATTCCATATATTTTGGTAGATAATGTTCTATTTTGAAAGGATTTGAACAGTGTCCTCCTTTGGTGCGTAGGACCGGAATAAGTAAGTAAGACACTAGAAGAAATTCATAATGGTATATCTGGAGGAAATTACTTTACATGAACAATTGCTACCAAGATCATGTGAGATGGTTACTATTGGCTAGATTTGTTCAAAGATGCCTATCTTTGGGTAAGGAAATGTAAGGAATGTGCCTTTTCATAGGCAAGTAGAAGTTGGCAGCTCTTCCACTGCATCCAATCCAAGTGGATCAACCCTTTGTCCAATGGGTGTTAGACTTCATCGGAATGATTAATCCTCCATCTAGTGATGGACATAAATGAGTCCTTACTACAACATAATATTTTACTCGATGGAAAGAGGCAGTAGCATTGAAAGAGAGCAATGAAAAGGTAGTTATAGAATTCTTGGAAGGTATAATGACAAGAATCGGTGTTGCTTTTCTGATCATTTGAGACAATGCGATGAATTTTCTTGGTATGAAGTTGAGTGAATGGGACGTTAAAAATGGGGTCTATCTCAAGACATCATCCAATTACTATCCGTAAGGAAACAAATTGGCTGAGTCTAGTAAGAAAAACCTCATAAGGATTAGTAAGTGCATGATGGAAACTAACGAGAGGACTTGGCATACGCATCTTAAGATTGCCTTATGGGCGAGATCGAGATCACACTTAAAATGGCCATAGGAAATTATCCTTTCGTGTTTGTATATGGAAGGAAGTGAAACTACATCTCTCCTTGGAGTTACCTTCTTTTGAGTTAGCTCATTGTTGGTCAAATAAAACACTTAGCATAACACACGAGAATCCACGTGGAAAACCAGGATGGGATCGAAAGCATGTAGGAATAAGAAGGCGTCGCATGTGGAGGTGCAGAGTCAAACTTTTGAGACTTAACTAATTTTGTAGATCAATTCTATTTTCAAAGGCTAGCGTGCGGAACACACAAAGTGATGCTGAGACTTGTGCACCACACTTTGTCTATATTTCGAGGTCATATCGAAGCACTCTTACATGGAATTAATTCAAGAATAGATTCATCACTCTAGTTAACTATAAGTGATCTATAGATAGCATACTTGCATGTATGGCTATAATTGTAAATGACACGTGGCTATTATTAGCATGCGATCTATTTTTGGCATAGTTAGCGATGAAAGGAAAGTTACACACCCAATATATATTAGATGAATCACCTAGTTGATAGACAGTGGTGTTGAAGGGTTGGAGATTTATGAGTGCATGAGACTGGATAATTGTAACAGATCCATGCACACATGACTATTATTGTATCAAGCTTTTGTATTATTTTCATGTTTGCTATATGAAGAATATTAGCCAAACCAAAGTGTCTTCTATGTGTTATCATTACATGTTATTTAATTTCTTGATGATTTATACTAGAATGCATGCCTTTATAGATTTGGCTCATTATAAGCGTGTAATGATGGATTAGTTTCTAAATATATGTCTTTATCATTACACTATGCTACCATCCTACTATAACAACCCTAAAGAGGGACCTGGTACCTTGGCGTGCTTTGGGTGAGTGCTTAGCCTGTGCTGAGTGATGTGCCAATGTGACTAGGTGTTAACTTGGAATTCTAGGTGTATCATTGGTTTCGATTCTTTGGTACCTCTTTTGATTGTTTTCAGGATGGTTCGTGATGAAGACATACCAGCTAACTTTGGTGAGTGTTGAGGAGTGGATTCACAATCTGGAGGAAGAAAATGCATGAAGGTTTAGCATTGGATCCAGATTTAACGCACGTACTTGGGTAGAGCATAATTTGTATGATAGTTTATACAAAAGTTTCTTTGCTATCTTTCCCATAGAATTATATGAGTGGTTGACTACATATGCGTCTAAACAGAATTGGAGGTATCACACACTTGTTTGGACACAGGAGGAATTTAAAACACTATATGATGCTAACTTGATCTAGACTCACGTGGTAGATACCTGGTTTCACGGTGTTCTAAACAACTATATTCTGGAGTATTCAATTTTAACTTATTTGTGCCTGGAGGTAGCTGAGTTCCAGTTCTTACAGTATCTTAGAGGGACGTATTTTGAAGGTATTCCACCTTTGTGCAATCAAGATATTGATGGTAACGTTGAACTTGGAAGATAAACCCATGGCAAGCTAAAAATCTCCACATGCGGGGGTAGGAACAGGATTGGTGAAAGATGGTAGACCTAGTGGTAACACAACAGAGGGAAGAGAGGTGGCTGAAGTATGATGAGGTGCGCGAGAGGGAATTATGCAAGAAGTAAGAAGTTACAAAATGGATGGCATTGTGGAGAGAGATGGCTCGTGAAGGATTTGAGGCTCATGAGGATGAAGAAGAGCTAGAGCATCAGAACTCCCCCATCTAGGAAATCATGACAGAGAACCCTCTTTGGCCTAACATGGAAGCACACCAGTAGATATGACCTGGGCTATGGGCACGTATCTAAGAAAACCTGTTGACCTAGCCCTTGTGCTTGGTTTTCTAGTATCTAGTACAATAAGTAAACAAAGTTTTCATTTAGGAAGTGAAAGAGCAGAAACAAGTCAGACATCAAGTATATCAATGGCAGCACAGACAACTTCATTATTCTTTGGGGTACATTTTTAGGCTCAACATCTGCATAGAATATGAGCGCGATGAGTGTGGGATTCACCTCCGGAAGGCGAGACTACTTCACTGCATCGTAGGGGGTCCAGATAGTACCTTTGTCGGGACACGGGGAGTGTATCTACGGGCACTATTCCAACTTTAGGAGGAGGATCGGGAGGTATGGGAATTTCTAGTTCTGGTGGTTCGGGTGGTTTTGGAGGTAGAGGAAACTAAGGAGGTTCCGGGTCGGGGTAGTCAAGGCCCGTAGTAACCTAGAACATTTATATGGACATGTCTCTTCATCTCCTAGAGTACATAGGTATCGAGGACGCTGCTGTACACATTCATATGTGTGAAATATTGTGGTTTGCGAAAGGTAGCATGGCTTCTAAGTGCAAGGAAAGTTAATTTGTTACTACGTTACAGGTGCACACGCACATCCGGTATAGGAATTTTGACCCCAACCAAACTTGTATTGATTATGTAACATTGAAAGATGCTTTCTTAAAAGAGTTCCATATCCCGAGTTTGAGCGAGAAGAGTATAAGTGCACTTAAGGATATAAATCAAGGCACTACTTGAAAGTGTACGTGAGTATGATGTCTATTTTTAAAAACTTCTATCCAAAATCCCCTATGACATACATGCAAGTCAGCATGCACAATGGTTTGTCGAGGATTGATTACTCCATTTCGAAGAGCACTGCTACATAAAACTTATCTTGACCCGTGCGAAGAATTGGAAGCGAGTCACGCGCTAAGGCGGTTGGGAGTATTGGCACTGGAGTTAGTCCATTCTTAGAGGCTCGAGATAATGACTATGGCCCAAAAGTCAAAGAAATTATCAGTAAACTCGGTTCATGAGATGCACTTATAAATTTGGTGTACAGATTGTGAAGTAGAAGGCCACACCAAGGATAGTTTCCCTCGCAAATATGTATGTTCGCTGATGTTAGACTATGAGATTTTCATTTTGAATCATGATGCTAGTCATTGCCCCATACTACAATGTGCGATCAGGAAGAATGTATCCTCTTTTGTAAAATTTGTAGAGGTCCACAACCCATGATATTGAAAATTGTAGTTTGATTGGCTAGATCCATGATGCCATTGATATTGGGGTACAACAAGTGAGTGTGGCCGATAGTTCTAAAGGAAAGAATGAGCATCAAGATATGGATTATAATCAAGTGTGCTATGGCGGGGAATGAAGGAATATTTGAAGGGGGTCGTGGAAGAGGATGAGGCTATCGAGACGGATATGGAGGATGAGGCTGAGGCAGGGGAAGAGGTGAATTACCTCGAGGAACTTGCTATACATGTGGCTCACCCGACCATTATAGGCGCGAATGCCCATAGAATATTTCATGTTCATTTTATGGAAAGGGAATAGTTATGAAGAGTGTCTAGACTTGTATGAGCATCTCAGTAAGTAGCACAAGCAAGAAAACAAAGGCACATGGATGGTTAGAATCCAGCGCATGGTAGAGAATCAGTGGATGCCCAAGTTAACACCAGAACCCGAGGTAGTAATAGTCAAGATAACCACACAGGCTGAGGTGACACATGTGAAATAGGTCTTGCAATAAAAGCCGACAATCACTAGGGAGGAGGTTTTACATGCTAGGTATCCAAATCTAACTCATCAGAAAGAAGTATATCAGGAAACTATGGAGGTCCTTAGAAGCCTTAAAGGTGAAATACAAGTGTTTGAAAGAGCAATCTCGGAAGTTGGAGCATAAGGATACGAAAGGCCCTATTTGATATTGAAGACATCGAGAGAGGTATGTAGAATGTTGTGCCAGGAGAATATTATTTCTTTATTAGGAAAGTGGTTGAAGGGGAATAATCCACGCGTGGGAACTGAGACTAGAAGACAAATAATCCATGCAAATCTCCCCCTCGATAGCATTGACTATGACAAGGAGATCACTTTGAATGCTGTTGTGGATGGTTGGTTGTTGAGAAATATTTTTATTGACACAGGTGTGGAAGTGAATGTAATTACATTGGATGCATGGGTTCAAATGGGGAGACCTCCATTATAGCCATCATCTAATGTATTGTTCATGGAAAACAACACAAAAGCTACGCCCATAAAAGTTTTGAAGGATGCATCTATCACTATACAAGGGGCCAAGTTCACGGGAGAATTTGAAGTGTTAGCACTTGTGGAAGTAGATCACTTCCCAGATTTGCTTGGGCACCCTTGGTGTTATGCAAACAATGTTGATTTGAGGTTTAACAAGGGGTATATCAGCTTCGAGAACAAGGAGGAAAGGTTCATAGTACCATTGACAGATGGGAAATCCATACCATATGTGGAACCTTTGAGTGAAGAGGACTTGAACATAATTTATATACGCGTTATTTGGGACCCAGAGGTCAATGAGCCATCTAAGGAAGGAATCCCTTATTGGGAAGATTCTTAGTCAATCAGTGATACTACCAGTATTACTTGTGATAATTGGGCTCATGGCACTTATGAATTGGTGGGGTGTGAAGTTAAGCGTGTGGTTGCTTGCAAAAAGGGTTTTCACTCTGTTTGATGTATAGGTCGCTCAGTACCCTGATATACTGGATCCAAAGATTTGGCTGGATTCTTGCAAGCCATGGAGACAAATTGGGTTGACTAGATTAAAAGACAAGATATGTTGTCATATAATTTACATGGGACAAAAGAGTGCCTTTGGTGGGTGGTTCACAAGGATAATCTCTTGGAATGGGGAGAGATTGGGACCGCCTTATCAACCAGGTTTTCAAGGAGTAATGTACCTAAAAAGATTTTCCCTTATCATGGTGATCAACCTGTTCAGCATCATATCCAGTAGTGTGAGAGACTCTAGATAGTAGGACAGGAAGTATTACCACCCTCACTTTGGGTGCATCAATTTTATTCTACTCTACAAGGTTGCACGCGTGCTTGGTATGTATATGCTGAATTACATCGCGACATTGGAAATTGGCAAAAATTGACTACAGAGATGATCCAAACTTTTGACTTCTTCTCATCTACACCACCAGTGAACAAGGCTTTAAGCTTTATCAAGCACTTAACCATGGGAGACAGTGGGAAAGTGGAATAACTTGTCAGGAATTATTTGGTGAGACAAAGACAGGGCACATTTTGAGGAAGAAGTAGATGATACCATGCTACTTGAGCGTGCTTCTCGGGGAAAAATACAAGGGAATTTGGTTTACATAATTGATGATGAGGAAGTTGAGCACTTAGAATTTGATCATTCACATGGAGCACGTGAAGTGTTAGCCAGTGAGGATGTAGATGTGCATGCATATCATGAACCTATGAAGACAAAAAAGGTAAATATTGGCACAGAAGCTGAACCTAAGGAGGTGATAATTGGGGATTACTAGTCAGAATCAGAAGTGGCAAAGATCATAGAGTTACTTCGAGACTATGAGGACTTATTCCCAAGAGGATACCATGAACTTAAAGGCATGCATAAATCACTTGGAGAAATGAAGATAAAGCTTAAGGAAGGTGCGCACCTTGTTAGGAAGAGACCTTATCGAATGAATCCCAATTTGCGTGAGAAAGTAAAGGAGGAAATTGACAAGATGTTGAAATATGGGATCATTCGACCATTGGATGAGTTAGAATGGGTCAGTCCTATGGTGATAAGTATCAAAAAGGATGGTAGGATTTGAATTTGTGTTGATTATAGAGAGTTGAATGCAACATGTGTTATAGATCCTTTCCTACACCATTCATAGAGGAAATATTAGAAGGGGTGGCTGGGCACAAGATATATTCATTTATAGATGGGTTCTCAAGGTATCATCAGGTTAGGATTACCCCAGAAGATCAAGAAAAGACCACCTTCACTACTGAATGGGAAGCTTTGCCTATACTATGATGCCCTTTGGATTGAAGAATGCACTTGCTATATTCTCAAGGATAGTGGTATAAGCATTCAAGGATTTTATTCACAACTTCTTACAGTCTACCTTGATGATTGGACCATTTATAGGCTAATTAAGGATCGGTGTGACAATCTATGCTTAATGTTTGAAAGATATAGATAGTTGAGTATCTTATTGAATATCAAGAATTGCATCTTTGTTACTCCCTTTGGCATACATAATCTACAAGGAAGGGTTCTTTGAGTCGATCCAGTTAAATTTGTGGTCATTTTAGACTTGAAAGTGATCGGTCGATCAGTGAGGTGCATGGATTTTTAGGTCATACAAGATATTATAGGAAGTTTATAAAAGGGTATGCCAAAGTTTCCGCACCCTTGGAATAATTTATCAAGGGGAAAGGTACATTCTATTGGGGGAGTCACAACAACGTATGTTTGAGATATTGAAGAAGAAGCTTACTACCACGCCTATCTTGTGCTTTCCTTCATGGGATAAACCTTTTCATGTTCACGTCGACGCCTCTACCATGGCCATTGGTGTTGTCTTAGCTCAACTTGGAGAAGGTATAGTTGATCATCCCATTTGTTTTGCTAGTAGGAAGTTAACCCTTGCAGAACAAAATTATACCACTATAGAGCGCGAGGCTTTATCCATGATATATGCCTTGCACAAGTTTTGACAGTATCTGTTGGCCACACCTTTTGTGTTTTATATAGACCATATGGCATTGAAGTATTTGGTGAACAAGCTCATCTTACAAGGGCACATATGTAGATGGATGCTCTTATTTCAAGAGTTTGACTTTACAGTTGTGGTAAAACCAGGGAAAAGTAATTCTAGACTGGATCACTTGTCTAGAGTTCAATTAGGTGAAGAAGCCCGAAAATAGAAGAGACCATGCCTGATGCACAGTTGTATAGGTTACAATGCACACCCAAGAATTAGAGGACATTGTTGTCTTCCTAAGGATGGGGATGGCACCAAAAGGCATGAGGTCCTTGGAGAAAAAGCAACTTGCTATATGCGCGGCACCATTCATGTTAATCAGTGGTGACTTATACAAGTTAGGAAGAGATGAGGTGTTACGCCGTTGTGTATTAGAGCATGAATGAAAGGATATAATGGAGGAAGCCCATGGTGGTATTGTAGGTGGCCACTATGCAGGTGATGCTACAACACGAAAGATCTTACTTGCTAGTTTGTGGTGGGAAACATTGTATAAGGATTGTAAGGAGTATTGTAAGGCATGTGACCATTGTCAGCGTCTAGGTCAACTAGGACAGAGGGATGAGATTCCTTTACGACCAATTACAAGTGCAGAACCCTTTGAGAAATGGGTGATAGACTTTGTAGGGCCTATTTCACCAGCCGCACGTAGGACTGGATCGTTCTATATCATTACTTGTACAAATTATCTTACGAGATAGGCGAAACAACTCCTATGAAGGACTATACAACGGCTACAACAACAAGGTTCTTATGGGAAAATGTTCTTACAGTGTATGGCTATACTTTAAGTTTAACCAGTGATAGGGGCACCCATTTTTTGAATGAGACAATCCAAATTCTATTAGATGAGTTTATAGTTTCCCACCATAAGACTACACCCTATCACCCTAAGGAAAATGGAACTGCTGAGGATTTCAATAAGATTTTGAGCCACACATTGACAAAGATTTGTGATGTGGGATGAAAATATTGGGATGAAAAAGTATCTGCTATTCTTTGGTCCTACCGAACAACATATAAGAGATTAAACAAAGCCACACCTTTTCAGTTGGTGTTTGGCATAGAAGCGTTTCTTCCTATAGAATTTATGTTACCTTATTTGTGCATTATGCATGCTGGAGGTCTAGCTGATGAGCAAGATTTGGAAGAATGGATTGAGAACATGGTTCAAATAGATGAGCACCGGGACATAGCATGATGGAGTAGAAGAAACAGAGCAAGCGACGCCAGAAAGCATGACATGATAGGCATATCAGGGATAAGAAACTTGCAATCGACAAATGGTACTTCTGTATGACTCTAAGTTTTTGTGCCATCCAGGGAAGCTCAAGGTGCATTGGTTGGGGCCATATGTTATAACTCACATACTTGAGGTAGGTGCTTTCAGTTAGAAGCAATTGACGGAACATGGCTGCCCGGTTACTTTAACAAGAGTAGGTTGAAGCCCTACTATAAATAAGTCTTCTTGGTGTTTGTAATAAGGTAGTGTTTCCAGATAGATTAGGTTTCTATTCCTGCATTTCCTTAATGTGTTTCTTTCATTGTCACTATGCTTTGTTAATTTAGTTCTTGTTTTTGTGTAATAAGCGCACTTGCGCGCATGAAGCTAACTATAATATGAAGCATGTTGATGCACAGAGGACTGCACATACTTTTAGTATGGGGTGGATTGTTGGTGACTCCAAGTATAATGTTGTGAAGATTGGAAGGTATAATGCTGCAGATGTTGAGGAAGTAAGCTACTAAAGGTGATTTACAAAGGATTGCTTCTCAAAAGTAACCAAGGATGGAGATGAATGAAGGAAAAGTATAACGCGAGGTAAGCGGCAACTGTGATAACTACCAGGAGAAGGTGCAGTGACGAGGTACTCGGGCACTAGAGCGCGCGCTAAAGAGAAGTCTACGACCAAAAGGTAGGAAGGCGCGCTAGAAGGTTATAGTTGTGGCACAAAGATGTACCACGTGGAAATGACAAAATTGAGTAATAAATGAGAAATATTTGATAGGTGGAGGAGCAATTAATGCATCAAAAATTGAAAATCCATATAAGGACGGGATGAGAATTCATTTCTACCCTTGCAACTACGAGAATTCAATGAAGAGCTAAGTGTGAAGAGTTGAGTAAGCGATTCAAGGTGTGAAGAGGGTGAAACCAAGTGTGAAAGGCATATCTGTGTATTGGAGAAGCTTATATCCCGTAGGAGAAGGGTTTGAATGAAGCAGATTGACAGAGCAGAGCTAGGGCATGTGATTTCATGATTATAATTTAGGGCATGGTTGAATTGGGTTAGGGTTTGAAGTAAACCATTAAAGAGTTATAGAAGAAGGTGTAGAAACACAACACAAAGGGAAGAATGGCTCCAAAGAAGGAAGTAGCAGCAGCAAAAGGAAAGAAGAAGGTAGTAGTGGAAGAGGAGGAAGAGATGACTCCTGAGAGAAATTTTCAGAGATGCAAAGACCTCGAAGAGGTAATTATGGGCCAAGAATGGGATTCCAATATGACAGAGAAAAATAAGCGAAGTACAACCATCAAACCAAGGACAATCGGAAGAAGTTGGATGATTTACTTAACTCCCGAACATACAGAAAACCGGTGATGGGATGCCAATATATATGATGATGCAAGAAGTTATTAAAAAGGATTGGTGTTTACCAATTATATGATCTCCTATACTTTGGGAAATATGCACCATTATACAGGTTGTTGATGAGCCGAGTCCATGAGGACTTCTTCTATTTTGCAGTGGCAAAGGGTAAGACTAACACCCATGTTAATTTCCATGGTGATAGGTTTAAAGGCAATGGGTGAGGACATCAAAAATGACCTAATCGAAAAGGTTTCCATATTGGAAACACACAAAGTCTGGGATACCCGAAAGGACCGCACGGAATGGACATTGATAAATTACATGACTATCCGATAGTAAAAGCAGCAGTGCACCTAGTTACGAAATTGAATGACCAAGATCATTGGTCATAAGTAAACTCAATGTTGCTGCATGTGGCAAAGCACATGTCATAAGAGGTTATTTACAACATTACCGACTTCATTGCAGAAAAAATAGTAGAGGAAGCATGCACATGAAGTAAGATATGTTTTGGTTTTGTCTTACTTTCTTTATTATTCATGGAGATTGGGGTACGAGATGGCCCAAAGGAAAATATATGGGAATACCCCATGAATAACAAGTCTCCAGCTAAAAGATTCAACAAGTATCTATGCAAGGGGTCCATGACTGAAAAGGTAAAGGAGAGAGCAAATATGTGGTATGACAAGCTCCACATGGATTTTGAAGAGGAGTGGTGCATACCAAAGGAGTTGCCCTCGGTATTGGGGAAGCAGGCTTAGTTTGTTGTTTACCAACACTTTTGTATTGCATGTTTTCCAATGGTGGATGGATCATGGAGCCCCTGGTGTAAACTACCATACACGTTCACAGCGTGGTATTTTCAAGCTTTCATTCATTAGTTCACTGATACAAGGAGGTTAGTGTTTAATGCAGACAAGGTGGATTGTGAATACCACACCTTGCGAAAGAAGTATGGATATCCAGGGAAGAATGCTTACAACGAGAGTATTATCTCAGAGATTTTGAATATCAAACTAGAAACACTTTATTGGGGATATCGGGCCGCACTCATATATCTCCAACTTAAACCAAAGATGGAGAATAATAAGTATGTAAGAGAACGCGTTCGCGCTCCCAGACCACCAAAGGGGAAGCACACTATGGAAAAATCACGGAACCTAGGACTTCTAAACCCATGCAGGATGATGAGGAAGAGGATGAAGAGCATGAGGATAGTGGTGGTTTGGTACACAAAAGGAAGTAACCATCGGCGAGACGGAGGAAGAGCATGTGACAGATTCACAAGGAGAAGAAAATACTGAGGTAACGTAGGGTGACCAATGGTTCAACAAGGTTTTCAAGTGTACAAGTTCGCAAGGGGAATCCCGAGTAGATAACAAGGAAGTCACCGTGACTCTCACTAGTAGAGGAACCTAAGGAGAAGAAGAAAAGAAGAAAGCTCAAGCTAGATGAAGAAGTAGGAGAGTCTGAGGAGAAAGTGCTTCCATCTCTAATCCGTCATAGGGTAGAAGAGGAGCCTCAGAACGAGGAGGAAAAATTGAATGAAGAGGAAGAAAGGGAGCAATCAGAAGCTACACAAGGAAAGGATGAGGATACAACTAGTATTCCTAACCTTGATGCCGCCATTCCAAAAGGGCCAAGGTCCCATCGGACAAGTGAGGATGTAAGGGTACAAACAATGGGTTAATGCAGAAGACCAGGAGAAGATTGTTCACACTCAGTTTCAGAGCATCGTCATGTAAAAAGATTTATGTGGATGGGTGCTTATGGACAAGAACAAAGTGACATTACGAACACGAAAGAAACTTTCATGGTCGATGCATACACATATGGATGAATTGGATTTTGATGTCTGTGAAGAATAATGTGTATCTAGACGATTGAAGAAGATGTCGAAGCCTAACACATGACAATTAAACCAATTGTTATGATGGATGAGTAGGTAAGTAATGCCTTGGTGAAAGTATCTACTAAGGTAGCTAGAAGGAACATTGACAAATATGCTACAATTAAAGCACTGATAGAGGAGATAAAGGCGAAGAATGTGGAAATAGTGCATTTAGTATAGGAGAGGGATCTGAGCAAAAGGAAATATGAGACTTTTGTTAGTATGGTGGAGGAAATTGGAGATGATGTACTAAAGGTACACCCGCATTTGGAATTACAAGTACCAAAAGAATTTCCTTCTGTGATGCACTACGTAAAGACAATGATAAAATTAGTATTGGAGGATGAAAAGGTGCGTATACTAGAGCAACCCAAGGACCTAGTAGAAGAGGCAGAAAAAGCACAGGTTGCGTAGCAAGGAAGATTGCTACATATGAGGGCCTACTACAAGCACTCCAAGAGGAGCTGAAGAAATCCAATCATGCCTTGATGATATGCACAGCTCCAGATGCGCTAATAAGGGTAAAAACACGTGAGAAGACAATGAGGTGCAAAAGGCCATGAAGGATGACACACTAGGTTGCATACTGAGCGACTAAGCGTAGTGAAGCGAAGCGTGAGGCATTGGCCATGGCACAAGCACCACATAAAGAGAGATTAGATGAACTTGGAAAACTCATTGCTCAGAAGATGGATGTGCTGGAAGGGATGTATACATATATGTCAAGCATAATGCTTGTAATCTAGAATGAGCAAGGAAAACTAACTCAGGATGAGCTGAAATCTATCATTGTGGATGTTCCAGAGAAAGCAAGAAAGGCATTAACGGAGTGGGAGAACTTAGAAGCAGACATAAAGGAGGAGTATCCAAAGATGATACTTTAGAAAGAAATGGAGGAGCTTGAAGCCTGAATAATTCTTTGATTCTTTAATTCCTTTTTGTTCTTTTTGTAAGATTCATTCAACATTTTGTATTTCAACTATTCTTTACTTAGTTGTGGACATCACCATTGTTGGGGCGACAATGAGATTAGTATGGGGTAATGTTGGTCAAATAAAACACTTAGCAGAACTCACACACAGAGTCTGCACAGAAAAATAGGATGGGATCAAAGGCATGAAGGAATAGGAAGGCGTCATGCACGGAGGTGCAGAGTCAAACTTTCGGGACTTAGCCGATTTTGTAGATCAAGTCTATTTTCAGAGGCTGGCATGTGGAACACACAAAGCAATGCTGAGACTTGTGTGCCATGCTTTGTCTATATTTTGAGGGTCATATCAAAGCACTCTTGCATGGAAGTAATTCAAGAATAGATTCATCACTCTAGTTAACTGTAAGTGATCTATAGATAGCATACTTGCATGTATGGCTATAATTGTAAACAACACGTGGCTATTATTAGTGTGCGACCTATTTTTGTCATAGTTAGTGGTGAAGGGAAAGTTCCCCCCAATATATATTAGATGAATCACCTAGTTGATAGAGCAGTGGTGTTGAAGGGTTGGAGATTCATGAGTGCATGAGATTGGATAATTGTAATAGATCCATGCGTGCATGACTATTATTGTATCAAGCTTCTATATTATTTTCATGTTTGTTATATGAATAATATTGGCTGAACCAAAGTGTCTTCTATGTGTTATCATTGCATGCTTTATTGATTTCTTGATGATTTATACTAGAATGCATGCCTTTATAGATCGGTTCATTATAACTATGTAATGATGGATTAGTTTCTAAATATATGTCTTTATCGTTACACCATGCTGCCATTCTACTACAAACAACTCTAAAGAGGGACTTGGTACCTTAGCGCACTTTGGGTGAGCGCTCGGCCCTATGTTGAGTGATGTGCCGGCATGACTAGATGTTAACTAAGAATTCTAGGTGCATCACTCATCAACTTGAAGTTATGGAGAGTGATCCTCTGACAGTAAGGTTTGCTAAACTCATGGAGTTAGAGGAAGTACAAAACAAGGCTATGAAGACTTTGGAGCAACATCAGGCTCAAGTTAAGAAATATTTTGACAAGAAGGCATCCGACATGTGTTTTTAAGAGGGAGATTTAGTCCTCAAATGGGATGAAGATAGGGCCAAACCAGTAGGCATGCCAATTTTGACGCTCTTTGGAGTGGGCCATACATCATCACAAGTTGCAAAGAGGTGAATTCATTTCATCTATCTAGGCTCAATGGAGAAGAACTACCCATTCATGTGAATGGGATACATCTCAAATCTTGTTTTTGAGAAGCATTCTACCCCCGTATAGTTTAGTTAGGTGTTTTCCTCCAAGTTCTTATGCACATTGTTGTTGTGCGTTGTTATTTTGTTTTCCTCGTTGTGTTTTGTGTTCTTTTGTACCTTTGTTTCATAATAGAAAGGTTTCTCAAGGGAAGGAAGGTTCAAGTTTCAATAAGATTTTCATGATATCCCTAATTTAAACTATGCTTCGAGTCAAAATTCTGTGGTATACCATAAATGCCAAATATTCATAAGATTTAGTATACTTCATGCTTAGCAATCCAGGAGGTCGAGATTAGATTTGTTCAAGGGGATTCTAGGATGTATCAAAAAGATCAAATTACTTTCAAGATTCCAACATTGACTCCATTCCCAATGGATGGCTTAAGGCTACTAGAATCATGCTTAGCAAGCAATCATCCTCGAGAGGTCTCCAAAAATGTTATCCAATTTCACACTCATTACAAAATCAAACAACATGGGTCAATCGGACCCTAGAACCGAAAACCCCTTCATGAAACATTTTGGGGACATTGTAGGAAAAATTGTGTTGAAGGCACATCTTGGCGTTATGATAAATTTTAGGATCATTTTGAGTGTTTTCCCCATTTTAGGTCTTAGGGGTTAATGAGTTTTTCGTAGTGCTAAGGTTGACCTCTGTGGGCCCACTTTCTACCAAGGATTGTGAGAAATCAATTAAAATTGAGAAATAATGTTTAAAATGTCCTATGATGCTCCCATTATCTCTTCAATTTCAATAAAACATAATGAGTTACAACTCAGAGCAAAGACCAATTCAGTGAGCTAAGGAGGCATCGAGCTTAAAATAACTCACCGAGTAGCTTGGTGAGCTACTCAGTGAGCTAATATGGTGTAAAAGGGATTGAGCTCGGTTGTAGCTTATGCAAGTTAAGAAGTATAACAACCAAACACTCTTGACAAATACTTTTCCTTTGTTGGGAAAATTGACAATTCATCAAGGGATTGTGCTCAACATCTGAAAAATGGAGGCTCGATAGTGAAGGGAGAGTTCGAGTTAACTAAAATGAGTCAATATAAAATACGTAAATGCAGATGAATCTCCTCAACAATAAAGGAATATACCGTGACATCGTGTGCATGATTTTCATTATAGCTCATGTGGGCTAAGTTGGAAGTGCTTTGATATGGCATCATGGTGGAATGGACCAGGAAAACATAGGAGAGATCAGAACCATGACTTATGCAAGTAATAAGGGCCAAACCCAATCGATGGGAGATTATGAGATTAACTTTAAGAGATTTACAAATTGCTCGGGAGGCAATTTGTAATCTATAGATGTTTGGTTTAGTCATTGAGGCCAAGGTGATTTCTTCACCGAGTTGGAATCAAGGCATCCAGCAGGATGATTTGGGAATGGCTCGATTCATGGGATCACAAATGTTGAGGATATGTCGATGTCAACTAGCTCAATTAGTTGAGCCAAGGACAAGTCACCTGGAATGTGAAAACATTATAGACTTGGCTTGATGATTGAGATACCTTTGCGGAAAAATTCCTAGCCAAAGCTAGATTCGAAGGTTCAAAGATGGCAAGTCAACATAAGAGCTCTGTATGTGGGATAAATTCATCCCGATCGCCATGGTGGAAATTTTGTAATGGCAAGCCATCATGAGGTTTCCGCGCAGAGAATAATTCTAAGTCAGTTTCAAATTAACTAGGCGAGTCGCTAGGGAATTTAATAGTGTTGTGTAGTAATGGTTGAGAAGGAGAAAAATTATCCATGCTAAGTGGAAGAACGTGTGCGAGGACAAGCAAAGTGCAAAAATGGTTAATGATAGTGGTACATTGGTGTGACACATTTTTGTGAAGGAAAATTCATGTGGGATGCCATGTGAAAGGGCCGAGTTGGTATTAATTGATGCATGGTGATCGGGGTCACAAGCTCTTGAATTTTGGAAGGTGGCTTGATGATGAAATAACCCACAGAAAACTAGATGGTAAGATGTCGGTGATAGGATAGAGCTATAATGGTCTAAGCATGAATCTATCAAGCCATCGGGGATCTAAGCTGTAGGAGGTAGTATGTAAGCCGTGGTGTGAGGAAGAAAGCTTGATATGGGCTATAAAGGATATGATGTTTGGTGGAAACATTTCAGATTTGTGAGGAGATTTTGGAAGTGATCCGTGGAAACTAGGAGTACTGAAGATCACACATAAGTAAGTCAACATAAAAGAAGGGCTGGTGTGTGTGATAGGAAAACTCACCTCGAAGCCCATAGAAAATATGAATATTAACCAAGCTCGAGATCCTCAAGCTAAGACCATGAAATGATATAGAGCCTAATTGTTTAGTTGAGCAGGAAGATTAAACGGCTGAAGGAAATCCGATGAAGGTCATGTTACATCCTGACCTGAATGAGCCAAAGGAAGGTAAAGTTTAAGCTCCTTGAATCACTTAGTGATGAGTATTGGAAGTAGTTTAGGAGTTATGTTGTAAGAGTACCAATGAGGGAGTTAGAGCTTGGTCATGATGTTGGAGGGAAAACTAGAAGGAGGAGATTGTAATATATTCACAACTTGATCGGGACAAAGAAATGGTGCAGAACGCTGGGGTTATAACTCGGTGAGCCACGAAGGGTTGTCAGATCTCTCAACATGGTGAGGTGGAAGCCGAGTTACTTAGATGTTAGAAGAGTTAACATACATTGGGCATGTCGTTGAAGACAACTCAAGAGCTTGAATTGGTATGGAAAATATTATCTCGCTCAACGAGATATGTAATCGTGCTAAGGTAAAAGGAAAAAGAGATTGTGGATTAACATGAAGATGCAAGAAAACTTGTCTTAGTGAAGTGTAAGGAGCTCGGTTCATAATTGGAGCAGCTTAGTCGATTAGGGGAAAAGCATGAGTTTCCCAAGCCATGATGAAAAGGAGCTCGGTAGTGAGCTCACAAGTAGAGCTCGGTTGTGGTGAACGGTAGTGGAGCTCGAGCCCAACTCGGTGAGTTAGCTCGGCAAGCCAACCACCGAGTTGGTTCTTTTTACCCAATCACATAGACCCCTCCCTCTTCAATGCAAACTAGTCAATGGGGGTCCCAAGCATTATTTTTGATTAACTTAATATTTTTATTTAAATATTTTAATAATAATATTTATTATTATTATTTAAATATTCTTTTAATTAATTAAGGAGAACTAGGTCAACATGTAATTAATGACACATGATGGAACCTTCTCAAAGTGATTTAACTAAGCGTAATAAATACATCGTGTTCCTTTGATTTAGGAAGGAAATTTATGACTCCTTCTCTCCTCTCTCTCAATTTATTCTATAAATGTAAGTTGGAAGCTCATTCCAAGGGGTTCTAATAGGTCAGATAGGTTGGACAGTTAGATATCTTAGGCAAGTGCAATTTTTTTAAGAGTCCTCTCTCTTCTACAAGTTGTCCTTGTATGTTGAGGGAACTTTCAAGCCTCCTTTTCAAGACTGTAATGGAAACCATTGTCTCTTCTAAATGTATGATGCATTGTGTATGTTATTGAAGTAATAAAAGTGTTTGTTTTGTGACTAATCTCATTCCTTTCATCCTTCTATACTTCTTTGTGCTTTATCTCATGCTTGTAGGTACACTGTGTAAGTTCATGTTTCTATTGTAGGTTCTTGGATTTTTATGCTTATCAAGTGGTGGAGAGTTGCATGTAGTTGAGTTGTGGTGCTTGTTCACCCTTCTCAAGTTCATCCTTCTTCACTAGAAGACCGATAACTTGTTTGGCTAATTGAGTTTAGCAAAGGGAATGCATGCTTCCTACTATTTGGTATTTTGTACCCTCTCTAAGTTACAGTAGGTGAATTTGACTTTTGGTGCACACACCCTCTTCAAATTAACCCTTCCGAGTTTGGAAACACCCTTTATTTGGTGTATCAAAGCATCCCTAGTATAGTTTCATTTATACAGATCTCTTTCCATAAAAACCCATGCAAATGTTAGCATAGGACTAGATAGCCATTTTATTAAACTAGGAGTAGTACAACACTTAGTTTAGGAAGAGGAAGCCGGTCTTCTTTGGAGGTTTACCTCAAGCCCAAGTCCCATGGCTTGAGAGGTGATCCCATGTGTCCCAATCACACCGAATGTCCTATTCACATTCTATCCATTCGAGAGGGTGCAGTGATTTGGTGACAATAATTTTTGGCACACCCGGTGGGGACAGTGTTGGGATCCCAAAATATTGGCTAAGTACAAAAAGGCGTGTAGGCATGCAAGGCATAGTTGAAGAAGGGCATGCAAGGAGAAGGCGCGTAGGACAAGGTTTAAGGAAGGGCTTAAGAAAACCCATGGCATGTGCGTGGATAGAGCCAAGGTTTCAAGACTTAGCCATATTTGGCATTTTTGGCAGGACATGAGAAAAGCATGACCCACTGCGCATGCAGAGTAGATAAGGTGCAAGACTAACAACGTGATGCCCACGAAAGGAATATACCCTGTGATATAAGTTTCTAGAAGACATCATGGAAAAAAGTGGAGAGCTTAGGCTTGGAGGAGCATGCTCCCATAGAGGACCACATTCAGACACTTGGCATTGGATCTGAGGCCGCAAAGGATGAGTTGGCACTTTGGGATGCCTATATATGCAAAGTGCCACAGGAGAAAAAAAGGAGAATAGTAGATATATAATGGATAGATGGGAGGAGAATATAGATAGCAGAGCTCTGCAGAAATATTGTGAGAATTCTGTGGGATTGGGTAGAGGCTATATAAGGGAGTAATGTATTAAGGGGTTGGGATATAATTTTTTCTTTGTATGGATGAAGGACATGATCCCTATTGTGATGTATGACTTCGGTCTGATCAAGCTATGGTAGTCTAATGGATCCATTGAATGTAATGAGATTACAAACATGAATGAGTATGAATGTAATTGATTCGGTTCATATCTATATCTTTTCATTTTTGTTCATGGATGTTATGGAATAGATGTAAATCCTTATGTATTTTCCTTTTTGTTGTAGTTCTATTTGTTATCTATAAGTACCCTCTGTTTGGAATGAATACATTTGTCTAGAGGACGCTCTAAGCCCTATGATGATTATATGTCTCATTTCCACCTTTATTCATTAAGTTCATGACATAGATGACAATTTCCCATTTAAATCACATAAAAGAGAGACTTGGTACCCACGTGTGCATCGGGTGAGCGCTCCACACCCATTGGGTGATAGGTTAACATGTATGGGATTTCTTTCCTTTGTGATGGGTGTAAAAATGACTACATCTTGGTTTCATTGTTGGGACCTCTTTTCAAAGTTATAGTGGGAAATGACATACATCATGATCTATGTAATGAGTGATGACAGAGTGTTTAACTTTGGAAAGTGTTGAATCATGGTTTAAGAGCATGGAGGATGAATTTTCTCAGAGATTCAACACTGGATCTGAGTTTGATGCACATAGATGGGTAGAAGAGAACCTCTACCATGATTTGTATGAAACATTTTTCTGTTACTTCCCAGTAGAGTTGTATGAATGGCTCTCGGCATATGTGTCTAGATCAAGCTAGTATTATAGATCACGCGTGTGGACCCAAGAAGAATACCATAGGTTGTAGGATGTAGATCTGATGTGGATCATTGGTGGAAAGGTGTGTTGGCTAGCTACACTCTAGAGTACACTATTTCTACATATTATTGTCTGGAAGTTGCTGAGTTTGAGTTTTTGTGAGATCCCAGAGGATCATTTCTACATTCTATCCCTCTGGTAATGAAGATCTTGATTGTTACCTCAAGTTTAGAGGCATTTCCAATGGCCGACTAAACCATTCTGAATGTTGGGCAAGGAAGCTAGGGTGGAGGAAGATGGCAAATATTACGATAGAGAAAGAAAAGGAGGAGAGGCGGCTCAAGTACAGTGAAGTGCATGAAAGGGAGATTTCTAGACAATGTGAGGTTACAAGTTCGATGGATCTATGGAGGTAGACATTATGGGAAGGAGTTAAGGTTCACGCGGAGGACGTGGAACCTGAGTAGTCTGTGCTACCCCATCTTGGCAAGCGCGTAAGAGAGACCCCTTTGGATTTTGATGAGAGTTCATCACATGGAGAGAGAAGAGTTGTTGGCATGTATCTGAACCCACCTAGTGACCAAACCCTGGTGCTTGGTTTTCCAGATCAAGGAAGGAGTATCATTGACCCAGTTGATATCAATGGAAGTGATAGATTTGTACCTAGGAGATACTATTTTTCATTTCAAACTTTTATGGCTACGTATATTCCAGTATTTGGAGGAATTTTTGGATAAGGAGCAAATACACAAGCCTTTAGTCTTGCATCTAGGAGTGGCGTAGGGTACACTAGTGGTAGTGGGGCATTATCATAGACCGTTGGCATGTAGTTTAGTGGAATGACCACTATAAGACCTAGTGGATCTGGTGGGTCGGGAGGAACATGACACGGTCGATTTGGTGGGTTAGGAGGAACAGGACCTGGTGGATTTGGAGGATCTAGTGGCTTAGGAGGCATACGACCCAATAGATCTAGTGGTAGAGGAAACACTGGAGGGAACCAAGGCTCTAGCTCAGGAGGACAAGGGCCCCAGCCACCACTTCAAGTCTTCTTTGAGATGTCTTTACATTTGAGATTACGAGACATATTGAAGATGTTGTAAAACATGTTCACAAGTGTGAAATGTTATGGTGCACAAAGGGGATCATAACCCCAGAGTGGAAGGCTAGTCGGTTTTACAATGACGTTGCGAAAGGTGTGCGCATAGCTTGTATAGGAAATATGACCCTCATCAAATGGTGGTGGATTATGCTACTTTAAAGAATGCCTTCTTGGAATAATTCCACATTCCTGAGTTTGAATAGAAGAGCATTAGCGCCCTGAAGTAGATTCAACAGGGAATGGAAGAGAGTGTGTGGGAGTATGATTTATGGTTCAATACCCTCTGTCAAATTTTTCATATGACATTCATCCTTCACAACATGCTCAATGGTTTTTTGGGGGGTTGATAAAACCTTTTAAAAGAGCTCTATATCATAAAACTTTCACAAACTTGTGTGAGGCGTTAGAAGGTGCTCTACGTGTCGAAGCTATTGGAAGTGTTGATACTAATGTTAGCCCATTTCTGGAGGCTCAAATTGTTGCTATGGATAAGCAGCTTGAGAAGTTGTCTGTGAACTCAGCCCATATAAATTGCAGTGGTATATGGTGTACAAATTGTGAAGTAGAGGGGCATGTCAAGGATAGTTTCCCCCGGAGGATGGTACATGCCGTAATAGTAGACTGTGAAATTTTTCATGGGGACCATGATGTAAGTAGATGTCCCTTGTTACAATGCACAATTTGGAAGAATGTGTCTTGCTACTATAATATCTACACCTCTACGACCCATGATACTAAGGATTATAGGCTTATTGACCAGATCCATGAGGCCATTGATCATGGGGTGTGCCAGACCAACATTGCCAGTAGTTCTAAAGGTGATGATCACCGTTATGAGGAGTGCACAGATGGAGGCGCGCACGGAAGGGGATTTTATGGAGGATTCCATGGTCATGGTAACCATGAAGGAGGAAGAAGTGAGTTCCCATGTGGAACCTATTTTAATTGTGGGTCTATAGAGCATTATAAATGAGAGTGCCCAGACCTATTGTAGTGCTCATGGTGTGGGAAGAAACACAAGTATGAGGAGTGCCCTTAGTTTTTTGAGCACATGAATCAATAGACTTTGGAAAGACAAGGGCACTGCAATGGTAAGCATTAAAATATGGACACACAATGGATGTCATGGGCAACATGTGATGTAGGATTAGAACCTATTATGGTAATAACAAGAGTAGAGGCTATGTGCGCAAAGGAAATACCAAGGTAGAAGAACCTGGTTTCAAGGGAAGAAGTGGTACATGGGAAGTAGCGAACTGCGCATCAAAAGGAGGTACATCAAGATACCGTGGACATCATTTGGAGTTTACGGAGAGAAATACGAAAGTGTCTAAAGAGTAGTCTAGGAGGGAGGAGAAAAGAAGGAAGGTCAAGGCACCAAGAGATGACTTGGATGAGGTTAAGGAAGTATGTAAAATTCTAAGGCAAGAGAATATTATTCCCTTACTAGGAGCATGGTTGAGAGAGAAGGTACCACACACCGGAGAAGAGTGTGAGAGGTAGGTCTTACATGCAAACCTTCCCCCTCACAACCTTGACTATGATAGGGATATCACATTAAATGCAATCGTGGATGGATGGCTCCTTAGTAATATCCTCATTGACACATAAGCGCATAGGTCAATGTTCTCACCTTGGATGCATGATATTAGATGGGAAGGCTTGCATTGCAGCCATCTTCAAATGTTCTATATATAGCAAACAAAACAAAGGCAATGCCCATCGGTGTCTTAAAGGATGAAACTATCACCATTCAGGAGATAAGTTTACTCGGAGACTTCGAAGATACCATACCAAATGAATCCTAAGTTCAGGTAGAATCTGCTGGAAACTCTCTTTATCTTCTACATTGACCACATGACATTAAAATATTTGGTGAACAAGCCCATCCTACAAGGGGCATATGTCAATGGGTGCTATTATTCCAAAAGTTTGAGTTCACCGTAGTTGTCAAACCAGGCAAGAGTAATTCTAGAATTGACCATTTGTCTAGGATTGATTTAGGGGAGGATGCACAAAGCATTGAAGATACCATGCCAGATGTACAGCTGTTTAGGTTGTGGAATACACTCTTAGACTTGGAGGATATTGTTGTGTTCCTTAAAACATGTATGGCATCGTAAGGATGAAGACATTAGATAAAAAACAACTAGCCATATGATCAATGGGGACTTATACAAACTAGGGCATGATGAAGTTTTGTGCAGGTGTGTACTAGAGCATGAGCACCTCACCATCATAGAGGAAGCACATGAAGGAAGTGTAGGTGGACATTATGCAGGTGATACCACTACATGTAAAATATTAATGGCAAGATTGTGGTGGGAAACTCTATATAAGGATTACAAGGAGTATTGTAAAGCGTGTGACCATTGTTAGCACATTGGCAAGCCAAGGAGAGATGAAATGACTTTGCACCCTATCCCTAGTGTTGAACCTTTTGAGAAATGGGCAATAGACTTTGTAGGCCCTATTGCACCAATAATGCATAGTACTAGATCACACTACGTAATCACTTGCATAGACTATTTGACAAGGTGGGCAGAGGCAACCCCAACTAAAGATTGTACAACAGCTACAACAACAAGATTTTTATGGGAGAACATTATCACAAGGTATGGATGCCCTTTAATTTTAACCAGTGATAGGGGTGCATATTTCTTGAATGAGACCATGAGGATCCTGTTAGTAGAATTCATGGCGGCTCATCACAAAACTACACCTTATCACCCACAAGCAAATGGAACCACGAAAGCATTTAACAAGATACTAAGTCATACCCTGAAAAATATTTTTGATGTCGGAAGACAAGATTGGGATGACAAGGTATCAGCCATATTATGGGCTTATAGGACAACTTATAAAAGGATGAACAAAGCCACACTATTTCAATTGGTGTTTGGCGTAGAAAGCTGTTTTACCAGTTGAGTTCATGTTACCTTCTCTATGAATAATGTGTGTATGAGGGATGGCTGATGAGAAAGCGCTGGAAGAAAGGATTGATAAATTAATGAAGCTGGATGAAAGATGATCACTCACTAGGTGGAGCCAAACAATAGAAAAAGCAAAGCAAAAAGCATGACATGATTACCACATTAGGAACAAGAAGTTTGAGGTTGGGCAGATGGTCTTACTGTATGATTCAAAGTTTTTACACCATCCTGGGAAGTTAAAAGTGCATTAGTTGGGTCCCTACACCATCTCGTACATCCTTGATTCGGGCGCATGCTAGTTACAAGCACTGGATGGGATGAGATTTCTAGGACACTTCAATGGGAGTAGGTTGAAGCCCTATTATACATAAGTCTTCTTGGTGTTTGTTAATAAGGCAATATTGCCAGTTAGTTTATGATTTTCTTTATTGCATTTTCCTTTCTTGTGTTTATCTTTCTCATTGTTGTTTTATGTTGCATCTTGGGCCTTTGGTAATCTCATTAGTTTTTCAAAATTTGTAAGGCTTGTGCGAGAGGACCGCACATCATTTTAGTGTGGGGTGGAGTAAGATGGAAGAAATTAAAGTGTGAAGCACCAAGAAGGATTGCATTAGAAAGCTCGGTTGAATGGATATGTGAATAAAGTACATGCAAGAAAAGGTGAAAAAGGATGGTTGGTGTTAGGATAAGGCTACATTGGGGATCCACGTACAAGAGAAGAAGAAGTGCATAAGCAACACGAGGTAGGCGAGAGAAAAAATCATGACAGAAGAAGTGCCTTCGGCGTTGGTTACGTGCACGTAAGAGTCTCTTGTCAAGATGGATTGGTTACGTGCTAGAAGGTTGGAGAATTGTTTGCACAAGATTGGGCATGTGAGTTAAAACACTAAAGTCTGGTTTGTTTTAAAAAGTTGCATTAAGTGTTAAAGTATGGTGGTAGGTAAGGTAAAATTTAATGTTACAAAGTGAAAAAAGCTATAAATAGAGGGTCGAAGCATTTCATCATTTACTTTGTGTATACAAAGAAAGAAGCAATTTTGCATCATTGCAAATTAGGGCTTCCATAACTGATCCGTGTGAAGAAAATTTTGAAGAGTTAGAGCATGAGTAACTAGTTTGGATTTGCAAACCAGAAGGAAGGAATTTCGCGGGCATAAGAGAAGTTGTGAGAATGCATCCTCTTGTGAAGGAATTATCCCAGTTAGGGTTTGAGGAACTACGACACGGGTTTAAGGGGTTTTCTTCACAAGTTTGGGATCTACGGTTGGAAGGAGTGGAAGAGTAGAGTAATAAGAAGAGATTAAAGTGATAAGAGGACCTAGAAAATGGCACCTAAGAAACCATCCATGTCACCCAAGAAGCTATAAGGCAAGGGCAAGGGAAGAGAGTCAACAAAAACCACCACAAGCATGAATGAGGAGTGGTATGCATAAATGTAGTACTCAGATGGGGTTTTGCTTAGGAAGGAGTGGGAATCCCATTTGAGAAAGATGGCGGTGAGTGATTATAACCATCGCACAAGCACAACATAGAAGGAAATGGTGTTGGAGTTAGTGCACTTGACGAACAAAAGGACACCAAAGGGTTTTCCCATCTATAGCAATGAGGTAAAAGTGAAGTTGGAGAAGGTAGGGTTATTACAACTCTATGAGTTGCCCTACTTTGGAAATCCTAAGCACCTCTATCAGTGGCTGATGTCATGCATGCATGAGGACCACTTTTACTTCGTGGGGTGTAAGATGCGCATAACCCCTCAGCTGATTTCAAAGTTTACATGCCTCATCTATGAGGGAGACAACATAGATGATGACCTGAGTGACAAGGAAGCCATCAAAGCAACCATCATTGCATATGATTACAAGAAGGGGTCAAGGTATTTTGACATTGTAGAAATCCCAGATCCCATCATGAGAATGGTTGCATGCTTGGTCACAAAGTTAAATGATCAAGAAAGGTGGACATAGGTGAATAAGGCCTGGTTGAATGTATGTAGAAAAATATCAGAGGGCACAATCTACAATTTATCGGCCTTCATTGCAGATGAGATAATCAATAGCGCAGAAGGAGACAAGATACTCTTTGGAAATGTCCTCCTGAAAATTGTATTTTCAAAGATAGGAGTGCTGACGTAGTAGAAAAGTTTGTTTGGGAGTATCCAGCTGAAGATCCCTCACCCGGAAAATATTTTCAAAGTATACATGTGAAACAATGACAACCTCCCACAAGGCATGCCTAGACAAGTGGTATAAGTGCTTAAGGGATGCATTCGGGGCGAGTGGAGAATCCTAGAGCAACTATTGATGCTTACAATGGGAGAAGCTAAGTTTGCTATGTACCAGCACTTCTGCATAGGCAGAGTTCATGATGGTGGATGAAACCATGAGCCCATGGTGTAAAATCCCATTCTCCTTCACTACCCAAGTACTTCCAAGCAAGAGTTAATAGGTTCAAAGAAGTAAAGAGACTAAGGTTTGACCTTAGTGAAGTTGATCAGGACCACAGGGAGATGTGCAAGACACTAGTCTACCCCAAGAAGTGTGCGTACATGGAAAATTACGTAGCGCATGAAATCAGAATGATAAAACCCCTAACTCTAACAATTGTAGGAAAGTCCATGACACGTGTATATCTCTGCATTAGGCCAAAATTTAAGAAAGGCACATACCTGGAGAATGATGTCTCCATACCTAAAGATCCCATGGGTAGAAGAAATCTTGTGCTCAAGAAAAGGGAGAGAGAAGAAGAAAAAGCACCAAGTGTGTAGATTTCCAAGCAAGTAAAGCGCACCGGTGGCAAGCGCCAAACATAGCACCTAT
Source organism: Taxus wallichiana var. yunnanensis (assembly GCA_018340775.1). Lineage (NCBI taxonomy): Eukaryota > Viridiplantae > Streptophyta > Pinopsida > Cupressales > Taxaceae > Taxus > Taxus wallichiana. Next base: position 419,838,587 of record CM031234.1, on the reverse strand, counting down.
ACACACATGAAGAAGTCCCGGTAAAGGAGAAGACCCCTGGAAGAAGAGGCACCAAAGCAACCCCTCGCCAAGGAGAAGTCACCAGAGGAAGTAGAGAAGGTTGGATCCCCTGTGGAAGAGTCACCTCTCAGAAAGAAGCAAAGGATAGAAGAGGAAGCTGACTCAAAGGAGACAGAGAGCTTAGAAGATACATAGGTGAAAAGGATGATGATGATGAAGAAGATGATCTTGAAAGAGATCAAGAGCCACTTGTCTTCAGCGTGCATGATTTAGAAGAAGAGGGTGGAGAAGAAGAATAGGAGTTCCTTTTCATGCGGTACAAGGGTATCCAGGAGGGGGAAGGCACCCAAGACATGGGAAGAAGTGAGGAGGTTGGCGCATAGAAGTAGAAAGCTCCAAGCCTTACGCAGGAGCAAGTAAATGAGGTGGTAGAAAGAGAAGAAATGAAAATAATTGAGGCCTTAGTAGAACAAGAATTGGAGTGCAATGCTGACATAGTGATGGAAGAGGGTAAGGAGGAAAGTGTTGAGAAAGAACAAGTCAGTATGGGAGGAGGTCCTAGTCTAACGGTGAGTTTCCCCAAAGGTGTGCGCTCGAGAAGGAAGATCCTTGATATAGAATAAGGACAGTCATGGGCTATGTTGATGACCAAAGGAAGGTGTTACGCACATGCTTCCAGAGCACTATACCCATGGAAGAACTTCTAGCTATGGAGTCATTTGATGAAGAGGCACATACCCCAGGACAAGGAAGATGCTCTCTTGGGCGTTTGAGTCCCATATTGATGAGCCAGAGTTTGAAATATACCAAGGGGAAATCATACCAATACTAGAGTCTAAGGGAACCACCCCTTGGTAAATGCCCAGCAGACTCTTGGATGAGTAGTTATGTAATGCGCTGAACAAGGTTGTAGTCGAGATTGAGGCTAGGCTCTTTGGAAGAAATGATGAGTAAGATTTCTAGAGGAAAAGCTAGAAAAGAAGGAAGAGGAGCTAGTTGAGAAGACTAAGGGCTTGAAACAAGAAGAGTTGATCGCAAGAATCGAAGCATGATCTAAGGGATGAGAAGGTGAAGGTGTGTGACACATATTACTAGAAGGATGGACACACTTGAAGACATGAGCAAGGAGTTAGAGAAAATTGTTGACACTATGAACACTCAAGGAGATGGACTAAGTTTTGGGGAGGTAAGCACCCTAGTCGGTGACCTCTGTTAAAGAGCACAAAACAAAGTCAATGCCTGGAACAAGTTGGAGGCCGACTTGTAAAAAGATTTTCCTAGCTTGTTGAAATAATGCCATCACTTCCCCATTCTTTCTTCTTTCCCAAATTCTTCATCCCCTTATTCTTTTTCCAAGACGTAAGTTTCTCTGTAATTATTTATTCATTGGAGAAGTGTTCCTGTGGATGGAGAATAGGCGTAGTGTGGGGTGATGTTGGGACCCCAAAATATTGGCTAAGTACAAAAAGGCATGTAGGCGCACAAGGCCTAGTTGAAGAAGGGTGTGCAAGGAGAAGGTGAGGAGGACAAGGTTTAAGGAAGGGCTTAGGAAAACCCATGGTGCATGTGCAGACAAAGCCAAGGTTTTAGGACTTGGCCATATTGGGCATTTTGGGCAGGACATGAGAAAAACATGACCCAACTGTGCATGCGGAGTGGATAAGGTGCTAGCCTGGCAATGTGATGCCCATGAAAGGAATATGCCCTGCGATAGAAGGTTCTAGAAGAAATCATGGAAAAAAGTGGAGAGCTCAAGCCCGGAGGAGCATGCTCCCATGGAGAACCACATTCAGAAACTTGGCATTGGATTTGAGGCTACAGAAGGATGAGTTGGCACTTTGGGATGCCTATATATGCGAGCGCCCATGGAGAAAAAGGAGAATAGTAGATATAGATCAGATAGACAAGAGGAGAATATAGATAGCGGATCTTTCTATAAATACTATGAGAATTGTGTGGGATTGGGTAGAGGCTATAAAGGGAGTAATGTATTAAGGGGCAAGGATATAAATTTTTCTTTGTATGGATGAAGGACATGATCCCTACTGTGATTTATGACTTGTCTAGTCAAGCTGTGGTAGTCTAATGGATCCATTGAATGTAATGAGATTACAAACATGAATGAGTATGAGTGTAATTGATTTGATTCATATCTATGCCTTTTCAGTTCTGTTCATGGATGTTATGGAATAGATGTAAATCCTTATATATTTTCCTTTTCTTTGTAGTTCTATTTGTTATTTATAAGTACCCTCTTTTTGGAATGAATACATTTTTCTAGAGGCCGTTGCCGAGAGCCTATGCTGATTGTATGTCTCATTTCCACCTTTATTCACTAATTTCATGACATAGATGATGGTTTCCCACTTAACTCACATAAAAGAGTGACTTGGCACCCCGCGTGCCTTGGGTGAGTGCTCAACGCCCTTTGGGTGATAGGACGATGTGCGTGAGATTTATTTCCTTTGTGATGGGTGTAAAAATGACTACGAGATAGAGTTGGTACTTCTCTTCTCACTTAACAATTAAAAGTACCTGGTGACTCTATATCCAAATTTCAATGCGTTAACTTATGCGAAGAATTCAGACAAGAGCTTATTTAAAGCAAGGAAAATATCAGGATATCAAACTTTCTTTGTCTCCTCCAAAGAGAAGAAGAAGAGGCATTTCAACATCACCAGTTGCATCTCTACCCCATAGGGGTCATTCAACTCCTCCGTAAGGAAGGTTCCCTCCACAAAGGAACAATCAAAATCTTGTTGCTATGACATGAAACAAAGTTTTCCCCATTTTAATACAAGCAGTCCTCTTCTGTTGGCTCAACGTGACCCTATACCTATTGTGACACTCAAAATTTTACCCTTTTACATAGGGGAAACTCACATTACTCTAGTGGAACATATTATTGATGTAGCCAACATTTGTGTAGTACATAATATCATGGAGGACAATGTTGCGGTTAGACTTCTTGCTACCTCTTTCAAGGGAAAAACACTTCAATGGTTTCAAGGGTTAAGTGTTGGTAGTATAACCACTTGGGATGAGTTAGGAGAAAATATTTGTAAATATTTTGAAGATAAGAGTGATCACCTATCACTTTTGGAATAACTCACTACCATGAAGAGAGCTCCCCAAGAATACATGAGTGATTTCAACTTCCAATTCCACATGACCTGGAATAGGATTCCAACACTTACAAAACCTTCTCCACATAATGTATTCTTGTACTATTTTTGAGCCTTGAATAACAATGTATAAATTATGATCCATCTATGGGAGGGGATACATTACTTGATGCCTACGATGTTTCCATAAGAGTGGAAAATTCCTTGATTCAAGTCAAAGATAGCTCTGCGACCACCAATGTCGTTGTCTCTAGATCTTACAAACAATCAACCAATTATCACTCCTATTCCAGCAGCCTCTAATCAACTAGCTCAGTCTACCCTGTGCCTCTTCAAATGATCTATTTAAAGTCAAGTCACTCTGTAGTAAATTTTTTTGAAACAAGCTTGTTGCACTCAAGAGGCAACAGATTTCAATATAATTATCCATATCAACCAAAAAAATTAGTAGTATCGGGATAATCATCCTCCTATTCAAGGGAACAATCAACTTTAAAATCAAGCTATAAATCAAGATGTGAATATCAGGCCTTTGAAATTTTGGAACCCTCTTGTTGCTAGCTCATCTAGAGCCATAGTACCTATCCAGAATAATCTAGTTCAAGACTACGAATGGTGTTATCCTTGTTCTCAACCCCACAATCAAAATATTTGTCCCAATGGAGTTCTTAGCCAGGCCCTTATGGTTCAAATTGTATCTTCCCTTCGAGCTAATAGAGAACACATCTACACAAGAAACAACAAATCAACTCACAGGAACCTAAAGAAACCACTTTGCTAAACTAACAAGAAGAATATTTTTATGGGTTGAATACAAATTCCTCATTAGTGGTAGAAAACACTCATTCCAAGAAGAGAGAAATGGAACCTCAAACTTCCAAAGCTGATCAAGCATCCACTTCATAGCCTTAGACACAAGTGGCGGTTGATAAAGATGCGGGAAAGAAACCGCTAGAAATACCTATTAGCCAAGTTGCAAGGAAAGAAGGTTCTTTAGGCATCACGATACCCAACAAGCACTTTCTAAAAGAGGATCCCAATGCCCAAAGAAGTGTCAGAAAATTTGGAGATATTCCCTTCAAGCATAGTAGAAAAATGAAGAAAACCAATCTGAGTGTTACTATGTGGGACGCACTCTCAATTCCTTCTCAAAGAAATTTGTTGCGAGAGGCTCTAAATAGTTTTGGTACAACCGACGGATCGTCAGGTCGTGGAGCAGCAGCAATTGCTACAAGTTTATGTCAACCAAAAGGGAAAATTATTCCTAAAGCCAAAAACCACCACCATTCTATATTTCCTTGATCATTGGCAACCACTTGGTGCATAATTGCATGATCAATTTTGGTGCTAGTAGCTCAGTCATGCCCAAAAAATTACAGACGTACTAGGCATACAATATGTGCTAGTTACAAGAGGAGTTGTTCAGATGGATGGCACAATTGTTAAGACTATTGGAGTTATCAAAGGACTTTAAATTACCATCCATGCATGCCCAATTTTTTCATTCACCCAAGAGATATCAGTAATTGATCTTCCTCCTCTCTTCGTCATCTACCTATCATAAGATTTCACTGCCAAGATGGGTGGTTATCTATCAACCGATTGGTCACATATGATTCTCAGGACTTGATACGGAACCAAAGTGACTATAAGGATGGAACCAATCTACCATAATAAAGTAGAACCCTATACTGCTAATCCTATAAATGGGAATTACACCATCGAGAGATATGGAAGAAGAAGATTCTAATCATGAACCGACCACTCTCGTTAAAGAAGTTCCCGATACTTGTGCTAGATGAAATAAGTGGAGATCACCAATACGATCCCTATGCTAATGTGGTGGCAGAAGAGGAAGTTGGTTTTCTACATTTAGAAGAAAGCTGGATTGGGTACTCTACTGTATTCATGAAGAAGATACAATCATACCACAACTTGTCAAAACACCAAGCGATTCGGAAGGACTGTGGAAATTTGTTCTTCAATGGATCAAGAAGTAAGAATGGATCTAGTGCTGGTGTTATGTTACTTTCTCCAAAGGGAGATAAATACTTCTCATATTTTTGGTTACACTTTAGTTTCACCAACAATGTTGCTAAATACGAGGCCCTTGTGAAAGGAATTTAGCTAGCCCAAAAGAGGGGAATCAAGGCTCTAACTATTTTTGGATACAATTAGTTGTTCATTAAGCAACAACACATAATGCTTCCAAGAATGATCTTTTAAGATCATACAAGAACCAAGTCTAGGACTTGATTGAATATTTCGAAGCTTTTGGAATCCATGCGGTTCCTAGAAATCAAAATCAAGATGTTGATAGGCTTGCTACAATTAGCTCACAATACAACATACATATTGATATCATGAAATAAGGGCAGAAATTTTTCAAAATGGTGGTTTGACCTACAGTCCTTGATAATATGAGTAGTTGGAAAGTGTTTGATAGTGAAAAACAAATTATCCTTTTCCTACAAGAAGAGGCGGAGTTTGCTGCAAGAAATCAAGATAAGATGCAAGAGTCATATGGTGATCAAATTATACAATTGAAAATTAAAAAAATACCAAAAGGATTAGTCACTATGGTATCCATTTTCAATTTAGATGATCAAGCTAAAAGACAAAGCTCTAACATGGTGTTTAAAGAAGAAGATTTTGAGGAAGTCTAGGTAGCGCATGAGAAGTTTATGAAGATTGGAAAAGTTTGTACTTTCAAAGAGAAAGAATATTTCATCAAACTTTGTCAAGAGTATCACAACATTTTGTGTGGAGCTATAAAGACCTGCATGGTTTTGATCCAGGCCTAGCATAACATACCATCGAACTGGATCCTAATGCCAAGATAATTCGTTATTAATAGAGGCCCATTAATCCCAAAATCAAGCCACTAATGAGAAAGGAGCTAACCAAACTCATCAAAGCATGTATTATTTTTCCCATCAAGCACTCCTCTTGGGTAGCCAACTGTATTTCCGTAAGGAAGAAGAACGGAGAGATTCAATTGTGCGTAGATTTAAGGGATTTAAACCATGCCTTGTTGAAAGACCATTATCCTCTCCCATCAATGGAGAAAATTATTCAAACAGTGGCAGGAGCTTAAAAATTTTCTTTTCTCAATGGATATTGAGTTACAATCAAATTCTCATCTAATATTCTAACCAATTCAAAACAAATTTCACTACTAAGTGGGGCACGTATGCCTACCAAAAATACCGTTCAGATTGTCCAATGCCGAGGCTACTTTCCAAAGAGCCATGGAAATGGCGTTTAGAGGATTAATCAACGATACCATCTTGGTTTACCTAGATGACATAACTTTATATTCTAATCATGCAAATGATCACATCATGCATCTAAGGAAGGTTTTCCAAAGGTGTATGGAATTTGGGGTTTCAATTAATCCCAAGAAGTGTATTTTTGTAGTGCACGAGGGAAAATTGTTGGGGCATGTTGTTTCAGTGGAAGGACTATCAATCAATCTAGCTAGGATTTGTTTGATTATGTCCTTATCTCTCCCAAGTCATAGGAAGGACCTCCAGATTTTTTTGGGAACCATAAACTTTGTGCTAAGATTTATCCCTCAATTTGTGACATTAGCTAAACCACTAACAACTATGCTGAAGAAAAACATGCCATTCTCATGGATAAAGGAAGGATGAGAAATCTTTGAAGCCATCAAAATGATAGTTTCTCAAGCTCTCATGCTAGTGTACCCCAGGTTTGATAAATACTTTATCCTTTATGCTTTTGCAGGTCAAGAGATCATTTCAGGAATCCTCACCCAGAAAAATGATGATTTGATGGAGCAGCCAATTTCTTTCTTCATTCAATCCCTTAAAGACTATGAGCTCAAATACTCATTTGTTGAAAAACAAGTCTTTGTGGTTATTCAAGATTTGAAGAAATTCAAGCACATGTTGTCCAACAACAAAATTCATTTGATGGTGTCTCATCTAGGTGTCAAGGAGTTTTTGCTGAATAAAGAGATGAATGAAAAGTGCATGTTGGATGGATCATGAAGGTGATGGAGTATGATGTGCATATCAAGGTTACCAAACTTGTCAAAGGTAAAGGTTTATGTCAACAACTTGCTGCAGACATGGAATCAAAAGGTGATGAGGATGCAACGCTCCTAAACACTGATGAGAGTGATGAGCAAGTTGACTAGTTATCCAAAATGAAGAATTTCCTCTTCTTAGGAGTATATCCTGTGAACATGGATAAAAACCAAAGATAGAATTTCCATCTTCAATATATTCCATATGTTTTGGTAGATAATGTTCTCTTTTGAAAGGATTTGAATAGTGTCCTCCTTCGGTGTGTAGGACCGGAACAAGTAAGTAAGACACTAGAAGAAATTCATACTGGTATACTTAGAGGAAATTAATCTGCATTAACAACTGCTACCAAGATCATGCGAGATGGTTACTATTGGCCGAATTTGTTCAAAGATGCCAATATTTTGGTAAGGAAATGTAAGGAATGCATTTTTCATAGGCAAGCAGATGTTGGTAGCTCTTTTGTTGCATCCAATCCAAGTGGATAAACCCTTTGTCCAATGGGTGTTGGAATTCATTGGAAAGATTAATCCTCCATCCAGTGACAGACATAAATGGGTCCTTACTGCAATAGACTATTTTACTAGATGGACAAAGGAGGTAGCATTGAAAGAGATAAATGAAAAGGTAGTTATGGATTTCTTGGAAGGTATAATAATAAGGTCCGGTGTTCCTTTTACGGTCATTTTAGACAACACGATAGTTTTTCTTGGTATGAAGTTGAGTGAATGGGCTGTTAAAAATGGAGTCTACCTCAAGACTTCGTCCAATTAATATCCGTAAGGAAACGGATTGGATGAGTCTAGTAAGAAAAACCTCATAAGGATTATTAAGCACATGATGGAAACTAACAAGAGGACTTGACATACACATCTTAAGATTGCCTTATAGGTAGATTGGATCACACCTAAAATGGCCATAGGAGATTCTCCTCTCATGCTTATATATGGAAGGGAAGCGAAACTTCCTCTCTCCTCGAGCTACCTTCTTTAGAGTTAGCTCATCAACTTGAAGTTATGGAGAGTGATCCTCGACAATAATTTTTGCTGAAATCATGGAGTTAGAAGAAGTACGAGAACAAGGATATGAAGACTTTGGAGCAACATCAGGCTCAGGTTAAGAAATATTTTGACAAGAAGTCATCTGAAACATGTTTTCAAGATGCAGATTTAGTCCTCAAATGGGATGAAGATAGGGCCAAACCAGGTAGTCATGCCAAGTTTGACGCTTCTCCGTGGAGCGGGCCATACATCATGGTAAATTGCAAAGAGTTGAATTCATTTCTTCTATCCAGATCAATGGAGAAGAACTACCCATTCATGTGAATGGGATACATCTCAAAGCTTATTTTTGAGAAGCATTCCACCCCTATACAATTTAGTTAGGTGTTTTCCTCCAAGTGCTTATGCACATTATTGTTGTGTGTTGTTCTTTTGTTTTCCTTGTTGTTGTGTTTTGTTTTATTTTGCACACTATTTCATCATAAGAAGGTTTCTTAAGGGAAGGAATGTTCATGTTTCAATAAGAGTTTCATGATATCCCTAATTCAACATCTTCTTCAATAAAAATTCTGCGGTATGCCATAAATGCCAAATATTCATCAGATTCAATATACTTCATGCTTAGCATTCCAGGGAGGTCCAAGATCAGATTTTCTCAAGGGGGTTCTGAGATGTTTCACAGAAGATAAAATTACTTTCAAGATTCCAACATTGACTCCATGCCCAATAGATGACTTAAGGCTACTGGAATCATGCTTAGTAGGCAATCATCCCCGAGAGGTCGCAAAAATGTTATCCAATTTTGCACTCATGGCAAAATTGGACAACATGGGTCAATCAGACCCTAGAACAGAAAATCCCTTCATGAAACATTTTGGGGACATTATAGGAAAAATTTTGTGTTGAAGGCACATCTTGGTGTTATGGGAAATTTTGGGATCATTTTAGAGTGTTTTCCCCATTTTGGGTCTTAGGGGTTAATGAGTTTTCTCGTAGTGCTAAGGTTGATCTCTATGGGCCCACTTTCTACCAAGGATTGCGAGAAATCATGTTTAAAATGTCCTATGATGCTCCCATTATCTCTTCCATTTCAATAAAACATAATGAGTTAAAACTAAGAGGAAAGACCAATTTGGTGAGCTAAAGAGGCATCGAGTTTAAAATAGCTCAATGAGTTACTCGAGAGAGCCAATATGGTGTAAAAGGGATGGAGCTTGGTTGTGGCTCATGCAAGTTAAGAAGTATAACAACCGAACAATATTGACCGAGACTTTTCCATGGTTCGATGAATGGAAAATGAATCAAGGATCGTGCTCGACATATGAAAAATGGAGGCTCAATAGTAAAGGGATATCTCAGCTAACTAAAATGAATCAATATAAAATACATCAAGCCAAAAATCAGGAAGTGTAAAACGAAGCTCGACAAGTTTATATTGGGAAGGAAGATAAGGTTTCTATTAAGGAGTGAGTTAAATATTGTGAAGATATGGCACAACGTAAAGACCATACTCTGGTGAAGTTAGAGCTCAACTTGAGAGAGGTCGACTCGAGAAAAATCATTGGAAGGATCTTGGCCAAGTCACAAAAAAAAATGTAAATGAAGTCTGAGTTGAATTATCACGGGAAATTGAGTAAAAAGGGCTTGGTAGATGGCTTAAATTCTCAAAATGAGCTTCTTTCCATAGGTTGAGAACTCACTTGACCCGAGAGCTAAGCTAAGTCATGAAGAAAGAGGGATCCCGATCAAGATCCCGGGCTCGTTTGAGTTACTGATTCACATAAAGGCAAGACGGGCCCACCAAGTCACTATATTGAGTATGTCATGTTGAGCTAGAACACTGTGCGGTGATCATCTATGAGCTCAAAAGTAAAACTCACTATGTTGGGTTCAGTTGTTGAAGTCAAAGTGATAATGTGAGGAAGGTTAAAATTGTAGAAAGGGAAAATTCCCCAAATTGGTGAAGTAAAGTTGAAATGAGGACGAGGTAGTTCACCCTAGAAAACTTGGTGAGGAAGCCCACAACATAGAGTCGACTCAGCTTGGGATAAGTTTTTAACATATTCGGTGCATAGATCAGTTGGGATATTATAGGAATAAAATGAAGTGGCTCACCATGGAATGAGAAAGTAAGAAGCATCACACATAAGAAGATGAATCTCCTCAATAGTAAAGGAATATGTCATGACCTCGTGTGCATGATTTTCACTGTAGCTCATGCGGGCTAGGGTGGAAGTGCTTTGATATGGCATCATGGTGGAATGGACTAGGAAAACACAGGAGAGATCAGAACCATGACTTATGCAAGTAACAAGGGACAAACCGATTGGTGGGAGATTGTGAGATTAACTTGAAGATATTTCCAAATGGCTCGGGTGGCGAGTTGTAATATGAAGATGTTTGGCTCAATCATTGAGGCCAAGGGGGTTCTTTGCTGAGTTGGAATCAAGGCATCTGCGAGAAGATTTGGGAATGGCTCGATGAAATGTTGAGGAAATGCTGATGTCAAGCTCGAGCTCGGCTCGGCCGAGCCAAGGCTAAATCACTTGGTTGTGAAAAAATTACAAAATTGGCTTGATGATTGAGATAACTTTATAGAAAAATTCCAAGCCAAAGCTAGATTCAGAGGTTTGGAGATGGCAAGTCAATATAAGAGCTCTACATGTGGGATAAATTCATCTCGATTGCCCGGTGGGAATTTTGTAATGGCAAGCCATCATGAGGTTTTTGTGTAGAGAATAAGTCTAAGTCGGTTTCTAATTAACTAGGCAAGTTGCCAGGGAATTTAAGAGTGTTGGGTAGTTACGGTCAAGAAGGTGGAAAAATATGCTCGGCTAAGTGGAAGAATGTGTGCAAGACCGAGCGGTGAAAAAATGGTTGATGATAGTGGTGCATTGGTGTGACACATATTTTTGAAGGGTGAGTTTGTGTGGGATGCCATGTGAAAGGGCCGAGTTGAGGTCTGAGTCAGCATTAACCAATGCATGGTGATCAGGGGACATGAGCTCACTAACTTTTGGAAGGTGGATTGATGATGAAACAACCCATGGAAAACCAAATGGTAGGAAGTCAATGACAAGATGGAGCTATAATGGTTTGAGCATGAATCTATCAAGCCACCAGGGATCTAAGTGCAGGAGGTAGTATGTAAGTTGTGGTGTGATGAAGAATGCTTGATATGGGCTACAAAGGACATGATGTTTAGTGGAAACATTTCAGATTTTTGAGGATATTTTGGAAGTGAGCCATGGCAACTAGGAGTGTTGAAGCTTACACATAAGTAAGTCAATAGAAAAGAGGGGCTAGTGTGTATGATAGGAAAACTCACATCCGAGAGCCTGTAGCAAGATGAATATAAACAAATCTCAAATCGTCGAGCTAAGACCATGAAATGATATATATATCATGGTTGTTTAGTCAAGCAGGTAGATTAAACAGTTGAAGGAAATCCAATGAAGGTCATGTTGAAGCTTGACCTGAACGATCCAAAGGAAGGTAAAGGCCGAGCTCCTTGAATCACTCGGTGATGAGTATTGGAAGTAGTTGAGGACTTATGTTTCAAGTGTACCAATGAGAGAGACAGAGCTCAGTGCCATGGTGTTATAGGGAAAAGTTGAAGGAGGAGCTCATAATATATTCACAACTCGATCAGGCCAAGGAAACGGTGCAGCAACGAGGGGTTGTAGCTCGGTGAGCCACGAAGGGTCGTTATAGCTCTCAACATGGCAAGGTGGAACGTGAGTTACTCGAAGGATTGAAGAGTTAACATACATTGGGCATGTCATTGAAGACAACTCAATAGCTTGACTTGGTATGGAAAATATTAGCTCGCTCGATGGGATATGCAATCGTTGCTAATGTACAAGGATAATGAGTTCATGGATTAACATGACGATGCAAGCAAGCTCGACCTAGTGAAGCATAAGGAACTCAGTTCATAATTGGAGTAGCTCGATCGATTAGGGGAAAAGCATGAGTTTCCTAAGCCATGATGAAAAGGAGCTCGGTAGTGAGCTCGTAGGTAGAGCTTAGTTGTGGTGAATGGTAGTGGAGCTTGATCCCAACTTGGTGAGTTGGCTCGGTGAGGCAACCACCGAGTTGGTTCTTTTTACGAATTCACATATATCCCTCCCTCTTCGATGCAAACCAGTCAACGGGGGGTCCCACCATTATTTTGGATTAATTTAATATTTTTATTTAAATATTTTAATAATAATATTTATTATTATTATTATTTAAATATTTTATTTAAATATTCTTTTAATTAATTAATTAAGGAGAACTAGGTCAACAGGTAATTAATGACACATGATGGAACCTTCTCAAAGCAGTTCAACCAAATGTAATAAATACATCATGTGCCTTCAATTTAGGAAGGAAATATAGGTCTCCTTCTCTCCTCTCTCACAATTTCTTCTACAAATGTAAGTTGGAAGCTCATTCCAAGGGGTTCCAATAGGTCAGATAGGTTAGACAGTTAGATATCTTAGGCAAGTGCAAAAATTTCAAGATTCCCCTCTCTTTTACAAGTTGTCCTTGTATATTGAGGGAACTGTCATGCCTCCTTTTCAAGACCGTAATGGAAACCATTACCTCTTATGAATGTATGATGCATTGTGCAAATTATTGAAGCAATAAAACTATGTGTTTTGTGACTAATCTTAGTCCTTTCATCCTTCTATACTTCTTTGTGCCTTTTCTCATGCTTGTAGGTACATGTGCAAGTTCACGTTTCTATTGTAGGTTCTTGGATTTATGTGCTTATCAAGTGGTGGAGCATTGCATGCAGTTGAGTTGTGGTGCTTGTTCACCCTTCTTCACTAGAAGACTAATAACTTGTTTTTATGATCGAGTTTAACAAAAGGAACACGTGCTTTCTAATCTATGGTATTTTGTATCCTCTCTAAGTTGCAATAGGTGAAGTTGACTTGTGGTACACACACCCTCTTCAAATTAACCATTCCTAAGTATAGAAACACCCTTTATTTGGTGCATCATCATCCCTAATGTAGTTTCATTTATGCAGATCTCTTTCCATAAAACCCATGCAAATGTTAGCATAGTACTAGATAGCCATTTTATTATACTAGGAGTATTACAACACTTAGTTTAGGAAGAGGAAGCCGCTATTCTCTAGAGGTTCACCTCGATCCCAAGTGCCACAGCTTGAGAGGTCATCCCATGTGTCCTAATCCTATCGAACATCTTGATCACATTCGGCCATTCGGAGGGTGTAATGATTTGGTGACAACATCAATCATGCAAACACTATTAAGATTAAAGCAAGAGAGTACACTATGGAAACACAATGTGCTCACCTTGTTATTTTAGATCCTCCTCTGCCTACCCCTCGAATAGTCATTATGATGTTTTAGAACAACTTGAGAAGACCACTGCTAAGATTTTGATCTTATATCTTCTCAAAATATCCAATGTTCACAAGGATATCCTTTATAAAACACTACAAGGGTCAAGAGTGTCAATTGATATTGATCCTATGCATTTCCAAGCCTTGGTCACGTAGATTGATCCCTCGAACACATTAGCTTTAACCATTAAGATATTCCTATGCACAATATACCCTTACATATTAAAGTCATTGTTAATCGTAAAAAGATAAAAAATGTTTCGTGGATGGTAAACCAGGCCTAAATATTTGTACTATGAAATTGGTTAGACAATTGGGACATAATGATGCTGATCTACGGAGCCTAAAGTCATCAATATCAAGGCTTATGACAATGAGGAGTGGATTTCAACTAGTATGATCACTTTTCCTATGGAAGTGGGGCCTACTAATCATGATACCAAGTTCCATGTCTTGGACTTGGAACTTCCTTACAATATGCTCCTTGTTCGCCCATGGATTCATGCCATGTAGGTCATGCCTTCCACTTACCATCAAAGTCTAAAATTATACCATGAAGGGAAAATTGTTACCATTCATGGGGATCCTAAACCCTTTGCTCATTACAGAGCCTTATCGGGTTATTTTCCCACTACTTTTGAATGTCCTTCAATAAAAATGGTTGTTTAGGTTTAATCAGAGGCTCTTGATTCATGCATTAATCAATACTTTGTGATCTTAAGATAATGGTGTTTCTACATTTGTATCTCCCTTTTCTTCATGGGAGATGAAGACCTTTGTAACTAGATGTGGGGAATATGACCTCTAATAGGACCTCCTAGTTTCCAACTTTCCCTATCACCCAAAACGCATGGTAGGCCATGTTATAAATATCAATAGTCCCGATAGAATTGCAGCATGGATAATTTCACTCTTGGTGGCTTTTTTAGTAGATGATAAGTTGTTTGACACTTCTATATCTTAGTATCCTACGATGAGATGGATTCATGCTATCAAGAACCCAAGTATGTTATCCCAAATAAAATGATGTATGCCATGTGGTATCAAGGATATGGATGTGGCATAGATGAGTAGGGTGTGTGGGAACCTCTTTTGACACCACATCATAAGGTTTGAAAACATGGTATCAGGTTATGACCATATGGGTCCCATCTTATGAAGGTTGAAGCCACCTCTTCGAATTAGAAGATAGTTCGTCTGATTATGATAGCGAAATAGATTCCTGGTGTAGTCTCTACAAAGACCTTGCCTCCACAAACCTATGTTCGACATGGCTATCTTAACCATATCCCCTACCATTCCTAAATTAAATGTTTTCCATTTTCCCCTTGTAAAATAGGACCAACAAAAATATGTACCAATTGTCTTATTTGAGAATGATGAAAAAATGGTGAATTTATTGGTCTTCATGATGACATTCTTGTTGGCGACCATAAGAACCGCTTCTCCATCACTCTTAACACATACACATAGTTCGGGAAGGAGGCTGAAATCAATGGTCAACAAAATTTAAAAGAGAACAAGGGAAATATATCATCCAAAAGCCTTGTAAAAATAAAAATTCCAAGTTTCATAGTGAAAACCTCTTTGAGGTACTAGCGGAAAAACAAAAACAAAAATAAAAGAAGATAAAAAGTGACCAGTCTAAGGGTGAAAATATCATTGAGACACCCTTAAAGGAAGATATTAACGTCCCTCCTGATCCTATGTGTATGGAAGAATAATCCACATTACACGTTGAAGAAAATATCAATGTTAATATTGGAACAAAAGATCAACCTAGAATGGTTAAGTTAGGGGATTCAATCTCAAGACAAGAGCATGAAATATTTTTCATGATCCTATGAAAAAATTTTAGTTATATTTTCTTGGTCCTATGCAGACATGCCAGGCTTAGATCCTCATTGGTAGTGCATAACCTAGTTGTGCACAAAGAAGTGAGTCCCATCAAGAGAAAACTTTAAAATATGTATCCTCATGTTACCCTTTTAGTTAAAGAAGAACTTGAGAAACTACTGGCAGTGGGATTCATTAGGCCTATTGACTATTCAAAATGGATTTCTAATATAGTGCATGTACAAAAGAAACCCATTGGCATCAGGATTTGTACGGACTTCAGAGATATTAATAAAGCATGTCCTAAGGACAACTTTCTTCTTCCTAACATTGGCATGATTATCGATTCAACTGAAGAATATGAGATGCTATCCCTCATGGATGGTTTTTCAGGATATAATCAGATTAAAATTGTAGAGGAGGATCAACATAAAATTGATTTTACAACCCCTTAGGGAAATTATGTTATCAAGTCATGCCCTTTGGCCTTAAGAATGCGGAGTCCAACCTATCAAAGGGCTATGACTGTCATCTTCCATGAAATGTTAAATGATATAATGAAAGACTATGTTGATGACATCTTTGGCAAGTCCAAGACGGAGAGGACCATCCAAAATCTTGTGGCTCATCTTTCAATGATTCAAAGGTTACAAGGTTAGGCTTGACCCAAATAAATGTGTCTTTGGGGTGCTTATCGGGAAAATTGTTAACTTTTATCGTTCAAGAAGAGGAATTAAGGTAGAGCTAGAAAAGGTCTCAACTATCACAAAAATGACTCCTCCTAAGAACCTCAAACAAATTCTTAGTTTACAAGGGAGAATCCAATCTATCCAAAGATTTATTTCCTAACTCCTGAGATAAGTCTCATTCCTTCACATATATTCTTAATAAATATATTGATTTCCATTGGGGCCCTGAACAACAACAAACATTTTCGTTGCTTAAAGAATATTTTTCTAAACCCCTTGTTCTTATGCTACCTACTCCAGGTGAACCATTGTTACTATATATCTTAACTACCTAATTTTCTATAGGTGTGCTTCTAGCTCAATAAGATCGAATCGTAAAGAGAAAGTCATCTACTACCTCATCCACACTTTGATTTATTATGAGATTAACTAACCAAAAATTTAGAAAGCTTTCTTGGCCTTTGTTTTTGCATTTTAGAAACTCCGCCATTATCTATTGAATAAAAAGACCAAGATTATATCTAGAGTTGACCCAATAAAGTACCTATTATCTAAACCTACACTTACTGGGTGGATGGCTAATTGGATCATCATGCTTAGTGAGTTTGATATTGAGTACATCAACCAAAATTTAGTCAAAGGGAAAGTACTTGTGGATTAACTAGTTGAATCCCCTTTTCCAGAATCAAACCATTAAGTTAGGAACTTATGGATGCTTCTATGATGCATATATTGAAGAATCCATCACATGGAAAATGTATTTTTATGGATCATTTAATTTTCACGGTTCAGGAGCAAGAGTTGTGCTTATCACTCCTACAGGATATTTTATCCCTCAAGCATTCAGCTTAGTTTCCCATGCACAAATAATATAGTAGAATATGAGGCCCTCATTACATGATTGAAAATTGATATCGATGGGATATTACACAAAGTTAATGTTATAGGTGATTCTCAGTTTATCATCATGCAAGTAAATGATGAATACAAGGTTAAGGATGAGAATATCATTCCTTACAAGAAGTTGGTTGATACTATGAAATAATTATTTGTGCAGATCACATTCCAACAGATACCCAAAGGACATAAACACCTAGGGGATGTCATGGCTACCATTGGGTATATGCTACACATCCCACTTGGAAACAACAACATGCCTCGTTTTTGGAACATTTCAGGATATCTACATATGACATGTCGGAATCATGTTTGGTATGTAAATTTTTAGTCCCCTATCCCCCTGATATATTGAAATCTATAACTACCTCCATGATGAAACCTTTCCTCTCTCAACACTACCTAATCTGAAAAACCTAACCTTATCCACCGTATAGTCCATTATACCCTACTTAGGGGCACTACCTATCATAGATCCTATGGTGGGAATCTATTGTGATGCCTTAATTTAGAAGAGTCCATCTTAGTGGTCAAAGAGGTGCATGAAGGCATATGTGGGGCCCATATAAGTGGAATGGTTACGCTAAAATCTACTGAGAATAGGATATTATTGGCCTACCATGGAAACTGATTGCTATCAGTATGTTAAGAAATGATTGTTGTGTCAAAAGTGTGACAATTTAATACATTCTCCAATGCAATCTCGTAACCCATCACAACACTATGGCCTTTCTCAAAGTGGAGAATCAATCTCATTGGAAAACTAACCCCATTAATTCGATGGCCACACTCAAATCATAACTTCCATTGAGTATTTCATGAAGTGGGTAGAGACTATTCCTCTTACCTATGTCACTGGTGCATAGTTTACCAAGTTCATTATGAACCAAATCATTTGTTGTTACGACATTACCACTTCCATTATGTTTGAAAATGTTAAGTATTTTAAGAACAAACAAGTGAAGGCAACATGCTAATGCTTTCACATAAAAATTAAGTGGTCAAATCCCTATTACCCTCAAGGTAATGGAAAAGATGAATCCTCAAACAAGACTCTTCGTATAATGGAGAAGATGGTTAAAAAAACTAGCTATAATTGGCACCTACAAATTCATTCCGCCCTCTAGGATTATTGAACATCCATCCATACCCCTAATGGTGCTACTCCATATTCTTTGGTTTTTATCATAGAGGCCATCTTCCCTCTTGTGATCGAGCTTGCTTCTTTGTGCATATCTTTGAAAGAATACTTAGACAAAGAAGAGGATTATATAGTGGATAGGCTACGTAACTAGAGCTACTAAATGAGAGATGCATTCACAAACTTGATCAAATTAAACTGTATAAGAATAGAGTGTGTTGAAGATATAACAAATGAATCATACCTTTCTAGTTTGGGGTAGCAGATCTTATCTTAAAAGAGAATAAGTTCAATACCATGAAATATCGTGAGAAGAAGGGTAAGTTTGAACCTAACTAGTTGGGACCATATGTTGTGGTTGCTAAGTTTGGTTTAGGTGCATATAAACTTGCTAATTTTTATGGTGATGAGTGTAGACACCAAAATTAGGTCACACTCCCCTTTGGCCCCTCAACAAATAAATACCTTCATCACATTCACCTAGTCATGGCCCCCTTCACCCCACTAATATTAATTTAATTAAATTAATTCATTATCCTCACCATATTTATTATTTAAATATCTTAATTTAGATAATGCCCACATAGCCACCTCACCCTAAGACCTATTCTTAGTAAGTTGCCATAACTAACTAAGTCTTACCCAAACCCTAAAAATCAATGCCTACATTCCCTCTAACCACATTCCCACATGCTTAAAGGAAGCTTCAAGTCTAATCCAGCAGATTAATGACACAAGATACGAGAAAATCAAGGGGATCTTCCTAGTTTAGTAAACCTAGGAAATCCCACCCTAACCGACGTTGGTTACCCTTAACCACCACCGTTAAGCCAAAACCATCGTTGGTCACCTTTTAACCCCCAAAATAACCTTATTTTGAGGCATGCCAAAATGTTTCACCTGATTCTTAGACATTTCTTTGAATATTGACGAACAGAGATAGGGTAATGGGCGTAGGAGGAATACATGTTAAAATCATGGTTGATAGGTTGTTGTGCATGTATGACTTCTCGAACCCACATCTGATCATGAGAGCTTCCTTTTGGCTATGAGGAACTACTTGAAATGGAACACAAGACCACAAAATAAAAGTTAAACAATATATGCATAAAGTGAACTCGCCTAGCATGTGCTAGATTTGGGAAGTGTGATACTCCCTAGATGATTTGCCACACCACTATTTAAAACAATTTAATGTTGGTAATGAAGTAAATCCTATTGTAATGACATAATTTTGGTGTTTAATCCGGAACCGCCGTTGATCACCTTTTAATACCCAAAACAACCTTATTGTTGAGGTTGGAAAAAGGTTGGCTGATTCCTGAGAGATAACACATCTTTTGAGAACACGCATGCAAGGAAGGAGATCAAATATTTTCTCTTGCACAAACATCCAACATTCGTCTAGCAACCACCCATCACAAATTTGATCCAACCAGGAAAAAAGAAATGCACATGTAGCCCATGCAGGAGATTCCAACATTTGGTGATCGTCAACAGATTCAACCTCTTACCAACACCTTCATCCATCACTCATAGGCACCCATAACCAGATTTCAAGTAAGTAGAACAATTTACTCCTCTAGTTCATTCATTTAATTATTGTATCTTCATCCTTTGTTCTCTTAGCCACCCATTGACCTCCTTTAATACTCACCCTCCATATTCCCATTAAAACCTCACCAAACCCCATCCAAACAGCCTAATACCTCACTTCGACTAGCCTAGTCCCTTGTGCAATCATAAGGGAGATCCAAAGCTCATTATGTGGCATTCCCAGGTTTTCCATAAGAACTTGGCACTAGTTCTCCTAACCCGGCATTAGTCACCCTTAACCGGTTTGGTCTCTATATTTACCAATACATCCCAGAATAATAACCTACCCCACCTATTCTCACATCACCCTTAATCACCTGTGACCTACCTGAGACCTCTGTGACACTGCAGAGAACCATAACCAACTACTTGACCTTCGGATCTTATTTTAACCTAGCCTATTAGATTAGATATTTCTTATTGATTTTTTAATGAGATACGTAAATTATTTTAATTAAAATAGGATTTAATTTATTACCAACATTAAATTGTTTTAAACAGTGGATCGACAAAATGCCTTCAGAAGTATCACACTTCCCAAATTTAGCACACACTATGCAGTTCACTGCACATATTGTTTAACTTTTATTTCGTGGTCTTGTGTTCCATTTTGTAGTTCCTCCCAACCAAAAAAAATATCTCATGATCAGTTGTGGGTTTAGAAGTCATACGTGTGCAACAACCTATCAACCATCATTTCAACAGGTATCCTCCTACGCCCATTACCTTATATGTGGAGGTCACTTTAGTGGCCTTGCTGTGGCTAAGTGTATTCTTCGCCTGGGCTATTACTAGCTGACCCTCAACCATGATTGTTGTGATTACGTTAAACATTGTGTAAAATGACAACAACATGCCAACCTTCATCATACACCCAAATCATTCCTTACAGTCACCCTGTGACCTTTGGCCCTTTTCTCAATGGAATATGGATCTTTCGGAGAGATCAACCCTCATTCTTCCCAATGACATCAATGGATCAACACCGCTACCGAATACTACACAAAATGGGTTGAGGCCATACCACTCATCTCCATGAAAGCCAAGAAAATATGTGAGT
Organism: Taxus wallichiana var. yunnanensis; assembly: GCA_018340775.1. NCBI lineage: Eukaryota > Viridiplantae > Streptophyta > Pinopsida > Cupressales > Taxaceae > Taxus > Taxus wallichiana. The sequence continues at coordinate 419,817,819 of CM031234.1, read as the reverse complement.
TCATTAATCATCACATAATTTGTCTCTTTGGTGTTCCTCATCACCTCATCACAGATAATGGAAAATAATTGAAAAACAAAACATTACAAAAACTTTCATGATGCCTTGCATTTAGCTAAGTTTCTCATCACCTTATTTCCCACAAACCAACGGCCAAGCTAAATCCACTAAGAAAACCCTAAACAAAATTCTCATAAAAGTGGTTAACGATACTTTGGAAAGGACTAACATACACACATTCCTTTTGCCCTATGGGCATACCACACTAGTATCCATATTTCCACTTTGTTGCCACACCATTTCTCTCGGTTTATGGTACCGAGGCTATTCTACCTGCCCTCGAAGTCTAGATTCCCTCACTCACGAATTTCTCTCCATGACATGCTCGATGATGATGAATTTCATTAGGACCATTTAGCAAAACTTGAGTTATTAGAAGAATGTCGCGTCTTAACACTCTTGACCACCTTCAAGTTTACCAAAAATGTATCAAACGTGCTCTACAACAAACGTGTCCATGAATGAACCTTCCAAGTTGGTGACCTTGTCCCGAAAGAAAATCAACCCGTAACCAAAGCGAAAAAATTAAACAGAGAAAATTTTCTCCTAATTGGTTTGGACCATACATCGTGACCCATACTTACGCATCAGGTGCCTATCGTTTATCTTCACTCGATGGTAAACTTGAACCTGAGCCCCTTAACGCCTTGCATCTTTAACCATAATATTGTTGACTTTTAGTCCTACATCACTTTTGCCTCCTTCCAGGCTCATCCTCGAGCGCTCTCCAGTTCTTACACCTCACCAATGATTAAACAAGAATCACATGAGCACCTATCACTTGTTGTCTTCTCTTGAATATGTGTACCACGTGTCTTGAACATAACATGATTCTCATGGATACTTTTCATCTACGTATAGATGAGATCCCATGGTCATTTCACCCTACTTTCTCGAACAAGAATCCTTTTCTTCACCTTGTTCTTGTCCATGACTTCAAAGCCCTCGAGATGGGACCCAACTCCTTGAGTCAAACTTCTAATAAAAATATGACTCCCTCAAAAGGACATCTTCTTCACTACTATCAATAGACTCGATCCTTGAAGGATAACTATGTAAAGCCCTTAAAAAAAAATGAGAGAATTTGAAGCTTCTTGCATCGATCAGATTCATGAATACCTCAAGGAGTTCATTTCCTCATCCCATATAGACTTCCCACATCGATCAGTCTATCTCAAATACAAGTCAAAACAGACAACTTCTTAGTCATGGAATTTCCCATTGTGACCTCGGATCTCTTGCCCAAAGAGCATGCCACCTCATATCATATAAAATTAACCACCTTTCACACTTCTCACCATTCCCACTCCCATTTTCCTACCGCCTCAAGGGACCTCTTGGAAACCAAGACATTTGGTGATCATGTGACTACTTTTCACCTTAGAACACTCAATCATGCAATGTCTTTAGGGTCTTACGTTCATCACCTCCTCCAAGGTATGATCCTAACCAATCAGGTGGCTTTATTGCCCCTTCTTATATTTTAACCGTCTTTATTTACATCTTGATTACCTTATACATGACATGGTCCTCGACGCTTACCTTTGGGGTAATCTTCTTATTTTTCCATAATCGACATCACCTATACCAATTCACCTATAACCCACCCATACCTATGAGACCTAAACCCAAATCATGCCTAAAACCTACCAACTCATTCTCCTACATCCTCATATTCTTCCCTAGCTCATTGAGAATTACATTGGCCCGAGGTCCCTTTTCTCCGGGACTATGTAGGTAGCACTCCGAGGGCATGAGGCCCTTGGATGTTAGCTCAGCCACTCTCTACCCTAACCAATTCATCTTTCATTTTCCTCAAATTACATTCTACCCTACTTAGTTTCCTTTTTATATCTAAAACTTGGAAATTAAACCAAACAAATAACAAGTTGCTTAACATTTTTATCATCACCACAACATACATTTATTATGACTACCATCATCATCCATATATTATAAAGCATCTTAAAAATAGTCCATATTATCATGCATTATAAAAATTAATGAATCATAACCCTAACCACTATAAAATCCATCACGCCTAGATCACAAAGTTTCGGTTCTCTCTGCAGTCCGACAGAGGCCTCTGTGCAGTCACAGGTGATTAAGGGTAATGTGAGAATAGGTGGGGTAGGTTACTATTCTAAATTTGTATTGGTAAATATAAATACTAACACCGATTAAGGGTGACCGATGCTGGTTAGGGAGAACCGGTGCCGGTTACTATGGAAAACTAGGAATGCCACAGAATGAGCTTTGGATCTCCCTTATGATTGCACAAGGGACTAGGCTGGTCGGAGTGAGGTATTAGGCTATTTGGATGGGGTTTGGTGAGGTTTTAATGGGGATATGGAGGGGTGAGTATTAAAGGAGGTCAATGGGTGGCTAGGAGAACAAAGGATGAAGATACAATAATTAAATGAATGAACCAGAGGAGTAAATTGTTCTACTTACTTGAAATCTGGTTCAAGGCGCTTGTGAGTGATGAATGAAGGTGCTGGTAAGAGGTTGAATGTTGTTGAGGATCACCAAACATTAGAAAGCTCCTGCATGGGCTACATGTGCATTCCTTTTTGCCTAGTTGGATCAAATCTGTGTTGGGTGGTTGCTGGATGAATGTTGGATGTCTGTGCAAGAGAAAATGCTTGATCTCCTTCCTTGCATGCGTGTTCTCATGGAAACTTGTTCTCAAAAGATGTGTTATCTCTCAGGAATCTACCAACCTTTTGCCAACACAGATTTTTTTGTTTTTATAACAAACCTGACCTAACCGACACTAGTTTTACCTTCACTAGCATTGGTCACGTGCCCTACCTTACCGTAGTCGGTTGCATTATACTAGCGTCGGTTACCCTTGAATGGCATTGGTCACCCTCTCTTACACAAACACCCAATTTTTTTCCCCTCACCCAACCTTTACCCTGACCATTTACCTCACCCTTCATACCTCATCATTTACTACCTACCTTCATCCTCCTTTGGGGACTCATTATTTTACCCATACCTTGGCCTTACCCGTGCCATAACCTATATTTTTGGACCTAGACCATCGCTAGTGACATTTGACCTCATGTGTTCACTATACCTTGTGGTACTAAAAACTATGTGGTTGACCTCATGACCTTACCTTGCCTTTGGCCGTGACCATCTATCCTAACCTTACCTTTGGTGTACCGGAACATACCTAACCGTTCTCGAACCTAACCTATGTTGTGTTTCTGACCATATCCTATACCTTGGATACTAGAATCACTTCAACCTTGTTTGGATAAACCTATCGACCTTAGACAATGTAGAGTTTTCCTACTCTTCAACCTAGTATTGTGTTGTAGTTTATACGTGTGTGTGTGTGTGTTTGATTGTTACTACCTTTGACCCTAACCCATTACCTAGATTACCCGAGTAGACCTGGCTCCTTTTTCCCTATTACCCACCTTCCTTTTCATCACATTTACCTTTTATCAAACCACTCATTGATTTTGCCTTCTGCCTCGTTAGTTCTTGGTTTGAGGGGGATCACCTTCACCCACACATGGGGCAACCACATCTTATTTTTTCAGCATCACTTACCAATACAAGCTACGCAACAAAAAGGGGCAAAATGTAGACACCAAAATTAGGTCACACTCCCCTTTGGTCCCTCGACAAATAAATACCTTCATCACATTCACCTAGTCATGGCCCCCTTCACCCCACTAATATTAATTTAATTAATTAAATTAAATTAATTCATTATCCTCACCATATTTATTATTTAAATATCTTAATTTAGTTAATGCCCACATATCCACCTAACCTAGACACCTCATCAAGCCACCTCACCCTAAGACCTATTCTCAGTAAGTTTCCATAACTAACTAAGTCTTACCCAAACCTTAAAAATCAATGCCTACATTCCCTCTAACCACATTCCCACATGCTTAAAGGAAGCTTCCAGTCTAATCTTTAGATTAACGACATGAGATCCAAGAAAATCAAAGGGGTCTGCCTAGTTTAGTAAACCTAGGAAATCCCACCCTAACCGATGCTGGTTACCCTTAACCACTGCCGGTTAAGCCAGAATTGCCGTCGATCACCTTTTAATCCCCAAAACAACCTTATTTTCGAGGTTGGAAAAAGGTTGGTAGATTCCTGAGAGATAACACATCTTTTGAGAACAAGTTTATGTGAGAACACACATGCAAGGAAGGAGATCAAGCATTTTCTCTTGCACAGACATCCAACATTCATCCAACAACCACCCAACACAGATTTGATCCAACCAGCAAAAGGAATGCACATGCAGCCCATGCAAGAGCTTTCCAATGTTTGGTGATCCTCAATAGCATTCAACCTCTTACCAAGACCTTCATTCATCACTCACAGGCACCCAAAACCATATTTCAAGTAAGTAGAACAATTTACTCCTCTAGTTCATTCATTTAATTATTATATCTTCATCCTTTGTTCTCCTAGCCACCCATTGACCTCCTTTAATACTCACCCCTCTATATCCCCATTAAAACCTCGCCAAACCCCATCTAAACAGCCTAATACCTCACTCGACCAGCCTAGTCCCTTGTGTAATCATAAGGGAGATCCAAAGCTCATTCTGTGGCATTCCTAGTTTTCCATAGTAATCAACATCGGTTCTCCCCAACCAAGTGTTGGTCACCCTTAACCAACATCGGTCTCTATATTTACCAATACAACCCATAATAATAACCTACCCCACCTATTCTCACATCACCCTTAATCACCTGTGACCTGCCTGAGACCTCTGTCAGACCTGCAAAGAACCAGAACCAACTACTTGACCTTCGGATCTTATTTTAACCTAGCCTGTTAGATTAGATATTTCTTATTGTGTTTTTAATGAGATACCTAAATAATTTTAATTACAATAGGATTTACTTCATTACCAGCATTAAATTGTTTTAAACAGTGGATTGACAACCTGTCAGGAAGTATCACACTTCCCGGATCTAGCACACACTAGGTAGTTCACTGCACATATTGTTTAAATTTTATTTGGTGGTCTTGTGTTCCATTTCAGGTAGTTCCTCCTAGCCAAAAGGAAGCTCTCACGATCATCTATGGGTTCAGAAGTCATACGCATACAACAACCTATCAACCATCATTTCAACATGTATTCCTCCTATGCCCATTACCCTATTGGTTTCATCAATATTCAAAGAAATGTCTAAGAATCGGGTGAAACAATGAGATTTGGGAACCTATGAATGTCATGCATCTCAAGAATTTCTATGCCTAGGCATGAGAGACCAAAAAAAGTGGTGACTCGAAAAAGAAACAAAAAAAAAAATATCAAAAATTAAAAAGTATAAAAATAAGAAAAAGAAACAAAAAAAGAAAAATAAATCCATCCAAGTGTGAAAACCACACAATTTTGGCACTTTGGACAAGTCCTTTGGTGAAAACTAGTTTCCAATGCCATTGGAGGGTCCATTTTTACAAGCATCTCATATTTGGGGGCACAATGGCTTTATCTTTAGTAGGTATTCGCTTGTACCTAAGATCCTTTGAGCCTATCCTTCATGGCCTTGATCTAGATGATCCTAATCATGTAATGAGAAGAGTTTTTCTTTATACATTCCCATATAACACTAGAGGAAGCTTCACATCTTCACTTTCTTGCACATACACGTGGTTTTTTCCTTTGTACATTCCCATCTATCACTAGGAACATCCACATTTCTTTTTTTTGCACATAGCTTGAGAATAATTTAAGAAAATATCAAAACATTTATATGCACTTTCGAGAAAACATCAAAAACATTTGAAATAGGTCTTCTCAAAATCAACTTAAAAAATATAATATTGTCCCATGAAACATTAAAAACAAAGCAAAACGTTTCAAAATGTTCCACAAAAACAAATTAGTGTTTTCTTACTTAGTTGTTTGTTTATACATAGTTTTGTTGGATTTTTTATGCATGTTATGGGTTGTCTTGCATGTGTTTTTAGATTAATTTTTATTTTCTTACTTAAATTAAGTTTTTATTTAATTTCTTGTGAATTTTATTAGGTTAATTCTATTTGCATGCTTGTTCATTTGTACATAGCTATGTTGTTATGTTGTTTAGAATGTGTATATAGTGGATTTGATTAAAGCGTTAATTGTGCTTGTATGCTACAATTTGTTATCATTTCATATATAATCACATCTAACATCTAAACATCATCACATATCAATAAAATGCTAAGCTAACATCATATAATATCATCAATGGGGCAATAGGGATTATTTTATCCCCCTTCATCATATGCCATAATAAAAACATGGGATAAACATGCTATCTCATAAAAACAAAATACAATATATATCACAGTCCATCATCATCATAAATCCATATCAAATGTCAATGTCCATGTACAAGAACGTGTATTCATAATACATTAAATATAAAGTACACCACTTTGGGCATGGATCAAAACCATGCCTTCATCACGAGGCATACATCAAATATAATACATGTATGATATGTAGAGTTAACCACGACTCTCGCCAACACTAGGACTTCCTAGCCTATGACTTAGACTACCCGACATATATTGTAGAGGAAACATTTGCTGTAGTGGAGCCTATGGTAGATGCATCTTCTGTCTTTGGAAGAACTTTCTCGTGGTGAGGGAATCTATAATAATCTAGCATACTTAGATGGTTTGTGTGATATTATTAATCTAGAATGACTATCGACCATTTGACTATAAGGCATAACCCTCTCGTGCCTCTGGTATGACCCCATAATATAAATCTCTATAATAGGCAACCTCACCTATGGTTACTTTGAAAAATCATATAAATGATCCTAACTCCTCCCGACGGTGCAGCCTGGTGGAGTGCATCATGCTTTACTCTCAATTTGACCACATATTCCTATAGTGAGTCCTCTTCACTCCCCATTGTGCTTGCTTGACCAATAGTTGGTCCCTCTCTACTATAATCTTTTGTAATTGCTACCTCATGGTAGCTTGATCCCCAATACCCTAACCTGTTGCAATATGTAATAGTGGTGATACCCATCCATATCCATCAACCTCACCGCTGCAATATATGGACTCAATATTCGAGGTGGTGAGGGTGGAACATATATCAAGGGAACTGTTGTGCTTGCACATGTATAACTAACACCGCTATACCTATACATCTTATACTAGAATCTATCGTATACTAGGCACATGAGGTACCACACCTGGGCCTCGCTCTTTGTGGGGGTGCCTGTGGTGGTGCATCTGCTTTATGGAGGTGGTTCTTTATTATGGAAGTTGTTGTGGGGGTGGACCCTTTGGCTTTATCTCGCACTGTGCCGATACCTATCCCTATCCTTGTCCATCACCTATATGTAACTCCACCTTGGCCTCAAGATTTCCTAATTTAGCCATGTCTCTCAAATCCCGACCCGAATACCTAATGCCATTGTAGCTACACCAACCTCTATCGGGGCCTATGGAATAGTAATACAATTTGGTACTACCGTGGCATACCAAGTACTGTAATATGGAATAGTCCCTAGGTCTATAACCTGTGACCATGTAGCCCATCATTTGTGGAATGACATATTTCTAGCTGTCTAAGTCCCTCCATTGTCCGATCTCGGGGCCCAAAGTTAAAATTCTCACATGTCCTGTGGGCATACCACATCTTATATCTAAGTATGCCCTAGATGAGACCCAACTTCCACTACACCCTATCAACATGATACCACTCCATAATGTGTCTACAAATTCCAATAAAAATTACTCCACCTCTGCAATACCGAGCTCTACTACATCATCACACCCTGGTATAGATGGTATGACCGCGAGTGACCATCCATAACTATAAATCATCAAAGACACATTTGTAGTATGTGGTTTCACTTATGTGAGATTTGATCTCCTCTCCCACTCGACTCCCATCCCATGTAGGATGGATCATCTAGTAACATTTCTCATAGCACTCCAAGTGAATCCCTGATAGTAATGTGGTCCCATGACCAAATCGTGAGAGTGTGGCTTGGCCCAAGCTCGTCATACCTCTATATGCAATCAAATGTAAATCCCAATACAAGTGGGATAATATACACTAACCCTAGCAAAAGACCTCTCCATCCATCAGTCTGTGCACCAATCCTGTCAAGCCAAGTGGGAAATGAGTACCGTCTTGTAAGGAAAAATTTACAACTGACAGGAGCCATCAAGTATATTGGTATGCATGTAATATTATGATCCTCAAAACACATGTACAGATGCACCGCTATACCTTGTCGGGGTATGTCCTATTGTAGAAACATGTCCCAAATGTACCTGTTGTCTAAAAAAATTCCCCTAGTTATTTGGACAACTTACATTCACATTCTAGCTCTAAGGTTCAACATTGTAGGTTGTGCACCCTATGGTTGCTTTCTTGGGAAAATAATTCTGGCTACAGTTCCTCATGCACTATATCTGTGCCTTCCACTTTCCTCACTTCTTCCTTCTATCTTCATTCACCCTTCGTGTGCCTCAGGCTTGCTTCCCATTAAACATACTTTCCTGGCATCCTTGTGCCTACCTTCTTGTTGCCACACATTATCCTGTGATGATTGCACCCTCTCTTATACTTGTCTCTTGCAAGTATTATTTCCATTTCTGCCACACACACTACTCTTACATGCCCTCTATTTTCCTTCCACGTATCTCTCTTCCACGTGCACTTCTGTGCCTTCTTTTTTACTAGTCTATGTTCCACGTAGCATCATGTTAGAATGAGTATATCATACACAACCTACCAAAGCATGCCAACAAGGAGCCAAATACTTGTAACTAACTAAAGTATGACATGTGGCAGAAAATGAAAAATTATTTGATGACATGGCTTAAAATCTAGATCGCTCAAGTTCAAATTTCGGTAGGATTTAGTAGGTGAGAATCGGAAAACATACCTCACACCATTAATGCAAAATTTGATTACTCCAACCACCGATTTGATTCATATCTTGTCTCCTTCCTTCTCCTATATGCCAAGCAGACATGGGGAAGTTTATTTGATAGATTTTAAGGAAAATTTGTAGGCATTCATTATTGGTTATTGGTGGTTGAGTTTTCAAATCAGATTTTCCCTCCTCTTCTTCTTCTCTCATTAATTCATCTATAAATGTAAGAGAATTTCTCATTGTAAAGGGTTTGATTCTTTCAATTTGCAAAGGCATTTCCTTGTATTTTGAGTTGTAGACCTTTAGATCTAGTCTTTGCATGTGGATATTGGCCTCATATGCCATTGTAATTAATTGTGCATTTCTAGGAGTAATAGAAGCATTTTTGTGGCTATCTTCTGCCTTGACTTGTTTTTTATTCTTCTTTCTTTCCTTTTCTTATGTTGTGTGTCCATTATGCTATCTTACATCCCTTAAATATCCTTTTCGATTGTATCTCATGGAAATGATTGAAAAACTATGTTCGGGTAGTTTTACATGTGTCTAGACTTTTTGGTGCATTTTCTTTCATTTTCACTCAAAGTTGATCGTGTTCACCCCCTTCTTTCTGGTGCTATCACCCTCCTTAGTTTTAGTTCCCAATTTTCATGTTCTCTTTCTATCCATGGTCCCTTGACATGTTTAGTTTAGAATTTCTATTTTAGCACTAGGACTAATGAAGAATAATAGAAATAGGTAGAGGAACCGGCCTTCTCTGGAGGTCTATCTCAAGTGTGCAAGGTTCCATAACTTGGAGGTAGTCCCATTGTTTCCTCAATGACTTAGTTCAACCTCATCTAATATGGGTACAAATTTGAGCTCCAATTTTTTTTGGTATGCTTAGTGGGACAACATTGAAATCTTAAGTTTCATCATCGCTAAGTTTTGGTGTGCAACTTAGTGATCTCTAGCATTTAGAGGATTATTTCAACACATTTGGTGAATCCCAATACTCAAATTCACTATTTTAGTAGCCCGAGTGACTTTTATGAGAAGATTACATACAAGACAAAGCGCAATAGATGAGGTGACCTGTGAGTACCTCTAGATTTCTTTGAGAAGAAGATTCTACAAATCCCCCCGCACACACACCTCTATATCTAATGTGCCAAGGACAATCCACTCCTCCTCATAGTAGACCTACACACCCTGCCATGACACTATAACCACCTCTTCCTCTCGAGTATATTTTCCAACGTCACTAGCTGAAGTCCTCTTCTTATGAATGTAAAACATGATATGCCAATAGCCGTGCTCAAGAGTATTCTATACTTCACTGGTGAGAATCAAGTCACCCCTATTGAGCACATCCAAGATGTAGCAAATGTGTGCTCTGTTTATCTGATCATGCATGATGATGTAGTAGTGAGGCTCCTCACAACTTCATTCAAAGGCAAAGCACTATAGTGGTATATAATTTTGAAACCCATGTCTATTGCAACCTGGGGTGAGCTTGGAACAACTCTATACATCTATTTTGAAGATAAGTTAGATCACCTATTATTGGTGGAGCAACTGAGTATAATAAAAAGGGTGCCCAATGAACAGATGACCGATTTCAATATCAAATTTCAAAAAAATTGGGACAAAATCCCTCAAGTGGTAAGGCCTACAACTCAACATGCTTTCCTATATTATCTAAGGGCTTTGAATAGTGACATTTAATTCACCATTCAGTCCATAGGGGGTAGAACCTTACCTGTTGTTTACAATATTGCAATAAGGGAAAAAAATAGTCTCATTCGGGAAGGAAATTTAATTCCTAGGCTACTGTGCCCTTATTCCTATAAATACCTCACATGCCCCAACCTTCTATTACTCATGTTCCTAAACAGAGCACTCAACCCACTACATACACTTAATATTTTACCACACAAAAAAAAGAAGATGAAGAAATGAAGGCCCTGATTAGAAACTTGTCTAAGAAAGTTATATCTTTAGAAAAATAGTAGGCACAAGCCTTTAGAAACAATTCTAATCAAGGGTATAATCAAATCCATCAACCCTGCAGAAATCAATATGCAAATCAGAGATATGAGAAGATCCAACAAAATGACAAATGACATGCTAATGCGTACCTCCCATTGCAAGTGGTTCCTCTTTCACAACCTCTTCCAACGACCAACACAAGTCAAACACTAGTTCCAGTTCAAAATGTAACATGGATCAAGAATATGAATGATGTTTCCCATGCAATATGCCTCATAGTCAATATCAATGTGCCAATTTGATTCATGCGTAGGTTTATATGATCCAGAATTCTTCTAATTTTGAGCCTTCGACTAATGATCCGATAATCAAGAAAAAATAGAAGCTCCTCCTGAGGCCAACCTTATGTTATTTTGTTTGTGCCAAAGACTTATGTGTAATTAATCAAGTTTTAGATGATGTAAATAGACCACATGCCTAGGTTGTTGATAATAGAATGTATAAGAAATGAATTCTTGAGTCGGGCATACAACCTTAAGTTCTGTAGCACAAGACAATCCTCAAAATAAAAGAGATGCAGCTAAAGCATCCATCGGTAATGGCGTGCAATCTCTTTTACATGAGGTTCTATGCATTTCTCAAACACATGCAGCATGTGCCCCTCCTTTGGTAGGTCAAGCCTATGTGCCTGCCTAAAGCCCCTTCTTATGTTCCTGAACAAACAAGAAAATATGTTGTTTTGCCTCAAATGCACAAATCAATGGGCCTTCCATTCAACATTGTGGACCAGATGAAGAAGACAAAAGTAAATTTCATAATGTGGTGGCCATTCCATATTATCGTGACTGTTACATGAAGCTTTAGCCCAACTTCTAAGCACTTATCTAGGTGTCCCAAAACCTCACATTACAAGTAATATTTGTCAAGAAGAGGAGAAACAAGTAAGTAAGGTTGTCAAAACCCTACCATTTTATATGTCTTTGATTATAGATAAACACATTGTCCACAATTATATGATTGACTAAGGCGCAAGTAATTTTGTTATGCTTAAGAAGAGTGTTGATGTCTTAGGTCTTAAGTACAACCCTTTGTCCAAAGGAGTCATACAACTTGTTGGCTCAAATTTCACCACTTTAGAAGTCATTAATGATCTTGAGTTAAATCTTCATGCATTTCTAAGCCTTACAATAACTCAAGATGTGTCAATCATTAACTTATCTCCTTTGTTTTCCTTATGTCTATAGAGAGATTTTACTCCTAAAGTGGGTGGTTACTTGTCTTATAATTGGTCCCATATGTTACTTAAAATAAGGTATGGTACCTATTTTACCATATAAGTTGAGCCAATATTTTGCTATCATGTTGAGTCATATGATCCATCCCCTCTCCAAGCTAATTGCCTAATCCAAGAAGGCCAAGAAAAAGTTTATGAATAGAAACATATTCCTCCTCCTCTTCTTGATTTAGTTCTAGATGAATAGGAATAAAGGCAGCACAAATTTAATGCATATGTTGAAGAGCTTGAAGATTTTGAAACCGGGCTTGGCACTTACGCATCCTAGAAGAAGTTGTGCTAAGCCGTGCATGCTCAAACAAAATGAAGAAAATTCTAGTTTGTGGAAGTTGTAATTTGATGGCTCTAGAAGAAGAAATGGCACATGCATAGGTTTTGTTCTCATTTATCCCAAGGATGATAAATTATTCTTTACACACAGGTTGTAGTTTGCATGCTCCAACAATGTAGAAAAATATAAATCATTGGTGCATGGTGTTCTCATTGCTGAAAAGAAAAAGATTAAGGCACTGCAGATATTTGGGGACATAGAATTGGTCATCCATCAAGTCAAAAACAAGTGTGTTGTAAATAATAAGATCCTAAAATCTTATAAACATAGATTTTGGGACCTCCTTGAGGGATTTGATGCTCTAAATCTATAGGTGATACCAAGGAAGATGAACAAAGAAGAAGATCAAATGGCCACACTTGGTTCACGATTTTCTCTGTAGAGGATTTTTCAAAGTGAAAAAACAAAACGTCAAAATGGTGATTAGACCATCTATTCTAGACAACAACACCAGCTAGAAATTTTTTTACAAAGATGCGTAGATTATCTAGTTCAATCAAAATGAAGTTGAGTTCTCTTCAAGCATGCAAGATGACTTGCATGATAACTATGGTGAACAAGTGATTCAAATCAAGATGAATAAGTTACCTAAAGGGTTGGTCACCTTAGAGAAATTTTTATCCCCGATGATGCATTCAATGGTGAAGAAATTTATATGCACATGGTGCAAGAGGACTACTCCCCAATCACTATTGTGTGTGAAAAGGAGTTACTCCTGAGTAAAGCTTACATGCATGATGAAAATCAGGCTTTCATCTCTCTATGATGTAAAATTATATTTTCTCATGGGAATATGAATACCTTAAAGGATTTGATGCAAGTGTTGCTAAAAAATCCATTGACCTTGATCCTAACATCAAGCCCATCAGACAAAAGTAGAGGCCAATCAATCCAAGGATAGAGCCCCTCATGAGGAAAGAATTGTCTAAAATCATCGAGGAGAAGATAATATTTCTAATCAAGTACTTTGTGTCAATTTCATACATTTTAACAAGGCATCCCTGAAGGATTATTATCCTTTGCCTTCCATGGAATAGATTTCACATATTGTGGTGACGCGCAAATATTTTCTATATTGGATGGGTATAAAGCTTCAATCAGTTCATGGTCAAGGAATATGTTCATTTAAAACAACATTTACAACTAAGTGGGGAACATATGCATATCAAAATATACCCTTTGGTCCGTCAAACACAGGTGCAAAATTTCAATGCACCATGGACATTGCCTTCAAAGGTTATATTAATGAGTTCATATTGGTTTACCTAGATGACATAACTTTCTTCTCAAAGTAGAACACACAAATCACATGATGCACTGGAAAATGTCTTTGAGAGATGTAAAAATTTAGGTTATCTCTTAACCCCAAAATTACAATTTTGTTGTGGGCGCAGGAAAATATTTTGGGTCATATAGTCTCAAAGGATGGTATTTCTATTGATCCCGAGCGCATCTCAGCCATCCTTTCCCTCTCCCTACTGGCACACAAGAAATTATTATAGTCCTTCCTAGGAAAAATCAAATTTTTAGGCACTTTATTCCTAAATTTGCAGAATTGGTTTGACCTATCACCCTCATTCTCAAAAAGGATGCAACTTTGAAGTGGATAAAAAATGGAAGAGAAAGCTTCAACAAGATCAAGCACAAAATTTCTGCACACCAAAACTCATCAATTCGGAATACACAAAGGGTTTCATCCTCTATACTTATGGATTTGATGTGAGTTTGGATGTTGTCCTAACACAAGAAAATGAGAAAGGAGTGGAGAAACCCATGGATTTATTCAGTCAAACAATTAAGGATCATGAACTGAAATACACTCACACAAAGAAACATGTTTTTTCCATCATACGTGTGCTAAAGAAATTTAAGAGTATGCTTGCCACAAATCATATCAAGGTGCTAGTTTCACACTCAAGTGTGAGAAACTTCATCATGGGGGCTGAAATCAGTGAGAAAAGAGCAAGGTGGCGACCAAAATCATGGAGTATGATGTGACTATCAAAGCTAAAAATTTGGTTTGAGGTTTTGTGCTTTGCTAGCAAATCACGAGGATGCGCATAATGATCAAGAGACTTCATTATTTCTAGATGAAGAGCTTCAACATCTATAACCTAAACATAATGAAGAATATAACATGTATAAATGGTCGAAGTGATGGTAACATTCCTTTCTTCTTGCGTGTACCCTCTTGGTTTGAACAAAGTAAAGAGAATACATCGAGGATGCATTCTATTCCATTTGTTTTAACAAATGGCATTCTCTTCAAAATAAATCTTGATGGCATGCTACTCTTGTGGTGTATTAATGGAATAAAAATTGAAAAGGTATTAGTATGATTTCATGATGGATTCTATGGTAGACACTTATCTGCTTAAAGCCACAATGATGAAAATCATCAAGGTATGATACTTTTGGCGTACCCTATTCATGGACGTGCATAAGTGGGTCATGAAATAAAAATAATGCACTTTCTTTGTAGAAAGAAGAAATTGATAGTGCTTCCCCTCTAAAAATTCCAAGCGAGATCATATTTTTGTGCAATAGGGTCTTGAATTTATAGGCATGATCAATCGTCATTCAAGCATTAGGCACAAATGGGTGCTAATAGCCACGGACTACTTCACCAAATGGATAGAAGCTATCACGCTCAAGGAATCAACCAAGTCGAGTTATCCTTGACTTTCTTGAGGGCATCGTAGTAGGATTTGGCATTCCTCAAACCATTATCTTTGATAATGAAAAATTCTTCCTTAGTGCCCAAATTTCTAATTGGGCACTAAGCCTTGGAATTTAATTGAAACCCTCTTCTAACTATTACTTGTAAAGAAATGGTTTGGTAGAGTAAAAAAATAAGAACTCGACTAGAATAATGAAATTGACAATGAATATTAACCGAGAGACGGTGACACACTAAGGTCTCATGCATGCTCGGGAAGATAAGATCATGTTGAAGAAGGCAATAGCTATTTCACCATATAAACTTGTTTATGGAAAGGAATCTCGACTTCCTTTATCTCTTGAATTACCTTCATTAGAGCTTTCCCAACAGATGAGTTGAAGGCACAAATTAGAGAGAATTTAGAATGGTAGATCTAGTTGACCTTGAAGAATTAAGGAACTCTACCATGATCAAGATAGAACAACATCAAAATTAACAAAGAAGTGGTTTGATAAAAATGTCGAGCCTCAAGCTTTCAAATTTGGGGACTTAGTTTTAAAATGGGATGTTGACAGAGCCAAACCAAGGTGTTATTTAAAGTTTGATGCACTTTGGAGTGGCCCATACATCATCAATTATTACAAGGAAGATAAATCCTTCAAATTGTTTCATCTTGATGGAGGTACACTACCGATCCCACTTAATGGGATCTATCTTAAACCCTTCCATTGAGATTTCTGCATCATTTTGTATATATTAGATTAGTTTCAATTGCTCCAAATGTGTTGTGTGCACATTGATCTGATTTTACATAGTTATTTATTCTCATGTGATCTTTGTGCATACACTTTTGTTGATTCTAGGATTCTAGTCATCTTTCGGTGGTTATCAACAATTTTCTAGGATTGAGAAAAGAGTTCGGAAAGTGTTCAAGTGACTTCAAGGGGAAGTTCTTCAAAGTTGTAGATTAGAATTTTATATTTTCAGGCTGATTCCATACCCAATGGATTCTCTAGGCTACTAATATCCTTCATCTGGTTGGTAGATGGCCCCAAAATTCACCAAACTATTGTCCAAAATAACTCCCCTAGTTATTTGGACAACTTACATTCACATTATGGCTCTAAGGTTCAACATTATAGGTTGTGCACCCTGTGGTTGCTTGTTTGGCACAATAATTCTTAGCTACAGTTCCTCGTGTGCTATCTTTGTGCCTTTTTAATTTCCTCACTTCTTACTTTTATCTTCATTCACCCTTCATGTGCCTTGTGATTGCTTCCCATTAAGCATACTTTCTTGGCATCCTTATTCGCCCGCTTTCTTGCTACCACATATTATCCTGTAATGATCATGCCCTCTTACAAGTATTATTTCCATTGTTACTACACGCACTACTCTTGCATTCTATTTTCCTTCGCGCCTATCTCTTCCATGTACACTTTTGTGCCTTCTTCGACACCGGTCTTTGTGCCACGTAGCAGCCTATCAGAATGAGTATATCGCATGCAACCTACCAAAGCATGCCAACAGGGCGTTGGATCCTTGTAACCAAATAAAGTGTGGCACATGGAAGAAACTAACAAAATAGCCGATGACATGTATTACACTTGGACCGAGATGCCCATTTGTAGGTTTCAGATGAGACATCCCGTGTTCTTTGGAAGAATGTGTGAGCACCATAGATGTGGATTGTGATTCAACTAAAGAACTATGGAACAAATTGGAATATCAATATAAGGATAGCAGTCCCTCCAATAACAATGAATCTGCTAGTTCAAAAGGCATGAGTATTGAAATAAAAAATGGTGAATCCAAACATGTTGATGACTCGAGGATATTTTAATCTCATAAGGAAGGATAACTAAAGGATTAAGGAAACTCTTAAGGAGATTGAAGAAAACAAGAGGAGTTTACTTAATCGAAAACTCATATAGTATTTTTACTACTTTGGTCTCAAGTCTAAAGAGGATGACTACATCAAATTTAGTGTGGCTATAAAAATTACAATCAAAGTTAGATATTACTTCAAAAAATCTGAAAGCATATCAAAAGTTTGGGAAGATTTCAAGACACTTGGATGATTTTTTAGCAGCCAAAGATAGTCTAGTGACAAGTCAAAGAAGAATCAAAGAAGGATGAAAAAAAGTCTAAATCAGGTCAAGAATCTTCCAAAGTTAAGGAGAACCTCAAAGGTAAGGAGGTGATGGAAAATGATGTTTTTCAAGAAAGAAGTCAGCTCATTCAAGTAAAGATCATATTAATAAATACATGAAGACCAAATATATTAGGCAACCTAATGCTTCAAGGTATGAAAGGTAATTTAATGGTTATTTTTTAATTACAATGGATTTGGTTATAGGGAAAAGGAGTGTAGGAGGTTTTCTATAAATGATCATCCTTGGAGGGATAGTAGAAGTGAGAAAGAAAATAATACAATTTGTTACAACTATCATGAGAGAGGACATGTTGCTAGGTACTGGTTGTATGAACCATCAAGTCAAAATTGGGTTAATGAAGGCTACAAAGGTAAGAGTTTAGTTTTATGTTTTAGATGTAGTTATGTTGGACATATTGCTAGAGATTGCAGTCAAGGGAAACTAAGACAAGGTTAGAAAGATATAAATCCTAAAGGTATGAATCCTATCATTTGTTTCAAGTGCAAAAATTTGGTCACATTACAAGATATTTAAAACCAAGATGAATATCTATAAGAAGAAGGATGATGTTAATACTACACATGATGAGAAAGTGAATGAAGAATCAAAGAAGGAAAAAGATGATTCTAGAGTTTCTTACCCCACTCATGATGAGCCTATTTCTCATAAAGGTCTAATTGATTTTGTAAAACCTCAAGATTTTTTTGTCTTCACAATAAGTTTACAAAGAATATGAGAGAGAAGTAAAGGTACATGAGTTAAAGAACTTAATGATAGATCTTGACATCATGTCCCATGAGGGTATGAATGTTTTACCTTGCTAGGTGAATGTTGATGTCATGGGTTCCTCCATTAGGCTTCATGGGGTCATCATCCTATCAGATTTTAAGGATGTGAAGGTATATAAAATTTCCTATTGGTTTGTGGTCTTAGTCTAATGTTCACGTTCGTGTCAAAATATGGTTTGAGTCAAGCTTGTTGAGTCATGTTCAAGATGTGTCAAGAAGTTTATGTTATTCCTTTAAGATTTATGAGTGTGTATGATGCTCTGTCAAAAATATCTAATGTATTAATGAGAAATTATAGTCTAATATGATCCCTAATAAGTTCTAATGTATATATCAAGGTTGCATGGAGTGATGTTATGTGTAGAAAGCTTTGGTAAGATTGTATAGTCATGTTTTGAATTGTGTTTGTCATGTCATGAGGTATTGATGGTTAAAGTCTTTTTAAGTCTTTCCTTGATCCTTCAAGGTATAATTTTGGTATTCATTTGTATAGTCCTTGTGATTCAGGCTCTTGGTCTAAATATGAGGTCTTGTTGGTTCCCATCTTGATAATGGTCATGTTGCAGTTTTAAGGGAAGCTGTTATGCTTTGAAGTCAAGTCTTCGGTCAATTATGAGTCAAGACAAGAATATTGAGTTCAAAATGTGTTCATGTTATTGTAAGTGCTTGTAAGGGTTATAGGACAATTTTCAGGGTTTGTAACATTGACAACTATACTCTCCAAAGCATGTCTTGAGCTCATTAAGTTCAAGTGTTTAATTTTATTCCTATGGTTTTGACTTGGATGAGTCAAATGTTACCATGATAGTCCACATGGTGAAGTATAAAGAAGATATCAAGCATGTTTCAAGTGATCAAGAGGTCTCAGTGGGTTACACTTACACAAAATGAAGAATCAATCTTGATTGAAGGATTGTGAAATGCATTCAAGTAAGCGAGGCACATTCAGGTCTTAGAAAACTGTAACAATGTGATACATGAAACTTTATGAAGTACTTTGAGAGATTATTGGTGTTGGTGGTTCAAAAAATCTCATCAAGGGATAAAATCAAGTGTAAATCATCTACACAAGAGCTCAAAGGGACCTAATTTAAACATGACTATTAGTGAAAAGAGTGGTTTACTTTGTGAGAATGGTCCTAAATTTCCATAGACAAATATTAAAGGAAAACGAGTACTCAAAAATATCTACATCAAGGTTTGAAAATCACGAGAGCTCAATATAAGTCAAAAATCCACTCGAGATAGGGCTATAAGAAGCATTGTCAACTAGAGAAGGAAAATGTGAAAAAGGAAGAGTTGTAATAAGAACTAGATCAAAAGGTTATGCACACACCTCAAATATACAAAAGAGTATCTAGATATGGTTTCAATTTGTCTTGGTCATGAACGGATTACTCCCAACAAGAAGGTTTGGATGACATTGCACTCAAGAAAGACACAATTGAGCAAGGTATGACAATGTTATGATCATAGAGGTATGAGTTCTATCTTAAATGATTGGTTTTATTCAAAAAAAAAATTGTACGATGATTATCTAAAGGAAGGTTGAATGTATGAGGGGACATGTCAAATATATAAGTGTTTTTGAAAAACTTGCAAACAAGACTATATGTCTAAAACTAGACAATGTACTTTGAGAAGGAACTATAATGGGTTCTCCCTATTGTTTGAGTCATGTAATATCTTCTCAATAAAAGAATGAAAGAAAGATGTCATAGGGATGAAAACTGAAGTGTTGTAGATGATATAAGAAGTGTGAATATGCATAGAGGAAGAAAACAATTGTCAAGTGAGATATGAAATGTGTCAAGGAACCAAAGGTATGCAATAACTTGCAACACGTCTATGATCGAGTTAATGAATTAGAAGGGTACATGTATGATTGGTTACTTGATTCATGATGGATTAAAAACATTCTCATGACATTTGTAGAGAGATTCACATCTCATAGAAGTTGTATGAATATGGTCTCGAGACTTTATTAGAACCATAAATTCTAAGAGTGATCTAAGTTGTATCATGAAAGAGTTAACAAGTGTTGTAAGTGGGCTTAAAGACTGTTTTGGATCCATAATGCTAAAGAAAATGTAGTGTGTGTCTCAAAGTATATCATAATCATGAAAATTATGCTAATAATTTTATTAGTCATTCTTGAAAAAAATAGAGTATGATTCAAGATGAGTTTGTGCACTAAGGAGTCTTCTTACATGATCAAGATCGTCTATAGCAAGGTCTACAAAAAAGGGATTGATTTTGATTCATATATATATATATGATACAAAAAGGAAGAGTTTTAACCATTATAATATCTGTTCATTCTCTATAAAGATTGAGGAATTTATGCAAAAAGAAGACCTGCAGTTTTGTGTGAACCTACTAAAGCAGGGGAGCCTATTTGATCTTTGATCAAGCATATAAGGTATCTATCAAGATTTATAATGAATAAAAGGTGACAATGATATGTGCATGAACTTAATGGACAAGTACATTTTAAGTGTCAAAGTGAAGAATATGGAAAGGTAAGTATTTAAGCAACTATCTATAGACTGTTAAGATTTTCAAAGACATGGGGAGTTTGAATTACTCCTTGATTAGGTGACCAAAGTGTTTGGGAGGCTTGTAAGGAAAAATTATTGATGAACACAAGTGAAATATAAAAGTGAATGAGTAAAAGCACCAAGAATACCTCTTCAACATCAAAATAAAGTAAAGAACATTGAAAATTGGTTTTAGGACAATGATGAAGTGTTTGATTCATCTCCTACGCATAAAAACAAGGTATGTGGTATCAATTTTGTGATTTCAATTAAAGGAGGATATCTTGTTTCCATGGGGAGAAATGAAGATCTATGATATTTAGAGTTTGGTATTTTAAAGCATGGAATTTTTTCCAAAGTTCTCTAAAGAGAGTATATAGGGATTTCAATCCTTAAGTTGACATGAAGTCAAGATATGGAAAGTTAAGACTAGTTTTAGCTCTTTCAAGTTGAGATGGACTACGAATGAGGTCAATTTATGTTCTAATCCAAATTTCATGATTGTTGACATGTATGAGTCAATATATGCTTGTTATCAGGGGGAGATCAATGGTTTCAAGCTATGTAAGGTGGTCAAATCAGGTCAAGATGAAGAAAAATGGTTTTCATGCTTAATTTGAATAATTTGGTTGATGTTTTCAACCAAATTTTGATCCTAAGAAGATGATAAATATGGAGAACATGCAAGTACATGTATAATTTTTCATTAATGTAAAAATAGGGAGAAGACTAGGTGTTTTTCCATCAATGACAAAGGGGGAGATTGTTGACTTGTTGAGTTTAGGTGTTGTCGTTGATGTAAAAGATAATTAATGAAAAAGAGGATGATGAATAAGTGCCATATCATGTTGAATAGGATGATGGCATGGAGTTTTAGGTTGTCTCATGATGGTAAGAGTGGATTAAGTGAGATTGGCTTGGTCTAGCAAAGCTAGTCAGGTGACTTAGCTACCCTAGGTGATGGATCATATTGGTTTGAGTTTAATTGTGGCTTTAGGAGCATGGTAGTAGCATGAAAAGCATGTTAGGAGTGTGTTTAGGAACTCACATGAGTTTCAGAGTACATGTGTAGGTTAAAGACCCAGTTGCAAATGCTCATCTAGACTTAGTCTAGGTGCTTGGAGCCCAAATGATGAGGTATAGAGCCATGAGAGCTCATAGAGGTATGTGTGTGTTTCATATATGTTGTCTCAAGAGTTTTATGTCATTTTAAAGAGGTTTCATGATGAGGTATGATGTTATTCTATCATGACTAGCTTAAACCATACAAAACCCTAAGTGCTTGTCATATAAGTCATGGTATTTGGAGAGATAAATACCTATTTGAGATATGATGATTATTGGAGATGTTAGTAGGGTGTTTCATGATGATGTGGGAAAAATTTAAGGTTTTATGATGATAATTTACAAGTTGTAGTGTTTTTGGTGAAAAAGGGTTGAGAAGAAGGCATTTTCTAGCTTGAATTATAACTTCATATGCTTGTTGTGAATTTTGTGTTGTGCATGGGAACCAAAGGATTTTAGGGATGTTTTTACATTGATATAAGAGAATTTGAAAAAATAATAATGAGGTGGTTGAATTGTCAAGTTTTTATGAACAATCATTAAGAAGGAAAATAACTTTTTATGAGTTTAAAACCCTAGCTCAAAAGCGGTGGGATATATTTTCATTGTAGTTTCCTAGAATGAAGTTTTTTTCTAGTATAACGATTTTAATGTTTTATAGGACTCCTCAAAATTTCCATAAAGGTATATTAGAGCATGTGGTGATTTGCGGACCCCACTTGAAAAGGTTGTTTATGAAGAATTTCAATTTGGGACAAAGTTGTCCAAAGGAGGCATGAAATAAATTGACATTATTTTTAGTATGGGAGTTTTAATTGATGTTCATGATTGTTTCAGATCATGGTTGATCTTCTAGAGGGAAAAGTGTGCCCTACTTATGAAGACTATTCAATAGGCAATTTTGGAGCAGATTTGAAGTAGTTTTAGAGATGGACTGGTTGAAGGCCTTCCACTTGGATTTGGAAGGAAATGTAAGATGTTATGGAAATTAGATTCATATTTATTTCCAATGGTATATGGTTTGTTTCATGATTATGATATTTGATGGGTCATCTAACTCAGTTTGTGAAGAAGAAGGTTGTGTGTTTTTCTCGGACATAATTACTCTAGCTAGAAGATTGAGGTAGAAGAGGCATGAGATGGATTATTTTATGATTTATATCAATTGGAAAGTGAAGAGGGATTAATTTTGTTACTATTGAAGGCATTTGGAGGTCTTGAAAGTGGTAGAAAGGGTATACAAACTAGTTGCGTGAACCTAAAACTTCTTTCTGGGCAAGCTTAGTTTGGTGAAGAGGAAAGTTAGTGTGGTTTTCATATATGGATGTTTCATGAGATCTAGAAAGAATTAATTTTTTATACAAGTCAATGGATTTAAAATGAGTGGGTAAATTTCATAGTTGACGTGCTATGATATGATCTAGAGGTGTATAGGTGAAGACTGGTTCTGGAAACAACTGTTTAGTGAAGGATATGCACCTTCTTGAGAAATTTATGCTAAATTTTATTGGTGAAAGATAATTTATGACCATGGATGGTGTTTCTATGTCATATTTGACATGTGTGATGAATTTTTGATCTTGAATAATCATGGTGATGATGTTTGTGTGATTTTTGATGATCCAAGTGATGGGGTTTTGAGTTATTTTTGAGCTTGTTTAGTGCATTTGAGAAAGGTCAGCCTACATGGGTCTATTATGATTATTTTTGATGAATTTATTGGTATGTTTTTAATGTGTATTGGTCTAGATAATGATTTATTACCTACCTATCTTATGTTTTTAGATGACAAGGGTATAAAGTGAATGCTTTAGTTTAAATTTGAACTAGCGAAGAGAGAGGGAAAACATACGCAACCCAAGTGTGAGTGTAATAGGTATGAAGGCATAATTTCAGACCTAAGGAAGTGTGAAAATGTATAAGGAATGTTAGAGTGTATGTGTGAAATAATTTGAGACCAAATCAATTCATGAAAGTGCACATTTGAGCGAGCTAAAAGGAGGTAAGGTTGTAGTAGGGTTTGAAGGAGTTTTGATATTACTTTTGTGATCACTATTAGCTGAGTGTGTGCAACATATATATAATGATATTTGAATTAAAATCTTGTGTGATGAGTCATATTCATGTAATTCTCTTGTTGAGTGTAATATCAACAAGGGTTTATGGGTTGGTGCCTCACTAAAGAAATCTCTTATGATGTGTAATATTCACTTGATTATTTCTTGTGAGTAATATCATAAAAAAATTTAGTGGGTTTTCTTCCCCTTGAGGTTTTCCCAAATATATCTTGTGTTCTTGTGTCTCTTTCATGGTTATGTTATTTTTATTGAAAGTTAAGATCACATTAATGAATGGTTTATGGTTTAAGTAATCAAATCTGAATTGGTTAAATTTTTGTAAGGACCAATTCACACCCCCTACTCAGTCCATTGTGCTTACAACAGTCTTGGTGTGCATTTACATGATTTTAGGATTGATCAATATATTATGAGCTCTTAAGATGTTGTTGAAGGATTTCATAAGGTCTTACATGTTACATGAGATGTGTTAGAGGTCTTAGGGAATCTGAAAGTTGAATACAAGGTCAATATTAATGAGACATGTGGTGAAGTAGGCCATTCTAGGCCTAATCATAGACCTAGCATGGAAAGATGGTGGACTATCATGAGATATGGAGCATATAATTCTTGTTGAATCATGGTAGGAGTGTTAAGGCATTGCATATGAAGTATGGAAGGAATATTAGATCATTATTTAGGGGTTTGATGTTGTTTCAAGGTCCATTGAAGTAATTTTCTTAAGAACAAGGCATATAGACACAAGTAAGTCTTAGATTTTGGAGAGATTCAGGAACATTGAGCATGGATGAGAGTTGTAACAATTTGAGGAGGTCATCATGGTGCTTTGGGTCAAATTTTAGGTAAAGACATTGAGTACAAAATCTTAAAATATGTTTTTTGGAAAAACCGAGCTCTTGAAAAGGGAAAACCAGCTCGATAGGTCATCTTGTTGTGATTACCCACATGTGTGGGTTATACATGGGATGCTGAGGCTTTAGGGGATATGTTTTCATTGAGTCTAGATTATTTTTCAAAAATAATGGATTGACTTGGTCCTCATACATTTATGAACAATTGTTAAAAAGATAAGGTGGTTTAAAACCCTAGTTAAACCCTCCTAGATCGATTTGGAATAAATGCATGTTGTGGTCTCCAAATGATCTGAGAAATAATATGTGATACATTAAATTTATAGAGGATTCTTAAAGTATCATTTTTTGGTGGTTTCATGTTCCATCTATTTCAGAAGTAAGAGAAAAATCCTAATTTTGTGGAGATATGCGAGTTTGTGGGTGAGATGAAAGCTTCATGATGAAAAATTAATTATTATAGATTCCTTGGGAGGTGCTATAAGTTTTTAGTTACAGGTCCTCCAATTCATCCTACCACTTTTGGCCTTAAGGGCTAAAACCTAGTCATGGTGGTTTGAGTTGAGCCAAGTTGATTTGCATGATGGATCATGGTTATTTAGTATTAGATAGCTTGTAAAAATCTAATATGTTTTTATTTATATCTTGGAATGATATGATAATTTTTTTACTATTTAATACATATTGGCCTACTTATCCCTATTAGGCCTCTCAAGAAGGCTTGTTAGAACATGTGTGCTAGTGTGTATTATTCCATGTGACCTATGCATATTAGTTCTTGAAGGATTTGTTAAGATCCATCCCTAGTGGTTTTTTACAAGTGTTGGTTGATCCTAGAAGTAATAATGGATATTTTTTAAGCATATTTCCTCAAGACTGATTCTTGAGTCCTTGAAGCCTGAATAAGAATTTGTAGAGATTGGTTTTTTAGATGCCTTGAACCTTGTCCTAATGAATGAAGTGAGTTGTTCTAGAAAATAGATTCAGAGATATTTCCATTTGTGTTCTACTTGAGCCTTGTTGATTAGTTTTTCTATGCAAATTTCCTTTTTGTCTGGGACTAAATTTTGGGTGCTTGAAGACCTAGGTGTGTACGTTTGCTTCTTGGAATGTATCATGGAGACATTGGATGTTGTCATTGTTCCTAAGCTTATTGGCGATGATTAGAGTTTTTCTGACTTGTATAGAACTTCTTAAGTCTTGAAAAATATGTTTGATTCCCTTGATGTTCATGATGCATTTCTTGAAGTTTAGAGAGCAATATTTAGACCTATCTAAGTTGTCTTGTGCTAGTATCTTTGGATGGTGTGACCCTTTCCAACTTATATGGGTCTTTTTATGTGATATATGAGGTTCTAGATGAATTGAATGTTTTTCATGACTAACATTAAGGGTCTTTGCTACCTGTGTTCACTTATGGGATGTGTCAAGTATAAAAGTGCATTGTGTGTGATTATTTGAGCTATTTAAGGAAAGGAGATATGAGTGAACTATAGCTGAAGGAAGAGTATAGAGGGGTCAAGGACAGAGATGAAAAGAGGTATGAAGGATTGAGAAAGATAGAAGAACATATATTCAAGGTCAATAGACCTAATCAGCAAGAGAAGAATAAATTTTGAGCGAGTTCAAGAAGAGATTATTTTTAGAGGGTTTGATGAGTATGAAACTAAATTTTTGATCACCACTAGTTGTGGGAGAAACATATCTTCAATGATCATCCATTTCAAGATGACATATATTGAGGGGTTGTAGCCTCCTTTTAGGATTGGTGTCCTACTAAACTAGGGGTTGGTGCTCCTTATGGGATTGGTGTCTCACTAAAAAAATATTGCTTGGTGTGCATTACTCTTACAAGTCCTTTCTTATGAGTAATATTAACCGAATTTTCAGTGGGTTTTCTTCTCCTAGAGGGTTTTCCACATATATGGTGTCTTTTGTTCTCTCTCTCTTGTTGTATGAGACTTGTAGTCATAAAAACATGTACTTTAGGAATTATTTATCCCGATTTCATACTTTTATCATGTAAATGTGTAAGAGGGAAATTTGAAGTTTCTAAGCACGACAACTATACCCTGTGCCGAAATTTTCATGTTTTATCATTCCTAGGCACCCCAGGTCAAATTCATCAGTCTGGTCACCCCTATTTGATGTAAAATTGGTCCCCTAGGTGATTTAGGAAAGTCTATTCATTCCCCTAGGTGATTTTAGGGAGTTCTGAAAAGATGCTATCTTCGCAAAAGATTGGGAAGGGCTATCGCTGGCCTTCCCAAAACTAGATCAACCCCTTAGAGTAGAACAGAAGGGAAAAATTTAACTTGGAGGTGAATTGAATACCTTATAACATCATGGAAATGATTTTGGAATGTTTGGGTAAGTTTTGAAAGACTTGGAGTTATCGAGTAAAAATAAGGTTCATAAGCCCAGCAAAGTACACATGCCTAAAATAGTTGTTGGGCTTCAAGAAGATTACGAGAGATACGGATGGAGTTAGAAGTAAAATAAAACATTGAAAAATTATTATTCCAAGAACTACATGATGGTGAAATCATATTTTTCACAACACCTTGGCGCATAGGATTTGTAAGCAAGTTTTATTAGGCACAAGTGGAATCTCAAATCAAACATCCATTTTTTTAGGGATAATATGGTTTAATAAAGACATGATACCCCCACCATTGGATTAAAAATGACATTTATAGTTAGAATCATATAATATTTCACCAGTGAATTCCACTGGGAGCTCAAGTTATCATCATTCCAAGTTACCCTCTCAAAGGCAGTTTAGGACTTAGTCATTTTTGGGAGGACATGTGTCAACACCAGGAGCCTGGTGGGATTTCATGTCCTCGACATCCCTGAGGTCAGGTACATAAACCTTGTAAAAATCACCCAGCCCCCATGTGACCTTTGGGACCCTCATGTGACCTCTAGACTTGACAGTTCAGCCCCTAGGTGCATTTTTGGAGCATTCATTCCCTGTCGTCGGATCAAGCACCATGTGTCAGCTCCAAGACCACCATGGAAATTGATTTCCCTCATGTCCCTAAGGTTAGGGACATCAAACATGGAAAAATATACCCATTCCATATGGGGAGTCTTTTTGACATCCATGTGACCAACTTTCAGCTCTCTAGTGCTTTAAAGCAACTTTTATCACCTTCATTCCCTGTCGTCGGATCGCTGCCACATGTCATCCTATTGACCACCATGGAATTTGATGTCCCTCATGTCCCTAAGATCAGGAAATAAAACATGAAATTTTTTTCCCAAGATTCTCCCTCCATGCATTCAAAATTTAAAAATCTAACTACCGCTTAGTGCTTCTAGTGCTTCCAGCTGCTTCCACTCCCGTGCACAAACAATCTTCATCCTTCCTCTGCAACTTTCTTCCATCACTCTACCATTGCAAAAAAATCAGACCAGATCAACCAAGGAACTGAAATAAATTTCCCATGGTGATACACAAGTCTCAGAAGGAATTCTCATCAAGCTAAGAAGGAGAAACAAAGAACAACGAAGAAGAGAACAATAAAATCTCCATAGCCAAAAATGGAAATCTGACAAATCCTGCAAACTAGTGCATGAATCAATGAACCATTTTCTGATGTTTTTTCCTCTGTCCAAGACCATCAAAAACATAACCTCAAACTCTCCTCTCATGCAATAGAGCATCCACAATGAAGAAATCTCCTTTCCGGCTCAACAAAGAAAGAAGTGGGATTTCCCATCAAACCAGTTGTTAGATTGAAGTAAGATCACACGTGAAGCACCAAAAGAAAAAAAACCCACATCAAAAATATAATTTTATTTACAAATGGAGGAGAAAACTAGACCTATAATTTTGAGGTTCATTAATGGTTGCTACATCTAGAAGCACTACCAGGTCTGAAAATTAAAACTTTAAAATCTCCTGGACTATTAAGCGGGAGGGAATGAAATTTCGAGAGGGTGATATTGGGTAAAAATCATATCAAAAACTTCATTCCATGTCAATCCAAATCCCTAAGCCAAATTTCTAAAAATAGTAGGTCTACTACATAGGAATTGTTATTTCGAGAAAGTCATCAAAAGAAGAACATGTGAAGGAGACAAAGACATTGGAGGTGTACTACATTTGAGAATTCACGTAACGGACATTTTGGTACTTACTAAATATATTAAGTGGGCCCTCAAGCACCTGTTAAAAATAGAAAGTTGATCTAGAAGGAACGAGGAATGCAGGGAGAAAGAGGAAAACTGAGTTGCAACATCCAGTTGAAGATCGGGGACTTGATTTTTCACACTTACTAAAAATAGTAAGTTGTTTTTTCTAAGGGAGACATGAAGCTGAAGTGGACGGGTCAGAAGCCGACACAACCCTTTGCCTACAAGTATGATGTGGAAGACAGTGATGTCTTGTACATGGACTTGAATGACCTAAAGACTCACATGGCCTCCAAGGACCGAAGGAGGATCGAAGACCAGATATTCACAACTAGTTTGTTCACTATTGTAGAAAACCCAATGTCTATGTAGAGTCTCAAGCTATTCCTAGCCTACTCTTTCCACTACGTGCCCGAGACACAAACCATATGAGATGAAAATGGTACAATGATGGTAGTCATTAGCCCTAGGACCATTTCAATCTCTCTGTAGATACTAATGTCCCCCAGAATGGTCGTCATCTCCAAGGAAAGGGTCGTGCATGATTGGGAAACAATGGATTCATATGTCCAAGGAGTAGTGCTCGACTCATGGTTGAAAACATGAAAAAATCCTTCCAGGATGCCCAAGAATCTACCAAGGTGTGAGTTCCAAGAAGGGTATTCTAATGTCATCACTCTCCTCAATAGAGTTATGGGTGAAGCAAGCATGAGAGATTTCTAGACTAGATGGGAATTTTCATTCAAAAATTGATGTGAAGGAAAGCATAAAAATGATTAGGGGCAAATCATCGGTGATAATCTCCATCCAAAGCGCTCCAAGTTCTCGTGACAAATAATTTCCACATGACTTCTTACCTAGTTTATCTCCTCATAAGCTCACGATCATTCAAGGGATTGGATCTCACACATAACATTGCTTCCAAAGTACCTGCATTCAAGAAACTTACATAGTTGGTAGTGGAGGAGAGTAACGGGCATTTCACTCGCGTGAACTTATTTGATCCGATAGTTTGATAAATCGGATCAGAAGCCCAAGTTAATTATCTTGTTTGGAGTGTCTAATGATGTGTAACCACACATTCAAGATGCCAAAATAGCTAAAGAAATGTGGGATAAGTTGAGCATAGTATATGAGGTCAAAACAAGAATGTCATTATGAATTCAAAGATTCATTTACAAACACTAAAGTTTAAGAATAATGAGAAAATTGAAGCTTTCTCGAGAAGAGTTATAGATTTGAGGGCTTCACTTCTAGCCTTAGGAGAAGTGGTCACAAATGAAGCTCTTTTTCCCATTGTTATGATATCCCTCCCTTCTTCTTACCACATTTTTGTAATAACACAAAGATTCATTCTAGAAGAGTACTTTTCGAGCTCATGGCAAGCAAGCTCGACCGTTCATACCGATATTTGTGGTCCAATACAACAACGTCATTCTAGATTTCAGTATTTCATGCTTTGTGTTGATGACTACTCATGGAAAATGTGGATATACTATCTTCACAAGAAAAGTGAAGCTTTTGAAACCTTCAAGAAGTTCAAAGTAGCGGTTGAGAATGAAACTGACCATAACATCATAACTCTCCACTCAGATCGAGGGGGAATTCACTAGTGATGAGTTCAAATACTACCTACAAGCTCATGGGATTCGTCGACAAATGCCTCCTCACACACACCACAGCAGAATAGTGTTGTTGAGAGAAGAAATCATACTATCATGGAAATGGTGTGATGCATGATTGATGACTCTAGACTTACAAAGACATTATGGGTAGAAGAAACAAAGAAAACTATGTATTTTTTGAGTAGAGTGCCCAAAGTTTCTCTTGATGGAGTAACACCACATGAAGCATGGTCAAAATTGAAACCATCTATTTCACACCTTAGATTATTTGGGTGTAAATCAAGTATGTATATACACAATCAGAATAGAAAGAAATTGGACATGAAGTCACATAAACTCATTTTCATTGGCTACAATGAAGAGAATCTTGGGTACATATTGATAGATCTAAAGACCAGGAAAGTCTACACCAACAGAGATGTTGATTTCTTTGAGAAGAAGGAAGCATAGGCTCCTCCTCCGCAGACTCACCTAATGTAGATTCTTCACCGGTTATAAAACTGAAGCCGATGTTCCACAGTATGATGAAAGTGATGATGGTGATGCTCGATACCAAATATGAAACAGGATGAAATTATGTATTATTTTATTAATCATCAAAATCAATTTACAATAGATGTGCTGCAATATTTATACATATTGGACAGAAATATACAAACAAATAAATGGGTTACATAGGTACAACCAAAATCACAAAACTTCCAAAATACATCTGGGAAGCAACAATAATTAAATACAAACAAATAATAATTTACAACTAGGTAACAATATAACCTATGCAATAATATGACAAATATTTTTATAAAAATTTATAACAATATATAAAATAATTACCTTATTAAATAATTAATTACTTAAGGTAATATAATGCATAAATTAACCCGACACTCAAGCGTAACATTACTTCTAAGGTACCTACATTCGAGAAACTTCAACAGCTTAGTAGTAGTGGGGAGAGCAACAAACATTTCACTCATGTGAATGATGCATTCACTATGTACGTGGTTCAAATCTTACAAGGATCTTGAAGCTAGGATTTCACCAAAAGTGGCATCCCCTGATTAAGTAATATGGCTCGTACTTCATACCATTCTCAACATTCTCCCGCATACGAGTCGTTGGCTTCGAACAAGCTCCACTAAAAATACCTAAATACCTCAAATTGACCAGATTGTATTGTTCGAGATCCGCAAGCATATCACTCAAGTGAATAACAAGCTCAAAATTAGGAGAAAGATATTGATTTCATTCCCTATATCTCTAGGGGAGTTCATGTGTAAAATATCAAATGACGCATCTCACCTAGAGGCTGCTTTTACACATTTGACTTTTCATTATTACATTTTCAGGCCCAAATTTGACATTTGAGAAGATCCCAACTTGTTTTATGTCCCATAATTACAACATGAGCCACAAGTTGAGGAATACTGGGCCAACTATATTGATGAGTTTGAAGTATGTGAAAAGGACCACATGAGGATGACAATCAATGAGATGAAGAAATTCAAGTTCTCTTGGTATGAGTACATCTTGCATGATGATAATACAAAGATGTATGATCCTGAGTACGTAGAATTCAAGATGTCCCCAATGCCCCAAATCAACTAGCATGTTCATGAATTAGGGTATATATTGGAGTAGACTAAAAATGTGGTGAGGAGAACAAGGAACTATGATCATTTAGTCACAAGGAATTTCTCAATCCAAAAGCATGCTTCACATCATTCATCTTAAAAATTGGTAGAGGTGACTCCCAATTCTAAACACTCTAAAGCGAGTTCAAAAGGAAGGCCATGGAATCAGAAACTTCCCCTGCAAGAAGACACCCAAGAAAGTCAGGGAAGAAGAAGGCTCATTGGCATCACCATAGGAGGAAGACGTGATCTCAATAATGCAAACAAAAAATCCAATAATAGATGCACAGGTGAACGAGGAGTATATGACTCATGATCCAATCTTCGAACCACTACAAGAGGTCTTTCCGTTGTTTGTCACACCAATGCCCCTCTCATTCAAGACTTTCCTCCTCCACTAGAACAAAGAATGGTTGGTGCACCCATCATTGAGCTTGAATCTGGTGAGATGTTTCCATGGATGTGGGAAATGGTCATCCTCGACACTCACACTTGTGCAACAAGTAGAACCCCTGATCTATCAACGATTGTCTTATCAAGCAAAGGAAAATTTTCAAGAAGTATTACACAAACAACATCACGATTCTACAGTGGGGAGACAGTAATTAGTACATCGAAGTAGCTCGACCAAAGGTAATCAAGCCAATGGATGAGATGACACCATCCAACTATGAGATGAGCATGATCCAATTGGGACTAGCTACTCATGAGGGATATTTGCACATATATCAACAATCTTTTGCTTGCATGGTGGCAAGGAATAAAGAATATAAAGAGAAGATTGAGGTACTAGAGGAACAAGTATAAACCCTTTCATCTTAGGTGTAACCCATGTTGGAACCAAGCACTACAACACTTTCTATTGAGAAAGTGGTACCCATCAGTAGCTTCAATCTAGAATTCATCAGAAGAACGCATGAGCTCACAATGTAGGGGTGAGAAAAAATGAATGGATCAACTCAATCTTCGAAAAGGGAAGCTAGAACTCCAAGAGGCAGTCAAGCTCTTTGCGTACATGTGCGTAATGGCCAATAGAATGACATCACTCAAAGAGGATGTGGAGAAATTAAAAGATTAACGGGAACCTTTGGGACCAGAGGAGTGAGATGAGCAACACCCATTGTCGAAGTTGATTGATAAGAAGGTTTTTGAAACTTCGTAGAAGACTTGACACATGTTTGGGTGACAACCTTGGAAATCAGATTTGAAGCAATCAATCAGATTTCACAGAGATAGAGGAGAATGAAGAAAAACATGCAAGTTGTAGGATAGTATGAATTGAAAATTTCAAAAACTTAGGTACCCGCAATGACCGAACACACAAATGTTGATGCGTTGATCGATAATTTTGAATAATATGTCAAGAAAGGGGGGAAACCCATTTTCCTTCACTAAGGATACTCTCAACTTATTCTCAGAGATCCGAGCCTCCATTTCCCTTATCGTAGAAAATCATTCATCATGGTTTGGGAAGTGCAAGGACATCAACAATGTGACCGATGGATGGACTGAAACCTTGAGCTACATTCGCATCCCTCATGCCGACAAAGTAGAACTAGTAGTGGCTCATTTCAACCAGGATCTTGGAAAGACAGAAGCCTTCTCAAGATCATGAAGTGGAGAGTAGTCGGAGAACGAAGCCAAGTCCACCGCAATAGCTGATTCTTCAACATAATTCTTCTTCTTCTTCCTCTTATTTCTCTCTCTCTTCACTTCTCATACAACACTCTCTCTCTTTAATGTTATATTATTGTGTTGAGGGTTGCACTTTTAATATGACTTAAGTGACTTTAGAAATATAATGTAGCTTTAAGTCACCTTGTTATTATAAAAGGGACTAAAATATTTAAAGTGGAATATGAACAATTTTAAGTCATATCAAGGTATTCAAAAAGTAACTAGGAAGATGAAGAGTTACATCCTCTTCTATAAATTGTATCAAGATCCTCATTTGAGGGTCTTCTTTATTTTTTCTTCTTAATTTTTTCTTTTGAAAATTATTAGATGTTGGAGCTATTTTTTGTGAATTCATGAGAGAGATATCCTTGTGAAGAGAGAAAGAGATAGCAATTTTCTTCCATTTCTCCTACTAAAAAATGTCTTCTACTTCCCACACTATGTACAAATTCTACTTGAGCTTCAATAAAGGAAGAAGGAATTTTAGCCTCTTTGATTGAGGATTTTATTGGTAATTTGTGTTCATTAAGCTCTATTTAGTCTTATTGCTATTTTGCAGATTTGTTTTCTTCTGAAATTCAAGTGCATGTAATGAAATTTTGGCTGGTCGTGCAAGTATCTGATTCTCGAGTTGCAACATTAGTTTCTCCTTTCTAAATATTCTCACTCCCCTTTCCCACCTTTATAGAAAATTCCTCCCTTGCAGATACCTGCAAGCATTTTCCGCAGGGTCAATGGAGTGCCCCTATTAGATCCCAAGCTAAAAGGCCACCAGGATAAAACTCACAATTTAATCACACATGCATGTATGGTAGCTTCACCGGTTAAGTAGAGGGACTTCAACTCCTAGAGCATTGGAAAGATAACCACCAATTTATCCAAAATAAATTTTCTCGACAACAATACTACTATTTAGAAGATTCTTAAGTGAAGAAAGTACTAATTAATACCACCTTTTGGCCATCTTAGTTTACCTTTTTAGTTCATCATTCTTGCATATTTTCTTATACATGCTCAGCTATTTTGTCACTTTCCCATCATTTTAGCCAAAACCAGGTGCCTTGGTCCCACTCGGGTGCCCCGATCCTTGTTTTACTTCACCGCTTCTTTTTGGGTTCTTTCTAGCCATTTTTCATCCTTATCTTTTCCTAGTTGGCCATGTTGGGATTAATTATGAAAATAGATCAAGAGAACCCTATAAATATGAATTTATGAGACCACAATGAGGGTCATAGTGTCACTTACTACTACCACTCTATCTAGATTTGTATCCACATAGTTCTATACATCAAGGCTAGGATATCTACATCAACACACACAACATAGGGGAGGGATTCTATTCTATTCTATTTACACATGCTAGTACATTTTCTATAGTTATTTTTTCTTGATAATTCGCAAAGTGTGACTTGCACAAGAGCACCTAGGGAACAACATGCACACAAACACACACACGAACTACATTAGGGTCTATTAGCATATGGATTTACACGCATGCAAATGACATGCAACAGTGTGGGAATGAAGTCCCTCCTTAATGAAGGTGAGGCTGCCTTTATTGAAAACCAAAACTGTATTTACATCTGTACATTCAAAATTATATGTGGGGGTGTTTTGGAACATCAATGGAAAGGAAAGTGAATGAGGGAAATGGAATAAAAAGAAGGAAAGGAGTGGAATGGAATGAACTGAAATAACATGCAAGAGTTAGGTAAAAATAGAGCCTAATATTGCATGAAGAAGAAAGGTGAATGACCAACACAAATAAAACGGAGTTTGAGTTAGCCAAACAAGAATGTGTAAAAGGGAACACACATGAGCAAGTAGATAATCAGAGCTTGATCACTGTGAACTAGAACAAATGATTAATAATGTTGACAATAAGATCAAAGATAATATTTGCGTGTAAGATTCAAACACCTAACATCTAATGAACATAAGAACACCAAATGTTACAAGAGACAATGAATGAGACACAAAGTTCACATTTCATTAACTCCAAAATGTTTTTCACAAAGAACACAAAGCTTCTTCCTGAAACAAAGCTTGCACAAAAGTATTTTCTTCTCCTCTCTCAAAGTCACCCTTACAAATGAGAGCCCCTCACTTCCTTTTATAACCCAAAAGTTGGTTACAAAGTAGTTAGGGTTTTAAATGCACATTAAATAGGGCACTTAAGTGACTTTGAATTTTTTTTAACCAAATTTTAAAAAGTGACTAAAAATAGAAACCACTTAAGTTAAAAAGTAATTTAAGGAAAAATACATAAATAAAAGAAATGGGTACATGTGGACCCACTTAAATGACTTGGACGCACACATAGACATCCTAGTCAGCAATGTGCCACATAGATCAAGACACCTAGGATTAGTGCCTTATCCATTGGGCCAAGAGTCCGCCTATCCTGGTTGTACAAGAATGAACTCATTGATCATGCTCTGCAATCCTCCAAATGACAAGAGTGCCAAGCTTGAAACTTGAACAATTCATCCACCCCTCCGTCTGAGTAATATCTTGGTATGAGCCAGTTTGTATTCATGTTCACAATTCTCCACATGCTCTGAGTACCTTTCCATGGTGAATTATTCATTTTTGTGAGACCGTAGTCGTTACGCCACCTTGGTTTATCAGAATCCAACTTCTGGTCTTTCGCCATTGAGAAGATCTCCAAGAGCCAAAATTGCAATTCACCTCCAATGGTATTACAAAACATGGCTTTAACAAACACCCCATGAATAAATATAACCAGTTATTTGCACTATACATCTGATTTGATGAAGTCGAAAACATTGTCTAGTTTTGCAAACACTTTCTACAAATTGAATAACCTGACTCTTCCATCTCACTGCACAGCCTATCTTTTATTGGTTCACTTAACATCACCAATAATCACCAAAAATAACATTTTCCTTGTTTGAAATGATGGAAGTACGACTGCCACTGCCTTTGAATCTCCTGTAGCATCCAAACAATCTTCACTGTTAGTTGCACTTGAACCTCCTACCAATCCAAAAGCTGATTCACTTTCACTTGATTTCAATGCCCCCATTTCAGCAACTAGTCTCTGGTCAGATGAAGCTTTGAATGTTTTCTCCCAAGCCATTGTACACGGTAGTGAATATTTGTTTCCTGCAGCTGCCATGGATCTGAGTTCAGAATAAGGATAAGCTTACAGCTGCATTATGTTTGCTATTTGTGACCTTCATTTGTTGCAGCTTTTAGCAATTAAACTGTAAGCTTTATCAGGGCCCCAGATCCATCCATATGCATTACGCATTCTTTCTGAAGGCCGATGAAAATGCAGAATATAACAAGTCACAAAAACAATTCATTTTTTTCAAACATACTTGCCCATGGTTCGGTCGGGTCGCATTGACACCCGATTATCATCCCTCATTGATCTTCTGGCGCCATCCTATCTCCTCTTCCCAAAGATTGTTGCCATGCATCCCTGGGTTTCTCAGATGCCTGCCAACTTAGTGACTCGTTGAAGATGCTCATATAATTGCAAAGCAAATTGTGCTTCATGAATATTCTGATATGAAACAGACCCACCTCTATGAGATTCTCTTCCATGAGTTACATCGTAAAACAAGTAAGGTCTCAATAGAGAATCTTTGTAATAAATTTCATCAGGTCTCCTGGTAACACTCTCACTGTCACTTAATCAATTTTGATAAAAATATCTTGAAGGAAAAATCCCAAATTTGAGGATGCATTTGATACTGAACAGATAACAACATAGTTGGATAACCTGCTTGTTGGAAGAGTTAAAAAAGGATTCTACTATACTACAATAAGCCTGCTACCTGGCTAATTACTATTGCAGGCATTTTTTGTGGATCCCTGACAAGAACACACTTTGCAGGCGATGTGCTGGTTGTGGGATGAGTGGCGGTGGTAACGGGAGCAGCTGATTTGGGTGCCGACAAAGCCTTGGGTGACGACGCTCTTTGGAGCCTCTTTGTGTAGAAAATGCAACCAGTCCCATGAGGAGAAAAATACCATTGCAGCAGATTGGCCATTTTTATGGATCGATGGGATTCGAATGCTTGACCTATTGTTTACAAACAAAAGAAAATGTCAGAACTCTATTGCAATGCCTCTATGTCAGATCATCTAATCCTTCGCACTCTACTCTGCACTGAAAACTCTCTGCTTTTTTTTTCTTCAAATTGCCTAGATAGAGATATTCTTCCTTCTTGGCATGAGTTTTTCTTTCCTTTGCTGAGTTTGTTAACTCTTTTATCTAAAAAAATTTCCACATGCATGGAAGGAAAAGAATTTTCTTGTTTAAAAATTGTGTTTACTTCCCTTTGCTCGTGGAACTGAAAATTTAAATCCTTGTTTTATTTTAAAAACTGCTCTATATTGAAAACCTTTCTATTCCTCCAGCTGGGTGTGGCTTTTCATCCTTCACCCTCTAAAGATGTGGACTGTTCTATTTTCTTTATTTTCTTTGCTTAAAAACTTCTTCTTTCAGACCAATGCATGGTCTTTACCCTCTTGGCTGGGCGTGGGAGCTAGTTTTCACCTCCACGTGGTCTTTTAGACAAAAATAGAAGCTTTTATTTGTCTTTTCCTTGGTTGTGCATGGCCTGTGTGGACAGGTGCATGGAAGACAATTATCTTCCTCCCACGTGGTATCTTCAATGTTGTTTTGTTATCTTTAAAGACTATTTTCTTCCTTTTTTGAACTGTGTTTAAAATTTTCCCTAGTGCGTGGGAAGTTCCTTCCTCTAGTACATGATCTCTTGGAGTTTTAAACTTGTTGTCCTCCTTTCCACGTGTGTTTCTCCCTCAGGCTGGGCACATGGACAACTGTTCTTTCCTTTTTTATATTAAAAATTGTTCTTTTAATGTGTGGAATTTCTCATGGGCTGGGCGGCTTGCCTTTAATCTACTCTTGAAACTATTCTTCTCTCCCTTCTCCCTGCGTGGGAGATTGTTGTCCTTCCTCTGGCTAGTATTTTGATAAAACCTCCTTTGCATGCACAACTGATATTTCTTCCTTCACAATGGCATGAGTTTCTCTTGCATGATGCTGACAAAATATTATGTCTTCTTGAAGAAATAAGAAGCAATTGAAAGCTTCGCATACGACTTTTTCCAACGGGTTTGATGGAAGAAGTTATGGGAATTAATCTAACTTCCTCTCTTCCGGGTAGTGGCTTAAGTGCCAGGGGGAAATGGGGAAAGCAACGGGCAATTGCCAACGGGAATGGCAAAATGGGTTGGCAATCCCCATCCAATTTCCCCATGTGGGAAATTGGGGAATTTTATGCCTATTTTCCAATCCATGATTTGGCAATTGGCAGAGGAAAACCCCACGTGTGGAAAAATTGAAGGAAATTGCCAGGAAAGTGGAAATCCGGGTTCGGGAAGCCAACCCAAAGCAGTTGGAAATGAAAGCTTACTTCCCCGACACTAAAACTTGTCGAATGAACTTTAATTTATATTTATTTAATTAAATACTCCTTAAGTGATTTTAAAAAAATTAATTTAATCAAACAAGGAGCAATTAATTAATTAAATATTAATTAATTATTTTAATGTATTTTAACGCGTTTTAAAGCCTGGCGGGAAGAGTTCTCGCCTAAAAATCACGAAACGAAGACCGAAACGATCACAAAAATAAGACGATCGTGATGAGTCCAATGAACCACGCAAAGTAACACTTTTCAAAATTTTCTAATTTTTCATTTTTAAATTATTTTTAAACAATTTTGCAAAGTCAAAATTGGTTGATAACAGTGGTCCGAAATGTAGTGCAAGGCTCAAATTAGTAAGCCCATTGTTGTGGCAAATTTGAGGTCAGTTTGACCCATTCATTTTACATCTTTTATTTTAGGGTTTTGATACTTATTTATCTTTTACATGTCATTCCTTCATCCTACATTATTTGATACATTTGGCATAGCTCAATAGATCTAGTGTGATAGACAAGGAATATTTTAGAGTATCTTGTGACACTAAAGGAACCAGATTATGATCTTTACAGAGACTAGGGTGCCTATTTTACAGACTAGGGTTCCCCAAGGCACCCCAATACCCTCCTGGGCACTCTAGTCCATTCAAATCCTCTATATCTAGCCTTTACGGGACTTTTGTAAAATTGTTCCTTCTTCTAAAATCCACAATCATACCTATGACACCTTGCGACAGTCTTCAACAATCAGCTAAGTCCTTTCCTTTTACATATTTGCATACTTAGGGTTTTATTTCATTTGATATAATTATTTAAAATCATTCCATACTATTTTAGCATAATTTACAACATTTTAGTCCTCCTATATTAGATTAATTATTATTATACTTTCCCATAGTTTAGTTTAATTTTAGTTAATCATTTTGGTGAACCCCTCATTTTCTTCATAACACCTTCTAGGGTTTGCATTTGCATTTAGCCATCATGAGTATCTCCATCAACAATTATCTGCTTACTCATCCTAATTTACTTCATCATGTTCAACATCTTTTTGCTACTACAAATGTTTCTATTGACATGCATCCGGATTCCATGTATAACATTTTTTCCAATGCATTCTCACAACATATAACATTCAAGGCTAATCCTCCTACTGACATTCATCCCTTTGACAATGACCCACCCTCCATATTATGTGTCGCATTTACAATGTTGGTGTCAAATGCACTCTAATTGATAATGGTTCTGAGCTTAATTTGTGCCCCATGTCATTCCTTTAGGCTTTAGGTCTGTCTGCTCGTGACATTAGTCCTTCTTCTATTTCACTGTGTGCTTACGATGGTACTGTTCATCCATGTCTTGGTCATGTTACCTTTCCCATTACTGTTGGTCCCAAAACTCTCCCTATAGTTTTATTTGTTATAGATTTTCCCATTTCATACAATTGTTTGTTGGGTAGGCCATGGCTCCATGCCATGTAGGTTGTCGCTTCTATGGTCCATCATTGCATTAAGTTATTACATGAACGCATTGAGTATAATATCTTTGGGACCATGACCCATTCCAATACTATGTCCATGACCTTAACACTAGTCTTCCTATCCTCTTGACCGATACTACAGACAAACCTTAACCTATGGATGACCCACCTCATTTACCACCACTTGAGGGAGATATTTTTTTACTAGATGTTGTCCCTTCTCCACCACCTACTACTACAACTATTATTCCATATCAACCTTTTATCCCCTCCATAGAAACTACTTTCCCATCTTCATCTTCATCATCTTTCTACCCACCATTCACTTGCACACTCTTCATACATGGTTCGTACTAGGAGCACATTCCATTAGATCCTACTTCACCTGAAACCATATGTACACACGAGGGCTTAGCCCGCTTAGGTTTTTCCATCACCAATATTCATCCACCACCATACCACCCTCATTTATACCATGGGTTGGTCCATGTCACAACCACTTATGGACTTCATGTCTTTCATCTTGATGTTTTTCTTACATGTACTCCTACTACTTTGCACCACTCACATTAGGATAGTCTTAACTAGACTATATTGGGGGTACCCTAGATCCGGATCATACAAATATATCTTTTCCTATGCCTTTTGGATGTATTATCATCTGTAATAGCTCTTTCCTAGGTTATACACAAAATCTCACTCATTGGTATTCACATGATGAGGAATATGCTATGGGCATGTATCACTTACGTCTTAATGGATCATTACATGATCAACCTAATACTATAGCCTACCAAGTTACTAATGCATATCCATTTGATTTCAATCCGAAGGATGAATTTTTTTTGAAGAGTTTACATAGTCCTTCGCACACCGCCGCTGGGGGTCATATCACATTACACACTTCCCCCTCATGTTTCCACATAGTTACATAGTATTACATCACACCTTTTGTACTTCTCATTTACTGTCCTTTCCTATAAGCATACCATATCACATGTCATAGCACCATCATTACCCGATGATGCACTCTTGTGCTTTAGTTCACACTTGACTATTGAGGGATTACCATTACACTAAACCCCACACACTACACCTTAGGCATTATACATTGCATTCCATCATACATTGTGCATCATACACCATTCATTCTACATTTATTCTACATTATACTAGTCCTCATATATGCATTACATTCATTACGATATCTATACACTTAGTCACATTATACACTACACATTTTCATATCATACATTTTCTATATACTATACTAGTCATCATTACCTATGAGTCTAGTTTTACATTTCATCCCTACATTCTACATTATACTATTCCTTACCCTACACACCACATACATTATTAGGCTATCCACACATAACCTATACATAGTCATTCTACATATTTCCACATACATTCTACATACTACACTAGGTTACATTATATATGGGTCTAGATTTACATTTTATCACTACATATTCTATTTATATCTACACCTATCATCACATCTTACATATTACATATTCTATACACCCTACACATCCTACATTGCATTATTCACACCGCATATTTATACATTCTACTTATCCTATAGTCATTTTATCATTACTACATACACTACATTGTTCTACATGTTGCACTCACTATCCTATGACACACTTTATTTCCACGGTCCATACTCTATTGATGAGGGTTTACCAATCAAATGGACCTTTCACTCACCATGTGAAATTTCATCATGTGACATTCTTAGGCTAGTGACATACGCTTTAGGCTAAATCATCACCTATTTGATCATATTGTAGTGGTATACACCTTAGGTTACATCACCACTCCCCATCCTTCCATCTCATAGTGACATACGCTTTAGGATAAATTGTCACCTCTTTCTATCATCATATAGTGGTATACACTTTAGGATAAATCACCACCCTCCATTATTTCATCTTATAGTGATATACACTTAGGGATAAATCATCACTCATCCTTTCATCTCATAGTGATATACACTTAGTGCTAAATCATCACCCATTCTTCCATCTTATAGTGATATATGCTTAGGGATAAATCATCACTCATCCTTTCAACTCCTAGTGATGTATGCTTAGTTCTAAATCATCACTCATTCTTCCATCTTATAGTGATATACACCTAGGGATAAATCATCACTTACCCATTAAACACGTTGTAATATACGCTTTGGCTATAGGGTTCATGTACATCTCCCCACATGTCGCACCTCATCATCATTACATATACACATTCATCGTAGTGTGTTAGACATAAAAACAATACTCAACCATTCCCCTGATGACACACTATCATTTACGGTTCATTTTGGACTGCTTGAGGGGGAAAACAAAAATGAACCTCATTGCATACACTTCCATACACTCGAAGGGGACATTTCTCATATCACTCCATTTTCATTCCATTCCATCCATCCACAACATATTGCATTATCTTGGGGGCATTTAATCTTGCTTACTAGTATTTTATATGTTCACTTTACTACACATGCTAGGTTGATTTCCTATATGTCATTATTTATATCATACACACATGCATGTTCACACCTTTTTTTAGCATGATCGCTAGATACATGAATTTTACACGCGACATGGATGCTCACCTTTTACCCTTCCTATATTGGTCACTAGGGGAATCCACATTCATCTTATCCATGTGCTATAGTTTCATTTTATACTTAGCATCTTACATTTACTTGATTATACACACTTTGAAATTGGTTATTATTCTAACATGCTAATAGTTGTTCCATGTGCAAGTAATTGTTTATGCAACATTAAATGTTTCCATAACTACTTGTTTGTTTGACTATACTTGTCTTCCATTATTTACCATTATATGTGATATTTTCCCTATGTTTGTGTGCACAATTGTTTGTTGTTTGTGGCCATGCCGACCTTATGTGTCTTGCAACATCGTGAGCGATGTCCCATGTTTGCAACCCACTTTGTCTGGTCCACTTATTTTCTTGCGTGTTTACACTACTTTGTTTGGTAGTTAATACATTGTCTACATATTTTAGAATTGTCTTATTACATGAATGTGTTTTTCAAACAAAAATTTGTTTTGGCTAGCCATCCCCTTTTGTGTGTGGCTTGGTTTATACCAAGCACTTTCCCTTTCCCCTTGCAGGGTAGAGTTCTATAGGTCAGAGTGTGGTAGGTCCTCTTTTGGGTCTGCATTCTCCTTTCCATGATGTCACATGCACCCCCAAATAGGGGGGGCATCATTGAGGTTTTTACATACTAACACAACATATTTACATCAGTTCAACACAATGCACTTT
The DNA here is from genome assembly GCA_018340775.1 of Taxus wallichiana var. yunnanensis. Classification (NCBI taxonomy): domain Eukaryota; kingdom Viridiplantae; phylum Streptophyta; class Pinopsida; order Cupressales; family Taxaceae; genus Taxus; species Taxus wallichiana. Next base: position 419,773,829 of record CM031234.1, on the reverse strand, counting down.
ACACACTTGGCATTATGGGTTTACATACAATGAGTGAGTTTAGAGCAGTCTACAAACTTCATACACAACAAATTTTATAGGATATTGTGTCTTAAGTATTTCTGGGAAGCAGTTACAAGATTAGGGGTTACAGTGGGTGTGCCTCTCTACACTACTTCATCCAATTAGCATCGGATCACCCAAAAAACTAGGACAGTACAAATATATCTTCACACACATTTCAGTAAAAGTAGTCAAAGGTTGGAGGACAAAAAGCATTTCCTCCCTACACTTCTTTAGCTAGGGGTGGCATGAGATCGCCCAAAAAACTTGTGACAATACAAGATATCCTTTTACACCCTTTTCTTGATATGGATCAAGTGCACATGTTCCATTTAATTTTTCTTTCAACGTATTTTATACTTGTGTATTTTATATTTGTGTATTTTATGGTGTATTTGACATTTACATACATATATATTTGACTACTTGATCATTTTCTCCTTGCAAGTCTAGCCATATGAGAAACAAGCAGTCAAATTGGGGGAAACAACAAAAATGACAATGACAAAGAAGACGATGACACACCACGAGGGAACTTGCCTTTACTAGTTGTTATCCAAAATAAGCCCATGTTTGTTTTGGTTAACTTGCCTTCATTCTTCCTTCCTTTTTCTACAGGAAGATTTTTGCAACTTTAAAAGCACTCAAAAGTTCTTGGAGATGACTTCATCAGATGGGATTTTCTTCCCCTTTCTAGAAAGGTAAAGAAGTCCTCCCAACTCCTTGTATTTTTTGAGTTATGGCTCGACGAAGTTTGGAGCGGAAATTTTCCCAAGGCGGGCCTACGAGAAGAATTTTGGCTCTTAGCCTTTTGGCTAAAAACACAAAAGGAAAATTTGGGCCTGAAAGCCCACAAAGAAATAAAAATCTTCCATGTGTCCAGTTAGTGGCGGGCATCAAAGGAACTTCAATTTTTTTCGGTTTTTGGTCAAAGCGTGTCAAAGGCAAAAAGTAGGCGCATCCTCGCTAAGTAATAAAATGGTGCCACGTGTTCATGTGTCGGCAGGAGTCGGGAGGCAGAAGGATTTTGGAATTTTTTCCAAAGTGATGAAAAGGGTCAAAGGCAAAATTTGAACCTCACCTCCACGTCGCATCAAATGGAGCCATGTATCCACATCGGTAGCGGAGCGGCGGGGCCTGAGTATTTCTAGAATTTTTTCCAATTTTGCAAAAGGGGCAGAATGATCGTTTGAACCCGTGGATCAACTAGGGGTGCCATGTGGCGGTGGAGGTCGAGGGCAGATATTTTTGGGAAATTTTCCCCATTTGAAAAAGAGGAAAAGTTCAAATTTTGGCTCACGAACCCTAATTTTGCCCTATTTTCACCTGTTTTTCCCTAAATATTTAGATGGCCATATCTTTTGATCCAGAGCTCATATTTTCATGTTTTTGATATCATTGGAAAGCTGTTGAAATTATCCACACGATGGACTATTAAATTTTGATTTTTAGTGGGGTTTGGTGGGAGAAAAATGAATAAATGTCTCTAGCATGGGAAAAATGTAGAATCGACCCCCAACCACCAAAATTGATGAAGTATGGCACTCGTTTCTTCTCCAACATGTCCAAATGCATCGAAAAATGGATTTGTGAGGGTGCCCTTATTTTTTAATGAATCTTGTCGGTGGTTGGAGATCTCAAATCAATTTGCCCGCATTTTTACCTTTCCTTCATTCTGCTTCATCATTAAAAGCCAATTTTGGCTCATTTGTAAAGGGTTGGACATTTTTGTTCTTGTAGACTCCCCTCTTCCCCTTGGCACATGAATTCATGGAGTTTCAGGCCTCTCAGTGGAACTGCAATACGTTTTTTTCCTCCTTTCCATTGTAATGCATCATATCAAAATTGGGAATGATAAAGCATGCTCTGTGAATGAATTTTCAATCCTTTCTTGTGTTTATTATTTCCTTCTGGTCCTTCATTACATTTTGGTAATTTGTGCATGTTCTAGTGTTGCATTCTTATGATCTGTGTCTATTTGCAAAAATAGAGGTCCATCACTCCTTTGGTGTATCACCATTTTTACTTAGTTTTGTTTCCTTTTGCATCTTTTAACTCTGTCTCCTTAGAATCTAGAGTAGGATTTAGCATTGAACCTCTACAAAATTCATGCATACACCTAAATAGAGGGGTAAGAACCAGCTTTCTCTGGAGATTTTTCTCACCTTGCAAGGTCCCACACCTTGGAGAAAACTCAATGTTGTGTAATCACACCAAATGACCCATTCTCGACTGCAGATCCAAGGTCATTTAGGGGTGTTTTAGATTTGCACTAATAGTTTTGGCATGCACTGCAGTAGGACCTTAGAGGTCTTCATCTTCATTACAACAAAGTTGATGTGTAATTTTTGTAAGTTTCTTGCTTGAAAGAGCCTCGATTTGCACATCTGGTGACTCCAAAGGATAAAATCAAGCTGGTTTGTAGTCCAAGCTTGAAGATTCATGAGAATGATCCAAACAAGGTCAAAGACTAGAGAGGAGGGATTGTTTAACTATATGCAATTATCCCTAGAAATAAGAGAAAGAGGAAGAAGGATTCAAAGGTATCCATCTCCACTAAAAAGAACTCTATCAACTCCTCCATCCTGGTAGACCTTTCATCCAATCAACAAGGGTTCTCAAGGCAGTCGAATGACATAACCCAATCCTTATGTCAACTTTACTGACAACATCCCACTTGTTCTCAATGCACAAAACCTAGTTCCAATTGCAGCATTGAAGAACATCCCATACTTTACTGGAGAAAATCAGACCAATCTTGGTGATCATGTCAAGGACATTGCTAATGTTTGTGCAATCCATGAGATTTTTGAGATGGAGATTGCTATCAAATTGTTGGCATCTTCATTCAAAGGGAAAGCATTGCAATGGTTCAGGAGCCTTGAGGTAGGCTCTATCCAAAATTGGAACTAATTGTGCATAGCCCTCCATAACCAATTTGGAGAGAAAGGGGACAACTTGTCTCTATTGGAGCAACTGACAACTATCAAGAGAGCTCCCAATGAGTAGCTAACAGACTTCAATTTCAGATTTCAAAGAACATGGGTTAGAATCCCATTGGCAGTGAGGCCAATAGCTCAAGGTTCTTTCTTATACTTTCTCAAGGCTTTAAATTCTGACATTTCTATGTTGATCCAATCCATGGGAGGTGTAACTCTACCTGCAACTTACAACATTGCCATTAGGGTTGAGAATTGTTTGATCCAAGCTAGTAAAATTGCACCTAGGCCTCCTATGCCCTTATATCCAGTTGGGAAGCCCAAGTACTATTCAAGCACCTACTTTAGCTCCTATTCCCACCCCTAGAAACCAGAGTTCAAATGAAACTTCTACTTCATCCTCTAATGCCTCAAATGAGTTTTAAGAAGTTATGAAACAATTGCAAAATTTGGGCAATGAACTGGTTACACTCAAGAGGTAGCAAACTCAAAGTTTTAGGCCTTCTTATTAGCCTCAAACTTAGCCTAATAGACAGCCATATCAACTTAATAGGCCACCCAACCTAGCTGTAAATAAAAATCAAGTAAGGCCTCCTGCCAATAGACCATTTCAGCCCTATAACCCCAATGTTGCATCTACCTCTAAAGCCTTAGTGCCAGTGCAAAATAATATAGATCAAGGGTATGACTGGTGTTTCCCATGTAGTGAACCTCACAACCAATCTATGTGCTTCAATGGTGCTTTAAACCAAGCTTTAATGGTGATAGTAACTGGTGTAGAGAGTGAGGTGAGTCAAGAAACAAACCAACAACAAGGGACATCTCAACAAGATACAACTCCAAATGAGACTACACTTGTGAATTGGCAGGCTGAAGATTTGTGTGGTATGAATCAAACATCTTCTCAGAGTGTAGAGCTATGCATGACAATCAAAGAAGAGGAATATTGGTGAAGGGAAGTCATTATATCCAAGTGATTCACAACCTTCCATCACTCCACAAGGTGTTGGCAAGCAAAATGCAGTTCTAAATGTGCAAGGACAGCCAAAGCCACATTCTAGACCAACTCAAATGCCAGCTATTATACCCCATGTACCAGAAAATAATGTGCAGACTATAGGGTAGCAAAGATATGGTTCATCCCCATTTAACATAATTAAACAAATGAAGAAGACCAATGTGAACATATCTATATGGGAGTCACTGTCCATCCCAGACAAAGGGATCTACTACAAGCTGCCGTGAAGAATTGGTCAACCTCAAATCAGCAACCTCATATGCAAGAGAAGGTATTCACAAATGCCACTTAGCCCGAGGGGAATCATGGAGGAAAACAAGGTAAAAATTTTAATCCCCCTCCATTCTATGTTTCATTAACCATTGGAGATAAACCAGTACATAATTGTATGATTGATTATGAGGCAAGTAGTTTCGTGATGCCCAAGCAAATAGCTGATCAGCTGGGCCTTCAATATGAAGCCATATCCAAGGGAGTGGTGTAATTAGATGGGACAATAGTAGCAATAGTTGAAGTAATTAAATATTTGAGCCTTACCTTGCATGCATGCCCCAATGTCACTATTTTGCAAGATGTGTTAGTGATAGATTTGCCACCACTCTTTGCCATATGTTTGTCAAGGGATTTCATAGCTAGAATTGGAGGCTACCTATCTAATGATTGGTCACACATCTGTTTAGGAAAGAGTATGGAGCCAAGGCCATAATCAGGTCTGAACCTATTGCAAACTTTCACATTGAGCCTCATACTCCAAGCCCAATCAATGCCAACTGTTCAGCGTTTGATCAAGAGGATTATCCAAGCACACATGAAGATGACACCAAATTTGGAAGCATTCTAGATTTGACTCTTAATGAATGGGAAAGCAAGGTACATGCTTTTGATCCCTACAAGTAAATAGAGGAATCTGAACTAGGAGTCTATTACATGCATGAAGAAAATCAGCCTCTTCCTAGCATCACCAAGCCAGACCATAAAGATGACAATGAGGTATGGTATCTTGTTCTTTGATGGATCAAGAAGTAGACAAGGTGCAAGAGGAGGAGCTATGTTTGTTTTACCTCAAGGCATTAAGTTTTATTCAGCCTTTAAATTCAAGTTTGCATTTTCTAACAACACTGCTGAATATGAAGATTTGATACATGGATTGCATTGGTCAAGGAAGAGAGGCATCAAAAACTTATAAGTCTTTGGTGATAGTGAGCTGATTGTTAATCAAGTTAAAGGACGACACGCTGCCAAGAAGGACCTGCTCAAGAGTTATAAGAACAAGATGTGGCACCTCATTAAAGATTTTGAGGGCTTCGGCATCAACTCCATCCATAGGAAAGAGAACCAAACTGTTGATAGGCTTGCAGCAGTTGAAGCAACTTTTCATGTTGTAGAGAGTATCAAAAGAGATAAAATGCAGCCAAACATCCATGTGATTATGAGGCCATCAATGCCAGACAACAATGTAAGTTGGCAAGTGTTTGAGAGTGACCAACAAATCATCAATTTCTTACAAGAGGAAGTTGAGTTCTCAGCCAAAAATTAGGAAAAGTTAGAACAACAATACGGTGATCAAGTGGTACAGCTGAGAACCAACAAACTGCCAAAAGGACTCATGACTTTAGAGTCCATCTTTAATCCTAATGATCAATTTAGGAAGGATAAAGCAAACATCCAAGTCAAGGGAGAGGATTCAAAGCCAATCTCAGTTGGAGAAGGCAAGTCACTTCAAATTGGTAAAGTGGCAACTAAGCAAGAAAGGTATGAGTTCATGCAACTTTTCCAAGAGTTCCCGGATGTATTTTCTTGGAGCTATGAAGACTTGAGAGGTTTCAATCCCAAGCTAGCTCAACACACAATTGAACTAGATCCAAGTGCTAAGCCCATCAGGAAAAAACAAAGACCAGTCAATCCACACATTGAGCCTCTCATGAAGAAGGAATTGAATAAGTTAATAGAGGCAAGTATCATATTCCCCATCAAGCATTCAAGCTGGGTTGTAAACTTGGTTCCAGTTAGAAAGAAGAGTGGAGAAATCAGGTTGTGTGTAGACTTTAGAGATTTGAACAGAGCATCCCTCAAGGATCACTACCCACTTCCTTCTATGGAGCAAATTTTGCAAGTTATTGCTAGCTTTGAGAAGTTTTCATTGCTAGATGGTTATTCAAGGTATAATCAGATCATGGTAAAGGAAGATGATCAGTTCAAAATAGCCTTCACCACCAAATGGGGAACCTATGCATATAGAAAAATGCCATTTGGGTTGTCTAACCGGAGCTACTTTCCAAAGGGCAATGGATATGGCGTTCAAGGGATTGATCAAAAAAATAGTGTTGATATACCTAGATGATATTCTTTGTATTTTTAAAAGTGCAATGATCTTCTCTTTCATTTGAGATAATTGTTCTAAATATGTAGAAGATTTGGGGTATCCTTGAATCTCAAAAATGTATTTTCTAGCTCATGAAGGCAATCTCCTAGGCCACATTGTTTCCAAAGAAGGGTTAGCAATTGATCCAGAGAGGGTTGAAGCAATAAGAGCATTGTCATTGCTAAGGCATAAGAAGGCTCTTCAAAGTTTCTTAGGAAGAATCAATTTTGTTCAAAGGTTTGTTCCAAACTTTGCAACCCTTGTCAAGCCAATAACTATGATGTTGAAGAAAAGTGTGGCATTCAAATGGATAGCTGAAGGTAAGGAAATTTTGAGGCAATCAAAGAAGCTAGCTCACGGGCTTTGACTCTCATTAACTTGCATTTCTCCAAAGACTTTATCCTTTATGCATTTGGCAGTGATGATACAATTTCTACAATTTTAGTACAGTAGAATGAAGAAAATGTAGAGCAGCCAATTTCCTTCTTTAGCCAAATCTTGGAGGACTATGAAGTAAGGTATTCTTTCATTGAGAAGAATTTTCTCATGAGTGATTAGGAACTTGAAGAAATTTAAGCATCTAGTTTCAAACAACAAGGTTCAACTGTTGGTTTCTCATGTGGGAGTCAAAGACTTCCTCCTCAACAAAGATCTAAATGAAAAATGTGTAAGGTGGATTACTTGTGTCATGGAGTATGACATTGAGATCAAAGTCACCAAGATGGTACAAGGAACATGATTGTGTGAGAAATTGGCCTTGAGTCAACCAATTGAAGCAAGCAAAGAGAATAATGTTGTTTTGGTGCTACAAGATAGCTAAGAACAAAGAGATATTCAAGAAGAAAATGGTGGTATGCTCACTCCTTGCTAGACCCAAGACATAATGCACTTCTTACAAATAGGCCTATGCCCTCCAGAGATGAACAAAGCCAAAAGAAGACACTTCAGATTGCAAGCTATTCCATATGCACTTGTTGATGGTGTCTTGTTCAAAAAGGATATCAATGGAGTGTTGCTGAGATGCATTGGGACAAATCAAATTGAGAAAATGTTAGAAGAGTTCCATGGTGGATCAGCTGGGGGTCATTTTTCTCCAAGAGTGACAACTCTCAAGATCATGAAGGCTGGTTATTATTGGCCCAAAATGTTTAGTGATTGTTATGCATGGATCAAGAGGTGCAAGAATTGTGCATTCTTCATAGGCAAAGAGAGGTTAGCAGCACTTCCATTGCACCCAATCTCAGTTGACCAGCCATTCATGCAATGGGGTTTGGACTTCATTGGAGTCATTAATCCAAACTCAAGCCAAGGGCACAAATGGATTCTAATGACAGCAAGACTACTTCACCAAATGGACTGAGGCGGTGACACTCAAAGAGGTAAATGAATCTAGCATTCTAGAATTCTATGAGGGGATAACAACCAGATTTGGTATACCTACCACTATAATATCAGATAATGCGTTGGCATTCATAGGATCAAAGGTAAATGAATGGGCTATTAGAAATGGGATCTATTTGAGCACTTCATCAAATTATTACCCTCAAGGTAATGGCCAAGTTGAGTCCACCAACAAGAATCTATTAAGGATCATCAAGAGGACTCTTGATGAAAATCAGAGGACTTGGCACACTAAGCTCAAATCAGCTCTATGGGCTGATAGGATAACTCCCAAGAGATCCATAGGTAACTCTCCATTCAGACTTGTTTATGGGAAAGAGGCAGTCTTGCCTATGTCACTTGAGTTGCCAACATTGGAACTCATGAAGCAATTAGAATTGTTGGAGTATGAGCCCATGGAGGTTAGATATGTAGAATTGATGGAACTCCAAGAGGTCGAGAGCATGTAGCCCAAACAATGGAAAAGGACCAAGCTTTGATCAAGAGAAGCTTTGATAGGAAAGCTAAGGCTAGAAATTTCCAAGTTGGAGATTTAGTGTTGAAATGGGATGTAGACTGAGCAAAGCCAGGAAGGCATTCAAAATTTGATGCCATTTGGAGTGGCCCCTACATGGTCACAAAATGCAAAAACAACAATGCCTTCCAATTGTCTACATTGGATGGTGAGGAACTGCAGATTCCAGTTAATGGAATTCATCTAAAGCATTACTACTAGAAGGGAAACTTCTCACCTTGTACATATTAGATTAGAGTCTTCTTTCATTCCTCCAAGTGCTTATGCACATTGTTTTGTTGTAGCTTAGATTTATTTTTCCCTAAGTGCTTTGGCACAAGGTTTTTTTCCCCAAGGATGCATCTTTTGCAAACCATGTTCCAGGTCAAAGTAATTTTCTACTCTCACAATCTTCATCTTAGGGATTTTATAATGAATTGAGAGTAACAAGCAGTTAAGTTCGTGAACCCATTTCCTAATGGATTGCTTTAGGAAGTTGTTCACTTCATCCAGTAGGTAGATGACCCCTCTGAGTCACCAAAATTGTTATCCAAAATAAGCCCATGCTTGTTTTGGTTAACTTGCTTTCATTCTTCCGTTCTTTTGTTGTAATCAGATTTTTGTAACTTTAAAAGCACTCAAAAGTTCTTGGAGATGGATTCATCAGATAGGATTTTTCTTCCCCTTTCCAGAAAGGTAAAGAAGTCCTCCTAACTCCTTGTATTTTTGAGTTATGGCTCGGTGGAGTTTGGAGGGGAAATTTTCCCAAGGTAGGCCCGCGGGAAAAAATTTGGCACTTAGCCTTTTGGCTAAAAATGCAAAAGGAAAATTTCAGCCTGAAAGCCTGCAAAGAAATGAAAAGCTACCATGAGTCTAGTCAGTGGTGGGCATTGGAGGAACTTCATTTTTTTTGGCTTTTTGGTCAAAGTGCGTCAAAGGCAAAAAGTAGAGGCACATCCCCGCCGAGCAATAAAATGGCGCCACGTGTCCACGTGTCAGCCAGGAGTCGGGGAGGCGAAGGATTTTGGAATTTTTTCCAAAGTGATGAAAAAGGTCAAAGGAAAAAGTTGAACCTCACCTCCACGCCTCATCAAATGGCGCCATGTGTCCACATCAGCAGCGGAGCGGTGGGGCCATGAGTATTTTGAAAAAAATTCAATTTTACAAAAGGGCGAATGATCATTTGAACCCGCAGATCAACTAAGGGGTGCCATGTGGTAGCAGAGGTCGGGCCAGTGGAGATTTTTTGGGAATTTTTCCAAATTTGAAAAAAGAGGGAAAAGTTCAAATTTCGTCCTGCGAACCCTACTTTTGCCCTATTTTCCCTGTTTTGCCCTAAATCTTCAGAGGGTCATATCTTTTGATCCAGAGCTCAGATTTTCACATTTTTGATATCATTGGAAAGATGTTGAAATTATCCACATGATGAATTATTCAATTTTTATTTTTGTGGGATTTAGAAAAATGAAGAAATGTCTTTAAAGCACGGGAAAAATGTAGAACCGACCCCAACCACCAAAATTGATGAAGTATGGCACTCGTTTCTTCTCCAGCATGGCCAAATGCATCAAAAAATGGATTTTTGAGGGTTCCCTTGCTATTTTAATGAATCTTATTGGTGGTTGGAGATCTCAAATCAATTTTCCCATGTTTTTTACCTTTCCTTCATTTTGCTTCATCGTTAAAAGCTAGTTTTGGCTCATTTGTAAAGGGTTGGACGTTTTTGTTCTTGCAGACTCCCCTCTTCCCCTTGGCACATGAATTCATGGAGTTTTAGGCCTCTCAGTGGAACTGCAATACATTTTTTCCTTCTTTCCATTGTAATGCATTGTATCAAAAATTGGGAATGATAAAGCATGCTCTGTGAATGAATTTTCAATCCTTTCTTGCGTTTATTGTTTCCTTTATGGTATTTCATTACATTTTGGTAATTTGTGCATGTTCTAGTGTTACATTCTTATGATCTATCTCTATTTGCAAAAATAGAGGTCCATCACTCCTTTGGTGTATCACCATTTTTACTTAGTTTTGTTTCCTTTTGCATCTTTTAACTCTGTCTCCTTGGAATCTAGAGTAGGATTTAGCATTGAACCTCTGCAAAATTCATGCATACACCTAAACAGAGGGGTAAGAACCAAATTTCTCTAGATATTTTTCTCACCTTGCAAGGTCCCACACCTTGGAGAAAACTCAATGTTGTACAATCACACTAAATGACCCACCTCGGGACTGGCAGATCTGAAGGTCATTTAGGGGGTGCTGTAGATTTGCACTAACACTAACCATTCGGGTATACTACACATTGCAATGCTATACACAATTTTTCCCTAGGTTCACTCTCATCACTTTTTGTATGCACATTTTTTATCTATAGTTTCCACGCCCCCTATCTTTTTATCATTCCACGCTTTTGTCTAGTCCTTTGGCACATTTTCTACTACACTCTACATGAATATTAGGTACACATCTCTTTCTACTTTATGTTATCAATCTTTCCGGTCATGAACATAAAGTGGGGGAAAATGTAGTCAAAAAATCATGCACTTGAGGCATTATTTAGCCTAGTTTCATACTACTATTTAGAAGGTTCTTAAGTGAAGAAAGTACTAATTAATCTCACCTTTTGGCCATCTTATTTTACCTTTTTATTTCATCATCCCCGCGTATTTTCATATATATTCCCAACTATTTTTTCATTGTCTTGTAATTTTAGCCTAAACCGAGGCACCAAGCATGTACTGGGGCACCCCAATCCTTGTTTTAATTTCCCTCTTCTTTTTGGGCTCTTTCTAGCCATTTTTCATCAATATCTTTTTCCTAGTCAAACATGTTGGGATTAATTACGAAATTAGATCAAGAGAGCCCTATAAATATAAATTTATGAGACCATAATGAGGTTCTTAGCGTCACTTACTACTACCACTCCATCTAGAGTTGCATCCATTGCATCATTTGCATCGACATATTTCAATGCATTAGGGCTAGGATATTTGCATCAATACACACAACATAGGGGGTGGATTCTATTCTATTCCATGCACACATGCTAATACATTTTCTATATTTATTATTTCTCATTACTTCACAAAGTACAATTGGCACAAGAGCACCTAGGGCACAACATACACACACACACCATAACTACATTTGGGTCTGAAATGTAGTGTAACACTCAAATTAGTAAGCCCACTATTGTGGCAATTGAGGTTAGTCCGACCCATTCATTTTGCATCTTTTATTTTAGGGTTTTGATACTTCTTTGTATTTTGTAGATCACTCCATCCTAAATTATTTGATACATTTGGTGCAGTTCGGAAGATCTAGTGTGAGATGCATAAGGAATATTTCAAAGTATCTTGCGACACTAAAAGACCTAGATTCTTATCTTTTACAGAGACCAAGGCACCTATTTTACTGACTGGGTGCCCTGAGGCACCCCAATACCCCCAGGTGCTCCCGGTTTGTTCAGATCCTCCAAATCCAACCTTTATAAGACTTATATACAATCATTCTTATTTATGGAATCCACAATCGAACTATGACAACTTACAACATGTATTCGACAAATATTTGAGTCCTTTCCTTTTACATCTTTACATACTTAGGGTTTTATTTCATTTGATATAATTATTTAAAATCATTCCATACTATTTTAGCATAGTTTACAATGTTTTAGTCCTCCTATATTAGATTAACTATTATTAAACTTCCCATTGGTTTAGTTAAATTTTGGTTAATCACTTGTAAATGTTTAATACACACCTAATAAGCTCCCATGGTTTATGGATGTTGAATGAATGGTTTGATTGATGAATGTATGATATGGTAAAGGAGTTAATGTTTTTGTATGAATGATTCACCCCCTATCAATCATTATGCTTATAAAAACCCTCCCATTTGGGAAGATTCATTCTCAAATATCATTTTTAATCCATTCATGGATAAAATGATCTTCCGAGGGGGCAATATATACATACCCAATAATAACTAGATGCAATATGAAAAATGTGTTACATATTCAATGATGACAAAACTCCTTCTGAGGTAAATATGAGATCTATATCCCTTTCTCATTCCTTCAAACTCCTTTGTGTCTCGGTTGAGTCTTCTCTTTCGAGTTATAAGCTTCAATTGGATTTTAATATAATTTTAAACTTTGTTTTCCTTGCATACCAGTGAAAGTTCCACAATTATCGTTGTGGTTGCAACCACCCCTCTCGGCAACAAGGGTGATCCTGTCACTTTCTAACGTAAAATTAAAAGACACATTTTTAAACATGTGTTTTGATTTTGGCATGATTTTATCTCATTTGTCTAATTCAAATTAGCCAATTTAAGGCTTGTTGGATTGGTCTTGAGTTCCTCTTCCTCTTTTACTAAATGTAGTATGTCAATTTGTCCTCCTCAAGATGAGTCCCTGTCTCTTGTTTGACATGTGTTCTTGAAATCCTTTCCTTCAACAACTTATAAAAATAATATTTTAGTTTTTATCATGGATTGGGGATTTGATTTTTTAGAAGTGTTATGTTGCTATATTTTGGAGAGGGATTACATAAATAGGTAGTTTTCTACTTTTTTCTTACTTCTCGCTCAAATTCTAGTCATATTCTTTGTACAATGACAACCATATTTAGTTTCTTGATTTTCTTGTTTTCATTCACCATATTTCCTTTCTGGATCAATTGGAACTCATACATTGGAAGGTAATTTAACCTGAGCATACATCGGATGTACCACGGCTCTAGAGAAAGATACCACAACACTGTAGTAACCAAGTTGGAGTTGCATTCATTTCTTTGAATTTTTAATATAATCATTACTTGTTATAAGTAGAATAAGTTGTGTATTCAAATTAATTAGAGGGGAAGATCTCATCACTTCCCATGTGTTTTAGTATTCCTTTTCAAAATACGTATTCCCTTGATATCCTCTTCTTGGCTTATCATATGGATCTGCATGGGAAATTGGTTAGAGGAAGTAGTGGTAGTTGTATTTTATTTCTTCATTATTATTTTCTTTTCTTATTTAAAAGAAATTATGTCAGGGAAGGTTATATGGTAAAGAAGAAAATTTATTTTGAGAATCTTTACATTTTAGGAGCCCGAGGTTGAAGTTGCTTAAAAGAAATTGAGTCTTTAATAGATAATATTTTCCTAGTAATTTTTTTGTTATAGTAGTAATTTACGTAAGCCACAACAGAGGAAAAACTACACCCGATTAATCCTTGTTCTAGATTTATTTTAATTTTTAGAAGCAATTGTAGATTTATTTTACTTTAGAAATAATTATAGATTTTATTTCTTTTAATTTCCTGTGTTTGTAGAGGTAGTTCTTCATTAATTTCAACTATTCTTGAAAACACAAAAATTAGGAATTTAATTGTTTTCTTTTATTCAAAAACATGAAAAAACGAATTAGAATATGTAGATGTACTTATTTTATTTAAATAATGATAAAGTTGATCTAATTAATTAAAAGGGAAAACCTATTGTCTTTTATTTAAATTAGATTCCTTTTATGTTGTTTATTTAAAATTGGAAGTTTAGAGTAATTTAGAAAATCAAAAAAAAACAACAAACTTAGTTATTAGAGGCTTAAGCTACCAATTCATAGTCCTTGGCCTCATTTTAGTAGTTCCCAACCTTATTTACCTCACTCACAAGTGGTGTACCCACATGACGGTTCATAGCCTAGTCCAACCTCGTAGGAGAATATTTGAGTCAATCATCCACCGCTAAGAATAGCTTGATATCAAGGAGACATATATTTGGGTTTATGAGCACTAGTTTTCATATATACTCCTTTGCCCCCTTAGATCATTATCCAAATAGATGCCCTCAACAAACAATTGTCTGTAGCTAATTAATTTTGGGTTGATCATGAAAACCAAGTTAGATGCCTAAACCCTTAGTTTTCTCTTCATTTCCTTCATTATCATTCTCATATAACCCTCTCTACGGAGAGAATTATTTAGAGACAAACATACATTTTTCACAAGTTTAATAACTATATCGAAGTATTTTCAATCTAACAGACAGTGATATGGAATTGCACACACTAATTATCCTTGATCATAACATCATGCCCATAGAGGTTAAACAATCTTTCACCACCCTTGACGAACAAGTTAATTGCTTACAAGTTGATCGATTGCATTTAGATCGGCCTTAGAAGCTCGATTCATTATCATCCCCATCTTTTCCAAATCTACCACTTACACCTATCCCATTCCCATACCATATTCCACATTTAAGTTGTCTTGGCATGACCTCAAGAAATCAATTACACAAGTAATCCCGTGTCATTTTTACCATCTATAGTTACATGTTTGGATTATGTTTATTATGACACACTTTTGACCAAGTTGTTCCCTACGAGTTTACAGGACTATACCTTATGTCGGTTTTATGATTTTCGTTTACATTCTATTCTATCTTTTACTCCTCTTGCAAATTTGTTTTTAGCTCACTTTTCCATGAATATTGGCACAAAGATATCATATGCACAAATGGTCAAAATGAGGCAAGAAATGAATGATCGTTTTAGGAACTATGTGTTACATTATAAGAATAATCTTTCTAAAATGAAAAATGTCTTGGTTAAATCTGAATTACAAGATATTTTCATCCAAATCCTATTACCTCATTTACAAGAGTGTGTACTCTTTGATTCTTTTCACTCTTTTGATCAACTATGTCATACTTTGAAAATTTGAGAGATAAAGTTACTTTCTTTGGGAAAACTTAAATACAGTGCTAATGTTTTTATGTTCCTACTAACAAGTTCTCAAATAAATCAACCTTCAAAAGCAATCCTAGTGAGCTTAATCCTATTATCAATGTTGTATCTCAACCTACGAAGCTCCAATTGTAGCCTACACATCGCATTTTTACTAAATTTCCATATCCACCACGTATGTTTTTGCCTCAACTCCTAGAAAGAAATCTGATTTCTCTTAGGATCCTCTTGATATCAATCCTAATATACCCCATAACAACAAATTTGATGAAAATTCAAATTTTGATTACCATGGATGTAATGGTCATTCTACCAATAAATTTTTCAAGCTTAGACATATAATCCAAGATCGATTGACAATTACGACATTGAGTTGGTGATTCTACTATTTCTATTAAAAATCTACCAATTACAATAACAAGATTAACATCTTCAATTACCCTTTATCTAAGAATGAAAAATCATCTCCTAAATGCTCTTTAGATCATGCACATCATGTTGTTCCTCCCCCATCTTTAGATCATCCTCTTGGATTTCTTGTTGGTACTACTAATATTCCACCACCTATTATTACTTTTACTAATGATGATTTTCATGTCACTTTTTCATTGGATAGACTACACATCGATAGTTATTTTGGTCCTCATGTTATTAACAATGTTATGATACATCCTACTTATAAGCGCAATGCATGTTCACTATCTTTCCTATAAGCTATTAGATTTCCATTATCTCGTTTTACCCATCAGGTCTGAATTCTCATAGGAACGTTACTATTCCTATCACTAATAGGCCTCTCACCATCTCTATGCCATTAATTTTTTGGTCTACATTTGCACATTATGACATGGTCTTAGGATGTCAAATTCATACCATCCATAGTTTACTTTTGCTTAAGTTTTTCCATGATGGTCACATTATTAATATTCGGAGGATTCCACCATGGCCTCCTTTTATCATTGGCACCTATTACTTTTACACCTTTAGTTAATTGTATCACTCTTACACCTATTCTGCATATCCTTCTAATAGTACCATAACTTTAGTACATATTGTTCCTAGTGTTACTTTTACACATATGATTCAATATCCTTGATGTGTGGCTTTCGCTTCTCATTCACAATGGATACATTGGTCTCATAGTCCACCTCACGGACATAGAGAACATTCTACCCATGGCACATATAGGCCCATTTCTCGGTATATTTATCCACATGCACCACCCCATGGCCATAGAGTCTTTGATCATTATCACATGCACACCTCTCTTACACAATCGAATGGTGGTCCTTGTCCCTTATCATCATTGGGTAGTTCAATGCAACATTTGCACATTGTGGGTATTTTACCCCCACCTCGCTACTCGATGATGTACTCTTATTCTAGGTTCAAAAATTATTATTAAGGGCATACTTACTTACATGGACCTCAATTTGCACACATAAACTAGGGAAACCTTATTCCCCTCTTATAGTTATATTTTATGTTCACATATTTAAAAAAATAAAAATACTAGCTTAGATCTTGATTGAATTAATTGTTAATAGTTTACCCTATTTTATGTTTCACATTGCTTATCATGTTACCTTCATTCATATTATCCTCTATATTTTTCCATACACACATGCATGTTCACATGGTCTTTGTTATCCCAAATTTGCCCTCGACAAATTTGGTCAAGACAAGTCTTGTACTTCAAGAAATTATGAAGGAAATGACTCAAACCTATGAGCTCACATTCCAAGACAACAAACAAGGTTGTAGAGGGACTTTACAATGGAGTGGTGGGGCCTACGAAAGATCAAATGACCCCGTGCAAGAAGAAATTTGAGAAACGGATCTGTCGAGTAAATCCATGCCATAAATTCATTAAACAGATTATAGGTGGGCTCGGAAATGGAATGGTAGGGTCAGGGAAGGAGGAGACAGTGTCAAAGAAGATAGAGACTCAAAAGAAAAAGAAATGACGGAGATTCAAAGTCTTGGGCTCTGAAATAGTTTAGGAATGACCCTAAATTTGACTAAGTATGGAGGATACATCAAAATCTGCCAAGTGCCCAAATGATGCACCTCCAAAAGTTAAAACCAAAGGGGCAGGCTCAAACAAGCGCCAAGCCTCCATGCATCTAGAGCTCTAAAAGTTACACCAGCCGTTGAAAATTCTTTGACTCGACGGAAGGTGCCAAGTGTCAGCCCAGCACAATTCCAAAATGGGATCCCAAGGTGGAGACTCAAACTTGCACCAACCCTCCACATAGCCAATGGTCAACAGAGGTCAAAAGGATAACGGGCCCAAAATGGCTAAGTAATGAATGCAGTGGAAGGTGTCAGGTGTCCAAACAATGCACATTCAAAAGTGGGACCTTGAGTAGGTTATCAAATAAGTGCGGGCCTTCCACATGTCCCAGAGCACGAAAAGGTAAGGGTGACCATTGAAAAGTCCAAAGGCCCACAGAGGTCTCCACATTTCGTATCTACACTACTCTAAAGGTAAATTTTGGGGGCAGTTTCTAAACATGCACAAAGCCTCCACGTGTCTTGGGTCGGATACAGTGCCTCCACTGCGGAAAAGACTCAGGAAGAATACAAAGGAAATAGGGAAACTTGCAGATGCCACCACATGTCACATGGGTGTTATTCCAAGAGTGAAGGAAGGAGTCAAATCTCAAATGAGCGTAGAGCTACCACGTGGATCTGGTATAGACAAACTCATTTAAATATTACGTGCCCGTGACCCAAAAAATTCAAATGGCCATATCTTTTGATTGAGAACTCAGATTTGGGTGGGAGAATATTTTTGGAAACATCTCAACACCCTCTATGCCTTGGAAACATAAAATATCATTTTTTGTAGGTGTTGGTGGGTAAAAATGGGAAAACATCTTCTAGGACATTCATACTTAGCCTAATTTCACCAACTACCATATCCGATGCAATTCGATATGTTGTTCTTCTTCAATACGCTGAGCAGACAGAGGGAGCCAAAATCGATAGATTTGGGGTGGATTTTAAAGGGGCATTGATTGATAGTGGTTGAGTCTTCAAGGTAGGATTCAATGCATATCCTATGGTAGTTGAAGCAGGATTCGACTTTTCCCTCTTCTCTCTCTTATTCTTTCTATATATTGTAACACTTCTCATTTGAGAAGGGGAGATTATTCTGGGCATAGGGAAACTCTATCAAAATTTGTTTTCGACTCCATTTTGAGTTAAAAACCTTCTCCTATGCCTGGAAAGCATTTTTGTGCCTCTAAGTAGAAACATAATGGTCTGTGCACCCATATAGAACAATAAAATGTGTTTTTGGTGTTTCTTCAACCCTTTGCATTGTTTTTTTGTCTCTCCATGCCTCTCCCTTCCAAATCTATTTTTTGTGCATGTATTTCACATTTGCAGGTGTAGGGCATTGTGTTTCATGGAGTTTTGATCATGGATTAGGATCTGGGTTTGTGTCACTTCTGTTTGACCTTCCCATCTTCCTTTCTCCCTTGTTTCATCCTCCCTCAACAGAGCATCTCACCCCTTTCCTTCTCTAGTGTATCACCACTTTAGTGTAGGCTTTTCTTTCACCCTCTCTTTCTCTCTAGTTCCTTAGAATGGTTAGATTAGGATAGTTTAGTTTTTGCCTACATTAGAGTAGCTTGTGGCAGGTAGTTTAGGAACAAGAACCAACTTTCTCTAGAGGATCATCTCAGGTTTGCAAGTCCCACAACTTGAGAGATGATCCAATGTTATGCAATCACACCAAATGCCCCATTTTAACCACTTCACATCTTTGGCCATTTGGGGGTGCTATGATTTTGCACTAACAGTTTTGGCATGCCTGGTGGGACAAGAGGTCTTCACTTTATTTCATTAATTTGATGTGTTCTTGGTGGGATTCAACCTTTTGAGGCACATGCAAGCACATCTGGCAATTCCATCTGGTCAAAAACCCATTCTTTGAGTTGCAGACCTTTTCCATCCATTTCCACTCATTTTCATCCATTTTCTTCTTCAATCTCTTTCATTTTCTCCCATTCCACGAGGTTTTGCAATCATGACTTCATTCCTTGTATGGAACTCACACTTACAACAATGCAGTCCACCTCCAATACATTTCCCAACTCCTTCAAATCAACATTATAATCAGATCCAGGACCATTATGCTTACCCATATGAGTAGGGTCAAAGTCAATTTGTCCATGGAGCTTATCAACAAGGGGACACATACAATGGTGACAACTATGTGGAGAATACTAGTTTATTGGAGAAAATTCAAAAAATGGAGGATGGCATGGTTCAGTCAAGGGCATAGCAAAAATGAAGGCATTCAAGATTGGTTGCAGGCACCTTGTCCATGGGAAGGCCCTTTTTCAATACATTCGCCGCCCTCAAGAGAAGCTAGACTTTATGGTTGAAATGCTTCCCCAACTTACACAATGGACTGAGGAGATTGAGGCTTATGAGTTGGAGTCAAGACAACCTTGTTAATGGGTAAGTCCACCATCTCATAGCTTTTCTTTTTCTCTTTCTCAAGTAGCACCATCTCAACCCAAGCTCTAATTTCCAAGCTTCCTAGTTGCTTCCCTAAGTGTTGATTCCATTTCTCCATTCCCTAGTCTTCCACCCCATTTCATTTCCTCTCCCCCTTTCCCTTCCAAACAATCATCCCCTCTAAACAAACAAAAAGTTCCACCTCCCTCCCCACCACAAATAATTACAAAGCTAGTTGAACCCCAACCTGTCACTCCTCTTGCTTTCCTAAGTCCATGTTGGGAAGAGACTCAAGAATCTAGTCAAGGAAAACAACAAGAAGGGGATCCCAACAGAGAAGAAATGACAGACAATCTAAAGAGTTAGGATGCCAAATTTGGGTTTATAAAGATCCCCTTGATGGTTAAGCCAATATAGGAGGTCAAAGCTGAAGAGCCAATGGTGGCTGAGACTAAGTTTGTAGCGAGAGAAGGAACAAAAAAAAAGAAGAAGATTAGTAGTCACGGCTGCTCCGATGAAAGTGTCCATGATGGAACTTTATCTGAAGAGAATGCTGAGATGATCCAAGCTACACAACTAGTTGAAGAGGAAGAACAACCAGCTCCAAGTCCCATTGAAGAGGAGCAGTTGGGAGAGATTGAATCAGAGTTGAGGCCACTCAATGAAGAAGGCATCATTGAAGATTTTTTGCTTTCATTTCAAGGGCCTGATTTGATTGATGAACCCATGATGGAGGAGGACCATACAGTTTCAAAGATTTTAAGTGTGGAGCAAGGCTATATAAGAACCTTCAGGTCTTCCTTCCACTTCATCCCCTTCAAGATATGATGTTGAAGAAGAGTTTGAGCTTTCAAAATTCATGTTTGAGGATAAAGGGAGCTATGGTGATCAAGTTACAGATCAGGAGGACACCATGGAGGAGGTAGACCACATGCAACATAACAACAAGGAGACAAATTATCTATCTAACTTGGAAGATTGATTTGATGGAGAGGATCCCATAGAGGTTACATCATCTACTCCTCCTTCATCCATCTTCCAAGAACATGAGCCTACTTCCATAAAGGATGGAACTCAAAGATAATAGAGTGTGTCTCACAACATCCCTTTGGAACCAAGGTTGGAAGATCATGGTCTTCCATGTTCTTCACAAGAGATGGAAGAGAAAAAGAAAAGAGATGTCATCATCTCTCTCTCACCATCCATCCAAGAAGGTCCATAAAAAGACTCCATTTTGGAGTTAGAGTTTAGAACCATGGGCAGATTCAAAGGACCATACCTTTCCCATTAAGATATTTGGTTTCATTAGAGCAAGGAAAAGCCAAAACTAGTCATGCCTACTTTGAGCATGAGGATGAGCACCAAAGTACCAAGGGTCATCATCAACACCTCCGGGAGCCCAATGCCAATCAGCTTGAGGAGGTATTTTTGGTTAATGTATATACCTTGATGATTTGGGTGGAGGACATGCTTAAAGTTAGTTTTTATTCATCTAGGTAGCCATATTCGAGTGCCAAATCATTTGCATGGCTTCCCATTTTGAGAAAGGGAAGCTATTTCTCCCTGCCTGTAGCAGGCTTTGTTTAAGCTTTTCTTTCTTTCTGGTTAGTATAGGAGTAGGAGTAGATTTTGTTTTCAGCAGAAGAAGTGCTTGTGCACACTTTGCATGTCTCATTTGAGGCATGTATGATTTGATTCTTTGTACATAGTGTTGTTGTGTTTTTTTGCTCCAAGCTTATGTCATTATGAAGTTCAATGTGCCCCGAGTAAACATTATAACAGTCCATTCTCGGGATAGACCAAGGCTAGGCTCTTTAGTATTCATGACAGAAAGATCCATAGCTATCTGTAGCAGTTGCTAGTTCCAAAAATGAAACAAATGTAGAGAAACCAAAGGATGTTTTTAAGTTAGTCCATTCAGGGACAAATGAAAGCCCCAGGTCAATATAATTTTCTACTCTCAGAAACTCCATTTCAAGATTTTCTTATGAAAATTGAGAGTGCAGACACGTGGGCAAGTTCAGGGACAGGAAGAACATAGAAATTGCAGGCATTCAGGGAGTCCATTTTGAAGGAAGGGTCAGTACCAGGCCATTAATTGTGACTCCATGCCCAATGGATGCTTCAAGGCTATTGGTCTCTTCATCTAGCAGGCAGATGTCCTCATGAGTCACCAAATTGTTATCCCAAATTTGTCCCCCTGGTAAATTTGGTCAAGACAAGTACTACACTTAAGGAAATTATGAAGGAAATGACTTAGACCCATGACCTCACATTATAGGATGACAAACAAGGTTGCAAAGGTACTTTGCAATGGAGTGGCAGGGCTTGCGAAAGATCAAATGACCCCGTGTAAGAAGAAATTTGAGAAACGACTCACGTCGAACAAATCCATGCCTTAAATTCATTAAACAGATTACAGGTAGGCTCAAAAATGGAATAGTAGGGTCCAAGAAGGAGGAGATAGTGTCAAAGAAGCCAGAGACTCAAAGGAAAAGAAACAGTGAAGATTCAAAGTCTTTGGGCTCTAAAATAGGTCAGGACGGACCCCGAAATCGACTAAGTATAGAGGATACATAAGAAGCTGCCAAGTGTCCAAATGACACACCTTCAAAATTTAAAATCAAAGGGGTAAGATCAAACAAGCGCTAAGCCTCCACGTGTCTATATCTCCAAAATTTGCATCGACTCACGAAAATTCTTTGACTCGGCAGAAGGTGCCAAGTGTCGACTCAACACAATTCCAAAATGGGAGCCCAAGGTGGAGACTCAAACTTACACCAGCCCTCCACATAGCCAATGGTCAACAGAGGTCAAAAGGATAACATGCCCAAAATGGCTAAGTAATGAATGTAGGTGGAAGGCATTAGGTGTCCAAACAATGCACATTTAAAAGCGGGACCCTGAGTAGGTTGTCAAATGGGCGCAGGCCTTCCACGTGTCCTAGAGACCAGAAAAGGTGAGGACGACCATTGAAAATTCCAAAGGCCCACGGAGGTCTCCACGTGTCGTATCTGCACTACTCTAAAGGTAAAGACTGGGGGCATTTTCTAAAAATGTGCAAAGCCTCCACATGTCTTGGGTTGGATACAGTGCCTCCACCAGTGGAAAAGACTTAGGAAGAATACAAAGGAAATAGGGAAACCTGCAGACGCTACCATGTGTCACATGGGTGCTATTCCAAGAGAGAAGGAAGGATTCAAATCTCAAATGAGTGTAAAGATGCCACGTGGACATGATACTGATGCAGGACTCATTTAAATATTATGTGCCTACAACCAAAAAAATTCAAATGGCCATATCTTGTGATCGAGAACTCGATTTAAGGAGAAGATTTTTTGGAAACATCTTGATGCCCTTTATGCCTTAAAAACATAAAATATCATTTATTGTAGGTGTTGGTGGGTAAAAAAGGGAAAATTTCTTCCAAGCCATTAATAAAGAGCTGATTTCTTGAACTACCAGATCGATGCAATTCGATCCGCGCTCTTCTTCAATACACCAAACAGACAGAGGGAGAAAGAATCGACATATTTGGGGTGGATTTGAAAGGGGCATTGATTGATAGTGGTTGAGTCTTCAAGGAAGGATTCAATGCATATCCATGGTAGTTGAAGTAGGATTCAAATTTTCCCTCTTCTCTCTCTTATTCTTTCTATATATTGTAACACTTCTCATTTGAGAAGGGAGATTATTCTGGGCATAGGGAAACTCTATCAAATTTTTTTCCGACTCCATTTTGAGTTGAAAACCTTCTCCTACACCTAGCAAGAATTTTTGTGCCTCTAATCAGAAATGTAATGGTTTTTGCACCCATATAGAGCAATAAAACATGTTTTGTGGTGTTTCTTCAACCCTTTGCATTGTTTTTGTCTCTCTGTGCCTCTCCCTTCCAAATCTATTTTTTGTGCATGTATTTCACATTTACATGTGCAAGGTGTTGTGTTTCATGGATTTTTGATTGTGGATTAGGATATGGGTTTGTGTCGCTTCTATTTGACCTTCCCATCTTCCTTTCTCCCCTGTTTCATCCTCCTCAACAGAGCATCCCGCCCTTTCCTTCTCTCGGTGTATCACCGCTTTAGTGTAGGATTTTCTTTCTCCCTCTCTTTCTCTCTAGTTCCTTGGAATGGTTAGATTAGGATAGTTTAGTTTTTTCCTACATTAGAGTAGTTTGTGGCGGTGTATTTTAGGAACAAGAACCACTTTCTCGGAGGATTATCTCAGGTTTGCAAGTCCCACAACTTCGAGAGATGATCCAATTTTATGCAATCACACTGAATGCCTCATTTTAACCACTTCACATCTTTGGCCATTCGGGGGTGCTGTGATTTTTCACTAACAGGTACTCTTAAGGTGAATGTAGATTACATATAGGTTTTTACATGATGCACGATTCTTAACATTGTACCTTACCATTCCTACTAAGGCTCCTGGGGCATCTACATTTCCTATTTTCTCTATATTCAGGTTCTATCATCACAAAATTTACTAATTTCATTCATATTTATCCACTATATACATTTTTTCATACTATCTAGTTTTCTAACATGTTAACAAAGTGCCATGTGTAGCATTTGTCTTACAGTGCCTACTTTCAATCATGGTTTTGTGATTCACTTATATCATATATTCTTTTCTTATGTCTTTATTGTCATTGTTTGCATGTTATGCCTTATTTTCATTACTTGTTTACTTATACTTATTTGAAGGATTTGATTGTCTTGTGACATCTTAAGTGGTGTCCCATGTATTCAACAAACTACTCGATGTTTATTTTACAATGTTACTATGTCTTGTGACTTGTTTCTTTTATATCATGTATGTTTTTTCGTGACTTACTCTTTTAGCTAGATTTTTTCCCATTGTTTACATATGTCATTGTTGTTACCATGTTTATTCCCTATTTCCCTTGAAAATTTTCTATTTCATATGCGCACATCAACTTTATCTTTCCTTGTTTGGGCCTCACTCACTCAATCATATCACTCACCCAAAATGAGTGGGGGTAATCATTGAGTGACTATTTTACCATCTCAGTAGTTCATAGACCAGATACATGTTGAAAAAAAAAATGATAATAAAATAGAGCTAAGAAACAGTTCAGGATCATACTTGAGCCAAATTTCAGTCTGGGTGATAGAAGCACCCAAATCGAGACAAGAATGGTGGGCACTAGTGTTCCACCTAGGTGCTCATTTCCTAGGGATAGAAATAGGAACATTACAGGATCAACATGCTTCCAATGACCGATTTATTTAATTCCAATAGAACAAACTTAGTTATAGATTGTAATTATTTACCAACAGGAACAAAATTTGTGGTAAGATATAAGGGAACTAATTACTTTATTTTTTCTCAGGATCAAATAAGGAAGTGGAACCTAAGGCATATGTAGGAAAATGATATGTTTGGAACAATGTGTCACTTGTGGTAAGTTTTAATTAGTTTTGCAACCATTCACGGTGGCACTATCTATAGGGAAGTGTTAAGGGTTAGAAAAACATTGACTGCTCTACCAATACTCTTCCCTTAGCGATAGGACACCCAAACCTATAGTTTAGTGAAATGATGTTGAAATCCCGGTTTGGTGATAAGACACCCATATCCTTAATACTATTCCAACCATCTCCAAGGCAAGTAAATATATAGGAATAATTTTATCTCTTCTCTCATGGCACACAGGTGTATTCTACCTTGATTCACCGTTTAGTACGTATTTTGTTTTGACATATAATAAGTTAAATTTTAATTTAATTTACCATAAGCATTGAATACACTTATTTTATTTTTATGTCTAACCTTCCTCTACAAAATGGAAACACACAAATGGAACAAGGAACTATCTCAAGCCCAAGTCACTCCGACAAAGGAAAAATACAAGGAACACACATATACATTACTTCTACCACACATACAAAGGTCATCCCTAATATTCTTATCCTCCTCTATATTCCACGATGTGCATTCTATTATCTCTATTTGGCATGATATCAAATACAACCCTCATTTGGAACATTATTAGTTAAAACTCTCTTTGACTCTCCATAAGGTACATTATTCTTATCTAATTTATGTTACAAAATATTAACCCACCAACATAAAGTGGGGTAGATGTAGTCACAAAATCACACACTTTCTACTTACATCAATGCCTCTAGGTATGTCGTTATATGCATGATTCCTAAAATGAGAAGAATAAACATTAACAACACTTGTTTTACTCTTTCATTGATTTTATCTTTCCCACACTCTTATTATTTTATTTTCTAGAATGATCACTTTACTTTTGGATATTAGATGACATGTGACCCAACTCTGTATTGATTGTTATATCTCGCTAAGCATCCTGACACTACTACCCATTAGGGACAAGAGTGCCCAGATACTACTGTCCCCTTTGGGTGTTTTTGTCCCTTCCTCCATTTCCTAATTTTGAATTGCCACATCATTTGGTATCTTGTATAGAGTCTCTTTTATCACTTTGGGTTGGATTTTTAGTTGTTAATGATGAAATTAAAATAAGGGAATCATATATATATATATATATATATATATATATATATATATATATATATATATATATATATATATATATATATATATATATATATATATATATTACTCACTACTATTAAGGGTTGGTAAATTGGGAGAAAATGTTTGCTATTTACTACTTGGGTAAAGAGAAAGATTCAAGAACTTCAATTGGGTCTCATTATTCATGCATATGAGAAATTATTCTCAATTCCATATCATATATTCTATCTTGGGGTAAAAATAGTTGTATCTCATTATCTTGGTATGACTGGCATAAGGGAAACCTAGCTTTAAGGGACATAATTCAAATCATAAACTCACAAGAAATACATAGAGTTTGAAATGTAGTGTAACACTTAAGTGACTATCACATTAGGGTGACCACCGAGGTCTTTTGAATAAAGCATATGCATTATTTATTATATCTAATATTTACTTGATTTTCTTATAGGTAGCTATGGTTTGTTTTGTAGGAACAATTGTAACACAAACCCTACGACATATCCGGAGAGAACAAATGATGAAAGGAAGGAACCCGATTCAAAACCATGAAAGGACCAGTAGTGAAGTTATTATAAGGACACTATAGCCCATATCAGAATCTAGTGCTTAAGTGGTCCTCTCCTCTTATGGGAACTCTTGTCTAAAGAATTATCATATCCCAGCTTTCTCGCTAGAGCTTGCATAGTCTAAATCTGACCTTCTCATCTTGTTTTCTAGCCTAGATCAACCCATATCTCATGTTACAAGATAAGCCAATATCATTCTCCTATTTGGTATAATTTCTTGTATTTTACATGCTAGATCTTGTTTGTTATTGTTATATTCATTTGATCTAAGTATTATGATATAATGTTTAAATTTTATTAAATAAATTAGGACTGGATATATTCTTGTTGAGATTTCCCCTTCTCCACATATAGTTATTCTCTATTTGTGTTGTCTTTGGGGAGGATTATGCATCAATGGTCACACACACACACACACACACACACACACACACACACACACACACACACACACACACACACACACACACACACACACACACACACACACAACATGTAAGTATTAATAATCCTATTTATTCTCTTATCTTTTATGTGCATGTTGCATATTAGTTATTCATTGTTATAAACTAGAGTAAATGTTTGTTTTCTTTTATTTATTCCATTTTCTTATTATTTTACACCCTTGGGCTTATCCACCTCTTGATTAATCTTATTTATGAATCCTAGTAAGATACATATCATTAATTTAGCTATATTCCTTAGAGAACTATAAATATCATAGGGTTATGGTCACTATCTTATATAATTATCACACTAGCACTCCATAAGCACCTTTGTATCCGCACAACGTGGTCGAGTCTTAGATTGGATCCCTATATTTTAGAACCCATATGGGAACCTCTATTTTACACATCATAAACAATCATTATCTCATTCCCGTCACTATCATAAGCATAAAAGTGTATTTATTCCATGAATCTCATATGTTACATTAGCATTTTCTTAGCTCTTGCTAACTTCATAATGTTTTATAAAAGATATTTCAATATTAACTCAAATCATAACATATATTAAAGATTTTCATAGTTTACCTATCATTCTTGTTATTCTATATTTATGAATCTTCATATCCATTAACTCATTAGGTATTAACTTCATATTTCATGTTTAAAATCATAATGAGGTTGTAATTTCATATCTCATGTTTTATCTTTTCACTGTGGTTAGTTTTATGTCAACTTATAAGAATTACACTATATGATTCTTACTCCATGTATTTCATAAATAAATCCTTATAAATCTATGTTACTCGATTGTAATTTTATTATATAGTTTAGAATACTTACATTTCTTATCGACTTCTAAGATTCTTATATCATAATTTAATTGCATCCATTTTATACCCTATGGTTATCTCAACCTTCTCGGATCATGGTTCTAGAATTTTGTCATACCATCATATATGATTTGTAACACATTAGTATTTTATTTTTACACATAACTTTATAAAAATCCATCAAGTTTATCTCAGTCATTCATCATGGTTTATACATTTTTTCCTATTTTCATATGAATTAACTAGCCACAAAATGTAAAATTTCTCCTGAATCCCTCTCCCATTCAGGTTTGTCTTCTCGTGTGATGATCATATTTAACTTTAATATTATCCTAATGTAATTAATAATCATGTACAATTTTTCAACATTATGTAATAAGTTCAATTCTTCCATTCAAGTAAAGTGTAATAAAAGACTAGTTCTCCTAAGCAGCCTAGTAAAGGCCAATTTTGGCTATTTAGGGGCATGTGTATCCTTTGGGAGGGATCTAAAAAATTAATAAACATATGGATGTGGTATTAGATAAAATTTAAGGTTTTGGAAGTATTTTAGGAATATTTGGTGATTTAGGGGTAGTTTGTACAAAATTAGGTTTTTAGGTGTAAGGAATGAATAGTCAAATTGTGAACATGAACTTCTCCGGATGATTCCTAAGCTCCATAAGGAGTTATAAATAAAAAAGTAGTAAATTTAAATTTGAGGAATTCTATACATTTTTCCAATATTAAATGTTATCCAAGGTCTGATTATTTCTTGAGGCAGTTCAAACTTTGTAGGTGTACCTCATTGTCTCGATAAAAAATGGTTTTTTTTTTTAAGTTTTAGGAGTAATTAAGGTCTAAAACCTATTCCATTAGTCTTATAATGTATTTTTGAGTCATATTAATATAAAATTTTACCTCAAAATTCCATCATGATCCTTAAGGGTGAATATTTCATGTTTTTGTGTCATTTCGGGTAAACTAGTGTAAAACTTGGCTTTCGAAATGGGGAAAGGCACACTTTGTTACACCTCTTGCCCATTTTTCCCAAGGGGATAGAGGGGAAAATAAATTTCACCCCATGAAATCCTTGTAACTCTCCAACCACCCATGTGTAGTCAAGATAACCCGGGTTGAGTCTAAGTTGAGTTAGGTGAGTGAAAACCCATACTTAACCAATTTTCATTGTGCCACATGTCACCACCTTTCTTCAAGGTGCACTTTTCTATATCTTATGTACCCAATATCCCCAAGGGAACATTGGGAATAATGAATTTTTCCTCATACACATTTTTATCCCTAAACAAGAAAGAAACATGAGGAAGTGAAAACATTTCAAAATTGTTTAAAATAAATGACTCTTCACCCCACCTCGCTAAAAATAAAAAGTTTCATATTCTAATGTAGAAAGTTGTAGGTGGACCTATTTTCACTCATATATTTTTTTCATCACCATGAGGTCAAGAATATTTTTTTGGATCAAACAAGAACATTAATTCTTGATAATCTTTCAAAGGATCCTAAAGCATCATGTTGATCACATTTGTGTCAAGGGGCATATTAAAACACATCAAGGCATATCATGTGAAACCATGAACATTATAATGTCAGAAAAGAGTTTGAAAATATTTGAGAGCTCCATTGAAATTAAAATTCGTCAATATGATTATCATCATAAACATGACAAGAGAATCTCATTGTGAGTGAGGAAGGAAGTCACCTCAAACAATGCATACCGCAAAGTGTTACTACACACTTGATCCATACTTGATAATGAGCACACATCTTGCGAGTTAGAGGAGGTGTAATAAATGTTGTATTATGTAATTTGGAGGTCAAAAATGTAACTCATCATCAATCTCCATTCAGAGGCCAATCCTTCCATCTAGAGAAGGAATCCCATTTCCATAAGAAGAAAATTGATCAAAAGGTTGTCCAGATGTCATAGGCATGTTTCCACTCAAGTGGAATCTTGGTCAAGGAAGTGAATTATGAAGAGAAAAATGGTTTCATCTTGTTCAATATTAAAATGTGAATCTCATGGAATAGGTTAGAGTCATCATGTCCTGAATCTATCATCATATGTCCGAGGAGCGGGTTGAAGTGAACTAATTGAGCTATCAAGGAACTCAAGATCACCATGTGTGAATAATCAATAAATCATCTCATGACAAGAATATGATCAATAAGTGTTCTTAAAAAATCATTCAAACCTTTTCGGTGTGATAATGCCTCAAGGAGGAAGTATATGAAATCTCAATGCCTTCATTAAACAGGTGATCAGAGGTCACAATTCTCATTCATGAAGCATTTCGTCAAAGGTCTATCGGAAGAGCTTCATCTTCAGCAGATCAGTGAATCCATTCTCTCTCTCTCTCTCTCTCTCTCTCTCTCTCCATATTCTAATTTTCAATTAAGAATTTAATTTTTCTATTTCATCCTATTCAATTAAGTGACCCCTAACATTAACAATGTAAGACTCCTTTTTCATTAATAAGAAAAAAACCACTCCTTAAGAATATGAAAGTTCACAAGTGATAGAGATAGGTGAAAGCTCGTGTGGGGGTAGATGAAGAAATAATTTGTAATGTTATAAATTGGAATGTATTTTCCATTCGAGGGGTTGGAAATTGTTGATTGAATATATGTTGTTTAAATTCACCACCTCTACATTAAGCAATAAAATATACAATTCTTCTATCTCTTTACTTATGTTCCTCTACTCTCTCTCTACTTTCCAATTTTGTAAGCATTGTTCTCTTATACAAAAAGAAGGAAATTTGTGTCCTTGATTGATAGATTTAACAAACTTTTCTTCTCTTGTTTATTGGTCTTGTTAATGGCTTACATTATTGTGTTCTTATAATTGAATGTGGACCTACTCTGGTTATTGTATGTGAATTTTGTAAGCCTACTCACAACAGTAACCCTCTCTCCTTATTTCTCCTACTCCCTTTACCTTCCTTCACTATAATTTCCTCCCTTGTACTTTGTACAAACAATTTGACACAAATTTATTGGAGTGTTCTTATGTGATCCCTGACCTAACGGCCACCCATAGTTCTTAGTTAGTTTACATTTAATAATGGGAGCCTCCCCATACACAATAAGGAGGGGATTAGCCCCATGACCATTGGTGGTTTTCCCATGACAAATTATTTCACCAATATTTTTGGTGACTCCACTCGGGAAGATCTTCCCTTTGTGCACCCGTAAAATATCTCTCAAAATAAAATAAAAATAGATATTCAAAAATCCATAAAAACTTTTTTAAAAATAAAAATAAAGAAAATTCATCTCGAATGTTCAAGAGCCTTTGTGTGATCCTACTAAAAACATTTCATTTTTCTATTTTCATTCCTTTCTAGTGCTTTGAGACAAACTAGTAGAAAGAAGGTACACTGAGTTGATCATGTAGGTAGCATTGTTGATCCTACATTCGAGGAGAAACAAAGAGATGATTTCAATATTTTCATTATACAAGTAAGAAGGAAAGTTCTTGAAAATCCTCTTGGAATTCATACTCAAATACCAGTTGTAGAACCACTAGTCCTCATTCCTCCGAAGAAGAAAGAGAATAATAAAGAATGGCTGCACTCTCCGCTTATGGAAATAGAATATTGGTCCATTGGCCTTCGCCACACCACTTCAGAAATTCCAAAGGGATAATGAAATAAATTTCCAAAATTATTTAGAGATGGAAGGTAATGACCCGATGAACATATTACATCTCTCATCATAGCTTGTGGCATTCTTGGAGTACAATACGAAGATGTCACAATGTGGTTATTAGTGGAAGCATTACAAGATGACATTGCAGAATGATTCCATTTTTGGAAAAACTTCCTTTGTTATTGTCACATTGATTTCAAAGGGTTTTTGTTTTCTCCATGAGGTTTCATTCATTTTTAAGCATGACAGTTGATTGGTAGTGTCCAATCATGTAGTCTTGTGATGTTGTCTTGATGTGTTTACATAGTTCTTGAGGCATGGTCAAGAAGATAGGTGTTGTGAGTTTTCTCCAAAGGTGGTAAAAGGTTGTGATAAGGTCTAATGTGATTGGTATGATGTATCAAATGTGTTAATGAGTTTGTAAAGTATCAACAAGGTCAGTTCTCTTGTGTCATGTGGTGTTTCAAGTCATTATAGGTCTTGTTCTTGACCTAGGCGAGAATGATTAGATAATGGCATGATATATGAAATATTTAATTCTTGTTTAAGCATGGTAGGTGTGTTGTGACACTACATATGAAGTGTGGAAGGCATCCAAGGTCATATTTAAGAGGTTTAGTACATATAAAAGGTCCTTTTGAAGAAAAAGCATGAATACATGGCTAGAAAGGCAAGGTAAGTCATGGTGGTTAGAGAGTTCCAGATGTATTTGAGAATGTATGAGAGTTTCAAAGCATGGAGAAGGTCCCTATGGTTCTATAGGTCAAATTTCAAGTCAATGCATTGAATACAAAGCAAGAAAATGAGATTTTGGTCAAACTGAGATTGTGAGAAGGCAAAAACTAGCTCGATGGTGAAGTTAATTTGCTCACCCACTCATGAAATTTTTTCATGGGGTCATGTTCCTTTCAAATATGTTAGTAAATTTATTTGAGAATCCAAATAAATAATAATGAGGTCAAATGAATGTCATAATTTTATGAATGAATGTTAAGAAGGTAAACTAGTTTGAAACCCTAGTTAAACCCTTCCTCTAGAAAGATATGGAAGAAATGCATGGTATGGTCTCCAAATGAATTTTAAAGGAAAATTTGATGAATTATATATGTATAGGTCTCCTTAGATATCCTTTTTTTTGGTGATTTCATGTTCTAGCTATTTCAACTAGGTAGAGAAAATCCCCTATTTTGGTGAGATTTAAAGTTTGGGGCTAAGATGGAAGTTTCAAGATGAAAAACCTATTATTCAAGATACCTTGAGAGGTGTTATAAGTATCCATAACAAGTATAAGATATCTTCAATGAATAAAATGTTAGGGCTAAAAGAAACTATGGTGGTTTGAGTTGAGATGGGTTGTTTTACATGATGTAGAAGAATTCTATGGTCATGTATAGTTGATATAATTTTTATATGAGGTTTTTTATGCTCTTGGTTTTATTTGGAAATGTGATTTATTTCTCAATCCCTAATGGCCTAATCATCCCTATTAGGCTTGTCAAGGATGTCAGTTGGATAAGATGTGCTAGAGTGTATTCTTCCATGTGACATATGCATGTTAGTTCTTAGAGGTGTTGTTAAGATCCCTAATTATGTGTTCCAAGTGTTGGTTGTTCTTGGAAGTATCTTTGGATATGGTGGAAATTTTTCTCTTAAGACTGGTTCTCAAGTCATAGTTGCAGATTGGCCTATTTCTGAGAGATTAAATTGGTTGAGTTCCTTAAACCTTGATTTGGAGTATGAAGTAAGTTGTATAAAATAGTAAAATTCATGTGATTTATAATTATATTCTAATTTTTCCTTGATGAAGAGTTTATAGGTGTGAACCAGCTCAATTTGAAGACCTAGTTTTGAGATCTTGAAGCCAGTTTGAGAAGTGTTAGAGAAGAAGCCATTTTTGGGTCTTGTGCCATGAGTTGAAGGTTATAATGAGTTACATGAGTTAGATTACATAAATAATTTCATGTTTATGTGTCACTTGTGCCATGATGATTAGTTTTGGTATGCCAATTCATTTGGTCTTGTGGAGTGATTTTTAGTGTTTAAGTCCTTGATGGATCTACCTGCATCTTAGTGTGCTTCATGGTGTTGATAGTTGATGCAGAGGTTTTTGGGTTTGATGAATGTTTTTAGAGAATTTACTTGAGTTTTTTTGGAGTGTTTTGAGTTTTTACTAATTTTCTAGATTCCCTTGGAGTTCATGATTCATTTGTTGGTGAGGAAGACCTAATGTTTTAGGCATAATTAAGATGCATTATGCTAGTTCATGTTTGTAAGAACTATTCGACATATATGGTATCATGTTATAATGTTATATGATGTTTTTGATGTGTTTTAAATTTGAGAAGATTGACCTTATTGGTCTTTTCTAACCTATAGGTATTTATCAGTTGAGTCACATATATAAGGCTAGTATATTTTCTCATTTGAGAGTGTTGAGGTTATGGGGATGCGAGCGAGCCAAAGGAGAAAGATGAAGAGGTTTAAAGGTTAAAGAAAATATTTGAGAATATTTTATAGGTATATGTTCAAGTTCATATGACATAATCATTATATGAGGGAGAATATTTGAGTGAGTAGGAAATGAGATGATTTTAAGAGGGTTTGAAGAGTATGGAGTTGAACTTGTGATCACAATATGTTGTCGAAGAAACAATACATCAATGATTTTCATCTTCAGGTGATTAATTGGGTTCTTGATCATTTTAGGGGGTTGTAGCCTCCTTGCATGTTTGGTGCTCCTTGTGAAGTGGGTGCTTCACTAACCAAATCTTGTGTGATGTGTCATAATCATGAAAGTGTGTTGGATTGAGTAATATATTCAAAAGTTTTAGTGGTTTTTCCTCCCCTTGAGGTTTTCCCACATTATATGATGTGTACTTGTGTTCTATTTTATTTTATGCACTTGTGGATGATTGATACACACATAATAAATCTCACATTTAATGTTTAATATGAATGATGTTTTAAGCTATGGAAAATAAAATTAAATTTTTTAGAGACCGATTCACTCCCCCTTCAAAATCCATGCTTCTAAAAATTGGTATCAATGTACGGTCCTTGTGAAGAAAGTATAACAACTTGGAGGAGATCATTAAAGAATAAGTATGGCAGGAAGTTCAATTCAAGATGAAGTAACTCCTTTGGTCAAAATGATAACATATTTTAAATAATTGTTTTTCTACATATGGCTTTCTATCCTTGATGTATGCTATATTTTTCTCCATATATCCATCTGTCTGTGCTGATGAAAAGTCTCATGGAGATGATAAAATAAGTCTCAATACAAATCCTGAAGTATGTTTCCCTAAAGGTAGAGATGATTGGATCAATTTTGACACATTACTCACGACTATGGAAGATGGTTGAAGCTCTAAAGGTAAGAACCGGGTTGACAATGATGATTCGGATGAAGAATAATAAATTTAATTCAAAGTATAATTTGAAAATTCCCTAGAAGAACTAAAGCTACAAAAGAAGAAGAACCAGAAAATGAGGTCATTAAATAAGGAATATGAAGAAAAATTAATCTTCTAGAAATAATAATAAGAAAGGATGCTTTGAGGAATTTGAAGAGATCAATAAACATCTTGAAAATCAACTTGAGATAAGCTCAAGTAAGTCTAGAAGCCAAAGAAAAGAAAGGTACTTAGTTAGATAATCAAGTTGGAATACTCACATCCAATCTTAAGGCTAAGGAGGATGAGTGTATAAATTTTATTATGTCTATGGAGTCCTTACAATTAGATTTGGACCTATCCTCAAAAAATCTAAATATGTATCAAAGATTTGAGAAGAGCATAAGCAATTTAGATGATCTATTGAGAATTCAAAGACAATCTAATAATAAGTCAGGTTTGGGTTTCAAGGAAGAATCTAAGAAGGAAGAAAAACATTCTAATCCAATTCAAGGACCTAATAAAAACATGGAGGATTTCAAAGGTCACAAGAAATTCATTAAACATCTCAACGTATCAAAGTATGAAATAAATTTCAATGGATATTGTTATAGTTGTAATAAATTTGGGCATAGAGAAAAAGAGTGTAGAAAGATGACCAAAAATGATCATCCATGGAGAGACAAAAAAATGACCAATTAAGATACTTCATTTTCTATAATTTCCATGAGAAGGGACACGGCTATATATTGTCTTCAAGAATCACCAAGACAGAGTTACATAAATATAGGTAAAATGAGATTGTGCATTACATATGCAATCATTTTGGACATATTACAAGATACTTCTATCAAGGACCACCTACAAAAAGTTTGAGAGATGGATCTCCAGAGGTAAGGGTGCTATTATTTGTTTCAATTGTAACATTGTTGGTCACATTGCAAGATATTTTAGAAACAAGATGAACAACTATAAGAGGAAGACAAATGAAAAATATGATCATGTTGAGAAAACAAGGCAATGATATAAAGAAAGCTTCTTAAGTCATGATGAGCATAGTTATCCAAAACCTAAGGGATTTGGACTCAACAACAGAATAAAAATTGTACCAGATATAAATAATAAAAATATCTCTCGAAAAGAGATGTATATTGCTCTAAAGACCGAGAATACAATATTATTATAACCGCAATGAGATCGTATCCCTCCTGTGGGTCAATATTCTTATATAATAGTTTTGAAATATGAATAGGCACATGGAAGAATGTGGAAGGTCACAAGTCTCGAGGGAGATGAGGCATTTCATCTTCTAAGAGTTACATATGTGATAATATTGTGAATTTATTATTTTTAGACAACACTACTGTAAAGTACAATTTCGGGCTCTTAGATGCATATTTTGGGGTAAATGTTTTCCAAATAGAGTTATACAAACTTTCATAATATTCTACACATTCCTTTTGAATAGAGTCAATCGGAGATACTATGCAATAATTATGACTCCTAAAAATTGTGCCACTATATTTGTTGCCTAGGTTGTTTTCAGGATCATTCCTCCCTCCTTTAGAAGCAATGGTCCCCATTGTATTAATAGGTCCCATAAAGTGTGGAAATTTATTCTTTATATGGTACACAAGATGATCCAATCACCTTGATGGTGAGATTCCCTTTTTGATCACCCGATAGAGGATGTCCTCTAGTGGTCTTTATTAAAGTCTTCGCAATCTTATATTCTTCAACCTGGGAAAATCCTTACGGGTTGAGTTCAGATATGTCCAACTATTTTTCTATGAATGAAGTATCCAAAATAGGTGGGTGATATGGTTTGAGGAGATACACATTGAAGATAGGAAATAGACAAAGGCATGGTGGAATATTCAACTCAAAAGCATTCTCACCAACTTTCTTGGTGAGAGTGTAAGGGCCATACCATAAAGGTCAAATTTCCTATGTGGACCTTTAAGCCTTTCCTTCGGAGTTACAACAAGACCTTATCACCAAACTAGAAATGATGTGGAACCTTGTGTTGATCATGGTGTTGCATATAGTTTTTATTCATATTACGTAATATATCATGGACCTAGTCTTTGAATATCTGAATCTATTCAACAAACCTTGTCACCTTTTCTACTTCAATTTTTTCATGAGGCATGTATTCTATTATATGCACTGGAATGCATACATCAATGGGTGTCATAGGTTAGAATGTGAAAAATAATTGAAGTGGATTGTGTTTGGTGGAGATGTGTAAGGCTCAATTTTATCCATGTTGTATGTAGGGTAGGGCCTCATCTCATATACGTGGGTGTTTAGAGTGGTACATACGAAGCATGTGGACAATCAAATGATTCACCACCTCTATCTATTTTTTATTTTGTACGTGGAACGATGTGGAATTTATCAACTTAGTGTCCATCATTCCCCACAAGGTGCACCAAAAGATACTAAAAACATGTTGTCCCCATCGGAGACAATAGATTTAGGAAGCCTAAAGTTGATCCATACATGACTAAAATAGAATTTAGTAGTATCTTCAATAAAAATGTTGTTCTTACAAGCAATCATTATAGCCATTTTAGAAAATTAATCAACTACAAAAAAAATCATTTCCATGTTTTGAAGTTGGCAAACTTGAGAGGAAGTCCATTGAGATGGAGGTCCAAGGCTTGGTTGGTTCCAGAAATGGTATGTACAGTCTTTGTTTCTTATTAGTTGACTTGGAAATTACATAAGGGGTCCAAGATTTGATGTACTTAACCACATCATTCATTAGGTTGGGCCAATAGAAATGCTTTTAATTACTATTATGACAAAAGAGTAGCACCCTAGGATTTTCTTATTACAGATCCCTACTTTTTGCTAACTTGGGATGATCTCACAAGTGTGGGACTTGCAAAATGATATCAATCTCTAGAGAATGTTGGTTCCTATACCTAATCCTAATACTAAACTACCCCTAAGGAAGGAAATACAACGTCTAACCCTATTCTAAACTTCCAAGGGACTAGGGGGAGAGAGAGAGAGAGAGAGAGAGAGAGAGAGAGAGAGAGAGGCATGAAAATATGGAAATCCTAAGCTAAAAGAGGTGATATTACCAAGAAAAGGGTTGAGAGACATTAAAAAATGATGGGAAAATGGGAGAAAAATGATGAAAGAGATGGTAGACATGAGTTCCATGGTCTAACACAACCTTAAAACCATCATATCAATGAAACACAATAGATATGAACCTACAAGGAGAATAAAAGATGCACAAAATACCTGCAAATGCAATGAAAGGCAAGGAAAAATGTAATAGAACATAGCTAGGGCAAAAAATAGCCACAAAACAAATATTTTATTTCTTTACCATGATGAAAAATACATTACAACGAAGGTGAGAGGAAAATTTCAACATGTAAAATCTCAAATCTAAGGCTTACAGCCCATACAAACATATGCAACACTTGAAAGAGAATGCACAAGAATTATAAGAATGTCCAACACTTACAAATGAGCCTCTTTTTACATTATATAGAAATGGAAGAGAAGGAGAGAGAGAATAGAGGTAAATTCGAATTCCCCTTTTCAACCACCAATAAGGTGCATTAAATCTATAAAAACAATGATGGGCAGCCTGCCAAAGCCATCCCTCCATGATATTTTCTTGCTAGAGAAGAAACGGAACCATATTATATTAGATCTAGTGGTTGAGTAACCTAGAATTGCATCCATTACTCTTGAGTATGTTTTATTATTTTTCACCCACTTATCATCATTAAAAATAAGAAGTACTATTTTTATGGTGTAGATGTGTTGTCTTCTCAAAATTTCCCCTCTTTCGAAAGTCAAATATTGAAAATTTTGAGCTTGACACCTTTTTCTTATGTTCTAGTAGAGAGGGAAGTCGAAAAGTTTGGAAAATTTTGCGTTTGTTGGTTCATTTGTGTGATTTGCGGGCACTGTTGGACATTTTTGTCCCGCATGTCTCAAGTTCTTTGGGCTTTCTATTCACCAATCGGCCATTTTTTTCAAAATTTATTAACTTGTGGGCTCATCGAACTTTTTGTTCCAAATGTCCCAAGATCACCTAGGCTCCCTGTTCCCCGTTCCCCCGCGGTAGCTGCCTCGTGCACTTCACGTACTTTTTTCCTTCATGTCTCTAATACATTTGTGTAGTCTATCCCCACATCACCCACGTCTCCCGCATTAGCCAAATCATGTTTTCGCGTCCCGCGTGTCCCAAATGTACCAAAGGCCATCGGGCTAATTTTCCCGCTCTTCCCGATGCTCACTTTTTGAGTTGGTAGATATGAATTTAATGTGCATTTATAATCCTCTCTCTCCTAAATGGCTATTTAATAGACTTCCCCTCTACACATTTTTACAAACCGCTTCTCATTAACATCTCGCTCATACCCTTACAATTGAAACTATTTGCTCGCGTCCCCATTTTCCCCCTACAATTTCATTTTTCTAAGTCCTATCAACATGAAGATTAAATTCCAAGGTCAGGAGTAGGTTTCTCCACTCGATTCTGTCATTCCCAATATCGGGGACAATGAAGTTCTTCACCTGGACTTTGCCGATTTTTGGACCAGGTTGACAGACTTGAACCCCTCTCCAATGGCACAAATGATTAATGATAAGAACTTAGCATTTGCTGCTAGTTTTCCTATCTCGGCTGCAATGAGAAAACACGGTACTCACCTACGGGGCTCACTTCAACCTTGGTTCGTGTGAATTAACAAATGTACATGGGGAGCTCATCACCAAGCTTGACGCTACCACCATCGTCGTTGCCCTAAGAATCCCAAAAATGGAAAACTCTGTGGTAATCTCCCAGAATCAAGCACAAGCACTTTTTTATCATGACAGTGAGAAATACAAAGCTAGAGTTATGAAGTCTTGGCTGAAGAACCCTAAAAAAGGGGGTTCACGACTATCCAAGGCCCTGTTTAGGTCTGATTTCAATGAGGATTTATCATATTTCA
Organism: Taxus wallichiana var. yunnanensis; assembly: GCA_018340775.1. NCBI lineage: Eukaryota > Viridiplantae > Streptophyta > Pinopsida > Cupressales > Taxaceae > Taxus > Taxus wallichiana. Next base: position 419,733,950 of record CM031234.1, on the reverse strand, counting down.
TAATTTTGTTGGCTCGGGTCATGGGCTTGCCTTCTACTAATGAGTTTCACTTTTGGATGTGCCCACTTATAAACATAGTGTGTGAAGGTACCCAAAACATCAACTGGTAGAAATTATCTCGCATGAATCGACAGAGCGGTTGTCCCATGTACACAATGAAACAAAAAAATTCTACATGACCTCCTACTTGATGTATACCCTTATGCCTTCTAGGTAGTGGTTTGGCTTCACCTACATTGATGTTCAGAAAGATGATCCCATATATGATTATTGTCCTCAGTTCACCCTGAACACTAGCAATCATAATTTCAGGAGGGTGAATGATGCTTTCACCATGTACATTGTAAGGCTCCTAGAAATTGACACTACTAGGAGGTTCTCAGATGAAGCCATGAGCCTAATAGTGAAGTACGGAGCCTACTTCATTCAGTTCAAGAGGTTCTCTTATATCAGGCTAGTAGGTTATGAGAGCACCCCTCTCAAGCTCCCCATGTTCAGTAATGATAAGATGGCCTTGATTGAGGTGTGCAGGTAGTTGGAAAAACTGCACAAAACTTGTAGAGATAATAAAATCACTAGTCTACACTTCCCCATATATTTGGGGAACTACACATGCAAGATGGCTCGGATGCTCAAAACATAGAGAGATCCCTAGCTGCCATCATCGTCCATTTCTTCAGGCCTAAAACTCCGCTTCAACTTGAATAAATTCATTGAGAAAAATCTCTAATCAATTACCATCATAGGGAAAACACTTTCAAGATTATTGGGCTAGCTGCATAGATCACTTGGAGGCGAGAAGGAGGCATTATGATAGGCTTCCTCTTGCTTAGTTCAAGAACTTAACTTGTATCGAATTCTTGATGGACTTCAGGATGACAACACATACTTGTTGTCATATGAGTATGAAATTGTGATTAAGCATACTCCCATAGAGGAAATGGATTGGTTTTAAAAAGAAAATGATGATTTGGCTGAAATCCTCACCCCTGTCCTGGTAAGGACTAAAGTCTAGATTGAGAGAAAGGTTCATGAGATGAGGAAGAATGCAAGAGAATCCTCTTCCAAAGACACCTTGACACCAAGGAAGGAGGAACAAACACCCATTTCGAGATACTTGCACAAACTCCTCCTACCTCATCGAGTAAAGTCCTGCATCCTCCACTCCCTCCTCCTCTACTCAAGTCTATCAAAAGAAGATGAAAGAGGTTAAGAAGGAGCCTATTGAAGAAAACCCTCTGCTAAGGCATTTAGAACTACCTTCTGGGCTAGAGAACATCATTGTTCTCAGTGAGAGTGAAGATAATAAAATACCAATTCCTGCAGATGCCTTAGAAACCCCAATGGATATAGATAAAGAAGTTCAAAGCACTGAGCTTCCAAGCACCATTGACTCCTCTATTCCATAAGCCTCAGCTACCCCACTCACATCTCAACTGGAGGCAATAGCGGTATATACTTTGAGTGCCATGAGTTCCCTTTCTCTTGGTCCTCTTGGCCCCATTCTTCTTCCTCCTCTTTTACATTGGTGTAACCTTTTGTTGATAGTAGGAAGAGGAAGCCTTCTTCTCGGTTGACAAGACACAACTTTGATGTTGTGGCAGCCTTGTTGAGCACTACTCATCCGCTCCTACCAAGAAATCCAAAACCACTTCAAGAATAGTATCGATGCTCAAGGTTAGCAATTCATTGAGATAGGTAAGCCCAAGGTTGATAAGCCAGAGCGCAGGATTTGTAGACCTCCGATCTAGAACTTTCAAGGATCTTAATGGGAGAGTATACTCCTAAGGGTGAAATCCACAACCTCCAAGAAACAATCACCAGGGTCATTGGGAGGGTAGAGAAAGGACAATAGACTATAGAGCAATTGGAGGAGCAGGCTCAAGTAATTTCTAGTTTCATCAAGTCACTGCTATCTAAAGATAAGGTTCTAGACCCTACCCCATTGACTGCACTCCCACCACCTATGATTCTCAGTAAAGATGAAGTCCAGAGCATCAAATATATACATAGGTATTCCATCTATGGAAAGGCTATGGAGGCCATGGTGGATGACATGCTTATTACGGGGTTAAATTTCATTGGTGAAGCCTTCAAGCTCAATGAGAAGGTAAATAATCTGTATGAAGCTCTCCTTCACAATTGGAAACACGGATAAGGAGCTCAAACTTTGGAGCAGATGCATAGTAGACCTTCTCCGATGGGATAGATAGATGAAAATATTTTGGTGGTGAGTAAGGTCTTTGATGATGTGAAGGATAATTTGTCACAATCATGGGTATTTAGTGTAGAATGGAAGATTTGAGTCTTTGGAGGAGGCTTTGGGAGATCCGAGGAACAAGCTGGTAGAAGGAGAAGCTTTCAAAACTCTAGTGATATCTAATTTTAAGGATATCCACTGTCATCTACATGATGAGACCTCAGGTGTACCTTTCTCCCTGCAGGAAATCAAAGCTCAATTTAGAGCTTTTGTCAAAGAAAATTTGTTCAAAGAGGACTCCATCACCAAGGAAAAGATCAAGGAAATATGCTCCCTCCAGTCTGCCATTAAGGAAGTGAATAAAGAAAACCATACACATACTGAGTTCGACAAGGAGATGGAGAAATGTTTGGGATCTTGGACCCAGGCTGCTGCCAACACATCGGTTCCATGTGGTAGAGACATAGGAGAGGCTTTGAAAAGGTTTAGACAGCAGATCCTCAAGTCAGTGGGCCCTTCTTAGTCATGAACACTTGCCTTCCCCTCCTGGCTTCTCTCTCCTTCTTTCTCTCATTTTGGTTTTATTGTAAATTATTTGGGGTTTGCATTAAGCATCCCTTAACTAATCATTTTAGTTAAAAAGAAGTAGTTACCAAGTTTAACTAATTTTTCAAATTATATAATGGCCTATCTCCACCATTTTCAAGGGAGGAAGAACTTGGCTTATTTTTAAAGTGTAAAGGGTAGCAAATCAATCAATACAAAAGAACTTTCTTTTTTGTTCATCTAGTCTTGTTTTTCATTGTTATCCGTTGAATATCATTTGAACTATTTATTTGCATTGTGTCAAGAAGCTTTGTATTCTTATAGATGTTATTTCTGGAACTTTGTGTCTTTGCAATAGCATCTTATTGATTCAAATGCAAATGTTTTTATTCAAAACAATTTTATTCTGGCATGCATAAGGAATTACTTTGTTATCTATAATTCTGGAAAGTGCCTTTCTGTTCCTTTCTACTCTGTCATTCCTCCATACTTTTGTATTGATGATCTATTTTGTTTTAAAACATTTTCATGATATCTAAGTTCCACATATAAACTATGCCTTGTATATAATAAATAAGTTTTACTTTTGAATAAGGAACCTCTCCCATTAAAGAGGAGGGACTTCTTGTCCCTGATCGCATTTCTCTCCACGAAGTCCTTTTGACGACCAACAAGATGACGTTGAGATATTTTAAACGATATAAAATTTTTGAAAATGGAGCAATAGGTCAAAAGTATGGTCATTTTAAGTTTAGGGCATAGGGGTTCCATGTGGGCTCCCATAGTATGCATTTAATTATTCATTTTTACCTTTTCTCCTTTCCATGTGGGTATTTGTGATTTTAGGGTATGAAGGGAACTCGGGAACTAAGGTTGCTTGTTCCTTATAGATCCGCTCTATCCACACTATATTATGCCTCAACGCCTCTTTTTTTTTTGTGGTTTCTAAATAAATGTAAGGAACAACATTCTATGGGGAATGTGTCTCCCTGCATCCGCATTCTTCCCACACTCCAAAGATCCACATTGTTTAACTCATGAGTGCCTACTCCTCGTGTTACGGCTTATTTTTTCTCCTACAAGGAACTCATGTCCCCATGGAACCTATTCCATCTTTCCCCGATTATTTTAACCATTCCCATCCCTAAATCCACTCTTTCTTTGACCCACAGATAAAATTAAAGTGTAAAGAACACTTGAACTTGCAAAACTTGTACTTGAGTTCTTCCTCCGACTGAAAAATTTGCAAAAATTGAACCTTTTTGTATTATGGGTTAGAAACCATTCATGGGAAACTTAGGTTCTGTCAAACTAGTTCTACATAAAGCCTTAGTGCCTGAAAACCAATGCTAGTCCGCAATACATTAGAAAAATCCCATTTTCTCAAAATTCTCCAAAATTTTCAATTGTTTAGGATTTTTCTTAAACTAAGTTAGGAAAGAGGTAGAGAAATGCTCCCAAAGACAAATTTATTCATTTTTTCTATTTTTATCAATTTCTTTGCTAAGTATGGATATTTGAAGCCTAGAGATAATATGGGAAGTGCATAAAAATGTTTCTAAGTGCCCCAAAAGCATGAAAATACCTATTTTACCTTCTTTTCTTCATATAGGCTCCATCAACTACCCATGTCCAATTTTTCAAGTTGTCTCATTTTACCCAAGGGAAACATTGATAACAAGTTGAAAAATCATGGGGTAATATTCCTACTAGATTGAAGTGATCGGTGGCCTTAGAGAATCCATTGGGTATGGAGTCACTTGATAATCTACAAACTAATATGAAACTTGAATCTCTACCCTTGAACCACTTAAAGCACCGCCTAAACCTAGATCCGAATCGAAGCTTGAATTGACCATTTCATTATAAATTTTTCTAAATTAAAGTTTTATGAGAGTGGAAAATTGTCTCAACTTGGTATTTTCACCATGTTTCTCCGTAAGCTATGAAGAAAATGAAAATAGCATCAAATCCAATCTTGAATGCATGCAAACTTGACTTGAATTGTTTTGTTACAACCAATGAATGAAAAATATAGAACCATCCCGATTTTGATTTTGGTTACTCTCGCATTCAGATTTATGAAGTACTATAACTAATTCTTGACACCTTGGAACTCTTCTTCACCAAATACTTCTTTGCAATCCTTCATGAACATTGTGCAACAAGACCATCCAAAAGTAAAAAAATTGTGCAAAGCACTTAGGGAAACTAAAACTAATCTACTAAAGAAGACAATGTGTTGAAAGAAATTAGAGTAATCTAAAAACTAAAATACTATGTACAAGGGAGGAACTTCACTTTAGTAGAAATGCTTTAAATAAATCCCATTAATTGGGATTTTTAACCCTTCTCTATCCAATCTTGAAAACTAGAAAGCATTGTTGTTCTTACAACTGAAATGATGTAGGGACCACTCCATATTACATAAAATTTTGAGTTTCTACCTAGTTTGGCTCTATCTGCATCCCATTTTAGGACTAAGTCTCCTTCCTAGAAGTTCCTGGCTTTGGCCTTCCTATCAAAACTCCTTTTATCTGAGCTTGATCATTTTCCATTCTTACTTTGTTTGGTTCCTCAACTCTTCCATCTCCATGAGATCTGCATACATGACTTCCATGGCCTCAAACTCAAACAAATCTAGTTGTTTGATGAGTTATAATGCTGGAAATTAAAGAGATATTGGGAGCCTTACTTTTTTCCATAAACCAACCTATAGGGAGAGCTACCAGTTGATTTTTTAGGAGTAATCCTATCAACCCACAAGACAAATTTCAATTTTGTGTGCCATGTTCTCGATTCTCATCGAAACTCCTTATGATTCTCAATGATTTTTGTGTTGTCCCTATGAGATAATGAATAAGTATCAGAGGAACATATGATAGTGGCACAAAAAAGAGGGCACATGGATAAGCATGGAAGGTGACAAATTTGCACCATGAGGATTCATGCCCAGAAGACAAAGTTCGAGACTTAGCCATTTTGCATGGCACGGGATAAGAATAGGAAAACAAGGAAAAGGTAGGAAGACTTCAAGGATAAGTGAAGCCTATTTTTGGAACAAGTATAATATCAAGATACATGTAGAGTTAGAGCTAATAATAGGATTAGATCACAGTTTAAATATAGAGATAATATATTTGTTAGTGAGAAAATTTATTGGGTGGACAAACTTGTGGGTTTCTTGCCAATACTATGGGAATCTAAGTACCTCTAATTAACTGGTGCAGCTGTTGTATATGCATGCATGAGTGAAAATGATTTTCTCTAGGCGACCTTTCGGTGGGGATCCAACAGGGGACACTCCAATGACCCTACAGAAAATATAGAAATCTCTTACTAGGGAATACTTTGTCTAAAGAGTGGGAAATAGAAGTGAGAAAAGAGGTAGAAGAACTAATGTTGCATGTATAAAATATAATTCCTACACACACCGGCTAGAAGTCTCATCACATGCACTAAAATTAAGAGGAAACAACTTTGCAAGTAACAATAAGACCAAATATAATTTAATGAGCACAAAGTATCAAGAAATTCCTTAGTCAAAGAAAGATATAAACTCCTTCTTCTTGTATTGATTTCTCAAACAAAAGTTGTACATAGTGGAGAAATGGAGGAAATTTGGGAATGATGGAAAGGAAGAATTTGGCTATCTCCTTTGTTCTCTCAATGCACTCTTGAGTTTACAAAATCAATCACCAACCCCTTGAAATGGGAATGGATTTATAATTTATAGGAAGAGAAATGACTCTTCACATACTCCCTAATGACTCTTCATATGTCTTGACATGACTTAAGACTCTTTTCCTTCCTAGGAAAACATTAAGTCCCTTTTTATAATATAAAGGTGACTTATTACATTAGAAACATTAAGACATATGAAAAATTGAAACCCCAACGTAAGATTAAAATATTGAGGAGAGAGAAATTTGGGGAGAGAAAAGAGAGAGGGAGAGAGAGAATAAAGAAGAAGGAAGAATGATGTCAATGATGATATATTCCACCTCTGATAAAGCTAGTTGATCCTTCTAAATGACTTGATGAAATGCTGCAATGTGATAAACTATGAATATCGAACTCTTGCTTACTCGAGAAAAGTCCTTTGAAGGACATGTGAACACCGTAAACTAAGTATTTTAAAAATTTGTCGAATGAATCATTTGGTGGCCGTTAGTATCACTCATGAAGATTCTCCTCTGAAGGGACTACATCCTTGGAACAAATCTTGCCTTGACTCCCTACAACATTGCCACACTACTCAGTTGATTTAGACATGATCCTGATGAAGCATATTAAGAATGATATGATGGTGTCGACAATGAATTCCACCTACTACATACCAATTGAAGCATGAAATGAGTGTTGAAAGACACTGTTGACATCCTCACTATCACCTACTCTACATGGTATGATGATAGTGACTACACTTTTTCCTATCTCTTAATCGAAAGCGAAAGGCTGCACCCACCGATTTTGTCCTCTCCATTTATGCTTCTTGATTTCTTCAGTAAAACGTAACTTACTATTTTTAGCAAGTATGAAAAATCATCTTCCTTGAACCTCAACTGGATGTTGTAACTCAGATTTCCCTTTCTCCATGTGTTTTTCTCACCTTCTGGGTCAAATTTCTATTTTTGGCAAGTGCTCGCGGGACCACTTACTATTTTTAGTAAGTGTCAAATTTAGACCAAGATGCCCATTCTGACGAACTTTCAACTGCAGTGCATCCTCTGTGTTCAACGTCTCCTTTACAGGTTCTTTTATTGACGACTTTCCCAAAATAACAGTCCATATGTAGAAGACCGGATATTTTTGATAAAGTGGACTTCTAGAGGTCAAATTGATGTGGAACAAAGTTTTTCGATACGGGTTTTCTCTTCTTAACTTGGCAAAGTGCTTCTAGATATGACATCCATTGATGGACCTCAAAAATTATAGGTCTATTTTTATCCTATGTTCATAATGAAAATTATGTTTTTGATATGGGTTTTCTCTTCTTATATCACTGGTGAAATTTCTTCTCGATCCAGTTGCCAGTTTAACGAGGAACTAAGCTTTTTCCCCGTTGTGTAAATAAATGGATTTATTTGTTGTAGAAATTTTGTGTCATGGAGGGAGGTTTTGAAGGTGTTTTTATGATGGTTTTGGTATAAGAACAAATAGAAAATATTGGTTTGTCAATCCGTGCATCCATTTGTAAGATCTCTTCAAATTTCTATTTCACTGCCATGAAGGATTTCTCTGTTTCTTCTTCTTCGTTCTTCATTTTTCTCCTTTCTTTGGTCAATTTTTTTCTAGGACCTATGCATTATCATGGAATATGATATTTCATTGTTGTGAGGGAGATGGTTTGAGATTCAGTAATGGTGGGAGGTGATAGGAAGTTACAGAGCAGGTTGTGCACAAAAAGGTTAGATGTTAGAAGCAGGAAACATGAGGGGTTTTTAAATATTCAAAAAATTTCAAAGCATGGAGTGAGGAAAATTTCATGTCCCTAATGTCCCTTAAGAATTAATGGATGTGAAGTACATCAAATTTCATGTGGCTCCTAGTTGTGACACTTGGCGGAGATCCGATGGTGGGGGATTTGAGAAAAAACAACTTTAAAGCATTGAGGGGCTGGAAGCTGGTCACATGAGGAACCATGAGGCTTCTTGGAGGGGATAGGTGAATTTTTCAGACCTTTATGTCCCTTAGAAAAAAGGGATGAGAGGGACATCAAATTTCACAGCGTGTCAGGTGATGACATGTGGCACTTGATCTGACGGTTGAGAATGAAGGCTTGACAAACACCTGGGGGCTAGAAAAATACTCTTGAAGGGGTCACATGGGTGACTAGGAGTCTCCTTAGGGGTTGGGTGAGTTTTTATACATTTATGTCCCTTTTCTTGAGGGGTGTGAGGGACATGAAATTTCACTAGGCTCCTAGAATTGACACGTGTCTTGTTCAAAATTTGACTAACTCTCGAACTTGCTCCTAGAGGGCAACTTGAAATGACGATATCTTGAGCTCCCAATGGAATTTTTGATGAAAATTTATCTGATATTGACTAAAAATGTCCTTCGAATGTAGTGGTGGGTGTATCATGTATTTATTCCTCCATTTGATCCTTAAAAAGTGTGATTTTTAATTTGGTACTCCACATGTGCATGCGAAAAATTCTTGTAGAACCATTTATCCAAAGTGTCGTGAAAAAATAATTTCACCATATTTTAGGGCTTAGAATTACCTTCGAAGATGTCTTGGTTTTCTCCTAACTTCATCTGGAGTTCTGGAATCACCTTCTCGAAGCTCAACAACATTTTTGGCCTATGCACCGCATAGGCCGTGAACCTAGGCATTTGAGTATAAAATAATATTTATATTTTGGTTCCATTGCGAGACCTATTTTTCAAGGTGTCCGACAAGATTTTTCATGATGATAGCATATCAATTGAATCTTATGGCCATTGAATATTGGGTAATCAATGAACAAGATCAATTTGTGCAAAGATATGGTTTTAGACCTAATTTCAATACATGCAAGTGGGTGGAAGATAGTTTGTATAATGAAATCTATGAGACATTATTTTGATATTTTCTAATCGATTTGTATGAGTGGTTGTTAGCATATGCATCAAAGAAGAGCTAGATTTATATACCAAGGGTTTGGATGCATGAAGATTACCAGAATTTTTTTAATGCAGATGAACCTTGGATGCACACTGTAGATCATTATCGGGTTGGTGTTGTGTACAGTTATACTTTGGAATACACCATGTCTATGAATTCTTTCCCATAGGTTGATGAGTTTGAGTTTTTACATGAACCCAGAGGATCTTATATTCACGTTATCCCATTGAAAATTAAGATCTTGATGGTAGTGTTGAGTTTAGAGATGTTACCTATGGCTAGCTAAACCCACCACCGCACATAGGGGTAGGAGTAGGTCTAGTGACAAATGGAGGAACTAGCAAAAGAAAGAGAGAGAGAGGAAAGGTAGCTTAATTATAATAAAGCACGAGAGATAGAATTAGTGAAACAACACAATGATGAGAAGTATACGGAGTTGTGGAGGTAGATGTCTCATGATGGATTTGAAGCTCATGTGGAAGACATGGAGCCAGAGCATCTGGATCTCCCAAACTTAGGAAAACATGGTAGAGAAACCCCTTTGGCTTTTGATGCTTCGATGAGAGCACATATGAGGATTAAATATTGAGGACCACTCGTGTGCACCTAATACTACCTTGTGACCTACCCTCTACATTTGGTGTTCCAGTTCCAAAAGTTATTATTGATCGGTTGGTGAGTGTCAATAATCTAGTAATGGAGGTAGATATCATTTTCCTTTCAATATAGAAGTACATCGACAAAAAAATATACATATGGCATCGGACACATCATATTTATTGGGGTATGATTAGAGGAATATTTTCTAGCGCATCTTTGGGAAAGAGTGCATGCGAACGTTGGAAATATGTCTAAAGAATAACACAAATTTGAAGCTGTGGGAGTTTATTTTAGTACCACTATTGGGACTCAAGTAAGCACATTCACTAGTCTGTTTCTTGCTACAGGAGGAGGATCACACAAATCGGGGGATCATGAGTCTCGGATTAAGTGGATAAGGTGGTTACGGTGGTGTAGGAAATACTAGTGGGGGTTCTAGTTCTATATCTGGTGGACAAGGTCCACACCTTCATCATCCACAACACGTTTACTATGAGATGTCTCTTCACTTACGAATATAAATGTATTGAAGATGAGAAAGATCATGTGCATAAGTGTGAGATTTTATGCCACGCTAAAGGAATTACAACCTCAGATAGAAAGGTGATTCATTTTTCTACTACTCTTCAAGGGCGCACACATATTTGGTATAAGAAGTATGATCCACAATATATTGTGGTGGATTTTGGTGCCTTGCGCTCTATGTTTCTAGAAGATTTCCATATTCCTCGGTTAGAGTAGAAAAGAATCAACATTCTTAAGGACATTAAGAAAGGATTATCTAAGAGCATGAGGGAGTACGACATGCATTTTAAAAATTTGTTGTCAAAGTTGTCTTATGACATACATCCTATTCAGCATGCATAGTGGTTTGTTGGTGGGTTGTTGACTCCATTTTGAAGGGTGTTATCTCATTAGACATTTTTAAATCCACATGACGATTTGGAAGCAGCTCTACTTGCTTTGAGGTAGTTGGGAGTGTGGATACTAGAGTAAGTCCATTCTTAGAAGCACATATTATAGCTATGGTGAAATAGTTGGAGAAGCTCTCTGCTAATTCAGATCATGAGACATGTAGTGGAATATGGTGTATAGATTGCGAGGTTGAAGGAAACACTAAGGATAGATTCCCTCATAAGTTAGTGCATGCCATGTTGCTAGATTGTGAGATTTGTCATTTGGACCATGATGTAAACATATTTCCTCTGTTACGGTTCATGATCAGGAAGAATGTCTCTATGTATTATAAAATTTGTAAAACTCATACCCATGATACTCGTGATTACAGGTTAATTGATCACATTTATGAGGCTATTGAGACTATTGTGCACTAGACCTGGTGTAATAAGTTGATCTAAGGAATGGGGGAATAACATAATGAAGGGAAAAATAATGGGGATAATAGAAATAGAGGTTTTCATGGAGGATATAGAGGTTGAGGTCATGGTGGTGGTAGAGGAGGATTTCCTAGAGGAACTTGTTATAATTTTAGATCTCCTTATCATTATCAGTAAGGATGCCCTCGAATGTGGTTCACTTATGGTGTGGAAAACAACACAATTTTCAAGAGTGTTGTGATTTATATGAGAACATTAGAAAGCAACACAAATAATACAAGGGCGTGGGAATAATTAAGGTACATTGTGTAGTAAAAGATCAATGGATATTGAAGGTAGCACTTATTCATGAGTTAATTGTTTTAGTTACTACACACGTTGAGATATCATGTGCGTGTGAACCTCCAAAGTATAAAATGATTATAACAAAACAAGAAGTGATAAATTCAAAGTACCATGATTCTTCACATTAGAAAGAGGCTTACCAGAGAATATGGACATTATCAAGGATCTGTAAGGAGATATTCAAATCTTGATGGAGTAGGCATGTGTGATGGAATGAGAAAAGAAAGTTAAACTCCCGTAGAAGGATGTTCATGATTTTAAGGAAGTCTATAGAATGTCATGCTAGGAGAATATGATCCCTTTGTTAGGAGAATGGTTGAGAGAAAATATACCGCATGCGGTAATGAGAGTGAGAGGAGATACTTCATGCAAATCTTCCCCGATAAACACGAGTATGATAAGGAGATTACACTGAATGTAGTCATAGATGGATGGATTCTGAGCAACATTTTGATAGATACATGTGCAAAATTTAATGTACTCATGTTGGATGCTTAGAATTAGATGGGAAGACCACCATTGCATTCTTTTTCAAATGTGTTGTATATGGCGAACAAAACTAGGGATAATCCTATTGGAGTATTAAAGGATGCAACTATTACAATTCAGGGAGCCAAGTTTACTAGGGACTTTGAAGTATTGGAGCTTGCTTAAGTAGATAACTTCCAAGAATTACTTGGGTGCCCCTAGTGCTATGCTAATAATGCAGATTTATGATTCAACAAGGGGTACATTAGCTTTAGAAACAAGGAAGAGCACGTTATTATACCCTTGACAGAGGAAAAGGCTGCCCGTATGTTGATCATTTGAGTGATGAGGATTTAAATAGGATATATGCGCACACAATTAGAGACCCGAGGTAACTAAGCCATATAAGGAAGGAGTGATATAGTGGGATGATGCTCAGTTAGTTAGTGATACCACAAGTATTTCCTATGACAACTGGGTGCATGGGATGTATGAAGTAGTTGGGCACAAGATTAATAAAGCAGTTACTTGCATGATTAGGCCATGCACCGTTAAGCACTTGAGTTTTAAATAGGTACTAGGTACACTCACGAAGGAAATCCCGATGTGTTTTTTTGCACCATGGAATCCCATTTGAATAATGAAGGAGATAGAAGGAATATGTTAGAATATGCTCTCACGCAGACGGTGAGTGCACTAGTGGACAACACATAGAGACAAAATGTTAGAATGGAAAGAAGTGAGAATCACCCGTTCTACTAGGTTCTTGAGGAACAATTTACCTTCTCGGGTATGCAAATTTCATGGGAAGTCCCTTTTTACACCACATCCGAGAATGTGAGAGAATCTCGATGGAGGGGCAGGAGGCCTTTCCACCATCCCTTTGGGTACATAAGTTCTATGCCACCCTAGGTGGCTACGTGCACGCATGGTATGTCCATGGTGAATTGATAAGAGAAACATATAATTAGAAGGAGATGACCTTAGGTATGATTCATACTTTTGATTACTTTTCTACAAAGCATCCGGTCAATGAAAAATTGTATATTATGAAGTGCCTTACTATTGGAGATAGTACAAAGGCTAGAGAACTTTTGTTGGATATTTTTAGAGAACTAGATTTGGAGGTGTGCCTTAAACTAGAAGAGACTAAGGAAGAATAAATGGTCTACACTTGGGAAGATAAGGAAAAGGGTAAAATGGTATGCATAATAAATGATGATAATGATGAGGATAATAACCTAGATGTTAACCACACTGAAGGTACACGTGAGGTAATGGATACAACAGATGAAAAGGCATGCGTGTATCATGAGCCTATGAAAATGAATAAGGTTAACATTGGAATAGATGCAAAGCCTAAAGAGGCCATTATTGGTGATTATGGTCAGAGCAAGAAGTTGCTAAGATCATTGAGCTCCTACGTGACTTTCAGGACTTATTTCCGTGGGGCTATCATGAGTTAAAATGAGTACACCCTTCTTTAGGTGAGATGAGAATCAAACTTAAAGAAGGCATGTGTCCAATGAGGAAGATGCCTTAAAGGATGAATCCTAATCTGTGCATTAAATTAAAGGAAGAAATTGATAACATGCTCAAGTCTGGTATAATTAAGCCCATTAAGGAATCTGGATGGGTTATCCCCATGGTCACCAGTATTAAGAAGGATGGGAAGATAAGGATCTGTGTGGAATACAAAGAGTTGAATGTTGCATGTGTTATTGATCATTTTCCAACCACATTCATAGACGATATCTTTGAAGGATTTGCAAGGTGCAAGATCTATTATTTTACTTATGGAATTTTAGGTTATCATTAAGTGCACATAACTAAAGAAGATCATGAAATGAAAAATTTCACCACTGAATGGGGAAGTTTTGCATATAAAGTGATGCCCTTTGGATTGAACAATGCATTGGTTGTGTTCTTGCACATTGTTGTGTAGGATTTTAGGACTTCATTCATAAATTTTTACAAGTATATCTGGAATATTGGATAGTTTATGGCTTATTTAAGGATCATTTTGAGAATTTAAGCCCTGATGTTTAAGAGTGCGGGCAGTTGAGCATCACTCGAATATTAAGAATTACATATTTGCAACAACTTTTCACACTTTACTTGGGCATATTATTTGTAAAGAAGGTTTGTGGGTAGATCGAACCAAGATAGTTGTGATATTGGGTCCGGAAGAACTTAATCATCAAAGTTAAGTGCATGGATTTATTGCACATACAGGATATTACATGAAATTCATCAAAGGATATGTAAGAATTTTTGTGTCTTTGGAGGAATTGTTAAAGGATAAGGGAAAATTCTACCTGGGGCAACACGCAACGGCGGGTGTTTAAAACCTTGAAGGAAAAGCTAACTATTACACCTATTTTATGCTTTCCTTCTTGGGATAAGCCCTTTCATGTTCATGTTGATGATTTTGGAATGGAAATTGGTGCAGTGTTAGCTTAACCAAGAGAAGGACTTAGACCACCCAATTTTTTACAAGCGGGAAGTTTGTTAGGGTTAAACCATAAACCAATGTTGTCCATATCTATAATCAATTAAAGTAAACTAGAAGATAAATAAACAAGAGAGAAATATAACACCAAATATAACGTGGTTCACCCATTGTGGGCTACGTCCACCAAGAAATGACCAATCTTATTATTCAATGCTTTACAGAGGAAATACAATGAAGATCTATGATCTTCCACACTCCGATTACTATTTATTTCTCTCTAAGGAAACTTACATTCAATAAATACAATTCAATCAAACCCTTCAAAACCCTATTTCTCATGCCTTTATGCATATAAAAACTTAGGGAACCTTAGCTATGCATTTACAACCATTAGATCAACTTTACAAAAAATATTAGATCTAATTCCCATGACTTAAATATAAAGTTCACACATAGGTAATCAATGCCATTTATCCTAACCGATTGTTGTTAGCCTTAATCGATGCCATTTCATCCTTGCCTAACCAATACCGGTCCTTGGGAGTGACGATTATCGGTGATGACGTTGATTCTTGTGTAATCCAACAAGCTAGTAAACCATGCTAATGCGAAAGCAATTAAGCTCCAAAACTCAACAATCTCCCACTTCGAGATAAATTGCTACACTACATGTACAAATCCATCCTTGAATCCTTTTTCCTTGGATTGTTTCTTCCTCTTCAAGTCTCAAACTTGAAGACCAATATAAGTGGAGTGAATCTCCATCTTCTCTTTTGCCAATGGCTTCATTAGCATATATGTGGAGTTATCATTGGTATGAATTTTATCAACTTCAGCTAACCATCCTCCAACACATGCCGTATGAAGTGATATCTCAACTAAATGTGTTTTATTCTGGAATGAAACACTGAGTTCTTTTCCATATGAATCACTCTTTGATTGTCACTGTACAACACACAATCCTCTTACTCCTTTCCCAGCTCTCCCATGAACTTTCTCAACCAAATCATCTCTTTGCTTAGCCTCAATAGTTACAACATACTCGTCCTCTATATAGTAGACAAGGCCACAACCTTCTACAATATCAAAATCCATCTAATTATCATCCCACCTACTATGAATACATATCTAGTGGTGCTCCTCTTGCATACAAATCAATAGCCATGTCTAAATCCACATAGCCACATAAAAATTATCTAAACCTCCAAGCATAATTACATGCCAAATGTCCCTATCAAATACCTAAGAATCCATTGGAATAATTTCCAATGCTCTATACTGGATTAGCCATAAATCTTCTCACAACTCCCTTTGCCTATGCAATGTCTAGTCTGGTATAAACCATAACATACATCAAGCTCCCAACTGAAGCTTACAAAACTCATGCCATTTACTCAACCTTGTAATGTGATGTGGGACACTAGTATTTTCTCAATTTTAAGTGTCCAGGACATAGGTGTACTTACAAGTTTTGCATCCTGCATTTTGAATCTTTCCAACACCTTATTGATATAATGTTCCTAAGACAAATACAATTTCCTATTTTTCCTGTCTCTGTAAATTTACATGCCAAGGATTTTAATTTCAATTCCCAAATCCTCAATTGTAAATGTGTGAGATAAATTTTCTTTAAGCTCACCAATGTCATGCATACTAGATCTTGCAATAAGCATATCATCCACATATAGTAACAAAATAATATAGCTCCCATTTTAAGCTTCTTGAAATAAACACAATGGTCAAATCCACATCTCATATAACCATGATCATGTATGAAACTATCAAACCTCATATACCATTTCCTTGGAGCTTGCTTGATCCCATACAAGCTCTTTTTCAACCTTCACACAATTTTCTCCTTACCCTTGACTTCATAACCAAGCAGATGATTCATATAGATCTCTTCCTCCAAATCACCATGAAGGAAAGTCATCTTAACATCAAGCTTTTCTAAATGCAAATATTCTCGATGCAAATAAAATTATAACAGTATAGATGGAAGCCATTTTAAAAACAGAGAAAATATTTCACCAAAGTCAATACCCGATTCATGTGTAAATAATTTTACCTCAAGCCTTACCTTTATATTTTCTTCCCACCCTCTTCCTCATTGATCCTGTAAACCTAGTTGTTCTATAATTCCCTTTACCCTGCTAGTAACTTGACTAAATCCCATATCTGATTCTTTTCTAAGGAGTCCATCTCCTCATCCATTCCATGCTCCCATTGCACATGGGTATCATGTTGCATTGCTTCTTCAAAACACTCAAGTTCACCATTATCAGTCAATAATAAATAAGATAATGAAGGAGTAAATATTTTTGGAGGTCTACTTACCCTTTGTGACCTTCTCACTGATATTGGGGAGCCACGGGGCTCAATCTATGCTTATTACATATTCCTATCAATCTCTAACAATCACCGACACCAATCATCATCTGTAACCGACACCAGTTATGTTGTAGCTAATGTCGGTTCACCCAATCAATGCAAGTCCTCCTCTAACCAACACCGGTCACCCTGACCGATGCCGATGTCTATGGATTTTAATTTTAAATCCAAGAATGTATATTGTTTAACAAAATCTTCACTCGGTTCATTCTTAGGTACCAAAACCTGATCCATGTACATTATCTTTTCATTCCAATCAATGTTACGACTCCTAACAATATTAGTATCTTCTAAATCCCAAAACCAGAATCTGAAATCACCATAACCATAACCAATGAAAGTGCATCTCTTGGATTTAGCATCCAATTTCTTCCTATTTTCCTTATCAACATGCAAAAAAATTCTACAATAGAATAATTTAAGAAAAAAAATGTCTACCTCTTTTCCAGTCCATGCTTCTTATGGTATTCCACCATCCAGTGCAATTGAAGGCCCCAGTTTAATCAAGTATACCGCTATATCTAATGCTTCACCTAAAAATTCAAAGGCAAACCAACATGTAATCTCATGCTTCTAACACGTTCCATGATTTTTCTATTCATTATTTCTACAACTTCATTCTCCTGTGGAGTTCTAGGAACCATTCTTTCTCTGTGTATTCCATTCATTGAACAATAATCATTGAAAACCTTGTTGCAGTACTCACCACCATTGTTAGATCTAAGGCACTTTAATTTTAAATTTGTTTCATTTTCCACAAGGGATTTACATCTTTTAAAAGTCTCAAAAACATCAGATTTATGCTTAATACAATAAACTCATACCTTTCTTATGGCATCATCAATGAAATTCACATAATATTGGAATCCTCTAAGAGACGCTACGAGTTGTTCCTATACATCTGTATGAACAAAATCCAATTTATACTCCTTTATTGCCCCAACCTTAAGAAATATCACTTTCTTCTTCTTTCCAAATATACAATGCTCACAAAAATCAAGATCTACATGTTTCAAATATGATAACTTACCCTTTTCCTTTAAGATTTGCATTCCTTTTTCACTCATATGGCCTAGCCAATAATGCCACATGCTTGCATCTGAATCTGAAGTAGATAACATAGAAAATGAATCTAGTAACACAGGTAGACAAATACAATGTTCCTACCTTCTTTCCTCTTTCCACAACAAGGGATCCCTTGGAAAATTTCCAAGAATCGGATGTGAATGTAACCATGCATCCAAATTCTCCTAATTTCCTTATAGAAATTATATTTCTCCCTAGGCTTGGCACATGCCTCACATATTTCAATATCCATGTATTTCCATTCTACAGTTTTACATGTACATCACCTTTACCAGTAATCATTCATGGTTCATCATCTCCTAAATAAACATGTCCAAAATTACCCTGAACATAACTTCTGAAATAACTCTTATTAGGGGTAGCATAGAAAGAAGCTCCAGAATCTAAAACCCATGATTCTACTTTATTATCTAAGGAGAGAATAAGCACATCTTGCATTACCTCACTTACAACATTTTCCTCTTTACCTTTTGTTTACCTTTGTCTAGTAAATCCTCTTTGTTTTTCGTTGAACCAATATTCCTTCTTTGCATGTCCCTTATTTCCACAATTCTAGCAGATTATATCTCTGACTTTGGATCTAGATCTACCATTCTTCTTACTCTTGGATCTCTCTTTAGATCTCCCCATGCTTTCTACATTCAAAGTGTTCCCTAGATGATGATTATCTTGAACTTTTCTGTGTATTTCTTCATTCAGGATTATACTAACCACATCATCAAACTTTAAAATATTAGAAGCAAATGTTGTATTACTAATAACCATTACCAAATTATCCCAACTATCTGGAAAAGATCATAAGAATAAAATTTATTTCACTTCATCATCAAATGAAATATTAACTGATTTTAATTGATTAACAATAGAACAAAAATCATTCAAATGATTAAACACAGATCCACCTTCTTGCATTTTAGAATTAAATAATTTCTTCATCAAATAAAATTTATTTGATGCACTTGGATTTTCATATAAGTTTGTTAAAGCTTTCATTAAATCTACTGTGGTTGTTGCTTCTATTATATTAGAATCTACATAGATGCTTCCATGCGCGATCTTATAGATCCTAGAGACTTTCTATTAAGAATATTCCATTCTTCATCATCATGTTTTGAGCCTTGCCTTTTCATCCAACTGTAAATATAAATCTCTCGATACATGAGATAATCCTCCACCTATATCTTCCATAATTAATAATTACAGCCATAAAATTTCTCTACTATGTATTCACTAGCTTTTTCCATTTCTAAGCTCACACTCAATTAGAAAACCCTCTCGAGAGTAAATCTTGTCAACACACAAAACCTCCAAATAAAGCTCGATACAAGTTGTTGGGCTTAAACTATAAATTTGTGTTGTCTAAATCTATAACCAATTAAAGCATACGAGTAATAAAAATGGAATTCAACCACAAGATAAATAAACAAAGAGAAAGATAACACCAGATATAATGTGGTTCACCCAGTGTGGGCTACGTCCACCAAGAAATGACCAATCTTATTATTCAGTGCTTTATAGAGGAAATACAATGAAGATCTACAATCTTCCACACCTCTCAGGATGTATAATGTTTTCTCCTCACCAGATACTCTTTCTTTCTCTCCAAGGAAACTTACATTCAACAAATGCAATTCACACCCTTCTAAACCCTAATTCTCATGCCTTTATACATATACAAACTTAGGGCACCTTAGCTATGCATTTACAACCATTAGATCAAATTTACAAAAATATTAGATCTAATTCCCATGACTTAAATATAAATTTCCATGCATAGGTAATCGATGCTCGTTATCCTTAACCAATGTAAGTCCTCCTTTCTTGACCGATACCGGTCCCGGGTGATCGACAACAATCAATCACCAACCGATGTAGGTTCTTGTGTAATCCAAAGCAAGCTAGTAAACCATGCTATTGTGAAGTAATTAAACTCCACAACTCATAAAAATTGACCCTAGGACGAACAAAACTACACAACTACTAAGCTTGAGGTTTTATCCATGATCTACATAGTGCACAAATTTAGACAATACTTATTAGAAAAACCTTTTCTTTTCTTTTCGAGATCATATGACAATTAAGTATTTGGTCACAAGCTTATTTTGCAAGGGCACATTTGCAGTGGATACCACTATTTTACAATTTGAGTTTATAGTGGTTGTCAAACTAGGAAAATTAATTCAAGGCTGACCATTTGTTGAGAATTAATTGGAAAGGACATGAATAACATTGAAGACACCATGCATAATGCACAGTTGTTCAAATTTAACTACACACCAACATATTTAGAGGATATTATAATATTTTTACAAATTGGGTGACACTTGAGGGAATGAAGACATTAGAAGAAAAAAATTGCAATACACATGACACCCTATGATCTTTATAGGTGGATATTTGTAAAATCTAGGCCATGATGAATTTTTACGTTCAAAGTGTGTTTTGGAGAACGAGCATGAAGCCATTATGGAATAAGATCATGGTGGAGTTTCAGGAGATCATTATGCTTTGGAGATGCCACTATTTGCAAGATTATGATGGCTAGCCTTTGGTGGGAAACATTGTAAAAGGACCTTCCTTTGGCTCTTCATGGTACTTTTCACCTTAATAAATAATATCTCAAGGTGTGTGATCACTATCATCGACTTGGGAAGCCTAGAACAAAAGATGAGATGCCTTTGAGGCCTATGTGCAAGTATTGAACCTTTTAAGAAATCGGCTATTAACTTTGTAGGTCTTATTTCCCCACCCGCACATAGGACTGATGTGCACTATATTATAACTTGTACAAATTATCTAACAAAAGGGTAGAAGAAAAACATACCAAGGATTTCATACTGCTTTACATCAACAAGATTTCTATGGGAGAACATTATCAGTAGTTATGAATGTCCATTGAGTTTAACAAGTGATAGGGAAATCATTTTTGAATGAGACCATAAGAATTATGTTGGATGAGTTTATGGTGACCCACCATAAGATAACACCCTATCACCCACAACCTAATGGTACTATTGAATATTTCAACAAGATTACGAGACAAACATTGAAAAAAATATGTGATGTTAAAAGGTTTGGGATGATAAATTCTCTTCTATACTTTGGTCATATAAGACAACTTACAAGTGGTTGGATAAAGAAACGCCCTTTTAATTAGTGTTTGGTACAAAGGTTTTATTTCCTATTGAATTTATGATGTCATACCTATGTATTGTGCATGCGGGAGGACTAGATGATGAACAAGCTATGGAGGAGCACATAGACAAAATGATATGATTAGATGAGTGACACGTTATTTTTAGTGGAGCGAGAAGATAGAAAAAGAGAGACAGATGGCTTGACATGATACGCATAGCAAGAACACAATGTTTGAGGTGGGAAAGATGGTTCTTTGTATAGCTCAAATTTTACATGCCACCATAAGGGAAATTAAAAGTTGATTAGACCCTTTGTTGTAATGAAGATACTTGATTCATTTACTTGTCAACTATAGGTGTTTGATGGAAATATGTTGCCTAGTTACTTCAATGGGAGTAGGTTCAAGCCTTACTATAAATAATTCTTCTTGGTTTTTTTAATAAGGAATTATTACCACTTAGATTAGATTTTCTCTTTAAAACATTTCATTTAGTGTGCTTCCTTTCATCATTTCTATGCTTTGTCAATTTAGTTCAATGTTGTGTTGTAATAAGCGTGCTTGCACAATAGGAGCTGATTAATATCTATTAGATCCATGTGTAAAGGAGCACACATAATTTTCATGTGGGGTGGATTAAAAGAAGAAGTGATTGGGGCCTTGATATAGATTGGTGCACATTGGAAAATATTACAGGTTCTCGGAGTAAATATGATTTCAAAGAAATGTAATCATATTTAAAACCACACATAGATGGATGGAAACATAGTCTATTGCGAGGTAGGAAGCAACATGGGAAAATACTTGGTATGGGGCACATTGGATAAGTTCTTTGGCATAAGGAAGCATGTAAAAAGGATATTTTTGGTTATAAGTAGTGGGCATACAGAAGGTTATGACTAGGGTGCGGAAGAATACAACATGACTTGTGGAAAGAGAAAAAGTGTGGAATTTGCCGTATATGGTGATAGTTGAGGAGAAGTTAATGTGGAAAATTTTGAAATTTATTTAAAGGGAGAATATGTGAGTCTATTCCTTACCTTTCATATCTTGAGTTCTCGAGCTATGGAGTCTGAAAAAAGGTGCAAAAAAGTACAAAGTGTGAAGAGTGATTGATCAAGAAGAGAACCAAGTGATTTCGGGACATGGTATTACCAAAGCTCTACGTGGAAAGGTGTTTGAGATAGTTGGGTGTGTGTGGAAGGAAAGTTTTTAGGATAAGGTTTCAAGGAGATAAATTCATAGCTAGTCATGCAATAGGGCACAAAGTATTTGAAGCAATAGAGGATATTGAAAAGTGCGAGGGTAAGGGAGTTAAAACATTTGTAGTTTTCATAGCACATTGTTAGTTAAGAAGATAAATGGTGCAAGGAGAGCCATGGTTAAGAAACCCATGACATAGGAGGCACCACAGAAGTTTTTTGTGGGGATGAAATACCTAGAGGATGTAATTGAAGGAAGGTCATGGACATCCCAGTTGATAAAATGTAAGATAAACAATATCAACCATTGCACTGAGAAAATCTTAAAGGACATAAAAGACAATACCATCTTGAAGAAAAATAGAAGGACTAGAGATGGGAAAAGGGTAATATATAATTCAATCTATAAATTACTAGAGAGTGTCGGGGTGATGTAATTATATGAGCTGTTTTTATTTGAAAAGCCAGAGAGACTGTACCAGTGGCTTATGTCACACGTACATGAGGATTAATTCTACTTTGCACATAGAAGGATGAGAATAACAACAAAATTAATTAGAAAGGCTATAGGGTTGCGTGAATCTGGTGTGGAAATTGTAGGATACATTTCTGATGATGATGGAGTAGATGAAATGACCATCACATTCGATTATCACAAGGGAAGTTGAGCCTTTAATGTCACAAACATAGAAGACCAAGCTATAAAGGTAGCTACGTGGTCAGGTTAGCTGCAAGTTGGGTACCTCGAAGAGATGGAAGGAACTGAACAATGCTAGTTGTACATAACACATAAAATGGAAAAAAAAATTACTACAACATTGCGGGCTACGTTGTAGAAAGCATAGTGGAAGAGGTGCACATCTAGGCTTATAAAGGTGAGAAGATAACTTGGGGTGTCATCTTAATTTTGATTGTGTTAAATGAAATTGGTGTCCCTGATGGGCCAAAGGAGTAGATTTGGGTGTACCCTTTCGAGAATAAGTCCCCAAAGAAGAAATTTGTGAGGTTCAAATGTTAAGGCATGATTTAAAACAATTATAAACAATGCACAAAAATTGAGTACGAGGAGTATGCATAATGCATTTGAAGGAGAGTGACGCATCCTATTGGAGTTCCCCAGTGTATTTGAGGGACAAGTAGAGTTTGTAGCATATCAACATTTCTTCTTGGGTCATTTTTATATGAAGACTAATAATAAAATCCCTGGTGTAAGTTCCCATTGCCTTTACATCTCGTTACTTTAAAGATTAAATGAACCAACTTCATAACATGCAGAAGTTTCATTTTGATGTTGATAAGGTAGATGCATACATCCACATTTTATGCATGTTGTCCACTCAAAATTCCCTGCTCTTAAAGAAAGTGAACTTTCAAAATTTTGAGTTTAAGTGTCTTCTCTGTTGTGCTGAAATTGTTAAAAGTCGTGAAATTGAGAAAGTCTGCAGTTTTGGGTCATTTTGTGTGTTTTTCGGGCCTGTCGGACATTTTTGTTCCAACATGTCCCAAGTTCAAAAGTGCGTTCTGTTCCCCGATCGGCTGATTTCCCGAAGTTGTTCCATTTTCGGGCCCGTCGAAACTTTTCGTCCCAAATGTCCCAAGTCAAATTGTGCAAGTTGTTCCATTTTCGGCCAATTCACCCGAATCGCGTACTTCGTGCACTCATGTCCCGCGTGTCCCAAAAGGCATTTGTGTGTCTCTTCCCCTGCTTCTTTTCCACCCGAATCGGCCGAGCCGTGTGTTTCACGCATTCGTGTCTCACATGTCCCTAATGAACCAAGTGCCGATTCGTGCTTAGTTTTGCCACTCTACCCGAATATCAGCTTATTTAAATTGGTGGGTATGTATTGAATGCACATTCATTATTTTTCTCTCTCCTATTCGGCTATTTAATAACGGGCATCCCCCCTTTGCATTTTTCACATTGTTTCCATGCTATCCTTGCTCGAACCCTTGCAACCTAATTCCCTGCGCGTGTATCCCTTTTCTCTGTAATTCCTTCCCGAGTTTAGGTTACAGCTCTATTACTATCAATATGAAGATCAAATTCCAGGGACAGGAACAAATTTCGCCACTAGAATCTTTCGTTCCCAATATTGGGGACAGTGAAGCTCGACATCTTGACTTCAGGGAATTTTGGGCGAGGGTGGTAGATGCAAACCCTACACCAATGGCACAAATGATTCACGATAGCGGTTTGGATTTTGTTGGAGGTTTCCGGATCTCGGTACAGTGCGCTGATACTGTACTTTCGTGCAGAGCTCACTTCAACCCTGTTTCCAGTGAATTAACCAATATACACGGGGAACTCATCGCCAAGCTGGACGCTGCTGCCATTAGTACCGCACTGAGAATCCCAGAGATGGATAATGCCATAGTCGTTTCCCGGGATCAAGCACAGGCTCTGTTTAATCAAGACAGCGACAAATACAAGGCGCGGGTGGCGAAGTCCTGGCTGAAGAACCCTAAGAAGGGAGCCTCTCACCTGTCCAAAACTCTTTTCTAGGTAGATTTTAATGAAGAATTGTCTGACTTTATAATTCCTCTGGCTCGGGTTATGGGTTTTCCTCTACCAACGAATTCCATTTACGGATGTGCCCGCTCATCAGCATGGTGTGCGAGGGAACACAAAATATCAACTGGGCAGAGATCATCAGCATGAATTTGGCAGAGCAGCTGTCTAATGTACAGCAAACGAAGAAGTTCTACATGACTTCTTACCTGATGTATACCCTGGCAGCGTCACGGCAATGGTTTGGTTTTTCCTACATTGACGCTCACAAAGATGATCCAGTATATGCCTACTACCCGCAGTTCACCCTGGAGACCAGCAATCATAATTTCAGAAGGGTCAATGACGCTTTCACCATGTACGTGGTCAGGCTGCTCGAAGGTGATACTGCCAGGAGATTTTCTGATGAAGCCATGAATCTGATATCACGCTACGGTGCTTATTTCATACAATTCAGAAAATTCTCCTATATCAGGCTTGCCGGCTATGAGAGCACCCCTCTGCGGCTTCCCATGTTCTGCAATGATAAGATGGCTTTGATTGAAGTATGCAGGCAATTAGACAAACTGCACAGAACCTGCAGAGACAAGAAGATTTCTGGTTTGCACTTTCCCATCTCTTTGGGAAATTACACTTGTAAAACAACCCACAGGCACTTGAGCAACAGAGAGAGATCCTGGTCCCTATCACCATTCATTTCTTCAAGCCAAGAACCTGCTTCGACTTGAAGAAGTTCATTGAACAGAACATCAAGATAATCTACCATCATAGGGCAGATACAGAAGACTACTGGGCTGACTGTGCAGATGATTTTGAGGCCAGGAGAAGGCATTGTGGCAGGTTCTCCCTGCAATTGATCCAAGAACTCGGCTTGTACCAAGTTCCCGAAGGACTCCAGGATGACAATTCTGATCTATACTCATATGAGTATGACAGTGTGATTAAGCACACCCCCTTGGAGGACTTGGATTGGAACAGGAAAGAAAAAGATGATCTGGCTGAGATCCTTGCTCCAGTCTTAGTCAGGACTAAGGTCTGGTTTGACAGGAAAGTTCGAGAGCTCAGAAGGCACTCAGGAGAATCCTCTTCCAAGGATGTTTCAACACCAAGGAGAGAGGCATCAATTCCTAGGTCAGAAACACCAGTGCAAACCCCACCTGCCTCATCAACACAAGGACCTGCAGCTTCCACTCCTTCTTCATCCACTCAAGTGTACCAGAAGAAACTCAAGGAGGTTAAGAAGGAGCCTATGGAAAATGACCCTCAAAGAAAGTAGGTAGAAGTGCCTATGGGACCGGAGAACATCATTGTTCTCAGTGAAAGTGAAGAGAGTGAAGTGCCAGCCCCTGCAAATGCTCCTGAAGACCCAACTGATAAGAACAAAGAGGTCCAGAGCACTGAACTTCCAAGTGTTATTGATTCTTCTGCAGCAATTGTCTCCAGCGCCCCACTCACATCTCAACTTGAGACCACAGCCGTGCAAACCTTGAGCGTCATGAGCTCTATGTCTCTTGGTACTCTTGCCCCTCCTGCTGCTTCCTCTTCTTCTTTTACATGGGTTCAGCCTCTTGTTGGCAGTAGAAAGAGGAAATATTCCTCTCGGAGCTCAGGGCCAAACTTTGATGCTGTCACAGCCTTGTTGGGCACCACTCCTTCTCATGCCAAGAAAGCCAGAACCACCTCCGAATAGTGTCTGATGCTCAAGGTCAGCAATTCCTAGAGATTGCTAAGCCTACAGTGGACAAATCGGAGCAGGATTTACGGTCATCGACTTAGAGCTCTCAAGAATTCCAATGGGAGAGTCTACTCCTCGAAGGTGAGATCCTGACCTCCCGGGAAACGATCACACGAGTCATTGGTTTGGTAGAGAAAGGGCAGCAAACTATTGAACAGTTAGAAGAACAGGCCCAAATTCTCATAGGCTTCATCAAGTCTCTTTTTCTACGGACAAAGTTTTGGACCCTACTCCGTTGACCACTCTTCCACCACCTCTAATTTTGAGCCAAGATGAAGTACTGAGTATCAAAGACATGCACAAGTATTCTGTCTATGGCAAAGCTATGGAAGCCATGGTGGATGATATGCTTGTTGCGGGGTTGAACTTCATCGATGAAGCTTTAAACTCCATGGAAAAGTGAACAATTTGCAATGAAGCTGTCCTCTACTATCGGGATCATGGATAAAGAGCTCAAACTCTGGAGCGATTGCATAGTAGACTCCGCCTTATGGGGGAGACAGATGAGAACATCTTCTTGGCGAATAAGGTTTTTGATGATGCAAAGGATAATCTATCAAAATCCTAGGTTTACTGCATGGAGTGGAAGATCAAAGTCTTGGAGGAGGCTTTGGGAGAGGCCGAGAGCAGTGGCGAGAAGGGTGAAGCTTTCAAGACACTTTGGTGGTCTCTGCTTTCAAAGACATACACTTTGTCATTTTCAAGATGAAACTGGTATGCCCCTTTCCTTGCAAGAAATCAAAGCTCAATTTGAGCTTTTCAAAGATAACTTATTCAAGGAAAGTTCCATCTCAAGGAGAAAATGAAGGATATTTGCTCTCTAATCTACGCCATCGAAGAAGAAATAAAGATTATCATACTCATGTCGAGTTTGATAAAGAGATGGAGAAGTGTCTTGGATTTTGGACTCGATCTGCGGCCAACACGTCGGTCCCTCGTGGCGAGACATAGCCGAGGCGTTGAAGAAATTCAGCAAAGAGATTTTAAATTCGGGGTCCCTCCCGAATCGCCATCTGTCTTCTTCTCCTTATTCTTTTCTCTTCTTCCCTTTATTTTTTCGTTTTCTTTATAAGAAGTTGAGGTATTGCGGTTGGCAGTCCTTAACTATTCTTGGTTAAAAGAAGCGGTTACGAAAAGTAACTCGATTTGTAAGTTATATAATGGCCTCTCTACACCATTCGAAGAGGAGGAAGAACCCGGCATATTTTCCGAAAGTGTAAATAGATCACAAAGAAATCAATACAAAAGGGCTTTCCATTCTTTGTCTATCTAATCTCGTTATCTCTAAGCTTTCGTTTAATGTTTGTGAAGATCATTCGTTTCTAGTTTATTAGTCTCGCTGATTGCATACTCTTCAACTTTGCAATACATGGTGATCATGTATAACCAAGAAGGAAATTTGTGTCCTTGATTAATGAATCGTGTTATGTTAAGAAACTTTGTGTTACGGCAGATGTTATTTACGAACTTTGTGTCTTTAAATTCCATCTTATTTATACGATACTGAATGATCTTGTTTTCAATTCACTTTGTAACTCGCATACATAAAGAATTACTCTGCTTTATCTATAATTCGCATGTTTCCTTTCTTCTCATTCTCGCACTCTCATTCCTCAGTCCTTTTGTAATTGATGATCTTTAGAAAAGACACTTTCGAAATATCCAAGTTTAACCAGAAAATCATATTTTTTATATTTGTAAATAAGTTTGTTTCGAATAAGGGAACCTCTCCCATTAAAGAGGAGGGACTTCTTGTCCCCACTATTGCTCTTCCTAAATTCCTATTTGACGACCAACAATGCAAAATGTATGTCTACCATAACAAAAAGAGGCATATGTGGAGACAATGGAGTTTGATAATATTGATATCACTCTAGAGATCATGGCTATAGGGCATATAGATCCACACATGTGTATGTGTATCTCGAGAAATTTGAGAAGTTAGGAATTACATTGTTGATTAGGATGTATCAATTCTTGGTCCTCAGAAGAATTAAAAAATGTGGGCACAATAATAAAGCTTGAGAATACACCCTCAAGATAGGATAATTAGAACATAGAGAATTTCCTTGAGTGAGAAGAAAAATAACAAGAAGATAGTATTGTGGTTGATCATGACGGAGAACACTTCTCGGGAATCACAAGAATGTAGAAGAGGGCATCAAGACTTCACATCCTATGAGGTGATCACTATGCGGTATGCCTGTGAAGAAGAGCGAGGAGGAGAAAAAGAAAAGGCGCAAGTATTTTCCTATAAAATATAGTGATGAGGATAATTCATTAGATGGGGCTATGCATATTAATGTTTCAGGACATAGGATTGAAATTTGACAAGATGAAGGGGTCGGCGGTGAGAAACTACGGTTTGATGTAGAAGTCCCCAACGTGAGTTTACATGAGCATGAAGAAGAGAGATATGTTGGAGGGGATACAAAGAAGGAATATAGTGTTGAACAGACCATTGGTGGACTTGAAGGTGAAATTAGATAGGAGAATAAAGAGGGAATTGGAACACAAGGAACACATGTAAGTGCACTAGGGAGTAAAAGGAAGAAAAGAAGGTGCGAGATATAAGAGCTTGGGTACATCAACGGCCCAATGAAGATTATACGTGTCAGGTTCTAGAGTACTCTTGCCCTAGAACAACTATATGGATGGAGATAATGGACCATGAGATGGAAAACACGCTCACAAGGAATCAATTGTCATGGAGTATGTAGACTCACATGGATGAGCCCGAGTTCGGTGTGTGTGAAGAGTCATGTCCCAAATGAATAATGAAGAAGGTCCCACACTCTATAAATATCACAATCAAGTCCACAAAATTCTATGATGAGAAAGAAACCAATGCATTGACGAAGATTGCTACGGAGAGGTCGGTCGCCAAAATTTTGATAAAGCAACTACTTTGAGGACTATGCTAGAAGATAGCAGGATAAGAAGGAAGAAATCTAGTTCTAGAAAGAGAAGAAAGATAAAGTGGATGCAAAAGCATGTGCTATTTTAGATATGGTTAAGGAGATTGGAGATGAAATTTTGCAAACATGACAACAATATGAGGAAAAGGTATTTAGGGAATTTCCCTCCGCATTTCACTATTTGCGTATGTCGGTTCATTTGATATTAGATGAAAATATAGTGCATGCGCTAAGTCAGAAATAACTTGTTGCAAATAAATATAAGGATGTTGCAAAAAAGTTAGAGAGATCCAAGAATCGGGTTGCACGTAAGATAGTTGAGTATGATGCCATACTTGAAGCTTTGAAGGATAAATTAAAACTAGAAAATTTGGTGTTGAAGATGTGTGAAGAACATGAGTATATTATCAAAACAAGGACGTTATAAGAAGAGAATGAAGTCCTTGTGGTAAAGAATAATGATACTTTGGGATGAGAGGAGAGGCTGGCATTACTAGCAGAGAAGCACGACATGCTTAAAGCAGCCAAGGACCCTCATGATGACAAGATAAAAGAGTTTGGAAGTTGATAGCATGGTGTATGGATGTAATGGATGGCATGGTGTCTAGGGTTAGCAAATGTAGTACGGGAATTGAAGCACAAGGGAGAGGATATGACTCTAGAAGGAATGAATGTGGTGCATAGAGATGTTCTGTAACAACGAAAAAGGGGCTCAACAAGCTGGAGTGAATTGGAATCGACATCAAGAATGAATACCTGATTTTTTTGTTTGATGCGAATAACGTGTTGGTGATGTAAATATTCTTTAATTTATACAATTATTTTAGTATTTAAAATTCATACTTTATTATTTATTCTTTGGAGATATTCATCCTTCATTCTCCTCTCATGAATATTCGGCTGATATTGTAAGAAATATTTTAATACGGTGTAAAATCCCTTGGTTTGTCAAGGTGCACTATTACATGAAAACTAACCCCCTGTCGGGAGAAATGCAGTAGAAAGGCCAAATGCTACATTATGGAGACGTATCCTGCTACACCATACCATGGTCGTGAGGCCACCTGTCCCTGGTCAAGATTTGAAGATCTTAGACCATTACCTTTTTCCTACGCGCCATCATCTCAGGCCTAATCGTGATGGTACTGCTACAATGTCAAGAGTTTGGATTGAGCGCCAAGAAAGGAATCAAGAGCCTGTCCAATCAAATCATGACAGCTCCACTTCGTCAGACGAAGATGCTTCGGGACCCTCTGTCCTCTTTGACAGTCCATAAAGCTATCTTTGCTTTATTGGGTGCGCTTCACTTTGTCGGCCATTTCCGGCAGGCTTTGTTGCCGTGAGTTGTAAAGTCTTTGCTTTTGTTGGTGCGTGGTGGACCCATGCTTCTTTAATAAAGACTCCCGTGAGTGGGTTGTACTCACTTTTGTGCATTGTGGGAATCTTACGGTTTACTGTGGTTCTGGTTTCCCGTTTCAGTCTTTCCGTCACCGGTGAAAAGCCTTGGAAAGTCTATATATTAGACCGCTTCCAACTCATTCACTACACTTGGGAAGGAGAAGAAATATGAAAACACATTATAAAGAGTCGGTCAGTTTTAGAGTCTTCGCAAGTTTGAAGTTTGAAGTCTTGATTATTACGAAAAGTTGTAAGTACATCATGTTTGATTAGATACATGTATTAGTTATTGTAAATGGTGACTTGAAGTTTATCAATATTGAATCTTTTCACACTTTTGAGGAGCTTTATGAGACAGAGGATACATTTGATATTGTAATCAATATCTTTTGCATAATCTGTTTGGAGATGCTGATCTCGTATTTTAATGATCTTTACTCTAGATGATTAGAGTTTGTATTCCTCATATTTACTGGTTTGATTCCGTTTCAGAGTTTGCTTTAAGGTTTTTATCTAAGTTTGGTATCGGTGCTTCTTCTTTTATAAGTTTGGTATCGAGCTTCTTCTTTGGTACAGCCACTAGTAGATCATACTACTAGCATAAAGAGCACTGTTTCTGCACAAATATCTCATTCAAATGAATTGCTAGAAACAGGTATTTCTCAGTTACAAGATGATAATGAGAAAACACATTCTAGAATAGATGAAATTCAGAAATGTTTGTCTCATGAGCTTCCACGAATTCTTCCTAGAATACAAGAGATCAATGCTAAGCTAACCACTCCCAAGGAAGGAGATTGGTCAAGAGCTGTATCTTGGTCAGATGTTACAGAATTAGCTAGCCCATCTGTCAAGAAATCTTACAAAGAAGTTCTTGAAGAATACAAACCATTATTCTTCAAAGATAAACAAGTTAACATGCTTAGGATAGAAGGATCTCAAGAGTCTCATTTGGAAACTCCTCAGTTTGAGCCTCCAGTATTTGATGAGCAGATGGGAGAAAGTCCAGCTCCAGAAGTATCAAAGGTTCAAACTCTGCAGCCTAAATTCTACAGAGTAGAATGTAAAACAGTTTCAGAGATCAAAGAAATTGTACACGCCATGATAGGATGGGGTAACACCCAGCTAGAAACATATGGTAGATCTCCAAGAAACATAGCATAACACTTGCCAATGGATTTGTTGGCATCTTAAAAGAATGGTGGGATTTACTTAACAAAGAGCAGATTTTGCAATGCGGCTATCGGCACGCTGCTGCTGCAGTCATCGGAATTCATAGGTAACATTGATGACGATAAAATGATGAACACTGCAATGTTCCTCCGTGCTCGACTGTGTGATATGACTCGGGTGAAAGAATACCAATGCTTCATGCAGAAGCTATACTATAGCTCCGGAAACATCAATGACGAGACTATGCGTCTTCGTTACATTGAATCTTTTCCACCATACTTTGCAACACAATACAAGAAAGCCATGCACGGCTTAAGAACTGCAGAATTGAGTTTGGCGCCATAAATCAAATAATTGATCAAACCAACGCCAAACTCTGTAAGGATAAATGGGAGCGCAAGCAGGCGCTCAAGCATCAGAAAGCTTTGGGTACTGTCTTCTGTGAACAGTACACTGGAACCCTTTGGGTGTCCAGATTTAGAAATTTCTGCATCTCGCCGCAAGTCTTCATGCACGCAGTGCACTTCTTCAAAAGGGGGTGAGGTACGGTACAAAAAGAAAAAGAAACATAAGAAATTTAGAAAATTCAGAAAATATGATGATTCTTATGTCAAGCCTAGAAAGAAATTTAAGTTCAGAAGATACAAGCATTTAGGTAAACAGAAAAGATTCAAGCCTACATGTTATATCTGAAAAGGAGAGCACTATGCTAACAAGTGCCCTCAAAGAGAATCTGAAAAAGGTAAGGCAAAGGTTAATGCTTTATCTATAAAAGGCATAGATGAAGATGAGTATGCCTTTGTATCTGATTCTGACAGCTTCTCATCAGATATCTCTTATATATCATTAGATGGTGATCATTGTAATTTAATACAGCAGAATAATTGATTCCGATAATGATAGTGGATATAGTTCTATTCCTTCATTCGCTAACTTTGCTGTCAATATGGTCTCAAGTTTTGTCCATCCAATGATACCACCAAGTGCGAGAACTTTAAGAAGCGGCTGAATTGATTTACTGATCAATGTATGACAATTTGTCCCCCATGGGACACAGCAAGAAAGATGGCTCTGAGTAAACAACTCAGAGAAATGCAAGATAAGTTAATCAGACTGATGAAGCAAGAAGCGAGCGGAATGCAAGAGCAAGCCGAGTGAGGCACGATCGATGAACCCTTTGAACTATTCCCTGTACGACCACCATTCCAACGAGAGGATCCGACAACGTCAAGTTCTGTCGAGAGGAAGGTCTGCACCTTGGAGAGGTCGTGGAAGAGAAATCAGTCCTCCAACATATTCTACATTTGAACAAGGACAATAATCGCTGCTATTGAGCCCGATCCGGCCTTCGATTGAAGTCTATAGAACTGGAGAAAACCGGAGGCTTGAGCTGCTTTAGAAAGGTGATTGCAAATGCAACAGAGGAATACACCAGCATCGCTAGCGAAAAGATGAAAAAGAGAAAAAGATTTCGACAGACAATCTAGAAGACACATACCAGCATATAGCATCCCAGAAGGATCATTCAGAGGTATGTACTTTGAGTTGCACACAGAATCCATTTATTGCCATAACTATATGCATACCCAATATCAAGCCATATGTGCTAGATGCTATGGTTGATACAGGCGCAGAGATCAGTCTGCTCAGACAATATGCTATTCCCGCTGATTGTTGGGTTAACACTCACACCAAGATAAGGTTTGACAAAAGGGAAGTTGTCTGTAAATTTATGGCAAAGATCATGATAAACATAGAAGGCATTTCATTAGAATAGAATTCTTCCAACACAATATGGAAAATTATGATTGCCTTTTAGGAGTTGATTTTGTATAGAAATGTAAAATGTTCAAAAGTATTTCTCAAGATCACATATTTCGTTTCAACCTCTGTTAAGATGCAAAGAAGATATTCTTTCCAGTCAATAGTCCCTACTGCTGAGAAAATCAAAAGTGTAAATAATTCTGGATTCATAAATCCATTGCAAATTGCTCGATTAGTATTGAGGAGATTAGTACAAAGATAAAAGAAGAATATTTACAAAGTGATAATCCACATGCCTATGTTTATAGGAAGAAACATTTTGTTCTCTAGATCTGCAACTTGTCAAAGATGCTGAAGGGAATGAAGTAGTGCCCAAATTCAAGGCACATCATAGAGGAATGCCTCCTTCTGAGCGCAAAGAATGCCATGAGGAAATACAGAAATTATTGAAAGCTGGATTCATACAAGAATCAAGTTCTCCATGGTCATGTACTGCCTTTTATGTAAATAAGAGGAGTGAGCAGATCCGCAATAAGAAGAGATTAGTGGTTGACTATAAGCCCTTTGAATAAATTCATTGCTGCGCAGTTCAACATCCGATTCCAGCCAAAGACGATCTTCTGAGTAGAATCAAAGGATCAAAGGTATATAGTAAATTTGATCTAAAAAGTGGTTTTAGCGAGATCTTCCTGAAAAATGAAGATATGTTCAAGACATGCCTTCATTGTCCGGGAGGACAATATGAATGGAAGGTTCTCCCATTTGGCCTAAAGACAGCCCCGTCCATCTTTCAGAAAATTATGGACAAGATATTCGGTGAGTTAGCAGATTTCTTGATAATCTACATTGATGATATTCTCATTTTTTCTAAATCACCCAAGGAGCACATAACACATTTAGAAAAGTTTTATGAGGTCGTTTATAAGAATGGGATCTGTCTTTCACCTTCTAAGATTGAATTATTCAAGGAAGATATAAATTTCTTAGGGATTAAGATAACTTCTGGAAGTATAGAAATGCAGAACCATGTGGTTAGCAAAATCCAGAATTTCCCTAATGAACTACAGGACAAGCAGCAACTGCAACGATTCTTGGGTTGCGTAAATTATATTGCTGGCTTCTATCAGAATATTGCTTCTTGTGCGAATTTTTGCATTGACGAAGAAGATTAAAGAAAGATGCTCCTGCTTGGAGCCAAGACATGACTAATGCAGTTCAAAGGATCAAGAAGCAAGTTCTTGACCTTCCACCTATGTCTTTACCTGGTCCAGGGAAAAAGATCATAGAGTGTGATGCAAGTGATCAATACTGGGGTGCAGTATTGAAAGAAAGAGGTGAAGATGGTAAAGAAAGAATCTGCAGATTTGCCTCAGGTGCTTTTCAAGGTTCAGAAATGAACTATCACTCTTCGCACAAGGAACTCCTGGCAGCCAAAAAGGCCATTAAAGCCTTTCTATTCTTTGTACAGAATGAATCCTTCATTCTCAGATCTGATCTGAAGGATTTCAAGAAAAGGCTTAATGGAGGTGACCCTGCAAACAAATCAGCTTTTAATAGACTTCAGAGATGGGGTCTCTGGTTTGACAATTTTGAATTCACAGTTGAACATATTGCAGGAAAAGCTAATGCATTAGCAGATTTCGCCAGCAGAGAATTAAATTCAGTCAAGCAGATAAATGTAACTCAGGTTATTCATGAACATCAAGGAACTATTTGGGATCATCGGCATGCTAAAGCTCAGATTGATTCTTTAATCATGAATGATAACAGAATGTCCAGAGAAGCTCCAGACGCTTCTATTATCAAGAGACTATATTTCTGTGCAAGAATTTGCCATGTCCCATACAGAGTGCAGATTCTTCGATCCTGACATTCCAGGCAGATTGTTTCATACAATACAAGAACCAATGGTTAAGTGTTGTCTTCATTGGCAATGGAGATCAGCATACACAATGGAACAGCCAGATCATCTACCTGTTGAAGGTCATCGTCTCAGACAATTAGTACCAAGGCAAGATACACTTTGGCGGATTTGAATATTCCAGGCTATGGACAGAAGAAGATCCTCATCATTTCGATCTATGGAATCGACCTCCTGCAATTGGTGACAGGAAGTATCTTTCAATGCATTTTAAGTTTTTCTTATTGAAATACTTACCTACTAAATTGTCTGATTCTCCTCTCATGAATATTCATCCTGATATTGTAAGAAATATTTTAATACAGTGTAAAATCCCTTGGTTTGTCAAGGTGCACTATTACATGAAAACTAACCCTATCAGGAATCTGGTAGAAAGGCCAAATGCTACATTATGGAGGCGTATCTGCTACACCATACCATGGTCGTGAGGCCACCTGTCCCAGGTCAAGATTTGAAGATCTTGGACCATTACCTGTATCCGACGCGCCATCATCTCAGGCCTAATCGTGATGGTACTGCTACAATGTCCAGAGTCTGGATTGAGCGCCACGAAAGGAATCAAGAGCCCGTACAAGTGCGTCATGACAGCTCTACATCGTCGGACGAAGATGCTCCGGGACCCTCCGTCCTCTTTGATAGTCCATAAAGTTATCTTTGCTTTATGGGTGCGCTTCACTTTTCGGCCATTTCGGCGAGCTGTTGCCGTGAGTTGTAAAGTCTTTGCTTTTGTTGGTGCGTGGTGGACCCATGCTGCTTTAATAATTACTCCCGTGAGTGGGTTGTACTCACTTTTGTCTGTTGTGGGAATCTTACCGGTTACCTGTGGTTCCGGTTTCCCGTTTCCGGTCTTTCCGTCACCCGGTGAAAAGCCTTAGAGAAAGTCTATATATTGGACTTCTTCTAACTCATTCACTACACTGGGAAGGAGAAGAAATACGAAAACACATTATAAAGAGTCCAGTCCAGTTTTAGAGTCTTCTGCAAGTTTGAAGTTTGAAGTCTTCAGTTATTCTGAAAAGTTGTAAGTACATCATGTTTGATTCAGTACATGTATTAGTTATTGTAAATGGTGATTTGAAGTTTATCAATATTGAATCTTTTCACACTTTCGAGGAGCTTTATGAGACAGAGGATACATTTGATATTGTAATCAATATATTGCATAATCTGTTTGGAGATGCTGATCTCAGTATTTTAATGATCTTTACTCTAGATGATTAGAGTTTGTATTCCTCATATTTACAGTTTGATTCCGTTTCAGAGTTTGCTTTAAGGTTTTTTATCTAAGTTTGGTATCAGTGCTTCTTCTTTTATAAGTTTGGTATCGAGCTTCTTCTTTTATAAGTTTGGTATCACACGTAAATTTAGAATCACAAAAAATAGAGCGAGAATTAATTTCATGAGTCGATATTAAGGTTCCAAAGGAATGGACCTTATCAAAAAAATTCATACAGTCTGCCAAAGCCAAGACTAGAAAATGCCACTGCGGTCACGGAAAGCAAAAATAATGTGACGCTTAGTTTCAGGAGTAATTCCAGTAGAAATTTGTCAAAGCAAGGCTTGTCCAGAAGTAACTCAGTTGCTTCGACATCTTCTTACTTCACAGTTGGAGAAAGCTCCAGAAAAGCTTTGTAGAACGAAGCTTTGTAGATCGAACAAAGAAAAGGTATTCTTGTGCAGTCATCAGTCTTTAGTTCATGATCCAACCTGATTTTTGTGGTGTTGGATGCGAAAAGTTGGTTAATCAAAAATATGCTCCAGTTAATGGACCAACTATAAACATGGCATCTGCCGCCAAGTACTTCTTTTCCTATCACGACGATCGGCATGAGTGATATCTCTGATCAAACCCGAGAAAGCTGTTTTACGGTATCGAGAAATGGTTTGCATTGACAAAGAGATTGAGCCATCGAGAAAGTTCCAAGATGCTCAAATAGACTAATAAAGCCGTAAAAGCGGTTTATGAAGAGGTTTCAACACATTCAGAAAAATTAGCCTCTTTAGAAAAAGTTTTACAAGCAATTGAATTGAGAAAGAAAGGTGGAGTCTTGACTGACACTTCAATTGTTAAATGATAGAGTTGATAGTCTTGACAAATCAGTTAAACGAGTAGAAACTTTAGTACAACATAACCATAGAGTTGTTTCTGAGAATTGCTGAAGCAATAACTCAAAGATAAGCGATTTGGTACAGACCACTAGTAGATCATACTACTAGCATAAAGATAAATCTTTGTTTACTGCACAAATATCTCATTCAAATGAATTGCTAGAAGCAGGTATTTCTCGATTACAAGATGACAATGAGAAAACACATTCTAGAATAGATGAAATTCAGAAATGTTTATCTCATGAGCTTCCACAATTCTTCCTAGAATACAAGAGATCAATGCTAAGCTAACCACTCCCAAAGGAAGGAGATTGGTCAAGAGCGTATCTTGAGTCGGATGTTACGATTAGCTAGCCCATGCAGCCACAAGAAATCTTACAAAGAAGTACTTGAAGAATACAAACCATTATTCTTCAAAGACAAAGAGGTCAACATGCTTAGCATAGAAGGATCTCAAGAGTCTCATTTGGAAACTCCTCGGTTTGAGCCTCAAAGTATTT
Organism: Taxus wallichiana var. yunnanensis; assembly: GCA_018340775.1. Lineage (NCBI taxonomy): Eukaryota > Viridiplantae > Streptophyta > Pinopsida > Cupressales > Taxaceae > Taxus > Taxus wallichiana. The sequence goes on along the minus strand of CM031234.1, from coordinate 419,695,544 downwards.
GATGAGCAGATGGGAGAAAGTCCAGCTCGGAAGTATCAAAGGTTCAAACTCTGCTGACCTAAATTCTACTGAGTAGAATGTAAAAGCGATTCGAGAGATCAAAGAAATTGTACACGCCATGATAGGATGGGGTAACACCCAGCAAGAAACATATGGCAGATCTCGAGGAATATAGCCGCCACTATTGTCAATGGATTTGTTGGCATATTAAAAGAATGGTGGGATGTTCTTCCCAACAAAGAAGCGATTTTGCAATACGGCTATCGCACACTAACTACTTTGCGGTCATCAAGGAATTCATAGGCAACATTGATGAGCGATAAAATGATGAACTTTGCAATGTTTCTCCGTGCTCAAATCTGTGTGATATGACTCGGGTGAAAGAATACCAATGCTTCACGAAGCTATCTATAGCTCGGAAACATCAATAGCGAGACTATCGTCTTCGTTACATTGAATCTTTCCCACCATACTTTATGACACAATACAAGAAAGCCATGCACGGCTTAAGAAGCTGCAGAATTGAGTTTGGCGCCATAAATCAAATAATTGATCAAACCAACGCCAAACTCTGTAAGGATAAATGGGAGCGCAAGCGGCGCTCAAGCATCGAAAGCTTTGGGTATCAGTTGTCTTACGTGAGCGATGCGCCTTTGGAACCCTTTGGGTGTCAGATTTAGAAATTCGCATCTCGCCGCAAGTCTTCATGCACTTGCGGTGCACTTCTCAAAAGGGTGAGGTACGGTACAAAAGAAAAAGAAACATAAGAAATTCAGAAAATTCAGAAAATATGATGATTCTTATGTCAAGCCCGAGAAAGAAATTTAAGTTCGGAAGATACTGACATTTAGGTAAACGAAAAGATTCAAGCCTACATGTTATATCTGCAAAGGAGAGCACTATGCTAATAAGTGCCCTCAAAGAGATTCTGAAAAGGTAAGGCAAAGGTAAATGCTTTATCTTCGTAAAAGGCATAGATGAAGATGAGTATGCCTTTTTATCGGTTAATGCTTCTCATCGGATATCTCTTATATATCATTAGATGGTGAACATTGTAATGTAATACAAGCGAGAATAATTCAGATTCGATAATGATAGTGGATATAGTTCTATTCCTTCATTCACTAACTTTCTTTGTCAATATGGTCTCAAGTTTCGTCCATCCAATGATACCACCAAGTGCTGAAGCATAGTAAGAGAAAGCGGCTTGTGTTTCTGATCAATGTATTTGTCCCCATGGGACACAAAGAAGAAAGATGGCTACGAGTAAACAACTCGAGAGAAATGCAAGATTGTGTTATGTGCTCCTTGGGTGATTTAGAAAAAATGAGAATATCATCAATGTAGATTATCAAGAAATCTGCTAACTCACCGAATATCTTGTCCATAATTTTCTGAAAGATGGACGGAGCTGTCTTTAGGCCAAATGGGAGAACCTTCCATTCATATTGTCCTCCTGGGACAATGAAGGCTGTCTTGAACATATCTTCATTTTAGGAAGATCTGCCAAAAACCACTTTTTAGATCAAATTTACTATATACCTTTGATCCTTTGATTCTACTCAGAAGATCGTCTTTGGCTGGAATCGGATGTTGAACTGCAGCAATGAATTTATTCAGTGGCTTATAGTCAACCACTAGTCTCTTCTTATTGCGGATCTGCTCACTCCTTTTATTTACATAAAAGGCAGTACATGACCATGGAGAACTTGATTCTTGAATGAATCCTGCTTTCAATAATTTTGTATTTCCTCATGGCATTCTTTGCGCTCTGAAGGAGGCATTCCTCTATGATGTGCCTTGAATTTGGGCACTACTTCATTCCCTTCAGCATCTTTGACAAGTTGCAGATCTAGAGAACAAAAATGTTTCTTCCTATAAACATAGGCATGTGGATTGTCACTGCAAATATTCTGTTTTATCTTTGTACTAATCTCCTCAATACTAACTGAGCAATTTGCAATGGATTTATGAATCCAGGAATTATTTACATTTTTGATTTTCTCAGGCAGAGGACTATTGACTGGAAAGAATATCTTCTTTGCATCTTAACAGGAGGTTGAAACGAAATATGTGATCTTGAGAAATACTGAACATTTTACATTTCGTACAAAATCAACTCCTAAAAGGCAATCATAATTTTCCATATTGTGTTGGAAGAATTCTATTTCTAATGAAATGCCTTCTATGTTTATCATGATCTTTGCCATAAATTTACAGACAACTTCCCTTTTGTCAAACCTTATCTTGGTGTGGGTGTTAACCCAACAATCGGCGGGAATAGCATATTGTCTGAGCAGACTGATCTCTGCGCCTGTATCAACCATAGCATCTAGCACATATGGCTTGATATTGGGTATGCATATAGTTATGGCAATAAATGGATTCTGTGTGCAACTCAAAGTACATACCTCTGAATGATCCTTTTGGGATGCTATATGCTGGTATGTGTCTTCTAGATTGTTGTCAGAATCTTTTTCTCTTTTTCTTCTTCTGCTAGCAGTCTGGTGTATTCCTCTGTTGCATTTGCAATCACCTTTTCTAGCAGCTCAAGCCTGGTTTTTCTCCAGGTTCTATAGACTTCAATTGAAGCTGGATCGGGCTCTGAATAGCCAGATGACTGTCCTTGTTCAAATGTAGAATATGTTGGAGGACTGATTTCTCTTCCACGACCTCTCCAAGGTCCAGACCTTCCTCTGACAGGAACTTGACGTTGTCGGATCCTCTGTTGGAATGGTGGTCATATAGGGAATGGTTCAAAGGGTTCATGAGGTGTGCCTCGGCTTGCTCTTGCATTTGCATTCTGCATTCGGCTTCTTCGTCATGCGATTAACTTATCTTGCATTTCTCTGAGTTGTTTACTCAGAGCCATCTTTCTTCTTTGTGTCCCATGGGGAGAAAGTCATCATACATTAGTATGCTGTACCAATCATTGCTTCTTCCTAAGATTCTGCACTTAGTGGTATCATTGGATGGACAAAACTTGAGACCATATTGACAGCAAAGTTAGCGAATGAAGGAATAGAACTATATCCGCTATCATCTGTGCTATCATCATCTGAATCATTCTGCTGTATTAAATTACAATGTTCACCATCTAATGATATATATGAAATATCTGATGAAAAACTATCAGAATCAGATACTAAGGCATATTCATCTTCATCTATGCCTTTTACAGATAAAGCATTTACCTTTGCCTTACCTTTTTCAGAATCTCTTTGAGGGCACTTGTTAGCATAGTGCTCTCCTTTACAGATATAGCAAGTAGGCTTGAATCTTTTGTGCTTACCTAAATGCTTGTATCTTCTGAACTTGAATTTCTTTCTGGGCTTGACATAAGAATCATCATATTTATTGAACTTTCTGTATTTCTTATGTTTCTTTTTCTTTTTGTACCGTACCTCACCCCCTTTTGAAGAAGTGCACTGTGTGCAGGAAGACTTGCGGCGAGAGGTAGAAATTTCTAAATCTGGACACCCAAATGGTTCCAGTGCGTCTTGTTCACGTAAGAAGACAGTACCCAAAGCTTTACGATGCTTGGCGCTTTGCTTGCGCTCCCATTTATCCTTACTGAGTTTGGCGTTGGTTTGATCAATTATTGATTTATGGCGCGAAACTCAATTCTGCGATTCTTAAGTCCATGCATGGCTTTTTGTACTGTGTTGCAAAGTATGGTGGAAAAGATTCAATGTAACGAAGACGCATGGTCTCGTCATTAATTCATAGGAGCTATAGTATAGCCACGCATGAAGCATTGGTATTCTTTCACCCGTGTCATATCACATGAGGCGAGCACGGAGAAACATTGCAGTGTTCATCATTTTATCGTCATCAATGTTACCGATGAATTCCTTGATAGTGCGCAGTGATAAGTCTTTGTATAGCCAGATGCAAAATATGTTCTTTGTTGGGAAGTAAATCCCACCATTCTTTTAACATGCCAACAAAACCATTGGCAAGTGTTGCAGCTATATTTCTTGGAGATCTCCCATATGTTTCATTTGGGTATTACCCCAACCTATCATGGCATGTACTATTTCTTTGATCTCGGGAACTGTTTTACATTCTACTCTGTAGAATTTTGGTTGCAGAGTTTGAACCTTAGATGTTTCTGGAGCTGAACTTTCTCCCATCTGTTCATCAAATACTGGAGGCTCAAACTGAGGAGTTTCGCAAATGAGACTCATGGGATTCTTGAGATCCTTCTATCTAAGCATGTTAACTTGTTTATCTTTGAAGAATAATGGTTTGTATTCTTCAAGGACTTCTTTGTAAGATTTCTTAACAGAAGGGCTAGCTAACTCAGTAACATCTGACCATGACACAGCTTTTGTCCAATCTCCTTCTTTATGAGGTGTTAGCTTAGCATTGATCTCTTGTATTCTAGGAAGAATACGTGGAAGCTCATGAGACAAACATTTCTGGATCTCATCTATTCTAGAATGTGTTTTCTCATTCTCATCTTAGAATCGAGAAATACCTATTTCTAGCAATTCATTTGAATGAGATATTTGTGCGAGAAGAAATAGCTCTTTATGCTAGTAGTATGATCTACTAGTGGTTGTACCAAATCAGTTATCTTTTGTGTTATTGCTTCACGGCAAATTCTGTAGAAACAACTCTATGATTATGCTGTACTAAAGTTTCTACACGTCTAACTGATTTTTCAACATTCTCAACTTTATCATTTAACAATTGAAGTGCGGCTGCAGACTGACCTTTCTTTCTCAATTCAATTGCTTGTAAAACTTTTTCTAAAGAGGCTAATTTTTCGAATGTGTTGAAACCTCTTCATAAACCGCTTTTACGGCTTTATTAGTCCAGTTGAGCATCTTGGAACTTTTCGATGGCTCAATCTCTTTGTTCACAACCCTTTGATACGAGAAAAAACAACTGGGTTTGATTAGGAGATATCGGCTCATCGATCGGTGATAGGCAAAGAAGTACTTGTCTTTGTGGATGCCATGTTTATAGTTGGTCCATTAAGCTGGAGCATATTTTTGATTAACCAACTTTTATGTCCAGACACCACAGAAAATGTGGATTTGGATCATGAACTAAAGAAATGACTGCACAAGAATACCTTTTCTTTGTTACAGTCTGAAGCTTCACATTCTCTGAGCTTTTTCCGAATTGGAGCTTTCTCCAAGCTGTGAAGTAAGAAGATGTTGAAGCAAGTGAGTTACTTGGACAAGCCTTGCTTTGACAAATTTCTCTTTGGAATTACTCCCGAAACTAAGCGTCACATTATTTTGCTTTAAAAGTGACCGCATGATAGCATTTTCTAAGTCTTGGCTTTGCAGGTGTATGAATTTTAGATAAGGTCCATTCCTTTGGAACCTTAATATCGGACCATGAAATTAATTCAGCTCTATTTTTGTGATTCTAAATTTACGTGTGTAATTCTCTGCTGGCGAAATCTGTAATGCATTAGCTTTTCTACTGCAATATGTTCAAGCTGTGAATTCAAAATTGTCGAACCACAGACCCCATCTCTGAAGTCTGTTAAAAGCTGATTTGTTTGCAGGGGGTCGCCTCCATTAAGCCTTTTCTTGAAATCCTTGAGATCGGATCGGAGAATGAAGGATTCATTACTGGACAAAAAATAGAAAGGCTTTAATGGCCTTTGGTTTGCCAGGAGTTCCTTGTGCTAAGAGTGATAGTTCATTTCG